>OX451738.1:891426341-892884516 GCA_948472305.1 Vicia faba
ACTTCAAGCATTCGATTCTCCCTAACCACAAATGTGTTTGAGGAGTTCTTGGATAATTTGGAAAGCTTGCAACAAGTACTATAATACATATTTAAAATGAAACTTGAGACTCCAAGTGTAACTATGTGAAAAATGGCCAAGAAGATGGGTCAAAATCCTGCCTAAACTAGGGCAAAATTTCTCTAAGTTAAAAGTTTTAGGGACCCTTGTTCCAAAAATCATAACTTGAGATCCAAGCTTCTTTTGAGAAAACTTTGTGAATAAAAGTTGTAGACTTTGTGATGGACTACAACTTTCATGTTGTAATTTTTGTTTGAATCCATTTGCATCTTGGTGAAAATATGGGACAAAGTTAGGAAAAATTAAGAAAATTTCATAACTTAGAAAATTTCTAAGTTATGAAAATTTTCAATTTCAAACCCTAATTTGCAATTTTGGGTTTGTTGATGACCAAGTTTCATAATTTGACACATCTTGATGAAAAATGACCCTTAGCATTTGATTTTGACCAAAAAGTCAAAGTTTGACTTTTTAGTACATAGTCAAATTTGAATTAGTTGATTGAAAAATTCATCTGTCAATCCTATGCATTTGAGATCTTTTGAACTTGTTGCATGAGTCAAGATAATATCATTGAGTCCTTGAGCCCATGGTTGAGCTTAATTTTCCATTGGCTAGGTCAAACAGTCAAAAATTGCCTTTGTACAATCAAAACCCTAAAAATGACCATTTTGCCCTTTTGGTGATCTGATCAAATTTCTTGTGGAATTATGGTCAAAACTTGATCAAATGGTTCATATTAGTTCATAATGTTGATGTGGGTCAAAATTCATGAGGTTTGATTGTAAATTGGCCACAATTGACTTTTTCCCCAATACAGCTGATTTCTAGGTCAACTGTCCAATTGATTGGGCAAAAATTTGATTCAAGGTTTGAAACTTGGTATGGTCAAACTTATGAGTCCAACATGAAGCATGAAAGTCAATTTGGGCATTGAAGGTCCAAAACTCCCTGTGCAAACTCAAACCCTAATTTAGGTCAACAGTGCAAGGAGGTGTCTTGAGCAGAGCAAACCCTAGCTTGACCTTGGAGTTCCAAGAGTCTTGTGATAAGAAATGTTGATAAAATGAGATGGCAAATTTTGAGGGTACAACAGGCCACATATGCCGAAATCGTTTGGAGAGTTGATGACTCAGGACATCATCATCAAACTCGCTTCCCCAACCTGTTGCCGTATATCACTAACTCCTCCAAAGTCGATGTTGGATAAGTCTTCTCTATCCTAATGAAAGTCGTGATCGGAGTGTAGGTATAGGGAGCAGAATGCATTAGGAGTTGGGGTTAAATCAAACTTAGGTGGGTTACATGTCCCTATGTGAGCCAATTTTTTGTCGAAACTGTTCTTTCCGACACTATTGATTTCACCTAAGTAATAACTCTGATCTGCTTCAATGTTCTCCACAATGCCGTCGGGGCGCCATATTGTGACCCTTTGGTGCATCGAAGATGGCACTACTCCAATGCCATGTATCCACTCTCGACCAAGGAGTAAATTGTAGTTGGGTTTTGCTGAAATAACCATGAACATGGTGGGTCGAAGGATTGAGCCCACTTTAAGGTCTAGTTGAATGACACCCCTTATGGTGCCAATGCCCCCTTCATAGTTGGATAAGACCATGTTATGTGGCTTTATATCAGCATCTCATTTGCCTAACTTTTCCAGCATGAATTGTGGTATGATATTGATGGTTGCCCCACAATCAACCAGAATTTTGTTTATGGTTACCTCCCCCACTTTTGCTCTAATGAACAGGGGTTTCAGATGGCTTTTCATTGCCTCTGTTGGTGGTTCAAAAAATGTGTTTTGTTCTTCTACGCATCCATTGTTCATTATATAGTAACATACTGGCTTGTGTATAGCCAGTTCTTGTTCAACCATTAGGTCAGTTTCTTCGACTTCGACCTCACGGTTGTATTCTTTGGGCAACACAGATATTACATTCACCATGATGTCTAACTGTCACTAGAAGTCAGAGTCGTCTTCATCATTAGATCCACACTCTTCCACCCAGGGCACAGATTTCTCTCCAGAGGATTCCTTTGTTTTTTCTGCACATTAGTGCTAACATCTGGATGAGGTCCAACTGCCTCTTTCTCGGCCTTTCGCCATCTTTGGAACCTTTTCCACTGCGAACGAGACATAGGATTCTTTCCTTTGTAATTGCTCGACACATGGGTCATTTTGTACGACGTAGAAGCATGGTACTCCTTTTTGTAATCTAGAGAAGAACCTCTTGGTACGTCGAATGCCTGCCATCTTTCTTCATTTGGCCGCTTCCTTCCCATGGTATTGAGCCAAGTGTCTGTAGGCACATTAGTTAGAGGCCTAAAAGTTGGTGGCCTCCTTTCCTGATTCATGGGTCTTTGTTGATGCCCCCTTCTAGGGTCAAATCGGATTTCTGAACCCATTCTTTGTTGGGCATTGGTGCCTTGTTTTGCTTTTACAAGCCGCATAACTTGTATATGTTCAACGGCTTTCTTATCAAAAATAGAGCTACATCTAGGGCATAGCATTACTTCAGATTTCTTCTTTTGGCACCTATGTAGAAAATCTGCCAAATCTTCATCCTCCTTTGGGAATGCATTTTTGTTTACTTCTTCTTGTCGAATGGCTTCCTCTGAAGCTTTAGCGCCACAGACTTCAACCACGTTAACCTGCATGTTGCTTTTGGCAACCAGGTTCATCTTCTGCATTTTAGCTTCCAAGTCCTTTGTCGAACCTTTTGCAGCAGCCAAATAAGAACCTGTGGTGGTTCTTTTGCTGGAGCTTTCAGCAACTCATTTGATTTTGTTTGGGTCTTCAGTAACCTGTTTGATCAGTTTCAGGCTACCAGCATCCTTCTTGTTCGACCCTTGGCAAACTTCCTTTTTCGAATCCAGGCCTTCAGTGGCCTTTCTCACCCCTTCAATAGTTTTTCTAGAGATGTTTCCAGTGAAACTTCCAAAGAAGGGTTTTATGATGAAATCTTCAGACACTTCCACCATATGAATGCCAACTGGTTCGGCATAATGAACCTCTGTCTGTAGTGAGTTTGTGTCGATTTTCATTGCTGGTTTATCAACAAATTTCAGCCTTCCTTCCTTCAGAGCTTGTTGAACGAGATCCCTGAAAAGGAAACATTGTGAGGTCTTATGTCCCAAAAAATTATGGTATTTACAAAAACCTCTTTTCTTTCTCTGTTCTAAAGGAGGTAATTTAGCCCCTGGGGGCACTATCATCTGTCCATCTTTAACTAATAGATCGAATATTTTGTCACACTTGGATATGTCGAAGATATAAGTTTTCTTAGGAAATTTATCGCTGTTTTTCTCAGGTTCTACTGGATTTTTTCAATTTGACGGCACTAACAATTTACAAGAATATGGTGGTCCTTGTTTTAATTCAGCTAAATCAATTTCACCTTCTTAGACATCTATAGGGTCGCTGTATGTCTCCAGATCGTCATCATCCATTTCGATATAAGCTACCCTTTCTCGTCGATGAGTTTTGGCAGTCTTAGCTTTTTCAGCTTTAAGGCGTTCTACTTGTCGAACTCTATCATCAAGTTAGGCCATATCTCTTAGGTATTGTGTATCTAACTTTTTCCTAATCGAATAATCCAGGCCCCCTGCTACTATTTCAACTAATTCATGCTCGGGCACTTGGGTAAAGCATCTGTCTTTGAGTAATCAAAATCTAATTAAATATTCCTCAATTTGCTCCGTAAACCTCCTCTTTACACTAGCCAATTCTTTCAGACTTATCTTGGTTTGACCCATGTAAAATTGTTCATGGAACAATCTTTCCAATTGGTTCCAGTTGTGGATCGAATTGGCTGGGAGGGTGGTGAACCAAGTGAAAGCATTTTTTGTCAGAGAACTTGGGAAATATTTGATTCTAAGGTTTTCATTGTTTGCTATTTCTCCGGCCTCTATCAAATATCCAGCCACATGTTCGACAGTCGACTTTGTCGTATCCCCTGAAAATTTAGTGAATTTTGGGACATTTCCTCTAGGTGGTAAGTCTGTTTGCAGAATATATTCTGACAATGGGGATGCAAAGTTTGGTCTGTGAAAACCAACATTCATCCCGTTTTGAAGCATGATCCTCTCGATCATGGCGGTTAAATTATTGTTCGTCCCATAGTTCTGGTGTCGAACTTGCTGTATTAATTCGTCAGCGTTTTGGTTTCTATTGGCCATAATAACGCCTTGATCGATTTCTCGAGGGTTTCGAGGTATCTCTATTCTTGGTTGTTCTACTTCTACCCTAGGAATCTGGGTGTTGTACCCCAAAATTTTCTCTCTCATTTTATCAACATTTCTCATCACAAGACTCTTGGAACTCAAGTTCAAGCTAGGGTTTGCTCTGCTCAAGACACCTCCTTGCACTATTGACCTAAATTAGGGTTTGAGTTTGCACAGGGATGTTTTGACCCACAATGCCCAAAATGACTTTCATACTTCATGTTGGACTCACAAGTTTGTCCATACCAGGTTTCAAGCCTTGATTCAAATTTTTGCCCAGTCAATTGGACAATTGACCTAGAAATCAGCTGTATAGGAGAAAAAGTCAACTGTGGCCAATTGACAGTCAAACCTCATGAATTTTGACCCACATCAACATTATGAACTCATATGAACCATTTGATCAAGTTTGGATCACAATTCCACAAGAAATTTGATCAGATCACCAAAAGGGCAAAATGGTCATTTTTAGGGTTTTGACTGCACAAGGGCAATTTTTGACTGTTTGACCTAGCCAATGTAAAATCAAGCTCAACCATGGACACAAGGACTCAATGAAATTGTCTTGACCTATTCAACAAGTTCAAAAGATCTCAAATGCATAGGATTGACAAATGAATTTTTCAGTCAACTGATCAAAATTTGACTGTATACTGAAAAGTCAAACTTTGAATTTTTGGTCAAAATCAAGTGTCAAGGGTCATTTTTCATCAAGACATGTCAAATTATGAAACTTGTTCATCAAGAAACCCAAAATTGCAAATTAGGGTTTAAAATGGAAAAATTCATAACTTAGAAATTTTCTAAGTTATAAAATTTTCTTATTTTTTCCTAACTTTGTCCCATTTTTTCACCAAGATTAAAATGGATTCAACCAAAATTTATAACATGAAAGTTGTAGTCCATAACACAGTCTACAACTTTGATTCACAAAGTTTTCTGTAAAAAGAAGCTTGGATCTCAAGTTATGATTTTTGGAACAAGGGTACCTAAAACTTTTAACTTAGAGAAATTTTGCCCTAGTTTAGGCAGGATTTTGACCCATCTTCTTGGCCATTTTTCACATAGTTCCACTTGGAGTTTCAAGTTGCATTTCAAAGATGTATTATAGTACATGTTGCAAGCTTTCCAAATTGTCCAAGAACTCCTCAAACACCTTTATGGTTAGGGAGAATTGAATTCTTGAAGTTGGCAAAAACTCACTTTGTAACCATGGCCAATACATGTTCATACCATTTGCCAAATCTTACCAAGCTAGCATAGTTCACAATTACAGGCCTCTAAACCAATTCAAACTCCATAATTGAATACAAATCCACTGAGCTAATGCTTTATCTTGGCCATTTAGACATTACACACAAAACTAATCCTTAATTAGAAAAAGGTACATTGCCATTTTTGAAGAGATATGCTTTATGTCAAACCATGATCTTTGAAGCATGGGGCCATATCTATGAATCAAAATCAAATCCACAAATTTCAAGTATCAAGGAGATTGTATGCAGCATAATACATGACTGGTGCAGGCCTGTGAGAAGTAGTGACACTTTCTTGCTTCACAAAGAAGAAATTTGTCCAAATCCTCCCAACTCAAAAACCAGCCATAGTCAGCTTACACAAACATTGCAAACAAGTTTCTCATACCCTAGCAAGCAAGAAGCACGATTCCTTGACCCCTCAAACCTCCTTGTACACAAAATATCCATTTTTCTGCAAAATAGGGCAAGCCCTACAGAATCACTTCCATCTCCACTTTGCCTCGTGCGTTTTGCCTCAAACTTATTCCAATACCTTCCATTCAACTCACCTAAACTATTCCAGACCTCCATTGCCAACTGTAACTCCATTAACACACATTGCCATTTTTGTTTGGAAGCTTTGCAGGTTGAGTTATGTAGCACGATTCATGCTACTTCAAAACAAACCAAGCATTGGGAAAGCTTCAGTGGACATCAGGAAAGCTCAAAAGAACCTCAAGCACCATTGGAAGTTGCTGCATTTTCCAGCTCGAACTCAACTGAAATAGGTATTTCATGAACTTCTATCTCTCTATTTAAGAATAATTAGACTTATGTTTGTGAATGAAAGATGTTGTATTCATAGCCCTGAAACCATACATGTGCTTAGTTTTCATTTATATTAATCGTGCTAGGAGAATTTCATCCATGAACTTTATGAAAAAACTAGGTTAGAAATTAGGGCCAGCGAAATTCTCTCTGGTCTTTGAGAGTTAGCTTAAGTTTTTTATATGGTTAGATTCGTTGTTTGATGCTCTACAAGTTTCATGTTATGAGTTTTGTCCAAAAAGCACAAAAATCAGGAGATACAGGTTTAAACTAAGAGGGCGCACGTTTTGTCTGAACAGAGGAAGAAGATGAAGTAGCTGGGCTGGGCCTGCCTACTTCCTGCTTTTCACACCCCATTTTTCAGTTTCACACCCCCCTGGCCCATTTCTTGTATATTTGTCATTTTTGCATTTTTATTTTATTTCTGACTTTGATATTTTATTTTCAATTATAAAAAATGTCTAAAAAATATTTTCATAAGTTTTTATATTTATTTGGTATTTATTTTAATTTTTCTAGTATTAAAATGTTTAAATACTTATATTATTTTTGTTTAAATTTAAAAATAATGTACAAAAATATATTTATTTTCATTTGTTATTTTCATTCACGTTTGAAAATATTTTCTTGAAATATACACATTTTTGTAAATAATTTATTTTATTTTTTACACACTTAATATATTTAATATATATATATATATATATATATATATATATATATATATATATATATATATATATATATATATATATATATATATATATATATATATATATATATATATATATATATATATATATATATATATATATATATATATATATATATATATATATATATACTTTATTTTATTAAATAATTAAAATAAAAAACACCAAAATAATACATTTTTATTTTTATTGACATTTTATACTAAAAATACCTTTTTTGAATATAATACATTTTTGTACATATTAATACATTTTTTGTATATAAATAATACATCATATTTTATTTCTTTAAGAAATTAGGGTTTTTGCCCTAAAAAACAAAAAAATATTAAAATTGACTTTTTTTTTATTTCTTTACATTTCTTCATATTAAAAATACTTTTTACATACATGAACAAATAAAAACTTTTTTGCATAATACATTTAATTTAATATTTATTTATTGTATTTATTTAAATATTATACATTTAATTGTTATGCCTTACACATTCAATTTGGTTGTAATAATTTAGAATTTAATTTCTTGTCTAAATAATCCTCTATTCAAAATTGTACCCCCTCCCTATATCATGTTGTAATAGTGTAGAATTTAAATTCTCGCATCTTTAAATGCTTTCAATTATGCCATGATTAGACCTAGGGTTTGTATGCAAAATCAAATCAACAAATAATTTGACCTAATCAAAGACAAAAATGCATGAAAAACAAACACAATGCACACTTGCACCCCTAGGGTTACAATCCACTTGTTGCCTTCAAAAATGGGCCATGGTATGCATGTCAAGTACTTTGGCAAAACAAAAGATCATAGTCCCTCGATGACGCTATCTGAGTTGCCTAAACAAAATGATCAAGTCCCTCAAGAAAAATTGCCAAAAATACTTGACACTATTGCTATCATGGTCTATACGATGACCCGCGTCTGTCCCGTTTAATATCCTAACACAAGGTTGTTCACCAAATACAATGGTGAAGCAACACTGTTAAAAGGGTTAAAAACATAAGAAAGATCTTTGAGTAAAATAGGGTAGACAACTCTTACTTACTTGATCAAAGCTTGCAAAAACATCCTTGCTATCTTCAAAACACACTTCACAACACAATTTCAAAACCCTACTTTCAAACATTGGAAACTTTTCAAAAGACAAAAACACCTTTGTATACATTCAAACAAGAATCATTACAAAGGTTGCCACAACGATGGCCTCTTTTCAAAACATCTTTCAAAATCACACACAAAGCACCATTTCAAACAATTGAAAAGCACCATTTCAAACAATTGGAAAGCAAAGCAAGTGATCTAAGCAAGTAACTAAGAGCCCATGGATAACCATGGATAGAAAGGGTGCTAATACCTTCCCTTTCTATAATCTACTCCCCGAACCCAAGAAAACATCTTAAAGGTCTTTCATGTGCTTTTTGACCTTTCCTTAGGATAAAATAAAAAGTCGGTGGCGACTCTTGCTAAACCGAAACATTTGCGAACACAAACGCAAAATCCCAAGTCAATTCTCCCACCGTATCACAGAACTGGCGACTCTGCTAGGGAAGACTTTAAAAGTGGAGTAACCTTAGGGCTTAGATCACCCTTTGCATGATTATATTGTTTGCTTTGTTTGCTTTACATTTGGTTCTCTTGTTTGGGCTTGAAATCCTCTACCCGGATTTGGGAAACATTCATAGGTAAATAACAATACGTTGTGGAAACTGTGCGAGGTATACCGACATGGTTGAAGTAATAGCTATATTAGTGCGACATATTTGTGAGTACCGGTAACTTTGAGTCAATCAAAGAGAATACGGGGCCGCTGAGTGATGTCATAAAGCACTAATGAACTTTTAGATCCTTACTTGACCATCTTGGCCTTTTATTAGGGGTAGTGAGATGACCGGCTTTGGTGCAGTCCGAAGTTGGTAGATACTCGATACTACACTCATTGAGGGTTGTTTTCTTGGAATATTTTGGTCGCTAGTTAAGTGGATAAACCAAAACAATGAACATAGAAAACAACCCAGTGATATTGAGCTCCTTAGAACCCGGTACTATTTATAGGACAGGTTTGAGCCAACTAAACTCAAGAGGGTATTTACCTATGAAACCTCATGCAAGCCTAAAACTAGGGTTTTGTGTGACTTGCTTATACATGTGCTTGTGCATACATCATGAACATCATAAAGCATCATATGCATCCACTAACCATTTCAAGGGTTTGGATCTTCATCTTTGTTCTTATTTTTGTAGGTCATGGAATCTCTTCGCAGGAAAACTATTCAAGTCAATCTTGTGAGAATCCCTCCTCAACTCAAGGAGCTCACTTCCAGGATTCCAGAGAATTATCTCTTCAGTGAAAGACATGGTAGACTTCTCAGCTTGGTCAACTCCAACATTGAAGAAGACATGGTGAAAGTTCTCTTCCAGTTCTTTGACCCCTTACACCACTGTTTCACATTCCCTGATTACCAATTGGTGCCTACTTTGGATGAATTTTCTCAACTCCTGAGAATTCCTATTCTACATCAACTACCCTACAACGGTACGGAAAAAGAACCAAAGCCTGAAGATGTTGCTCAATCATTACACTTGCAACCATTTGACATCAAGGGACATTGGGAAACCAGAAGTGGTGTCAAGGGTTTCTTGGCAAAGTTTCTGTTTGAGAAGGCACAAGACTGCTGGAATTCTCTTGATCTACAAGCCTTTGAAGAGATTGTGGCACTCCTTATCTATGGGTTGGTCCTGTTCCCAAACCCTGATCAACTTATAGATGTAAATGCTGTCAAGATTTTCATATCCAGGAATCCTATACCTACATTGCTTGGGGACATCCTACACTCATTTTACACACGAACAATGAGGAAAAGAGGTGTTCTCATGTGTTGTACTCCTCTCCTAGCAAGGTGGTTTATTTCTCACCTTCCATAATCAGTTTTGAGGAATGAGCAGGGTTTAAGGTGGTCACAATGATTGATGACCCTCACACATTCTGATGTACATTGGTGTTCTTGGTCCAGAGAAAATGTCATCATTATTGATCATTGTGGGGAATTCCCTAATGTCCCACTACTTTGCATTAGGGGAGGCATTACCTACAACCCCTGTTTAGCTCTAAGACAGTTTGGATATGCTCGGAGGGATAACCCTCATGACATGCTGATTCTTGACCTAGTTTTAACTTCGACAACAATGTGCAAGGACTTCGACAAAGGTTCATCAGAGCTTGGAGGATGCCCAACAAAGTGGATAGTAAGACACTGGGGCACAAGAATTCCATCCCCCTTGAGCCTTATCTCAAGTGGGTACGAACTCGCGCCCAGAATCTTATGATGCCATATCCTCACATTCTCCCCTTGATCAAAGAGCCTGTTATGGAAGGAGAGGTTACATACACCATCCTACATCCTGACATGCCAACATCATGGGAAGAAATGCAAAAGAGTTGGATCCAACTCAAGGAAGAACATAATACTTTTGAAGCCAACTTCTATGCCAGTGAGAAGAAGGTTTTGGAGCTTACCCGCCGACTTCACGAAGAGGAAACTCTCAACACTTACATCGCACCAAAGAGGATGCGCAATGTCTTTTTACATTAAGAATTTTGTAATATTTTGCCCATGGGGCACTTATGTACTAACAATTTCTTCTTAATATGACGTGTGTTCCTTTTTGTTTGCGACAAATTTGAATTTCCGAATCCTTAAATGCATTACATGAATAACATATCATTCATCATATGCATAAATAGGTCTTCACACCAGGTTTCCTTATCTTTCTGCTATTTATTTCAGCAAGATGGATTTGGAGCAGACGGTTAAGGATCTGCAAGCACAGAATTCTCAATTCCAGTTACTCCGAACAACAATATCCCCCGGCGGATGATAAATATAAAAATCTTGAGGATAGATTGGCAGCCATGGAGTTGCAGAGGGTACCTGGTTTAGATTTTAAAGAACTAGGGTTGGTCGTTGGGATCGTCATCCCTCCCAAATTCAAAGTACCAACATTTGCTAAGTATGACGGCCTGTCCTGCCCAAAAATTCATCTGAGATTGTATGTCAGAAAGATCCAACCCCACTCATCTGATAAAGACCTTTGGGTACACTTTTTCCAAGACAGTTTGTCAGGCACACAATTGGACTGGTTCTATCAACTCGAGAGATCAGAGGTTCACAATTGGGAAGACTTAGCTGCTGCATTTTACCGTCAATACCAATACAATGTTGATTTGGCGCCCAATCGTACTCAGTTACAAAGTATGGGGATGGCTTCCAATGAAGGATTTAAAGAGTATGCTTAGAAGTGGCGTGATCTGGCTGGAAGGGTGCAGCCACCGTTATCGGACAGAGAGTTAGTTTACATGTTTTTGGGGACCCTGTCTGGCCCTTTCTTCAATCATTTAATTGGGAGTTCCTCCGTGGGATTTACTGAACTAATTTTGACTGGCGAAAGGGTCGAGGCCGGTATTAAAAGTGGTAAGATTCAAAAAGACGCCTCCGTGTCCACTGTTGTTAAGAAAGCCTTCCCGGCTAAGAAGGAAGCCTCTGCTGTTTACTCTCAGAAAAGTCAGGGAAGAACCGAGCGCCGGCCAACTGTAGGGGCTGTGATGATTCAAAAATCTTCAAATGATCAACATCGCGGCAATCAGTCAAGACCTAATCAACAACGGGTAGAAAGGCCACAACGACAGTTCACCCGAATCAACATGACGCCAGCTCAAGTACTCCCTCATTTATTGAAGCTGAATCTTACCAGTTTGAAGGAAGCGCCAAAGAACCCTAATACCTCCTCTCCATACTACCACTCCAATGCCAAGTGTGCTTACCACTCTGACAGTGTTGGGCACGATACCAATAATTGTTGGGCGCTTAAGAACAAAATCCAGGACCTAATTGACGCCAAGGAAGTAGAATTTGATGCTCCTGAGAAGCCCAATATGATTTCTGCTCCGATGCCCAAGCACGGCCATAATGTTCATGCCGTTATGGAAGACCTTCATGTTACTGATGTTGCTGACCTTTTGACTCCTTTACTAGTGATTAAAGAGAATTTGATGAGAGTCGGGATATTCCCAGGCTGTGGGAAGGACTGTTACTTTTGTTTGAACATACGAGCTGACTTCCCAATGTTGAAATCAGGTGTCCAACGCCTGATGGATACCCAAGAGATACTCTTCCAAAAAACCCCTGTTAATACCTTCACTCCTGTTACTCCTGCTGCTTTTTCTACTTCAACCAACGATATTGCAATCATAACCATTTCCGACAATACTCGCAAGGCTTGCAAAAGGCCTGTCAGGATTACGCCCGACCCTAAATTTGTACCTTTAAAGATCACCATGTCGGGACCTGTCCCGTGTCAATCTAGCAAAATGATACCATGGAACTATGGGGGAGAAATCTTATATCATGGCATCAAACAGATTGAAGCAGTTCAATAGAATTCTGAAGAAGAAGACCCTGATATAGGGAACATCGCGGGAACAAGCAAGATAACCCGCAGCGGCCAGATCTTTTCTCCGGAGATTGCTCCCCCTCGAGCAGTTTTCGGACCCTCGAAAGCTTCTGCACCTGTTAGGTCATCTGTGCAAGACCCGATAATTGAAGAATTGGATACTCCTGAAGAAAGACCATCTGCTGATACTACCAATAAGGGTAAGGGGATACTAGAAGAGCCTGTCATGACGAAGGCTCATGCTGTGGTTATCCCTAAAACCACCCAGAAAGAAATGGATGAAATCTTGAAAATAATCAGAAATAGTGACTACAACGTCGTGGAAAAGCTAGGGCAGACCCCTTCTAAAATTTCAATGTTGGCTCTTCTACTTTGTACTGAGGCCCATGCTAAGGCCCTGATCAAAATTTTGAAGGCAGCACATGTACCCCAAGAGACTTTGGCTGACCAGTTTCAGGAGTGTGTGGCCAGTCTTACTGCTGATAATGGCCTTGGCTTTTCCGATGCTGACTTGACTCCTAAAGGAAGGAAACATAACGACGCGCTCCATGTCTCAGTTGAATGCAGAGGAACCACCCTCGCCCATGTCTTAGTTGATATTGGTTCTTCCCTGAATGTGCTGCCGAAGAAAGCGTTGGACCGTTTTGACTGCGAAGGATTGACCCTCAAACCTAGTAACATCGTTGTTAGGGCCTTTGATGGTTCCAAAAGAATGGTTCATGGAGAGGTTGACATTCCTATCAAATTAGGCACACAAGTTTTCAACTCCACCTTTTATGTGATGGACATCCGTCCGTCATATTCGTGTTTGTTAGGAAGACCGTGGATCCATTATGCCGGGGCAGTTACCTCCTATTTGCACAAAATGCTGAAATATCCTGTTAAGGGTAAGATTATAACAGTGCACGTCGAGGAAGAGTACATGATAAGTCATCTCAATTCCTTCTGCTATGTGGAGTTGGATGGCGAGTTCATCGAAACACCTTTCCAAAATTTTGAGGAAGTTTCTCCTGAGGTAGCAGTTGCGAAGACAATGGTTGAGGTACCTATCATTCCCAAGCATATGCCTAGGATGGCATCTCTCAAGGACGCAAAGGCGGTGATCAAAGAAGGGAAGAGTACAACATGGGGACAATTTCCTGATTTTCCCCATAAGATGGACAAATTTGGACTAGGGTTTACAACTGCAGGACATAAGGCTATGCGTCGTTCCAAGACTGGAGGGCCACCTGTAAGGATCACTCACCACGAAATTAATGCTGTTGAAGATGAAGATGAAGAGGTCCACTTTGAGGATTGGATCTTTCCGACCGTCGAAGGGGGTTTAAGCAACTGGGAAGCAAAGGATTTTATTCCCATCACCTTTATCAACCAGTAATTTTATCTTTGAACAATTTCCTATTTGTTGGTCTGTAATAACTAAAAAATTCGCACACTATTTTCACCTCATGCCTTTCCCGGGGCATGTAGGTCCATTTGTAAGGGCTTGATTTTCTTCATTATCATATGCCATGTTTTAATGAATCATTGGACGTTTTTCATCTATAAACTGTTGTGTTCATTTTCTTTCCTTTTGCATTTTGTTTTTTTTTTAGGATGGCTATCCCTTACACACACCCACACTCACAAATGCAGGTACCCATCCACTCCGGATTCCATGGGAGACTATTCTGCTTTAGCCTTCGATAAATCTGAAGATTTGGTCAATCATGCTTAGTACGAAGTTGACGAAGATTGTGAAGTGCCGGGAGAGTTAGCCAGACTTCTACAACAGGAAGAGAGGGCTATTCTGCCTCATGAAGAGTTGCTAGAAACCATCAACTTGGGAACAGAGGAAGACAGGAAAGAAGTAAAAGTGGGTGCCAACCTGGAACCAAGTGTCAAGGAGCGCTTAGTGCAGTTGTTGAACGAATATGTTGAAATCTTCGCCTGGTCTTGTGAAGACATGCCAGGATTGGACACATATATCGTGGTTCACCGTCTCCCTACAAGAGAAGATTGTCCACCGATTAAGCAAAAGGTTCGCCGAATGAGGCCCGACATGTCCGAGAAGATCAAAGCTAAAGTAATGAAGAAATTCAACGCTGGATTTCTGGCTGTTACTTCCTATCCACAATGGGTTGCTAACATTATGCCCGTGCCTAAGAAGGACGGCAAAGTCAGAATGTGTGTGGACTACCGAGATTTAAACAGGGCTAGCCCTAAGGATGATTTTCCACTGCCACATATCGACATCTTGGTTGACAACACAGCTCAACACAAGGTATTTTCCTTCATGGACGGATTCTCGGGATACAACCAGATCAAAATGGTCCCCGAGGACATGGAGAAAACTACTTTTGTCACACAATGGGGTACCTTCATCTACAAAGTGATACCATTCGGACTGAAGAATGCAGGGGAAACCTATCAACGCACCATGGTAGCTTTGTTTCATGATATGATACATCATGAGATCGAAGTTTACGTAGACGACATGATAGCCCGATCACAGATGGAATAAGAACACCTTGATCATTTGCAGAAGCTATTTGCCAGGTTGAAGGAGTATAAGCTCAGATTAAACCCAAGCAAGTGCACTTTTGGAGTTAGGTCTGGTAAACTTCTAGGATTTATTGTTAACAACAAAGGCATTGAGGTTGATCCAGCTAAAGTAAAGGCTATACAAGAAATGCCTGCCCCCCGCACTGAAAAGGAGGTTAGAGGATTCTTAGGATGCTTAAACTATATTGCGAGGTTCATCTCTCACCTGACATTTACCTGTGAGCCAATCTTCAAGCTGCTGAAGAAAGATCAGGTAGTTAAATGGAACAATGATTGTCAAGTTGCTTTTGGTAAGATCAATGAGTATTTACTAGAACCTCATATCTTGATACCACCCGTCGAAGGAAGGCCGTTAATCATGTATCTGACTGTTTTGGATAACTCAATGGGGTACGTGCTGGGCCAACATGACGAGTCTGGCCGAAAAGAGCATGCCATTTATTACCTTAGCAAAAAGTTTACCGACTGTGAGACTCGCTACTCACTACTCGAGAAAACTTGCTGCACTTTGGTATGGGCTGCTCGCCGACTAAGGCAGTATATGTTGACTCATACCACTTTGTTGATTTCCAAGATGGATCCGATCAAGTATATCTTTGAGAAGCCTGCTTTATCTGGAAGAATCGCTAGATGGCAGATGATCCTGACTGAGTATGATATCCAGCATACTACCCAAAAAGCTATAAAGGGGAGTGTACTAGCTGACCATCTAGCTCATCAAGCCGTCGAAGATTACCAATCTATGAGATTCGACTTCCCTGATGAGGACATCATGACATTGGACAACATTGAAAGTAACGGACCGTATGACAGACCTGAACAAGGATTCCGATGGACCCTGTACTTTGATGGTGCTTCAAATGCACTGGGCAACGATATCAGTGTTGTACTCATTTCTCCAGAAGGATGTCATACACCCTTCACTGCCCGACTTTGCTTTAGCTATACCAACAACATGGTTGAATATGAAGCTTGCATCTTTGGTCTCAAGGATGCTATAGACTTGGGAATCAAATCTTTGGTCGTGTTTGGGGACTCGACTTTGGTTATCAGTCAAGTCAAAGGAGAGTGGGACACCAAACATCCTAATCTTATCCCATACAAAGAACATGTCTTAACATTGTTGCCTCATTTTGAGCAGATTACCTTCGAGCATTTCCCGCGAGAAGAAAATCAGTTAGCCGATGCTCTGGATACAATTTCTTCCATGTTTAAACTCAACTGGGATAACGAGGCTCCCCAAATCACCATCGAGCGAATGGAAGAACCTGTGCACTGTCATGAGATTAATACCGAAGAAGTAGTGGAACAACCCTGTTTTCATGAAATCAAAAGGTATCTCCAGACTAGAGAATATCCTGAAGGAGCTTCAGTCAAGGATAAAAAGTTCTTAAGGAGATTTGCTGCCAAGTTCTTCCTAAGAAATGGCATTCTTTATAAGCGCAGCCATGATTGTGTTCTACTTCGTTGTGTGGACAAGGTTGAAGCAGAGTTGATCATGACCGAAATACATAGCGGCACATTTGGCACCCACTTGAGTGGACATACGATGGCTAAGAATATTCTAAGGGCAGGCTACTACTGGTCTACCATGGAAGCTGATTGTCATCAACATTCTCGTACCTGCCACAAATGCTAAGTCTACACCGACAAGGTACATATTCCTCCTGTTCCTCTCAACGTTCTGACGGCTCCTTGGCCATTCGCGATGTGGGGCATTGACATGATTGGAGAGATCAAACCCACGACATCCAATGGACATCGTTTCATCCTGGTGGCTATTGATTACTTCACCAAATGGGTCGAGGCAGCTTCCTATGCCTCAGTTACAAAGAATGTGGTTGCCCGCTTCATCAAGCAGAACCTCATATGCCGATATGGTGTCCCCGATAGGATCATCACAGACAATGGTACAAATTTTAACAATACCATGATCACCGCTCTATGCAAACAGTTCAAGATTTATCATCACAATTCATCTCCCTATCAATCGAAGATGAACGATGTTGTTGAAGCCGCGAACAAAAACATCAAGAAGATCATTCAAAAGATGACAGTCAACTACAAGGACTGGCATGAGATGTTACCATTTGCTCTGCATGGATATCGTACCACGGCACGTACTTCAACAGGGGCAACCCCATTTTCTTTGGCGTATGGCATGGAAGCTGTTCTACCCATGGAAGTTCAGATTCCTTCCTTTAGGATTATGAAGGATGCCGGTTTGAGTGAAGACGATTGGATTCAGACCCAGCTTGATCAACTTAACTTGATCGACGAGAAGCGACTTACTGCTATTTGTCATGGTCAGACGTATCAAAAGCGGATGATAAAGGCCTTCAACAAGAAAGTCAGACATCAGGTATATCAAGTCGGAGATCTTGTAATCAAGAGGATCATCTTGCCGCAAAGTGATCCCAGGGGCAAGTGGACTCCTACTTACGAAGGGCCATTTGTAATCAAGAGCATCTTTTCTGGAGGGGCAATGATTCTGACCACCATGGACGGCGACGACTTGCCGCATCCTGCGAACGCAGACATAGTCAAAAGATACTACGCATAAAATGACCCGGCAAGTTGAAAACCCGAAAGGGAGACTTGGGCAAAAATGGGCATCCCGGTGAATCGAAAACCCGAAAGGGAGGTTCAGGCAAAAATTAGGGGTAAAACAAAAAAAATCAGTACACCCGGCAAGTTGAAAACCCGAAAGGGCGACTTGGGCAAAAAAGGGTTTCCTGGTGGATCGAAAATCCGAAAGGGCGGTCCAGGCAAAAGTTAGGGAATTAAAGCGTATGACTATGTCTCGTCGGATCACTTTAAGGATAATCCCTTCACCAACAAAACTCCAAGCTACTAATCAATCCAGTCATCGGCGGGCGAAGCAGCGAATGGACAAGACACTCAGAGTGGTGAAGGCTATAGTAGAATGGGAACCCCATGGAATTATTACACATAGCCATCTTTCTTTTTGTATAAAAATTTTCTCAATTTTTACGACAACATTCTCTTACTAGGATGTCTGTCTCCTTTGTACAAAAATACTTACAAAAGTTAATACAAAGATACTTCAAAGTGTAGAAATTTGTTTACCTTTCTTTGCCTTTTTACACTTATGTTTTATTTGAAAAACGTCCAATGTTTTGTTAAATAGGCATATGCATTTGAATATAATCACTGCTTACAAATAAAACGAAATTGAGAAAGGATAATTACTGATAGGATGAAAGTGTAGGAAGATATCTTTGTGCCATTTCAGAAGAAATCCCCTGGAACACACCTTTCAGATCCTTAACAAAGTTAAAACCTTGGAGTACAAGTCCCCAACGGAGTTAAGCTTCAAGATCCCTAGCGGAGCCAGTACATTCTAAACTCGATTCCCCAACTGAGTTAAATTTCGAATTTCCCACCAGAGTTCAAACTCCCAATCCCCAATGGAGCTGGAAAACCCTGAAAAACCTATCCCTCAGCGGAGCCAGAGTATTCTAAACCTTCTTCCCCGGCGAAGTCAAATTTCCGACTATCAACCCCCGGTGGGAACTGTTCAACTTCCCCCAACTTCCCCTGTAGTTTGGCATACAACCCAAAGCTCTTGATTTCACCGGCCGAGTAAACATTCTCCCCACAGAGTTATCTCCCAGCAGATCGAAGATTCTCGATCCTGTTTCTCCAAGCAGAAACCTCCCAGGTTTTAATTCCCCAGTAGAGATTTTCAGAGTTTTCCTTATTTCCCAGGAAAGTCATAAAGGATCCTCATTCCCCGTAGAAGTTGACAGAACCCTTATAAATCCCCACAAGTCACTAAGGATTTTCAATCCTCAGCATTGGTCCCAAGATTTCTCATTTCTCAAACAATCAGAGATTCTTTAACCCCCAAGTAGTCAGCAAGAGTTCCTCATCTTCAACAAAGATTTTTGAGTCCTCAGCATCGGTCGGGATTTACTTTCCTCAGCAGCAGCCAAAGGATTTTCAATCCCCAGCAGCAGTCAAGAATTTAGTCTCCTCAGCAAGACAGCTACTCAACTTACATGCATAACCAATACATTCATATATCATAAACATTGATGAAACACAGTTCATTGCATCACACATATCATGCAACATAACTTTGTGTTTTAGCTAACATTTTACCCTTTTTCAGGATAAGATTAAAAGGCTATCATTAACAATTATTCAGATACAATATGGATACACCCCAGACACGGCGGTTATTCTATTACTCATTCAGAACTCCAAGTCAAAATACAGTACGGATACACCCCAGACACGACGGTCATTCTACTACTCATTCAGACTTCAGCAATCCGATACAGACTAGATACGCTCCAGACACGGAAGCCATTCTATCTCTCATTCAGATTCAACTACAAGTTCATATACACTCCGAACACGGATGCCATTCTGGCCCTTTACACCAGCAGTTTGATTCTCCCCAGTGCAGTCGCCACAGAAATCATTCTGTCACTTATTCAGATCCCAGTTACAGTTCCAGATACACTCCAGACACGGAAGTTATTCTGCTACTCATACAGATCTCAGCTTCAGATACAGTCCAGATATGCTCTAGACATGGTTTCCATTCTTTCACTCATTCAGAACTTATCCCCAGCATACAGTTGCTCCATACACCGATGCTTCCCTGTTACCCATTCACAATACAGATACACTCCAGACACGACAGTCATTCTGATATTCATTCAAAGTCCAAATACAGTTACAGCTCAGATACGCTCCAGACACGGACGCCATTATTTCGCTCATACAAACTCAGTCTCCAAATACAATTCAAATGCATTCCAGACACGGATACCATTCTGATGTTCATTCTTCTGACCTACAACATTGCAATTTAACAAACATTCTTGGATGGCATCTTTAAGCCCATCTCCAGCAAGATTATACCATCTCCAAATGGCATCTTTAAGCCCATTTGCAAATTTACGGGCACTCTAGTGTCCAATCCTCTTTTACCTTCGAGTCGCGAAAGGCAAACTTGCCAATCTAACTCTTCAGGTTCAAGAAGATTGAACAGGGGAAACTGTTGTACCCCAAAATTTTCCCTCTCATTTTATCAACATTTCTCATCACAAGACTCTTGGAACTCAAGATCAAGCTAGGGTTTGCTCTGCTCAAGACACCTCCTTGCATTGTTGACCTAAATTAGGGTTTGAGTTTGCACATGGATGTTTTAACCCACAATGCCCAAAATGACTTTCATACTTCATGTTGGACTCACAAGTTTGTCCATACCAAGTTTCAAGCCTTGATTCAAATTTTTGCCCAGTCAATTGGACAGTTGACCTAGAAATCAACTGTATAGGGGAAAAAGTCAACTGTGGCCAATTGACAGTTAAACCTCATGAATTTTGACCCACATCAACATTATGAACTCATATGAACCATTTGATCAAGTTTGGATCATAATTCCACAAGAAATTTGATCAGATCACCAAAAGGGCAAAATGGTCATTTTTAGGGTTTTGACTGCACAAGGGCAATTTTTGACTGTTTGACCTAGCCAATGGAAAATCAAGATCAACCATGGACACAAGGGATCAATGAAATTGTCTTGAACTATTCAACAAGTATTGTCTTGAACTATTCAACAAGTTCAAAAGATCTCAAATGCATAGGATTGACAGATGAATTTTTCAGTCAACTGATCAAAATTTGACTGTATACTGAAAAGTCAAACTTTGACCTTTTGGTCAAAATCAAGTGCCAAGGGTCATTTTTCATCAAGACATGTCAAACTTGTTCATCAAGAAACCCAAAATTGCAAATTAGGGTTTAAAATGGAAAATTTTCATAACAGAAATTTTCTAAGTTATAAAATTTTCTTATTTTTTCCTAACTTTGTCCCATTTTTTCACCAAGATGAAAATGGATTCAAACCAAACTTATAACATTAAAGTTGTAGTCCATCACAAAGTCTACAACTTTTATTCACAAAGTTTTCTTAAAAGAAGCTTGGATCTCAAGTTATGATTTTTGGAACAAGGGTACCTAAAACTTTTAACTTAGAGAAATTTTGCCCTAGTTTAGGTAGGATTTTGACCCATCTTCTTGCCCATTTTTCACATAGTTCCACTTTGAGTTTCAAGTTTAATTTCAAATATGGATTATAGTACATGTTTCAAGCTTTCTAAATTGTCCAAGAACTCCTCAAACACCTTTGTGGTTAGGGAGAATCAAATGCTTGAAGTTGGCAAAAACTCACTTTGTAACCATGGCCAATACATGTTCATACCATTTGCCAAATCTGACCAAGCTAGCATAGTTCACAATTACAGGCATCTAAACCAATTCACACTCCATAATTGAATGCAAATCCACTGAGCTAATTCTTTATCTTGGCCATTTGGACATTACCCACAAAACTAATCCTTAATTAGAAAAAGGTACATTGCCATTTTTGAAGAGATATACTTTATGTCAAACCATGATCTTTGAAGCATGGGGCCATATCTCTGAAGTAAAATCAAATCCACAAATTGCAAGTATCAAGGAGATTGTATACATCATAATACATGACTGGTGCAGGCCTGTGAGAAGTAGTGACACTTTCTTGCTTCACAAAGAAGAAATTTGTCCAAATCCTCCCAACTCAAAAACCAGCCATAGTCAGCTTACACAAACATTGCAAACAAGTTTCTCATACCCTAGCAAGCAAGAAGCACGAGTCCTTGACCCCTCAAACCTCCTTGTACACAAAATCTCCATTTTTCTGCAAAACAGGGCAAGCCCTACAGAATCACTTCCATCTGCACTTTGCCTCGTGCGTTTTGCCTCAAACTTGTTCCAATACCTTCCATTCAAATCACCTAAACTATTCCAGACCTCCATTGTCAACTGTAACTCCATTAACACACATTGCCATTTTTGTTTAGAAGCTTTGCAGGTTGAGTTATGTAGCACGATTCATGCTACTTCAAAACAAACCAAGCATTGGGAAAGCTTCAGTGGACATCAGGCAAGCTCAAAAGAACCTCAAGCACCATTAGAAGTTGCTGCATTGTCCAACTCGAACTCAACTGAAACAGGTATTTCATGAACTTCTATCTCTCTATTTAGGAATAATTAGACTTAGGTTTGTGAATGAAAGATGTTGTATTCATAGCCCTGAAACCATACATGTGCTTAGTTTTCATTTATATTAATCGTGCTAGGAGAATTTCATCCATGAACTTTATGAAAAAACTAGGTTAGAAATTAGGGCCAGAGAAATTCTCTCTGGTCTTTGAGAGTTAGCTTAAGTTTTTTATATGGTTAAATTCGTTGTTTGATGCTCTACAAATTTCATGTTATGAGTTTTATCAAAAAAACACAAAATCAGAAGATACAGGTTTGAACTAAGAGGGCGCGCATTTTGTCTGAACAGAGGAAGAAGATGAAGTAGCTGGGCTGGGCCTGGCTACTTCCTGCTTTTCACACCCCATTTTTTAGTTTCACACCCCTTGGCCCATTTCTTGTATATTTGTCATTTTTGCATTTTTATTTTATTTCTGACTTTGATATTTTATTTTCAAATATAAAAAATGTCTAAAAAATATTTTCATAAGTTTTTATATTTATTTGGTATTTATTTTAATTTTTCTAGTATTAAAATGTTTAAATACTTATATTATTTTTTGTTTAAATTTAAAAATAATGTACAAAAATATTTTTATTTTCATTTATTATTTTGATTCACGTTTGAAAATATTTTCTTGAAATATACACATTTTTGTAAATAATTTATTTTATTTTTTACACACTTAATATATATATATATATATATATATATATATATATATATATATATATATATATATATATATATATATATATATATATATATATATATATATATATATATATATATATATATATATATATATATATATATATATATATATATATATATATATATATATATATATATATATATATATATATATATATATATATATATATATATATATATATATATATATATATATATATATATATATATATATATATATATATATATATATATATATATATATATATATATATATATATACTTTATTTTATTAAATAATTAGAATAAAAAACACAAAAATAATACATTTTTATTTTTATTGACATTTTATACTAAAAATACCTTTTTTGAATATGATACATTTTTGTACATATTAATACATTTTTTGTATATAAATAATACATCATATTTTATTTCTTTAAGAAATTAGGGTTTTTGCCCTAAAAAACAAAGAAATATTAAAATTGACTTTTTTTTTATTTCTTTACATTACTTCATATTAAAAATACTTTTTACATACATGAACAAATAAAAACTTTTTTGCATAATACATTTCATTTAATATTTATTTATTGTATTTATTTAAATATTGTACATTTAATTGTTATGCCTTACACATTCAATTTGGTTGTAATAATTTAGAATTTAATTTCTTGTCTAAATAATCCCCTATTCAAAATTGTACCCCCTCCCTATATCATGTTGTAATAGTGTAGAATTTAAATTCTCGCACCTTTAAATGTTTTCAATTATGCCATTATTAGACCTAGGGTTTGTATGCAAAATCAAATCAACAAATAATTTGACCTAATCAAAGACAAAAATGCATGAAAAATAAACACAATGCACACTTTCACCCCTAGGTTTACAATCCACTTGTTGCCTTCAAAAATGGGCCATGGTATGCATGACAAGTACTTTGGCAAAACAAAAACAAAACAAAAGATCATAGTCCCTCGATGACGCTATCTGAGTTGCCTAAACAAAATGATCAAGTCCCTCAAGAAAAATGGCCAAAAATACTTGACACTATTGCTATCATGGTCTATACAATGACCCGCGCCTGTCCCGTTTAATATCCTAACACAAGGTTGTTCACCAAATACAATGGTGAAGCAACACTGTTAAAAGGGTTAAAAACATAAGAAAGATCTTTGAGTAAAATAGGGTAGACAACTCTTAGTTACTTGATCAAAGCTTGCAAAAACATCATTGCTATCTTTAAAACACACTTCACAACACAATTTTAAAACCCTACTTTCAAACATTGGAAACTTTTGAAAAGACAAAAACACCTTTGTATACATTCAAACAAGAATCATTACAAAGGTTGCCACAACGATGGCCTCTTTTCAAAACATCTTTCAAAATCACACACAAAGCACCATTTCAAACAATTGAAAAGCACCATTTCAAACAATTGGAAAGCAAAGTGATCTAAGCAAGTAACTAAGAGCCCATGGATAACCATGGATAGAAAGGGTGCTAATACCTTCCCTTTCTATAATCTACTCCCTGAACCCAAGAAAACATCTCAAAGGTCTTTCCTGTGCTTTTTGACCTTTCCTTAGGATAAAATAAAAAGTTGGTGGCGACTCTTGCTAAACCGAAACATTTGCAAACACAAACACAAAATCCCAAGTCAGTTCTCCCACCGCATCACACTGGGGGTTTGGATTAATGGTCAAATCCTCTTCCATAATTACCCCTTGATTTACTATTATTGGTATCCTCTGGGGTTGTCGAACAACTTGGGGTACCCCAAAGAATTCAGCCATGCGCGTCATTTGCGCTGTCATCTGTTGATTCGATTGTGTAGCAGTCTGAATGAGGGGATTTAGCACTGTACTTAGAGTTTGTGCTAACATTTGTACTATTTCATGATTACTTTCGTTCATCTGTTGCCTCAAAATTGTTGTCGAAACATTTGTGAGGCTTGGTATCATGTGAGATGGCCCTCCCAAAAATTGGTTTCTACTGGCTCCAGACCCTTGTAATGGCGATGTTGCATTCACAAAAGGTTCTGAAAAGGTGGACGCAGCATTCATAAGGCTAGCCATTTCAGTAGTTGGCATGCCATATGGCTGTTCTCGACCCATCCAAGTTGTCAAAAGCCTGGGGGTACAGTTGATCGAGATCCTAGATTTATCCTTGGTGGAGGCGTTCCTAAAGGACCTCTTAGACCCACATACGAAAGTAAGGGTCCAATTTGATTTATGGTTAACGCTGACATTGATCCAACAAAAGTTGGGATATTCCCTTCGACAACAGTAGTAACCGTTGTTCCTGTGATTGGCGGAGGTATTTCTCCATGGTTTGGCTCGTTAGCCATACTACTCTCTCTATTTTCCTTCCTAACAGTATATTTGTCGGTTACTCTACCACTTCTTAATAACATGCAATGTTATAACTGTACAGGAAAAACACAATAAAAAATTAGCAACGTCCCACCAGGTGTGCCAATTTGTTTACCGTTGTTTTTGGTAAACAACCGCTGATCTCCAAAAAGGTAAGTTTTTTGGTTTACTTACGGGATCGATCAAACTAATCCCAGGACATATGCTAATTTTTATGTAAAAACGGATAAGAAGGAAGAACGCACGTTCGACCCAGAGAAAGGATGTTTGAGATTGTTAAAAAGTAAGCAGAAGTATAGAAATGCAAGTAAAAGAAGTAAAAAAGATAATTTTGCAGGATAATAATAAAGTAATATAAAAAGACTTTCATTAAGGAAAAAAGGTGTTTCCAACGTACATTTCTCAGCTTTATCCTTTTTCACGCAGTAGTTACTTGGATAATGTTTGAGTGACTTAGTACAATAGGTTGAACACACTTGAAAATTACACAAGCTTCTTAATTTATACTAAAAATAGGTAACTGTCGAGGGAACATTCTGCGCTAGGATGAAGACAAGTGTCTTCTGCATGTCCCTCGACTTATGGCTTTCAGCCACGTTGCTTCTTCTTAAACGCTGGCGAAACTGCCTTTCCCTCCAATAATTCAAAATTCAAATAGTCCTCGTATCATGCGCCAAAGCGAGAATACTTTCTCTTAGTCGAGTGACATAAGTCTTCTTCAGTCGAATGAGCCCTTGGTCGAAGATTCCAATATAACTTAGATTTTTTCCTTAAGTTATTTCATGTGTCGAATCATACTTCCTAGCTTGGTTCATTCCAGTTATTTGGTCTAAAAGACCAAATATAGTAAGTTTCGAATTTGGGAGCCAACAGTAGGTGACCGTTAGATATAGATCATCAGTCAAAATGAACAGAGAAGTCATACACTTATATGGTTTCCAAGTTGAAGGTCCACATGTACATCCGATTTTAATTAGCCTTTGACCAATAAAAAACATTAAGTTTTAAATAAAAACAAATCATTTAGAAGAATTCAATTGGATTTTGAATTCCGAGTACATATTAGTCAAGTAAAAAGAACTTATAAATAAGTCTTCTTACTCGACAGTCTATTCAGGGTCGGTCCTGAATTTTTAGAGGGTCAGGACAAATAATAAAAATAGACTCCTAATAAAAAACTAAGCAACTAACCTTGACTTTTGATTTTTCTTTTTTGGGTTACACTTTTAATGATTAAGAAATTATTATATATAAATATAAAGTGCATACGAGCAATGAATTTGATTAGTTTGATTGGTCATGGTAGAACTTGCTTTTTTTAATTGTATGAGTCTGATTCCATTTGATATTATTTATAAAATCCTCCATTATTTCTTCTTTCAGAAATTCTACTGGCTGAAGCTTCTTCATCATCTTCATTGTTCGAAACATACATTCTCTCTGATGAAGCTTGTTCAATAGCAGATGATGATTCTTTGAAAGATCATTCATCTACCGAAATTGTCTTTTTTTAAAACCATGGAGTTGATTTTATTATTTCTTCAACAAAAGAATCTCTTTTATGAACTTGATGATGGTTCTTTTAAGATTCTTAAAGGCATTCCCTCACCCTTCAACATTTGAATTAAGTTGTTGAGCTTTTCAAAGTCTTCTTCTTTCTTATACTTTTACTAAAAATCATAATCACTTACATCTTTTAATTTAAAGATTAGATCATATTTTTTATTCTAATTCTTAACTCTTAGATATATTTGTCAGACACAAAAGTTCTAACATATCTTAAAATATTTAATAATTTTATGAGAATTTTTTTTAAATATTAAAATCTATTTTCAATTATGTTTTATAAATTAAAAAAATAATAATTTTGATATCTAATTTATTTAAATATTTATCACTTAAGATTGTAATATAATCAAAATCACATAACTTTTTAAAACAATATATCTAAAAAATAATATATATTTTTTAAATTATTTAAAATAACATTAAATTTAAGTGATATTTTAAAATTTAAAAAATTATAACAAAATAACAAAATATTAAAAATAATATTACAAAAATAAAATAAACTACACTTTAATTATTATAAGATGACACATTTCTAAAAGATAATTTTAAATAATTTAGGCCGTTGTCCTGAATCTCAACCAAAGCATCAAATTTTTAGAAATTATAGTATCCTATTATAATAAATGTTCTACTCACACAACATTTTTTCCTTCAAAGATAACAAGAAATAGAAATAACAACAGAGAAGCAACTTGAAGTAATGAATATATACTTTACTTGCACATTTGTGTTCCTAGGATACATACTGCACAAAAATATTTACCATAATGTCTGTCCAAAGAAACACAAACCTTTGAAACATTTATTTATACACTTTCATTATTTTCACAAAATAGTAACTAATAGTTATAACTGCTATGGAGGTTGAGCTGGGTCTCAAGATCACAAGAACAAAAGATGACAGCACTTCCATTTCAGATTTTCAGTTTGCCAAAGATAGAGCAGGTCCTATCTTCTTATCTAAAGAAACCGATTCAACTTTCAGCCTCACAGCACATCTCAAAGGTTTCTTCACTCTCAACCAATCAACTCTTTCCAATAATTTTTGTTTTCTTCTATTTCGTATTATAATATTGTCGTGTTTATGTGATGATTGATGAGCCAATGCAGGTTATAAGAAAGAGAACATTGACATCAACATTAACAAAGATGGTACAAAGATTTCAGTGAGTGGTGAAAAGGAGGTGCAGGAAATGCAAATGGTACCATTCAAGAAAGAGGTGAAAACAAAAGGGTTTAGAAAGAAGTTTGAAATCCCTAATGGAGTTATTTTGGATAAGATCAAGGCTAAGTATAACGAAGAGGAAGGACTGTTGACAATAGTGATGCCAAAAATTGCAAAAGGTATATTGTGTGGGGTGGGAATAGAAGAAGTGAAGGAAGAAGAGGGTGCAAATAGTATTGTATCAGAACCAGAACAAATTGTAGCAGAAGAAGAAAAGGTTTTAGAGCATAAGAGTGAAGAGGAAAATGCTCCTGTGAAGAAGAGACGTTCTAGAAAACCATGGCATCCTTGTCCTCCTTTGGTTTTTGGAGGATCAACTTTGCTAGCATCTATTATCTTTCTTGTTTTGCACTATATAAGAGTGAGAAAGAGTTGATACATTTTTTGGCTAAGTTGATTCAAGAATGTTTTGTTTTGTTGTGTTTTTATTTTTTTATTTTATTAAATTGAATTTAGCTAAATACTATATTAGTTCAATGGTGTTAGCTATTGGATTCACTACAAATTCTATAATCATCTTAGTTATGCCATTCAAAAAGAGGTTGTCGTATATTTTGCTGCTCATTTGTTTTCTATTTATTCAATAGAAAATTATCACGTGTTGCTAGCTAAGTATCTATGTAGCATGTACATTTTATACAAAAAGGTTTCTCGCAGGTATACTTGTGATTGTGATTACCTACAATGGCTTCTATACTTTTCTTTGAAGTCCAGGTTGCTCCCATATGTTTCCCTCAAATTGTACAACCTTTATCGTATTGTATTTAGAAGATTTCATGTACTATCTTTGCTTAATATTATTGTATTTGACTGAATACTATGTTTTGTGTTATTTATGTGAATTTTTTTTACATGTTCTGTAATTGAATGTATTTGACTAAAATTTTGTATTGTATCGTAAAATGTTGATTGTATTTGAATGTATGAGAGTCATACTTGATAGTAAATTATAATTATATTTTGTATATTAGATTGTATGAGTGTGCCATTTATTTCAAACCTAAACCGTACGATTTGTTTTTGTTAGGTTTTGGTTTGTTGACTGTATCTTGTTAAAATAACTAGTTCAATAAGATGTTGGACAAGATGTTGTGATATGTTTGTACGATATCGCAGTCTGTATTATGTTTATTTTTTAGAAGATTTGTTTCTTGTGCTTCAGAAGATTTGTTTGATATTTCATGTGGACCAAGTTGCACATATGGAGATTTGATTCACTGGAGATTTTTTCAAGTAAAAAATATTTGAAGATCTGATTTTCAAGATTGGTTGTCAAAACATTAATGAGAATATTATTTTATGCACCAAAAGATTTGATTTGATATGATTTGATTTGCAGATTATTTTATTTAGCCAGATTTAATAGCCAAGCTCATGCACTATTATGGCTATAAGAAAGAAAGACTTTAAACCTAAAGAATTTATGAAGCTGCATGTGAGAGAATATACTTTAGGGTTTCGTCTGTTCATTGTTTTTTGTGAGCCCTTCTTGCATCATTTTGATGCTTGAATTGGGATGAATTTTGAGTTGTAATTTGTGAATAACTCATAAGCTTTTAAGCAAGAGTGAATTATGTTTAATTAGAAATGTGTCTTCTGTCTATTGTCATTGTTGTTATTATCGTTGTTGTGTGATTGAGAGGAAGTGGGAGGAGTCCTATATCTAGGAGTTCTTAGATAGATATATCACGAGTAGTGATTAGGTGCGAAGTTTGTAAAACCATAAGTTGTTTAGAACTTCAAACTAATACTATTATAATGGATTTCCTTCATGGCTTGGATGCCCCCAAATGTAGGTGGCGTTGCATCGAATTGGGTTAACAATTGAATTGTGTTATTTTCTTCCTACAATTGTCTTTAATTTGTTAATTGCTACTTCTGTTGTTACGATGTCTTAACATTGCATTTGACATTCTGAACTTCCTGACATCGTATACGACATACGTTTCGTAAAGGGTAAGAATTAAAATTGATATCAGAGCAGGCACCCTGTTATGGTTTTGGGTGAGCTTCAGGGAAGATATTTTCTAGCATTATAGACAAGGAGTGACGAAATACTAATATACCACCCATTTTGTATGCCATCAACTATGACTACTAGAAAGCACGTATGGTGGCTTTTCTAAAATCTATGGATAGCAAAACTTGAAAAATAATTATCAAGGGTTGGTTACATTGATAAGTGATTTTTCCATCTTTATTAACAGTTGCTTTTAGTTATAGTTTCTTTATTTTGTCAAGAGTTTTAGTTCATTCTTATATGTTTTATGCGTTGGTTGTGTATTTTGTTGTTTTCAGGCTCAGAGGAATAAAATCAGGAAAATCAGTGTGAGAAGTGCAGAATTCAGAGTTTCGGAGGAAGTTTTAAAAAACCAAGCTACACGGTACCTGACACGGCCATTCGTGTTGCCTCACATGTGCCGTGTCAAGAGAGGATGCTCAGTAGGCAGTTTGAGAGGCAGAGGCAGAGGTTGAAACGGGTACCCGTGTCAGCTAACACGGCCCGTGTCAGAAGGTTTGGGCGATAGGATTTGTTGGTGCAATGGGCAGAGAACGACACGGGTGGCAGTGTCAGGTGACACGGTCCGTGTCGGCCAGGACGCTGATTTTGATTGTTTTTATGACTTTTCATGATTTGGGACCCAGAGGGGCGTTTTGGATATTTCCGACTGAGGCGAATGGATTATTCACTATTTAACCATGTTTGAAAAAGGAGTGAGGGGAACTTTTTTGGCAGCGAAGAATAGTTTACACGATGAAGATTGGGGAGATCAAGATTCTTGGAGAGTGGAAGATTCTCATGAGCAAAAGCAATTGAAGATTCGAAGCTATCCAATTACTTGTAATGTCTAATCTTTATCTTATGATTATTTTGAACAATATGAGTAGCTAAACCCCCCAATACTAGGGGGTGTCCTTGATTTGACTCTAAACGATTTTGATTCCTGAATTTATTTTATAGAATAGTCTTCTTTATTTGATTTAATTGTACAATGTTTTTATGCCTTCCTGATCGAATAAATTAGGATTGCTTTACGGTTAACAACCAATTGGACCATGGTTGTTAATGTTTTTGTATAATTAGGCTATAATAGGTATCACCTAGGACTAGGGATATCCTATAGTTACCGGATTTAACCCTATAAAATAAAGGCTTAACTCCATCAGATATCTCTAAGGACTTAGGATTAAGGATAGATGGTTAAAGGTTTTCCCACTAAAGACTTAGGGGAAATAATCTAAAGGGCTGGTTATTGAAGATATGAACTTGTTGAAGAGGTTAAGATTCAAGATTGTTACAAGGCAAAATTATACACTTTATCCTAGCATGCTCCTCATATATATGAAAAGCCCTAATTTATATTCTGTTTATTTTTATTTCTACTAAGTGATAATTCCTAAATCAAAACCCCAGTTAAAGTTTTTGTTTAACTGAACATGAATTGAACTCGATAATTACATGCAATTGATAACACGAAAAGATATAGCATTTTTTGCCTGAATTATATAGATTAAAATCCCATTCTTCAATTATTATGTCACATTTTATCCCTTTTTGTAGTCTTTGAAACATATTTCAGGTACTTAGCATTTGCAAGGCACAATTAAGAAAAGGAAGAAAAGAATGGAAAATGAAGAAGAAATGGCTTTAATTACAGCAAAAATGCATTTCTGTAGCAGAGAAGGGTGCCGCCCGCCACAAAGGCGTTACGACCGACACAAGTTAAGTTTCTGTTCCCCTCAAGAAACTCACATTACGACCGGGACAAACATGGATTATGTGCCCCACGTCACGCACCACACCACGCTCGCCACGATCCAAGCAGTTACGAAGACTTCACCAATGGAGCATACTCAGCGGATATTCCTGGATTTTCTCCACGCTTCAGCAACGTAAATCATGAGATATTACCTATTTTTCCTCAACAAAATAGACTCTATATATGGAGATAATTACCAACAATTGAAGCTCTCTCTGCTCCCTCTCATTTTGATCTCTCTCTGACACTTTGAACAATTACGCAGTATTATTATTTTCAATTCCATTCTCTTTGTTCAACAATTATTTTATTGCATTCCGTTATTGTATTTTCCAGTCTTAAAATTCCATCATTAATTTTCCAGTCATAGAACCACTTAGGCAATAAAAACCTCACCATCAAAGTAATATTTTTCCACATCGGAGAAATAATGCAACAATAGTTTGGTTCAAGTCTTCCAGAATTTGTTTAGGATTTACTTTAATTGTATTCGAGCTATTTTACATCAATTCAATCCTGCCGGCTTGTGGATGACACACGTTGTATTGGAATTAATCGCTTTCTTATTCACTTTTTAGGTTATTATTCCAATAGCATAATTTATTTATTTCTTACTATGCATGAGATGTTGAATTTACACTTTAATTTTATGATATTCTGCAATAATATCATGTCATGCTAGATTCCCTATATCGATATGTAAAACTTGATCAAAAGGATTCGGTAATTAATTGGCATTATTATTTTTTACGAAAATACTTTTCTGGTTTTAATTTCCAATTGGATATTTAATTGTTTTTGTACGGAAGTAAGAAACAGTCTAAGGTTAAAATCAATAGAGCGGAAGTTTGAGGTTTTACCCGGATAATGGTTATTGAAACATTAATTTTAAAAACAGCGGAAGTGCTTTAAAGTTAATTGGAACTTATTTGTTTTCAAAAAATACTTTTGAGTTTTAAACGAAACCGCAGAAGCGCTCATTTCGAGCTTAACTGATATGATCTAATTCAATAGAAAGAAAGTTTGAGACTAGGGTTTTTAAACGAATAGTTTCACTGAAACTGTGTTTTAATACTAAAAACAAATGCCAATGACGTATTGAATCCCTTAAGTTAACTAAATACATACCGATATCTCGTCATTAATTATTAAATTCTAGTTAATCCCTGATTAAACCCAAACACCCAAATTTATAATTAACCTTAGCTTTACATAGTGACCTTTAGATAACAATGGTTCTGACCATTAGTCCTTGTGGGTTCAATATCTTTTAAAACTATGCGATATACTGTGCACTTGTAGTCACCACACCCGATAGACTCATAAAGTCGCGATCAAGTTTTTGGCGCTGTTTTCAGGGACTGAATTAGTCAAATACTGTAAATCCCTTATTACGCAGTATAGACTAAGGCAACCAACTTTATGTTAATCTTAATCGTCGATTGTATGCTAAGTACTCACTCTAAAGACGAGGAATTAGAAAAACTAATTTGTTAGTATAAGACGTCGAATCAGAGAGTACCAAGCCAAGTACAATCTTCTTGAAATCAATCTTCCTAACTTTTCTCTTCCTGACCCCAAAATGGTTGAAGGACCCAAAAACCGTCCTCTGAAGGATTATGCTGCCCCATCGCAAGAGGAACCCCACAACAGTATTGTTGCTCCCTCTATCGCACATAATAATTTCGAGTTAAAGCCTTCGCTTCTGCAATCTATTCAATAAAACCAATTCTCAGGATGTCCTACGGATGATCCAAATCTTCATCTATCTGTATTTGTGGAGTACGCAGACACAATGAAAGCAAATGGAGTCAGCTCTGAAGCAATAAGACTCTGTCTTTTTCCTTTCTCATTAAGAGATAGAGTTAGAGCATGACTCCAGTCTCTACCATCCAACTCCGTTACAACATGGAACGAATTGAAGAAAGTTTTCCTAGCACGATATTTTCCGCCAAGACAACCATGCTAAGAGCCAATATCAACGGTTTTAAAAAAAAGGAAAGTGAATCTCTTTTTGAAGCATGGGAAAGATACAAAGACATGTTGCGACTGTGTCTGCATCATGGTCTAGAAGAATGGATGATCATCCACACCTTTTACAATGGTCTCTTGTACAACACGAGACTAACAATTGATGCAGCTATTGGTGGTGCACTGATAGATAAACCATACCATGATGCTTATCAACTTATCGAAAGTATGACTCAAAATCATTATCAGTGGGGAAGCGATAGAACCATGATGGATAAATATCAAACAAAAAGTGGTATGCACGAAGTTAGTAGGTTATACCAATTTAATGCTAAGGTATAAGCCCTTACCCAAAAGATAGAAGGCTTGACCACAACTCCCGCAACCACTGTGGATGCAGTAACTCCAACATGTGATCTATGTGGACTTCACACGTATAACGCACTTGAATGTCCACTTTTGACAGGAGTACTAGTTGATTAAGTAAACTATTCTCAAGGAAACCCCTATGGGAATAAATATAACCCTGCTTGGAAGAACCATCCAAACTGTTCATACAAAAGCAATAACGCTTTGTACGCACCAGGGCAAGCTCCTACTACACCTCCAGGATTTCAAAAGTCCACCCAAAATGTCCCAAATATTCCAAATATCCCTAGGAAGTCCAACATCGAAATCATGATAGAGAACTTTGTATCCAACCAAGCTCAAACTAACAAAGATTCCAAATATTCACACCAACGAGAAGATTAAGCAATTGACTAATAAGATTGATGCTCTTGCCACACATAACAAAATGTTAGAAACACAAATTTCCCAAGTGGCTCAATAACAAGCGGCTACAGCTGCTCCAACTGGAATTTTTTCTAGACAACCTCAACCAAATCCTAAGGGGCACGCTAATGCCATAATACTACGAAGTGGGATAGAACTAAGCGGACCAATTGAACCTAAAATTGAAAGCCCAACCATGTACCAAAAATGTGGAAAAGGAATTGAGAAAGAAGTTGAACTAAGGGGAGTCGAAAAAGAAGGTGACGAAGAGGCCGCAGAAAAAGAAGAACTGTATGTACCTCCGACACCGTATAAACCACTTATTCCATATCCTCAAAGACTTGCTAAGTCTAAAAACATAGGGAAATTCAAGAAATTTGTTGAACTTCTGAAACAACTTAACATTACAATACCTTTTACAGAAGTTATCACAAAAATTTCATCCTACGCTAAATTTCTTAAAGAGATATTATCCAATAAGAAAAAGCTTGAGGATAACGAAATTGTATTGCTCACTGCTGAGTGCAGTGCTATAATACAAAACAACATGCCTCATAAACTTAAAGACCCAGGTAGTTTTTCCATATCTTGCATAATCGGAAAATTTGTCATAGACAAAGCACTATGCGATTTAGGAGCCAGTATTAGTCTGATGCCATTATCAATTTGCAAGAAACTCAACATGGGAGAACTAAGACCAACAAGAATGTCCATACAATTAGCAGATCGATCAGTGAAATTTACTTTAGGTATGTTATAAAATGTTCCTGTACATATAGGACAATTCTATATCCCCACTGATTTTATAATCATGGACATTAAAGAAGACTCCAATATTCCTATAATATTAGGTAGACCATTCCTAGCCACTGCAGGAGCCATAATAGATGTTAAAAATGGAAAACTGAATTTCGAAGTCGGAGAAGAAAAGGTTAAATTCATCTTATCCAAGTTCCTTATGGAACCAGCCATCAATGATTCATGTTGTTTCCTAGATGTAATCAATAAATGCGTGAAAGAATTGGAGAAACCACAAACCACCTATTCGGAGGTATTAAAGATTCCCATACCCCCGATTCTCGAAGATGATTATTGTCTTCCTGAATATCAAGATGAAAATCTAAGAGAATGCCTAGCTTTAACTCCTGACCCTATACCTTGTTAAAAGAAGTTTGCCATAGAACTCAAAACGCTACCAAAAGACCTAAGATATGAATTCCTAGACACAAAACTTGAACGACCAGTTATAGTCAATGCAGACCTAGGACAAATAGAAACTGAAAAATTATTAGATATCCTAAGAAAATACCCAACCGCTTTAGGTTATAACATATCAAACCTAAAAGGAATAAGTCCTTCTATCTGCATGCATCGTATTATGCTGGAGGAAGACTGTAAAAACTCTAGGGAACATCAAAGGAGAATAAATCCCATTATGAGCAATGTAGTAAAAAAGGAAGTAGAAAAGATACTAGAAGCAGGAATCCTATACCTAATATCCAATAGTAAATGGGTTAGCCCAGTACATGTCGTACCTAAGAAAGGTGGTGTTACGGTTGTCAGAAACACTAAAGGAGAATCTGTAGCGCAACGAACTCACACCGGGTGGAGAATGTGCATCGACTATAGAAAGTTAAACAAAGCCACTCGTAAAGATCACTTTCCTTTACCCTTCATTGATCAAATGCTTGAAAGACTAGCTTGTAAGTACGAAGTGCGCCTAAGAGGAGGGGGGGGGGGTGAATTAGGTACTTTAAAAAATTCTGGTTTTTAGTGATGATGGTTCTTATTTTTCTGGTTAAAAGTGAGTTTAGGAAAGCTTAAAAATTTAGAAAAATAAAGAGACACGGGCGATATATCCTGGTTCCCCTCACAGTCTGAGAGTACTCCAGTCCCCTTTCAACATGAAAGAGATTTCTTTATTGTGGCAAACTTAAACAAGAACTACCAAGTAACCAAGAACAATCCTCTTGGATTTTCACTAAGTTAGCTATGAGAACAATCCTCTCAATGTAACTACACTTGTATCCAACAACTTCGGAAAGACAAGATTTACAAAAAAACACTTAGACTTATTTCCAACAATCCTGGAAAAATAAGTAAGTAATTATCAATTCTTGAGTTTTGAGTGAGTAGAGTAATATTGATCACCTTGAGTGATTTAACAATGTATGATATTCTCTTCCAATAATATTATTGTACAATGACTCAAGATATAATTGCTCAAAGTTTTCTGTTTGTTAATGTATGAAAATGTGCAGAAAACTTATGCATGAAAGTGAAGGAATACTTGAGTTTGTATTTTGAAATTTCATAAAATATTTATGGAAGAGGTGGTGAAATAGATTTTGAAATTGAATATTTATATGTTCATAACACCTTTTGAAACATCATGAAGTTCTGAAAATTTATTATGAACAAATGCCAAGTTTGAGTGAAAAGTTTCAATGAAAAGGCATGATGAACAGGCATGTAAAAAGCTGCTATTTTTCAAAATCGTGCAGCATGCAATCGATTGCACCCTTTGTGTAAATCGATTGCACAAGGTTTCAACAGCTATTTTTTCAAAACTTTTAAGAGTGCAATCGATTGCACTATCAATACAAATTGATTGCATGCAAAGTCAGTAGCAAAAAAGTAAGTGAGTGTAATCGATTGCACTGAGAAACAGAAGCAAACGTTTTGAAAATTTTAAGTATGCAATCGATTGCACAAGCAATGTAAATCGATTGCACATAGAAACAGAAGCAAAAGATCTGAAGGTTTGAAGTGTGCAATCGATTGCCCTAAAATGTAAATCGATTGCATGCAAGAGAAAAATGAAATTTTAACTTTGAAAAACTTGAGTAATGATTTTTAAACATTTATTTTTAATTTTTGAGCATCTATATCTTAAGATTAAAGTAGATAATATTATTATACCTTTAAAGTTGTTGAGAACTTTGAATTGAAGATATTATCCTTAGATGCTTTGAGCTTGATCATAAATCTTTGCCTTCTTTATTAGCCATGGTTTATCTTCATCAAAACAAAAGCTCATTTGTGAAGCTTGATTTTACATAGCTAAACACTCTCACTTCTGCTATTTAGACGGTTATTCCAGATTTTTCCAAATTCCTATCAATCCCGACGAACAAGAAAAAACGACTTTCACTTGTCCTTATGGTATGTTCGCCTATAGACGAATGCCATTCGGATTATGAAATTCCCCTGCAACATTCCAGAGATGTATGATGTCCATCTTCTCTGATTTTCTAGATGGCATGATGGAAGTTTTTATGGATGACTTCTCTATTTGTGGAGAAAGTTTTGAAGTATGTTTATCGAACCTTGAAATGGTACTAGAAAGATGCGTAAGTGTCAATCTCGTATTAAATTGGGAAAAACGTCACTTCATGGTCCGACAAGGAATTTTCTTAGGGCATATAGTATCCGATAAGGGAATTGAAGTAGATAAAGCAAAGATCAAAGTTATAGAAAATCTTGAACCACCCAAAACTGTTAGAGAGATAAGAAGTTTTCTAGGACACGCTGGTTTCTATTGACGTTTCATTAAAGACTTCTCTAAAATAACCAAACCTCTGACTAAACTACTGATGAAGGATGCCGAGTTCATTTTCACCGAAAAATGTTTGGACGCATTTACAACTCTAAAAAAAGCGTTAATTTCAGCACCTATTATGCAACCTCCTGAGTGGAATGAACCATTTGAGATAATGTGCGATGCCAGTGACTATGCCGTAGGCGCAATTTTAGGAAAAAGAAAGGATAAAAGCTTCATGCGATCTACTACGCAAGTAGAACCCTAGATCCTGCGCAGACAAATTACGCCACCACTGAAAAAGAATTGTTAGTTGTTGTGTTTGCTTTAGATAAGTTCCATTCCTACTTAGTAGGAGCATGAATAATTATCTATACTGACCACACTGCAATCTGGTACCTCTTGAGTAAGAAATATGCCAAACCAATATTATTAAGGTGGATATTACTTCTACAAGAATTTGATTTAGAAATAAAAGACAAGAGAGGCACCGATAATGTAGTAGTTGACCACCTATCCAGAATAGAAGGCATCAAACCAGATCATATTCCCATCAATGATGATTTTCCTTATGAACCCCTTGTAGCACAATTAGAATTAAATAGTATCATAACTAAGTACCCTGTGACTTATGAATATAAGAACACAAACGAAATTATGGAAGCAATATGCACCACAACCATACTACCATGGTACGCTGATTTAGTTAACTACTTGCCTGCTGGAGGGCTTCCACCCGATATGTATTATCAACAAAAGAAGAAATTCTTTCATGACCTTAAATATTATTATTGGGACGAGCCTTTTCTTTTCAAAAGAGGCGTCAATGGTATTTTTTGTCGATGTGGTCCCGAAAATGAAACTGAAAACATAAATTTCCACTGTCATTCTGCCCCTTATGGAGGGCATGCAAGTACTTCAAAGACCTGTGCTAAGATATTACAAGCTGGCCTCTATTGGCCTAGCCTCTGGAAAGACATCTATATCACAGTTAAAAATTGCGACCAATGCCAACGCACTGGAAACATCTCTAGATGCGATGAGATGCCTCAAAAGGGCATTCTAGAAGTTGAAGTCTTTGATGTATGGAGAATCGATTTCATGGGTCCCTTCATGTCTTCCTTTGGAAATCCATACATACTAGTTTTTGTCGACTATGTTTCAAAATGGATCAAGGTTGTAGCCTCTCCAACAAATGACGCGCGAGTAGTAGTCATGCTTTTCAAGAACATAATCTTTCCAAGATTCAGTGTACCGAGACTTGTCATCAATGACAATGGCTCCCATTTCATTTCCAAAATCCTAGAAAAATTATTAGCGAAGTACGGAGTCCGAAATCGTGCCGCAACACCTTATCATCCACAAACAAGTGGGCAAGTAGATGTCTCCAACAGAGAAATTAAGAAAATCTTAGAAAAAACTGTAGCAACCTCTAGGAAAGACTGGTTATCTAAGTTACATGACACTCTATAGGCATATAGGACGACATATAAAACTCTAATTGGAACCATACCATTTAAACTAGTTTATGGTAAATCATGTCATCTGCTGGTAGAAATAGAACATAAAGCTTATTGGGCCATTAAGACCCTTAATTTAAATTACATCACTGTGGGTGAGAAACGAATCTTAGATATCCACGAACTAGAAGAGCTTAGACTAGACGCTTATGAAAACGCTCAGATATATAATGAGAGAACAAAAAAATGGCACGACAAAAGAATATCTAGAAAAGAATTCAATGAAGGCGATATAGTTCTCCTTTTAATTCTAGACTTAAATTATTCCCGGGAAAACTTCACTCTAGATGGTCTGGTCCATTCGCAGTCACTAAGGTTTTTCAAAATGGTGCAATAGAAATCAAAGGAATGAGTTGTAAACCGTCCATTGTGAATGAACAATGCTTAAAACATTATCATAGCATAGATAACAAGGAATATTACACATCAATTAGGATAAACGTGCTACCACACTATTCATCAGAGTAATCACGTTGTAATGTCGAGCTTACGACTTTAAACATAGCGCTTCTTAGGAGACAAACTGTGATGCGATGGGAGAACTAACTAGATATTTTGCATTTCGTTCGCACTTGTGCAGTTAGCAAAAGTCGCCACCGACTTTTCTTTTATCCAAAAGGAAAGGTAAAAAAGCACATGAAAGACCTTTCGAGAATTTTCTCGGGTTCGGGGGGTAGATTATGAAAAGGGAAGGTGTTAGCACCTTTTTCATCCATGGTTTTCCATGGGCTCTTAGTTACTCATTTAGATCACTTGCTTTTGTTTGATTGTGTGCTTGTGGTGTGGTTTTTTAAAAGTATTTTGGAAAGTCTCTTTGTAATGGTTCTCGTCTCTATAAGAACGTATACAAAGTTTTGTTTCGAAAAATGGTTCAAAGATGTGTTTGTGAATCGTGTTTTGAAAAGTGTTTTGAAAAAAGAGGTTTTGTAATGGTTCTCGTCTTTATAAGAACGTATACAAAACATTTTATCTTTTGAAAATGTTTGGAAATGGAAGTGTAGGTGTGAAAGTTTTTGTCGTGAGTAAGCGAGTAACTAAGAGTGAATCTATCTACTCGAAATGTCTTAAATTGTTCTCTTTTCTTCCTTTTAATGGTGCTATCTTACCATTGATTTGGTAAGAAGCCCCAACCTTGGATGTGAAGGGATAGGCGCGGGTCAATTTTACAATCATTGAAGGCAACTTGTGAGACACTCTAGCAATTTTGTAAGGGATGAGATCGTTTTATCGAAGGCAACATCGAGGATCATCGAGGGACTGCGATCTTTATTTATCGAAGGGTCATTTGCTAGAGTGTCTCATATTCGAGGGACATGATTGTATTTCCGAGGTAACAAGCAAGGTCACCCTAGAGGTGCGCGTGTGAAAAGTGTGTTGATTTCAAGTTATTTATTCTTGGATTAGGTCATCTAGCGATTGATTTTTGAATCTTGCCATACATGCCTAATTACTACACATTATATAGAAAGCAATAAATTGCGGGAATTAAAATTCTAAGCTATTACAAAAGTATCCGGGAATGGGGGTACAATTATTACAAATGGGGATGAATCACATAAAAATAGCAATGTCCAAATAATACAACCAAATCGAATTGTCGTGCGATTTAATACAAAGCTATGACAATTTATGAAATAAAGAAATCAATAAAGTAAGAAATGAAATGTATTTACTTGAAAAAGAAAAATAAAACTTAATCTAAAAACGAAAGATTAAAATTTTATTATTATTCTTTTTTGTACTTTTATTAAATAATTAAAAATATTTAAAGAAAGCAAACTAACTAATTTAATGCTTTTTGGTGTTTTCGTTAAAAATTAATAAAAATGAGTTTTTTATAAAAAGAGAAAATGGTAAAAGAAAATAAATCACTTAAAAAAACTAAATCAATTTAATGAAATGAAGTTTTAAAAACATTAGTATATTATTAACAAAAGAAATAAAAACAACAAATTAAATTAAAATGAAATAAAATGGGCTTTAAGGATTTAAAAGGGGTTAGGCCCAAAGGTATATTGTCATTGCTGAAACAAAAAAAAGAAACAAGGCCAGAATGGGGGGGTGTGAGCTAGCGTGCGCATGGGCTTTAGGTTTGCAAAGGAATTGGCACAATGTTTCTTAACTCAGTTTAACACATTTTGATTAAGGGAAACATGAATTAGGGTTTGTTATTCTCTCTCACAGCGGCGCCGCTTCTGATCGTTTCTATCGCTTCTCTCTCTCTCTCGTTCATCTCCCCGTCCCTATTCTTCTTCCTAAATTCGTGTGTGAAACGCTTTTTTCTGGAAGATCTAGGTTCTGAAATGGAACTTATGTCTAAAGGTTTGAAATTGATGCTTATTCTGATCTTCCTCTCAACTTCGTTACCAGAACACTCTCTCTCTCACATCCTAAGCGCTAACGTTTTTGCTTCTGAAAGGTAAAGTTCTGTTTTGAAGTTTGAACGAGTTTTTTGTTGTTGTTTAATCTTGTTCATGTTTTCTCTGTTAACCTATTGTGATATACGTTTGAGATGCAGTAAATAGTTTGAAGGAGCCATACCTGCTTAGGGATTTTCTGTGAAGTGGACGGGGACAGTGAGATCGAGAGAAATGCTCCTCGGTGGCGGAATTGGTAAGAAAGAAGAGATGATGATGAGGATGCTAGGGTTTTTGGTAACCCTTTATTTGTCTATCTTCTATGTTTGAATGATGATGATTATGCTGGGACCTTGTGATTGTTCTATTTTGTTGGAAGTTGTTTGTTGATGATTTGATGATGTTGTTTGCTGATGATTTGATGATGTTGTTGGTTAGGATAATTATGGATTTTTGGTTTGGGATATTGGTTTAGCAGGTCTGTAAGCTTGGCTTGAACTGTTTTCTTTTTTACAGTTTTTGGTTGTTTTGAAAATCGTTTGCAGGTTTGTTTGAAAATGGTTTATGGGTTTTTTTTGTATGTTTTGGATTTGTTGACAGTCTTGAATGTTGGTTATGTTTTGACAGTCTGGCTTGGTATGTTGTTACAGTCGCAGGTTTTGGATTTCTTGTGGTTTGTTGTTACAGTTTTTAGGCCTTGTGTGTTTGACAGTATTTTTGAAGGTTGGTTTTGAACGTTCTGGATCTTTGTTGAGGTTTGAGAACTGTTTTTCTTTACAGAGGATGTTTTGAATTGTTCTGCAGTTTTGGGATTTGAATGATTTTTTTGGTTTGGTTACAGTTGAAAGTTGGTGGTGTTTGGAGGTTGATGGCAGTTGGAATGCTTTTTGACAGTTTTTTGAGAGTTTTGATAAAATGTTTGATGGGAGATGCATGGAGTTTTCGTTTGTGATTTTCTGGTTTACAGTTTGGTATTGTTTTAACAGGTTTGGTGGATGGTTGATGGTAGTTTTGTGTTTCTTTGACAGTTTGGCAGGTTTGAGAACTGAGTTATGCAGTTTGGAGAGTTTTGGAACTGGTTCGGCAGTTTGGAGAGTTTTTGAACTTTTTGACAAAATGTTGTTTTTGACTTAATGTACTTTTCTTCTCTTGAGCTTTGTCTAATGTTATATTCATGTGGATTTTTGTTTGATAGCTTATTCAAAATGGTGGGAAAACCACCAAATTTTGAATACTTTGGGCATGTTCTCCTTATGCTCTTTTCCTTGCAGTTTTGTTTTCTAGCATTTCTGGTGCAATTGTGATAGCAGGGCAACATCCCTAGGTGACTTCTTTCATCTTCCTCTCTTAATGACCCTAAGCCAAATTCTTTTTCTGAAAAGTTTGCAATTTATTTGGGAAAATGATGATTATGGCTCATTGAAGAAGCCTCTTGCTTGTTGACTTAAGTTTATATTTTCTTCTTGCTGATGCTGTTGTTGCTTGTACTTTGTCTGCATTTTGTTTTTGCTGATGCTGCTGTATAGTTTGGCCCGTCCTGCGCCTTGTTTGGACAACCTTGCTGTTTGGCCATTGGGCAATTTGCGCGCCTGCTGCCTGTTATATCTGTTTGGCCATGTTGCTTGCATATTTTCACTTGTTTGGGCAGCCTAGTTGTATTTGGACAAATTGCTTGCATTCTTTTTTTATTTGGACAGCTTTGCTTGCATTTTTATTTTTCTTTTTATGAACCAAGAAGGGTAATCTTCTTGTGATTTGCAAATAGAAAAATAAAAACGTGATGAATTAAAAATAGCCCTCTGATTCCAAATTGCAAACTTTAATGATGAACACATTTTTTTCTTTTGAAGATTCTTATTCATGTCCAATTAACTGTGCTAATTATTTTTTTTGTCTTTCTTTCATGTGAGCGCAAACTGGATGGTGGCAAAGCAGAGGAAGCAAGAGATTCTTTGGCAAGCATGGAAGCAATGGAAGCTTAGTCATCCTTAGGCTTAGATTTTTTCTTTGTAATTTAGAGAGAAATACTCAAACAATTGTACTAGTTTATTTTCAAATATAATAAGTGAAGGGGTGAAAAACACAAGAAGGGGGGGGGGGGGGGGGGGGTTGAATTGTAAAACTGGAAACTTAAAGCAAATGACAAGGTATTTTTATCCTGGTTCGTTTGATCTCAAACTACTCCAGTCCACCCGTTCAAGGTGATTTCGCCTCTCTCCAACGAGGTCTTAATTCACTATATTCAACTGAATACAAATCTGCTTTAGCAACTGCTAAAACCTTCTTGATTCAAACCACAATCCGGTTTGTCAAGGCAACACTTTCTTACAAAGATATAATCAAATGTGTGTGAATGTTTCTACAAAAACTATATCACAACTGTGATGTTTACACAAATTAAGCTTAGAATACTAGGATGCTAAACGCTAATGAAGTATCAGAGTTTGTTGGTTTAGCAAGACTTGTAGAGTGAAGATTATTGTTCAGCTTTTTGCGTGTAGAGAGTTTGGAAGCATTAGCCGTGATAATCTTCAAAGCTTGGTTTATATAGCACTTTGAGAAGATGAACGTTGAAGCAAATATTCTTGATTCAATGCTATTAACAAGCTTTCCTTTTTGAGCAGATCTTGTCTAGAATGATGCCGTTGGTATTGATTAGCTTTCAATGCACAGTACCGTTGCTTCTTCAATGCACGATCTGGCTTGGCTCATTCTGATTCTGCTTCGCTGCTGATGAACTAATTTGTTTCTGTATCAGAGTGTTTTACGCGCAGTTCTGTTCATCAAGCTTCAGCATGTGCAAGCGTTGATCATCTGATCTTGACGTTCTGATTCAGCAACTTCTGATGCTGATGTGCAAACTCATATTCTGATGCTGAAAACGTGATCTTGCTTATTTTAATCAGCATATCTGCAAGTCAGAGCATAGTAATTTTAGGCAGCATATAATTCACTCATAAAATATTTAACTACTATATCTTTTCACTTTGTTATCATCAAAACTTAATTATAGGGTACTAGATTCAAACATTGTTCTAACAATCTCCCCCTTTTTGATGATGACAAAAACTAGATATTTTAAATGAAAAATCACGTGAAAAGTTATCAGATCTATGTATCAGAATAAGAAGTATGGAGAAGTCAGAGTTAAGAGATACTCCCCCTGAGTTTGTTACTTCCCTTTGATATGCGTGTTCTTCAGAGTCAGATCTTTTTCTATCTTTGAGCATCAGATTATAAGTCTTTGACTTATCAGAAAGCAGAGCTTCAGAGCTTTTCCTGTCAGAGCTTTGCTTCGGATCAGAGTGTTAGGTCGATCAGATCTTCATATATCAGAACTTCATATTTGATCAGAGCAACATGAGCTTCTAGTTCTTAGTCTTCATAGTGTTCAGAGCTTCCTTGTGCCTGTAGACTTAACAACAAAACAGAAAAACATTTCAAGTAATAGAGTTAGAATGTTTGAGAATTTCTGTCTAGTTAGCCGTTATTGATTTTAAATATCATTCTTGTTCTCCCCCTTTTTGTCAGCAATCAAAAAGTGTTAGTGATGTGCTAAAACAATTTAGATCAGAAAAACAAATTATATTAAAAATAGTTCAGATCACAAGAGCATTACACAAACATAGTCAAAACATAGTCAAAAGTACATCAGAAAATGAAGAAAATATAGAGAATGTCATGCATAAAAAATTTCAAGGTTGTGGGGGCATGCGTGAGAACAGGCTTTCCAGCATTGCTTGAATCTTTTCAGAAGTTGCATTCTGCTTCTGAACCATGGTGACAACAGTATCAATCTTGCTGTCCTGGACATTCATTCTTGCTTCCATCTTCTGATTATTCTCATCCATCCGCTGCTGTAGACGCAAGTCATTCAGCCTTAATTCTTCCAGAGCCAGCCTGTCCAAGGCAGCTTGAGAACTTTCAGCAGGAGGAAGCTTCTCAGAACTTTCAGCTACATCTTCTGCTGGATTTTCTTCTTGAAGAGTTTTGTCTTCTTCTGCTGGTTGCACCTGTGCAGCTTGCTCTTTCTCATACCACGATTCAGAGTCCAGAGGGAGCACAACTTCTTGAGGCAGCTGACTCTCAACTTCCTTCAGCAGCTTGCTAAAGTTCTGTTGAGCCTGCTCATAGTTGACGTCCTGCAGCTTGAGTGCTTCAGCACGAACCCATACTCTGAACTGTGACCAGAGCTGATCAGAAGCAGCTGGGTCGATCATCCCGGGACAGACTTGCTTCAGAGAAGCAATCCACTGCAGCATACCTGTTTCAAAGTCCAAAATACCAGAGCCAACATCTAATTGCTTTGGTTTGGGAATGGCCAATTTGTGTCTTAAATCAGCAAGACGTTCAAGACTTGTTAAGTCAATGAATGTTCTGCTGGGGTTTTCAGAGGATTGGCTTTCAGAGGTGTGCTGAGGTGCTGTTTGTTTTGGAGGATGGTTATCAGAGTCAGAGGATATATCTATTGGAGTGGTTGGAGTTTTTGGAGGTGTTGATTCCTCTGATGATGGTAACTGGGGTCTGACAATGGTGGTTCCACATGGCAACTGCATTGCCAGCGGTGAAGGTTGAGGTGAGTGGGGATCAGAATGATGAGGAGATGGGGTTTCATAGCGATGAAACTCTGTTTGAGGTGAGGGAGGATTATTTTCTGGTTGAGGAGGTGGAACTTCTGATTGCTCAGGAATCAGAGGTTCTTCTGTGATAGGTTGTTGTGATTGTGGTTCTGGTTCTTGTTCTGGTTCTGGTTGTGGTTCTGGTTGTGGTTGAATTTCTGGTTCAGGTTGTGGAGGAGGAATATTTGGTGGTTCAGAGTGAGGTTGAACAGAAGTATGTTCACGCTCAATATCAGCTAGCACTCTATCAAGTGCTGGTGTTGTTGAAACAGTTGGTTGTTGTTTGGAAATTTTAATGGGAATTTTAATTCTGGTTCTTCTGAGTTGTAAGGCCTCAGAAGGGTCTTCTGGTATGGTTTCATCAATAGTGGGGATTGGAATGGAAATTCTGTGAGAGGTTGGAGGAGGAGCAACAGATGTTGGAATAGTAGAGGAAATTGAAATAGGAGCAGCAGATGGGTTACCTCGTTTCTTTGGAGTCTGGTGAGATGATCCTTCTGCTTTCCTCTTCTTTGACTTCTTCTGAGTCACTTCAGGTTGAACTTGACTCAGATCTTTGATCTTCAGCTTTGAACCTGCATCTTCTTCCTTGTAAGAATCTGGGTACTTGATAAACATATCAGGTTCAGTTTCAGAAAATCTTGGGAAATCACTCAGAGGCACTCTTCTTCTGGAGATGTCAGCAGTTGAAGAAGCTCTGGGTTCCTTCCTGATATTGTCTATCAGCTTCATCTTTTTCAGATTCTTAGCATTCAGCGGTTTTCCAACAGTTGGTTCAAAATTGCCCAGTACTTTAGCTTCGCTCAGATAATCTATCAGCTTATTCTCTGTCAGAATATCTGATATGAGCCTCCCGAATGGTATCCAGTCCCTTTTGGTCCTTTCTTCTTCTCTAGTCTCTTTCACACTAGTCTTCAGATGATTGAACAGGAAGTGTGCCAAATTGATCTTCACCCTCTGATCAATAAAGTAGATCAGAAATTGCTGATCCACGTTTATATAGTCAGGAGAGCTTGTTGGCTTCCTGTGATTGAAACAGCCTAGAACAATCTTGGCCCACACTCTGCAGTGATCCTTCAGATCCTTGATTTTGCTGCTGGGAAAACCAAGAGTGAAAATGCAGTGTGCTACCACACCTATATCAGGACACCTATCAGCCATGTCCACACAGCGGACTCCACCACCACTTTGACCTATTAATCTAGCAATGAGGTCTTCAGAAATTATTATCTTCTTTCCCATGACAGAAGAGACGACTAGATGCTTATCAATCTTGGCATGAATCCAAAATTCTTTGACAAGCTCTGGGAAGGTTGGTCCAACCAATCTATCAAAGTACCTCTCCCACTTTTGAGCTTTGACTTCAGCAGTTAGGTCAAATCCATTATCCTTCAAACTTTCGAAATCGATGATCAATTCAGAGAGAACCTCAAGATTCTTGACCGGTGTGAGAAGAGTTCTGGTAGGCGCTTGATATTGCTCAGAGGTTTCCTTCTTCTGATTTCCTGCAGAAATGCTGGAGGATGCCATTGTTCTCACACAAAAAGCTTGAGAGTGATTTGAGAAAAGCTAGGGTTTTGAAGGAGATATGCAGAAAAATTCTTAAGAGATTATGAGTAAGCGTAAAGATTAAGAATGAAGAGTAATGTGCTTAAATAGAATTTTCAAAAATTATTTTGAAAAATAAAACGTTTTTAAGAGAGAGAAAAAAATAATGATTGCCATTAACAAGCGTGATTACTTTTGCATTTAATGCTTGCTGATTTTGGGGGATTTGAGAAAGATACTTAAAAACGGTTACCAGACATGTGTCTCAATGCACCCAATCAGCGCTTTGCCTTCTCAGAAACGTGCACGCGTTCTGCTTCAGGGATTTGCTGATGATTGGATGACACTTGTTTGATGTAGTGATCAACACGTCTGTATTTGAGATTAGACTCTCAGATCTTTAGACTTGCCTCTGATACAATCTGCATGTCCTAACTTTCTGAAAGAAGATTGATCAGAAGTTCACAGTAATATAAATACATTCTGAAAGATAAGAATATGGAATTAAAGCATTTTCATTCTGGGCATATTTTCATGCTGAGATGTTTCAGAATGAAATTAAACCTATCTTCTGAAAGGGGTATTGTAAAGATATCAGCCCATTGATGGTCTGTATCTATAAATTTCAAGTTTAAAATACCTTTCTGAATATAGTCCCTAATGAAATGATGTTTTATTTCTATATGCTTAGCTCTAGAATGTAAAATAGGATTCTTACTTAAGCAAATAGCAGAAGTATTATCACAAAGAATAGGAATGTTACTCTCAAAAATCTGGAAGTCTTCAAGCTGACTTTTCATCCAGAGCATCTGTGTGCTACATCCAGCTGCTGCTATGTACTCAGCTTCTGCTGTTGACAGAGCAATAGTTGATTTCCTTTTGCTGGACCACGAGATCAGATTTTCTCCCAGAAACTGGCAGCTTCCAGAAGTACTTTTTCGTTCCACTCTGTCTCCAGCAAAATCAGCGTCGCAGTAGCCTACTAAACTGTAATCACTAGATTTTCTATAAAACAAACCCAGATTAGTAGTACCTTTCAGATACTTGAAAATTCGCTTAACAGCTGTTAAGTGAGATTCTCTAGGATCTGATTGGAATCTAGCACAAATACATACGCTGAATAAAATATCAGGTCTTGAAGCAGTCAGATAAAGGAGAGAACCAATCATACCTCTGTAGACTTTCTGTTCTACGCTTTTGCTTACCTCTTCTCTTTCCAGAATGCACGTGGGATGCATTGGAATCTTTGATGGCTTACATTCTGAGAGGTCAAATTTCTTCAGAAGATCTCTGATGTATTTGCTCTGATGAATGTAAGTTCCCTCTGGAGTTTGATTGATCTGAATTCCTAGAAAGAACTTCAGTTCCCCCATGAGGCTCATCTCAAATTCTGCCTGCATACACTTAGCAAATTTTCTTCCAAGAGAAGGATTAGTAGATCCAAAGATTATATCATCAACATAAATTTGACATACTAAAATGTCACTCTTAACTGTTTTACAGAATAGAGTGGTGTCCACTTTCCCTCTGGTGAACTCATTTTCAAGCAGAAAGTTACTTAGCCTTTCATACCAAGCTCTGGGAGCTTGTTTCAGACCATACAGTGACTTTTTCAGTTTGAAAACATGTTCTGGATGTTTTGTATTTTCAAAACCTGGGGGTTGGTGAACATACACTTCTTCTTCTATATAACCATTTAAGAATGCACTTTTGACATCCATCTGATACAGAGTGATGCCTCTATTAACAGCAAATGAGATTAAAAGTCTGATAGATTCTAACCTGGCGACTGGGGCAAAGGTTTCTGTATAGTCTATCCCCTCTTGCTGACTATAACCTTGTGCAACCAGTCGTGCCTTGTTTCTGACGACTTCACCTTGTTCATTAAGCTTGTTTCTGAACACCCATCTTGTTCCAATGACGTTGAATCCTTTTGGTCTTGGAACGAGATCCCATACGTCGTTTCTGGTGAATTGATTCAGCTCTTCTTGCATTGCCAGAATCCAATCATTGTCCAGAAGTGCTTCATCAATAGAAGAAGGTTCAATCAGAGACACAAGTCCCATCAGAGTTTCTTCAGAGTTTCTGAAGCTTGCTCTTGTTCTGATTGGATCTTCCTTTCTTCCTAGAATAGTTTCTTCTGGGTGATCCACACTGCTTCTGGGTAATCTCTTCTGAGGTTGATCAGCAGTTGTAGGATTTCTAGCATTGCTTCTTTCAGACGTTGAAGGAGTGTCTGTGTTGAGAGCTTCTGATGACCTGTCTTCAGAACCTGCAAATTCAATTTCTATACCTGCAAGATTTTCATTCTGCTTTGACTTTTCAGAGTCAAGCTTGTCATCAAAACGAACACTGATTGATTCTTCCACAATCTGTGTTTCTGTATTGTATACTCTGTACCCTCTTGAGCGTTCAGAGTATCCTAACATAATACACTTCTGTGCCTTAGAATCAAACTTGTTCAAATAATTCTTAGTATTTAACATATAGCAAGTACATCCAAATGGATGAAAATACGAAATGTTGGGCTTTCTGTTCTTCCACAATTCATATGGAGTCTTTTCCAGAATAGGTCTTATTGAGATTCTATTCTGAATGTAGCACGCTGTGTTTATTGCCTCTGCCCAGAAAGTCTTAGCAACGTTTGTCTCGTTGATCATGGTTCTGGCCATTTCTTGCAATGTTCTGTTCTTTCGTTCTACAACTCCATTTTGTTGGGGAGTTCTAGGACAAGAGAAATCATGCAGAATGCCTTTGTCATTAAAGAATGACTCAAAATCTTTATTTTCAAATTCTCCACCATGATCACTTCTGACTTTAACGATTCTAAGATCTTTTTCATTCTGAACTTGGTTACAGAAGGTAACAAACACAGAGTGTGACTCGTCCTTGTGTCTTAAGAACTTTACCCATGTCCATCTGCTATAGTCATCTACGATTACTAACCCATACTTCTTGCCACTGACAGAAGCAGTCTTAACTGGTCCAAATAAGTCAATGTGCAGAAGTTCTAATGGCTTAGAGGTAGAAACAACATTTTTGGATTTAAAAGAGGGTTTTGCAAATTTGCCTTTCTGACATGCTTCACACAGAGCATCTGAATTGAACTTCAAATTTGGAAGTCCTCTGACCAGATTGAGTTTGTTAATCTGAGATATTCTTCTCATACTAACATGCCCCAATCTTCTGTGCCAGATCCACTGCTCGTTGTTAACAGACAGAAGACATTTTACGTTCTGACTCTTAAGTTCAGAAAGTTTGATTTTGTAAATGTTGTTTTTCCTCTTACCATTAAATAGGATAGTCCCATCTTTCTGACTAACAGCTTTACATGATTTTTGATTAAAGATTATATCATAACCGTTATCACTTAATTGACTTATGGATAACAGGTTATGCATCAATCCATCAACAAGCAGAACATTATTAATAGAGGGAAGATTTCCGTTACCTACAGTTCCAGAGCCAATTATCTTTCCCCTCTGATTGCCTCCAAAGCCAACGTGGCCTCCAGGCTTAAGTTCCAGGCTTTGGAACATATGCCTTCTTCCCGTCATGTGACGTGAGCAGCCAGAGTCCAGGTACCATGACTGGTGTTTCTGACTTGCTGCTAAAGATATCTGCAACATGTATTATTTTATCCTTAGGTACCCAGATCTTCTTGGGTCCTGATTTGTTAGTTTTACCAAAATTCTGGTTGAATTTTGGTTTCACAAAGTGATTACTACTAGTATATTTGATGTCATGTGTGTGACCATACACAAAGTGTGAATTTAGAGGTGTGTGTTTAATAACTAAATCCATGACATTTTTAGGTGTAGGAACCTTACCTAGGTATCCTATTCCTTTCCTGCCGTTTCCGCTAACTCCATAGATCATTGAAGCCATTCTGCTTCTATCTATGCTTTTAGCAAGGAACTTCTGGAAACTATGATCATACTCCTTGATGATCTCATCAGCGTTGCTGGGAGTTTCAGAAATTGGTACCTTCTGAGAGTTTTCTAATTTTAAAATTTTATCTCTCAGCTCAGAGTTTTCCAATTTGAGACTCTCAGACTTATTAGAGTCAGATTCAAGAGTCCTTTTCAGGTCTCTGAATTTAGCTCTAATCTGCTGATAACGTTCCAGAATTTCATTTAGGCTTTCAGCAAGTTCAGCCTTTGTAAAATTAACAGCGAAGTTAGGGAATACCTCTTCTGTGTCTGATTCTGAGTCTGAGTCAGAAGCTTCACTGTCATCTGGAATGTTAGCCATAAGCGCTATGTTCGCCCTTTCATCATCTGATTCTGAGTCAGCTTCAGACGAGTCAGAGTCATCCCATGTGGCCATGAGACTTTTCTTCTTCTCTCTTCCAAACTTCCTTTTTGGCTTTTCCCTCTGAAGCTTTGGACAATCACTCTTGTAGTGACCTTGCTCATTGCACTCGTAGCAGATGATGTCTTTTGTATTTGGCTTCTTGCTACCTGAGGAGCCTTCAGATCTTCTGTATCCAGAGGAAGAATCTGTTCTTCTGTATCTGGAAGAAGACTCGTTCTGATCAGATCTTCTGGGATTCCTGAACTTCTTTTGTCTTTGCTTCCACAGTTGATTTACTCTTCTGGAGAGAAGAGAAAGCTCGTCTTCTTCTGATGAGGATCCATCAGATGTTTCTTCAACTGCCTGCAAAACTTTAGATTCAGATTTTCTGTTAGATTTCAAAGCTATAGGCTTACCTTGCTTCTGAGGCTCGTCAGCTTCCAGCTCTATCTCATGACTTCTGAGGGAGCTTATAAGTTCCTCCAGAGTGATTTTGTTGAGATCTTTCGCCAGCTTCAGAGCAGTAACCATAGGCCTCCACTGCTTGGGTAAACTTCTGATTATCTTCTTGACATGGTCAGCAGTAGAGTATCCCTTGTCCAGAACTTTGAGACCAGCTACCAAAATCTGGAATCTAGAGAACATAGTTTCAATGGATTCAGATTCTTCCATTTTAAACGCCTCATACTTCTGAATGAGCGCCAGAGCCTTTGTTTCCTTGACTTGAACGTTCCCCTCATGCGTCATTCTGAGAGAATCAAAGATGTTCTTAGCTGTGTCTCTGTTGGAGATCTTCTCATACTCAGTATATGAGATGGCACTGAGAAGGATGGTTCTGGCCTTATGGTGATTCTTGAAGTCACGCTTTTGTTGATCAGTCATTGATTTTCTATCAATCTTCTGACCAGTTGCATTAACAGGGTGCGTGTATCCATCTGTCACCATATCCCACAGATCAGCATCATGTGCTAGAAAGAAGCTTTCAATTCTGTCTTTCCAGTAGTCAAAGTTTTCTCCATCAAAGACTGGAGGTTTGCCGCTGAATCTGTCTCTGTCCTCATTGGTGTCATTGCTGAAGTGAGAGTTGTTTCCTGCCATAGTGTTTTTCTGACGCTGGATCTTTTACTGACACGGTTAAGTGTTTTAGCTCAGAACCAGGCGCTCTGATGCCAATTGAAGGGGTGAAAAACACAAGAAGGGGGGGGGTTGAATTGTAAAACTGGAAACTTAAAGCAAATGACAAGGTATTTTTATCCTGGTTCGTTTGATCTCAAACTACTCCAGTCCACCCGTTCAAGGTGATTTCGCCTCTCTCCAACGAGGTCTTAATTCACTATATTCAACTGAATACAAATCTGCTTTAGCAACTGCTAAAACCTTCTTGATTCAAACCACAATCCGGTTTGTCAAGGCAACACTTTCTTACAAAGATATAATCAAATGTGTGTGAATGTTTCTACAAAAACTATATCACAACTGTGATGTTTACACAAATTAAGCTTAGAATACTAGGATGCTAAACGCTAATGAAGTATCAGAGTTTGTTGGTTTAGCAAGACTTGTAGAGTGAAGATTATTGTTCAGCTTTTTGCGTGTAGAGAGTTTGGAAGCATTAGCCGTGATAATCTTCAAAGCTTGGTTTATATAGCACTTTGAGAAGATGAACGTTGAAGCAAATATTCTTGATTCAATGCTATTAACAAGCTTTCCTTTTTGAGCAGATCTTGTCTAGAATGATGCCGTTGGTATTGATTAGCTTTCAATGCACAGTACCGTTGCTTCTTCAATGCACGATCTGGCTTGGCTCATTCTGATTCTGCTTCGCTGCTGATGAACTAATTTGTTTCTGTATCAGAGTGTTTTACGCGCAGTTCTGTTCATCAAGCTTCAGCATGTGCAAGCGTTGATCATCTGATCTTGACGTTCTGATTCAGCAACTTCTGATGCTGATGTGCAAACTCATATTCTGATGCTGAAAACGTGATCTTGCTTATTTTAATCAGCATATCTGCAAGTCAGAGCATAGTAATTTTAGGCAGCATATAATTCACTCATAAAATATTTAACTACTATATCTTTTCACTTTGTTATCATCAAAACTTAATTATAGGGTACTAGATTCAAACATTGTTCTAACAATAAGTTGTAAAACTTAAAGCATTTAAATAATAAATTGTATTGTAACAATTTTTGAAATAAATGAAAAAATTCTTATGAGGTAATCTGATGTCCATTAGAATCTTTTACTGTCAATACCTCGCAATTTTCTCTTCGCATCTTCACTAATTCTTTAAGATTCCTGATTTAGATAATTGAAACTGTATTCCAATAATTCCAACCAAGATAACTTAAATTCCAATGATCATGTAATCTTGCCACTGCATTCCAAATAAACACGCACTGTGTATTCCATAAACAAACAAATGTTTATTCCATAAACAAACAAATATTTATTCCATTAACCAGCAAATATCTTAACAGACGCAAATTATTTGGTTAACCTGGATCAAACAAAACATGAATGTTCCAAATGATAGTCTTAAATCCCATGCCTTGAAAATAAACAGTAACCTTTCAGTAAACTTGAAAAAGCATGAAAACGTGTGAAAGCCAATTGGATCTTTGAGAATTCATTTCTCTTGAGAACTGCAAGTAAAAACCCTAATTGCTGGTTTATTGCCACAGGAGAAAATCTGTCTGATCGATTCCTGAGCCAATCTTGAATATCTGAGAAACCCTAGGGTTGTGATTCCTGTGAAAAATGGGAGGGCAAATTTTAGGGTACAACAGCTGCCCCTGTTCAATCTTCTTGAACCTGAAGAGTTAGATCGTCGAGTTTTGTCGTTCCTGACGCGAAGGTAAAAGATGATTGGACATTAGAGTGCCCATAAATTTGCACTCGTCAATTTGTAGTGGAGGGAATGGGCTTAAAGATGCCATTTGTAGAGGTGACATAATCTTGTCGGAGATGGGCTTGTAGATGCCATCCAAGGATGTTTAGTTGTAAATCGACAGAATAAGCATCAGAATGGTGTCCGTATTTGAAACATATCTGAACTGTATATGTACTTGGAATTTGGATAAGCGACAGAATGACTTCTGTGTCTGGAGTGTATCTATATTGTATCTTGAAATTAAGTCTGAATGAGCGACATAATGGCTTCCGTGTCTGGAGCGTATCTGGACTGTATCGGTACTTGGAATCTGGATGAGTAACAGAATGACTTCCGTGTCTGGAGTGTATATGTACTGTATCTTGAAATTAAGTCTGAATGAGCGACATAATGGCTTCCGTGTCTGGAGCGTATCTGGACTGTATCGGTACTTGGAATATGGATGAGTAACAGAATGACTTCCGTGTCTGGAGTGTATCTGTAATGTATCTTGAAATTAAGTCTGAATGAGCGACAAAATGGCTTCCGTGTCTGGAGTGTATCTGGACTGTATCGGTACTTGGAATCTGGATGAGTAACAGAATGACTTCCGTGTCTGGAGTGTATTTGTACTGTATCTTGAAATTAAGTTTGAATGAGTGACATAATGGCTTCCGTGTCTGGAGCGTATCTGGACTGTATCGGTACTTGGAATCTGGATGAGTAACAGAATGACTTCCGTGTCTAGAGTGTATCTGTACTGTATCAGTGATCTGTTTATATTTTGTTAAAGATAGCTGTTAATCTTATCCTGAAAAGGGTAGAAAGTTAGCGGAAACACAAAGTTATGTTGCATGAAATGTATGATGCAATAAATGTGTTTTATCCATATTTATGATGTAATGTATGTGCATGTAAGCTGATTTGCTGTATTGCTGAGGAAAATAAATCCTTGACTGCCGCCGGGGAAAATAAACCCTTGACTGCTGAGGATTCCGCTGTGAGAATAATGCCATATACTTCTTGAGGAATCTGCTTGGGGAATCCAGAGAATTTTAATTACTTTTACTGGGGGATTACTGACGGGAATCTTTGTTCTGTCGAGAAGCAATAAAACTTTGTGGGAAAAAGTTTATCCTGTAATGAAAACTCTGTGGGGAAAAGCTTAATTCCGCTGATGAGTTCAGGAGTTTGGGTTGTATGCCACTTTACTAGGGAGTTACCCTAGGTTGGGGAGAAACAAAAAGTTAACCGTTAACGGGTTGATCTTCAGAAAAAATTGTTGGGGAAACCTTGAGAAACTGGATGATTTCCACTGTGGGTTGGAAGTTTCAGCACCGCTGGGGATTGGTAGTTGGTAGTCTCAGCTCAGCTGGGGATCTATAGTCCAAAGTTTTGGCTCCGCTGGGGGGATCTTAATGACGTGTTGTATAGATTGCTCATGGAATAGCCTAAAGACGTTTTCCTAATCTTTCTATATGTCAGTAATTACTCTTTTTTATCCTGTTTATTTGTAAACAGTAATTATGTTCAAATGCATATGTTCATTAATGAATCATTAGACGTTTTTGCAAATAAAACACAAGTGTAAAGAAAAAGGAAAATAGTTTTCTGTACTTTGAAAGAGATATCTTTGTATTTACTTTGAATAAGTGTTTTGTACAAAGGAGACAAACATCCTAGTAAGAGGGTGGTGTCATAAAAAATGAGAAAAATTTATACAAAGAAAGATGGCTAAGTGTAAAAAATCCCATGGGGTTCCCATCCAGCTATAGCCTTCGTATCTCTGAATATCTTGTCCATTCGTTGCTTCGTCCGAAGATGATTGGATTGATCAGAAGCCTCAGAATTTGTATGTGAAGAGATTTATCCTTAAAGTGATCCGACGAGACATAGTCATACGCTTTAATTCCCTAACATTTGCCTGGATCGCCCTTTCTGGTTTTCAGTCCACCGGGAAACCCTTTTTTGCCCAAGTCGCCTTTTCAGGTTTTCAACTTGCTGGGTGTACATTTTTTTTTGTTTTATCCCTAATTTTTGCCTGAACCTCCCTTTCGGGTTTTCGATTCACCGGGATGCCCCTTTTTTGCCTAGGTGTATCAACCTAGCGGGTCTCTTATGCGTAGTATCTTTTGACTACGTCTGCGTTCGCAGGGTGCGACAGATCGTCGCCATCCATGGTGGTCAAAATCATTACCCCACCAGAAAAGAGGTTCTTGATCATAAATGGTCCTTCGTAGGTAGGAGTCCACTTGCCCCTGGGATCACTTTGTGGCAAGGTGATGCGCTTGATCACAAGATCTCCAACTTGATACACTTGGTGCCTGACTTTCTTGTTGAAAGCTTTGATCATCCTTTTTTGATACGTCTGACCGTGGCAAACAGCAGTAAGTCTCTTCTCGTCAATCAAGTTTAACTGATCAAGCCGGGTTTGGATCCAATCGTCTTCACTTAAACCCGCATCTTTCATGATTCTCAAGGAAGGAATCTGAACCTCAATAGGTAAAACAGCTTCCATGCCATATACCAAGGAATATGGTGTTGCCCCAGTTGAAGTGCAAGTCGTGGTACGGTACTCGTGGAGAGCAAACGGTAGCATCTCATGCCAGTCTTTGTAGGTGACTGTCATCTTTTGTATGATCTTCTTAATATTTTTGTTCGCAGCTTCGACAACACCGTTCATCTTTGGCCGATATGGAGATGAATTGTGATGTTGAATCTGGAATTACTCGCATAAGGCTGTGATCATAGTGTTGTTAAGGTATGTACTGTTGTTAGTTATGATCCTTTCGGGGATACCGTACCGACAAATGAGATTCTGCTTGATGAAGCGGGAAACAACATTCTTTGTGACAGATGCGAAGGAAGCTGCTTCAACCCATTTTCTGAAGTAATCAATGGCCACTAGGATAAAGCGGTGTCCATTGGATGCCGTAGGCTTGATCTCTCCAATCATGTCGATTCCCTACATAGCGAATGGCCAAGGATCTGTTAAGACGTTGAGAGGAACTGGAGGTATATGTACTTTGTCCGCATAGATATGACATTTGTGACAAGTTCTGGAATACTGATAGCAGCCTGCTTCCATGGTAGACCAGTAATAGCCTGCCCTTAGAATCTTCTTAGCCATCGTATGCCCGCTAGAATGAGTGCCAAAGGTACCACTGTGCAGTTCAGCCATGATATGTTCAGCTTCAATCTTGTCCACACAACAGAGCAGAATGCAATCATGATTGCGCTTGTATAGGATACCATTGCTCAGGAAGAACTTAGCTGAGAATCTCCTTAAGAACTTTTTGTCATTGACTGAAGCTCCTTCAGGATATTCTTGAGCCTCGAGATACCTTTTGACTTCGTGAAACCAAGGTCGGTCCACTACTTCTTTGGTATTAACCTCGTAACAGTGTGCGGATTCTTCCATTCGTTCAATGGTGATTTGGGGAGCCTCATTATCCCAGTTAAGTTTAAACATGGATGACATTGTAGCTAGAGCATCTGCTAGATGATTTTCTTCTCGCGGGAAGTGCTCGAAGGTAATCTTCTTGAAATGTGGTAACAATGTCAAGACATGTTCTTTGTAAGGGACGAGATTTGGATGCTTAGTGTCCCACTCTCCTTTGATCTAACTGATGACCAAAGATGAGTCCCCAAATACAATCAAAGATTTGATTCCCAAGTCTATGGAAGCCTTGAGTCCAAAGATGCAAGCTTCATACTCGGCCATGTTTTTGGTACAGTTGAAGCAAAGTCTGGCGGTGAAAGGAGTATGGCAACCCTCTGTGGAGATGAGTACCGCGCCGATACCATTGCCAAGTGCATTTGAAGCACCATCAAAGTACAGGGTCCATCAGGATCCTTGTTCAGATCCGTCATATGGTCTGATATCTTCAATATTGTCCAATGTCATGATGTCTTTGTCAGGGAAGTCAAACTTCATGGATTGGTAATCTTTGACAACTTGATGGGCCAGATGATCGGCTAGTACACTCCCCTTTATAGCTTTTTGGGTCGTGTAATGTGTATCATACTCTGTGAGGATCATTTGCCATCTAGCTATTCTTCAAGAGAAAGCAGGCTTCTCAAAGATGTATTTGATCGGATCCATCTTAGATATCAGCAAAGTGGTATGAGTCAACATATTCTGCCTTAGCCGGCGAGCAGCCCATAGCAAAGCGCAACAAGTTTTCTCGAGCAGTGAATATCTTGTTTCACAGTCGGTAAACTTTTTGCTAAGGTAATAAATGGCATGCTCTTTTCGGCCAGACTTGTTATGCTTCCCTAGTACGCACCCCATTGAATTTTCTAAGACGGTCAGATACATGATTAGCGGTCTTCCTTCGACGGGTGGCATCAAGATAGGAGATTCTAGCAAATATGCCTTGATTTTATTGAAAGCATCTTGACAGTCATCATTCCATTTAACTACCTGATCTTTCTTCAACAACATGAAGATTGGTTCACAGGTAGATGTTAGGTGAGAAATGAACCTTGCAATGTAGTTTAGGCGTCCCAAGAAACCTCTGACCTCCTTCTCAGTGCGAGGAGCGGGCATTTCTTATATAGCTTTGACTTTGGCAGGATCAACCTCGATGCCTTTGTTGATGACAATGAAACCCAAGAGTTTACCGGACCGGACTCCAAAGGTGCACTTGTTAGGGTTCAATTTGAGCTTGTACTCCTTCAATCTGACAAACAACTTTTGCAAGTGACCGAGGTGTTCTTCTTCAGTTTGTGAATGGGCTATCATGTCATCTACGTAGACCTCTATCTCATGATGTATCATATCATGAAACAAAGCTACCATGGCACGTTGATAGGTTGCCCCGACATTCTTCAGTCCAAATGGCATCACTTTGTAGCAGAACGTACCCTAATGTGTAACAAAAGTAGTTTTCTCCATGTCTTCAGGTGCCATTTTGATCTGATTGTAACCTAAAAATCCGCCCATGAAAGAAAATACCTTGTGTTGAGTTGTATTGTCAACCAAGATGTCAATGTGAGGTAGTGGAAAGTCATCTTTAGGGCTGACCCTGTTTAAGTCTCTATAATCCATGCACATTCTCACTTTGCCGTCCTTCTTAGGCACAGGCACAATGTTAGCGACCCATTGTGGATAGGAAGTAACAGCAAGAAATCCAGCATTGAACTGCTTCATGACTTCTACTTTGATCTTTTCAGACATGTCGGGCCTCATGCGGCAAACTTTCTGTTTAACTGGTGGACAGTCTTCTCTTGTGGGGAGACGGTGTACCACAATGTCTGTATCAAGTCCCGGCATGTCTTTGTAGGACCAGGCGAAGATCTCAACATATTCATTCAACAGTTGAATTAAGCGCTCCTTGACACTTGGATCTAGGTTGGCACCCACTCTGACTTCTTTTTTGTCTTCCCCAGTACCCAAGTTGATTGTCTCTAACAGCTCTTCATGAAGTAGAATAGCCCCTTCTTCCTGTTGTAGCAATCTAGCCAATTCTTCCGGCACTTCACAGTCTTCTTCACCTTCGTATTCGGCATGGTAGACCAGATCTTTAGAGTCACTGAAGGCCATAGCAAAATTGTTACCCATGGAATCCGGAATGGAAGGGTACCTGCATTTGTGAGTGTGGGTGTGTGTAAGGGATAACCACCTTTAAACAAATAAAATGTAAAAAGAAGGAAAATGAACACAAAAGTTTATATGTGAAAACGTCCATGATTCATTAAAATGGCATATGAATATGAAAAATAAGAACCCTTACAAATGGACCTTTGTGCCTCGGGTACGACACAAGGTTAAAAGAGTAAAAATTGTTTAAGAATTATTACAAACCAACAGAAATGTTTGAAAGATAAATTACTGATTTATGAAAGTAATGGGAACAAAGTCCTTTGCCTCCCAATTGCATAATCCTCCGTCAACAGTAGGGAAAATCCAGTCTTCCAAGTTGCTCTCCTTTTCACCATCCTCCAAAGCACTGACTCCATGATGGGTGATCTTCACTAGTGGCCCTCCAGCCCGGGAGCGGCGTATAGCCTTTTGAGTAGAAGCAGTGAAACCCAAGCCGAATTTATCAGATTTAATGGGAAAGTCGGGAAGTTGCCCCCAGATTGTGCTTCCTCCTTCTTCAATCACAGCCTTTGCATCTTTGAGAGACGACATCCGAGGCAGAGGTCTGGTAATCATAGGCACAAAAGCCACTGTTTTGGTTGCCGCAATCTCCTGAGCTACTTCTTCAAAATGCTGAAAGGGGGTTTCGATGAATTCACCATCCAATTCTACATAGCGGAAAGAATTTAGATGGCTTATCATGTATTCCTCCTCGCCGTGAACAATTATAATTTTCCCCTGGACAGGGTACTTGAGCATTTGATGTAGAGTAGAAGTGACGACTCCAGCATGGTGAATCCAGGGTGTTCCCAACAAGCAAGAATAGGAAGGACGGATGTCCATCACATAGAATGTGGAGTTGAAGGTTTCAGTTCCCACTTTAATCGGGATGTCCACCTCTCCGTGGACCATCCTTTTAGAACCATCAAAGGCTCTGACAATGATATTGCTGGGCTTCAGGGTTAGGCCTTCACAGTCCAATCTATCTAATGCTTTCTTCGACAAGACATTTAAAGACGACCCAATATCAACCAGAACGTGTGCTAGAGTAGTCCCTCTGCATTCCACCGAGACATGCAAAGCGTCATTATGCTTTCTCCCTTTAGATGTTAAATAAGCATCGGAGAATCCTAGACCATTGTCAACTGTTAAGCTAGCTACACATTCCTAGAACTGATCCGCGGAGGTTTCTTGTGGCATGTAGGTTGTCTTCAAAAATTTAATCAGAGCTTTAGCATGAACTTCTGAACAAAGCAGCAGGGCAAGCATAGAGATCTTTGAGGGGGTTTGCCCCAGTTGTTCCACAACATCATAATCTCTTTTCTTGATTATTTTCAAAATCTCCTCCATTTCTTTTTGAGAGGTTTCAGGGATGACCAATGGCTGAGCCCTCGTCCTGACGGGCTCTTCTTGGATCCCTTTCCCTCTATCATCAGCAGCAGCAGAGGGGACAACCATAGGAGTTATAACTTCTTCAACAATTGGAGTTCTCACAGATATGTTTATCGGCACAAGGGTAACCTTAGGAGTAGCTGAGGGTCCGAAGATTGCCTTTGGAGGGGCAATCTGCGGAGAGAAAATTCTTCCACTGCGGGTGATTTTACTCGTTCCGGCAATGTTTCCAATGTTGGAAGTCTCTTCATCAGAACTCTCTTCATTCGATTCAATTTTCTTAACACCGTGGTAAAAGATCTCTCCCCCATAGTTCCATGGTATTGATTTGTCGGACTTGTATGGGACGGGCCCCGACATGGTTATCTTCAAAGGTGCAATCTTCGGATAGGCTATAATCTTAACAGGTCTTTTGGAGACCTTGGAAAGATTGGCGGATATGGTAATTATTTAAATATCATTGACAGGAGTCGGTATAACAGGAGTCTTCTCAAAAAGGATTTCTTGGTTATCCATTAGGCGTTGGATGCCTAACTTTAACAATGAACAGTCGGTTGGTAAGGATGAACAAAGGCAGCAATCTTTTTCACATCCTGGGAAAATCCCAGCCTTCAACAAATTCAGCTTGATTATCGGTAACAGAGTCATCAAATCATCAACAGTAGTAACAAACAGATCCTCTTCAACAGCATGGGCATTGTGTCCATGCTTTGGCATTGGAGCAGAGATCACATTCGGCTTTTCAGGGGCGTCGAATTCCACTTCCTTAGCGTATATTAAATCCTGGATCTTATTCTTGAGGGCCCAACAATTGTTGGTGTCGTGCCCTATGCTATCTGAATGATAAGCACACTTGGCGTTTGAATGGTAAAACGAAGAAGAAGTATTCGGATTCTTCGGTTCCTCTTTCAAGGTTGTAAGGTTTAACTTCAAGAGATGAGGTAAAACCTGAGTAGGAGTCATGTTTATCCGGGTATACTGCCGTTGTGGTCTTTCCACCCTTGCTTGGTTGGTTCTGGGTTGATTGTTTCTGCGATGATCAGCTGCAGACTTATGAATCATTACGCCCCCCACCACTGGCCGACGCTCAACTATTCCCTGACCTCTTTGAGAGTAGACAGCTGATACTTCCTTCTTTGCTGGAAAAGGCTTTTTGATGGCAGCGGAAGCATATGTATCTTTTTGAATTTTACCACTCTTGATTCCGACTTCAACTCTCTCACCAGTTAGAATCAACTTAGTGAACCCCGCAGATGAACTTCCAATCAGGTGATTAAAGAAAGGCCCTGACAAAGTCCCTAAGAACATATCTACTAGTTCCCTCTCAGATAGAGGTGGTTTTACTCGTCTCGCCAAGTCTCTCCATTTCTGGGCATACTCCTTGAAGCCTTCATTGGAGACCATACCCATACTCTTTAATTGAGTACGAGTTGGTACTAAGTCCGCATTATATTGATACTGCTTGTAGAAGGAAGCAGCCAAATCCTCCCAATTGTGCACGTCAGACCTCTCTAGCTGATAGAACCAATCCAATTGCGTCCCTGACAAACTATCCTGGAAGAAGTGAACCCACAGGTCTTTGTCAGAAGAATGTGGTTGAATTTTCCTGACGTAAGACTGTAGGTGCATCTTTGGGTAAGACACCCCATCGTACTTAGCAAACAGAGGTACTTTGAACTTAGGAGGGATAACAATTACAGAAACCAAACCCAACTCTTCAAAGTCCAACCCAGGCACTCTCTGAACCTCCATGGCTACCAGACGTTCTTCTAAGTTTTTGTATTTTTCATCTACGGGAGGATACTGTTGTTCTGAGTAGTCTCTGTCTTCCTCTTCTTCATCCTCAGAATCAGAAGGCACTGCAACTCCTTTACCCTTTCCTTCACCCTCTTCAGATGTTGATGGGAAATCTAGGACCCTTCTGGCGTGACCTTCAAATCTTCTACCCAAAGTAGCCACACCAACTCTCTTCTTTTTCTTTTTCTCTTTTTCCTTTTCCAGTAGAGTCTTGAGCTCCTCCTGACCCTTTGCCAAGGTCATGAGTAGCTATTGGAACTATGAATTCTGCACTTGTAAGTCTTTGACCATCTGTTCAATATCCATCTTGCTGAAATAAACAACAGAGAGATAAGGGAACCTGGTGTGAAGACCTGCTTATGCATATGATGAATGAAGATGCGATATGCAAATGATTTCAAGGAAATTTAGAAGATTTAAATTTTCCCAAACCAAAAATAACGCACGTCATATTAAATAAAACCAAGTTTAAATACATCATGCCTCCTCGGGCTTACAAAGAAAGAAACTAAAATACAACAAAATTCTCAAGACAAGAAGACCGAACGCATCCTTTTTGGAGCAATGTAAGTATTCAGATTCTTCTCTTCATGAAGCAGTTTGGTGAGCTCCAGAACCTTCTTCTCACTGGCGTAGTACTGGGTTTCAAAGGTGTCTCGCTCTTCCTTCAACTGAATCCAGGCTTTCTGCGGCTCTTCGAGAGAGGTAGGCATGTCTGGATGAAGAACGGTGTACGGGACGTCTCCTTCAATAACAGGCTCAATGATGACAGGAAGGATGGAAGGGTAAGGCATTAAGAGACTCTGGGCACGAGCCCGTACCCACTTAAGGTAAGGCTCGAGAGGGATAGAGTTTTTATGTCCCAAAGTCCTACTGTCCACTTTGTTCAACATTCCCCAAGCACGTGTAAACCTCTGGCAGTAACCTCGGTCTTCTTTGTCGTAGTCAAAAACCAGACCTTGGACGAGCATCTCATGAGGGCCGTCCCTTCGGGCATACCCAAACTTCCGAAGAGCTAAACATGGGTTGTAGGTGATACCTCCCCTAATACCTAGCAGAGGTACGTTAGGGAATTCACCACAACGGTCGATGATAGAGATATCTTCCAAGAATCTTGAGCACCAACGGATATCAGTGTAGGTGAGAGACATCATCCTTTGAGACCAAGTCAATCTTTGCTCGTTCTTCAATGTTGATTGAGGCAGGTGTGAAGTGAACCACTTAGCAAGTAGAGGTATACAACACAAAAGGGTACCTCTTTTCTTCATGGTACGGGTATGAAGATAATGTAAGATATCTCCTAGCAAGGTGGGTATAGGATTGTGAGAGAGAAAGACTTTGATAGTGTTAACGTCTATGAATTGGTCTGAATTAGGAAACAAAACCAAACCATAAATGAGGAGAGCTAGCACTTCTTCGAAAGCTTGGAAATCCATGTCATCCCAGAATGAACGAGCTTTTTCCAACAGAAACTTAGCTAAATATCCTTTAACCCCACTTCTTGTCTCCCAATTGGCTATGACGTCAGTCCTCTTCATATGTAAAGCTTCGGCGATGACTTCAGGTTTTGGAATACCTTCTAGACCGGTGAACGATATCTGATTAAGCACGGGCACCTCTAAGAGCAGAGAGAACTCTTCCAATGTTGGTACCAACTGATAGTTCGGAAAAGTGAAACAATGATGTACGGGGTCAAAGAACTGGAACAATACACACATCATCTCTTCTTGGAAGTTGGATGTATCCAAACTGAGAAGTCGACCATAATTCTTGGTCAAAGGAGAATCCCCGGGCACTCTTGAGGCTAGCTCTTGAAGTTGAGGATGTGCTTTCACAAAGCTGATTCAGATGGTGTTTCTTCGGAGAGAATTCATTTCCTATAAAACAAAAACAAAGATAAATTTCTAAATCCTTGAAATGGTTAGTGAGCATGCATATGATGTTGATGATGTTGATGATGTTTATGATGTTTATGTATAAGCAAACATATATACACACAACAAACAGATCCCTATGTTTCAGGCTTGCATGAGTTTGTAGGTAAGTACCCTCTTGAAGTTTTAGTGGGATCATCCTCTCCTAGATATAAAGACCGGGTTCTAAAGGATCTCAATATCACCGACCTTTCTTTTAGGCATTGTCTCAGTACAACAATATTTTCTTGCGGCCGAGATATCCCAAAAGCCTAGCCTCAATGAGTGTAGTGTCGAGTGTCAATTAATTTTCAGCTTTACACTGAAACCGGTTACCTCACTACGTCCTAATGGCCAAGTTTGTTCAATTAGGGTTCTAAGATCAATTAGTGCTTAACAATGCCACTCAGCAGCCCCGTATTCTCCTTGATTTACCACGAGGGATACCGGTACCCATAAATGCGTCACACTAACGTAGCTACTATTTCAACCGTATCTGTCTATGCTGTACAGTTCCCTCACAGTTTATTGCTACTTACTTAAAAGGTATTTCCCAGATCCGAGTTAGGATCAAAGCAAGCCCAAACAATAGAACCAAAAGATAAAGCATACAAGTCAAGCAAGATAAGCATGTAAAGGTGATCTAAAACCCTAAGGTAACCCCACTTTTTATTATCTCCCCAGCAGAGTCGCCAATTCTGTGATGCGGTGGGAGAACTGACTAGATGTTTTGCGTTTCGTTCGCACTTGTGCGGTTAGCAAGAGTCGCCACCGACTTTTCTTTTATCCAAAAGGAAAGGTAAAAAAGCACAGGAAAGACCTTTCGAGAATTTTCTCGGGTTCGGGGGTAGATTATGAAAAGGGAAGGTGTTAGCACCCTTTTCATCCATGGTTTTCCATGGGCTCTTAGTTACTCGTTTAGATCACTTGCTTTTGTTTGATTGTGTGCTTGTGGTGTGGTTTTTTGAAAGTATTTTGGAAAGTCTCTTTATAATGGTTCTCGTCTCTATAAGAACGTATACAAAGTTTTGTTTCGAAAAATGGTTCAAAGATGTGTTTGTGAATCGTGTTTTGAAAAGTGTTTTGAAAAAAGAGGTTTTGTAATGGTTCTCGTCTCTATAAGAACGTATACAAAACATTTTATCTTTTGAAAATGTTTGGAAATGGAAGTGTAGGTGTGAAAGTTTTTGTCGTGAGAAAGCGAGTAACTAAGAGCAAATCTATCTACTCGAAAGGTCTTAAATTGTTCTCTTTTCTTCCTTTTAATGGTGTTATCTTACCATTGATTTGGTAAGAAGCCCCATCCTTGGATGTGAAGGGACAAGTGCGGGTCAATTTTACAATCATTGAAGGCAACTTGTGAGACACTCTAGCAATTTGGTAAAGGACGAGATCATTTTATCAAAGGCAACATCGAGGGTCATCGAGGGACTGCAATCTTTGTTTATCGAAGGGTTATTTGCTAGAGTGTCTCATATTCGAGGGACATGATAGTATTTCCGAGGCAACAAGCGAGGTTACCCTAGAGGTGCGCGTGTGAAAAGTGTGTTGATTTCAAGTTATTTATTCTTGGATTAGGTCATCTAGCGATTGATTTTTGAATCTTGCCATACATGCCTAATTACTACACAATATATAGAAAGCAATAAATTGCGGGAATTAAAATTCTAGGCTATTACAAAAGTATCCGGGAATGGGGGTACAATTATTACAAAATGGGGATGAATCACATAAAAATAGCAATGTCCAAATAATACAACCAAATCGAATTGTCGTGCGATTTAATACAAAGCTATGACAATTTATGAAACAAAGAAATCAATAAAGTATGAAATGCAATGTATTTACTTGAAAAAGAAAAATAAAACTTAATCTAAAAAAGAAAGATTAAAATGTTATTATTATTCTTTTTTGTACTTTTATTAAATAATTAAAAAAATTTAAAGAAAGAAAACTAACTAAATTAATGCTTTTTGGTGTTTTCATTAAAAATTAATAAAAATGAGTTTTTTATAAAAAGAGAAAAGGGTAAAAGAAAATTAATCACTTAAAAAAAACTAAATCAATTTAATGAAACGAAGTTTTAAAAACATTAGTATATTATTAATAAAAGAAATAAAAACAACAAATTAAATTAAAATGAAAGAAAATGGGCTTAAAGGATTTAAAGGGGGTTAGGCCTAAAGGTATATTGTCATTGCTGAAACAAAAAAAAGAAACAAGGCTAGAATGGGGGGGGGGGGGGTGAGCTAGCGTGCGCATGGGCTTTAGGTTTGCAAAGGAATTGGCCCAATGTTTCTTAACTCAGTTTAACGCATTTTGATTAAGGGAAAAATGAATTAGGGTTTGTTATTCTCTCTCACAGCGGCGCCACATCTGATCGTTTCCATTGCTTCTCTCTCTCTCTCTCTCTCGTTCATCTCCCCGTCCCTATTCTTCTTCCTAAATTCGTGTGTGAAACGCTTTTTTCTGGAAGACCTAGGTTCTGAAATGGAACTTATGTCTAAGGGTTTGAAATTGATGCTTATTATGATCTTCCTCTCACCTTCATTACCGGAACACTCTCTCTCTCTCTCACATCCTAAGCGCTAACGTTTTTGCTTCTGAAAGGTAAAGTTCTATTTTGAAGTTTGAACGAGTTTTTTGTTGTTGTTTAATCTTGTTCATGTTTTCTCTGTTAACCTATTGTGCTATACGTTTGAGATGCAGTAAATAGTTTGAAGGAGCCATACCTGCTTAGGGCTTTTCTGTGAAGTGGACGGGGACGGTGAGATCGAGAGAAATGCTCCTCGGTGGCGGAATTGGTGAGAAAGAAGAGATGATGATGAGGATGCTAGGGTTTCTGGTAACCCTTTCTTTGTCTATCTTCTATGTTTGAATGATGATGATTATGCTGGGACCTTGTGATTGTTCTGTTTTGTTGGATGTTGTTTGCTGATGATTTGATGATGTTGTTGGTTAGGATAGTTGTGGAATTTTGGTTTGGGATATTGATTTAGTAGGTCTGGAAGCTTGGCTTGAACTGTTTTCTTTTTTATAGTTTTTGGTTGTTTTGAAAATGGTTTGCAAGTTTGTTTGAAAATGGTTTTTGGGTTATTTTTGTATGTTTTGGATTTGTTGACAGCCTTGAATGTTGGTTATGTTTTGACAGTCTGGCTTGGTATGTTATTGTTAGAGTCGCAGGTTTGGGATTTCTTGTGGTTTATTGTTACAGTTTTTAGTCCTTGTGTGTTTGACAGTATTTTTGAAGGTTGGTTTTGAAGGTTCTGGCTCTTTGTTGAGGTTTGAGAACTGTTTTTTTACAGTTTTGAGGATGGTTTGAATTGTTCTACAATTTTTGGATTTGAATGCTTTTTTTGGTTTGGTTACAGTTGAAGGTTGGTGGTGTTTGGAGGTTGATGGCAGTTGGAATGCTTTTTGACAGTTTTTGAGAGTTTTGATAAAATGTTTGATGGGAGATGCAGGGAGTTTTCGTTTGTGATTTTCTGGTTTATAGTTTGGTATTGTTTTAACAGGTTTGGTGGATGGTTGGTGGTAGTTTTGTGTTTCTTTGACAGTTTGGTAGGTTTGAGAACTGAGTTATGCAGTTTGGAGAGTTTTTGAACTGGTTTGGCAGTTTGGAGAGTTTTTGAACTTTTTGACAAAATGTTGTTTTTGACTTAATGTCCTTTTCTTCTCTTGAGCTTTGTCTACTGTTATATTCATGTGGCTTTTTGTTTGATAGCTTATTCAAAATGGTGGGAAAACCACCAAATTTTGAATACTTTGGGCATGTTCTCCTTATGCTCTTTTCCTTGCAGTTTTGTTTTCTAGCATTTCTGGTGCAATTGTGACAGCAGGGCAGCATCCCTAGGTGACTTCTTTCCTCTTCCTCTCTTAATGACCCTAAGCCAAATGCTTTTTCTGAAAAGTTTTCAATTTATTTGGGAAAATGATGATTATGGCTCATTGAACAAGCCTCTTGCTTGTTGACTTAGTTTTATATTTTCTTCTTGCTGATGATGTCGTTGCTTGTACTTTGTCCTAATTTTGTTTTTGCTGATGCTGCTGTATAGTTTGGCCCGTCCTGCGCCTTGTTTGGACAGCCTTGTTGTTTGGCCATTGGGCAATTTGCGCGCCTGCTGCCTGTTATATCTGTTTGGCCATGCTGCTTGCATATTTTCACTTGTTTGGGCAACCTAGTTGTATTTGGACAAGTTGCTTGCATTCTTTTTTTATTTGGACAGTTTTTCTTGCATTTTTCTTTTCTTTTTGTGAACCAAGAAGGGTAATCTTCTTGTGATTTGCAAATAGAAAAATAAAAATGTGATGAATTAAAAATAGCCCTTTGATTCCAAATTGCAAAATTTAATGATGAACACATTTTTTTCTTTTGAAGATTCTTATTCATGTCCAATTAACTGTGCTAATTATTTTTCTGTCTTTCTTTCATGTGAGCGCAAACTGGATGGTGGCAAAGCAGAGGAAGCAAGAGTTTCTTTAGCAAGCATGGAAGCAATGGAAGCTTAGTCATCCTTAGGCTTAGATTTTTTCTTTGTAATTTAGAGAGAAATACTCAAACAATTGTACTAATTTATTTTCAAATACAATAAGTTGTAAAACTTAAAGCATTTAAATAATAAATTGTATTGTAACAATTTTTGAAATAAATGAAAAAAGTATTATGAGGTATTCTGATGTCCATTAGAATCTTTTACTGTCAATAACTCGTAATTTTCTCTTTGCATCTTCACTAATTCTTTAAGATTCCTGATTAAGATAATTGAAACTGTATTCCAATAATTCCAACCAAGATAACCTAAATTCCAATGATCAAGTAATCTTGCCACTGCATTCCAAATAAACATGCATTGTGTATTCCATAAACAAACAAATGTTTATTCCATAAACAAACAAATATTTATTCCATTAACCAGCAAATACCTTAACAGACGCAAATTATCTGGTTAACCTGGATCAAACAAAACATGAATGTTCCAAATGACAGTCTTAGATCCCATGCCTTGAGAACAAACAGTAACCTTTCAGTAAACTTGAAAAAGCATGAAAACTTGTGAAAGCCAATTGGATCTTTGAGAATTCATTTCTCCTAAGAACTACAAGTAAAAACCCTAATTGCTGGTTTATTGCCACAGGAGAAAATCTGTCTGATCGATTCCTGAGCCAATCTTGAATATCTGAGAAACCCTAGGGTTGTGATTTCTGTGAAAAATGGGAGGGCAAATTTTGGGGTACAACACAAACAAACTTTAAGTCTTTTCTTTTTTATTTGCTTTTTTTTTATTTTCTTTTCTTTTCTTGCTTTTATTATTATTGCTATTAAAATATGCAGTATTGTTTCTTTAATTTGGCCCGCTACTAACTTAATGCTAACTGTCAACCTACTTCAGGCTAACTTTCCGATTAGCTAGTTATACTAACCAGATGAATCTGGTTGATATGATGGGCATTGCGTTTAGAGGGAGGAACCAGCGGAGGAGGTTTGAGTCTCTTACTGATAGGGAGATAGGATTAAGTACCTACCCTGACGGACCATCCATGATCACCTTAGGGATTCGGGATAGTGTTCTGTTTTTATTAAGCCAAATAGGATGGGATACATCTACTATGAGGAGAAAATTTAGCTCTTACCATAGACTAACTTTAGATTTCTTAAGCTCCCTGGTCTACAAACCCGACCATGGTTTGAGATTCAATAGAGGATTGATTAGATTTATACTTTTTGGTATAAAGTACACCTTCACCCAAAGAGAGCTAGCAGAGTTACTAGGATTCCCACATAGCCTGGATGCACTTACCGTAGTCCAGGAAGAGCTTTTTAATGTAGGAGAGCTAGATTATTTATGGGGGTACATTACATGCATTAGTAACCCCGAGCCAGAAGACATGCATTCTGAAAGCATCCACAACCCAGCTTTAAGATACTTTCACAAAATCCTAGCCCACACCCTTTTTGGTAAAGCAGAAAACATTACCATTGTTTCTAAAGCTGAACTTTTTATCATGTTCTGCGCCTTGCAAAACTACCCCATCAATGGAGCTACATTTATGCTAGAAAACTTTCACCGTCTTGTGAGAGCGGTACATGAACCCATTCTTATAGGTGGCTTATGATAACTAATGCTATCTGATTATGACAATAACTGCTAGACCTTGTCCCTCATGGTAGATTTCACCCATACGGATATTAATTTCTGTTTCAATAAGGGTATCATTGGGAACCTAGGCCCCGGTAACTTTAACCTACTCATTAACAATCAGTTAATGCCACTTTTTACCTTACCTGACCCTAGGATAAGCATACATGACTAAAGTAACTGGTTATATGATTGGGACACACCACACATATCACCACCATCCACTCTTGAGACTCCCTTGATTTATGACCACCTAGATGCTTTCCTGTCCGATGAGGATTTTGACACTGAGACCCCTCCATTTTTCCATGACTTCCCATCTCCCGAACAGATTGGCTCAAACTTCCCCGACTCTCCAGTTATTTCTCCACCTCTTGTATTTCATATTGCTCCCGCTTTGACTGCAATCCAATCAAAGATTGATATATTGAAGGACGAGTTTGTTATTCTGTGGATTGACTTCCATTCCTTTATGGATACGGTAGTCGAACATCTGGATTACATTTATCAGTATCTTTTTTCTGCATCGCTTGACCGCCGTGGCTGATTCACCAGACATACTGCTTTAATTTATTTTCTTTCCACTTTAAACATTGTGGACAATGTTTTATTTAAGTGTGGAGAGAAGTTTTATTATATTTTCATTATTTATTTGACACTTTATTTTTTTTTAGTATTTCATCATTCAGTACAATTTTATCATTCAGTATTTTTGGAATTTTATCATTCAATACAATTTTATCATTTAGTATTTTTGGAATTTTATCATTCAATACAATTTTTATTCATTTCTTCAGTTCAATTTTGTTATGAGTTTTATTTATTTCATTTATTATGCATTAGTATCATATCTATGTACATATATATGATATGCTTAAATAATTCCATATTATCTACCCATATATATTTATGTAGAATTATTGAAAAAGTATATTGTAATATAGGATATGCAAAATTTTCAATTCTAGACGTGTGTCGTTCGCCACACAAGCGTGACGCCCATCACGCCTCACATAACCCAGTGCCTCCCGGCACATATGTGTGACACTCAGAACACACTGATAATACATAAGTGTTCCTGTATTATTACAGATACCCTCACAAAACTCTTTCACCCTTCCATTTTCTTCAACCGCTGCTCACAATACATTGAACCTTTTCCTAAATCTCTCCCCATTATCATTGCCATAAATATCCATTAAAACCCACGTATCACCTCCACTATATCTCCCTACATAAATCATATATCTCCCTACATAAATCATCTCCAAACCCTTTTTCGTTCCAAAATCCCCAATTTCTCACATAAACCTTAATCCTTCTCCTTTCCTTGCTTCAACAATGGAACGAAGAAATTCTAGACCTGAACTTGGTCTTTCCGGCATTATGTTTCGTAACGGAGAAGCCAGAGAGCACCAAAGGGCCCAGTACCTCAAATTCTATCAACGTTCCGTCGTACCGACGCGGTATGTGGATACTGAGTGCCTCCGAAAATTAGGCTTGCTTAATAGCATCTAGTGGTTACTCCATCATTCTGATTTGACATCCATCTGCATGCAAAACCTCCCATCATACGAGTCGCTAACCTTGGAATTTCTGAGATAGTTCTCATACAACCTTTCTGTGACGATAACGAGCACCTATTCGGATCCGCCACTTTTAGAATGTTTAACACTGAATATTCCGTAAGTCAATGCACTCTAAGTGCCTTCTTCCACTTTACTACCTAAGGTATGGTACACCATTGCATTCCATAAGACCTTGATTGGGCATATACAGGTTTCAAGATTTGAAAAGTTCTTACCAATGAAGAACCAAATAGCTGGGAAGGATTTTATGCCTCATCCATCCATAATACCGCAATAAGGTACTTCCATCGTGTCGTCTCCAATACCATTTTTGGAAGAAAGAACAAAAACAAAGTTAATTCAAAAGAGTTGTTCCTCCTCCATTGTACCTTCAAACCAAACCAAAAGATCAATACAAGCACCTTCCTCCTATCATATATCCAGTCCTTGTGCGCCAGAGGATCTACACCTTCCTGCATTGGAAGAATAGTAACCTCTATAGCACTTGGCCTTCACCTTGAAGACAAGCTTGCAAATTTTCCATCTCTACTGCCACGTTCATTGACATTGACAATTGTCGGGCTGGCCACTTGATTAAGGTCAGAAGAGATGGTAGATACAACCTCATGGTGCACAACAAGGTAGTTCCAAGTATCATTTTGCAAAACTTTGCACTTACTAATGTTACATATTTGTCTAAGTGGCTTTATGACCTTGATGCTCCCGCGCCTGGAGATAATGCACGAAGCAACCAGGGGAATGTCCAAGCGTATGAGATGGAGCAAGAAATTGAACAAGGAGACACTGAACAACAAGCTCCTCCTGAAAACGTGGCAAGCAAGTCCACTAGGCCTAGGAGAAGAAGAGAAAGAGCACCGGCCTCGAATGATGATATTATGGCTTCCATAATGGAACAAGATGAGAGAATGTAGGCTATGCAAAATAACCAAAATGCGATGATGCAACTTATGTTGGCCATGCAAACTTAGCAGCAAGAATACGATGAAAGAAACGAGCATCAGGCTGCGAGATTAATTGAGGATATGGCGGCCTTGACTGTACGCATGGATAGTTTTCAGGATTATATATACCATGTAGTTATTCCCCATCCTCCGGGTACACGTGGACGAGCACGAGGACGAGGAAGAGGACTCGATAATGAACAAGAATAGATTGATGTTGTTTCTCTTCCTATTACCTTTTTGTTTTGTTTTTTTAAGCATTGGGACATTGCTTGTTTCAAGCTTAGGGGAGTTAGTTAGTTTAGAAACTCTTTATTGCTTTCTAAGTAGGTTTTTCTTTCATTTCCATTTGTAATCATGAGCATCGTTGTATTTTCGACTTTATTTATGCAATTTTTCAGTTATTATCTAATTACCCACTTTCTTGAGCCATAACAAATTTTTCTGTTAGTTACCTGCATAATCTGACGCATTCGAAGAATATATAGGTTGCTCACTTTTAAAAAGATATACTACAAGCTTTGAGTGAAACAGAAGTATGATGGATACCTTCGTAACACTCTAAATCCCCAGATTATGCTGAATTGATTTCAGTACCCTTTATACCAAAACCTTAAACTTTAGCTTTAAAATAACCTCGAGTAGTTTATCTAGCAGTCAATACCATCTTAAACACAAACTACATAGGGATTCGATCAATATAAGTGAATGATCTAGTGTATTCGAAAGATATACGCTTTATTGTAAGAAAATAGAGAATGCACCAATTAAGTCAGGCAACCCTCACACGGTCGCTTAATCCAATGGATGTAGTACCTACGTGATATAATAAAAAAACCTGTTGCCAGTTGGTTCAGAGGTGTCTGGTACTGAAATTGGTAGGGCAGACTACGGTCCGATCCCCCGCGACTTGCAATTGGGTGAATTAAAGGAGGTTACCGCATTCATGTTCCAGAACCTCATGCTTAAAAGGATCATAGTCACTAACCAGCTACTCTACTATGTGCGTGTGAAGATAAAGGGCTTAATGTGATTGCGCTAGAATGAACACGGGTAAAATTTTGTAAAAAGAATTAGGTTGAGCTGTAATGGCATAACTGGAATTGGTCTTCATAATAGGGTATGTTTAGTGTCATTACCGTATCTTTTGTGTTATGTTGAGCTTACGTTTCCGCAAAAACTTAGGCAGCCTCTTATGATTCGAATGGTGTCATGAAATTGCATTTAACTTGTGCCTTATTAGTTTTTATATTGATTTTATTGCTTGAGGACAAGCAAAGGTTCAAGCTTAGGGGAGTTTGATAACACGAAAAGATAATGCATTTTCCGCCTGAATTATATAGATTAAAATCCCGATTCTTCGATTATTATGTCACATTTTATCCCTTTTGTAGTCTTTGAAATATATTTCAGGTACTTAGCATTTGCAAGGCACAAATAAGAAAAGGAAGAAAAAGAATAGAAAATGAAGAATAAATGGCTTTAATTACAACAAAAATGCATTTATGTAGTAGAGAACTACGCCACCCGCCACAAAGGCATTACGACCTGCACAAGTTAAGTTTATGTGCCCCTCGACACACTCACGTTACGACCGAGACATACATGGATTATGTGCCCCACGTCACGCACCACACCACGCTCGCCACGATCCAAGCAGTTACAAAGACTTCGCCAATGGAGTGTACTCAGTGCATATTCCTGGATTTTCTCCAGGCTTTAGCAACGTAAATTATGGGACGTTACCTATTTTTACTCAACAAAATAGACTTTATATATGGAAGCAGTTACCAACAATTGAAGCTATCTCCGCTCCCTCTCGTTTTGATCTCTCTCTGTCACTTTGAACAATTACGCAATATTATTATTTTCAATTCCATTATCTTTGTTAACCAATTATTTTATTGCATCTCGTTATTGTATTTTCCAGTCTTAGAATTCCAGCATTAATTTTCCAGTCGTAGAACCACTTAGGCAATAAAAACCTCACCGTCAAAGCAACATTTTTCCACATCGGAGAAATACTGCAACAATAGTTTGGTTCAAGGCTTCCAGAATTTGTTTAGGATTTACTTTAATTGTACTCGAGCTATTTTCCATGAAGTCAATCCTGCCGGCTTGTGGAGGACACACGCTGTATTGGAATTAATCGCTTTCTTATTCACTTTTCAGGTTCTTATTCCAATAGTATAATTTATTTATTTCTTACTATGCATGAGATGTTGAATTTACACTTTAATTTTATGATATTATGCAATAATATTATGTCTGGCTAGAATCCCTATATCAGTATGTAAAACTTGACCAAAAGGATTCAGTAATTAATTGGTATTATTATTTTTTTACGAAAATACTTTTCTGTTTTTAATTTCCAATTGAATATTTAATTGGTTTTGTACGGAAGTAAGAAACACTCTAAGGTTAAAATCAATAGAGCGGAAGTTTGAGGTTTTACCCAGATAGTGGTTATTGAAACATTAATTTTAAAAACAGCGAAAGCGCTTTAAAGTTAATTGGAACTTATTTGTTTTCAAAAAAATACTTTTGAGTTTTAAATGAAACAGCGGAAGCGCTCGTTTTGAGCTTAACTGATATTATCTAATTCAATAGAATGGAAGTTTGAGACGAGGGTTTTTAAACGAATAGTTTCACTGAAACTGTATTTTAATATTAAAAACAAATGCCAATGACGTATTGAATCCCTTAAGTTAACGAAATACATACCAGTATCTCGTCATTAATTATTAAATTCTAGTTAATCCACGATTAAACCCAAACACCCAAATTTATGATTAGCCTTAGCTTTACATAGTGACCTTTAAATAACAGCAGTTCTGACCATCAGTCTTGTGGGTTCGATATCTTTTAAAACTACACGATACACTGTGCACTTACAGTCACTACACCCGATAAACTCATAAAGTCGCGCTCAGTAATCCTTGAGATCATCATCCGGGTAATTTCCCATTATTAATGCAAGGCAAAAATAATATACTTGCTATTTTTTCCCATCAAGTTTTTGATGCCGTTGTCGGGGACTACCGAGTTATTGAGTGTAATTTGAGTTCAATTAAAATTTTGTTGCTCTACAACTAAAATTTATTTTCTATGATTTTTATATTTTATAGTTTTTTTATTCTTGATTTTTCATAACCTATGCATGCGAGGAAAGCCCTCAGATCAATTTCCTTTTGACACAGAAATTGAAAGAACTTTTTACACAAGGCACAAACAAGCTCGGTTAGTTAGACAAGAATCAGACGATTCATCATACCATTCAGGTTTAGAGTATGAAAAGGAAAAAATAATGGCTGAAGACCCACCACCACCAGAGAGACTTCTTGGGGACTATGGAGGAGCAAATGCTCCAATAGGTCGATTGACTATCATAAATTAACCGGTCAATGTTGAAAATTTTCAACTGCATCCTTCAACCATCAGCCAGCTCGAGAACAAATATTTCACCGGAAAGATCAATGAAGATGCCAATAAGCATTTGCAGATACTCCTCACCATGAGTACTACTTTTAATATTGAGGGGAACTCTGAAGAAGCCAAGAAATTAAGGATGTTCCTGTTCACGCTATCTGAAGATGCTGAAGAGTGGATTTACTCATTGCCTGCTGAAAGTATCACCACTTGGGAACAGATGGAGAAGACTTTTCTTGATGAGTATTTTCCTACTTTTGTTTATATTCGCAAAAGATATGATAATGTGAATTTTAAGCAGAAGGAAGGAGAGTCGCTAGGTGATGCTTATAAGAGGTTCAAGAGGTTATTAGTAGCCTATCCCACTCACAACATGGGTCAAACTGAGCCAATCAAAATGTATGTAAATGGCCTCAGAATAAAGACAAAGCAGCTTTCTGATACAATTGTCGGTGGCTCATCCAACTTTACAACAACCACTGGTGTGAAGAAGATTATTGAAGCCATTGCTGCAAATGAGCATCTGGAGCTAATGACAAAGTTGTAAGCAAACCAGAGGGAGTGATTGATTTGAAGTTGGAAGTGAATAAGCAACTAAAAATTGAAGAGGCTATTGCTGTAGAAGTGGAGAAAAAGCTGAAAGCAATGAACATGGGTAATCAACAGGTAGCTCAAGTTCAACATGTACAAAGGCTATTTGTGAAATTTGTAGTGGACCACACCTTACTGAGAAATGTCTTGTAACTCCACAAAAAATTGAGGGAATAAATTCCTTGATGTAAAATAACCCATATTCTAACACCTATAATCCTGGGTGGAAGAATCATCCTAACTTCTCTTGGAAAAATCAGCAACAATAAGCTCCTCGGAAGACAGAGTGGGAGGTGGCTATTGAAAATATGGCTGCCCACACCTCTCAATTTCAAGAAGAGACAAGGAGTAATCACAAGAATACCACAGTTGCAATCAAGAATTTGGAGGTACAAATGGGACAAATTGCACAATAGGTAGCGTTGCGAACACAAGAAAATCAGAAAAATCATGAGAATGTTAATGTTTTCACAACAAAGAATGAGAAATTTGTTGAAGAGAAGAAATATGAGGTAAAATTTGATGATAATATCATAGAAGTAGAGTTGGAAGTGAGAGAGAACATGAAAAAATAGGAAGAAGTGGTATCACCTGTGAAGCCAGTTGAAGAGAAGACTAAACCAGTGATCAAGTTACAGTATCCATCTCGAGTGGCAAAGAAGGGTACAAAAGAGAAAGAGTTAGATAAATTTGTCCAGTTGTTCAAAAAGCTAGAGATCAATATACCATTATTTGAAGCACTCGAGAAAATGCCTTTGTATCAGAAATTCATGAAGGAGGCATTATCAAAGAAGAGATCAATAGGAGAGGGACTGGTACCCTACGATGAGAAATTGTGTGTGATTGCACCCGAGAGGAAAATACCTGTTAAGCAGAAGGATCCAGGGTCAGTTGCGATACCATGAACCATAAAAGACAGAACTTTCAAGAGGGTTTTGGTTAATTCTGGCTCTAGTGTGAGTTTAATGCCATTATCTATTTTCAAGAAGCTCGGTATCGAGAAGATAAGCGAGAGTGGGACACAATTGAAATTTGCTGATCACACCATCAAACAAACGAATGGGATAGATGAATATGTATTAGTGGAAATTGACAAATTTTTTTCCCAATTGATTTTCAGATCATGAACATACCTGAAGATCAAGAGACTCCTATCATTCTTGGTCGACCAATTATGCTGACTAGTTGATGCAATTTTATTATCGAGACAGGTAATCTGACACTGAAATAATTTGATGAGGAGATAACCTTGAAGGTGTTAGAAATCAATAAGAAAGGTACAAGTGGAAAGAATAAATCTTCAGGCGAAATGATCAAAGTAGAAGGAGAAACCAACAGTTCAAAATCACTCCCCATAAGAAGTGTCGGGAAAAATCTCTCAGGCGGCATCGATAAAAATTCCTAAGCTCAATAAAGAAGGAAATAAGAGAAAGAAGAAGGAACATCGAGCTGAGAAGATGGAAGTTGAAAGTAGCTGGAAGAACAAAGTGGTCAATGATTTTGATCTGAATGAGTTTTGGGTTACGGAAAAGACAAGCAACAAGGTGTGGAAGAGGAAGTACCTTCCATAAGGGGAAGAACCGTCAAGCCATGCGACGTTAAACAAAGCACTTTGTGGGAGGAAACCCACGCTTTTAAATAACTTAGTTTCTTTTTGTATTTGTTTCGTTTTTTCTGCATGTGATAAAAAAGGAGCCTTACTGGTGAAAGCTAGGAGGCAGCAGTTGATGTTTCATTTCCCTCTATGAGTCACCTTCTTCGAGCTTGTTCTGAAACATTAGGGATAATGTTTAGTTCAAGTTTGGGGGGTTTTATTGCTTTTCTTTTTACTGCTTTTCTATTTGATCTGTTTGTTGGTTTTGTGCTACTGTTGGTGCAATGGGCAGAGAACGAAATGGATGCCCATGTTGGCCAGGATGATGATTTTGAGTGTTTTTATAATATTTCATGATTTGGGACCCAGAGGGGCGTTTTGGGTATTTCCGACCAGGCGAATGGATTGTTCACTATTTAACCATGTTTGAAAGAGGAATGATGGGAACTTTTTGGAAGCAAAGGATACTTTACACGATTGAAGATTGGGAGATCAAGGTTCTTGGAGAGTGGAAGATTCTCATGAGTGGAAGTAATTGAAGATTCAAAGTTATCCAATTACTTATAATGTCTAATCTTTATCTTGTGATTATTTTGAACAATATGAGTAGCTAAATCCCCCAATTCTAGGGGGTGTCCCTGATTTGACTCTTTAAACGATTTTGATTCCTGTATTTCTTTTATACAATAGTATTCTCTATTTGATTTAATTGTACAATGTTTTTATGCCTTCCTGATAGGATAAATTAGGATTGCTTTACGGTTAACAACCAGGTAGACCATGGTTGTTAAGGTTTTTTATATAATTAGGCTATAATAGATATCACCTAAGATTAGGGATATCATATAGTTACTAGATTTAACCCTTGATAAAATAAAGGCTTGACTCCACCAGATATCTCTAAGGACTTAGGATTTAGGATGGATGGTTAAAGTTTTTCTCACTAAGGACTTAGGAAAAATAATCTAAAGGGCTGAAAATTAAAGATATGAACTTGTTGAAGAGGTTAGGATTCAAGGTTGTTATAGGGAAAATTATACACCATACCCTAGCATGCTCCTCGTATATGTGAAAAAGCCCTAATCTACATTCTGCTTATTTTTATTTCTGCTAAGTGACGTTCCTAAACCAAAACCCCAGTTAAAGTTTTTGTTTAATTGAACATGAATTGAACTCGATAAATGCATGTAGTCCTTGAGATCGACATTTGGGGAATTTCCCATTATTACTGCAAGTCAAAAATAATACACTTGCTGTTTTTTACCATCATATATCCTATGTTGACAGACCAAGATGGGAAGGACACTACTGAATTAAAGCCAAAAGAGTATTGGTCTAAGGAAGAAAAAGAACTTGCTCTTGGAAACTTCAAAGCTTTCAATGCCCTGTTCAATAGGGTTGATAAAAATATATTCAGGTTAATAAATATATGTAATGTGGCCAAAGATGCATGGGAAATTATCATAACCACTCATGAAGGCACATCAAAAGTAAAAATGTCAAGACTTAAACTTCTCACCACCAAATTTGAGAATCTCAAGATGAAGGATTGAAATTATGGTATATGCAACACATATAAACAAAATTGTCTTAACAGCTTATAATGTCGAGACATATGTTATAACATCTAGTAGCATACTAGATCCATTAAGGTATAAGTGATACATAAGTAAAAACTGCATGAAGTTAAGTAACACATGAAATTATTAACCCAGTTCGGTGCAAACTCACCTAATCTGGAGGCTACCAAGCCAGAAAGGAAATCCACTATCAGTAGTATTAATTTAAAACTAAACTTCCCAGTTACAACTTTTTGCCTAATCCCTACCCAATGCAACTTCTACCTAGGCACCTCTTAGATATAAAATCGCCATATCACTTCCGATCAACGCAGTGATATATAACAGTCCCAATTCTAGTGACTACAATAATTACAACCCAATTTAGAATGTTACACTTCAAATACAAAAACTCAAAATCTTGCTTAAAAACTTCGAGTGAGAACAATACTCAACTCATTTCCTAAAGACTTCTGAGTGAGAACATAATGTCGACCACAAGTATCAAAAGATACAAGGGTGAATTACACCACACATTACACAAGAGACTCTCAAAACCTAAGAATTATGCTTCCCCTAATTTTACAATTGTTGAAAACTTAAAATACATTAGGTTTGGTCTTCTCTTTAAATACACTTCTTCAATCCATGGGCTTCGAAAACTCCATCATATATTTCTTGATCCACAAGTTGAGAGTTATATCTGTTGTGCAACAAAATCTCCTTAAATCTTAGAACAAATAATACAATGTTTCCTAAATACTCTCAAGGCCCAACTTAGAAACTAATGTATAATTGGAGATATAAAACCTGCTCCGGATTAAATCTTCTTGACCTGCGAAATTTACCAAATATGCCAAGATTTAAAACAACATTTCCTGCTATACTACACTACCACATCTAGATGTCATGACATCTGCCTCCGACATATGATTGAAAAACACATAATAGTAAAACTGTTATGACAATTGATAACGATGCTGCAACATCTCACTCAACAACAACGTAGAACCCTGTTTAGAACCATGCTTAACCAAAACTTAGTCAACCATAAAAACATGGAACTAACAATCTCCCCCTTTGGAAAATTTTGGATAAAACAAACAAAACCCAATTAACATGGAAAGAGGACTAAAACCACAACACAAGCTACATACTGATCATGTAAATTTTGTAAACAACACAACTTAAAAGCTTGTACACACATACAAGTTCAGTATTCCCTCTGTCACACATAATCAGTTCTCCCCCGTCAAAGAAAACCCCACATCACAACACATGCAGTGGAACACACATCAGAAGCAGCAACAGTAGCATCAACCCAAGCATGAACGCTCATGCTCCCTGTGATCGGTGGATCTGGAACTGACTGTTTAACGCTGGTTCGCGAAATGTCGCGGAAGCAAGAGTCGCCACCGTCTTTTATTTTCTCCAAATGGAAAGGACAAAAGCACAGAAAAATTCCTTATAGAGATTGCTCTCGGTTCGGGAGGTAGATTATAGAAAGGGAAGGTGTTAGCACCCTTTATATCCATGGTTATCCATGGGCTCTTAGATACTTGCTCACTTGTGTTTTCAAAAATGGTTTGTTTGCTTTTCAACTGTGGGTTTTAAAAAGTTTCTTTGAAAATTTCAGTTCGACTCTTGTATCGGTCCTCAAGAGTGTTTGAAAAATTGCTTTCGAAAGCTTTTGAAAATGTGTTGGTGTGAAAAGTATTTTTGAATTTGTTTTGAAATTTAGAGCAAGTATCTTAGAGTTGTCTACCTACCCTAAGGAATTCGTCTGTGTAGATGTCCTTTAAAGTGGTGCCATCCCACCATTGAGAGGTAGGTAGCACCACCGTTGGAGGTGTTCGGGTCAATTCGAGGTTCGGGACATGGTGATCACCAGAGCAATGGGAAGACACCTTAGAAGCTACCCTCATGCCAGGTTCCCGGATCATGAGGACTTACTAAGACATCCTCTACTCGACGATCACCTTTCGAGGCAAGGCAACAGTGAGGCGTACCCTAGGGGTGGTGTGTGATTTGTGTGTCGTTTTCGGATATTTTGTCTTTTGTCATGTTATTGGTGATCTATCGTTTGTTTTTATTTATTGTCATTCATTCTTGCATGCCTTGATTAACATTTTAAAAATGCGAGAAAAGTAAAGTCCTAAAGCTATTACAAAAGGCGCGGGTCCACATCGCCAAAATTTCTTGAACCCGATTTGACAGAAAAATAAAGGAATAATGAAAAGTAAAGTGCGAGTAATTAATTACACGGCTTTGGGAGAGATACATAACAATTATACGAAGAAGAAATAAATATGCGAATTAAATAAGAATTAAAAAATGAGGGCGTTGGACCCTTTTTGCAAAATTAAATTAAATGATGGAATTAATTAATTAAAAAGGAAAAGAAATTGTTTTTGGTATTTTTCTGGTTTTAATGAAAAAAAGAATTAAATGCAATTAAACCTAATTCTACAATTTTTATTTTATTATGAAAACATATTAAAGTTTAACCTAAAATTAACCCTAATTATTTTACATGCAATTTAATTACAAAAAATAAATATTTTAATATTTAATTATTATGAAAGAAAATAAAAAGGATAAAAAATTACTTAAAACCTAATTCTACCAATTTTAGATTTTTATTATGAAAATATTATAATTAACCCTAATTTAATAACTAAATGAATTAATGCAACTTATTTATGAAAATACTAAAAGAAAATATTTATTACTTTTTCATCTTTTCTGATATTTTTATTGTTTTGGTGTTTTTATGAAAAATAATTAAATTAATTAAACAAAACAATAATTAAAAGAAAATAGAAATAATAAAAAGAAAGAATGTAAAAAAGATGGCAAAACCTAGGGGGTCTGCCCCAAATTGTGAGGTTTCCTTTTAGCAATCTGGGCCCAATGACCTTCAGGCCTGGTTGACTTTTGCGCCAGCGTGGATCTCCATTGACTGACGTACACGGTATTCCCCCAATCTGGACCTTCTGATCCATCTCAGTAGGCACGTGGTGACTTGATGTGGTGGATGTATGGTACGTTTTAATATTGACGCTGCATAGGAATATTAGATGAAAAACAATATGGAAAGAGTGAAGACCTGGGGCTCGAACCCAGGTCATGAACGTTACCAGCGATGCACTCTACCAACTGCTCCACTCAACGCGTTTGTATATTTGATATCAAACAATCAATATAAAATGAAGCCAAATATTAATGATGTTTTAGCGCGAAATTTTGAACTAGCCAATTACTGATGGCCACGCATAGTCTTCCTCACGTCCTCGTTCTCCCTGAAATAACAAAAAAGGAATGGCCACGGTTTTTCAAACGTTCCCATAGGCACTATATTAGAAAATAGCGAATAGCCCCTGGGGCTTCATAAATTAGGCGCGACATATGTTTATTGATCGTCCAATCATGCTTGATTCAGTCATGGTACTATGGTGGTCTAATTTTACCGCTTTTCAAAACGCCCAATTTGGACCTCCAAGAACCCTAATCTGCATCAATGGTAGAATCGCATATAGTATACAAAAACGCAATTAAAGTAGATGGTTAGCTTCAGAACACATCATATAGTATGAATCCATTAAAAATATGCAATGAAAATGTCTAAATCTTGAAATACGATCATGAAAAAAAATGAGAAAAGCTTGACTTCTGTACAATGATTCGAAGGGTTAGGGACTGTGTTCTTGATCCAGGAAGGTTCCTTGATGTCCCAGGAATGTGATAGGATCGTTGTTTTGGCTTGAATCAAACTCTAACCCTGTTTTCAGTTTTGAGATTTTTCACCAAAAAGTCAAGTTTTCTAATGGAGTTTCTGCGCAGCTTCTTGGTCAATCAGGATTAGGTCTTGCTTAAGCTTATGTATGGAGTGAATTAGGTCAAAAAACTTGATCAAAATCCTTTGCATTCATGGTTTGAAAGATTTGATTTTTCAAGATCTTTTTCAATCTTTTTTTTTCATGCTATTTTGTACAAATCATATCCAATCAATTCCAATTCTTCCATATCTGATCATGCACGAATTTTTGAAGATATTATATGCACAAAAAGATTTGAAATAGTAGGTTTAGTATTTTTCATGTATTTAATTAATTTAAATGAATTATTATTAATAAAAATTCAAATAAATAAATAAAAAATGAAGAAAAACTTCCCTTTGGGCCAAGTGGTCGTGCACATGCCTTGGATGATGAATTGTGGAAGAAAAATAGGCCCATTAGCAATTTTAGGTCATTTGAATCAATGTTGACTTTTCAAAATATCCAAAAATTTCCCAACTTCCACAAGGCATAACTTGCTCAATTTTTAAGCTTTGCTCATGTTCTTGGACATTTTGGAAAGATCTTTGAGTCCCCTAACCAATGCCTTTGGTCCCATGTCATTTTTATTTACCAATCTCAAGTTATGGCCTTTGACTTAAAGTCCCTTTTTGTTGACTTTTAAAAATGACCTATAATGTTGAAATTGATAACTTTTTGTGAGAGCATTTCTTGGACTTGAAGTATGAAGATGAGTTGTTGGAAATGTATTTCTCTTCAAAATGAGCTTTGGATAGAATTTTTCTGATAATCCATGTGAAAGTTATGCCCTGGTCAATTTACAGTTGACTTTTTCAGCTGTCCAAATAAGGAAACTTTTGCATCTTGATGATTTTTGAGCCAAGCTTTGAGAATCATGATCAAGCATTGATCAAATGATGTTTCTGGCTTCAAAATGAGATGTTTACCAAAAATTTGAACTTTTGACTGTCAAATGACCATTTTGCCCCTACAGTTGACTGTAGTGCAATTAGGGTTTTTGACTGTGCAATTTTGTGCTGAAAGTCTTGAAACTTGGTATGAGGATGCTTGACCGTATTTATTGGCATGTGGGACTTGATTGGACCCTTGGAAACTTCATTTTCTTGATCAGGACCAAAACCCTAATTTGACTGTTTAGGAGGCTTTTACACTGTGCAACCCTTGGGGAATTTTGAAGCTTGACTTTGCAATTTCTTGAAGAATATGGGAGGGAAAATTTTGGGGTACAACAGTTTCCCCTGTTCAATCTTCTTAGACCTGAGGATGCAGATTGGCTGACTTGCCTTTCGTAATCCGAGGGTAGAAGATGATTGAACACTAGAGTGCCCAGAAATTTGCGCTCACATAGTAGCAGCGTGATGGAAATGGGCTTATAGATGCCATTTAGAGATTGATGAATAGGATGATGGGCTTATAGATGCCATCTGGATGTTGATCGCGTAAGAGATTCCTTAGCGAGAACCTGCGTACCTGCAAAAGAAAAAATGAGTACCTGACATGTTGCGGGAGCTGGTCTTCAGATGCTTTGTATAGATATGTCCTGACTGGTTACAGGAGCCGAATCTGGAGCTTCAAAAGGTGATGAATGAACCAGGGGTGGTTACTACCTCAGCATGAACGGTGAGAGAACCTTGGATAACTTCTGCTTCAACAGCAGTTGTTGAGAGAATCTTGGTGGGAATTACCATCTCCGCAATATCGGGAAGAGAACCATAGGAAATTATAATCTCAAAAGCGGACGTTTGAGAAAAACCTGGAATGGAATTATCATCTCCGCAGTATCGGGGAGAGAACCATAGGAAATTATAATCTCAAAAGCGGACGTTTGAGAAAAACCTGGAATGGAATTATCGTCTCCGCAGCATCGGGAAGAGAACCATAGGAAATTATAATCTCAAAAGCGTACGTTTGAGAAAAACCTGGAATGGAATTATCGTCTCCGCAGCATCGGAAAGAGAACCATAGGAAATTATAATCTCAAAAGCGGACGTTTGAGAAAAACCTGGAATGGAATTATCATCTCTGCAGTATCGGGAAGAGAACCATAGGAAATTATAATCTCAAAAGCGGACGTTTGAGAAAAACCTGGAATGGAATTATCATCTCCGCAGCATCGGGAAGAGAACCATAGGAAATTATAATCTCAAAAGCGGACGTTTGAGAAAAACCTGGAATGGAATTATCATCTCCGCAGTATCGGGAAGAGAACCATAGGAAATTATAATCTTAAAAGCGGACGTTTGAGAAAAACCTGGAATGGAATTATCATCTCCGCAGCATCGGGAAGAGAACCATAGGAAATTATAATCTCAAAAGCGGACGTTTGAGAAAAACCTGGAATGGAATTATCATCTCCGCAGTATCGGGGAGAGAACCATAAGAAATTATAATCTCAAAAGCGGACGTTTGAGAAAAACCTGGAATGGAATTATCATCTCCGCAGTATCGGGGAGAGAACCATATGAAATTATAATCTCAAAAGCGGACGTTTGAGAAAAACCTAGAATGGAATTATCGTCTCCGCAGCATCGGGAAGAGAACCATAGGAAATTATAATCTCAAAAGCGGACGTTTGAGAAAAACCTGGAATGGAATTATCATCTCCGCAGTATCGGGAAGAGAACCATAGGAAATTATAATCTCAAAAGCGGACGTTTGAGAAAAACCTTTGATAACTTCTACTGAGTCTTCATCAGAAAAATCTGTTTGGGGTCGATTTAGCTGGACTAGAGAAGGCCTTGGACTGGATAAGAAATCTTTGGAGTCGATTAACTGAACCGGTCTAGGTCTTAGAGTCTTGAAATATGATTGAGAATTTAGCTGAATCTTTCCTGAAAGGTAAAGGTCAGTCATATGCAATGCATGACATGGACCAAGCAATGATGTTCTCAATATAAATGAGATTTGTAAGATATGATGCGTCTATGCATGTTATAATGATGAGGATGTGATGTTTTGGAATGTATGTTTTCGTCTAGGAAAGTAAATCCTTGACGGGTGCCGGGAAGTCACTCCTGGGCTGATGTTGAAGTATTGATTTATTGTTTCCGCTGGGGATGAGAGTTGCAAGAATACCGGTAGGAGAAGATGACTCTGTCGGGGAATGAACTTGGCGAATGGAATATTCTACAGGGAGAAAGATACTCTAGTGATCTTGCTGGGGAGCAATACTCTGTGGGAAGAGAGGTACTTTGTTGAGTGTTGATAACAACTTGCGGGGGATACCCTTGTTGTGCTGGAAGTGTTGATAGACTTCGCTGGGAATAAGAAGACTCCGTCGAGGACGATCTTTCCGTGGCTTTTGGCTGAGGATAACCCAGTTATATCCTGGTAAGGAAATAACTCTTTGAATAAAGCCGGGGGACGCGTTCGCGCTCTGCGAGGGTAAGCTTCCAGAATCTACTGGGGATAAGCTTACTGCTTGGGGAGATGGATTCCAACTTTCTTGGGGAACTGGATTGGACTCTCCTGGGGAAGTATTGAACTGTATTGGTTATGTTCTTCCACGGAGCCTACCTTGATACCTTGGAGGACAAAAACAATCAGATTGCTTAGACCACCCGTTATTGCCCCTGTTTCTATGGGGGAGGCATCTGTGGGGTGCTGATAATTGTTGAGGGTCAAACCTTCTTCAGGTAGGCAGGTGACAAGATGACAGGACATAGTCGTGCGCTTTGATCCCTAACTTTTGCCTGGACCGCCCTTTCGGGTTTTCAGTCCACCGGGATACCCATTTTTTCCCAAGCTGCCTTTTCAGGTTTTCGACTTGCCGGGTGTACAGGTTTTTTTTATTTCATCCCTTCATTTTGCCCGAACCCTTTTGGTTCGCCGGGAAGCCCTTATTTTTGCCTAGGCATGTCATCCTAGCGGGTCTTTAATTTTGCGTAGTATCTTTTCGACTATGTCCACGCTCTCAGAATGTAGGGAGTTGCCCCTGTTAGAAGTGTTATGTCGTGCCACCAGAAGGTGTTTGATCAGGCAGGATTCGTTGCTGGAGTGCCCCAAGTGACTCAGGCGGAGATTTGCCCCAGGCTATTTGGCCTTTGAGAGATTCTCCGAATCTTGATTGGACTGCCCCATATGATTGGACCATGATCATGTTGTGCCCCTGTTGGAAGTATTTTTGTTCACTAGGTATTCATCGTGCGAATTTCCCTGCTGTTCAAACAAAAGTCATATGCGAACAAAGTTATGTTAAAAATGCAAAGCCTATGTCTATCTTGAAGATTTTGAAAATGCATTCTTTTTTTTTCATAAAACAAATGAATGTTTGTAAAACGTGATGTCAACTCCTTCTTTATAGTAAGCCTTAAGGAGTCAGGATACCTTTCGTCACAATATGCTTTCGAACTAACCCATGCTTCAGCTAGGACTTTTAAGGGTTATAACGTGGTCTGGTTCACGGTTTAAGAAACAAAAGATAAAGGCTCAAATTTTATTTGTACCCACCCGCTCTTCGTGATGTTCTCCAAACCTAAACTCAGTTGATCATACGTTAGACCTTGTTTGAGTCTTTGCTCTGATTTTCCGGTGATGATTCAGATATTGATGATTTATTCTGAATAGGCAGTCATTCCTTTTTGTTATTGTGGAGGATTTGTATGACCTCTTTCTTTTTGATTTTATTGTCCCTATTTTTTTTGCCTGAACTGTTTCTTTTGTGATTACAGTCAGCAGGATGCCCCAGTTTTGTAAGTCTCCTTCATAGGTTTTGACTTAATGGGTTTTTTTATTTTTTTATTTTGAAAGATAATGACTGCCTTTCTTTATTGATTGTTCGGAACCATCACTGTCTTTCGTTTTGTAAGGACCTCTTTGGTGCCATTCATTATGCACTTGGATCAACTGAGAGACTACCCTGCCCCAGGTTATGATTAAGGGTTTTAAATTTCGAAAAGAAAAACTCCTACTTCTTTGGCTCAGAGGGGTTGACGAGGGATTATCTTCCTTATAACTCCAGTGTTTAGGGATTGAAACAATGCCTGTACCTCGTCAGCGGGGTCTGTTTAAAAGCATACTGTAGATTGTGGTATCGTTTTCGTCATCCTCCCTCAAGAGGCTTAGAATTATTAATTAAGAGTTGATCATCAGAAAAAATATGAAAATAATTTGCGTATAGTGAATACGAATATATTGTTTCAGAACAGACATATGCGATGCATTAATGAAATAACAATGTTTAACATGAGTAAATGTTTGAACAGAATAGAACTGCAACTTGAACATTCGAATGAACAAAACTTTTTTTTTTATCCTAGCCATGTTTTGGCAAGGGAGCAGTGATCACGTGGGGAGTCTTGGGTACTTTAAACTGAATCTCTCCAGCGTCGATCATGTCTTGGATCTTGTTTTTCAAGCTCCAACAATCATCTGTAGTATGCCCCGGGCTGTCAGAGTGATAAGCGCAGCGGGCATTGGGGTTATACTTCGGTGACGTTGTATTTTGGTTCTTCGGAGTTTCTTTTATAGTTACCAGCTTGGTCTCCAGCAACTGTGGCAATATCTGGGATAAGGTCATACTGAGTCGAGTGAACTGCCTTCTCTCGCTCTTTTGTTGGTTGTGATGTTGAATTTGTGACACTGGAGCCATTTGAGGAGCTCTCCCCTTACCTCCTTGTCTCAAAGGTGGTTGAACAATGACTGGCTTTTTACCCTTAGACTTTTGCCCCAGTTGGTTATTCTGAAGCAGTTGGTTGACGAGAAACCAGAGCTCATCTTGTCTTTGAGCTAACCCTTGAATGGCAGTCCCCTGCCCCAGCATCTGGGCTTTCATTGCACCATTTCAGCTTGCAAGTGTTTCAGCCGTTCGTCCTCAGCGCTGTTCCTGACCAAAGTTTCCATGAGAAGTGTCCTTAGCTCCTCCTGCCCCTTGGATAGATTCAGGAGGATTTCCCCGAACCGAGTCTCTTGAGCAAGAAGGTCCTGGTTATCTTGTTGGGAAGCCATTGCTGAAATAAACAGCGAGAAAGGTAAGTGACCTGCAACAAAGATACCTGTTATGCAATGATGTGTATGACATGCATGTAATGTTTTCAAGGACCTCGCGGGATAAACAAGAAAATTTGTTAGAATTTGAACCGGTAGCTTGATTGAAGGGACTTCATGTTGTTGAGAGTCTTTCTTCAAGGGTCAAAGGCTCACCATATCCAGTGGGTCATAGCCTCTGACTTTAATCATCATGTCTGGTTTTGATTTCCAAACAACCTTGGTTAGGGGAACCTTCTTCAAGAGTCAGGGCTCACCATATCAAGTGGGTCATAGCCCCTGACAACTTTGTCTAGAGGAAAATAAATCCTCTTTGCCCCTTGCTGGGATAGTTGATTCACCATGACCTGCATCACAAGCCCTTGAGATCCTTGAAATGGATTAGTTTTTTTATGCGGGATGTATGCAATGGTATGATGTCATGCTATGCATAGGGTAATGTAGGTAAACCCTGTTATGAGTCCTAATTAAGGACTGTTAAACCTGAACCTGCAAAAAACTCAAGTAAAACCTATCATGAGTCCCGATTAGGGACTAAACAAAACCTGCAAGAAATTTAGTAAGCCCTGTTATGAGTCCCAATTAAGGACTATAAACAAAACCTGCAAGTAGTTCATGTGTCAGTTAACAAGCATGCAAGTAGGCAAATACAAAGGCACACAAGTCACACAAGAGAAGCCCTTAGAGTTTAGGCCAGCATGGGGTCTGGGTAGTACCCTCTTGAAGTTGGTGGGTTCAACCTGTCCTATCAAAGTAACCGGGTTCTAAGGGTCCCAATATCACGGGATTGCTTTCATTGTTCATCGTTTCGATTTAGCCACTGAACTGGCGACCGAAATATTCCAGGAAAGCAACCCTCAATTGAGTGTAGTATCGAGTATCAACCAACCTCGGACTGCACCAAAGTCAGTTATCTCACTACCCTAAAGAGGCCAAGATGGTTCAATTAAGGTTCCTAAGGTAAGTTGATGCTTCACGACACCACGCGGAGGCCCCGTACTCTCCTTGACTGAACTCAAGGGTTACCGGTACACACCAAAGTGCCACATCAACGTAGCAGACTGTTTCAACCATGTCGGTATACCCCGCACAGTTCCCTCACAACCTTGTTGCTACTTTCTAAGAAGGTATCCCCCAGATCCGGGTTAGGATCTATAGAACTCCCAAGCAACCCACAATAATAAAGCAAGCAAGGAAAGCAATTGAAAACACAGTTATGAACTAACCCTAAGGTACACCTCACTTTAAGTTAAATCCCCAGCAGAGTCGCCAGTTCTGTGATCGGTGGATCTGGAACTGACTGTTTAACGCTGGTTCGCGAAATGTCGCGGAAGCAAGAGTCGCCACCGTCTTTTATTTTCTCCAAATGGAAAGGACAAAAGCACAGAAAAATTCCTTATAGAGATTGCTCTCGGTTCAGGAGGTAGATTATAGAAAGGGAAGGTGTTAGCACCCTTTCTATCCATGGTTATCCATGGGCTCTTAGATACTTGCTCACTTGTGTTTTCAAAAATTGTTTGTTTGCTTTTCAACTGTGGGTTTTAAAAAGTTTCTTTGAAAATTTCAGTTCGACTCTTGTATCGGTCCTCAAGAGTGTTTGAAAAATTGCTTTCGAAAGCTTTTGAAAATGTGTTGGTGTGAAAAGTATTTTTGAATTTGTTTTGAAATTTAGAGCAAGTATCTTAGAGTTGTCTACCTACCCTAAGGAATTCGTCTGTGTAGATGTCCTTTAAAGTGGTGCCATCCCACCATTGAGAGGTAGGTAGCACCACCGTTGGAGGTGTTCGGGTCAATTCGAGGTTCGGGACATGGTGATCACCAGAGCAATGGGAAGACACCTTAGAAGCTACCCTCATGCCAGGTTCCCGGATCATGAGGACTTACTAAGACATCCTCTACTCGACGATCACCTTTCGAGGCAAGGCAACAGTGAGGCGTACCCTAGGGGTGGTGTGTGATTTGTGTGTCGTTTTCGGATATTTTGTCTTTTGTCATGTTATTGGTGATCTATCGTTTGTTTTTATTTATTGTCATTCATTCTTGCATGCCTTGATTAACATTTTAAAAATGCGAGAAAAGTAAAGTCCTAAAGCTATTACAAAAGGCGCGGGTCCACATCGCCAAAATTTCTTGAACCCGATTTGACAGAAAAATAAAGGAATAATGAAAAGTAAAGTGCGAGTAATTAATTACACGGCTTTGGGAGAGATACATAACAATTATACGAAGAAGAAATAAATATGCGAATTAAATAAGAATTAAAAAATGAGGGCGTTGGACCCTTTTTGCAAAATTAAATTAAATGATGGAATTAATTAATTAAAAAGGAAAAGAAATTGTTTTTGGTATTTTTCTGGTTTTAATGAAAAAAAGAATTAAATGCAATTAAACCTAATTCTACAATTTTTATTTTATTATGAAAACATATTAAAGTTTAACCTAAAATTAACCCTAATTATTTTACATGCAATTTAATTACAAAAAATAAATATTTTAATATTTAATTATTATGAAAGAAAATAAAAAGGATAAAAAATTACTTAAAACCTAATTCTACCAATTTTAGATTTTTATTATGAAAATATTATAATTAACCCTAATTTAATAACTAAATGAATTAATGCAACTTATTTATGAAAATACTAAAAGAAAATATTTATTATTTTTTCATCTTTTCTGATATTTTTATTGTTTTGGTGTTTTTATGAAAAATAATTAAATTAATTAAACAAAACAATAATTAAAAGAAAATAGAAATAATAAAAAGAAAGAATGTAAAAAAGATGGCAAAACCTAGGGGGTCTGCCCCAAATTGTGAGGTTTCCTTTTAGCAATCTGGGCCCAATGACCTTCAGGCCTGGTTGACTTTTGCGCCAGCGTGGATCTCCATTGACTGACGTACACGGTATTCCCCCAATCTGGACCTTCTGATCCATCTCAGTAGGCACGTGGTGACTTGATGTGGTGGATGTATGGTACGTTTTAATATTGACGCTGTATAGGAATATTAGATGAAAAACAATATGGAAAGAGTGAAGACCTGGGGCTCGAACCCAGGTCATGAACGTTACCAGCGATGCACTCTACCAACTGCTCCACTCAACGCGTTTGTATATTTGATATCAAACAATCAATATAAAATGAAGCCAAATATTAATGATGTTTTAGCGCGAAATTTTGAACTAGCCAATTACTGATGGCCACGCATCGTCTTCCTCACGTCCTCGTTCTCCCTGAAATAACAAAAAAGGAATGGCCATGGTTTTTCAAACGTTCCCATAGGCACTATATTAGAAAATAGCGAATAGCCCCTGGGGCTTCATAAATTAGGCGCGACATATGTTTATTGATCGTCCAATCATGCTTGATTCAGTCATGGTACTATGGTGGTCTAATTTTACCGCTTTTCAAAACGCCCAATTTGGACCTCCAAGAACCCTAATCTGCATCAATGGTAGAATCACATATAGTATACAAAAACGCAATTAAAGTAGATGGTTAGCTTCAGAACACATCATATAGTATGAATCCATTAAAAATATGCAATGAAAATGTCTAAATCTTGAAATACGATCATGAAAAAAAATGAGAAAAGCTTGACTTCTGTACAATGATTCGAAGGGTTAGGGACTGTGTTCTTGATCCAGGAAGGTTCCTTGATGTCCCAGGAATGTGATAGGATCGTTGTTTTGGCTTGAATCAAACTCTAACCCTGTTTTCAGTTTTGAGATTTTTCACCAAAAAGTCAAGTTTTCTAATGGAGTTTTTGCGCAGCTTCTTGGTCAATCAGGATTAGGTCTTGCTTAGGCTTATGTATGGAGTGAATTAGGTCAAAAAACTTGATCAAAATCCTTTGCATTCATGGTTTGAAAGATTTGATTTTTCAAGATCTTTTTCAATCTTTTTTTTTCATGCTATTTTGTACAAATCATATCCAATCAATTCCAATTCTTCCATATCTGATCATGCACGAATTTTTGAAGATATTATATGCACAAAAAGATTTGAAATAGTAGGTTTAGTATTTTTCATGTATTTAATTAATTTAAATGAATTATTATTAATAAAAATTCAAATAAATAAATAAAAAATGAAGAAAAACTTCCCTTTGGGCCAAGTGGTCGTGCACATGCCTTGGATGATGAATTGTGGAAGAAAAATAGGCCCATTAGCAATTTTAGGTCATTTGAATCAATGTTGACTTTTCAAAATATCCAAAAATTTCCCAACTTCCACAAGGCATAACTTGCTCAATTTTTAAGCTTTGCTCATGTTCTTGGACATTTTGGAAAGATCTTTGAGTCCCCTAACCAATGCCTTTGGTCCCATGTCATTTTTATTTACCAATCTCAAGTTATGGCCTTTGACTTAAAGTCCCTTTTTGTTGACTTTTAAAAATGACCTATAATGTTGAAATTGATAACTTTTTGTGAGAGAATTTCTTGGACTTGAAGTATGAAGATGAGTTGTTGGAAATGTATTTCTCTTCAAAATGAGCTTTGGATAGAATTTTTCTGATAATCCATGTGAAAGTTATGCCCTGGTCAATTTACAGTTGACTTTTTCAGCTGTCCAAATAAGGAAACTTTTGCATCTTGATGATTTTTGAGCCAAGCTTTGAGAATCATGATCAAGCATTGATCAAATGATGTTTGTGGCTTCAAAATGAGATGTTGACCAAAAATTTGAACTTTTGACTGTCAAATGACCATTTTGCCCCTACAGTTGACTGTAGTGCAATTAGGGTTTTTGACTGTGCAATTTTGTGCTGAAAGTCTTGAAACTTGGTATGAGGATGATTGACCGTATTTATTGGCATGTGGGACTTGATTGGACCCTTGGAAACTTCATTTTCTTGATCAGGACCAAAACCCTAATTTGACTGTTTAGGAGGCTCTTACACTGTGCAACCCTTGGGGAATTTTGAAGCTTGACTTTGCAATTTCTTGAAGAATATGGGAGGGCAAATTTTGGGGTACAACAGTTTCCCCTGTTCAATCTTCTTAGACCTGAGGATGCAGATTGGCTGACTTGCCTTTCGTAATCCGAGGGTAGAAGATGATTGAACACTAGAGTGCCCAGAAATTTGCGCTCACATAGTAGCAGCGTGATGGAAATGGGCTTATAGATGCCATTTAGAGATTGATGAATAGGATGATGGGCTTATAGATGCCATCTGGATGTTGATCGCGTAAGAGATTCCTTAGCGAGAACCTGCGTACCTGCAAAAGAAAAAATGAGTACCTGACATGTTGCGGGAGCTGGTCTTCAGATGCTTTGTATAGATATGTCCTGACTGGTTACAGGAGCCGAATCTGGAGCTTCAAAAGGTGATGAATGAACCAGGGGTGGTTACTACCTCAGCATGAATGGTGAGAGAACCTTGGATAACTTCTGCTTCAACAGCAGTTGTTGAGAGAATCTTGGTGGGAATTACCATCTCCGCAATATCGGGAAGAGAACCATAGGAAATTATAATCTCAAAAGCGGACGTTTGAGAAAAACCTGGAATGGAATTATCATCTCCGCAGTATCGGGGAGAGAACCATAGGAAATTATAATCTCAAAAGCGGACGTTTGAGAAAAACCTGGAATGGAATTATCGTCTCCGCAGCATCGGGAAGAGAACCATAGGAAATTATAATCTCAAAAGCGGACGTTTGAGAAAAACCTGGAATGGAATTATCGTCTCCGCAGCATCGGGAAGAGAACCATAGGAAATTATAATCTCAAAAGCGGACGTTTGAGAAAAACCTGGAATGGAATTATCATCTCCGCAGTATCGGGAAGAGAACCATAGGAAATTATAATCTCAAAAGCGGACGTTTGAGAAAAACCTGGAATGGAATTATCATCTCCGCAACATCGGGAAGAGAACCATAGGAAATTATAATCTCAAAAGCGGACGTTTGAGAAAAACCTGGAATGGAATTATCATCTCCGCAGTATCGGGAAGAGAACCATAGGAAATTATAATCTTAAAAGCGGACGTTTGAGAAAAACCTGGAATGGAATTATCATCTCCGCAGCATCGGGAAGAGAACCATAGGAAATTATAATCTCAAAAGCGGACGTTTGAGAAAAACCTGGAATGGAATTATCATCTCCGCAGTATCGGGGAGAGAACCATAAGAAATTATAATCTCAAAAGCGGACGTTTGAGAAAAACCTGGAATGGAATTATCATCTCCGCAGTATCGGGGAGAGAACCATATGAAATTATAATCTCAAAAGCGGACGTTTGAGAAAAACCTAGAATGGAATTATCGTCTCCGCAGCATCGGGAAGAGAACCATAGGAAATTATAATCTCAAAAGCGGACGTTTGAGAAAAACCTGGAATGGAATTATCATCTCCGCAGTATCGGGAAGAGAACCATAGGAAATTATAATCTCAAAAGCGGACGTTTGAGAAAAACCTTTGATAACTTCTACTGAGTCTTCATCAGAAAAATCTGTTTGGGGTCGATTTAGCTGGACTAGAGAAGGCCTTGGACTGGATAAGAAATCTTTGGAGTCGATTAACTGAACCGGTCTAGGTCTTAGAGTCTTGAAATATGATTGAGAATTTAGCTGAATCTTTCCTGAAAGGTAAAGGTCAGTCATATGCAATGCATGACATGGACCAAGCAATGATGTTCTCAATATAAATGAGATTTGTAAGATATGATGCGTCTATGCATGTTATAATGATGAGGATGTGATGTTTTGGAATGTATGTTTTCGTCTAGGAAAGTAAATCCTTGACGGGTGCCGGGAAGTCACTCCTGGGCTGATGTTGAAGTATTGATTTATTGTTTCCGCTGGGGATGAGAGTTGCAAGAATACCGGTAGGAGAAGATGACTCTGTCGGGGAATGAACTTGGCGAATGGAATATTCTGCAGGGAGAAAGATACTCTAGTGATCTTGCTGGGGAGCAATACTCTGTGGGAAGAGAGGTACTTTGTTGAGTGTTGATAACAACTTGCGGGGGATACCCTTGTTGTGCTGGAAGTGTTGATAGACTTCGCTGGGAATAAGAAGACTCCGTCGAGGACGATCTTTCCGTGGCTTTTGGCTGAGGATAACCCAGTTATATCCTGGTAAGGAAATAACTCTTTGAATAAAGCCGGGGGACGCGTTCGCGCTCTGCGAGGGTAAGCTTCCAGAATCTACTGGGGATAAGCTTACTGCTTGGGGAGATGGATTCCAACTTTCTTGGGGAACTGGATTGGACTCTCTTGGGGAAGTATTGAACTGTATTGGTTATGTTCTTCCACGGAGCCTACCTTGATACCTTGGAGGACAAAAACAATCAGATTGCTTAGACCACCCGTTATTGCCCCTGTTTCTATGGGGGAGGCATCTGTGGGGTGCTGATAATTGTTGAGGGTCAAACCTTCTTCAGGTAGGCAGGTGACAAGATGACAGGACATAGTCGTGCGCTTTGATCCCTAACTTTTGCCTGGACCGCCCTTTCGGGTTTTCAGTCCACCGGGATACCCATTTTTTCCGAAGCCGCCTTTTCAGGTTTTCGACTTGCCGGGTGTACAGGTTTTTTTATTTCATCCCTTCATTTTGCCCGAACCCTTTTGGTTCGCCGGGAAGCCCTTATTTTTGCCTAGGCATGTCATCCTAGCGGGTCTTTAATTTTGCGTAGTATCTTTTCGACTATGTCCACGCTCTCAGAATGTAGGGAGTTGCCCCTGTTAGAAGTGTTATGTCGTGCCACCAGAAGGTGTTTGATCAGGCAGGATTCGTTGCTGGAGTGCCCCAAGTGACTCAGGCGGAGATTTGCCCCAGGCTATTTGGCCTTTGAGAGATTCTCCGAATCTTGATTGGACTGCCCCATATGATTGGACCATGATCATGTTGTGCCCCTGTTGGAAGTATTTTTGTTCACTAGGTATTCATCGTGCGAATTTCCCTGCTGTTCAAACAAAAGTCATATGCGAACAAAGTTATGTTAAAAATGCAAAGCCTATGTCTATCTTGAAGATTTTGAAAATGCATTCTTTTTTTTTCATAAAACAAATGAATGTTTGTAAAACGTGATGTCAACTCCTTCTTTATAGTAAGCCTTAAGGAGTCAGGATACCTTTCGTCACAATATGCTTTCGAACTAACCCATGCTTCAGCTAGGACTTTTAAGGGTTATAACGTGGTCTGGTTCACGGTTTAAGAAACAAAAGATAAAGGCTCAAATTTTATTTGTACCCACCCGCTCTTCGTGATGTTCTCCAAACCTAAACTCAGTTGATCATACGTTAGACCTTGTTTGAGTCTTTGCTCTGATTTTCCGGTGATGATTCAGATATTGATGATTTATTCTGAATAGGCAGTCATTCCTTTTTGTTATTGTGGAGGATTTGTATGACCTCTTTCTTTTTGATTTTATTGTCCCTATTTTTTTTGCCTGAACTGTTTCTTTTGTGATTACAGTCAGCAGGATGCCCCAGTTTTGTAAGTCTCCTTCATAGGTTTTGACTTAATGGGTTTTTTTATTTTTTTATTTTGAAAGATAATGACTGCCTTTCTTTATTGATTGTTCGGAACCATCACTGTCTTTCGTTTTGTAAGGACCTCTTTGGTGCCATTCATTATGCACTTGGATCAACTGAGAGACTACCCTGCCCCAGGTTATGATTAAGGGTTTTAAATTTCGAAAAGAAAAACTCCTACTTCTTTGGCTCAGAGGGGTTGACGAGGGATTATCTTCCTTATAACTCCAGTGTTTAGGGATTGAAACAATGCCTGTACCTCGTCAGCGGGGTCTGTTTAAAAGCATACTGTAGATTGTGGTATCGTTTTCGTCATCCTCCCTCAAGAGGCTTAGAATTATTAATTAAGAGTTGATCATCAGAAAAAATATGAAAATAATTTGCGTATAGTGAATACGAATATATTGTTTCAGAACAGACATATGCGATGCATTAATGAAATAACAATGTTTAACATGAGTAAATGTTTGAACAGAATAGAACTGCAACTTGAACATTCGAATGAACAAAACTTTTTTTTTTATCCTAGCCATGTTTTGGCAAGGGAGCAGTGATCACGTGGGGAGTCTTGGGTACTTTAAACTGAATCTCTCCAGCGTCGATCATGTCTTGGATCTTGTTTTTCAAGCTCCAACAATCATCTGTAGTATGCCCCGGGCTGTCAGAGTGATAAGCGCAGCGGGCATTGGGGTTATACTTCGGTGACGTTGTATTTTGGTTCTTCGGAGTTTCTTTTATAGTTACCAGCTTGGTCTCCAGCAACTGTGGCAATATCTGGGATAAGGTCATACTGAGTCGAGTGAACTGCCTTCTCTCGCTCTTTTGTTGGTTGTGATGTTGAATTTGTGACACTGGAGCCATTTGAGGAGCTCTCCCCTTACCTCCTTGTCTCAAAGGTGGTTGAACAATGACTGGCTTTTTACCCTTAGACTTTTGCCCCAGTTGGTTATTCTGAAGCAGTTGGTTGACGAGAAACCAGAGCTCATCTTGTCTTTGAGCTAACCCTTGAATGGCAGTCCCCTGCCCCAGCATCTGGGCTTTCATTGCACCATTTCAGCTTGCAAGTGTTTCAGCCGTTCGTCCTCAGCGCTGTTCCTGACCAAAGTTTCCATGAGAAGTGTCCTTAGCTCCTCCTGCCCCTTGGATAGATTCAGGAGGATTTCCCCGAACCGAGTCTCTTGAGCAAGAAGGTCCTGGTTATCTTGTTGGGAAGCCATTGCTGAAATAAACAGCGAGAAAGGTAAGTGACCTGCAACAAAGATACCTGTTATGCAATGATGTGTATGACATGCATGTAATGTTTTCAAGGACCTCGCGGGATAAACAAGAAAATTTGTTAGAATTTGAACCGGTAGCTTGATTGAAGGGACTTCATGTTGTTGAGAGTCTTTCTTCAAGGGTCAAAGGCTCACCATATCCAGTGGGTCATAGCCTCTGACTTTAATCATCATGTCTGGTTTTGATTTCCAAACAACCTTGGTTAGGGGAACCTTCTTCAAGAGTCAGGGCTCACCATATCAAGTGGGTCATAGCCCCTGACAACTTTGTCTAGAGGAAAATAAATCCTCTTTGCCCCTTGCTGGGATAGTTGATTCACCATGACCTGCATCACAAGCCCTTGAGATCCTTGAAATGGATTAGTTTTTTTATGCGGGATGTATGCAATGGTATGATGTCATGCTATGCATAGGGTAATGTAGGTAAACCCTGTTATGAGTCCTAATTAAGGACTGTTAAACCTGAACCTGCAAAAAACTCAAGTAAAACCTATCATGAGTCCCGATTAGGGACTAAACAAAACCTGCAAGAAATTTAGTAAGCCCTGTTATGAGTCCCAATTAAGGACTATAAACAAAACCTGCAAGTAGTTCATGTGTCAGTTAACAAGCATGCAAGTAGGCAAATACAAAGGCACACAAGTCACACAAGAGAAGCCCTTAGAGTTTAGGCCAGCATGGGGTCTGGGTAGTACCCTCTTGAAGTTGGTGGGTTCAACCTGTCCTATCAAAGTAACCGGGTTCTAAGGGTCCCAATATCACGGGATTGCTTTCATTGTTCATCGTTTCGATTTAGCCACTGAACTGGCGACCGAAATATTCCAGGAAAGCAACCCTCAATTGAGTGTAGTATCGAGTATCAACCAACCTCGGACTGCACCAAAGTCAGTTATCTCACTACCCTAAAGAGGCCAAGATGGTTCAATTAAGGTTCCTAAGGTAAGTTGATGCTTCACGACACCACGCGGAGGCCCCGTACTCTCCTTGACTGAACTCAAGGGTTACCGGTACACACCAAAGTGCCACATCAACGTAGCAGACTGTTTCAACCATGTCGGTATACCCCGCACAGTTCCCTCACAACCTTGTTGCTACTTTCTAAGAAGGTATCCCCCAGATCCGGGTTAGGATCTATAGAACTCCCAAGCAACCCACAATAATAAAGCAAGCAAGGAAAGCAATTGAAAACACAGTTATGAACTAACCCTAAGGTACACCTCACTTTAAGTTAAATCCCCAGCAGAGTCGCCAGTTCTGTGATCGGTGGATCTGGAACTGACTGTTTAATGCTGGTTCGCGAAATGTCGCGGAAGCAAGAGTCGCCACCGTCTTTTATTTTCTCCAAATGGAAAGGACAAAAGCACAGAAAAATTCCTTATAGAGATTGCTCTCGGTTCGGGAGGTAGATTATAGAAAGGGAAGGTGTTAGCACCCTTTCTATCCATGGTTATCCATGGGCTCTTAGATACTTGCTCACTTGTGTTTTCAAAAATGGTTTGTTTGCTTTTCAACTGTGGGTTTTAAAAAGTTTCTTTGAAAATTTCAGTTCGACTCTTGTATCGGTCCTCAAGAGTGTTTGAAAAATTGCTTTCGAAAGCTTTTGAAAATGTGTTGGTGTGAAAAGTATTTTTGAATTTGTTTTGAAATTTAGAGCAAGTATCTTAGAGTTGTCTACCTACCCTAAGGAATTCGTCTGTGTAGATGTCCTTTAAAGTGGTGCCATCCCACCATTGAGAGGTAGGTAGCACCACCGTTGGAGGTGTTCGGGTCAATTCGAGGTTCGGGACATGGTGATCACCAGAGCAATGGGAAGACACCTTAGAAGCTACCCTCATGCCAGGTTCCCGGATCATGAGGACTTACTAAGACATCCTCTACTCGACGATCACCTTTCGAGGCAAGGCAACAGTGAGGCGTACCCTAGGGGTGGTGTGTGATTTGTGTGTCGTTTTCGGATATTTTGTCTTTTGTCATGTTATTGGTGATCTATCGTTTGTTTTTATTTATTGTCATTCATTCTTGCATGCCTTGATTAACATTTTAAAAATGCGAGAAAAGTAAAGTCCTAAAGCTATTACAAAAGGCGCGGGTCCACATCGCCAAAATTTCTTGAACCCGATTTGACAGAAAAATAAAGGAATAATGAAAAGTAAAGTGCGAGTAATTAATTACACGGCTTTGGGAGAGATACATAACAATTATACGAAGAAGAAATAAATATGCGAATTAAATAAGAATTAAAAAATGAGGGCGTTGGACCCTTTTTGCAAAATTAAATTAAATGATGGAATTAATTAATTAAAAAGGAAAAGAAATTGTTTTTGGTATTTTTCTGGTTTTAATGAAAAAAAGAATTAAATGCAATTAAACCTAATTCTACAATTTTTATTTTATTATGAAAACATATTAAAGTTTAACCTAAAATTAACCCTAATTATTTTACATGCAATTTAATTACAAAAAATAAATATTTTAATATTTAATTATTATGAAAGAAAATAAAAAGGATAAAAAATTACTTAAAACCTAATTCTACCAATTTTAGATTTTTATTATGAAAATATTATAATTAACCCTAATTTAATAACTAAATGAATTAATGCAACTTATTTATGAAAATACTAAAAGAAAATATTTATTACTTTTTCATCTTTTCTGATATTTTTATTGTTTTGGTGTTTTTATGAAAAATAATTAAATTAATTAAACAAAACAATAATTAAAAGAAAATAGAAATAATAAAAAGAAAGAATGTAAAAAAGATGGCAAAACCAAGGGGGTCTGCCCCAAATTGTGAGGTTTCCTTTTAGCAATCTGGGCCCAATGACCTTCAGGCCTGGTTGACTTTTGCGCCAGCGTGGATCTCCATTGACTGACGTACACGGTATTCCCCCAATCTGGACCTTCTGATCCATCTCAGTAGGCACGTGGTGACTTGATGTGGTGGATGTATGGTACGTTTTAATATTGACGCTGCATAGGAATATTAGATGAAAAACAATATGGAAAGAGTGAAGACCTGGGGCTCGAACCCAGGTCATGAACGTTACCAGCGATGCACTCTACCAACTGCTCCACTCAATGCGTTTGTATATTTGATATCAAACAATCAATATAAAATGAAGCCAAATATTAATGATGTTTTAGCGCGAAATTTTGAACTAGCCAATTACTGATGGCCACGCATCGTCTTCCTCACGTCCTCGTTCTCCCTGAAATTACAAAAAAGGAATGGCCACGGTTTTTCAAACGTTCCCATAGGCACTATATTAGAAAATAGCGAATAGCCCCTGGGGCTTCATAAATTAGGCGCGACATATGTTTATTGATCGTCCAATCATGCTTGATTCAGTCATGGTACTATGGTGGTCTAATTTTACCGCTTTTCAAAACGCCCAATTTGGACCTCCAAGAACCCTAATCTGCATCAATGGTAGAATCGCATATAGTATACAAAAACGCAATTAAAGTAGATGGTTAGCTTCAGAACACATCATATAGTATGAATCCATTAAAAATATGCAATGAAAATGTCTAAATCTTGAAATACGATCATGAAAAAAAATGAGAAAAGCTTGACTTCTGTACAATGATTCGAAGGGTTAGGGACTGTGTTCTTGATCCAGGAAGGTTCCTTGATGTCCCAGGAATGTGATAGGATCGTTGTTTTGGCTTGAATCAAACTCTAACCCTGTTTTCAGTTTTGAGATTTTTCACCAAAAAGTCAAGTTTTCTAATGGAGTTTTTGCGCAGCTTCTTGGTCAATCAGGATTAGGTCTTGCTTAGGCTTATGTATGGAGTGAATTAGGTCAAAAAACTTGATCAAAATCCTTTGCATTCATGGTTTGAAAGATTTGATTTTTCAAGATCTTTTTCAATCTTTTTTTTTCATGCTATTTTGTACAAATCATATCCAATCAATTCCAATTCTTCCATATCTGATCATGCACGAATTTTTGAAGATATTATATGCACAAAAAGATTTGAAATAGTAGGTTTAGTATTTTTCATGTATATAATTAATTTAAATGAATTATTATTAATAAAAATTCAAATAAATAAATAAAAAATGAAGAAAAACTTCCCTTTGGGCCAAGTGGTCGTGCACATGCCTTGGATGATGAATTGTGGAAGAAAAATAGGCCCATTAGCAATTTTAGGTCATTTGAATCAATGTTGACTTTTCAAAATATCCAAAAATTTCCCAACTTCCACAAGGCATAACTTGCTCAATTTTTAAGCTTTGCTCATGTTCTTGGACATTTTGGAAAGATCTTTGAGTCCCCTAACCAATTCCTTTAGTCCCATGTCATTTTTATTTACCAATCTCAAGTTATGGCCTTTGACTTAAAGTCCCTTTTTGTTGACTTTTGAAAATGACCTATAATGTTGAAATTGATAACTTTTTGTGAGAGCATTTCTTGGACTTGAAGTATGAAGATGAGTTGTTGGAAATGTATTTCTCTTCAAAATGAGCTTTGGATAGAATTTTTCTGATAATCCATGTGAAAGTTATGCCCTGGTCAATTTACAGTTGACTTTTTCAGCTGTCCAAATAAGGAAACTTTTGCATCTTGATGATTTTTGAGCCAAGCTTTGAGAATCATGATCAAGCATTGATCAAATGATGTTTGTGGCTTCAAAATGAGATGTTGACCAAAAATTTGAACTTTTGACTGTCAAATGACCATTTTGCCCCTACAGTTGACTGTAGTGCAATTAGGGTTTTTGACTGTGCAATTTTGTGCTGAAAGTCTTGAAACTTGGTATGAGGATGCTTGACCGTATTTATTGGCATGTGGGACTTGATTGGACCCTTGGAAACTTCATTTTCTTGATCAAGACCAAAACCCTAATTTGACTGTTTAGGAGGCTCTTACACTGTGCAACCCTTGGGGAATTTTGAAGCTTGACTTTGCAATTTCTTGAAGAATATGGGAGGGCAAATTTTGGGGTACAACACTCCCTCTCAGTGATTTCATAAGCAACCACAACAACACAATAACTATTCTCTCATAACCAGTAGCACACAGTCTTATCACAATGTTTAATTAACATGTCAAAACATGTGATGTAACATCAAAAACTAACACTTAACTCCCCCTTTTTAGCCAAAATATTGACAAAAAGAAATACGGTAAATATACACAACCAGTGGAAACACACAGAGAGCTTTGGAAAATATTACACTCAGGCAATACTACAAATGGAAGCACAAACCACAGATGGAACCACACATGTCAAACACAAGTTACATGTCAAACATGTAAACTTTTTACATGAGAAAGAATATAAATGTTACCCCCCCCCCCCCCTCAAACACAATCCTAATTTACAACCATGAACTTCCCAGGTGAAGACTGATATGACCAGACCTCAACTTTGGATAACTCAGAGCATAAGACACAACCATGCTCATAACTCAAACCACAAGACACAACATAAATACTCGGAACAAAGAAGTCACAAACTCATACATAATGTTATAACATCCTACAAAACATCTTTGCAAACAAACTGTAAGAACAGACTCAAGACTCACATGATACACAATCATGCTTAGACCTAGACCTACTACTACTTTTCTCCCTTTTAAACCAAGAATTGACAAAAAAAAGGTTGAAAAGAACCTTGACACAAAAGAATAAAAAAAAGGTAAGAATTGATTCAAGAAAAAAAAAGAAAATAACTTGATGCAGAACAAGAAGCATCAAACTGACTTAAGAGAAAATAACTCCCCCAAGCAGGACTGCCAAAAAAAAGAGAAGAATCAAGAAGACTCTTAAAAAACTAACTCAATAGAAACAAAAGAAAATAATCCCTAAATAAATAAAGAGTAACTCTAAGTTTCTTTTAAAAAATCATAAATATAGAATATATCAGTACCAGCTACCCAAATCTCTCTCTTGAGTCAATGAAATTAACCCAGTCTTCATCAACATCTGAATTTAAATCATGTATGTGAACATGATTCTTATTCAAGGATTTCATCTCTGTCACATATGTTCTCACTGTCCAGGATTCCTTAGTTAATGTTCCAACATTTGTTGCAATGTTGAACCCAACCTTCTTTGAATCATTGCTTTTATCCTTGTTGGATTCCAACAGATGATCCTTCTTAGTACTAGTATCTCTAGAATATATGTTCATTATTGAAACGCAACAAAAGAGAATTTTGAGGTAGAAAAAATTTAAAGCCAAGGAGAGTTACTTTGATTGTAACGAAACCTTGTTTGTAACGATGATGCAGTCAATGAAACCGTTGTTGGAAGGAGATAAAATCTTCTTGAGTAATAGTGCACCTTTCACAATAGGAGAAAGACACGTTATTGTTCAACTTTCTCTCTTTTAAAAACTTTGACTGTTGACAATGTTACAACATTTGAAATAACATTATTCATGCCATTGAAAATGATTTTCTGAGACCGCACGCTTCATAAGGATAATAGATAAAATCATCCAAACATTTTTCACTAAAATTCCACAGTAGTGCAATTCCAAAATTACCCTTAATCTTCTCAATGTAACTTGCAGTTCAAATTAAGAGACTACTTCCTAGAGCTTCTCAGACGTACCATATTTATGAATGCCAAACCTTGCTTGTAATAAATCTCGTGACACAATGTTGACTTAAACCCATGAATTTATTCTGTAAACATAACACAAACCTTGAGTATCTGGACTATATTGGCTTGCCATACTGCAATGGCATGACACTCAAGTTGATATTGTACTTTATTAGTAACTAACGCGTTGTACCCAAAAATTTCCCTTACATTTTATTCAAGACATTCTCCTAGGATTCCCAAATGCTCAAGGTTGCTTAAGAATTAATCAGATAAATTCTCCTCCTAAGCAATGGATCCACAACTTAAGTTGTACTTTTCACAAGGAAGTTTGGGTTTCAAAATCCTCAAATGGAATTCATGTTTTCTTATATGTCCCAAGGAATGCTCATACCAAGTTTCATGCCTTTCATCACAAGTTTTCTCAGTCAATTGCTCAAATGATTGAAAATCAATTGTATTTGGTAAAAAGTCAAATATGGTCAACATTTAGTCAAACTTCAAGATTTTTGGTCAAGTCAAGATTTTGAAGTCGCATTCATCATTTGATCAAGAGTTGATCATGATTCCTCAAGGAAAACTCTCAAATCATCAAAAGTCAAAAGTTGCTAAATTAGGGTTTTCTTAGGAGAAGTCAACTGAACTTTGACCAAGCATAACTTTTACATGCTTCGTAATTTTTCCCCAACCAAAGCTTATTTTGAAGAAAATTCAATTCTCTACAACTATGTCTCTCTAAGCTCAAGTCCAAAAAATGCTTCATTTGAGAGATATGGGTTAAAACATTATAAGTCATTTCAAAAGTCAACAAAAAATACACTTTTTGTCAAGGCAACTTCAAGATAAAGTCTTCAAATGCAAAAATGATCAACATAGAGATTATAGAGGACAGCTTGGGCTTTCCAAAAGGTCCAAGAACACTTTCAAAAGATGAAAATTGAGAGAGTTATGGCCAGTGCATGTTGGGAAATGTTGAGCAAATGCATCAAGTTCAAGCTGAGTAAACTTGATATTTTGGGCTATTGGGACATTGCTTTAAAGCCAAATTATGTATTACACTCCTTATACACCTTAAAAATTGTTTATGCACCTCTTGATCTATTTTTATTTTTATTTATTTTGATTTATTCATTAATAATTTAAAAATAAATAAGATAAAAAATTAGGCTTCTTACACAAAGTCCAAGCCCATCTTATCTTTGACCTAATTCATGCTATATATTCTACACTCTTCATACAAGAAAGACAAGAAACCCTTATCTCAAGAAACCATCCCAAAAACTCACAATTTCAAGAACTAGGGCATAATCAAACACTGCCTTCCAGTGAGTTTCAGTCAACCACAAGCACTTTATCAATTCTCTGAGACTTCCAAGAGTCATACCCAGCCATCCTTGAAGGCCGTAGCACCCTAGATTGCAGCATCCATGCAACCCCAGTTGATGTATTTTCCTTGAATCCAAACTTACATGCCATGTGTTATTCATTGAATTCATGCATATATTCTTGCTCATAATAATGTTTAGATTCATTTAGACTCATTCTTTGCAAGTTTTTATGCAAGAATGACGAATTGCCATACTCATGTCGTTTTGAATAATTTTCATTGAATCTCTTTTTACAGCACGAATCAGCCAAAACTAAGGCCACCAATGGGTTCATAAGGGTCGATTTAGGGGGGTAGGGTTCTTTTCTTTTACTAATATGCGCTATTTTGAAAATTGAAGAATTGGTCTCACTGGAGAAGAGGACCGAAGCTAGGGCTTCGACGCTTCTCCGGTCCATCTGTGTTGGTTCATATTATATTTATTTGTTTGTAATATACAACTGAATGAAACAGCCATCCCAGTGGAAGAAGCGCGCACGTTAAGGCATTTGTGTCAAAGGGCATGGGTTTGATCCTGCCTTTTGTCATTTATTTTCTTCATATTTTCATGTTTTGCAGGATAACTTACAAAACACGGTGAAGCCATCTACTAACACCAAGGCGCGCCTGGCCTGGTGGTGAAGGTGTTTAGTGAAAGGGTATAGGGCGTGGGTTCAACACCCAGCCCTGGTAACTTTTTTTAAACCCTTATTTTCTTACTATTCTCACTTATAGAACCCTAAATTCATCAAACTAAACCATTTTTTATCAATTAATTTTTTCACAAACCCTAATCAACATTAGGGTTTTTTTGTTAATTAATAAACTTTCTTCTTTTTATTTCAAATAAAAATTATTTAGGGTTTTTAGGTTTTTTTAATTAATTAAAATAATTAGGTTATTAGGTTAATCGTCAAAAACTCTTTTCTAACAAAAATATATCCAAGAAATTTCCTTTTCCTTTTCCTCTCTTACCGCTTCGCGTATTTTATTATTTTTGCCTTTTTCTATTATTGTACTTGCTTATGGTTTGTAATAGATGATTATGGTTTCTTTTTTCCTGGATTTTTATTATTTTTACCCCTATTTCTAAAGCCCTGTAATAGCGTAGAATTTTATTTTTCCGCACTTATATTTTTATGTGTTGTATACATTACTGTTAGCTTAATAGGATTATATAGCAAGAATAAAAGCAAACGGTAGCAAAGCCCTAATGCAAGATAAATGAACTGAATTGAATACACTCACACACTCATACCTCTAGGGTAACCTCCCTTCTTGCCTTCGATAAAAAGAGTCATGTCCCTCAAAAGTGGGGATGCTTTAGCACTGTCCCTCAATTAAAAAGATCGTAGTCCCTTGATGACCCTTTTGATGCTGCCTTCGGTAAATGATCTAGTCCCTTATGAATCGCTAAAGCGCCCCCTACAAGTTGCCTTCGATGACTGTATGATGACCTGTGCCTGTCCCTTTGCATCCAACGATAGGGCTTCCTACTAACTACTGGTAGGGTAGCACTATCTAAAGGAGAAGGAAAAGAACGATAAAGACTTTGAGTAGGTAGATAGCTCGTAATCGCTTGCTCACAAACGAAACAAATAATTTTTTACACAAACACTTTCAAAAACATTTTCAAACAAACACTTTGTACGCATTCTCGAGAATCATTACAAAGTTTCCTTACTATTGGCATTTCTAAATATTTTCTAACACATGAACACAAAGCATTTTCAAAACAAAGTGAGCTAGCGATTAAGAACCCGTAGATAACTGCAGATGAAAAGGGTGTTAACACCTTCCTTTTTCATAATCTACCCCCCGGACTCAATAATATCAAGGTCTTTCTTGTTCTTTTCACCCTTTCCTTATTGGATAAAATAAAAGTCAGTGGCGACTCTTGTTATCTGTAAAATTTGCGATAAAATGCAAAACCAAAAGCAAGTTCTCCCACCGTATTACAGAACTGGAGACTCTGCTGGGGAAACTTACAAAAAAAGAGAGGGGTTACCTTTAGAGTTAGATCACTTTTAAATTCTCTCCTTGTTTGCTTTGTATGCTTTACATTTGAGGGATCGTTTGGGTTTATTTTCTTGCAAAGACCCTACACCCGGATCTGGGGGCATTTTAGGTAAGTAGCAATAGATCATGAAAATTATACGGAGTATACCGATATGGTTGAAGTGATGGCTACGTTAGTGCGACACATTGGTTAGTACTGGTGTCCCTCGAGTCAGTCAGGGAGAATACTAGCTTTCACGTGGTGTCATAAAGCACTAACTGACCTTTAGAACCTTAATTGAGCCAACTTAGCCATTAGAAGGTGGTGAGGTAGTCGGCTTTGGTGCAGTTCGAAGTTGGTTGATACTCGATACTATGCTCATAGATATTTGACTCTCGGGTTTTTGGTTGGTGGCAAGTCAGTTGTCGTGCTAAACAAAACCTGTGGTAAAAATCAATGATATTGAGATCCCTAGAACCCGGTTACTTCTTTAAGACAAGTTGAGCCAACTAAACTTCATGAGGGTACTTACCTACAAACTCCATGCAAGCCTAAAACTAAGGCCTTGTGTGCTTTGCTTGTGTTTAATTATCTATTTAAACATGACATCATAACATTATAACATCATATCATGACTAACCATTTCAAGGATCTAGGGGATTTATCTTTGTTCTGTGTTGCAAGGTCATGGCTTACAGTCGTAAGAATACCATCCGAATCAACTTCGTAAGGATACCTTCCAAGCTTGAGGAATTAGCCTCAAAGGTTCCTGACAATTCTCAATTCACCAAGAGATATGCTTATCTACTCAGTTTGGTTACTACTGGTTCCAGGAATACATGATGAGTGTTCTTTTTTAGTTCTTTGATCCTAAGAATCACTATTTTACCTTCCCGGATTATCAGTTGGTGCCCACAGTGGAAGAATTCTCTAAGTTACTCGAAGTACCTGTTCTTGATCAGATACCCTTCACCAGTCTAGAGCAGGTTTCGAAACCTGAAGACGTTGCAGTAGCCTTACATCTGAAACAATCAGACATTGTACCTAACTGGGAAACAAGGAACGGAGTCAAGGGTTTTTCTCCTAAATTTATGATAGGGAAGGCTCAGTGGTTTCTAGATGCCATGAATTTTCGTGCTTTTGAGGATATTTTATCTTTGTTGATCTATGGTTTGGTATTATTCCCTAATCTGGACCAATTCATATATTGAATGCCCTCAAAATATTTCTCACCCATAATCCGATGCCTATTTTGCTTGGAGATGTCCTGCATTCCCTCCACACTCGTACTATGAAGAAGTGATGAACTCTTATATGTTGCATACCTCTACTGTCCAGGTGGTTTATTTCACACCTGCTCCGATCAGTGATAAAAATGAACAAGGTTTAAGGTGGTATCAAAGGTTGATGTCACTCACTCATGCAAATATCCATTGGTGTTCTCGATCTCAGGCATATGTCACTATTATTGATCGTTGTGGGGAATTCCCTAATGTACCAATCCTTGGTATAAGAGGGGGAATCACTTATAACCCTTCTCTAGCTCTATGTCAGTTTGGTTATGCTCGAAGGAACGGTCCTCATGATATGCTCATCCAGGGTATTATGTTCTACTATGAGAACGACCCTCAAAATTATCATCAAAGGTTTATACGTGCTTGGGGCACGGTCAACCAGATTTATATCAAGACTTTGGGACACAAGAATTCCATTCCTCTAGAGCCTTACCTCAGATGGGTGCGGTCTCGTGCTCAGAATTTTAAAATTCCATATCCTGATATCCTGTCAGTGATTATAGAGCCTGTTGTTGAAGGGGATGTTTCTCATACCGTTCTTCATCCAAATATGCCTACTGACTTCAAAGAACTACAGAAGTCCTGGATTCAACTCAAGAAAGAAAGAGATAACTTCGAGGCTCAGTTCTATACTAGTGATAAGAAAGTACTAGAGATGATGAAATGACTCCACGAAGAACAAAGCCTTAATGCATATGTCAACATAAAGAGGAAGCGTCCATGGGAGACTTGAATTAACATTTTTCTTCTTTGTAACTCTTTTTATTGTCATTATAAGCCTAGAAAGCAATTATAATTTGAGCTTGTTACTAAAAATTTCTTTTGTTTCCTTTTGTTTAAACAAATTTAAATCCCCCAAAGGTCCTTGAAAACATTGCACTTGCATTTGCATATCATGCATATCATCACATAACAGGTACTTTCTCGGCAGATTTTCTCATCTTCTTGCTGTTTATTTCAGTAAAAGATGGAACTCGAGCAAACTATGAAAGAACTTCAAGCTCATAATGCTCAGCTTCAGCAGATGTTCTTGAACTTAGCTAAGGGCCAAGACGAGTTGAAGACCCTTATCACAAAGAGGAATAGGAAGAAGACTAAAAAGCCAGTAGTCTTTCTTAATATGGACAAAAGATTCAAGGGTCCAGTCAGAAGGGCTTTAGATTTTAAGGTCCCCCTGAATAAAGATGATAACCAAGAGAAAGATGACGAGAGTGTGAAATCTAAAGAGAATAACAACCTTGATTCTGGCCAAGATTCTGATGAAGATTATTCTGCCGAATAGTATCCTCCTACTGATGACAGATACAAGCAGCTGGAAGATTGACTTAATGCTATGGAGATACAGAAAGTGCTTGGGCTGGACTTTAAAGAGTTGGGTATTATCTCGATAGTTGTTATCCCTCACAAGTTCAAGGTTCCTACCTTTTCCAAGTATGATGGCGTGTCCTATACAAAGCTTTATCTGCGGTCTTATGTTCGGAAGATCCAACCCTATACGGCTGACAGAAAGTTATGGGTTCACTTATTTCAAGAAAGTTTATTCGGGACACAACTGGAATGGTTCTATCAGCTGGAGGGAACCAACATCCACACTTGGGAAGACCTAGCTTCTGCTTTTTACAAGAAATATCAATACAATGCTGATCTTGCACCGACTCGTGTGCAGTTACAAACTATGACCATGGGCTCTCATTAAGGGTTTAAGGAGTATGCCCAAAAGTGGAGAGATCTGGCCGGAAGGGTACAACCTCCTTTTTCTGACAGGGATCTGGTTGATATGTTCATGGGCACTCTGACAGGGCCTTTCTTTAATCACCTTATCGGAAGCTCCTAATCTGGTTTTACTAAGCTGATCCTAACTAGGGAACATGTCGAAAGTGGTATCAAGAGTGGAAAAATTCAATTGGCTGCATCTTTGAGTGCTATATAAAAGACATTTAGCATAAAGAAATAAGTTAATGCTATTTATGGCCAGAAGGGTCGTGTTAGAAGTGACCGCAATCAGTCTGTAGGAGCGGTGCTAATCTCTAATCCTGCACTTGTTCAACAATAACAATAGGGCAATCAGCGTAGGTCAGACGCACCGAGAAGACAATTTACCAAGATTAGTATGCCACTGTCCTAGGTATTACAACATTTACTGAAAGAGAAGATGATTACATTAAGGGATCCTCCTCAGAACCCCAACACCTCCTCTCCTTGCTACAATCTAAATGTGAAGTGTGCTTACCATTCCAATAGTCCTGGGCACAACACCAATAATTGTTGAGCCCTGAAAAACAAAATTCAGGATATGATTGACAACAAAGAGGTTGAGTTTGATCCTCCGGAGATTCCGAATGTAATTACTGCACCAATGTCGAAGCATGAAAAAGGCATAAATGCTATTGATGATGTTATTTATGTTGCTACTGTAAGTGAATTGGTTAATCCCCTCCCAATTGTCAAAAAGAATCTGTTGTAGGCCGGTTTATTTCTGGGTTGTATTGAAAGATGTTACTGCTCCACAGCCTGACCCAATGGCTGCAAGTTACTGAAGGAAGGTGTTCAAAACCTAATGGTAAATTACATAATTCTGGTTGAGAAGCTTCTGTCTGCTGAAAATCTATTTCAAGACTTTTGTAATTTTTGGCACTCCTATCAGGATAACTACCAAAGGTCCTATAAGAATCACTGCCAACCCCAAAGCCGCTCATCTAATCATCACTACACCTGGACCTATTCCATATTCCTCGGATAAAGCTATTTCTTGGAACTATGGATCCAACATCTACTACCATGGCGTAAAGTAAGAACTACCAACTACTGAAGATGAAAGTATTGAAGCTACTGATTCCAACATTGACAATATTGCTGGGACCAGTAAGGTTACTAGAAGCGAAAGGGTTTTCTCTCCAGAAATCACTCTGAATACTGTTGCTACTCTTGTTCGAGTTTCTGCTACCGAGTCAACTATTGAGACTCGGGGCAAAGAGAAAATAACGGAGCTTTCCCGGACAGAGGAACCTAAAAAAGTTACAGTTGAAGACACCTCTAGGCAAGAGATGGAGGAGGTATTGAAGATTATCTGTAAGAGCGATTACAATATTTTTGAACAGATGGGGCATACCCCATCTAAGATCTCTATATTATCCATGTTACTATGTTTTGAAGCCCATGCATAAGGTTTGGTGAAATTTTTGAAGTCTGCTCATGTGCCACAAGAGATTTCTACTGATCATTTTGAGAACTACGTTACTAGCTTAACGACTGACAATGGATTAGGTTTTTCTGATGTTGACCTGACTCCAGAAGGAAGAAATCACAATAAGGCTCTGTATGTCTCCATTGAATGCATGGGCACTACTTTGGCTCATGTATTGGTTGATATCGGCTCCTTGTTTTCTACCGAAGGGCGCTCTTGACAGACTTGATTGCGAAGGGGTTATACTGAAACCTAGTGATATTATGGTGAGAGCCTTTGACGATTCGAAGAGGATGGTTCACGGAGAAGTGGATCTTCTAATACAGGTAGGTTCACAAGTCTTTGAATCTACCCTCTATGTGATGGATATCCGGCCAGTGTATTCTTGTTTACTCGGATGCCCTTGGATCCATGGGGCAAGCGTTGTTACCTCAAATCTACACCAGAAGTTAAAATATCATGTGAACGAAAAGGTTGTTACCCTCTGCGGTAAAGAGAAGTATATGGTTAGTCACTTGAACTCATTTCGGTATATGGAGATAGACGACGAATTCATCGAGACTCCCTGTTAGACTTTTAAAGTTATCCCTCCTACCACTACTGAATACGTTTCTGTTATTCCCAAAGTTACCAGGGTTCCTCCCAGAATGGCTTTGTTGAAGGATGCTAAAGCTGTTGTAGAAGAAGGTGGTTGTACTATTTGGGGTTAGCTTCCTGACATTCCGTATAAATCTGACAAATTTGGTTTGGGTTTCATTGCAGAGGGTTAGAGGGTTGTTCGTCGCACTCGTGCTGGAAGACCACCATTCCGCATCAGCAACAACAGAGTCAACGCTATAGAAGATGCTGACAAAGATTATGACCTTGACAGCTGGATCTTTCCCACCATAGGCAACATGCTCAAAAACTGGAGGACTTAAGACATTATTTCAATCTCCTTTAGTCAGGAGTAATAGTTACTTTCCGTTTTTATTGCTTTCAATGTTTGGTTATGTAATCTTTTAAAACAATGACTTTAAGCCTTGTGTCTTACCCGAGGCACAAAGATTCGTTTGTTAAGGGTTGTCATCTCATAAACATGTTTTCATTTAATAAAGAATTAGACGTTTTACATTCAAATTTTGTGCTCTTTGTCTTTCTTTTACTTTTATCACTTTCAAATAGCTATGTATTCTTACACACACCCGCACAATACATTTCAGATCCACATTGTTATACCCCAAAATTTTCCCTCTCATTTCTCAAGTAATCTCTCACAAGATCTCCTTTGATTCAAGACTGCATAAGGTTTGATCAGCTCAAGACACCTCCTTAAGCACTGATGGCTAAAAATTAGGGTTTGGGTTTGCACAAGGACAAATGGACTTTTAATGCCCCTTATAACTTTCATGGATCATTTTGGACCCTCAAGATTTCTCATGTCAAGTTTCAAGTCTTGGATCACATTTTTGCTCAGTCAATTGATCAGATGACCTAAAATCAGCTATATTGGGGAAAAATTTAACTGTGGTCAATTTACAGTCAAACTTCATAATTTTTGATCCGTATCAACATAATGAACTCATATATGTCATTTGATCAAGTTTGGATCACAATTCCACAAGAAAATTGATCAGATCATCAAAAGGGCAAAATGGTCAAAATTAAAGTTTTGACTGAGAAGATGCAATTCCTGATTTTTGACCTAGCAAATGATGGATTGGTTTGAGACATGATATCAAGGATTAAAATACATCATTTTGACCTAATGTTATGGCTCAAAACATCTCACAAGATCAATTGGTTGACAGTTGAATTTTAGTCAACTAATGAAAAGTCAATTATACACTAAAAAGTCAAACTTTAACTTTTTTGGTAAAACTCAAGTGTCAAAGATCAAAATTCATCAAAACATGTCAAAATATGAAACTTGTTCATCAAGAAATAAAAAATTCAAGATTTCATTTTGAAAAGTCAAAATTTCTAAACTTAGAAATTTTTCTAAGTGTTGAAAATTTCATATTTTTTCATAACTTTGAGCCAAATTTCCACCATGATGCACGATGATTCAAAAGAAACTTCCAACATGAAAGTTGTAGATCTAAATGAGATATGAAATATTGTAGAACACAACTTCTCCTAGAAATTCATGTATTTCAAGTTATGATTTTGTGAATACATGTTCATGAAACTTGGAAACTTAGTGATATTTTGCCCTAGTTTAAGCAGGATTTTGACCTAACTTCATGGTAATTTTTCACATAGTTCCAAGATGAATTTTCAAAAATGTCCAACATAGAGATTGTAGAGAATGTTACAAGCTTTCCAAAATGTCCAATAACTCGTTGAGATCATACTTGAGCAAGGATAATCGAAGGCAAGAAATCAGGGTTTTCAAACTTGGATTACAAGTCATTTTGTGAAGAACACATGAACCAAATCAATGCTAGGCTGCATAATATTTGCTTTGCAGGCCTCAAACTTGTTTGTCACTCTATAGTTAATGTTTTTCACAACTGATAGGGTCTTTGTCTAAGCATTTGAGCCATCACCTAAGTTGCATTTCTATTAATGGCACAAAGTAACATTTTCATTCTAGTAAAGAGGCTTTAATCACAAAGTCAACTTGTCTTGAGTTTTCCATTTGTTCTTTCTGCATAATAATCCTCTACACAATTATATAAGCATGTTTAAAGTTCCTAACCACTTTATATAGCCTTGTACCTTGCCTTGGAACAATGCTTGTCAAGCTTGGTTCAAAAACAAGCAAAAAACCATAACATGTGAACTTGTACTTCTGATCATCCCAAGCTCTCAAAACCCTTTCCTATACATTGAGACACTATTATGCAACCTAACACACGAGCTTTAACACCCTGAAACACTCACAAACCCCCTCTAGCCAGAAATTGCTTCAAAACACCATTGTTGTACAAGTTATGACTTTACACATCAAACTTATATCTCCCTCGTGCATTCTTTGGCCTTTTAGTTTCTAAAGCTTCCTTACATCAAATACAAACTACCCCACACCCTGTTACATGACTGTAACATCATCTTCATCAACTCCAATAGTCAAAAACAGAGCATTGCAGTTGGACTTCTCCAAACCATTCCAGCCACTCTCAACTCAAGCTAAGCATTGCATTAGCTTCCTAGAGACTCAAGGAAGCTAACCTGATCATTGCAGAAACTTGAATCAAGCTCAAACTCATTTCATGATTTCCAGTTTTGAGGTATTTTTCTTGAACTTCTATCTTCTCATTTAGGCATTGTTAGGCTTGCATTTGTGAATATAAAATGTATACATCATTGCCCCGAAACTATACATGTCCATAGATTTCATTTATGTTTCTTGAGTATGGAGAATTTTGAGTTTGAACCTCTGAAAATATTTAGGTCAGAATTTGGTACTGTTATAAATTCATGCTCATCTTTGAGAATTAGCTTAAGTTATTTATATATTTAGAATCGTGAGGAAATTTCTAACAAGTTTGATGTTGGAAGTTTTGTGAATGGATGAGAAATGAATGAGTTACAGGGTCCATTCGCTGGAGGTTAAAGATAAACTTCATTCAGGACTTAACTTAGATTATATATTTATTGTTTTGTTTATATCAACGGATGTATCACCACCCCAGTGGTTCAAGCGCACGCCTTTCACCTTTAGGACCTGGGTTCGAGCCCCATGTTTTGTGATTTTTTATACATTTTCAGTTTCTTTTTTTTGCAGCCAGGTGCATGGCCTTCCCCATTGGGCTTTTGTCCTTTTTGCTAACTTCTCACCCCCTGTTTACTATTGTATACTGGCCCAATCCCTTTATATTTTCATTTATTTTTATTTATTTTCTTTTACTTATTTAACTTTTTATTTTCAGTTATATTATTTGTATTATTATTATTATTATTATTATTATCATTATTATTATTATTATTATTATTATTATTATTATTATTATTATTATTATTATTATTATTATCATTATTACTTTTATTAATAAAAAATCCAAAAATATTATTATCATTTTTTCATGCTTATTATTCTATTTATAAAAAAACAAAAAAAAAAAAACAAAAACATTTTCTTAACAAATTAATTTATTTCTTTTATAATAAATTTTTAGACTTAAGTTTAATTATTATATTATTTTATTTTCTTACTTAAAATTAATTTAGAACTTAGGTTTATTTTAATTGATTAATCTTCATTATTATTATTATTATTAATTTAAAACCTTTTCATAAAAAACCCAAAAAAAACATTTTTAACTTAATTTATTTCTTAATTAATTTAGGTTTAAGTTTTGTTTAATTTTTAATTAATCATTCTCCTAAATTAGGTCAAAACTAAACCCCTTTCATAAAAAAAACAAACAAAAATCATTTCTTTTTCTATTTGCATTTGTACATTATTATTTATTCAATTTTTTTGTACATTTATTCAATATGGTTGTAATAATTAATTAGGTTTAATTTTCTTGCAAAATCCCCATTTGTAAATTTGTATACCCCATCCCCTAATGATGTAATAGCTTAGTATTTTTACTTTCCGCAATTTATCGCTTTATATAAATGCTAGTAAATTAGGGTTTGTATGGAAAGATTAAAATCAACAAGTTAGCATACCCTAATCCAAGATAAACAAGCATGTAAATCAAACACATTTGCACACTTGCATCTTTAGGGTAATTCCATTTTGTTTCTTTACAAAAAATGGCCATGTTATGCATGTGGGATATCTTAGCAAAAGCAATAAAAAATACAAGATCATAGTCCCACAATGACGCTATCAATGTTGCCTTTAAAAATGATCTAAGTCCCTCAAGAGAAAATGCTAAGATATCTCACAACATTTCTATCATGGCTATACAATGACCCACACCCGTCCTTTACATCCAAAGATAAGGCTTCTTACCAATCAATGGTAAGATAGCAATATCAAAGGAAGGAAGAAATGAACAAAGACTTTTGAGTAGGTAGATTATTCCTAGTTGCTTGCTCATTTTCAAATCAAACATCCTTGCTAATTTTCAAAACCAACACCAACACTTTCAAAAACACTTTCAAAACATTTTCCAAACATGAAACATTTTTAAAAGATCAATACTTTGTATACGTTCTTACGAACGAGAACCATTACAAAGTTTTCCTAAACGACGGCGCCTTTTCAAAATACTTTCAAAAACTACACATAACACATTTTCAAACAAAAGCAAGTGATCTAGAAAGCAACTAAGAGCCCATAGATAACTATGGATGTGAAGGGTGTTAATACCTTCCCTTTTCATAATCTACCCCCCGAACTCAAGAAACAATCTCAAAGGTCTTTCCTGTTCTTTTCATCCTTTCCTTTTGGATAAAAGAAAAGTCGGTGGCGACTCTTGCTAACCGCAACATTTGTGATAAAACGCAAAACTCCCAAGTCAGTTCTCCCACCGTATCACAGAACTGGCGACTAAGCTGGGGAAAATCTTAAAAGTCGGGTTACCTTAGGGCTATATCACCTTTATTTTATTTCATTGTTTAACTCGTTTGCTTTATATTTTGGTTCCTTGTTTAGGTTTGTTCTAATCCTCTACCTGGATTTGGGATACCTTATAGGTAAGTAGCAATACATTATGGAAACTGTGAGGGGTATACCGACATGTTCTAAGAAATAACTACGTTAGTGTGAAATATTTATGGGTACCGGTAGCTATTGAATATTCAAGGAGAATACGGGGTCGCTGTGTGGTGTCATGAAGCACTAACTGACTTTAGAACCTTTACTTGACCAACTTTGGCCTTCATGAAGTAGTGAGATAACCGGCTTTGGTGCATTCCGAAGTTGGTTGATACTCGATACTACACTCATTGAGATTTGACTTCTTGGGATATTTCGGTCGCCATTAAAGAGGCTCGCGCTGAAACCATACCCAACAAGAAAGATCAGTGATATTGAGGTCCCTTAGAACCTGGTACTATTTTTAGGACAAGTTTAAGCCAACTAAACTTCAAGAGGGTACTTAGCTATAAGACTCCATGCAAGCTTAAACCTAAGGACTTGTTTTTATTGTGTGTATATGCTTACTTGTACATAACATCATAAACATCATAACATCATACTCATTCTCACTAACCATTTCAAGGATTTTTGGGATTTATCTTTGTTCTGTTTTGTAGGATATGGATTCTATTCACAGGAAAACCATTCAAGTCAATCTCGTAAAAATTCCTTCTCAACTCAAAGAGCTAGCATCAAGGGTCCCTGAGAACTCTTCATTCATCGAAAGACATGGTTGCCTCATAAACTTGGTTACATCTAGCACAAATGAAGATATAATGAAGGTGATTTTCCAGTTCTTTGATCCTCTACACCATTGCTTCACTTTTCCTGATTATCAACTTGTGCCAAATCTAGAAGAATTCTCTCAGCTCTTGAGGATTCCCATTCTCAATCAACTACCCTTCAACGGTATGGAAAGAGATCCAAAATCTGAAGAGATTTCCCGAGCACTACACTTGTAACAATCTGATATCACAACTAATTGGGAAATAAGGAGTGGTGTCAAAGGTTTCTTAGCCAAGTTCTTGTTTGAGAAAGATCATGACTGTTGGAACTCTTTGGACTTACAAGCTTTTGAGGAAATATTGGCCATTCTCATCTATGGGATGGTTTTGTTCCCAAACCCTGATCAACTCATAGATGTCAATGCTGTCAAAATCTTCATGTCTCACAATCTGGTGCCTACTTTGTTGGGAGATATCCTACATTCTCTCCGCACTTGCACTATGAGAAAAAGAGGAGCCATCGTGTGTTGCACTCCTGTTTTGGTATGATGGTTTATTTAACATCTTCCCCGATATATGTTGAAGAACGAGCAAGGTTCGAGGTGGTCCCATAGGTTGATGATGCTCAGATATTCAGATATCCATTGGTGTTCTCGATCCTTGGAGAATGCTACTATCATCGACCGTTGCGGGGAATTACCTAATGTCCCTTTGCTTGGCATTCGAGGAGGTATCACTTACAACCCTTGTTTAGCCTTACGCTAGTTTGGATATGCCCGAAAGGATGGTCCTCATGAGATGCTCATCCAAGGAGTGGTTTTCGACTATGAGAGAGACGATTAAGGTTACTGCCATAGGTTTATACGAGCTTGGAGGATGGTAAGCAAGGTGGATAGCAAGACGTTGGGACACAAGAATTCCATTCCCCTCGAGCCTTACCTTAGGTGGGTATGAGATTATGCTTAGAAACTTGTGATGCCTTATGCCTCCATCTTACCAGTCATCATGGAACATGTGGTTGAAGGAGATGTTCCCTATACTGTCCTCCATCCCGACATGCCTACATCTCTCGAAGACTTGTAAAAAGGTTGGATTCAGCTAAAGGAGGAATGAGATACCTTTGAAGCTCAATTCTACGCTAGTGAGAAGAGAGTCTTGGAGCTTACAAAGTAACTACATGAGGAGCAAAGCGTGAACGCCTACATTGCACCGAAGAGGATGCGCTTAGTCTTTCTATCTTAGAGATTTATTTTGTAAAGCCCAAGAGGCATGTTGTAATCTTTTCAAGCTAATTAATGAAAATTGACGTTTGTTCATTCTTTTGTCTATGCAAATTTAAATTCCATAAATCCTTGAAATCATTTGTATATACATATTCCATGCATCATAACATGACAGGTTTTTACATAACATGTTTCCTTATCTTTCTGCTGTTTATTTCAGCAAGATGGATCTATAGAAAACTATGAAGGATCTTCAGGCACAAAAATCTCGATTCCAAGAGACTCTACTGGCCCTAGCCAAGGGGAAGTAGGATATGATGGCATTGCTGGCAGTAAAGAAGAAACCCAAGAAGAGAGCCCTGGTCAACATGGGCCGAAGGTTCAAATAGTCAATTCGTCAGATCCTGGTAGTGGAAGACTCATCTGAAGAGGATGAGAATCAGATTGGTGAGGTTAAGAGTACCCAGGATGACTGTGTTAATGATCAAGCATCTGATGATGATTATTTTTACGAGCAGTATCCACCCGCCAATATCAAATACAAGCAGTTAGAAGACAGGTTGAAAGTCGTTGAGATCCAAGCCGTCCCCAGTTTAGATTTTGATGATTTGGGTTTGATCTCTGGGGTGGTTATTCCCCACAAATTAAAAATACCAGTCTTTGCAAAATACGATGGAGTTTCTTGTCCAAAATTCCACCTGAAATCTTATGTGTGCAAGATACAGCCGCACACCGCTGATAAGAAGCTCTGGGTTCACTTTTTCCAAGAGAGTTTGACCAGAACGCATTTAAAATGGTTCTACCAGTTAGATGGTTCCCACATCAATACTTTGGAAGATTTAGCTACCGCCTTCTACCATCAGTACCAGTATAATGCCGACTTGGAGCCAACAAGAGTTCAATTGTAAGATATGACCATGGGAAAGAATAAGGGATTTAAAGAATATGCGCAAAAGTGGAGAGACCCGGCCAGTAGGGTTCAACCACCTTTGATTGATAGAGAGCACATTGACATGTTTATGGGCACTTCATCTGGCCCTTTCTTTAACTTGTTGGTAGGCTGTTCCTCTTCCAGATTCACTGAGCTAATCTTAACTGGTGAAAGAGTTGAAAGCGACATCAAAAGTGGGAAGATCTCTGTGGCGTCTGCTTCCACTTCCAATCCTATAAAGAAACATTTTTCTGCAAAGAAGGAAATAAATGTTGTGTACGGGGCAAGGGCCCGTACCAAGAAGAATGATCATCTATCTGTTAATGATGTCCGAATATCCAATCCAACTCCTACTCCAAGACCATCTACTAATCATCAATGTTTTGAAACTCCGAGAAGACAATTTATGAGGTTAGGTATGTCATTATCTCAAGCCTTTCAACACTTTCTCAAGGCTAATTTGGTGACATTACACGATCCTCCTGCCAACCCAGATACCTCTTCACCAAAGTATAATCCGAATGCTAAATGTGCTTACCACTCAAGCAGCCCCGGGCATGAAACTGACCAGTGCTGGGCCTTGAAGAATAAAATTCAGGATTTGATCGATAACAAGACTATTGAGTTTGATCCTCCTCCGACTCCGAATGTAATCACCGTGCCTATGACGAAGCATGACAAGCGTATTAATGATGTTGAAGATACAATTTTTGTTTCCTCTATTGAAGACTTGACTACTCCGCTGAATATCATCAAAAAGAATCTGTTGAAAGCTGGGATTTTCCCTGGCTGTGTAAAAGACTGTATTTGCTGTACTAAACAACTCAATGAATGCAAAGGGCTGAAGGAAGACATTCAAAGCCTAATGGATATCCATGAAATTCTATTTGAGAAGACCCCACTTGCCAAAAGTTTGACTAACAAATGTGAAGATCTCTCCATTATCACCATCTCAAATAAGCCTCTTAGGATTACCTCCAAAGGTCCTATTAGGATTTCAAATAAACCAACTGTTGCTCCTTTAATAATTATAAATCCTGGACCAATTCCTTGTTCTTTAAACAAGGAAGTGCCATGGAACTATGGTGCTGAGGTGTTTTATCATGGGATTAAACAAGACGCTTGGATCAAAGAAGGAAAAGCTGATGATGTTGATAACATAACTGGCTCAAGCAAAGTAACTAGAACTGGGAGAATATTTTCACCCAATATCTCACCACCAGTTGTTACAAAGGTGCCCATCCGCATTACTGCTGCCAAGCCAAGTACTGATACAAGGGGGAAGGAGAAGGTTGTTGAGCCTGTCATGACATAAGTACCCGCAAAGGACGTTGCTGATGAAGAACTTTCCGCTCGTGAGATGGACGAGATCTTGAAGATAATAAAAAGGAGAAACCTCAAGATTGTGGAACAGTTGGGGCAAACCCCTTCTAAGAATTCTATGTTGTCATTGCTACTCTATTCCGATGCCCATGCTCGGACATTAATCAAATTTCTGAAAAAGGCTCATGTCCGTCATGAGACCATAACAGACTAATTTGAGAATTGCGTGGCTAGCTTGACTGCTGATAATGGCTTGGGATTTTCAAATGCTGACCTAACACCGCTTGGGAAGAACCACAATAAAGCTCTACATTTTTATGTCGAGTGTAAAGTAACCACCTTAGCACATGTTCTAGTCGACACTGGTTCTTCATTGAACATACTACCCAAGGGGGCGTTAGACCGTCTAGACTGTGAATGTTTAGTCTTGAAGCCAAGTGATATAACCGTGAGGGACTTAGATGGATCAAAAAGGATTGTTCATGGAGAAGTAGATCTTCTAATCAAGGTGGGTTCCCAAATCTTCAATTCCACCTTCTACATCATGGATATCCATCCTGCCTATTCTTGTTTTTTGGGCCTCCCGTGGATCCATAAAGCTGGGGCAGTAACCTCAACTCTCCATCAAAAGCTTAAATATCCTATCAAGGGAAGAATTGTCATTGTTTATGGCGAGGAGGAGTTTATGGTGATCCACCATAACTCATTCAAATACGTAGAGATGGATGTAGAATTAATTGAGACCCCGTGTCAAGCCTTTGAAGTCGTGCCACCGATGGTTGCTGCTACCAAATGTTACTCTGATGAGTCTAAAGCTGTTAAGGGTGTGCCAAAGATGGTTTCAGTCAAATATGCTCGTGCGACAATTGAAGAAGGAAGTTATGATACTTAGGGGAAACTCGTCGATATCCCATTCAAAGTGGACAAGTTTGGTTTGGGCTTCACCATCAAGGCTCAGAAGGAAGTGAGGCGTGCTCGTATAGGGAAGCTACCTCTCCGCATTGGAAGCCATAAAGTCAACGTTGTGGGGGATTTAGATGAAGAAGTTGCATTTGAAGATTGGGTGTATCCAACTACAATAGAGCTCTAGAATTGGCATGCAAAGGACTTCGCGCCTATCTCCTTCATTGATGAGTAATCTACTTGTTTATTGTTTTCCTTTCAATTCAAGAACATTTTGTTTGTAATATTTAAATAATGACTTTTATGCCATGTTCCTGGCCCGGGGTACTTTGGTCCATTTGTCAAGGGTTTTATTTATGTTCATCTAATCATATGATTATTTAATACAAATCATTGGACTCTTTTGCATTCGAATATTTATGCTCATTGTCTTTCTTTTTCTTCAAATACATTTTTCAAAATAGCCATGTGTCTTACATGCACACCCACACACTCTTGCAAGTCCTCATCCACTCTGGATCTTATTGCCAATGACTCTACTATTGCCGACTATGACTTCGAATGTCCAGTTAACCAAGCCGAAGACGAAGGTGAGGAAGATTGTGATATACCGGAAGAACTAGCCATACTTTTATTACAAGAGGAAAAAGCTATTCAGCCGCACAAAGAGTCAGTTGAAGTCATCAATTTGGGTACCGAGACAGACAAGAAAGAAGTCAAGATCGACGCTAACCTGGAAAGCAGTGTCAAAAGTAGATTAGTTCAAATGTTGTATGATCATGTGGAAGTGTTTGCGTGGTCATATGAAGATACTCCAAGGTTGGATACCGATATTGTAGTTCATAATTTGCCGACAAAAGAAGATTGTCCTCCTATCAAACAAAAGGTTCGTCGCATGAGGTCTGACATGTCTGAAAAGATAAAAGCTGAAGGGATGAAACAATTTGATGAAGGGTTCCTAGCTGTGACATCTTATCCCCAATGGGTTGAAATTTTAGTTCCAGTGCCAAAGAAAGACGTAAAAGTTCACATGTGCGTAGACTATAGGGATTTGAATAGGGCAAGCCCCAATGATGACTTCCCTATACCTCATATTAATGTATTGGTTGATAACACTGCTCAGCATAAAGTCTTATCTTTCATGGATGGTTTCTCTGGCTATAATAAAATTAGCATGGCTCCCGAGGACATGGAGAAGACAACTTTCGTTACGCAATGGGGGAACCTTTTGCTACAAGGTCATGTCGTTCGGGTTGAAGAATGCAGGGGCAACATATCAAAGAGCTATGATAGCTTTATTTCATGATATAATTCATCATGAGATAGAGGTATATGTGGATGATATGATTTCCAGATCACAAACTGAAGAGGAACATCTTGATCACCTGTACAAACTATTCGAGAGGCTGAAAAAGTACAAGTTGAGGTTAAACCCTAATAAGTGCACATTTGGAGTACGATCTGCAAAGCTTCTAGGTTTTATTGTCAGCAATAAAGGCATTGAAGTTGATCCTGCCAAGGTGAAGGCCATCCAAGAAATTCCAGACCCCCATTCTGAAAAGAAAGTTAGAGGATTCTTGGGTCATCTCAATTAAATCGCCCGCTTCATATCATACTTGACTGCTATTTGTGAGCCAATCTTCAAACTCTTGAAGAAAGATTAGGTAGTCAGATGGAATGATGAATGCCAAGATTCCTTCTTAAAATCAAAGAATATTTGCAAGAACCACCTATTCTCATGCCTCCAATTGAAGGGAGACCCTTGATCATGTACTTGACAGTACTAGAGAATTCTATGGGGTGTGTTTTGGGCCAACATGACGTGTCTGGCCGAAAAGAGCATGCTATTTATTACCTGAGAAAAAAGTTTACCGACTCTGAAACCAAATATTCACTGCTTGAGAAAACTTATTGCACTCTGGCATGGGCTGCTCTTCGGCTAAGACAGTATATGTTGACTCATACCACTCTATTGATTTCTAAGATAGAGCCAATCAAGTACATCTTTGAGAAACCTGCTCTTTCCGGACGGATAGCCAGATGGAAAATGATCTTAATTGAGTACGACATTCAATACATAACTCAAAAGGCCATAAAAGGGAGTGTATTAGAAGATCATTTGGCCCATCAAGCTGTTGATGATTATCAGTCCATGAACTTCGACTTCCCTGATGAGAACATCATGCTAGTGACTGACTGTGCAAAACCTGGACCGTATGACGGACCTGAACAAGGATCCCGATGGACTATGGTATTCGATGGGGCTTCTAATGCCTTGGGTAACAGAATTGGTGTTGTGATCATCTCTCCTGAAGGTTGCGACACTCCTTTCACTGCCAGATTATGCTTCGATTGCACGAACAACATGGCTGAGTATGAAGCATGTATTTTGGGTCTGAAACCTGCCATTGACTTGAGGATCAAGCATTTGAATGTGTTTGGAGATTCCGTTCTAGTGAATAGCCAAGTAAAAGGAGATTGGGACACTAAACATCCTAATATCATCCCTTACAAGGAACTTGTGCTATCCTTGATTCCCTATTTCGAAGAGATCACTTTTGAGCACTTCCCTAGGGAAGAAAATCAGCTAGATGACGCCTTGGCAACCATGTCTTCAATGTTCAAAGTCATATGGGACAACGAATCCCCTATGATTATAGTTGAGTGATTCGACGAACCTACACACTGCTGTGAGCTTGACACTGATGTAGAAAAGACATGGTACCATGAGGTGATGAGATACCTTGAATCACAAGAGTATCCTGAGGGAGCATCCATCAATGATAGAAAGTTCTTACGAATATTTGCAGCCAAATTCTTCCTAAGTAACGCAATTTTGTACAAGCGCAACCATGAATCTACTCTACTCCGATGTGTGGACAAGAAGGAGGTAGAGGAAATCATGGAAGACATGCACGATGGTCTTTTTGGTACTCACTCAAGCGGACATACGATGGCTAAGAAAATCCTGAGAGCTGGATACTATTGGTCAACAATGGAGATTGATTTCCATCAACATTCAAGAACTTGTCACAAATGCCAAATCTATACCGACAAGGTCCATGTGCCTCCTATCCCTTTGAACGTCATGACCGCTCCGTGGCCATTTACAATATGGGGCATTGACATGATTGGAGAGATCAAGCCCACTTCTTCCAACGTACATCGCTTTATTCTTGTTGCTATCGACTATTTCACCAAATGGGTCGAAGCCGCCGCTTTTTCCTCAGTCCCAAAGAATGTGGTAGCCGGATTCATCAAACATAACCTCATATGCCACTATGGTATCCCCAAAAGGATCATCATAGATAATGGGACTAACCTCAACAATGCTACGATTACTGAACTTTGCACTCAGTTCAGGATCAAGCATCACAATTCTTCTCCATATAGACCTAAAATGAATGGCACAATCGAAGCGGCCAACAAAAACATTAAGAAGATTATGCAAAAGATGGTAGTAACCTATAAGGATTGGCATGAGATGTTACCGTTTTCTCTTCACGGCTACCGTACTTCAGCAAGGACATCAACTGGGGCAACTCCCTTTTCTCTAGTTTATAGCATGAAAGTTGTTCTGCCAGTAGAAGTTAAGATTCCCTCACTAAGGATTATAAATGAGATAGGCTTAGGCGAAGATGAGTGGATTCAAATGAGATTGGATCAGTTGAACTTGATTGATGAAAAACGACTGGATGCTGTTTGTCATGGTCAGACATACCAAAAACATATGATCAAGGCTTTCAACAAAAAGAACAAGCCTCGAGTATATCAAGTTGGCGACTTGGTGATAAAGCGCATCATTCTACCGAAAGGTGACCCCATGGGAAAATGGACTCCCACATATGAAAGACCATTTGTTGTCAAGAGAGTATTCTCTGGAGGTGCCATGATGCTGACTACCATGGATGGTGAAGACTTCCCACATCCTATAAACACGAACATAGTTAAAAAATACTACGCATAAGAAACCCGCTAGGTTGACACACCTAGGCAAAATAAGGGCATCCCGAAAAACCAAAAGGTTTGGGAAAAAATTAGGGATATATGCAAAAGATTATACACTCGGCAAGTTGAAAACCCGAAAGGGCGACTTGGGAAAAAATGGGTATTCTGGTGGGCTGAAAACCCGAAAGGGCGGTCCAGGCAAAAGTTAAGGATTGAAAGCGTATGACTATGTCCCGTAAAACTACCACAGTCAACTTTATCACCATGGTCCGAGTTCAAACGGTCCAAGATCAATCTAATTAACTTCTATCAACGCCAAGGGGAATTCGAAGACATTGGGGCAATAGTAGAGTTGGAATGCAATAAGATCATTTCCACATGGCTATTTGTTTTGTTTTCAATCTTTGTTTTACTTTCGACGATTTCCTCTTACTAGGATCTCCGTCTCTTTGTACAAAACGCCTATTCATGGAAAAAATATCAATACAAATATACTTTTAAGTGCAAACATTCTGCCTTTGTTTTGAATGCAAACTTGTCCAATGACTAAAATTGAACGAACATATGCATATGAACATAATTAAAATTGTTTGACACATGTGTCCTGCTAAGCAGTAACAAGCATATCTTTTATGTATATGGCATATCCCCACAGAGTTATCTCATTAACATTATCTTCAGAAGGACAACTAAAATAAACCAATCTCCAGCCAGAGTCCCAATCTCTTGGCAGCTTTCTCCCCCCAGCTAGGTTGATCCTATAAGTAGAAGCCTTATGGATCTCTTCCTCAAAGAACTCACCTCGCCAGCAGTTCATCGAATACTTATCAACATAGTTTACTTCCCTAACAGGGTTTATTTCCCCAACAAACAACGAGTAGCATAACTCCCCAGTTGAGTTTGATTTCCCCCGGCATGGTCTATCTTCCCCAGCTGAATCTGTTACCCCCAAACACAGTCTATCCTCCCCAGCTAAGTCTGTCTTCCCCAGCTGAGTTTATCCTCTCTAGCTTGAGTTTTTCTTTCAGACTATTGCAAATCATAGGGCCACAACCCCTAATCCCCAGTGAAGTCGTCAATAAAACCTTTACTATCTCCAAAAAATACTATGAAGCCTGGACCCGACCAAATATTAGTACAGTTTTCAAGTTACTATGAAGCCTGGACCCGACCAGATGATAGTTAACTTCTCAAGTCACTATAGAGCCTGGACCCAACCAGATGATAGTGAAATCCTTTCAGAATACTATGAAACCTGGACCCGACCAGATAATAGTTCAACTCTTCAAAGATGTAGAAGAACTTGGACCCAACCAGACCAAGGTTTAACTTCTTTTCCCCAGTAGAGTTTTCCTTTACCCCAACAAGTTACTGTGAAGCCTGGATCCGACCAGATATCAGTTTTCAACTTCATCTTTTCAAGTAAGTTATTGTGAAGCCTGGATCTGACCAGATATCAATTCCCCTCATAAGTTTATTGTGAAGCCTGGAATCTGACCAGATAACAACTAAGTTCCCAAAGCGAGTTACTATGAAGCCTGGACCCGACCAAATATCAATTCAACTCTATCTCTTCAGACAAGTTTATTATGAAACCTGGACCCAACCAGATAGCAATTAATTTTATCCACCTCAAAATCTGTGAAGCCTGGACCCGACCAGATAATAATACAACTTTTCAAAAAAATTATGAAGCCTGGACCCGACCAGATGGTAGTTACCACTTCAAGTTACTGCGAAGCCTAAATCCATCTAGATAACAGTTAACTTCCTTATCCCCAATAGGTTGTTGCGAAACCTGGAATCCGACCAGATAACAGCCTAACTTCACTTTTTCCAAGAAATTTTTTGCAAAGCCTGGATCCGACCAGATAACAGTTAATTTATCCCTCCCTAGTAAGTTACCATGAAGCCTAGATCCGATCAGATAACAGTTGAATTCCTCATCCTCAGCAAATTGTGAAGCCTGGATCCGACCAGATAACAACTGACCTTCAAGAGATATTCTCCAGCGGAAGCATCCTTTCAACAAAGTTTGAAGATATGTATACTCTTCATTCCCAACAACAACCCGAGATTCAGTTTCCCAAAATTCCTCAGCAACAGTCAGGGATTTATTTTCCCAGACAAACATAAATCTCACATTCATACATCATAACATATACATACCAAATTCATTTAGCATGACCTCATTCATTTTGTGAATATCATGCATACATCTGTACTTTACTAATCCTTTCTCCACATGTGAAACATCAAGTTTTAGTATGAATCAACCAAATATTTGTGTTGATATTTCTTCCAGTTCTTACCATCATTCCTCTAAATGGCATCTATAAGCCCATTCCCATTACGTCTTCGAGTGCAAATTTTTGGGCACTCTAGTGTTCAATCATCTTCCACCTTCAAGTCACGAATGATGGATCCGCCAATCTAACTCTTCAGGTCTAAGAAGATTGAACAGTGGCAGCTGTTGTACCCCAAAATTTTCCCTCTCATTTCTCAAGTAATCTCTCACAAGATCTCCTTTGATTCAAGACTGCATAAGGTTTGATCAGCTCAAGACACCTCCTCAAGCAATGATGGCTGAAAATTATGGTTTGGGTTTCCACAAGGACAAATGGACTTTTAATGCCCCATATGACTTTCATGGATAATTTTGGACCTTCAAGATTGCTCATGTCAAGTTTGAAGTCTTGGATCACATTTTTGCTCAGTCAATTGATCAGATGACCTTTAATCAACTATATTGGGGAAAAAGTCAAATATAGTCAATTTATAGTCAAACTTCATAATTTTTGATCCATATCAACATCATAAACTCATATATGTCATTTGATCAAGTTTGGACCATAATTCCACAAGAAATTTGATCAGATCATCAAAAGGGCAAAATGGTCAAAATTAGGGTTTTGATTGAGAAGATGCAATTCCTGATTTTTGACCTAGAAAATGATGGATTAGTTTGATACATAATCTCAAGGATTCAATATATCATTTTTACCTAATGGCATGGCTCAAAACATCTCTCAAGATCAATTGGTTGATAGTTGAATTTCAATCAACTAATGAAAAGCCAACTATACACTGAAAAGACAACCTTTGACTTTTTGGTCAAAATCAAGTGTCAAAGATCACAATTCATCAAAAAATGTAAAAATATGAAACTTGTTCATTAAGAAATAAAAAATTCAAGATTTCATTTTGAAAAGTCAAAATTTCTAAACTTAGAAATTTTTCTAAGTGTTGAAAATTTCATATTATTTCATAAGTTTGAGCCAAATTTCCACCATGATGCAAGATGATTCAAAGGAAACTTCTAACATGAAAGTTGTAGATATCAATAGATATAAAACATTTTAGAAAACAACTTCTCCTATAAATTCATGGATTTCAGGTTATGATTTTGTGAATACATGTTCATGAAACTTGGAAACTTAGTGAAATTTTGCCCTAGTTTAGATAGGATTTTGACCTAACTTCATGGCAATTTTTCACATAGTTCCAAGATGAATTTTCAAAAATGTTAAACATAGAGTTTGTAGAGCATGTTACAAGCTTTCCAAAATTTTCAAGAACTCATTGAGACCATGTTTGAGTAAGGAGAATCGAAGAGATGAAGTTAGGGTTTTCAAACTTGAATTACAAGCCATTTCATGATGAACAAGAATTCAAATCCAAGCCTAGGATTCATAATGTTTGCTTTGCAGGCCTCAAACTTGTTTGTCACTTCATAATTAAATGTTTACACATCTGTTAGAGCTTTAATCCAAGCACTTCAGCCTTTATCCAAGTTACATTTCCATTTATGGCACAAAGTAACCATTCCATTCTTGTAAAGAAGCTTTAATCACAAAGTCAACTTGTCTTGAGCTTTGAACTTGTTCCTTATGATCACAAGCAATGTCAAAGGCAAAATCAACATGTCTATAGCCTCCCATAAACTCAGGCCATTCTTGTACTATGCATTGAAACCATGTTTTCACTTTTCTTCAAAATCAAGTAACATAACCATAACTCTACATCTTGTGCTTTTGACTTCCTTAAGTACTCTAACCTTTTCCTTACTTATGCACATGTTGTTTTCAAGATAACCCACAAATACACAAGCTCCAAAACTCACCAAAACTCAGAACTGTATCACAAACCACCATTGTTGCATATTTTGACCAAGAACTTCAAACTTCCATTTCACTCGTGCGTTTCTTGGCATTTTGCTTCCAAAGGCTTCCAAACATCATACATAAGCCATCCATATCCCTATTACACGACTGTAACACCATCTTCACCCATTTCCAAGTTCAAACACAAAGCATCACAGTTGGACTTCTCCAGAACATTCCAGCCACCTTCAACTCAAGCCAGCCATTGCATTAGCTTCCTAGAGGTCCAAGGAAGCTAACCTGATCATCACCATCACTTGAAACAAGCTCAAACTCATTTCACGATTTCCAGTTTTGAGGTGTTTTTCTTGAACTTCTATCTCATTATTTAGGCATTGTTAGGCTTGCATTTGTGAAAATAGAATGTAGATATCATTACCCTGAAACTATACATGTTCATAGATTTCATTTATGTTGCTTAAGCATGGAGAATTTTGAGTTTGAACTTGCTGAAACGTTTAGGGCAGAATTTGGTACTTTCATAAATTCATCCTTATCTTTGAATGTTAGCTTAAATTAGTTACATGGTTAGATTCGTGTTGGAAAAATGCACAAGTTTGATGTTTACATTTTTGAAAATGGTTAAGGAATGAGCAAGTTTGAAATCCTTTGGCTGGAGGTTGAAGATGAAGTATAGTCAGGGCAAAATATGTGTTATGTATTTATTATTGTGCCAATCTTAACAGATGTATCACCACCCCAGTGGTTAAAGCGTGCGCTTGTCACCCCTTGGACCTGGGTTCGAGCCCCAGCGTCCGTTTTGCTTCTTTTTTTCATATATTTTATGTTTTCCTTTTTTGTTTGAACAGGTGGGGCCTCCAACTTGGGCCTGAGTATTTTTTTTCTTTTACTAACCCCTGACTTACTTCAGCACCCCCTGGCCCAATTTTCATTATTATTTTCTTTTTCTTATTTTTTATTTCTTTTTTATTTATTATTATTATTATTATTATTATTATTATTATTATTATTATTATTAATATCATTTTTTTGTTATTAATAAAAATCCAAAAAATATTTTATTTATTATTTTTACACTTATTTAGTTTATTTGTTTTATAAAACTAAAAGAACAAAAACATTTTCTTTATACATTAATTTCTTTCTTAATCATTAATGTTTAGTTTTAGGTTTAACTATTATATTATTTTCGTGCAATTTTTATTAATTTAAAACCTTTTCATAAATAAAACCCTAAAAAATCTTTTTTTAGTTAATTTCATTTCTTATTTAGTTTAAGTTAATTTTATTTAATTTTCCTTAATCTTTTTTTAATTAGGTCAAGACTAAACCCTTTCATAAAAAAACAAATCATCCTAGTTACTTGCTCATTTTCAAACCAAAACATCCTTGCTATTTTCAAAACAAACACCAACACTTTCAAAAACATCTTTCAAACTTGAAACATTTTCAAAAGATCAACACTTTGTATACATTCTTACGAACAAGAATCATTATAAAGTTTGCCTAAACGATGGCGCATTTTCAAAATACTTTCAAAAACCACACAAAGCACATTTTTAAACAAAAGCAGTTGATCTAGCAAGCAACTAAGAGCCCGTAGATAACTACGGATGAAAAGGGTGCTAATACTTTCCCTTTTCATAATCTACCCCCCGAACTCAAGAAAACATCTCTAAAGGTCTTTCCTGTTCTTTTCAATCTTTCCTTTTGGATAAAAGAAAAGTCGGTGGTGACTCTTGCGATCTGCAACATTTACGATAAAATGCAAAACAACCAAGTCAGTTCTCCCACCGTGTTACAGAACTGGCGACTCTGCTGGGGACAATAACTTAAAAGTGAGGTTACCTTAGGGCTAGATCACCTTTACTTGCTTTCATTATTTGACTTGCATGCTCTACATTTTTGGTTTCTTGTTTGGGTTTGTTTTGATCCTCTACCCGGGTCTGGGCCAACTTTTAGGTAAGTAGCAATAGGTTGTGGAAACTGTACAGGGTATACCGACATGGTCTAAACAATAGGTATGTTAGTGTGATGCATTTGTTGGTACCGGTATCCCTTGTGTTGAAACGAGGAGAATACGGGGCCGCTGAGCGGCGTCATGAAGAACTAACTGACCTTAGAACCTTTACTTGACCAACTTGGCCATTAGTAAGTAGTGAGATAGCAGGTTTCGGTGTAAAGCTGAAAATTGGTTGATACTCGATGCTACACTCATTGAGACTTCACTCCTGAGTTTTGTTTGGTTGCGAGTCAATCGCCTATTGAACGAAGCTTGTGGGAAAGGTCAGTGATATTGAGATCCCTTAGAACCCGGTTACTATTACTAGGACAGGTTGAGCCAACTAAACTTCAAGAGGGTACTTACCTACAAACTCCATGCAAGCCTAAATCTAAAGGACTTGTCTGTTTTATGTGTATATGTTTATATGTATATAAACTTGCTTACTTTACATACTTGTACATAACATCATAACATCATACCATAACATTTTCAATAACCATTTCAAGGATCTCGAGGGCCTTTGATGCAGGGTTACATTGAACCAGACGTCTATCAAGGGGAAAGATGATTTATTTTCCTTTAACCAAACTCTGTCAAGGATCAAGTATAACAAACATGAGTCAAGGGTTACAACCCATTCGACATGGTGAGCTTAATTCTCGTGGAAGGACATCCACTGATACAAATTTCTTCAATTAAAATTGTAAGTGACTACTCACCCTGCGAGACCCTTGAAAACATGCATCCACATATCATGCATCATATCATGACAGGTTTCTCCCATACAAGTCTCCTTATCTTCCTACTGTTTATTTCAGTAAGATGGATATGGAACAAACGGTGAAAGATCTCCAAGCGCAAAACACTCAATTTCAACAAATGTTTATGGCTTTGGCTAAGGGGAAAGAGGACCTGGAGATCTTCTTCTCAAAGACAAGAAGAAAAAGTCTAAGAAGTTAGTAGGCGTCTTGAACTTGGGAAGGAGACTTAAAGGACCACTCAAGGGGGCTCTAGATCTTCCAACTCCATCCAACATGGGGGATAGTCATGAAGAAGACAACAGTCTGGATATTGATGAAGTCGAAGTTGACTACTCTGAGGAACAATATCCTCCCGCTGATGACAAGTACAAACAGTTGAAGGATCGCCTCAATGCTATGGAGATTCAACAGATACCTGGCTTGGATTTAGGAGACATGGGCTTGGTTTCTGGAGGTGTCATCCCGCCAAAGTTCAAAATCCCTACCTTTTCCCTATACGATGGAGTTTCTTGCCCTAAGATTCACTTAAAGTCTTATGTCCGTAAAATTCAGCCATACACAACTGATCCGAAGTTGTGGATCCATTTCTTCCAAGAGAGCCTGGTAGGGACTCAACTTGAATGGTTCTATCAATTAGAGAGTTCTCGCATCCACACCTGGGAGGATTTAGCTACTGCTTTTTACAAGCAGTACTAGTACAACTCTGATCTTACACCAACTCGTGTGCAATTGCAGAACATGACCATGGGTTCCAACGAGAGCTTCAAAGGATACACCCAAAGGTGAAGAGATCTGGCTGGTAGGGTGTAACCCTCTTTAATTGATAGGGAACTAATTGACATCTTCATGGGAACTTTGACAGGACCTTTCTTCAAGCACCTAATCGGAAGCTCCTTGGCCGGGTTCACCGAGCTAATACTGACTGGAGAAAGGGTAGAAGCTGGTATTAAAAGCGAAAAGATTCAAGGAGCTACACCTTCCGATGCTCAGAAAAAGCCATACAATGGGAAGAAGGAGTCCAATGTTGTGTATGGTCAAAAGAGTCGTCGTGACCAACACGTGGGGGCAGTCCTGATCTCTGGTTCTGCGTCGCACCGGAAAAAGCAAAGGGGAAATCAACGAAGGCCAGACGAGCCCATAAGACAGTTTACCAACATCAACATGCCGCTGTCTGAAGCGCTACAACACTTGTTGAGGATGAATCTGATTATGTTGATAGGACCTCATCCAAACCCCAAAACTTCTTCTCCTAACTACAATCCTAATGCAACGTGTGCTTATCATTCTGGTAGTCCCGGGCATGATACTAACGATTGTTGGGCGTTGAAATACAAGATTCAGAATTTGATTGACGCCAAGGATATCGATTTTGACCCTCTGGAGACTCCAAACGTGATCACTGCTCCTATGCCGAATCATTGAGAGCGTCTTGTTCATTTTGAATTTTCAATTGTAATTTCTTTTGTTATTCAAACAATTATCTATTAATGTCAAACTTTGATTCATTAATGCATTGCATTAGTTTGTCTTGAATTCATCCATTCGTTTTCACTATATTTAAACTATGCTTTTTGCTCTCTTTATGACATTCAACTATTGCTAAAAATTACAAGCCTTTAGATGGAGGATGACGAAAACAATGCCATAATCTCATACAGTATGCGTTTGGACAGACCTTGCTGATGATGTACATGCGTTTCTTTCAAATCCTAAACGCTAGAGTTATAAGGAAGATAATCCCTAGTCAACCCCTTCGAGCCAAAGAAGTAGAAGTTTTCTTTTTTACACAAATTAAAATTTTTAATCAAAACCTGGGGTAGGGTAGTCTCTCAGTGAATTCAAATGCGTGTTCACTTTGTATACAACGAGTGATATCAAAAACATTCCTCTGGAATCAAAAGAGAGTAATGGTTCCCTACAAAATAGGCAGTCATTATCTCTCGAAAAGAAAATCCCACTAAGTCAAAACCTACGAAGGAGACTTAAAGAAAACTGGGGCATCCCGCTGACCGTAATCTCAAGACAAGAACAGTCAGGAAAAATTAGGGATAACAAAAGAAAGAGGTCACTACAAATCCTCAACAACATGAAAATTTTTGCAAAAATGATTGTCTTCCGACAAACTTAACTTGTCTGAACCATCACCAAAACGTTACTCCAGACTCAATTGGAGTTCAAACGCACAATTAACTGAGTTTAGGACTGAAGAACATCACGAAGAGCGGGTGGGTACAAACAAACTTTGAGCCTTTATGCTTTGTTTTCTTAAACCGTGAACCAAGCCACACTACAACCCTTCAAAAGTCCTAATTGAAGCATGGGTTAGTTTGAAAGCATACTGTTACAAAAGGTATCCTGACTCCTGTAAGGCTTTAACCTAAATCCTGAGTTTAAATTTTTTTTATAAAACTTCTTTAATTGCTAAAACGCATTTTCAAAATTTCAAGACAAGCATAAACTTTGCATTATTTGAATATCGTTGTTTGCATATGGCTATTTGTTTCATAGCAGAGAAATTCACACAATGAATATCCAGTGAACGAAAGCTCTCTCAGTGAACAAAATCATTTCGATTGGAAAGACACTTCCAATGACAAATCTCTCATGATCAAAAGGGGCACGACATGACCTTTGTCCAACACATATGGGGCAGTCAAGTCAAGATTCAAAGAATCTCTCAAAGAATTGTTGAATAACCAGGGGCAAATCTCCATATGTATCACTCAAGGGGCAATGTCATGTTGATCATGGGTTTGAACAATATCCACTATGAAAATCTTGGGTACCATCAAGTTGCTTGTCTGTACCAATAATATCAGATGGTGTCAGTATCAGATGGTGTCAATATCAGATGGTGTCAGTATCATATATTCGGATCCTCCCGTGACAGTTCTTAGAAAATTCTGAGATATGACCAAATATCTTGGGTACCACCAATTGCTTGTCTATACCAACAGTATCAGATGGTGTCAGTATCAGATGGCGTCAGTATCATGTCTCTGGATCCTCCCATGATAGTTCTTAGAAAATTTTGAGACTTGACCAAAGATCTTGGGTACCACTAATTTGTTCGTGTATGCCAGTAGTATCAGATGATGTCAAAATCAGGTCTTTAGTTTCTTCCACAACAGTCTTAGAAAATATCTCTAGGAAGTTCAAGGATACCAGAAATATGATCAAAATATCAAGGGTCAAGGTGCACCAGATTAACTCTAAGGGAAAACAAGCTCCCACATAAAAGGTCATGTACGACCAAGCAAGCATTTTACGGAATTATTACAACACTTACTACTAGGGGCAGTGACAAATCTCCCCAGAATCCTTCTCATAGGATGATTCCCCAGCCAGATTTCCAATTTCTCAAAACCTCTCCCCAACTGAGTCGACTTCAAGAATCCTCGAGGATTTCTGCCAGTGAAGTCGCTGCCTCTCCAACAGACTAAGCAACAGGGTTTATTTCCACAACAAACGGCATGATTCCCCAGCTTGAGGTGGCCTCTCCGACCACTACAAATCAAAGGACCACAAATCCTCTTCCCCAGTAGACTACTCTACAATCCCAAGTAAGTTACTGTGAAGCCTGGACCCAACCAAACATTAGTTTAACTTCGACTCCTCAGTAGAGCAACGAATAACTGAGACTCCTGAACTCTTTTTCCCCAAGCAAGGATCAACACTCTCCACAAAGTTTTCAACATTTCTCAACGGAGCCTCCTAAAACAACAAAACAAGAATCCTTGGTGGAAATATTCTAAGAAAAGTTAGAAGACTCACCTACTCTTCAACAACAGTCCGAGATTTATTGACATAGCATTTGTCAAGGATTTATTTTCCTAGACGAAAATAGATTCATTAACATTTCACACATGATAAGTGCATACGACACAATCTCATTTATTTTAAGAACATCATGACACCATGAATTTCATACATCATGACATTTCATACAGCTAACATTTTACCTTTTTCAGGAAAAAGGTCAATCAACAGATCACTACCATCAACCATTTTTAAGTTCCAGATTAATACCTGTAACATGTCAGGGCATTTATCTATACGACCAATTGAAGAAACCCTACACAAGTTCCTCCTATTTCCAAGATGAAGTTTTACACTGACTCGTCATGAAGCAACCTGTGATACGGTGGGAGAACTGACTTGATGTTTGCGTTTTGATCGCATTTGTGCGGATAGCAAGAGCCGCCACCGACTTTTCTTTTATCTAAAAAGGAAGGGTGAAAAAGCACAGAAAATACCTTTCGAGATTATTTCTCGGGTTTGGGGGTAGATTATGAAAAGGGAAGGTATTAGCACCCTTTTCATCCATGGTTTTCCATGGGCTCTTAGTTACTCGTTTAGATCACTCGTTTTTATTTGACAGTGTACTTGTGGTGTGGGCTTTGAAAGTGTTTTGAAAAATCTCGTTGTAATGGTTCTCATTTCTATAAGAACGCGTACAAAGTTTTGTTTCGAAAAGTGATTCAAAGATGTGTTTGTGGATTGTGTTTCGGAAAGTGTTTTGAAAAGATGTTTTGTAATGGTTCTCGTCTCTATAAGAACGTATACAAAATATTTTGTCTTTTGAAAATGTTTTGAGATGAAAGTGTTGGTGTAAAAAGTATTTTTTGTTATGAGCAAGCGAGTAACTAGGAGCGAATCTACTTACTTGAAAGGTTTTAAATGTTATTTTCCTTCTCCTTTTAATGTTGCTTCCTTACCATTAATTTGGTAAGAAAGCCCCATCGTTGGATGTTAAGGGACAAGTGCGGGTCACTTTTACAATCATCGAAAGAAACTTATGAGACGCTCTAGCAATCTTCATAAGGGGAAAGATCGTTTTATTGAAGGCAACGTCGAGGGTCATCGAGGGACTACGATCTTTTTATCGAAGGGCCATTGCTAAAACGTCCCATATTCGAGGGACATGATTGTATTTCCGAGGCAACAAGCGAGATTACCCTAGAGGTGCGCATGTGAAAAGTGTGTTCGATTCAAGTTATTTTGTCTTTTGAAATTAGGTTATCTAGCGATTGATTTTGAATCTTGCCATACACGCCTAATTACTATACAATAATAAGTAAAACAGTAAAGTGCGAAAATTGAAATTCTATGCTATTACAAAACTTTCGGGAATAGGGGTACAAATTTACAAATGGGGATGTATCGAATGCGATAAAAAGTAAAAATAGCAAACAATACAACCAGATCGAATTCAACGATTAATTAGAATTATAACAATCTATGAAATTAATTAGCGAAATGAATGAAGTAATATTTTTGGTATTTTTGTTTGTGAGAGAATTTGAAAAGGAAAATAAAAACCTAATTAAAAAAAAAGGAATTGATTAAAAGAAATCAAATTATAAGGTTATTAAATTAAATCCAAACTAATTTAAATGTAAACTAATTTTAAATCTCAAATTTGCTAATTCTAAATTAATCTTAAGATCTAAAAACAAAAATCAAAAGTCTAAGTCTATTAAAACAACTCTTAAACAAATCAAGTTTTTTTTATATATATCAAAAACTAAAAAATGAAAAAAAAAGGAGAGGATTCGGATGGGCCTGAGGATGATTTGTAGCACAGGCCCAATAGGGGTTTTATCCAGATTGATTAAGGGGAGGGGTTAAAGAGGTGGTGACAAGTGTCACCACCAGACTGGATCAAAGTGTTATTATCAAATAACAAAACTAACTAAGTTGGGCCATGGTTCTCATAACTCATGTTCTTTTATATCTCTTAAAATGTGTTCTCTCTCCTCTCTTGCTCTGAGTCCTCGCCGGAGAAGGCTAACTGGTCGCGCTGGAAATCTCCTTGCGACGGTGACGGTGGCGGCGTGACTCCAAACATCAATTTTTTATATCAATCTGATCCTCTCTTCCCTCTAGTTACTAATCCATGGTTAATTTTTGCATATTTTTAGTTTTGAAGCCCTAGATCTAAAGAGGGGTGGACGGAAACCCTAGGACAAAGATGTGGCGAATGATGATGATTTATGATGAAACATGCAAAATAAGAAAAGCGAAACATAAAGAGAAAGGGAAAACGGAAACCGTGTTCTCCAAAATTATGAGCTTTGAACCTTTTTTTTGAAATCTCTTCTTCCAGTATTTTAGAATCTATTTCTCTCCTTCTGAATATACTGGGATGATTGTTGGGGTAGGATGAAAATGAAGATTAGGGTTTGGCCTTTGCTATCTCTATGAGTTATTGATTTGCTTGAATAATAAAACCATGGCTCTTTTGACTTCTGGTTTTTTTAATGCTCTGAAAATTTATTGATTTTGGTTTTGTGATGTTTTGATGGATGTTTCGATGGTTTGTTGGCTAGTGATATCTGAGGAAAAGGGTTTTTTGTCAGTTGATGTTAATGTTGTTGGTTTTTGTATTGATTTGAGACAAAAGGTTGGTGTGACCTTTGGTTTCGTTTGTATATTACCTTTCTGGTTTATTGGTTTTCTGGTTTCTTGGCTGTCATGTTTGTTGGCTATATGGTTTTCGCTGATTTTCTATTCTTTGGGTTTTTTGTGATCTCCTCTCTCCTCCCAGCTTGCTTCTATTTATATCGATGAGATGGTGAGAAAATGGGGGGAAATGTGTAGCTTTTGAATGGAATTATGGTATACTGCTTTGGCTTTTGAGTGCAAGTTAACATCTTTGCCATTTTAATGTAAGTTTGGGCAGGTTTTGACTTGCTTTATGCATAGTTGCAGTAGGTTTTGGACTGTATAGGGGCTGTAACAGGCTAGGTGATCTCTTTCCTCTTTCAATGAAAATAAAAAGCAGTTTTTTGCGTTATTTTTAAACTCCTGAAGGGTTTGTGTGACTAGGAAAATGATGACATAATGAGCAAGTTATCTTGCTACTACTATGTTATGCTTATGATGTATTTGTTCTGCTTTTGTGGGCTTGCTTGTTGCAGGTTGTATTTGTTCATTTGGATGTTTGTTTAAGGTTGTTGTAATGTTTCCCGTTTGACTGCTGTTTATTGAGGCTGCTGTTATCGTGGCATGTTTTACTGTCCTGGTTTATTGCAGGCCTGCTGTTAGCTATTTGTAGCCTGTTAATTGGCTTTCCTGTTTTGGCCGTTTGTTTGCTGTTTGCAGCCTTGGAAATTTTACTTTTCCTTTTTCTTTTGTGAACCAAGAAAGGCACTCTTTTTTGTGATTTGCAATAGAATTTGCGGCCTATGATTAAACATTAAAAATTCTGATTATGTGAAACAAATCAAATGAGGCTTTGTGGAATGTTTGAACATGATTCGACAACCACCCCCCTAATTTTGATTCCTACACAAACCCTAGTGATGAATTTTGTGAAATAGCTCTTTGAAAATTCCTTGTTCATGTTCATGTTTCTTTCTTGTACTAATCATACTCTCTTTCTCTTGTTTCATGTGAGCAAAAGTGGAGATGACAAGGCAAAGAATGCAAGGAATCCGTGGCAAACATGAAGGTCTTATAGAAAAGTCAAAGGAATTGATATAATTTGAATCTTCAAGCAACTTGATCATGGATTAGTTTCTTTTATGTCAAATGTTCACTTGGTTTTATTTGTAACTTAGAACAATTCCTCTTGTACTTTGATGTATTTTGGAAGTATTGTATTCAATAGTTGTACCAACGTATCCTTGAATAACAATAAGTTGTAAAACATAAAGTATTGAAAGAATTTGAAGTTTTGTAACAACCTTGGATGGTGTGTTTGAAATTGGGGAAGAACTTGAATTGTAGCATGAAGTATCATTGTGATATATTAGAACTTGAAATCCTTTGTAAACAACAATTTGTAATTTCTCTGCAAACAAACAAAAATTTGTAATTTTATTTGCAGTGTAATGATACAAAGATTTGAACTATTTTGGTATGATAGGATCTTGTACAAACACTCGTATTCTAATTGATTTTTTTTTGAAATTCCCAATAAGAATATTTGAAATAAAATGCTCCAGTCTGGTAACTTGAATTCCAAATAATCCAAATAACTTTGTAACTGTATTTCAAACAAACATGCACTTTGTACTCCAATTCCTAAACAAAATAAATGTTTAAGAATGTAAATCATCTGGTCAACTTGAATCCAAGATCATGATTGTCTTAAATGACAGTCTTAATCTCCACATCTTGTCCAAACAAACATGCTCTGAGAACAAACGTTAACCTTTCAGTAAATTGTGTTTAAGAAAAATTCAAAATCAATAAATGCCTTGCGATGATTCGATAATTTTAAAGTCTTCCAAACCCAACTTTCCTTCGATTCATTGACGATAAACCCGTGAGCGACATCACATATGACCATGAACAGAAATAATTGTCTCAGAGTCTTGTAACTTGAAGAAATCACAATTTTTTAGAAATAAGACGACTATTATTTGAAATTAGGTCTAAAAATCATGAAGTGACTTCCAACGCATTCGAATTTTTGGTGATTTTCTACGTGTAATCAGTTCTTGATTTGTGAAGAGAAATTTGGGATGGAATCAAGGAGAATCATGCACAAGAAAAATCATTCAAAAATATTGAATAATGAAGAAGTTACGATCGTTTGAATTTGTTCTCACAAAAAGGGAGATTTTCAAGTCGATGTAGTCTATTTCAGTTACCTGGACCATTGATTGAGCAAACTTGCAACGTGAGATTTTAAAAATGACTTAAAAAACCTTTAGGAGACATGAAGACCTATGAAGACCATTTGAAACCTTGAAGACTCAATTTTCTTTGAGAAATGAAAAACCCTAATTGCTGATTTACTGCTTAAGAAGAGAATCTGTCTGATCAACTTCTTAGCCAAATTAGGTATTCGAGAAACCCTTGGATAGTATCTTGAATGAAAAATGGGAAGAAAAATTTTGGGGTACAACAACTGCCCTTGTTCAATCTTCTTAAACATTAAAAGCGAGATTGACGCGTTTGTTGTTCGCGGCTTAAAAGTAGAAGATGATTGAACACTAGAGTGCCCAGAAATTTGCGCTTGATGATGCGCTGGTGTTAGCTGGAAATTTTGAATAAAGAATAATTGGATATTAAAACAATATTTCGAATAAGCATATAAGGAGGTTGATACCAATGATGAATATTGGTGGGAAATATAGAACCATTGTTCTAAAGGACTCTTCGATTTCCAGTGATAGATGATGGACTTCGATTTGGGATTTGTAGTGTTTAAAATATAAAGAGTTCCTTTATGCAAATGTGCCAGAATTGGAAGCGGTCCATGAAAATGGTTTAATTCGAATCGAAGAAAACTAGCAAAATACTTCGCTGGCACATGATTCGAATTTCAAATAAGAGCACCATTCTTAGAAGACGCGTGGAAGTCAGTGAACGTAAGAAGCCTGCATGCTTCGAATGTGGCATGATTTTAGAGTAGGACCGTTAGGGTCAGGATACTATAAATAGGTGTTTTTATGTAAACATTGGGTGTTCATTTCGTGTACTAAAAAATCTCAAACACTCAAATTACCGTGACTTAAGGGAAACGAGTTAGAATATAAAATGTACGTATTGAACATCATGATTCTTTACAATTTCAATACAAGTATTTTTATATTTCTTTCACTTTTACAGTACTTTTGCTCTTAAATCTTTCGATCTCCTTTTATCTCCTTGTTTTACTTGCTTTCAAACACATTTATCTCTTTAGAAACTTCACTTTTACTTTATCCTTTTGTTCAAACACTTCATATTTCCAGAAACTGTTATATTCTCAGAAACTCTTTAGCTTTACATTCAAGTATTAAATCTTAAGTCTAATTCGAAGACTTTCCTTTGTACATTCAGTCAGTTTATTTTTATAGACAATATTAGAGATATTTCTTAATAATCTCACATTCGACATTAACATATAATATAAATTCATCAAGATAATGGGTATGAACACAGAAATGAGTTATGACACATGTGTCATAGGATCAATCTAGTCGATCCTGCAAGTAACCAATAATAATCAATAAATTGGAAGACTAGCGGTTGTTTACTAGAAATCACTGTAAACAAATTGGCACACCTGATGGGACAGTGTCATAACAAAAAAGTTTTATCAAACCTATTAGAGAATTTTAGGATCTTTTGAGTGTGGAGCGCGTTTCAGTACATGAATCTTCGAAGCGGCAAAATAAAGAATAATAATCTACATATACCCAGAAAACAACGTACCAAAACAATGGTTAACACAACCAACCAAGATGGGGTACAAAATCCCCCACAGGGGGATGCAACAATCGTTTCAAGTTCGATTGATGCCTCCAATTCCATCCCTGTTGGCAGTTCGAATACGGTCCCAGTAAGTACATTCGAAATGCCATTAAACGTGTCCTCAATGCAAACTGTGCCACACGTAGGGAATCAACAGTATTCGACCCCCACTAGGCCTCCAGGTTTCGAACCTTTGAGACCTAGAAACCCTCCGTATGGAATGCCAACTTCATTTATGGCAGGGTTGCATAATGCATCAACTTCGTCCCCACTCCAAGGGTCTGGTTCAGGAATGAACCATTTGGGTACAAATTTCCAGAATATAGGAAACTTTGCCCAGTTGCCTACCCTTACAACTAATAGTCAAGCAGCGCTTAGGCAACAAATGGATGATAGCAATCATGATATGGTAGGAATCCTAGCCCGCGAAATGAATGCTATTTTCAATCCCCTAATCCAGAATATAAATAGAACAAACCAAGAAAATGCAGCCCAGATGGCCAGAATAACAGATTTTTTTGGTGCCCCTAATGCGCCTGCAAGGCGTAGGCAAAACCCAGTGGTGATTCGAAATGAAGAACCCATAATTGAACAAATTCGACCCCCTATACAAGTGGTCAAAGAGAGAAATATAGGGGTAAGATTAAGGAACCAGGAAGTTCAGGAAGTTCAGGACGAACAACCTAGACCAATAATGATGGTGAATAGGGACCAAAATGCAGACGAAATTGTTCATAGAATTAGAAATGACAATTTAGTGGTAGAAAATAACTTCACCACCATGATCGAAAGAATAATGGCCCAAAATGGTTTAAATTTAGGATTTAGGAGGCCAAATTACACATCTCTTATTGTAGACTATGTTCTGCAAACAGAATTACCCAGGGGCTTTAAGGTCCCTAAATTCACGAAATTTGCTGGAGACACGAGTGAATCAACAGTGGAACATATAGCGAGATATTTAACTGAAGCAGAAGATATAGAAAATAATGAAAATCTTAGGATAAAATACTTCCCAAGTTCTCTAACGAAGAACGCTTTCACTTGGTTCACCACCTTGCCCCTTGATCTGTGGACACATGGCCTTATTTAGAAAGACTTTTCCATGAACAGTTTTACATGGGTCAGTCTAAGATTAGTCTCAAAGAATTAGCAAGCATTAAGAGAAAATACGTGGAACCAATAGATGATTATTTGAATAGGTTCCGTTTATTAAAATCTAGATGCTTCACAGTGGTCCCTGAACATGAATTGGTCGAAATGGCTGCTGGGGGCCTAGATTATTCCATTCGAAAGAAATTGGATACACAGTATCTTAGAGATATGTCCCAACTAGCAGACAGAGTTCGTCAGGTCGAAATATTAAAAGTTGAAAAGGCTAGGGCTAGTAAAAATCATAAGAAAGAGATAATAGCCTACATAGAGGTTGAAGAGGAGAACATAGATGATTCTCATGACCCTTATGATTTCGATCAGTTCGAAATAGATCTTGCAGAACTAAAGGAAGCACCCCTTATGCTTGCAAAGTTCTGCTTCCTTCCAATGGAAAGGATTCTGTCGAAAGTGAAAAGAATGATAAATTCCCTAAGAAAATCTATACTTTCGATATAACTAAATGTGATGAAATATTTGATCTTCTTGTTAAAGATGGCCAGTTAATAGTTCCTCCTAACCTTAAGATTCCTCCGTTGGAACAAAGGAAGAAGAGGGGCTTTTGTAAATATCACAACTTTTTAGGCCATAAAACCTCACAGTGTTTTCTTTTCATGGATCTGATACAAAACGCAATCAAAGATGGCAGGTTGAAGTTCTCATACAAAGGGAAGAATCCAATGAAAGTTGATACGGATCCGTTGCTGATGGCGGAGACTAACTATGCTGAACCTCTGGACATCAATGTAGTAGATATTGCTGAGAGGAAAGTTGAATCGAAAGTGGAAGTCGAAGAGGATGGGGATTTCATCCTGATCAAGAACGAAAGAGAGGCTACTGATGGCCTCCCAAAGGTGCTCAAAGCAAAGATACTAAGTGACAAAAAATTAACTGAGGCCACTGAGGGTCTCAGGATGAAATTTGAAGAAGTCAAAATTTCTGATGGTCAAATGCTAGGAGTAAATATGGTGGACTTCAAACAGCCCAATGCTGAAATGGAAGAAGTGGAACACTGTTTGGAGAGGGAGAGAGAGCAAAGAAGAGAGAACTTACCTAGAAAAGACGCGAGTTTGCGGGAATACCTCTTCCACTGTCATAAGAAAAACCAGGATAAGTTGCTATGCCCAAGGTGCAGCGTCATCTGCAACCCCAGAATTGCTGCTGAGTTCGAAAGGGCCCAGCGCGAACGAACAGGGGTCAATGAGAGGCAAGACAACCAACTGTACAGAGTCTATCCAAAAGCTGATGAAAGTCTGCTCAAATTCTTGGTTCGTTGCCACAAGATTGGAATAGAGTGTTTAATATGTCCCAGATGTGCAGCGGTGTATGATAATGAAATGGCTGAAGCGTTCGAAAGAATTCCGTTTGCATCAGGCTGGGGGCACCAAGGCAGAATGCCTTCGAATCCTGTTAACACTGGCAGAAATATGCCAAGGAGGCCAGATAGCCCTTACCCCAGGGGAGCAAAGAGAGTTTCCTTTAAACTACCTGCAGAAATCCCCACTGAAAGATGGTTGCAGGTGAAGGCTGATAAGGGAAAAGGGAAGTGGCGCAGCTATGACCAAGGAGGCAGGACTGCGATGGCTTACAGGAGGCAATTCAATTCAAATAGGAGGGAAGAAATAAGACTGGAGAATTTCAAAGGCAAAAATCCAATGTCTCGCTCTCAATGGCGTAGACACCAGAGAAACAAAAAAGTTGAAAGGGATTCGAAGCCTATGGGGATAGGAGAATCTAGTACCAATAACCCAACATCAGTGAACCAGACTGGGGGTAAACCCCCAATATCCAGGAAAATTTTTTCACCAAAGAAAGACACTGAAGAAAATAAGACTCAGAAGGAGGCTGCAAACAAAGAGGACTTGATGACTGATGACTTCGAATCAGAGGGGGAATCCTTCTTTAATGCAAACTGCAATGTAGTTTCGGTGCTGCCTTGTGAGTACAATCAGGATACAGAGGTTTATGCTGGTGAGGAGACTGACGAGGACGAAATGGCCAGACATAGGCCAGTGTGTTATTATGTGATGAACAATGGAGCGGTCGAAGAGAAAAATGCTTTCTTCAAAAAGCAAGACGAAGGAATGAAGAACCATCTAAAACCCTTATTCATCAGGGAAAAGGTGGAGCAATATGGTGTGAACAAGGTTCTGGTGGATGGTGGAGCTGCTGTTAATTTGATGCCTCAATTCATGCTAAAAAGGATAGGCATGCAGGATTCAGATGTTAGACCTCACAACATGGTGCTTTCGAATTATGAAGGAAAGGTTGGAAAGACTTTGGGAGTAATACAAGTTAACTTGACAGTTGGTTCCCTCACAAGACCAATAATGTTTATGGTCATTGCTGCGAAGGCAAACTACAATCTGTTGCTTGGAAGGGAATGGATCCATGGAATTGGCGCAGTGCCTTCTTCAATGCATCAAAGGTTGGTGTTGTGGAGAGACGATGGAATTGTCGAAAACATAGAAGCAGACCAAAGTTACTACATGGAAGAAATCAACAATGTGAACAAAAGAAACTTCGTCGAAATATGGCCAACATAGGGCCATGTCACCCACCTGAGGAATATTTCGAGCCCAATGAGAACGCTTACTATTCTTTAACCCTTCGTCCCAATGGATTCCAATGGGATAGGGAAATCATGTGGGACGGGAAGGATATTGAGGAAGATGGAGAGACTTCGACGATACGACCAACTGGCTGGAAAAGCGAAGATCATTATGACTGAGTCAAGTTACTACTAAAAGATTTCGGCCTATCTGGATGAGAACAGACGAAAAACGGCCCTGGAAGCCGAAATACAAAACATGGCTGTCAAAGCCATAGATAAAAAAGAAAAAAACAAAAAAGAAATAGCAAATCCTGAGGGAAACCACTCACCCCCACCCTGTGAGGGAAAAACTTCCGAACTAGTGGATCAACGGCTAGATGCCATTTATGATCAAGAGCCCTTGGTGTTCGAGAAGGATCTAGAGTCAACAAGCGTTAAGATGCTGACACAAGATCCTTTGGAGGAAATTGATATTGGGGATGGCATCAAAAAAAGAGTTACGTACATCAGTGCGAAACTCAGTCCCAGTCTAAAAGGCAAGGTGGTCGAAATGCTCAAACAAAACAGAGATTGCTTCGCCTGGGACTACGACGAAATGCCTGGTTTAAAGAGGGAACTGGTGGAACATAAGCTTCCAATCAAGGATGTCAAGAAGCCCATCAAGCAGATGCCTAGACGATTCGCCCCAACAATCCTCTCAAAAATAAAGGCAGAGGTGGAACGGCTCCTTCGATGCAAGTTTATCAGGACCACAAGGTATGTGGAATGGCTTTCTAATATTGTACCTGTTATTAAGAAAAACGGCTCTTTACGAATTTGCATAGATTTTAGGGATTTAAATACCGCCACCCCAAAAGATGAATATTCCATGCCTATAGCAGAAATGCTGATTGATTCTGCTGCAGGTTTCGAATACCTGAGTATGTTAGATGGATACTCTGGGTAGAATCAGATTTTTATTGCTGAGGATGATGTTCCCAAAACTGCGTTCAGATGTCCAGGCGCCTTAGGCACTTATGAATGGGTAGTTATGCCCTTTGGACTAAAAAATGTTGGGGCAACATATCAGAGGGCAATGAACACCATTTTCCATGATTTCATTGAATCATTTATGCAGATTTATATATATGACATAATAGTCAAATCTGTTTCTGATGAGGATCATTTGACTCACCTTTGCCAGTCATTCGAAAGAATGAGAAAACATGGCTTAAAAATGAATCTTCTTAAATGTGCTTTCTTTGTTCAGGATAGGGATTTCCTAGGCTTTGTGGTCCACAAGAAGGGGATCGAAATTAACTTGAACAAGACGAAGGCTATTATGGAGACGAAACCTCCATCAACAAAGAAAGAATTGCAATCTCTATTAGGTAAAATCAACTTTTTAAGGAGATTCATATCTAATTTGAGTGGGAGAACTCAGGATTTCTCTCCACTCCTCCGTCTCAACCAAGGGAAGTTCGAATGGATGGCGCAACATCAGGAGGCATTCGAGAAAATCATGGCCTATTTGGTGCATCCTCCTATACTTGCACCCCCTTCTAAAGATAAGCCAGTGAGACTGTATATCTCCGCCTCCAATGTAACTATAGGTAGTATGTTGGCCCAAGAAAACGATGATGGCGTCGAAAGAGCCATATACTATATTAGTAGGGTCCTAAATAAAGCAGAGACTAGGTATAGTAGCATTGAAAAACTATGTCTCTGTCTGTATTTCTCTTGTACAAAACTTAAATATTATATTAAACCAGTTGATGTTTATGTTTCATCTCACTTTGATGTTATTAAACATATGCTTTTAAAACCAATCATGCACATCAGGATTTGCAAATGGGCTTTAGGGCTCACTAAGTATAATTTGGCCTTCAAGCCTTTAAAGGCTATGAAAGGACAAGTAGTTTCAGATTTCATAGTGGATCACTCTGTGAGTGAGGACTTCGCGTTAGATTATGTTGAGATCCACCCATGGAAATTATCCTTCGATGGGTCAACACATAAAAATGGAAGTGGCGTTGGAGTCCTTATAATTTCTCCTGAAGGAATTCCAACAAAATTCAAGTACAAGTTAGAAGGCCCTCCCTGTTCGAACAACGAAGCTGAGTATGAAGCATTGATTGCTGGACTTGAAGCTTTGTTGGAATTGGGGGCAACCAGAGTCGAAATTAGTGGAGACTCAGAGCTGGTCATCAAACAGATAACCAAAGAATACAAATGTATCAAAGAAAATTTGATCATGTACTTTGTTATTGCTAATAGATTACTCAAGAAATTTGAATATGTGGATATAAAAAATATTCCCAGAATTGACAATCAGGAGGAAAATTACTTGGCTCAAATAGCCTCAAGATATAAGACATCTAAAGAAAAACTCCAATACCTCATAGAAACAAGAGGTAGAATAATGGCTACCAAATTATCACCATTAGACTTAGAAAATTCGAAACTTGGTTATGCAGATCAGAAAGAATTCGAAGTGCTAAATATTGATACTTTGGAAGATACAAATTGGAGAAGTCCTATAATAAATTACTTGATAGAACCTTCAGTAAGTACACGGAAAAAGATCAAATATAGGGCATTGTCTTATGTGCTAATAGGGAATGAACTTTTTAAGAAAACCCCAGAAGGAATCTTACTCAAATGTTTAGGAGAAACCGAAGCATATTTAGCATTGTCCAGTGTGCACAGTGGGGCATGTGGGGCACATCAAGCAGGTCACAAAATGAAATGGTTGTTGTTTCGATATGGAATGTATTGGCCCACTATGCTCAAAGACTGCATAGAATTTGCTAAAGGATTTGAGGAATGCCAAATTCATGCAGGCATTCAACATGCTCCTGCAAGTGAGTTACATTCAATTGTTAAGCCTTGGCCTTTTAGAGGATGGGAATTAGATCTAATTGGTGAAATACGACCAACATCATCCAAAAGATAGAAATATATCCTTGTGGGTATAGATTATTTTACAAAATGGGTCGAAGCAATTCCTCTAGTGAATGTTGATCAAGAGGCTATTAGGGAATTTGTCCAAAAGCAAATAATTTACAGGTTCGGAATACCAGAAAGTATCACAACAGATCAAGGTTCAGTTTTCACGGGGCGAAAAATGCAAGAGTTTGCAAAAGAAATGGGATTTAAGTTACTCACGTCAACCCCTTATTATGCTCAAGCTAATGGACAAGTGGAAGCAACCAATAAAGTCATAATAGGGTTGATAAATAAACATGTAGGACGAAATCCAAAGAATTGGCACAAAACTTTGGACCAAGCTTTATGGGCATGTCGAACATCTCCTAAAGAAGCAACGAATACTACTCCATTTCGACTTACATTTGGGCACGATGCAGTGCTGCTAGTCGAAATACATTTACAGTCAGTGAGAATCCAAAGACAAAATGAGATACATGCTGATCAATATTGGGAAATGATGATGAATGAATTAGTGGACATGGATGAAGCTAGGCTACATGCTTTAGAAGTTATGAGGAGACAGAAAGAAAGAGTAGCCAGAGCATACAACAAAAGAGTTAAAAGTAAGTTGTTCTCAACCAATGACCTGGTATGGAAAGTTATATTACCTATGGATAAAAATAATAGATTATTAGGTAAATGGTCACCCCATTGGGAGGGACCCTTTCATGTTTTGAAAACATTTTCGAATAAAGCTTATGAAATAGAGGAATTAGCAGAAGATAGAAGAATCTTGAAGGTAAATGGGAAATACTTAAAAAGGTATAAGCCATGCTTGCAAGATGTTCGAATCACTACAGGATAATTAAAAATAAAACAAATAATAAAGCCAAAATGGTATTATATAAATGTCAAAATGGTTGTGTTCAATCCTTAACAATAAAAGCATTAACTAAATACATTAGAAAATTAGAAAGGGGCATTTCGTTTCAGCTTAGCAAACTTTCTCTTGCATAAGTTGACCTTGCATTGGGTGGCATTTATGACGCTTTGGAGCCCCTTGATCTCTTTGCTTATTCCTTCAGCTACCTCCATCTGTTGAAGACTTTGTGTGACAAGATTTTCAAGTTCTTTGTCATCAACAGGCTTCAAGGCTTCCTGCTCATTTCGAGCACCCTCAATTTTCTTTTTGAGTTCTTCAATCTGGGATTCCCAAAACAAGATTGATCGAGCCAAAACATCATGCTTGTCTTGGGCCTTGATTTTAGCATGCTCCAACACCTCTACTTCTTCAGAAAGTCTCAAAGTTTGGTCATAAGCTTTAGACAAAGCCTCTTGTTTGGTTCGAATCTTAGCCTCAGCATCATTAACCCTAATATATTCACTGCTAACCTCATTGAGCAATATTTGAAGATCATATATGGTTTCACTTACTTCAGGTGGACAGATGCTGAGATCTATCTGAGAAAGCAACTTCTTCATCGAAAAATAGGCTGCAGTGTCTTTTTTTAGAATAGTAAAAATGTCAGCCTCAAGAATAGTTTTATTGACTTGTTGAAGAAGGTGGTCGAGAGAAGTAAGAGGGGCATTATCCTTCGTTTGGCTCGAATCTTCAGATTGATTTTTTCTAGAAGAAGAATCCCGTTCAGCTAGCATTAACTTGATATATTTCAGGGGATTACTCCGTTTTAGCTCTTCTTTCTGTTCCCTAGTGAAAATTGGAGGATCTGGGTTTTTAGTGAAAATAGTTCCAGCAGGAACGGGAACTTCCACCTCCTCTTCTTCTTCACCATCTGCAAAGTGACGACTCACAATATGTGTTTCACTTTCCTCTTCAGACTGGTCAGCAAAATTCACCCTTCTGGGAGAAGAGTCACTAGGATTGTCGACGATGGGAGTTTTGAACTATGTGTCTGGTTCGCAAGCTACAGGGCCCTCTGTAGAAGGAGGCGAAGTTTCTTGTTGGTCTAAAGCTTCGACCAATGGAGGAGAGGTTGCTTGTTGATCCAAGGCTTCGACAGTCCCTGCAGGAGTAGCAGCAGTGGACGAACCTTTGTTTAAAACGGCTTCGTTGAAACCTTCTGGTTGAGGAGAGGCTGCATGTTTTGAAGCTTGGCCTTGATTGGTAGGAGGATCAGAAGAAGCAAAAGGAACGCTCTGCGCAGAAACAAAGGGTTAGCATGAAGAAGGTTACATAGTCAATCTAAAAAAGCATTAAGTGAGATTTACCTTTTGTTCATCAGAAGTTGCATTGCTACCAATGCATTCTGAAATTACGTTCTTCGAAGACTGAGACTTCGAAGGTCCTTTGGATTTGGGCTTGGGAGAAGTCACATTCACTTCGCTTTTTCAAGGATTGGCGAATTGAGAACCTTCGCCAGATTTGTTGCTTTTCTTTTTCTTTTTTCGTTTAAGAGGAGAAACGTCTTCATCCTTTTCCGATCCATTTTCAGAATGGGCACCATCACGTCTTCGTTTCTTAGGAGACTTGGGAGGTAGTCCACTCGTCTGGAGAGATGTAAAGAATAATTAGTCAATTTAAAGAGTTAATTTCGACAATAAGAAAGGAGTAAGTGAAGTATTACTTTTTTCTTTTTCTTTTTCGGGGAGTCATCTTCTTGTTCAGAAGGAGGATTTTCAGTAGTGGTCATTAGCGCTTTCGAAGTAGAAGTTGAGCTGCCTTGGGTGCAACTTTATCCTTTTTCAAAGATTTTAGATCAACAGCTGAGAAGAATATGAAACAGTCAAGTTTAAAACAAAGTTTAGAAAGAATAAGGGAACTTCGAATTTCTTCAGTTCCGCACCTTCGCCGTTTCGAGACGTGATAGACATGGCTGACAAGTCATAGCGAAGGTTCCCCCTGAAATTGTCTAAATCATGTTTAGCCCACGTTACCCTTTGGGAAGGTTTTTTAGCATCATTTTCATATATACGAAAAATGTTCCCAGCAACGAACCACCAGGGATACGGAGGAAAAAAGGCTAAAGCCAGCTCTGAAGTAGGTAGGTTTAGAAATTTTGGTGGTTGATGTTTAAAAGCCCACCAATACATATCTTCAGGTTTTACATAAGGAGGAAATCGAATTTTTGAAAGTTGTTTTTCAAATTTTTCTTTCAAAGTTCTTGCTGCTTCGCAGATAGTTCGATGTATCTCCATAGGATTATAGACAATTTCGAAATATTTTTGGAAGGCTCGAATTTCCTTGACATGAGTAAATATACCTTTTTTGACATGCTCCTATACAAGGGAAAAAGATGTCGTCAGTTGTTGTTGAATTTGGATGGTGCTGAACATATTATTCAAATAATAAGTCGTCCACCAAGTATAAAAATCTTTTGTCATATAAAAGGAAGGAGTAAAGAAGACTAGTGAAAAGTCAGCAAAGCCAACATATTGCTTCTGTCGAGTTTCAATTTCTTTGAAGGAGTAAGGTACCCCTGCTAAAAATATCTCCCTTTTCTTGTTAAAGAAAGGCTCAGGTAGAATTTGGCATAGTCTGAATTGACGGGCCACGAAAATGGGTTGATAAGCAAGGATACACACTTGGCTCTTCACAGGCGTGATCCTAGAAATGATAAGCCTAGGGTTTAAAAAGGCACACCAAATGTCCCTGATTATTTCTTCTTCGATGGCTTATTCAAGGGGCATGGTAAACCAAGTTGGACCACAATTTCGATTGGCAAAAGGGGCCATTGAAGGGTCAAACCTATGTCTTTTAGAGAAAATCATCATGTAGTTAACGAAGCATGTCTTAAAATTTTCTCTTTCATCATTGGGGGTTAGTTTTAACAACCTAGTGCCTTCAATGCTTCGATTTACAACGTCAGAATGTTCTTCATTAATAACCCCAAAGGTTGATAGAGATGATTCGAAAGTGGCATTTAACTAAAGCTGCAATAGCCAAAAAGGGCCAGCGAGAAGCAGATTAGTGCCAACTTCGTAAGTTTTCAGTTTCGAAACTGCAGCACCTATGCTTTCATATAAGCTTGTTAATAGTAACTCACTGATGCACACCCTTCGACCATGATGAAGTTGATTTGCGAGGGTGATGAACCTGCTAGTAACTTGTAGAGACTTGTTGCAGAAGACGTATTTTGATAACCACAGTACCAGAAAAGCTATATGCTCGACATCAGAAACCTCCTCCTCAGCAGAGTGATAGAAATTGATGTATTTTGAGAAGCTGGCATTCTTGACATCAAAGTCAATAAGGTTATCTGCATCTTCATTTGGATCAAAAGTTTCCCCAATAGGGGAGAGTCCAGTGATAGCAGCAATATCGAAGAACGTGGGTGTCAGCATTCCACAAGGGAGATGGAAGGTATTATAGGTGCTATCCCAAAAGTATAAGGAGGCTAGCAAAAAGGGTTGGCTATAAATAAAACTTAATTTTGACATTCGAATCAGATTTAGGATGCCTATACTTTCCCATTCCTGGGATTTCTTATTTTCAACTTTCGAAAGCCAATCTTGATATAGTTGATCTGATGAGGGACATGAGCGAAAGGGTTTGAATTTCCCAGTAACATAGTCCATACTAAAAACGTCCCTCATAGGTTTTAACATTTCTGTTTCACATGTTTTCTCTTTTAGGGTTTTTGATGGTCTGACAACCGATTCATCTTCCTTAAGTTTTAGAAGGGTGGATTTATTAACAATGGGTTTGGTTTCGGAATACACGGGAAAATATCCCTTTGTTTTTTCTAAACGATACTTAGAGATTAAGGGACCCATAACTCCTAGGGTTTTATCAAGAACAGTAGTGGGAATGATTACCTGAGAAGCATAGATGACCTTTTATTCTTGAGTGAGTTTGGGGGTTGAGATGAACTCCTGATTATCAAGATTGATAATCTTGCTTGCTGGTCTGAGAATGGAGGAAGAAGCTTGCTTGGACTTTCCAGACTTCTTGGATGAAGGAGATGGCGCTGAAGGGGAAGACATTGTGAAAATCAAAGGTTTTTTTTCTGAAAATAAGAAATCTGGGTTGTTTGAAGGTTGAGCAAGTTTGGAAAAGTTTGGGATAAAGAAGATGAAGTGCTTTTATAGCCTTCCTCAACGATTTAAAGGTTTTTGACCTTTGAAAAAGGTAGGATACGTGTAACTCCCTCATTGGAAAAAGAAAAGGTGGATTTTTTGAACTTCCTAGGGAAGTGACGTTTTGCTGCTAATTATTAGCTATAACTGCTGTGATTGCACGTTTAGGTATGATGATTGGACGTTTTGCAGAAAGTTGGACACTTACTCTGCCATCGTGTGCAGTATTGTCATCATGAGTTTTGATACTCTCGAAATTGCATGGATAATTCAAAAACAAGTATTTCTTTATATCTATCGAAATACATGTTCTTGAGGGGCAATTTGTTAGCTGGAAATTTTGAATAAAGAATAATTGGATATCAAAACAATATTTCGAATAAGCATATAAGGAGGTTGATATCAATGATGAATATTGGTGGGAAATATAGAACCATTTTTCTAAAGGACTCTTCGATTTCTAGTGATAGATGATGGATTTCGATTTGGGATTTGTAGTGTTTAAAATATAAAGAGTTCCTTTATGCAAATGTGCCAGAATTGGAAGCGGTCCATAAAAATGGTTTAATTCGAATCGAAGAAAACTAGCAAAATACTTCACTGGCACATGATTCGAATTTCAAATAAGAGCGCCATTCTTAGAAGACGCGTGGAAGTCAGTGAACGTAAGAAGCCTACATGCTTCGAACGTGGCATGATTTTAGAGTAGGACCGTTAGGGTCAGGATATATTAAATAGATGTTTTTATGTAAACATTGGGTGTTCATTTCGTGTACTAAAAAATCTCAAACACTCAAATTACCGTGACTTAAGGGAAACGAGTTAGAAGACAAAATGTACGTATTGAACATCATGATTCTTTACAATTTCAATACAAGTCTTTTTATATTTCTTTCACTTTTACAGTACTTTTGCTCTTAAATCTTTCGATCTCCTTTTATCTCCTTGTTTTACTTGCTTTCAAACACATTTATCTCTTTAGAAACTTCACTTTTACTTTATCCTTTTGTTCAAACACTTCATATTTCCATAAACTGTTATATTCTCAGAAACTCCTTATCTTTACATTCAAGTATTAAATCTTAAGTCTAATTCGAAGCCTTTCCTTTGTACATTCAGTCAGTTTATTTTTATAGACAATCTTAGAGATATTGCTTAAGAATCTCACATTCGACATTAACATATAATATAAATTCATCAAGATAATGGGTATGAACATAGAAATGAGTTATGACACATGTGTCCTAGGATCAATCTAGTCGATCCTGCAAGTAACCAATAATAATCAATAAATTGGAAGACTAGCGGTTGTTTACTAGAAATCACTGTAAACAGCTGGTCGATTGCATAGGGAAATGGGCTTAAAGATGTCATTTGGAGAAACAAAGGAGAATTGTCGGAGAGTTTGAACTCGATCTTAACAAAGAACGAATCAGAATAAATCGTTGAGAGATTTATCTGAACCAATAAAAATCTGGAGACGAATCAGAATAAATCGTTGAGAGATTTATCTGAACAAAAAAATATCTGGAGACGAATCAGAATAAACCGTTGAGAGATTTATCTGAACCAGTAAAAATCCGGGGATGAATCAGAATAAACCGTTGAGAGATTTATCTGAACCAATAAAAATCTGGAGATGAATCGGAATAAATCATTGAGAGATTTATCTGAACCAGTGAAAATCTGGAGACGAATCAGAATAAATTGTTGAGAGATTTATTTGAACTAGTGAAAATCTGGAGACGAATCAGAATAAATCGTTGAGAGATTTATCTGAACCAGTGAAAATCTGGAGACGAATCAGAATAAATCGTTGAGAGATTTATCTGTGCCAGTGAAAATCTGGAGACGAATCAGAATAAATCATTGAGAGATTTATCTGAACCAGTAAAAATCTGGAGACGTATCAGAATAAATCATTGAGGGATTTATCTGAACAAGTGAAAATCTGGAGAAGAATCAGAATAAATCGTTGAGATATTTATCTGAGCCAGTGAAAATCTGGAGACGAATCAGAATAAATCATTGAAAGATTTATCTGAACCAGTAAAAATATGGAGACGAATCAGAATAAATCGTTGAGTGATTTATCTGAACCAGTGAAAATATGGAGACGAATCAGAATAAATCGTTGAGAGATTTATCTGAACCAGTAAAAATCTGGAGACGAATCAAAATAAATTGTTGAGAGATTTATCTGAACCAGTGAAAATCTGGAGACGAATCAGAATAAATCGTTGAGAGATTTTATCTGAACCAGTGAAAATCTGGAGACGAATCAGAATAAATCATTGAGAGATTTATCTGAACCAGTGAAAATCTGGAGACGAATCATAATAAATTGTTGAGAGATTTATCTGAACCAGTAAAAATCTGGAGACGAATCAGAATAAATCATTGAGAGATTTATCTGAACCAGTGAAAATCTGGAGACGAATCAGAATAAATCGTTGAGAGATTTATATGAACCAGTGAAAATCTGGAGAAGAATCAGAATAAATCGTTGAGAGATTTATCTGAGCACGTGAAAATCTGGAGACAAATCATAATAAATCGTTGAGAGATTTATTTGAACCAGTAAAAATCTGGAGACGAATCAGAATAAATCATTGAGAGATTTATCTGAACCGGTGAAAATCTGGAGACGAATCAGAATAAATTGTTGAGAGATTTTATCTGAACCAGTGAAAATCTGGAGATAAATCAGAATAAATCATTGAGAGATTTATCTGAACCAGTGAAATTCTGGAGACGAATCAGAATAAATTGTTGAGAGATTTATCTAAACCAGTAAAAATCTGGAGACGAATCAGAATAAATCGTTGAGAGATTTATCTGAACCATTGAAAATCTGGAGACGAATCAGAATAAATCGTTGAAGGATTTATCTGAACCAGTGAAAATCTTGAGACGAATAAGAATAAATCGTTGAGAGATTTATCTGAACCAGTGAAAATCTGGAGACGAATCAGAATAAATCGTTGAAAGATTTATCTGAACCAGTAAAAATTTGGAGACGAATCAGAATAAATCATTGAGAGATTTATCTGAACCAGTAAAAATATGGAAGAGATATTTTATTATATAGATAGTTGACCAGTCTTTTCTTGTTGAGAATCTTGGTCTGTTGGAAATTTGTTGATGATAATTTCCTGTCAAATGACTCTTTCCTGCAAAAGGTGAAGAGTTAATTGTATGCAATGCTATGATGTATGCGATGCATGGGGTGACATTTGCCTCTCAAAATGAATGAGATTGCACTGTATGTACTTGAGTTGTCAATGTTATGACGTATGGGTGCAAATGTATGGAATTAAAGATTGTTTATGCCGTAGCGTTGCTGGAAGCGGGGAAAATAAATTATTCCGAAGCACTGATGGGTGAGTTTCCAAATATAAACTCTGTTATGGGAAAATCCAGACACTGCTTGTAGTCTTTGTGATATCCTGCTGGGGAAATCTTATAAGTTGGGCAACTTACTGGGGATACTCTGGATCGGTGGTTGGAAATTTTATCCTTTCAGGAATATGAGACCGCTTGATATCAACAGGCTGCATACTGGGGTATATTAGAGATTCAGTGGTAGGATGTATTCGCTTCCGCTCCTGCTGGAGAAGGTGCCTACGGAGGTCTTATGGAATGGCTTATAGATATTATCCTATTTCGTAAAGTCATTAGTAATTGTCTTTCCATTTTTTTTTGTAACAGTAATCACATTCAAATGCATATGTTCAAAAATAAATCATTGGACGTTTTTGTAAACAAGACACAGAAACAAAAAGAAAAAGGAAAACAAATGGTTTTGCACTTCCAAAGGGGACATCTTTGTATTAACTTGAATAAGTATTTTTTGTACAATGAGACGAGCATTCTAGCGAGAGAATGTCGTCTTAAAAAATGAAAATTGATACAAAGAAAAGATAGCTATGTGAAATAATCCCATGGGGTTCCCATTCTGCTATAGTCTTCATGTCTCTGAATGTCTTGTCTACTTGTCGCCTCGACGAAGTTGATTAGATTGATTTAGAGTCGTTTGAGTTGAGTGGTCGATGTTGAAGATCGTCTACAAGATGATCCAATGGGACATAGTCATACGCTTCAATCCCTAACTTTTGCTTGGACCTCCCTCTCGGGTTTTCAGTCCACCAGGATACCCCTTTTTGCCCAAGCCTCCCTTTCGGGTTTTCGACTTACCGGGTGTACAGATTTTTTTTAATTTCCATCCCTTATTTTTGCCCGAACCCTTTTGGTTCGCCGAGAAGCCCTTATTTTTGCATAGGCCAGTCAACCTAGCGGGTCTTTGATCATGCGTAGTATCTTTTAACTATGTCCGTATTTATAGGGTGCGGGAGGTCATTACCATCCATAGTGGTCAAGATCATTTCTCCACTAGAGAAAATGATTTTGATTATAAACGGCCCTTCATATGTAGGGGTCCATTTGCCTCTGGGATCACCTTGTGGCAAAATGATACGCTTGATTACCAAATCACCGACCTGATATACCTGACGTTTAACCTTTTTATTAAAAGTTTTGATCATGCGTTTTTGATATATTTGACCATGACAGATAGCTGTAAGCCTCTTCTCATCAATCAAGTTTAGTTGGTCAAACCGAGTCTGGATCCAATCTTCTTCATTCAAACCAGTATCCTTCATGATTCTTAGAGAGGGGATCTGGACCTCAATAGGCAAGACATCCTCCATGCCGTATACGAGAGAATAGGGTGTTACCCCAGTTGATGTGCAAGTTGTGGTACGATACCCGTGGAGAGCGAACAGTAGCATCTCATGCCAGTCTTTGTATGTGACTGTCATTTTCTGTATGATCTTCTTAATGTTTTTGTTAGCAGCTTCTACAACACCATTCATCTTTGGCCGGTAAGGGGAAGAATTGTGATGCTGAATCTTAAATTTCTCACACAAGGAGGTGATCATAGTGTTATTTAGATTCGTACCATTATCAGTGAGGATTCTCTCTGGGATGCTGTACCGACATATGAGGTTTTGTTTGATGAACCGGGCGACCACATTCTTAGTAACGGAAGCGAAGGAAGCTGCCTCAACCCACTTTGTAAAATAGTCGATGGCCACTAAGATAAAGCGGTGTCCATTAGAGGCCGTTGGCTTGATTTCCCCAATCATATCGTTTCCCCACATAGCAAAGGGTCAAGGAGCCGTCAAGATGTTTAGAGGAACCGGAGGTACGTGCACTTTATCCGCATAAATCTGACACTTATGTCAAGTCCGAGAGTATTGGTAGCAATCTGCCTCCATGGTAGACCAATAATAGCCTGCCCGTAGGATTTTCTTTGCCATTGTATGCCCACTGGAATGGGTACCAAAAGTGCCTTCGTGTAATTCAACCATGATCCTTTCAGCCTCAACCTTGTCTACGCACCAAAGCAATACAGAGTCATGACTACGTTTGTACAAAATGCCATTACTAAGGAAGAATTTAGCTGAGAATATTCTTAGGAACTTCTTGTCGTTCACCGAAGCTCCTTCTGGATATTCCTGAGACTCGAGATACCTTTTAACCTCATGGAACCAGGCTCGATCCACTACTTCTTCAGTACCGATCTCGTGACAGTAGGTTGGTTCATCCATCTGCTCAATGGTGATTTTAGGAGCCTCGTTATCCCAATTAAGTTTAAACATAGATGACATTGTAGTTAGTGCGTCTGCTAGCTGATTTTCTTCTCGCGGGAAATGCTCGAAGGTAATCTTCTCAAAATGCGGAAACAATGTCAATACATGTTCTTTATAAGGGATAAGGTTGGGGTGTTTGGTGTCCCATTCCCCTTTGATTTGACTGATGACCAAAGTTGAATCTCCAAATACATCCAAGTATTTGATCCCCAAGTCTATAGCAGCTTTGAGACCGAATATGCATGCTTCGTATTCTGCCATGTTGTTAGTACAATTGAAGCAAAGTCTGGCAGTGAAGGGAGTATGACATCCTTCTGGAGATATGAGTACATCACCGATACCATTGCCAAGTGCGTTGGATGCCCCATCAAAGAACAAGGTCCATCTGGATCCTTGTTCAGGTCTGTCATATGGCCTGATTTCTTCACAGTTGTCTAATGTCATGATGTCTTCATCCGGGAACTCAAACTTCATGGATTGATAGTCTTCCACAGCTTGGTGAGCAAGGTGATCAGCCAATACACTACCTTTTATAGCTTTCTGGGTAGTATATTGTATGTCATATTCTCTCAGGATCATCTTCCATCTCGCTATTCTCCCACAAAGTTTTACACACCCTATTTCCAAGATGAAGTTTTACACGGACTCGTCATGAAGCAACCCTACACAGGTTCCTCCTATTTCCAGATGCAGTTTTACACGGACTCATCATGAAGTAATCCTACCCAGGTTCCTTCTCAGAAAAATTTAGATGCATTTTTACACGGACTCATCATGAAGCAGCCCTACACAGTCCCATCATAAATTGAAGATTATTTAGACCCCTGCTGGTTCAGTTTAAATCTCTCAACGGTTTTATTCTGATTCTTTCTCGCAGGCACTTTTTATAGTTCAGACATTTTCTCTGGTTCAGATAAATCTCTCAATGATTTGTTTTGATTCTTCTCCAGATCCCCGCGATTCAGTTTAGATCTCTCAATAGGTTTATACTGATTCTTTCTTGCAAACATCTTTTCTGGTTCAAATAAATCTCTCAACGATTTATTCTGATTCTTCTCCAAATCCCTGCTGGTTCAGATAAATCTCTCAATGATTTATTCTGATTCTTTCCTAGTAGGCACTTTCTCTGGTTCAGATAAATCGATCAAAGATATACTTTGATTCTCTCCAGTTAAAGAATATTCAAAACCTCTTTTGGTTCTGTTTAAATCTCTCAATGGTTTATCCTGATACTTTCCAAATGAACACTTCTGGTTTAGATAAATCACTCCAAATATTTATTCTGATTCGTTTCTAGTTGAAAATTAAGTTCAGACTTAGTCCATTTTCTCTCAACAATCACCCTTGGATGGCATCTACAAGCCCATCTCCAGCAAATCTCCATCATTTCTCCAAATGGCATCTATAAGCACATTCCCAATTCATTTTCGAGTGCAAATTTCAGGGCACTCTAGTGTCCAATCATCTTCCATCTTCAAGTCACGAATGGCGGATCCGCCAATATAACTCTTCAGGTTTAAGAAGATTGAACAGGGGCAATATCCATATCTGGATTGTATCTGAACTGTATCTAAAATATGTACTGAATGAGTATCAGAATGAATATATATTTTGATTGTATCTGCACTGTATCTAGAAGATGTACTGAATGCCTATCAGAATGGATCTGTATCTTGATCATATCTGAACTGTATGTGGAAGAGAAATCTGGAATGAGTGCCAGAATGAATCTTTATCTTGATTGTATCTGCACTGTATCTAGAAGTGGATCTAGAATGAGTGTCAGAATGAATCTATATTTAGGCTGTATCTGAATTGTATCTAGAAATGGATCTGGAATGAGTGTCAGAATGAATCTGTATCTTGATTGTATCTGCACTATATCTATAAGAGAGCCTGTAATGAGTGTCAGAATGAATCTATATCTAGATTGTATCTGAGTTGTATCTAGAAGAGAATCTAGAATGAGTGTCGGAATGAATCTATATCTAGATTGTATCTGAACTGTATCTAGGAGATGATAAACTATTGGAGGAATAAACCCTGTCGACGGAATTCTGGACTCTACTGGGGGAAAAACTCTGTCGATGGAGTAATACCCTGCTGGGGAAACACCTTTGTTAAGGAAATTAACTCTATTGGAGAGTAGAGACGTGCAGGGGGTTTTGCAATCTCGGTGGAATAAGCTCAGTTGGGGAAGAGAACTTCCATGAACTGTACTGATCGGGACTCCATAGGTTGGTAACATTGCTGGGAAGAAGATCCTACTCCTTTATCCGCCAAAATGATTTGTCGGGGAAATTATGGGGAACATATGAACTTATGAAAATTACTCTGTGGGGATTTGCAGATGGCTCAAACATTATCCCAACTCCTAGAGTCTTGAGTAAACGCTTATTCCTATTTTTAAGCATTTGTTAACAGCCAATTGTATTCATATGCACATGATTATTCAATTTTAGTCATTGGACATTTCGCAAGCAAAATAGAAAAAAGTAAAATAGAATTTGGCTTTGAAATTATATTTCATTGATAATTTTGCCTATAAACAGGCAACTTTTGTACAAAGAAATGGAAATCCTAGTAAGAGGAATTCGTCGAAGAAAAGATTTACAAAGTGAAAACATATAGCTATGAGGTAATAATATCGTCAAGTTCCAACTTTGTTATTGCCCCTATGTCTTCAAGCATCTCATCCCTTGTTGTCGGAAGAAAGTGAGTTTAATTGATCTGTACCGTTTGAGCTTTGACTTAGGTAATAAAGCACATTGTAGTGATCCAATGGGGACATAATCATACGCTTCAATCCCTAAGTTTTTCCCGGACCTCCCTTTCGGGTTTTCAATCCATCGGGATACTCTTTTTTGCCCAAGCCGCCTTTTCACGTTTTTGACTTGTCGGGCGTACAGTCTTTTCATATATATCCCTAATTTTTTCCCGAACCCTTTTGGTTCACTGGGATGCCCTTATTTTTGCCTAGGCCAGTCAACCTAGCGGGTCATTTTTAGGCGTAGTTTTTTTTACTATATCTACATTCACAAGGTGCGGGAAATCTTCACCGTCCATGGTGGTCAGTATCAGAGCTCCGTAAGAAAATATCTTCTTGATTACAAATGGTCCTTCATAGGTAGGAGTCCATTTTCCCCTGGGATCACCTTGCGGGAGGATAATGCGCTTTATTACCAACTCACCATCCTGATATACCCGATGCTTGATCTTTTCATTGAATGCCTTGATCATGAGTTTCTTATACATCTTACCGTGATAGACAGCTGCCAACATCTTCTCATCAATTAGATTTAACTGATCCAACCTGGTCTGAACCCACTCGTCTTCCTCTAAGTCTGCATCTTTCATGATTCTCAGAGAAGGAATCTGAACTTCGACAGGTAGGACAACTTCCATGCCATAGACCAGAGAGAAAGGGGTTGCCCCATCTGACGTTCTAGCGGAAGTGAGGTAGACGTGAAGAGCAAACAGTAACATCTCGTGCCAATCTTTATATGTCACAACCATCTCCTATATGATCTTCTTTATGTTCTTATTGGAGGCTTCCACTGTGCCATTCATCTTAGGTCGATACAGAGAAGAGTTGTGATGCTTGATCTTGAACTGCATGCAGAGCTCGGTGATCATCACATTGTTGAGATTGGTACCATTATCTGTGATGATCCTCCCGGGGATTCCATACCGACATATCAGGTTGTGCTTGATGAATCGGGTGACCACTTTCTTAGTAACAGAGGCGAATGAGGCTGCTTCAACCCATTTTGTAAAGTAATCAATGGTGACGAGGATGAAGCGGTATCCGTTAGATGTTGTGGGCTTGATTTCTCCAATCATATCGATGCCTCACATTGCGAATGGATAAGGTGCAGTCATGATATTCAAAGGCACTGAAGGTACATGGACTTTATCCGCATAAATTTGAAACTTATGGCAAGTTCTTGAGTGGTGGTGACAGTCAGTTTCCATAGTCGACCAATAGTAATCATCCCTTAAGATCCTTTTAGCCATAGTGTGTCCACTGGAGTGAGTACTGAAGACACCTTTGTGCATATTCTGCATAATCTCTTGTGCTTTCTTCTTATCCATACAACGAAGTAGGGTTGAATCATGATTGCGTTTGTATAGAACTCCATTACTTAATAAGAATTTATCTGAGAACCTTCGCAAGAATTTCTTGTCATTGATGGATGTCCCCTCATGGTATTCTTGAATTTCAAGGTACCTTTTCACCTCGTGAAACCAAGGTTTCTCCTCTACTCCATCAGTGTCAATTTCACAGCAGTGTGCAGGTTCGTCAAATCTTTCAATGGTAGTTCTGGGAGCCTCATTTTCCCATCTGACCTTGAACATGGATGACATGGTAGCCAGAGCATTCGCTAGATGATTCTTTTCTCTGGGTATATGCTCAAAGGTAATCTCCTCGAAATATGGGATCAGGGGTTAGTACATGCTCTTTATAAGGAATGAGATTCGGGTACTTCGTATCCAAATCTCCCTTAACCTGACTGATTACCAAAGCTGAATCCCCGTATAAGTTTAAGAATTTGAATCTTAGGTCAATAGCAGCCCAAAGACCCATGATGCACGCTTCATATTCCGCCATATTGTTGGTGTAGTCGAAGTAAAGTTTGGAAGTAAAAGGTGTATGGAAACCTTCGGGAGAGATGATCACATCACCAATTCCGTTGTGAAGTTCATTATAAGCTCCATCAAAAACCATAGTCCATTGGGATCCTAGTTCAGGTCCTTCACGTGGTCTCAGTTCTTCATAATCTGTTAATTGCATAATGTTCTCGTCCGGGAATTCGAAATTCATAGACTGATAGTCATCTACAACTTGATGTCCCAAATGGTCTTCTAGTACACTTCCTTTGATGGCTTTTTGAGTGGTATACTGGTTGTCATATTCTGTTAAGACCATCTGCCATCGGGCTATTCTTCTGGAGAGAGCTGGATTCTCAAATATGTACTTGATGTGATCCATTTTAGAGATCAACAAAGTAGTATGAGTCAACATATACTATCTTAGTCGGCGATCATCCCATGCCAAAGCCCAACAAGTTTTCTCGAGCAGTGAATATCTTGTTTCACAGTCATTAAACTTTTTGCTAAGGTAGTATATTGCATGCTCTTTTCGACCAGACTCGTCATGCTTCCCCAGCACACACCCCATTGAGTTCTCTAGCACTGTTAAGTACATGATTAGCGGTATTCCTTCGACTGGTGGCCTCAGAATGGGAGGTTCTTGTAGGTACTCTTTAATTTTATCAAAGGAGGTTTGACAATCATCTTTCCATTTTACTACTTGATCTTTCTTCAGTTGCTTGAAGATTGGCTCGCAAAATAGCAGTCAAATGTGAAATGAAATGGACAATGTAATTAAGTCGTCCTAAGAAACCTCTGACTTACTTATCCGTACGAGGAGCTGGCATCTCTTGAATGGCTTTAACTTTCGTAGGATCAACCTCAATACCTTTACCACTGATGACGAAGCCAAGAGTTTACTAGATCTCACCCCAAAGGTTCACTTGTTCGGGTTTAACCTTAGCTTATACTTCCTCAGTCTTTCAAACAATTTGTGTAGGTGATCAAGATGCTCTTCTTCAGTTTGTGACCTGGCTATCATATCATCAACATAGACATCTATCTCGTGGTGAATCTTATCATGAAATAAGGCTACCATGGCACGCTGATAGGTTACCCCGACGTTCTTCAACCCAAAAGGCATAACCTTATAACATAAAATGCCTTACTGCATGACGAAGGTAGTTTTCTCCATGTCTTCAGGTGCCATTTTGATCTGATTATAACCTGAGAAGCCATCCATGAAGGAGAATACCTTATGCTGGGCGGTGTGGTCGAGCAAAACATCGATATGCGGTAGTGGAAAGTCATCTTTGGGGCTCGCCCTGTTTTGATCCCTGTAGTCTAAGCATATACGCACTTTTCCGTCTTTCTTTGGTACCGGAGCAACACTAGCCACCCATTGAGGATAATACGTTACTGCTAAGAACCCTGTGTTGAACTGTTTCATAACCTCAGCCTTGATATTTTCTGACATTTCAGGATGCATGTGACGAACCTTCTGTTTTATCAGAGCACAACTCTCTTTCATTAGCAGACGGTGAACCACAATATCAGTGTTGAGCCCTGGTATGTCTTCGTATGACAAGGCGAATATTTCAACATATTCATGTAGCATTTGAATTAACCTGCTTTTGACACTGCTTTCTAGGTCAGCACATATATTGACTTCTTTTCTATCTGTCTTGGTACCCAAGTACACAACTTTGATTGACTCTTCATGTGGTTGGATAGTCTTCTCTTCCTGTATCAAGAGTCTGGCAAGTTCTCTAGGTATTTCACAATCTTCCTCACCTTTGTCCTCATCTTGGTAGATCGAATTGTCAAAGTCGTATGAGGTAATAGCAGAATCATTATCAACGAGATCCAGAGTGGATGAGGATCTGCAATGTAGTTTGTGGGTGTGTGTAAGAACACATAGGTATTTGAAAATGCAATAAGATAAAAGAAAGACATAGATCACAAAATTTGTATGCAAAACGTCCAATGTTTTTATTGAATGAACAAATGTTTATGAATAGTTAATCAACCCTTTAACAAATGAACCATTTTGCCCCAGGTAAGATACAAGGTTTTAAATTCATTGTTTATTACATAGCCGAAAACTTTTGAAAACACAAAGACAAGAATATAACTTATTACTCCTGACTAAAAGAGATGGGAAAGATGTCTTATGACTTCCAGTTTTCCAGTCCATCACCAACGGTCGGGAATATCCAGTTATTGAAGTCACAATCATTGTCTGCATCCTCTATAACATTGACTCTGGTGTTGCTGATGTGGAATGGAGGTCTCCCAGCACGAGCCCGACAAACATCCCTCTGACCTTCTGCAGTAAAGCCCAGACCAAACTTGTTAGACTTTAAAGGGATATCTGGAAGCTGACCCCAAATTGTATTACCACCTTCTTCAATAGTGGCCTTAGCATATTTCAAGGAGGCCATCTTGTGCGGAGCTTTGGTGATCTTCGAAATGGCTGAGACATCCTCAATAGCAGCAGGAGAGATTACCTCAAAGGTTTGATAGGGTACTTCAATAAATTCTCCATCCATCTTGACATATCGGAATGAGTTGAGGTGGTTGACCATATATTCCTCCCCTCCACAAACAGTAATACTTTCCCTTTCACCGGATATTTTAGCTTCTGGTGCATGGTGGAAGTGACAGCACCAGCCCCATGGATCCAAGGGCGTCCCAATAAGAAAGAGTAAGCTGACTGGATGTCCATGACATAGAAAGTGCACTAAAAAATTTGTGAACCCACCTTGATCGGGAGGTCCACTTCTCCATGCACCATTCGTTTCGATCCGTCAAAGGCTCGAACTATGATATTGTTGGGCTTCAGCACCAACCCTTCACAATATAATTGGTCGAGAGTGCCTTTCAGCAGAACATTCAGAGATGATCCTAAGTCAATCAATACATGGGCCAATGTAGTGCCCTTGCACTCAATGAAGACGTACAAGGCCCTATTGTGATTCCTCCCCTCCGGAGTCAAGTCATCATTGGAGAAACCCAAACCATTGTCAGTTATCATACTAGCTACATAGCTTCCAAATTGATCTACCAAAATTTCCTACGGCACATGAGCAGTCTTTAGGAATTTCACCAAAGCCTTCGCATGGGCCTCAGAACACAGTAGTAGTGACAACATATATATTTTGGATGGGGTCAGCCCCAACTGTTCGAAAATTTTATAATCACTCCGGTGAATGATCTTCAGAACCTCTTCTAAATCTTCTCCAGAAGTATCTTTGACAGGAGTTTCTTTTGGCACCTCCGTCCGAGCAGGCTCTATCACCGACTCTTTAACCCGAACCCTAGCAGTCGTCTTGGAAACTGTAACCTGAGCAGGTGGAGATATTTCCGAAGAGAAAATCATTCCACTTCTTGTAATCTTACTGGTCCCCGAAATATTGAAAATTCTGGGATCAACTTTTTCTCTTTCTTCATCAGACAATTGTTTCTTGACGGCATGATAATAGACGCCAAACCCATAGTGCCACAGAATTGCCTTCTCCGAGGAGTGCGGGATAGGCCCGGGCATTGTAATAACAAGCGGAGCAGCTTTTGGATTGGCGGTAATCCTTATAGGACCTTTAGAAGGGATCCTAAAAGGAGTACCAGAAATAATAGACAGATCTTGGGTTCGTTCATCAAGCTTTGAACACCCTTTTTTAGTGACTCGCATCCATTGGGTTCGATTGCACAGCAATAAAAACCTTCAACACAACCTAGAAATAAACCAGCTTGTAACAAATTCTTCTTTATTATAGAGAGCAGAGTAATCACATTATTCACAGAAGTAATATACAGAATATCTTCAACAACACTTATGCCTTTATCATGTTTGGGCATAGGTGTTGTAATCACATTTGGGGTTTCTGGAGGATCAAACTCAATCTCCTTTTGTCAATCATGTCTTGAATCTTGTTCTTCAAGGCCCAACAATTGTTGGTGTCATGGCCAAGACTGTTTGAATGATAAGCACACTTTACGTTTGGATTCTACTTGGGAGAAGCGGTGTTCGGATTTGGAGGAGGATCCCGTAGTGAAATGAGCTCGGATTTTAGCAAGTGTTGTAGTGCCTGAGATAAAGGCATATTAATCTTGGTGAATTTCCTTCTCAGAGCGTCTGGCCTTTGGTAGTTACCCTGTTGTTGCTATTGTTAAGCAGGCGTTGTATTGGAAATTAATACTTCTCCCACATATTGGTGGCGACTACTTTTACCATGGCTCTTCTGGCCATAGACAGCATTGACCTCATTTTTCCCTCCAAATGACTTCTTCACAACATTTGAAGATGCATCCATCGGGATCTTCCCGCTCTTGATACCATTTTCTATTCTTTCCCCGGTCAGAATCATCTTTGTAAAACCAGATGAGGAACTCTTGATCAACAGATTAAAGATTGCGCCTGTCAGAGTGCCCATAAACATGTCTACCATTTCCTGATCATTCAGAGGAGGTTACACCCTTCCATCTAAGTCCCTCCATTTCTGAGCATATTCCTTGAACCCCTCATTAAAGCCCATGGACATGTTCTGCAGTTGTACTCGATTTAGTGCCAGGTCAGCATTGTATTGATACTGTTTGTAGAAAGCAACAACCAATTCCTCCCAAATATGAATATTGGTTCCCTCAACTGATAGAACCATTCCAATTATGTTCCAGCCAAACTTTCCTGGAAGAAATGGACCAATAACTTCCAGTCAGCAGTGTAAGGCTGGATTTTCCTGACGTACGGCCTCAAGTGGAGCTTAGGACAAGAGATCATATCGTACTTAGAAAAAACAGGGACCTTGAACTTAGGTGGGATGACCACCACTGGAACCAGACCTAAATCACTGAAATCTAATCTAGGCACCTTCTGGACTTCCATTTCCTTGAGCTTGTCCTCCAACTGCTTATATTTGTCATCCACAAGGGGGATATTGTTCATCATCAAAGTCTTAGTCTTCAGAAGTATTCTCATAATCCTGCTTGTCCTTGTCATCCTTATCATTATTGTCATCTTCTTTAGAGGAGTCATCTTCTACCTGGACTGGTTGAGCAGGATCCTTGAATCTCCTCCTCAGGTTGAAGACAACATGCTTCTTAGTCTTCTTTTTCTTGGTGACAAGTTCCAACAACTCTTTTTGTCCTTGGTCCAGAATCATGAGAGTTTCCTGGAACTGAGCATGTTGATCCTGGAGATCCTTTACGGTTTGCTTGAGAGCCATTTCTCTGCTGGAAAAAACAGTGAGAAAATGATAATCATGTACGAAAACTGTTATGAAATGATGCATGATATGTAAATGCAATGATTTCAAGGACTTTAGGAAATTTAAATTTGTTAACCAGGAGGAAACAAGAAACAAAAATTTTATTAGCAAATTTCAAATTACAACTGCCTTTTAGGCTTACAAAAGCTTTCAAAGATAAAATGAACTCCTAAAATCTAATAATCAAATATCCCGAGGACGCTTCCTCTTTGTACCAATATAAGCATTAAGACTCTTTTCCTCGTGAAGTTGCCTTGTGAGTTCCAACACCTTCTTCTCACTTGCGTAGAATTAGGTCTCAAAGACATCTCGTTCTTCCTTCAGTTGAATCTAAGACTTCTGCAACTTTTCAAGGTCAATAGGCATACCAGGGTGGAGAATGGTATAAGGAACACCCCCCTTAATAACATGCTCCACAACTATTGGTAGGATGGATGGATATGGCATCATGAGACTTTGAGCACGGGCTTATACCCATTTGAGATAAGGTTCAAGAGGACTGGAATTATTATGCCCCAAAGTTTTGCTTTCAACCTTGCTTACCATTCCCCAAGCGTGTACGAACCTTTGATGATAACCTTGGACATCGTTCTCGTATTCGAATATAATACCTTGAATGAGTGCGTCATGGAGACCATCTCTTCGAGCATAGCCAAATTATCTTAGAGCCAGAGAAGGGTTATAATTAATACCTCCCCTAATGCCTAAGAGTGGAACATTATGGAACTCCCCATAATGGTAAATGATAGTCATGTCCTCTTGAGATTGAGAGCACCAACGAATATCTGTATGAGAAAGCGATATTATCCTTTGAGACCAACCCAAGCCTTGTCCGTTCCTTAATACTGATTAAGGAAGGTGCGAAATAAAATAACTAGATAGCAATGGTATACAACACATGATAATCTCTCTCCTCTTCATGGTATGAGTGTGAAGAGAATGCAAAACGTCCCCGAGCAAAGTAGGCACAGGGTTACGAGAGAGGAAAATTCTAACAACATTCACATCTATGAGTTGGTATGGATTGGGGAATAATACTAACCCATAGATTAGAAGAGCCAGGACTTATTCAAAATCTTGAAAGTCCAAATAATCCCAAAACAGCTGAGCCTTTTATAACAGGAACCTAGCTAGAAAACCCTTGACTCCGCTCCTTGTTTCCCAGTTGGATATAATGTCAGACCGTTTCAGATGCAAGGCTGCTACAATGACTTTTGGCTTTGGAGCTTCCTCTAAACCGGTGAAAGGCATATGGTAAAGAATGGGAACTCCCAGTAATTGAGAGAACTCTTCTATAGTGGGTGCTAAATGATAATCGGGAAAGGTGAAGCAATGGTGTTTAGGGTTAAAGAACTGAAAAAGCACACCCATTATCTTTTCTTCAAAGCTTGAGGTAACCAGGTTGAGAAGTCGACCATATATTTTGGTGAACGAGGAGTTCTCAGGAACCTTTGATTCTAACTCTTTGAGTTGAGAAGGCATCTTTACAAAACTGATTCGGATAATAATTCTGCGAGTGGAGGCCATGGCCTGCAAAACAGAACAAAGATAAATTCCCTTGGTCCTTGAAATGGTTAGTGAAAATGAATATGGATGTGATGATGCATAATGTCATGTTTGAACAAATGATCATACACAAGCAAGACACACAAGGCCTTAGGTTTAGGCTTACATGGGGTTTGTAGGTAAGTACCCTCTTGAAGTTTAATTGGTTCAACCTATCCTAAAAGAAGTAACTGGGTTCTAAGGAATCTCAATATCACGGATCTTTCTTCATCGGGCATTGTTTCAGCTCGAGCGATCTTTTCTTGCGACCAAAATATCCCGAAATTACAATCTCAATGAGTGTAGTATCGAGTATCAACCAATCCTCAGTTTTTCACCGAAGTCGACTATCTCACTACTTTCTAATGGCCAAGTTTGTTCAAATAAGGTTCTAAAGTCAGTTAGTGCTTCATGACACCATACATCGGCCCCATATTCTCCTTGATTCAATATAGAGGATACCAGTACCAATAAATGTGTCACACTAACATAGCCATCGCTTCAACCATCTCGGTATTACGCTGTACAATCCCCACGATCTATTGCTACTTACCTAATATGCCCTAGATCCGGGTATATGATCTATACAAGAATACCCAAACATAAAACTGAAATGTAAAGAAAGAAAGTCAAACAAGTTAATAATTTTAAATATAATCTAGCTCTAAGGTAACCCCACTTTTAGTGTCAGATCCCAAGCAGAGTCGACAATTCTGTAATACGGCGGGAGAACTGACTTTACTGGTTTTGCATTTTATGCAATTGTTGCGGTTAGTAAGAGACGCCACCGGATTTTATTTTATCCAACAAAGGAAAGGGTGAAAAGAACAGTAAAGACATTTTTAAATATTTTTAGTTCGAGGGGTAGATTATGGAAAGGGAAGGTATTAACACCCTTTCCATCCGTAGTTATCTACGGGCTCTTAGTTGCTAGCTCACTTTGAAAATGCTTTTTTGGTGTAAGTGTGTTTGAAAATATTTTTGAAAATACGCCTTAATGCGGTGAACTTTGTAATGTTTCTCGTATCGTTGAGAACGTATACAAAGGGGTTTTTTCTTTGAAAATATTTAGGAAAAGAGTTTGTGTATGTGTGAGAAATTTGTTTTGTTTTTTTGTGAGCAAGCAACTATAAGCGGTCTACCTACTCGAACGGTCATTGTAGTTTTATTATTTTCTTTTAGATAATGCTATCCCACCATTAGTTGGTGGGTAGCCCTATCATTGGATGTTTTGAGGGATGGGCGAGGGTCATCGTATAGTCATAAAGGCAACTCATAGGACACTTTAGCAATTTTATCGTAAGGGAAGATCATATACCGAAGGCAGCATCAAAGTGTCATCGAGGGATTATGATCTTTTTAAACGAGGGTCTTTGCTAAAGTGTCCCACGTTCGAGGGACATGACTGTTTTTTTCAAAGGAAACAAGTGGAGGTACCTTAGAGGTGCGCATGTGCGAATTTGTTGTGTTTCAGTTATTTATCTTAAACATTTAGGTTTTCTATTGTTTGTTTTTAGTCTTTCCATACAAGCCTATTAAGCATACATCTAGCAGTTAAATATATACAAGTACGAAAAATAAAATGCGGAAAATTGAATTGACGCTATTACATCGCTTCAGGATAGGGGAATTTACAAACCAAAAATAGGGAAATAAAAGAGTAAAAAGTCCTAGTTAAGCTATTACAACCCTTTCGACAGTTAAATAATTTGTGAAAATAGTGCAAATAAAATAAATAAACATGCAGGGAAGGGAAACCCTAAAAAAATTTAAGTGATAAAAAGAAATATTTTTTTGTTATTTTTTCATTTTTTTTTGTTTAGAAAAATAGTTAAATTAAATTAAAGAAACCCTAGTTCTAATTAGTTAATTAATTAAAAAGAGGTGATTAAAATAATTAATCAAAATTAACTTAATTAATAAAACCTTAAGTTTAATATTTTTTTTATTTTTATGATTTTATTATTTTAATTAAAACAATAAAACTGATTAAAGAAAAAGAAATGTTAATTGAGATAAAATAAAGAAAATTAAAAAAAAAAACTTGATTGGGCCTGCATTTAAGTAGCAAGGGGGGGGGGGGGGTGAATTGGAAAACTGGATCCAAGCCCAATATAGCAGCGTTGGATCCAGTGAGGGCAGCTTTAGGAGATCCACCATGGGAGGGTACTCCAGGGGCGTTGGATGTGGCCCTGTAATGATCTAGTGATTGAAAGTTGAAGGTGTATGGTGGGCGCGCTGAGAAGTATTGCATTGAATCTGCAAGAAAACATTAGAAAATATAAAATGCAAGTGGCAGGGATAGAACCCATGCCCTTGCACATGAAAGTTCCTTACGTGCGTTGTCTCTACCACTGGGTCAATTTGTTTATTCGCTACATTAGTTAAAATAAAACAATATAATATAAAACGAAAGTCAAATCCAGATCAGCAACTACGCGCGCATTAAGTGGGCCCTGATCATTTGAATGGGAAAATCAGGAATAATTGTTTTTCCATGCAAGCCTTTGGTCAGAGTCAACCAACTCAGGGACGCCAGAGTCAAACTCTGGTCGTCCCCTCTGACCATCCAAACTTCTGAATCTGCAAAAACAATAAAATCAATATCCAAGGCTCGACCTACCCCCCCCCCCCCTAAATCACATGTTACGAGTTCAAATATGGCATTGGTTTGGTCTGAAACAGCCAATATCTCCCAGATCGATGCTCAACAGCTTTAAAACCCTAGCAATAGTAACATGTATTTTAAGCCTTAAGGCTCGTATGCATTACGTCAAACTTGTCTTATGCATTGCTATAAACATGTATGTAAATGTTAAATGGGTTAACAATACATATTTAACAATATTGGATTCAAGGAAATATACCAAAATGGTGGTGACTGGATATAGGCGTTCTGGACGTGAAAGACCTTGACTACGAGCCTAATTCAACTCCTGGGAACCTCAGGGGAATGAATGGATCTTTTGTTTGGCTTGAGAGAGGTAGGAGGTGAGAGTCAAATTTTGCAACTTTGAGGGAATTTCTAAGAATTTCGTATGGCTTTGTTATGCAACCTATGTGTGTCCTGGCTTCTGAATGTGCTATGTCTTATATAGGTGGAAGAGAGGAGTAGCTAAGTATGGTAAAGAATCAATGCATTAACCTTGGCCTTAAAAAAAATCAAAATTTGAAAATTATCCATTTTTGTTGGATTCTTGCCGTTTCTGTTTGGTGCATGAACCTGGACAGGTTGTTTATATTTTGCTCGAGTTATTGGGCTTCAAGATGGATCAAGCCAAGCCCACATGTACTAGCCCATGATTTCTTGTGTTTTTTATTTAATTTATTTGATTTTAAATTAAATTAAATCAAGATAAATATAAATAAAAATCAAGGCCATGCATAAATGGAATTAGAGGTCCTCTAAGATGTTAGGGACATGTTTGAAGTCTAAAAAGTAGGCTCATTGGTTCAAAATTGCAATTTTGCTCAATTTGCACTTCATGAATTTCTTCAAAATTCCACAACTTGTGCAACTCATGACTTGCTCAATGTTTATCTTTTGAAGATGATATTGGACTTTTTGTAAATTTCAAGATGTATTCTACAATCTCTATGTTGATCATTTTTTCTTTTGAAGAAATTATCTTGATGTAAATTGCCTTGACAAAAAATGTCTTTTGGTGACTTCTGAAAATGACCTATAATGTGTGAGCTCATATCTTCCAAATGATGAATTTTTTAGACTTGAGAGTAATAGAAAAGTTGTAGGGAATTGAATTTTATTCATAATGAGATATGTTTAGGGAAAAGTTGATGAAGTATGTGAAAGTTATGCCTGGTCAAAGTTCAGTTGACTTCTCCTAAGGAAACCTTAATTTGGCAATTCTTGACTTATGATGATCTGAGGGCTTTCCTTAAGGAATCATGATCAACAGTTGATCAAATGATGAATATCACTTCAAAATGTTGATGTTGACCAAAAACCTTGAAGTTTGACTGTATGTTGACCATAGTTGACTTTTTTACCAATACAGTTGATTTTCAATCATCTGAGTCATTGACGAAGCAAACTTGTGATGTAGGGCTTGAAACTTGACATGAACCTTGTTGAGAACCTATTAAGAACCATGGAAGCCACTTGATACTTTTGAAAACCAAATTTCCTTGAGAAACTTCAAACCCTAGTTATAGGCTTTTGGCTTAGGAGGAGCATCTGACTGGTCAACCCTTGAGTGTCTTGAATTTTTGAGGAGCCTTGAAAGAATGTATTAAGAAAAATGGGAGGGAAAATTTTGGGGTACAACATAAGCACCTGAATCTCATTCCTTATCGAGAGCATGTATTAACACTAATTTCGTACTTCGAGGAGATTAATTTTGAGCATATCCCACGTGAAGAGAATCAGCTGGAAGATGCATTGGCTACCATGTCATATATGCTCAAAGTCAGATGGAATAATGAGACTCCTCAAATTACTATCAAAAGATTAGACGAACCGACACACTGTTACGAAGTTGATACTGATGGAGTAGAAGAGAAACCTTGGTTTCATGAAGTTAAAAGATACCTTGAGGCTCAAGAGTACCCCGAGGGGGTATCTTTCAATGACCAAAAATTCCTACGGAGGTTCTCAGCCAAGTTCTTCCTGAGTAATGGGGTTCTGTACAAACTCAATCATGATTCGACTCTGCTTCGCTGTGTAGACAAGAAGGAAGCGGATAAAATTATGGAATATATGCACGAAGGTATCTTTGGTACTCACTCCACTGGACATACTATGTCTAAGAAGATTCTGAGATCGGGATACTATTGGTTGACTATGGAAATTGACTGCCATCATCACTCAAGAACTTGTCACAAGTGCCAGATCTATGCTGACAAAGTACATGTGCCTCCAGTACCTCTGAATGTCTTGACTGTTCCTTGGTTGTTTGCAATGTCGGGAATTGATATGATTGAAGAAATAAAGCCTACGGCTTCCAACAGACACCGCTTCATCCTTGTCGCAATTGATTACTTCACGAAATGGGTTGAAGCAACCTCGTTCGCCTCTGTTGCTAAGAATGTTATCGTCCGGTTCATTAAGCATTACATTATCTATCGGTATGGTATCCCCGAAAGGATTATCACATACAATGGTACCAATCAAAACAACACTATGAACACGGAACTCTGCACACAGTTCAAGATCAAGCACCACAATTCTTCTGCGTATCAATCGAAGATGAATAGCATAGTGGAAGCCACCAATAAGAACATCAAGAAGATTATACAGAAGATGACGGTGACGTATAAAGATTGGCACGACATGTTACCATTCACTCTTCATGGATATCATACTTCAGTATGAACATCAACTGAGGCAACCCCATTTCTCTAGTCTATGGTATGGAAGATGTCCTACCTGTCAAAGTTCAAATTCCTTCTCTAAGGATCATGAAAGATGCAGATTTAGACGAAGAAGAATGGATTTAGACAAGGCTGGACCAGTTGAATTTGATTGAGGAGAAAAGGCTTGCATCTGTTTGTCATGGTCAGATGTACCAGAAACGTCTGATCAAAGCATTCAGCAAGAAAGTTAAGCATCATGAATATTAGGATGGCGACTTGGTAAAAAAGCGCATCATATTACCACAAGGTAATCCCAGGGAAATATGGACTCCCACCTACGAAGGTACATTTGTAGTCAAGAAGATATTTTCTGGTGGTGCTATGATGCTTACCACCATGGGCGGTGAAGATTTTCCGCACCCTGTGAATGCGGACATAGTCAAAAGATATTGTGCATAAAAGTGACCCGCTAGGTTGACTGGCCTAGGCAAAAATAAGGGCATCCCGACGAACCAAAAGGGTTCGGGAAAAAATTAGGGATATATATATATATATATATATATATATATATATATGTATATATATATATATATATATATATATATATATATATATATATATATATATATATATATATATATATATATATATATATATATATATATATATATATATATATATATATATATATAAAGGTTGTACACCCGACAAGTCGAAAACCTGAAAAGGCAGCTTGGGCAAAAAAGGGTATCCCGGTGGACTGAAAACCCAAAAGGGCGGTCCAGGCAAAAAATAGGGATTAAAGCGTATGACTATGTCCCGTGGGATCACTTATAGCAAGGTTTATTACCAACGTCAAGTTCAAATGGTACGTACCAATTCAGTCAACTTCTTCTGACAAGCAAGGGATGAGATGCTCGAAGACATAAGGGCAATAGCAGAGTTGAAACTCGACGAGATTATTTCCACATAGTTATATGTTATGTTTTTACTTTGTACTCTTTTCATTTTACGACAATGTCCTCTTACTAGGATTTATGTCTCTTTGTAAAAAATCGCCTGTTTATAGGCAAAATATCAATACAAATACCACTTCAAAATCCAAATTTTTGTTTTACTATTTTTGTTTTGTTCGCAAAAACGTCTAATGACTAAATTGAATGAACATATGCATATGAATATGATTACTATTAACAAAATGTGTAAAAAAAATAAAGTATTTACTCAAGACTCTAGGAGTTGGGATAGCGCCCAAGTAATCCATAAATCTCCACAGAGAAATCCTTACAGAACTATCTTCACAAGCTCATCTTCAATAAATATACATTCCCTGTAAGTCCAATATGCTTTCAAAACAGGAATTGGGGAATCTTCCAGCAATTAACCTAATCATACCCTCCAGTAGATTCCCCTAGCAGATAAAGGAGTGTGATCTTTTCCCCGAAAATGCCACCAATCTACAGATTCCCAATCCTTATCAGAGATTATTTCATCGAGACAGTTCATAGAAATTATCGTCCCCAACTGAGTTTATTTCTCCAAAACTATAAAATCCCTGCAGAATTCTCTTCTCCCGCAGGGAAGATTTCCTCAGCAGAATATATTTCTCCAGCATGGTTTATTTCTTCAACAAAGTATATTTCTTCTGCGGGGTTTATTTCCCCAACATAATTCAATCTCCCCAACTTGAGTCTATTTCTATGAATACTACAAATCATCGACATAATTCCTATCTCTATCGAAGGACAATCCAGGTTGCTATCCCCAGAGAATTTCTACGAAATCTGAAACTGGACCAGATATCGTTTAATCTTATCCTCCCTAGACGAGTTGACATCCATATCAGAAAATCAGCCAGACAACACCTTGGGAGGTGATTTGTCTCTTTTATCCCCGGTCAGGGTATATAAGAACTAAATTCCCTAGTAGAGCAATGAACGACCAATGTTCTTGAACTCTCCTCCCCAAACAGAAGTCAACATTCCCCAGCAGAGTATCTTCAAACCGAAAGCATAAATTCCCAGTGGAGACATTCTAGACAAGAGTTAAGATTACACATATTCTTCATCCCCGACACCACAAGGATTTATTTTCCCAATCGAAGATGTTATACAAAGCTACCAATATGCTTCAACAACACCTCACATCCATACATCATTTACAAGTATCATAGCATGTGCATACGACACACATATTAAGCTCTCATTTAATTTAAGAAAATCATTACACAGTGCATTACATATATCATGATATTGCATACAACTCACTTTTTATCTTTTCAGGTAAATGTCTACAAACAGACAGATATCATCAACAATTCTCGAACAGGTCGCAGATTAAATCCTGAAACAAGATAGGACAACTATTTGTATGACCAGGTCCAAGATTAATTCTCGAAAAAAGATGGGGTAACTATCTGTACGATCAGGCGGTATGAATTCCTGAAATAGAATGTGTTTGCCAACAGAAAGCAGGTCAGAGATTAATTCCTAAAACAGGACGGAGAAACTATCCATATGACTATGCAAAGATTAACTTCCGAAACCGGACAGGGAAAATATCTTTATAAACAAGAAAAGATTAACTCCCGAAACAGGACGAGAAAACTATCAACAGGGCCAGGTAGTATGAATCCCCAAAATAGGACGGGTTTACCAACAAAAGTTAAATGTAAATCAATTCCCAAAACAAGACGGGGTGACTATCTACATGACTAGCATTTACTTCAGAGACTAAATCTAATGAACACTCTCCTCATAGACTAAATTCTGACAAGCATCTCCCTCAGAGACTAAATCTAACAAGCAACTACTTAAACACCTTCCCAAGAGGTTCATTCTGGAAAGCCTTCTTCAGATACAGTCAATCGTAGATTCATTCTGATACTTCTATCAACAGTTACTTTGGATGGCATCCATAATCCCATCTCCGAAGACTCTTCGTCACCTCTCCAAATGGAATATTTAATCCCATTGAAGAAATATTATCAACCAACAACGTCACCTCCTGCACATACGAGTGCAAATTTATGGGCTTTTAAGTGTCCAATCATCTTATGCCTTCAAGTCATGAATGGAGGACAAACTAATCTAAATCTCCAGGTTTAAGAAGATTGAATACAGGCAGTTATTCTACCCCAAACTTTTCCCTCTCATTTTATTCAATACATTCTCCTAGGGTTACCAAATGCTCAAGGTTGGTCAAGAATTGATCAGACAAATTCTCGTCCTAAGCAATGGATCCCCAACTAGGGTTTCACTTTTCACAAGGAAGTTTGGGTTTCAAAATCCTCAAATGGAATTCATGGTTTCTTATATGTTCGAAGCTATGCTCATACCAAGTGTCATGCCTTGCATTACAAGTTTTCTCAGTCAATTGCTCAGATGATTGAAAATCAACTATATTGGGTAAAAAATCAATTATGGTCAACATACAGTCAAACTTTAAGATTTTTGGTCAACATCAAGATTTTGAAGTCAAATTCATCATTTGATCAATAGTTGATCATGATTCCTTAAGGAAAACTCTTAAATTATCAAAAGTTACTAAATTAGGGTTTTCTTAGGAGAAGTCAACTTAACTTTGACCAAGTATAACTTTCACACGCTTCATCAATTTTTCCCCAACCAAAGCTCATTTTGAAGAAAATTCAATTCTCTACATCTTTGTCTCTCTAAGCTCAAGTCCAAAAAATGCTTCATTTGAGAGATATGGGTCAAAAAATTACAGGTCATTTCAACAGTCAATAAAAAGACACTTTTTGTCAAGGCAACTTACATTAAGATAAATTATTCAAATGAAAAAATTATCAACATAGAGATTGTAGAGGACACCTTGGATTTCCAAAAAGTCAAAGAACATTTTCAAAAGAAAAAAATTGAGAGAGTTATGGCCAATGCAAGTTTGGAAATTTTTAGCAAATGCATGAAGGTCAAACTGAGCAAACTTTATATTTTGGGCTATTGGGCCATTGTTTTAAAGTCCAAGCATGTATTACACTTCTTATACACCTCAGATCTTGTTCATGCACCTCTTAATCTATTTTATTTTGATTTATTTTGATTTATTCATTAATAATTCAAAAATGAATAAGATAAAATATGAGGCTTCTTACACAAAGTCCAAGCCCATCTTATCTTTGACCTAATTCATGCTATATATTCTACACTCTTCATACAAGCAAGACACAAACCCTTTATCTCAAGAAACTATCCCAAAAACTCACAAAATTTCAAGAACTAGGGTATAATCAAACACTGCCTTCCAGTGAGTTTCAGTCAACCACAAACATTCTATCAGTTCCCTGAGGCTTCCAGGAGTCATACCCAGCCATCCTTGAAGGCCGTAGCACCCTAGATCGCAACAGCCACACAACTCCAATTGATGGATTTTTCTTGAATCCAAACTTACATGCCATGTGTTATTCATTGAATTCATACATATATTCTTTCTCATAATAATGTTTAGATTCATTTAGACTCATTGTTTGCATGTTTTTATGAAGGAATGGTTAATTTCCATACTCATGTTATTTTGAATAGGGTTCTTTTCTTTCACTAAGGTGTGCTATTTTTAAGATTTAAGAATTGGTCTCACAGGAGAAGACGACCGAAGCTAGGGCTCAGGCGCTTCTCTAGTCCATTTGTGATGGTTCATATTATATTTATTTGTTTCTATTATACAACCAGATGAAACAGCCACCCCAGTGGCAGAAGCACGCGCATTAAGGCATTTTTGTTAAAGGGCATGCGTTAGATCCTGCCTTTAGTCATTTATTTTCTTCATATTTTCATGATTTGCAGGATAACTTACAAAACACGCTGAAGCTATCTACTAACACCAAGGCACGCCTGGCCTGGTGGTGAAAGTGCTGAGTGAAAGGGTATAGGGCGTGGGTTCAACACCCAGCCCTGGTAAGTTTTTTAAACCCTTATTTTCTTACTATTTTCACTTATAAAACCCTAAATTCATCAAACTAAACCATTTTTTATTTAATTAATTTTTTCACAAACCCTAATCGACATTATGGTTTAGTTTTTTTTGTTAATTAATAATCTTTCTTCTTTTTTTTTTCAAATTAAAATTAATTAGGGTTTTTAGGTTTTTTTTAATTAATTAAAATTAATTAGGTTATTAGGTTAATCGTCAAAAAAAATTTTCTAACAAAAATCAATCTAAGAAATTTCCTTTTCTTTTTCCTCTCTTACTGCTTTGCGTATTTTGTTATTTTCGCCTTTTTCGATTATTGTACTTGCTTACGGTTTGTAATAGATAATTAGGGTTTTTTCCTGCATTTTTATTATTTGTACCCCCATCCCTGAAGCCCTGTAATAGCGTATAATTTTATTTTTCCGCACTTATATTTTTATGCTTTGTATACATTACTGTTAGCGTAATAGGATTGTATGGCAAGAATAAAAGCAAACGGTAGCAAAACCCTAATGCAAGATAAATAAACTGAATTGAATACACTCACACACTCACACCTCAAGGGTAACCTCCCTTGTTGCCTTCAATAAAAATAGTCATGTCCCTCGAACGTGGGGACGCTTTAGCAATGTCTCTCAATTAAAAAGATCGTAGTCCCTCGATGACCCTTTCGATGTTGCCCTCGGTAAAAGATCTAGTCCCTTATGAATCGCTAAAGCGCCCCTACGAGTTTCCTTCGATGATTGTACGATGACCCGCGCTTATCCCTTTACATCCAAAGATAGGGATTCCTACTTACTAATGGTAGGGTAGCACTATCTAAAGGAGAAGGAAAAGAACGATAAAGACTTTGAGTAGGTAGATAGCTCGTAATCGCTTGCTCACAAACAAAACAAACAATTTTTTACACAAACATTTTCAAAAACATTTTCAAACAAACAATTTGTATGCATTCTCGAGAATCATTACAAAGTTGCCTTACTATTGGCATTTCTAAATATTTTTCAAACATACGAACACAAACATTTTCAAAACAAAGTGAGCTAGCGATTAAGAGCCCGTAGATAACTACGGATGAAAAGGGTGCTAACACCTTCCCTTTTCATAATCTACCCCACAACTCAATAATCTCAAGGTATTTCCTATTATTTTCACCCATTCATTATTGGATAAAAGAAAAGTCGATGGCGACTCTTTTTATCTGCAACATTTGTGATAAAATGCAAAACCAAAAGTCAGTTCTCCCACCATATTACAGCCCAATTGAAAACACATCTTCCTTTAGAAATGTACCTAATATTTAAAGATGTATCGGGATTCAATTAATTATAATCCAAGTGACCATAATATCCTCCAAAAATACAATCTTCTTCTAACTTGGCCAATATCCTTTTTACCCCAAGACTCACAACCATTCTATAGTCCATCTCTGAAACATCTGATGATCACAGACCAAAATAAACTCCAAATAATAAACTTGCCTTTTAAATTGTTTCCTTCAGAGCTTCCTTATTCAAGGCCTCCTAGCCCTATATAATCTTACACATACTGGAGTAACAAATTGTTGAGATGATGTTCCAGCATCTGGTTGAACATCAATACCTTTCTCAATGAACATATCACTGATTTTGATTCTGAAGTCACTCATCATTAAAAGTACTTCTCTCAATAAAGTAACTCAGAAACACACCTTGTTATCATTAAGGGAATGGATGAGACCCTTGGAAGACTTTCAGATAATAGATTCATTTTGTTAAGAGAGAATCATATACACATTTCTATCCACCAAGACCATCACCTTGAATTGAACCAAACAGAACCATAAAATAGGTTTTAGAGCCTTTGCAACTGTCTGCTATTGCACCTTCTGGTGAGACATCTTGACTTCTTCTTTCTTAAGCACCAAGTAAAAGGATACACAACTAAATGCTTGTGAAATGCACAAATATCAATTGTTCTTAAATCCTAAAATAACTTCAAATAACATTCTTCCTTGATGACATATACCTTCATACCTTGATCACAATACTGACTTATGTGAATCACAAAGCCATTAGTCCTTTAGTAAGAAGAAAAACCAATTACCAAAAAATAGAGAATCCATCCTGAATTCTTTAGTTATCCAATTTTCTTATAACTTCCATTTTAGCATCATCCACAAAGTATCACTGATTAGAATGAGACTTAAAAAACCCCCGAGAACACTTTTACTGCAGTTCAGTGTATGGAACAGTTATTGTCGAAATATAAATCATCTTAGTTGGAGATCTAAGAAAGGTATGAGAGATAAGAATATTATCACCTTCCATGAGTATTAACCACTGCTTGGTTAAACAATGCTTAACTTGGCCTTTGAGATAGTAACCAAAACTGTTAATATTAACTTTTCATAAAAGAGATATCTTCAGTGCAAGTAAATACATGTAGCATGAGTAAGTTGATGTCCAAAACAATGTTAAGACATTAACATTGACATACTTGACTCAACTTTTCTTTTGATAACACAACCTTTTGTCACTTTGAGTCTTCATTTTTCCTATCATAGCTAGAAAATGTGAAATCAAGCTTTCCAAATGTTTTGATGAAGACAAGCTAGCATGCAGAAATGAATGGATCAAGATAGAAGATTTATCTCAAGCAAAGATTCATTGATCAAGATCAACATTTCAAGACTTATGGCTTAAGGTATATGAAATTTTTGATCTTATGCTCTTAGTGCTCAAAACTATTTTTAATCATGCATTTACTTTATTAAAATAATATTTTGAGTATATACTATGTATGATTGAAGAAAGATGTTTTAACTTGCTTAAAATCTTTGAAAATAATGATTTTTCAATTTTTGTACACAAGCAATCGATTGTCATGCTAGGACAATCGGTTGCATTCAAAAAACAAAAGTTTCTATTTTGACATACAATCAATTGTCATCTAGCAGCAATCGATTGTCATGTGTTATGTTTTCAAAATTTTTGAATGTTGGCCTATGAGCAACTGATTGCTCCTCAATGACAATTGGTTGTCATAGTTATATTTTTCAAATATTTTTAAATGTTTTTGTGCTGCAATCGATTGTTGCTTTAGTGCAACCGGTTGTTGTGCCTCAGATTTTGAAAATTTTCATTTTTCCAGCAACTTTTTGTAACACCTTTTCATGGCAATCTTTGTATCTTTTCAAATACTTTTTTCTAGTAAAAATGTTTTAAACATTGCTATGATTCATTGAAGAGGTATTGCTACACTATAAATTATTTTTATTTAGAATTTTGAAAACAACAACAATCACTAACAACTATTACTTTCTATTCTTTTGATCATACTCTCTATACTCAAGATTTTGTTCATCATTTTCATATGCATACTGAAAATTATTCTTGAGCACTTAGAAAAGTATTCCATATTAAATTTCATATTGAATAGAAAAGATCAATCAAGTGATTGACATTGCTCTTTCATCTTTCAAACTCTTATACAAATCAAACAAACTATTGTATCGTTGTTTTCAGGATTGTTGGAAACAAGAAAGAATCTTAGGGAGGATTGTTCTCTTTGTGGTCTTAGTGAAAATCCAAGAGGATTGTTCTTGGTCCAAGAGGATTGTTCTTGGTTGTTTGGTAGTCTTTGTATAAATTACCAACTATAAGGAAATCTCTTTCATGTTGAAAGGGGACTGGAGTACTCTTAGACTGTGAGGGGAACCAGGATACATCTCTGTGTTCTTTACTTTCCGCATTTACTGCTTTCATCACTTATCAGAAAAAGAAAGAAAAGAAACTCGTGCAAAAATATTCATACAATTCAGAAAAAGTTTTAAAGAACATAATTCACCCCCCCCCCCCTCTTAGGCGCATCTGAACTTACAATTGGCATCAGAGCAGGTTATAGGTAACTTGTTCCTACTAGATCCAGAATGGCTTCCGCAAACAACAATTCTGTGTTCAGAGACGGTGGCAGTAGCAACAAGCCTCCTCTGTTCTGTGGTGAATATTTTGATTTCTGGAAGATCCGTATGAAGGCTCATCTAGAAGCACAAGGAGAAGAAATATGGGATGTTGTCCAAAATGGCCCTTTTGTTCCGGTAATTGTAGTAAACGACGTTGGCTCATCAAAGCCTAAAACTACATAGGATGATGATGATAAGAAAAAGGTCTTGTATGACAACAAGGCAATAAACCTCCTTCAAAGCGCACTTAGTATGGATGAATTCTTCTGTGTCTCAGCATACACAACGGTAAAAGAAATTTGGGATACACTGGTTAAAACACATGAAGGAACAACTGAATTTAAGAGATCGAGACTTAATACATTAAGTCAAGAATATGAATTGTTCCGCATGTAACCCGGAGAATCCATTCTTGATTTACAAAAGAGATTTGTGCATCTAACAAATCATCTAAGGGCACTTGGCAAAACATTGACCAATGATGAGTTGAACCTAAAAGTGCTCAGATCCTTGACTAGAGAATGGCAACCAAAAGTAACGGCAATCTCAGAAAAGAAGAGTCTCGCTACTATGACATCCGCAACTCTGTTCGGGAAACTTCAAGAATACGAGACAGAACTTGGTAGATTGGAAAAGCGTGAAAATCAAGAAAATAAGTCTAAGAACATTGCCTTGAAGATTGAGTCCAAGGAAGACGAAAAGAAAGATAATCCTGATGAAGATGAAAACTTCATGCTTCTCGTTAGAAGACTTGGAAAATTCTTTAGTAAAAATGACAAAGCCTTCTCGCACTCAAAGAAGAAGAAACACTTCAAGAAGAAGGAAGGATCCTCATCAACACATGAAGTTACTTTCTATGAATGTCGTAAACAAGGTCACATTAAACCGGACTGTCCAAAACTTTCAAAGAAAAGTGGCTACAAAGGCAAGAAGGAATCAAAAGATAAGAAAGCATATGTTGCATGGGAAGATGTTGAACTGAGTTCGTCATCCGACTCCAATAGCGACGAAAGTGCCAATCTTGCATTAATGGCCTCACACCACTCCGAAAGCGAAGATGATGAGGTTAGTAACGTATTCTCTCTTTTTGATAGTGATGCACAAGGTGCTATAAATGAATTGTTAAATGAATGAAAAATTATGTACAAAACTATCTCATCACAAAAGAAACAAATTTCATCGTTGGAAGAAAAATGTGGATCTATTGAAAAAGATCTCAAAGATGAAAAGCAAAAAGTTAGTGATGAAAAACAGAATTTTGTATGCACAAAGTGTGAATATCTCTCTTTCCAAGTTGTCCAATTGAAAAGGGTTCTTGAAAGGTATGAAAAAGGATAAATTGGATTGGAAGGTGTTCTTAGCCAACAAAGATACTCAAATGACAAAAGTGGTCTTGGATACTCAAAATTTTCAAAACCAAGTACCAACAAAACCATATTTGTCAAGGCTAGCGATCAACCAACCAAAGAGAAAGAAATCACTCCCAAAATAGTTCCTCATTATCCTAAAAAGAAAATACCCTCTAAGAAGAAATCTTATCCTTCTAGATATAGAAGTAAATTTGAACCTACTTGTTTTTATTGTGGTATTTGAGGACACACACCTAATGCTTGTTATGTTAGTAACTTTGGCATGGCAAATGGGCATTATGTGTGGGTTAAGTATGGAACTAATTATGAAGGACCCAAAGAAACTTGGGTACCTAACAAAACCTAATCTTGTTTTGTAGGTAAGCTTGACGACCACTTCAAATCTATGGTATCTCGATAGTGGTTGTTCCAAGCATATGACGGGAGATATCGACAAATTTTCACATCTAACGCTTAAGGCCAAGGGTTATGTGACGTATGGAGATAACAACAAAGGAAAGATTCTTGGCATAAGCAAAGTTGGTGGTCCACCTTTCACATCAATTGAAGATGTTCTTTATGTCGAAGGACTAAAGCACAATCTTCTAAGTATTAGCCAACTATGTGACAAAGGCTTCAAGATCAAGTTCACTAAAGATGAATGTTTGATAGAAGATGCAGTCACACATGAGGCTAAACTTAAAGGTAAAAGAGTAAATAATATTTTTATGATTTCCCTTAACGATTTATCTTTGAAGGTTAAATGTCTCATGGCAAACAACAACGACTAATGGCTATGGCACAAAAGAATCGCTCATATTCATATGGAGCATTTAAACAAATTGATTAAGCATGACCTTGTTATTGGACTGCCTAAGATAAATTTCATCAAAGATAGACTTTGCGATGCATGTCAAAAGGGAAAGCAAACAAAATCAACTTTCAAATCCAAGAGTATGGTGTCCACTACTAGGCCACTACAATTTCTTCATATGGACTTGTTTGGCCCTTCTAGAACGAGGAGCTTCAGAGGTAATGTATACACTCTAGTTATTGTTGATGACTTTTCTAGATATACTTGGACACTCTTTTTAGTGCAGAAAAATGATGCATTCAAGGCGTTCAAGAAATATGCAAAGCAAATTCAAAATGAGAAATCACTATTTATTGCCTCCATAAGAAGCGACCATGGTGGAGAATTCCAGAATTCCTCCTTTGAAGATTTCTGTGAAGAACATGGAATATCACATAATTTCTCAGCACCAAGGACTCCTCAACAGAATGGAGTTGTAGAAAGGAAGAATAGGTATCTTATTGAACTTGCAAGGACAATGCTTAGTGATTCAAACCTTCCAAAATACTTTTGGGCAGATGCTGTAAGCACGGCATGCTTTGTAAGCAATAGAGTTAATATTCGACCTATCTTGAAGAAGACTCCGTATGAACTCTTTCGAGGAAGGAAACCAAATATTTCATTCTTTCATGTCTTTGGCTGCAAATGTTTTGTCCTTAACAACGACAAAGACAACCTTGGTAAGTTTGATGAAAAATCGGATGAAGATATTCCTCAAGAAGATGGCTCCAAGACCAACAATAAGAATCAATTGGAACAACAAGAAAAACAAATTCCGGAAGAATCAAATGTCAATGATCTACCTAAGGAATGGAGAACCCATAGAGATCACCCTATTGATAAAATCATCGGTGACATCAGTCAAGGCATTTCAACAAGATTGAACCTCAAAGATGCTTGCTTGAACATGGCATTCGTTTCTCAAATCGAACCTTCCAAAGTCGACGACGCATTAGGAGACGACCAATGGATGATTTCTATGCAAGAAGAATTAAATCAGTTCGAGAGAAATCAAGTTTGGGAACTTGTTCCTAGACCAAGTGACAAACACATCATAGGTACAAGATGGGTGTTCAAAAACAAACTTGATGATAATAGTATAATTGTCCAAAACAAAGCAAGATTGGTAGCCCAAGGATACAACCAAGAAGATGGAATTGACTATGAAGAAACTTTCGCTCCGGTTGCAAGGTTAGAAGCTATCCGTGTTTTACTTGCTTACGCTTGTTCATTGAATTTTCAGCTTTACCAAATGGACGTCAAAAGCGTATTCTTAAATGGCTACATCAATGAAGAAGTCTATGTCAAACAACCCCCGGGCTTTGAAGACTTCAATAATCCTTCACATGTCTTTAAGTTGAGAAAAGCTCTTTATGGCTTAAAACAAGCACCTAGAGCATGGTATGACAGACTCAGTACATTCTTATGCGAAAAAGGTTTCAAGAAATAATTCTCGTTGATGATGCAAGGAGAATTTGAGATGTCTATGATGGGCAAGATGAACTATTTCCTTGGATTGCAAATTAAGCAACTGAAAGATGGTATCTTCATCAATCAATCAAAATATTGCAAGGAACTTTTGAAAAAGTTTGATATGGATAATTGCAAATCAATGCACACGCCAATGGGCTCCGGTACTTATGTTGATCAAGATGAATCCGATATTTCCATTGATATTACTAAATATCGAGGCATGATCGGCTCACTGTTATACTTGACGACAAGTCGTCCTGACATCATGTTCAGTGTATGTCTGTGTGCATGATTTCAAGCAAACCCGAAGGAATCTCACCTCGTGGCGGTAAAAAGAATCATTAAATATCTCAAAGGAACAACCAATGTCGGCCTATGGTACTCAAAAGGTAATATATGCAATTTAATTGGTTATTCAGACGCTGATTATGCAGGATGTAAAATAGATAGAAAAAGCACAAGTGGCACTTGTCACATTTTGGGAAATGCATTAGTCTCTTGGGCATGCAAGAAACAAGCTTGTGTGGCTCTTAGTATGGCCGAGGCGGAATACATTGCAGCGGGTAGTTGCTGTGCGCAAATTCTATGGCTCAAGCAACAACTCCATGACTACGGACTCGACCTTGGATGCATTCCACTCCGATGCGACAACACAAGTGCAATCAACATTACAAAAAATCCTGTGATGCATTCTAGAACAAAGCATATCGACATTCGACATCACTTTCTTTGTGATCATGTACTCCAAGGAGATGTCGAAGTCATCTTCGTGGATACGCATAATCAACTAGAAGATATCTTCACTAAACTGTTGGCAAGAGAACCATTCTTCAAGATCCGAAGAGAGCTAGGTATCTTGGACGAAAATGACATTATCTAATTAAGGTACATGGCTATGATCTTAATCATAACTTTATGGTAATATATCATGATCCATGTTTTTATTACTAAATTTTTGATATATGACCATGAAATCCCCAAAAATTAAGTATTTTTTCACTTTTTCACTAATGACAATCGGTTGTCATAGAGTGATAATCGGTTGTTTCTAAAAAAATTTAGATTCTGTTTTCACAACAATCGGTTGTCACTCCACGACAACCGGTTTCTCTTTCAATATTTTCTCCCCTGTTTAAAATTTCAAAGGATGCAATCGGTTGTCATCAAACAACAATCGATTTCACAGTTCAAAATTTTGAATTTTTTTTTTCAGTTACACTTTCTTTTACTCTTTCTCTTCCATTTCCATTACTATTATTTATTTTATACCAGATTTTTATTCTCTTTTTGAATGTTTTAAAGTGTTTGGTCAACAACTTTTTAATGCTTAGTCTTTTCCTATGACACAATTTTTTGGATAGTCACACACTCAAGAATCTCTATGCTACAAGTCTTTATTGTTTTGACTAAACCATTGAATGCCTTACCTATCCATTGAATTCCTATCCATCTATAAAACTTCATATATCCTCTTTTGTCTCAAGAAAACCTAAAAACACCAAATACCCTTTTCCCCTTCCAAATATCTCATTCCTCACCATGTCAACATCAAAGAAAGGCAAGGGAAAAGCTTCTTCCTCATCTCAAGGTGATGATATCTCAAAACTCATTCCATCAAGAATCCAAAGGGAAAGATTTGTGTCTCACTTTCAGAAGATGATGGTTCTTCTACCAAGGTTTGGTAATCTTGACAACTTCTATTCTGAATGCTTCAGTTTTCCAGCTTTATTTAGATCTCAAGGGATATACAAGTGAATTGGTGTTAATGGACCCATTTACCCCACTTTGGTTAGGATTTTCTACAGCAATCTAACCATTAGTAGAGGATGCATGATTTCAAATGTCAAAGGGGTTCCTATAGAACTCACAGTGCATAATTTTGGTGAAGCTTTGGGTATTCCACATGATGGTGCTTGCATTAAACTTCTCTCAAATGCAAATCTGCCTGGCTACAGCAAAAAAGACTTCTACTATGGAATTGCAAGAATTCCCGAGCGTGATTTTATTCAAAAAAGGAAAAGGCTTATTGCTGGAACTCCGGAGAGGAACTCTTGGTTTGCAGGAATTCTCACTATTGATGATCGTTTGATCCACTACTTTTTGGCGTATGTGGTTATGCCAAAGTTTTCAAACATTTCCAACATTAACGATTGTGAGATGCAGATTCTGTATGCGATGAAGAATGGCATTCAAATCAACTAGTCTTATGTGATTCTACATCATATGGCACTACATAATGAAAATGCTTCTGCTCTTCCTTATGGCTCCTGGCTTACCCTTGTGTTTGAGAAGTTCAATGTTCCCTTGTCTGGTGAACACATGGTGCCTATGACTAACCCCAAACATGAAATCACTCAGAAGAAAGTATGTAATACCAAAACCGGCGTCAAATTTGATCTGATTAATAGAACCATCACATACATTCATACTCCTCCATAAAACCAACCTCCACAAGAACAACCACTTCAAAACCAACCTCCACAACCAATGGAAAACTCTTACAATCAAGTTTTTGACTATCTTCAATACATGAACAACAACATGAACAATCAATTTGCTCATCTCTATGCCCATACCAATGTCCCTCCTTATGAAGCTCAACCCTATCATTACCCTTTCATTCAACCTCAAACCAATAAAGGCAATGATGATAAAGATCAAGATGATGAAGACTTTGTTGAAGGCATGGATGATTAGTTTTTAAGTTATTATATTTCTTAATACTTTATGTTCTTATGCTTTATGTCGTTTTTCTAGTTTCATTTAAGACACTTCATGTATTGTGATCCCTTTCGTTTTGTGCACTTTGTTTTTGTTATATCTTAGTATGCAAACTTTATTTATGCTATTTTGTTTCTATGTGCAAAAATTTTATGATCTTCTTTCCCATTCCGTTTTGCTAATGACAAAGGGGGAGAAGACTTTGTAGTTTCTTTTGTGTTTCTCTAACCCAAATTGCAGCAAGCAAGCAATCTTCAAAACCCTCATGCAATAGATCAAGGGGGAGTCTTTGACTTAGGGGGAGTTTTTAAGCAACTTGATTAGAGAAAACCAAGATGCACTCCAAACTTCAAGCAATGGTTGTCATCATCAAAAAGGGGGAGACTGTGAAATCAAGCTTTCCAAATGTTTTGATGAAGACAAGCTAGCATGCAAAAATGAATGGATCAAGATAGAAGATTTATCTCAAGCAAATATTCATTGATCAAGATCAACATTTCAAGACTTATGGCTTAAGGTATATGAAATTTTTGATCTTATGCTCTTAGTGCTCAAAACTATTTTTAATCATGCATTTACTTTATTAAAATAATATTTTGAGTATATACTATGTATGATTGAAGAAGGATGTTTTAAATTGCTTAAAATCTTTGAAAATAATGATTTTTCAATTTTTGTACACAAGCAATCGATTGTCATGCTAGGACAATCAGTTGCATTAAAAAAACAAAAGTTTCTATTTTGACATACAATCAATTGTCATCTAGCAGCAATCGATTGTCATGTGTTCTGTTTTCAAATTTTTTGAACGTTGGCCTATGAGCAACCGATTGCTCGTCAATGACAATCGGTTGTCATAGTTATATTTTTCAAATATTTTTAAACGTTGTTGTGATGCAATCGATTGTTGCTTTAGTGAAACCGGTTGTTGTGCCTCAGATTTTGAAAATTTTCATTTTTCCAGCAACTTTTTGTAAAACCTTTTCATGGAAATCTTTGTATCTTTTCAAATACTTTTTTCTAGTAAAAATGGTTTAAACATTGCTATGATTCATTGAAGAGGTATTACTACACTATAAATTATTTTTATTTAGAATTTTGAAAACAACAACAAAAACAACAACAATCACTAACAACTATTACTTTCTATTCTTTTGATCATACTCTCTATACTCAAGATTTTTGTTCATCCTTTTCATATGCATACTGAAAATTGTTCTTGAGCACTTAGAAGAGTATTCCATCTTAAATTTCATATTGAATAGAAAAGATCAATCAAGTGATTGACATTGCTCTTTCATCTTTCAAACTCTTATACAAATCAAACAAACTATTGTATCCTTGTTTTCAGGATTGTTGGAAACAAGAAAGACACTTAGGGAGGATTGTTCTCTTTGTGGTCTTAGTGAAAATCTAAGAGGATTGTTCTTGGTCCAACAGGATTGTTCTTGGTTGTTTGGTAGTCTTTGTACAAATTACCAACTATAAGGAAATCTCTTTCATGTTGAAAGGGGACTGGAGTACTCTCGGACTGTGAGGGGAACCAGGATACATCTCTGTGTTCTTTACTTTCTGCATTTACTGCTTCCATCACTTATCAGAAAAAGAAAGAAAAGAAACTCGTGCAAAAATATTCATACAATTCAGAAAAAGTTTTAAAGAACCTAATTCACCCCCCCCTCTTAGGCGCATCTGAACTTACAGAAAACCCAAACTCTCCCAACAATCTTTCCACTTGAGGAACCTTCTTTAACATAACTGAACTATCCTTACAAACTTGATCTTTGATATCAAGTTTTTAGGATTGACAAAGTCACTTCACCTTGTAAGTTATAAATGGTAGACACTCATTCATTCTCTTAATACATAAGATTAGAAATAAATCACCTTCTACTTCTTCATGGTTGATAACACCTTTTATTCTAGATACTCAAATCTTGAATAAAACATCAGTACATTATAAGAGAATTCTTCAAAAATAGAAATCTTCATTAGAAATCCATCTTCCAAACATACCAGAAATAGAAAATCCACACAGTTGCTCCTTGAGATAGGTATGGCAGCCTGTTCCATAATAAATCAAGGCCTTCAAACTCATATTATAGAATGTTTGGCGTTAATTTGATTTGATTCCAGCTCCAACATGTCTTGAACATAACGAATTTGTTGATGTAAGAACAAATGTTCTGAACATTTGGTCAACATATATTTTCTATTTTCCTCAATGGCTTATTGGATTGCCTTCCAAGGAACACAATAGCAATAAGAAAACCTTTATTAGAAATCAGAAAATAAAATAAGCTCCTTTAGAGTTGAAAGAAAAATAAACTGCTTTTGTTTTTCTTCAATGGCTTGTCCCTTTCATGTCAAACCTCTAGAGTAGATACTTGAGAATCTTCTTCTTGACCAACCTCCCATCTGGACACTTTTCTTCCAAACACACTTAGATGTGCCTCTATGAGTGGACTTGATAAATTTTCCAAGTATCTTTGGATACATACAAGTGATGGACAATCTGAAAAAAACTTATCGATTCCATAAGATATGGTATTGATAACTTTAAATTCATAGAGACCTAACACAAGCTCTTTTCCTCTGTCTTCTAAAATATCAGGATTCTTCCAACCTGATAAACTTCAAAGTTCTACAATCAAAATATTACCAGAACAGTATCACTCTAGCATTCTAAAGACACATAGTACCAGAAATACACCTCCCTGAAACTCACCCAATAGACCAGGGCACCTGCTCTAATACCAATTGAAATTTTGGTACATACAAAATATATAAACATAATTGTCTTAACAACATATAATGTCGAGACATATGTTACAACATATGGTAGCATACCAGATCAATTAAGTTATAAGTGATACATAAATAAAAGCTACTGGAAGTTAAATAACACATGAAGTTGTTAACCCAGTTCGGTGCAAACTCACCTACTCTGAGGGCTACCAAGCCAGGAAGGAAATTCACTATCAGTAGTACTATTTCAAAGCTAAACTCCCCCGTTTAGAACTTCTCGCCTAATCCCTACCCAGTGAAACTTCTACCTAGGCACCTCCTAGATATATGCAGTGATATCTAACAAACTTAATCCCAGTGACTGCAACAGTTACAACCCAATTTAGAAGATTACACTTCAAATACAAAAACTCAAACTCTTTCTTAAAAGCTTAGAGTGAGAATAATACTCAACTCATTGCCTAAAGGCTTTTGAGTGAGAATATAATGTCGACCATAAGTATCAAAAGATACTAGGATGACTTACACCATACAATACACAAGAGAATCTCAAAACCTAAGACTTGTGCTTCCCCTAATTTTACAATTGTGAACAACTTAAAATACATTAGGTTAGGTCTTCTCTTTAAATACACTTCTTCAATCCATGGGCTTTGAAAACTCCATCAGATATTTCTTGATCCATAAGTTGAGAGTTTTATCTGTTGTGCAGCAAAATCTCCTTAAATATTGGAAAAAATAATATAAAGTTTCCTAAATCATCTCAAGGCCCAATTTAGTAACCAGTGTATAGTTCGAGATATAAAACATATTCCAGATTAAATCTTCTTGACCTGCAAAATTTACTGAAACATATCCAAAAGAAATATTCTAGAATCAAATAAAATATGCCAAGATTTAAAACAACATTGCCTGTTGTATTGCAGTACCAGATAAAGATGTCATAACATCTGCTGTCGACATCTGACTGAAAAACACATAACAGTAAAACTGTTATAATAATTGATAAAGATATTGTAACATCTCACTCAACAACAACATAGAACCATGTTCAGAACCATGCTTAGCCAAAATTTAGACAACCATAAAAACATGGAACTAACAAGGATGATGAGTGTATTCATGAAAATGGAGGAGCTACAACATGAAAATAGAGGAGCTTATTGGGTCTCTTAAAACTTTTAAATTGGCTATCCGTGATAGATCTGAAAAGAAGAACAAAAGCATAGCATTTATCTCCAATGTTGATGATGAAGAGGCTCAATGTGACATGGAGACTGATGAAGGAATTTCTAATGCTATTGTGCTTCTTTGGAGGCAATTCAATAGGTGCTGAAAAACATGGATACGAAGGCAAGACAAAATGTCAAGAACATTATATTCAACATCAACAAAAATAGTGACTTTCTGAGAAAAGGAAGAATAGAGGAAAAGCAAAATCAAGGAAGAGGTATTCAATGTCATGAATGTGAAGGTTTTGGTCACATTAGAATAAAATTTCCCACGTATCTTAAGAAACAAAATAAGGGTATGTCTATTTCTTGGTCTGAGAATGATGGTTTTGAAAGTGATCATGATGATGAAACTGCTAAGCATGTTACATCATTCACCGCTAGATATGAAATTGGTGAAGATTTCTATTATGAGGATGTCTCTTATGAAGAATTAGTTGTTTCCTATAAAGAGCTTTGTGTCATAAGTGAAGAAGTTTGTAAGATATGAGAAAGGAAGAAGAGAATCATAGCTTAACTGCAGCCTGAAAAAGAGAAACTTTTATCGATTGTCCCTGGTCTTCAAGATGAGGTAACCCTATTGACTTATAAACTTGAAAACATGACCAAATACATAAGAATGATGAACAATGGGCCTGATATGTTAGATGGAATTCTTCAAGTTGGGAAAGGGGCTGGAAATTCTAAAGGTATAGGTTTTAATTACCAATCTCTAAACAAACAAGGAAAAACCCCTGTGACAAATTTTGTTCCTTCTGAAAGGAAGCATGAGCCCGAGATGTCTGGCTAAATATTACAATCCAGACATAAGGAAACTCGAGCTAAATCCAAGTTCTTGCCTTGGAAATGTCATTATTATGGAAATTTTGGTCATATAAAACCTTTTTGCTATAAACTGTATGGTTGTTCTAAAGGTCCAAAACAACCCAGGGCTAAACATGTGATGATTAAAACTACAAAGGAGTGGAAACCTAAATTCATTGATACTAGTCTTATAGCCCATACATCTGTTGAAGCTTCATCTAGAGAAGACTCGTACTTTAATAGTGGATGTTCCAGACACATGACAAGGGTCAAAGATTATTTAATGGACATTAAATTTTATTCCACCAATTTTGTCACATGTGGTGATGGAGCTAAAGGTGAAATCAAGGGAGTATGAAACATAGTTTTTACTGGTCTTCCTAGACTATATGATGCTCTTCTTGTGAAAAGACTTACTATAAATCTAATTAGTATCAATCAACTGTGTGATAAAGGCCTAAAAGTTAATTTTACCAAATTAGAATGTTTGGTTACCAATGAGAAGAATGATGTTCTGATGAGGGGAATTAGGTCAAAAAACAATTGTTATTTATGGGTACCTCAAGAAACTACCTACTCTTCCACATGTTTAATAACCAAAGAAGATGAAGTCAAGTTGTGGCCCCAGAAGCTTGGACATCTAAATCTCAAAGTTATGAAGAAGATTGTATATAGATAAGCTATTTGAGGCCTACAAAAGCTCAATTGAGGAGGGTAGGGGTATGTGGTGAATGTCAGATATGGAAGCAAATCAATATGTCACACTCAAAGTTACAACATTAGACTACTTCTAAAGTGTTAGAACTTCACATGGATTTGATGGGACCAATGCAGGTTAAAAGTCTTGGTGGAAAGAGACTTGTCTATGTTGTTATTGATGACTTTTCAAGGTTTACTTGAGTGAACTTTATCAAAGAAAAATCAGACACTTTTGAGGTTTTCAAAGATTTATGTCAACGCGTGCAAAGAGAGAAGGATAGTGTGATTGTTAGAATCAGAAGTGACAATGGCAAGGAATTTGAGAATTCCAAATTCTCGAAATTTTGTTCTTCTGAAGGTATCAGTTATGAGTTCTCATCTCCCATCACGCCTAAGCAAAATAGAGTTGTAGAACTCAAGAATAGAACCTTACAAGAATCAGCTAGAGTCATTCTACATGCTAAAAATCTTCCTTATTATTTTTGGTTTAAATCCATGAATACTGCTTGATATATCCACAATCGTGTCACTCTAAGAACTAGTACATCATCTACTATCTATAAATTATGGGAAGGAAGGAAACATACTATTAAATACTTTCATGTGTTTGGTAGTAAATGCTACATTTTGGATGATCATGAACAAAGGAGAAAGATGGGTCCCAAAAGTGATGAAGGGATATTTCTTGGTTACTCTACAAACAACAAAGCTTATAAGGTATTTAACTCCAGAACCAATGTCATTATGGAATCCATTAATGTTGTGGTTGATGACTTAACTATTATGGAAGGAATTGATGTCAAAGAAGATGTTGGAACATCATCTCACTAGATGGATATTTCAGAAAATATGGAAGACATTGAGTCTAACATTGATCCAACTGGTACTAGGCCAGATAACCCTCAAGTAAACAAAAGACCATCTATTAGAGTTCAGAAAGATCATCCAAAGGAACTCATTATAGGGAATCTTTATGAAGGGCTCACCACTAGGTCCAAAGATATGATATTCAGTTCTTGTTTTGTCTCTAAGCTTGAACCTAAAAATGTGAAGGAAGCATTGATTGATGAATTCTGGATTAATGTTATGCAAGAAGAACTAGGTCAGTTAAAAAGAAATGTAGTATGGGACTTAGTACCTAGGTTTGAAGGAATGAATGTTATTGGTACAAAATGGATTTTTAAGAACAAATATAATCAAAAAGGTACTATAACCAGAAAGAAGGCCAAACTTTTAGCTCAAGGATACACTCAAGTAGAAGGAGTTGATTTTGATGATACTTTTGCTCCTGTAGATCGTCTTAAATCCATAAGATTTCTCTTAGGAGTGGCTTGCATGCTAAAATTCAAGTTATTTCAAATGGATGTCAAAAGTGCCTTCTTGAGTGGGTACTTAAATGAAGAAGTATATGTTGAACAGCCCAAAGGATTCATAGATCCTAGTTTTCTAAATCATGTTTACAAAATTAGGAAATATCTGTATGGTTTGAAGCAAGCACCTAGGGCATGGTATGAAAGGTTAATTGATATTCTTGTCAAAAATAGCTACAAGAAAGAGGCAACAGATAAGACCTTGTTTGTTAAAGAAAGATGGTAAACTCATGATAGCTCACATATATGTTGATGACATTGTATTTTGAGGGATGTCAAATCAAATGGTCCAACATTTTGTCAAGAAAATGCAATCTGAATTTGAGATGAGTCTTGTTGGTGAATTAACCTATTTTCTTGATCTTCAAGTTAAACAAATGGAGGGTACTATCTTCATATCTCAAAGCAAGTATGCTACATAGTGAATAAGTTTGGCCTGGAAAATGTCAGTCATAAAAGAACACATGCACCAACTCACTTGAAATTATCTAAAGATGAAAAAGGTGCTAATGTGGATCAAAAGCTATACATAAGTATGATTGGTAGCCTATTGTACCTTACATCCAGCAAACCTGACATTAGTTTTATTGTAGAGTTTGTGCAAAATATCAGGTTGAACCTAAAATGAGCCACATTACTCAAGTGAAAGGGATCTTGAAATACATCAATGGTACTAGTGACTATGGTATATTGTACTCCTCTAGTATAAACTTTATTCTTGTAGGATATTGTGATTCAAATTGGGCAGGTAGTGCTGATGACAGAAAAAACACTTCTGGAGGATGTTTCTTCTTAGGGAAAAATCTTATGTTGTGGTTCAGTAAGAAAAATTGTCTTTCATTGTCTACTATTGAGGCTAAATATATTGTAGTAGGAATAAGTTGCTCTCAATTGGTTTGGATGAAACAAATGCTAAAGAAATACAATTTCGAGCAAGATATTACGACATTGTATTATGACAATCTGAGTGCTATCAACATATCCAAGAATCCCATCCAACATATCAAGACAAAGCATATTGACATCCGTTATCATTTTATTAGGGATCTTGTTGAAGACAAAATTGTGTCTCTTGAGCGTGTGGCCACTGAGAAACATATGGCATATATATCTACAAAGGCTTTGGATGCAGACCAATTTAAGAAATTAATATGTGCTTTGGGTATCTGCATTTTTTAGGAGTTATAGCAATTACAAGTGTGGAGAAGTGCAACGAATACTTCATATTTCCTCAATTTAATGGTGCACAAAATTTCAAGAAAGTCTTTACAACGTGTGATGTCAAAAGTTATGGCTAGTATTGGGACATCTGGAAAATCTCAAGAGGATGTTCATACCAAAGTTGACTGACTTTGGAAGGAGAGCTTAATAAGATTGCTCTTGATGTAAGGATGTGGTGGATCTTATTGAGGAAGATGAGAAAGGAATACATGTAGGTTTATGATAGAGGTAAATGTGTGAAGATGACAGTAAGATGAGTTGTTGTTGTTTTTTTGCTCCTAATGAATGTTTGGTTATTTTTGTCAATTTTTGGCTAAAAAGGGGGAGTAGGTTGGTAGTTTAGTATGGTTTTTATTGGAGGAGTACTAGTTGAGGGGGAGTAGTAAATTTTTGGATGTGTGCAACTATTTAGGGGGAGCATGATGTCATACCTTTTTGTTGTTGATCTAGATTTTAAAGGGAGCATTATGTGTTTGATGTCATCCCTTATGTCTTGACATCATGTCTTGATTTTTTTTGGTTGAAGAAGTTTTTGTGAGAGTTTATTTCTCTCTGAAAATGTTTTTGTAAGGTTGTAATCAAATTGGGTTTCGGTTGCGCATGCCTCTGATGTTTGTGAACTTGTGTAGTTCCTATTTTGTTTATGCATTATTATGAAAATGTTTCTTTGAAATAATGCTGCTTGTTTTATCTCTCCAATTTTTAGTTTCTTTTGGATGTTTTGTGCAAAGGTTATTTTAGCCAAAATATTACCAAAGGGGGAGATTGTTAGGTTTTGGTTTGTTGGCTGCATTTTGTTTAAACAACTAGTTCAACAAGATGTTTAACAAGATGTTGTGACATGTTTGTATGACATTATACCCTATATTGTTTCTATTTTTAGGAGATTTGTTTATTGTGCTTCAGAAGATTTGTTTGATGTTTCGTATGGACCAAGTTGCGCATATGGAGATTTGAATCATTCAAGATTGGATTAAATACAAATTTAGTCCCCCTATCTTGATTTTAATTTGGTTTTGGTCCCCCTATTTTAAAAACCACACTTTTGGTTCCTTTTATAAGTTTTGTTTTGAATTTTAGTCCCCCATCCAAATTGAGACAAATTTTTGGTGAGGTTGCACTGTTATTGATGATCTTTCAATTTCTAATGATTTCCACATCAGAATAATCATTTTAAAATTTATTTATTTCATAAAACTTATTATTATTTCATTAAAATGAATTCATTAGTGTTTTTTCCAAGTAGAGTAAATTAATGCAGAAAAGTGGTCTTCGCCAAATTAACCCTAACTTTTTATCTCCTTCTCCTCTTTTACTCATTTCGATCTTGTAATCTTCTTCACAAGTATATCAACTTTACTCATCGCTCAGGTTTGTAATGAAGTAAATATTATAATATTCTTCATTAGTGTATCAGCAATCTTGAGATCATCACGCTAAATCGCAACAACGCAAGCCATTATAGTGTGAATAAGTCGAACCCCAGTTTCCTGCGAGTCAACGAGAACCAGTGGTCTCGTAGTCTCCACCAACCATGGTAACACCGACAAAAAATGTATTATGATTTTGTTTTACTCTCCCATGTCTCCAATCTTTTGTTGCTGATAGAACATTTGTTTCATTGTTTGGGTTATGGCTTTTAGGTGGGTTTACGGCCAATCCAGGAATAACACTGAGATCATATTCAGAGTTATGATTGAAGATGGAAGAAGAAGCATTTAAAGGGTCATTGATTTGTGAATCGGTGGAAGGGTTGAGTTTAATGAATATGTTTTGAACCCATGAATATAGATCGATTGGGTCGTAGTGAAATGTATCATAATAAAGATGGTTTATTCCTTCTTCTTGAGCACTACCTATCTCCATCTCAATATGTTCATGCTTTTGAGCTACGTCAAGCATGTCAAGAATATACCTTTTAACCTAATATCGCTAGTAACTCGTTTATTCCACCACTATTTTCTTTTTCTTCCCTCTACAAATTTTTTTTTTGTCTGTGTAGTTGATGTTGTTGTTGTTCCACATAGATGAACATTCACATCATACACTAACAAAGGTTTTATTGTTGTTGATGAGATGAGAAAGAGGAAAAGGAGAGAAAAAGTTTGGGTTAATTTGGGGAAAGAACACTTTTCTGGAAATTGACCTGAAATAATAACAAGTTTAACGAAATAATAATAAGTTTTATGAAATAAATTAATTTTAAAATGATTATCATAATATGGAAATCATTAGAAATTGACAGATCATCAATAACAGTTTCACCTCACCAAAAATGAGTCTCAATTTGGATGGGGACTAAAATTCAAAGCAAAACTTATAAAAGGGACCAAAAACATGGTTTTTAAAATAGGAGGACCAAAACCAAATAAAAAGTAAAATAGGGGGACCGAAATTGCCTTTAAGCCTTGAAGATTTGTTTCAAGCAAGAAATATATGAAGATTTAGTTCTCAAGATTGGATGTCAAAACATTAATGGAAACATTATTTTCTACACTAGAAGATTTGATTTGATATGATTTGATTTGCGAATTATTTGATTTAACCAGATTTAATATCCAAGCCCAGGCAATTCTATGGCTATAAAAAAGAAAGACTATAAACATAAAGGATTTACTAAGCTGCGTATGAGAGAATATACTTCAGGGTTTTGTCTGTTCATTGATTTTTGTAAGACATTCTTGCATTATGTTGATGCTTGAATTGGAATGAGTTTTGAGTTATAATTTGTGAATCACTCATAAGATTTTAAGCAAGCGTGGATTATGTTTAATTGAAAGAGTGTCTTCTGCCTATTGTCATTGTAGTTATTATCATTGTTGTGTGATTGAGGAGAAGTGAGAGGTGTCTTATATCTAGGAGTTCTTAGATTAAAATAACACAAGTAGTGATTAGGTGCAAAGTTTATAAAACCAGAGGTTATTTATAAATTTAAACTAATACTATTTCAGTCGATTTCCTTCCTGGCTTGGATGTCCCCAGAAGTAGGTGACATTACACCGAACTAAGTTAACAATTGAACTGTGTTATTTTCTTCCTGCAACTGTCTTTAATTTGTTAATTTTTACTTCTATTTTTATAATATCTTAACATTGCATTTGACATTTAGAACATTCTGACATTGTATACGACATCTGTTTTGTAAAGTTCCCAAATTTTAGTTTTCTTTACGCGATATATGTTTAGTTAAGGTGTTCTTCTATACTAAGGGTTGTTTTGAAAAATACTTTAAGTTAGGGTACAATGATAGTAAAGCTTATGCATTTAATGGTTAGGATCTTTACTTTTGGTCATATTTTGAAGCTTGTAAACTAATTAAGGGGTTAGGCTCAGATTTTAAAATAGATGTCATAAAACTTTGGTAAAAACATGAGGGTGGTAGTTTGGAAAAAGACCTTAGTCCTTTTAGGAATTATGGAGATGCAATGAAACTATCTAAATTTGCTGAGGAAAACAAATGTGATGTAGAAATATACATTAAACTCAAAGTCTCTAGATAATTCCACATTTATGGATTATTTAGAGAGAGAAATAAGGGAAATGAATTAGCTAAAGTTATTGATCACTCAATTGAGGATATAAGAAAGAAATCAAATGATAAATATGTTAGAGTAGTGACGAAGACAAGACATGATGAATCAATCCCCACTCCATTGCATTAGAAACTTATATCCAACTAATATTTTAAAAACCGGATTGAATTGGCCAGTTGAACCAGTTCAACCATGAACCGTTGTCTAATCCGATTCGGTTTTGACCAATAAACAATTAGGTTTATAAAATTGGGACAAAATTGCTTCAATCACGAAAAACCAAAATAACCATAAAATCAAAACCGATTTTGTTGAACTAGACAGCTCAAAAAATCAAAGATAATTTTTTTTATGTTTTACTTTATTTTATTTCTTTGTTTAAATCTAAAAAATTAAATATAGAAAATATTTATAATTGTATAGATGAAAAATAATAAATTTGGAAAATATGAGACAATGTAAATACAAATAGAAAAAGAAGAAATAATGTAATGTTTGTGGACATGGGGTAATTGATGTTGATCTTGGAAGAGATGTGAAAAATTATACTGATAAAGAACTTGTGGTTTTAAGTTAAGAAATTAGGATAAATATATAAATATTGGTCCTTAACTAATTTTCTGATTTGTTATTGCGCTTTACATTGCATTCTTCTCCTTTTGCATGTTTGTTTATTAGTATCATATTTATTTAAGAATTTTATTTTATAAATTATAATATAAATTAATTTTATTAATATGATTAATAATATATTTATTTATTTTCTTATTTTAAATTTAATATACGGTTCAACCACAATTTAATCGATTGAATCGTTTAAATCTTGACCTGCATATTTTAACAATTTTTCTCTAGTTCGATTTTTAAATATTGTATCCAACGTAGAAGTCCCTACTACTATGTGGTTTCGCTTATATTTTTAGTTAAGAAAACATTATGCGTGAGTTTTACCAATTGTCACTTTTTAATTAAAAAAATTAAGGCTTAAATGCAACTTTAGTTCCCCTATTTTGCCTTTTTTCCAATTTTGGTCCCCTCATTTCAAAAATCGGTTCACACAATCCTCTTATTTTTGTTTTTTTGAGGAATATAGTCCCCCTTTTAATTTGGATGTGTTATTTAATAATGTGATAGATCCAATGCATATGTGTCATGTGCCAGATGAAAATTATAATTGATTTTTTTATTATATTTATTTATTATGATATATTGGTAATTAGCCAATTTTTATTCAAGAGCCTTCTATCATGAAGCAGATGAAACGTTTCCCCCAAATACATGAACCCTAGAAATCTCAGCAAGCTTTTCGAAAAGTTTGAACCACAAAATTAATCGTCTTCGTCTTCATAATGTTAATCCTCTTCAACCTTGCAACATTTTAATCCTCTTCGACCTGGCATTTTCAAAGTCGTCTTCAACCTTACACTTTGTTCTTCATGAGATTTGGAAATGGAAAACCCAATGTTCGTATCAAGGTTAATGCTTTTGATTTCTTGTGGTAGCAAACTATATTCTTTAGTTATCGCTGAATTGTGGTCCCTTGTGTGTAATAGTTATTTTATAACATAGTTGTGGTCCTACATGTATGTCCAACTATTCTTCTATTTATTTTATGTAGGCTATCACATGTTCAACATGTCAGACTTAGAATACACCATAAGGGGCACTTGATAACTCATCCTATGACATGGTATGTTGGTGAAAAAGTGACTAAAATGGAATGGGATTGGGATGTATACTTTCTATCGTATATGGTACTGGTATGTTAAAGGCTTTAAGATAGTTGACATATATGTCGAACATATTATTGATATACTGGAAGTCATAGACAATGATGAAGCTGATGTGAATGTGGAAATAGATGGAGCTGATGTGAATGTGGAAATAGATGGAGCTGATGTGAATGTGGAAAGAAATGGAGCCGATGTGAATGTGGAAAGAGATGGAGCTGATGTGAATATGGAAAGAGATGGAGCTGATGTGAATGTGGAGAGTGAGGGAGGTAATATGGATTTGGATTTGAATGTGGAGAGAGATGAAGTTGATGTAAATGTTGAGAGTGAGCGAACTGGTATGAATGTAGAGAGTTTGGAAGCTAATGTGGGGAGTGAGGGAGGTAATGTGGACGTGGATGTGAACATGGAGAGAGATGAAGTTGATGTAAATGTTAATATTGAGGGAGATGGTATGAATGTGAAGAGTGAGGGAGCTAATATGGAGAGTGGTAGTGAAACTGATCTAGATTATGAGGAAAGTGAGGAAGCTGATGATGAAAGTGAGGAAGATGATGGTGAAAGTGAGGAAGTTGATGATGAAAGTGAGGCAATTGATCTTAATATAGGCGTTGATGTTACTCCAGATTGGACAATAATTTTTCCTAATGCACAACATGGTGAAAGCTCATCCAAACATGGTGTTGTTTCAGATGAAGATGGTTGTGATTCGGATGAACTGCACACCCCTCCATCAAGTGATAATGAAGATGACAAACCAAGGTTTCCAGTTTTTAAAGAGACCGCTAAATTTGAGTTAGGAATGATGTTCAAAGACAAGTTGCAAATTAGAGATGTTGTTAAGGAATATGCAATGGAACAAAATAAAAACGATTTCATAAGCAAGAATGATAAGAAGAGAATAGTGGTAAGGTGCATGGATGGTTGCCCTTTTTATATACGGTTTAGTATGAGGTTTGGAAACACATTTTGGCAACTTGTAAGTCTCACTAAAAAACATAGCTGCAATAGGACACCTTAAAATAGATAAGCAACAACTGAATGGTTAGGGCACAAACTTATGTATATGTTAAGACATAGTTCTGATATGAAATGTAAAGGCCTGATTGCAGAAGCCTTAGCGAAGTGAGGAGTAAAATTATCAAAAGACCAAGCTTATATTTCCAAAAGAAAATCACTAGAGCTGATTCAAGTAGTTGGTCTTGAACAATTCTCACATTTGAGGATGTATGCTAATGATTTGCTTAATTCAAATCCTAACTCTATAGTTAAGATTCAATGTGCATATTCAAATGGTGATCTTATTTTTGAAAGAATTTATGTATGCTTGGAAGCATGTAAGGCTTTATTTGCGACGACATGTAGACCCTTAATTGGGTTGGGTGCATGTTTTCTAAAGGAGGATTTCGGAAGTCAGTTGATGGTTGTTGTTGGTGTGGATAGAAATAACAAGATCATGCTCATAGCATATGCAGTTGTGGGAGCCGAAACCAAAGACTCATGGCAATGGTTCTTAGATTTATTACTTGATAATTTACAAGCCATTCAACATAATGGATATGGCTTTATCTCATACCAGCAAAAGGTACTAAAATGCTTTTATTTCATAGTAGAGAAACCTATGTTATGAATTTGCTTCAAAAGAATTGCTCTTGCAGGAGGTGGAATTTGACTGGGATACCGTGCTGCCATGCTATTTCCTATATATGGTATAAAAAAAGCACTAGAAGATTATGTTTCATCGTATTATAGGTAACCAAACATATTCAACTTGTTTTTTCATTTCAGGTCTGTATTTGTATGCTATCATAATAATAATATAATTTTGTGTGCATATAGGAGATCTACTGTGCTTTCTACATACAATCACATCATCTTGCCAACAAATGGGCCTTAATTACGGCCAAATGATGGAAACATAGACATCAACTCACTTGTCATGAGAAGAGCTATTGGGCGCCCAAAGAAGAATCGAAACAAGGCTAATGATGAGCCTAGGAGCACAAGCACTTATTCAAGACTTCTTCAAACTGTGAAATGCAAAAAATATGGTAATATGGGGAATAACAAAAGAACTTGCAAAGGGAAGCGAGCGGCTGAGAGATCCATTCCTAAGGGTGGCAACAAAAATGAAAAACAAAAAGGCAAAAAAGGATGTTGGGAAAACTGTCATAGAAGGAGGGTCTCAAGCACCAAGAGAAACTCAAGAATAGTTCTACATTAGGGTTTATGTTATCTATTTTGAGTTTGTAATGGATTTTGTGTAGTAAACCAGTTTTGGGCCTATAATGGCTTTTGTGTAGTGAACCTGTTTTGGGCCTATAATGACTTTTTTTTTTGGTTTTGAACATGTTTTGGACCTATAATGGATTTTGGATAGTGAACCTATTAATGGCTTTTAACTTGGTTATGAATCTTTGTTATGAATCTTTGTTATGGAAATATAATGTCTGTTATGGTGCATATCAATCAAAACAGATATTTTATAATGGATATCAATCAAAACGTGTCAATTATAGTGGATATTATTTACATGTATGTTATAATGCATATCAATCAAAACATGTTTGTTATAATGCATATCATAAATTAACAACAAAAGTAATTTCAACAACACATTTCACTTCAATTGAATGTAATATTACATGTTCATATAAATACAATTAATTGCAGAATATTACAACAAACACATGTTACATATATAAGCAACAAACACATGTTACAACATTACACCTACTTAAATAATTATGTTGCAGCAAATGAAAACACAAATAACATAACAAGCACAAGTAATAAACCCAGTAAATAACCCATAAACTTGTTATTTGCCTTCAACGTCTCTTCATTTTTCTCTCTTTCCCTCAGCAACTCAGTAAGTTCATCATTTCTGTTTTTCAACGACCTAATTACATCCTTTGCGCGATCGCCCATGTCTTTATCACACCATTCAAAATAATTACAACCTCTTTTTCTCACGAGCTTGTAATTACCACAACCATAAAATATTCTACCTGGATTTTCGTAGGTTCATGATGTCATTAATGGTGACTCAGCGCCACACCAACATGTATGGACTCTTCTTCTTAAAAACCCAAGTGATCTGTTAAAGCAATTAAAAACCTTAAGGAAGACATGAATGATGTATCAGAAGTACGAGAAGAAGATGAATGAAGCTTAAGTAAGACGGGGAATATGACGCTTGGGGACAAGAGGAACGACGCAGCTTGAGGGAGACGTTGAAAATTGAGGGAGATTAGGGAGACTTTGAAAATTGAGGAACGACACAACTTATATGGTGGAGACGCAGCTAACCTGGTGGCAGAGAAGACGCGGATTCTGTAAAATTAGAGTTACCAAAATTACCAAAATTTTAACCTGGTGGGAGAGAAGGCGCGGCTAACCTTGTGTTTTTATTTAAATTTTTAATTTCATTATCAAAACTAAAAAATAAACAAAATATACAATTATAAATTATAATATTTATCCGGCACATAACACATATGCAATGGGTCTGACGCGTTATTAAAAAATACACCAAAATTAAAAGAGATATTTTATTTCTCAGAAAAACAAAATAAAAAAACTGTGTAAACTAGTTTTTAAAATAAGAAGACCAAAATTGAAGAAAAAAACAAAATAAAAAAATTAAAATAGCATTTAAACCAAAAATTAAAATAGCATTTAAACCAAAAATTAAAATAATTGATTGGTTCATTTTTCATGAACGTATCATCTATTTGGGTAAAGTCATGATAAGTAAGCATGTGGGTGTTTGAGTGAGCATTTAGTAATATATGACTTTTAATTGAGTGAAAATGATTTGTGTTTGAATTTATGGTGTAGTGTAGTGTGTATGAATTGATTTCGAATCATCTTGAGTATTTTCGCAAAAGTCTATCTGTCTAGTTTGAATTAAAATTTATTTTGTCATCTCCATTTAACTAAAAATGTTTTAAATAAGAGGAAATAAAATATGCAGGTATCAATTTTTATTATCAATAAATTATTAATGTGTATATACTTAAATTTTAAAATTATTATAACAATACAAAAACTTATTAATTTTTTATTAGATAATAGTGTAAGACTGTTTTAATTATTAATTAAACTCTTTAAGAAAACAATTATTGTGTAGAAAAAAAGTTTAAACCAAATTTTGCATTAACCTTGTTTCAGAATAAAAAAATTTAAACAAAAATACTTCACATATATTAAATATTAAAGTTGCTCATGACGGGAATTAAATATAAAAATAAAATCATATGCAATTTAATTCTAATAATTTATTTAAATTTTTTTATTTATTCCGACTCAATATAATGTAATATAATTTTAATTTAGTTTTAAATTTAATATATAAATCTATCTAGACTGGATCAGCGCTTGCTCCACTGTTAGAGAGGTCCAATCCACACTTTTGCATAAGATCCAAAGACAAGCAGTTAAAGTTGAAGACCGTTGGGCAACTATCCACATGTCCGTTGGGGAACGTAGTCCACGTGTCCATATCATCGCCATCATCCTACCCACCGAGAATAACGGGTCCAGCTCCTGCTTTCTCGGGGCAGTTGATTGAAGGGGAGGCCACGTGCTGGACTCCATACACACGTAAGCCCTGACAGTCTTGATTGTTGGGCCTCATCGTGGCCCAAAGTTGGAGATCTTGGTCCAATGGTAGGGGCTATAAATATCCTCTCACTTGAGAGTGTCAGATATTAAATCATTCACACTCTCATACTCTCTTACTTGCATTAAGCTTTGAACTTCACTTTGGCATTAGAGTGTCTTGTAGGTAACCCCCCCCCCCCCCCCCACACACACACACACACACACCCCACCTTCAATTGTTGCTCAACTCATAGCTTGTGGGCTTTGACAATCCATTCTGATCAGGTACGGTCAATGACGCCGTTTGTGGAAACATCTGTTTCTCCGTCTTTATTTACCTAAGACTAAAGCAATTATCAAACTCCGTGATTGTCATGACCGACCCAGCTGCCAACAATAACCTAAACGCTCATCCTGCCGACCTTAACAACAACGTCGACGACGATATTGGTAACAACAACACCCGGAACGACATCGACATGGCCGGTCTCTAGCAGAACTATAGAGACAGGATGACCATCTCCTCATCATCCCGCTCTCGGCTGCACGAGGATGCGTATCCACCCTAGAACTACGAGTCAAATGTTTTCCAGGAGGTCCCCGTCCCCGCGGGCACTGATGCCACGACTAGGGCTCTGTTTGCGGCCATTAACTAAACGAATTAATTAATCTTCTCGAAAGGTGAGTGGTTAAGGGTGCTCGAGGATATTCGATGAGCCCCCAGAAGACACGGGAGACTTGACACTCCACTTCCCCGTCAACCTCTTCTTCAATTCTGTAAAACTTTCTTCGCACTGAACATCCCACACAAAAGCTCTACCTTTACAAGTCAACTTAGTCAACGGAAGTGTCAACTTAGAAAAACCTTCGATAAACCTTCTATAGTAACCAGCTAATCCCAAAAAGCTTATAATCTCAGTAGCTGACCTCGGAGTTTCCCATTGCAACACAACATCAAACTTTGATGGATCTACAGCGATGCCACTACCTGAGATCACATGACCAAGAAAAGTAACCTCCTTTAACCAAAATTCACACTTGGACAACTTTGCATACAACTTCTTCTCTTTCAAAACATGCAATACTACCCTTAAGTGTTCTGCATGCTCTTCTTCTGACTTATAGTAAATCAAAATATCATCAATGAACACCACTACAAACCGATCCAAATAAGTATGAAAGATACGATTCATATATTCCATGAATACTCCCAGCGCATTAGTAACACCGAAAGGCATCACCGAATACTCATAATGTCCATAACGCGTTCTGAAAGCTGTCTTCTGGATATATTCATCCTTCACCTTAATCTGATGGTAACCCGACCTCAAATCAATCTTGCTAAACATACGAGCATCTACCAATTGGTCCATCAAGTCATCTATTCTTGGAAGCGGATACTTATTCTTAACCGTCACTTTATTCAACTGTCTATAATCAACACAAAGCCTCATACTTCCATCTTTCTTCTTTACTAACAACACTGGAGCATCCCACGGTGATACACTTGGTCTTACAAACTTCTTTTCAAGTAACTCCTCCAATTGCTTCTTTAACTCTGACAATTCAGATGCAGGCATCATGTATGGTGCCATAGACACATGTCTGGTACCAGGTACAAGATCAATTGCAAATTCAACTTCCCTCTCCGGTGGTACATCAGGAATTTCATCATGGAAAACTTCAGGAAATTCACACACCATCTGCAATTCCTCAATTATAGCTTGAGTCTCTACAGATAGCGACGCCATCAACTAGAACATTTGTGCTTCCTCTTGCATCAACTTCCTCAACTGTTTAGTAGACAACAGACTATCTTCCTCTTCTTCAGGAGTAGAAAACCTCACAGACTTGTCATAACAGTTAATGTGAACATAGTTATGCTCTAACCAGTCTATACCCAGAATCACATCCAAACCTCTTAACGGTAAACAAACCAAATCAACAGTGAAGTCTCTGTCAAAGATCGACAAGGGACATTTTAAACACACAAAAGAAGTAGTCACTGACCCCTTGGCTGGAGTATCGACGACCATTTCTCCATTCAAAGAAGACAATATAAGACCCAATCTTCCAACACAATCAGTAGCAATAAAACAATGAGTAGCACCGGTATCAATAATAGTAATTAAAGGAGTACTATTAATGAAACATGTACCTCTGATAAGTCTGTCCTCAACAGCTGTCTGATCCTCAATCAAAGCAAACACCTTACCACTTGTCTGCGCCCTCTTTGGTTCATAACACTGACTACCAATGTTCCCTTCTTCACTATAATTGAAACAAATCACATCCTTATGTTTTCACTTAGATACAATGTGTTCGTTCTTACCACAACCGAAACACCTCTTTACTTCAGTAGTACACACGTTACTCTTATGCCCAGGTTTCCCATATTCGAAACAAACCACACCAGCAGGAGCATATCCCCCACTAGTCCTCTGAACCTGAGCAACTTTCTGTTTACCTTTACCATCTGGGGTATCATAAGGCTTACCATGATTTTGTTGGTGCTTACCCCTCTTCTCATTGATAATCTTGTAATGCGCATTATTATCCTCCTCATAAATTCTGCAGCTATCAATCAAATTGGCAAAGACACGGATCTTCTGGTATCCAACTACCTTCTTGATCTCCGGGCACAACCCGTTCTCAAACTTGATACACTTTGAAAACTCAGCATTAGCCTCAGTATAGTGCGGATAAAACTTATCCAACTCAGTAAACTTTACAGCATACTCAACAACCGACATATTCCATTGCTTCAGCTCAAGGAACTCAATCTCCTTTTTACCACGGACATCTTCAGGAAAGTACTTCCTCAGAAACTCCCTATGGAAAACAGCCCAAGTGACATTCTCACCTGCAACTTCCAATCTCTAACAAGTCTCTAGCCACCAGTCATCAGCCTCGACTGCTAGCATATAAGTGCCATACCGAAGCTTCTGCGCTGGAGTGCAATCCATCACACGAAAGATTCTATAAATCTCTTTCAACCAATCCAATGCTCCTTCAGGATCATACTCTCCCTTGAACTAGGCGGATTCTCTCTCTAGAAAGTCGCCAAGCTACGAGATCCAGCATTCCCGTCAGTATTCGGCTGATCCTCCGTCGCATGCGCCCTTGCTTCTAAAGGAGCAGCAAGTGCAACATCATTCCTTCCAGCCATCTTAACTTATCACTACAACATAAACAATGGTTAGAACTCCAATTAACAATACTTGATTGTTAGACAACTACGACTCAACAACAAGGTCGGACCAACCTTTGCTCTGATACCAACTTTGTAACACCCCAATTCTACCCAGCAATTATATATGCAAATCAGAGTCATAAAATTCATGCAACTAAATCAGGATGCCACAAATTCAGCTTTAAAAACACATTGCATTCATCGTGGATACATAACACTTTAAAACTTCGGATGAACCATCAACATAATACTTTAATCTCTTAATTCAATAATTTAAACATCTACGCATCGGAATTTTAAATAACATCTTTATCCATCATTACAACAACTTCAAAACAACACATACTTAATAACAATCAAATTAAAGTTCAACAACTGAAATCATCAACAATTGAAAGCAACAAGCGTTCATCCCCCCGAGTGTTACATATAAGAGCAATGACACCGACTCGGACTCCTGAAGGTATACAACCTTCACTTTCAATTACCTGCACGTTACCAACGTAAGGGTAACATTCAAACAGAAGGGGTGATATATCTAACAATATAATAAAACGTATGATAATTAATATATTAAATTAGATTACATAACATCACCACTTCTCATCCCATAATCAACAATAATCGCAACAGAATACCAAAAATAATACACATTCACCACATCAATACACAACTTCTTTATGAAATCATATAATGCGACTCAATACTATGAAAATGCATGTGGTACCATTGGAGCAGAACTTCCATCTTAAAAATCTGCCAATAAATAGAGGCATCAATAAGGCATAAGCCTTCATCTTAATATTCTCCAATACAGGCCATCTTAACGAGCATAAGCTCCATCTTGAAATGCAATGTATGCGACACGATCATGAATGTAATGACAACACCATAATTAACAACATCTCAACACAACATCACCGTTGGCCAGAAGCCTACATCTTAATAGCTGCCAATTACTAGAGGCAACTCAACATCTTTCATCAACATCATTTATCATCATAATTCATCAAACATCATTTATACATCATAACTGATCAAACATAATCTCATTAACATCATTTCATCAACAACTCATCCGTAAAACAATACAACAGTAACTCGTCAATCTCGCAACGTTGGTCATAGGCCTACAACATGGTATTGCCTATAATTAATTAATCATCTAAGGCTTACCTCTAAATTACCAAACTTTTACATATTACTATTCTGTAATACTACATCATTATCATCATTAATCCTACTGTTATAAACCAAACAATAGTCTATACACATCTCATCCTCATCATTCTTCACAAAAACCAACATAACGATTAATGCAGAAACTAACTCTAGTCCTAATTTGGAAACTAGGATTATCCTTCTTATTCTTCACTTTAATCCTTAAGAATGAAGTTCATTACGTTAGCTATTCAACGCTTCGAACAGCACCTCGAACGTAGTCCGTAAACTCAAGTTACGGCCCTGGGGAAAACGAATCTGTCAAAAACCAGACAACATGGATCGACGTATAATGCCTTGGGTCGACACGTACTGGACTTAACACGCTACATGAGTCGACGCATACTCTCTTGTATCGACTCATACTGAGTCTGCAACACTGCATGTATTGATACATGCTCCTATGTATCGACTCATCCTGAGTCTAAAAGCCCTTATGTATCGCGCAAGACTCTTTCGTATTGACTCATCATGAGTCTAAAGGCCTTCTTATATTGACACATAACGTTTGGGGTCCATACATAATGTTCTGTCATGGATATTTTCTACGATTTCACTGTGTTTTCACTATGGTTTCCATACTTTAGGCCCTAAAAACATCATCTAATCATAGATAATCATCAATTATAATTATCCTATAATTCTACATCATTTATACAACATTGGGGCGTCGTCATTCATCTTTCATTCATCGATTCTCATTATACAACAACATATAATTCAATCATGAACAAGACAACATTTTCACATCTAATCCCATAAACCAATCATCATAAACCCTATTATAGAGTCAGAACCTCACCCTTACCTTGGATTGAAGGTTGCTCTATAACTTTCCCGGTTGAATTTTCGTTCTGCCTCTTTCCTCTTTTCCAACAATTTTCACGTTCTTTCTCTTCCAACCCTTATTTTTCTTACTGCTTATTATTTTCTCCTTATTTCTAACAATAATAAAATAACCCTATTATTCTCAAAATACCTTAATGGGTTTAAAACTATTACACCCCCTCTTTTTACTACTTTTATCCTTTAAAATAAGTCCACATCAAATAATATTATCCTTCTAATATTATTTCACCACTTAATAAAATAAATAAATCCAATAACCACAACACAACTTCAAAAATATTCCAAAAATAATTTAATTAAATAATTAATTAAATTACGAGCGTTACAGTGAGGGCAAGAATGGATAATTTCAACGCACATCATGTCCTGGTCAACGAGGGGAGTTCTGTTGATGTCGTGTACAACCATATGTTCCGAACCTTACAACTCGAAGACACCCAACTTTTACCATACATGGGGTCCGACCTGCAAGGCTTAAATGGATCGACCTCCAAACCATGGCGATACGTTGAGATTTTCATCACCTTCAAGGAAGAAACCGCCTCTCGGCAGATCAAGGTGCGATTTCTGGTTATCGACTGCCCGTCTCTCTACAACTGCAACCTAGGGAGACCGACACTGGCCTAATTGACCGTCATGCCCTCCATTGTCCATCTGAAGATGAAATTATGCACAAGGAGGGGATGCTTCGCCACCATTCACGGGGATATCTCAACTTCCAGGAGATGTTTCCATGCGGCTTCCAAAGGACAGAGTACGGTCGACACTGGGGCGCGACCTTCCAAAAGAGCTGCTACTACTCTACCTGAACCACATCCTGCTCCGACAGAAGAACAAAGGGCTCCTCCAAAGGTCGACTTCATCTCACTCGAAACCCACTTCGACAAGGATGAAGCCCCCAACAGCCAACAGAAACTCCTCCGACCAATCCCAGATGGAGACTTCGAGTTCGTCCCCCTCGGTGAAGACCCTCACAATGGCGTAGAGATCGGCACCAGACTCCCTGACTTGGAGAGGAAGTAGATCAAAGCTTGCTTGAGGGAGAATGTGGACCTGTTCACATGGAGTGCCACATAGATGCTCAAACTCGACCCTGAGGTCTCCTGTCACTAATTGGTCGTTGATCCAGCCGCTAGGGCAGTAGAGCAACATAGACATAGGCAGGCTCTTGAGAAAGCATAGGCTGCTAAAAATGTTGTAAAAGACCTCCTAGAGGCTAATTTTATTTTCGAGGCCCGATATTCAACCTGGATCTCAAATGTTGTACTAGTTAAAAGAATAATGGAAAATGGAGAATGTATGTTGATTATACGGATCTTAACCAGGCATGTCCCAAAGATGATTTTCCTTTACCAAACATTGTTATGCTTGTCGACAACTCGGCCGACTATAAAACTTTATTATTCATGGACACCTACTCAGGCTATAACCAAATCCCAATGGTGATAAGCGACAAGCATTGCACTGCTTTCATGACCCGCTAAGGCAACTACTACTACAACGTAATGCCCTTCGGCCTAAAAAACGCAGGGGAAACATACCAGTGGATGATGAATAAAGTCTTTCGTGATGAGATCAGTGATATGCTCGAGGTATACATGAACGACATGATTGTCAATTCTCGAAAAGATACCGACCATGCTTCCAACTTCAAAAGGGTCTTTGCCCAAGCCAAATAATGCATAATGAGATTCAACCCCGAGAAATGCACCTTTGGGGTCAAGGTGGGCAAATTATTCGGTTTCTATCTAACTGAACGGGGAATTGAAGCCAACCCCGACAAGTTCCGGGAATTCTCTGAGCTTCTTAGCCTAGCTCGAAAAAATCCATACTAGTCCTAAACGGCATGCTCACCTCGCTCTCCCTTTTCGTAGCAAAATTCGTGCAACATGCTCTACCATTTTTCAAACTTCTGCACAAAGAGGAAGCTTTCAAGTGGACCGAGGAATGCGAACATGCCCTCCTCCATATTAAGCAAAGTCTTTCGCAACCGCCCGTGTTGTCGCGACTTGGGAGCAGGGATACCCTGTTCCTTTACCTGGTTGTTTTCGCCGAGGCCGTAAGCGCGACCCTCGTTCGTGAGACTTTAGACGGGCTAAAACCAGTGTATTTTACGAGGAAAGCGCTACAAGGGCCCGAGGTTAGGTATCAACATATTGAAAAAGTGGCCTTGGCCCTCATCAAAGCGGTGAGGAGACTTAGACATTACTTTCTGGCACACACGATCATTGTACAAATAGACCAACCCGTAAGACAACTCATATATTGACCAGACATGGTCAGTTAAATGCTAAAATGGTCCTTGGAGCTCTCGGAGTTTTACATCCAGTACGAAGAACTAAACAACTTCCTATGGGCATACCGAATAACGCCACACTCGACGATCGCGAGACCCCATTTCGGCTGACCTATGCCACTGAGGCAGTCATCCCCGTAGAAATTATGGAGCCATCAAGGTGAACTGAAGTTCCTCTAGACGAGGAACTAAACAAAGAGGCCCTAATATAAGAGCTCAACCTAGTTGAGAAAATAAGATTAGGAGCAGCTCTTCACGAGGCCACGCTGAAACAACAGATAGCCCTTCGCCATGACAACAAAGTCATAAAGTGTGAATTCCAAGTCGGCAACCTAGTCTTATGGAGAAATCATAAAGATTCCCGCGAAGGGAAGCTGGCCTCAAACTGGGAAGGACCATACCGCGCCCATGGAGCTACGGGCACCGGGGCGTACTACCTCGAACACTTAAATGGAGAACCACTACCTCGACCATGGAACCCTACAAAACTGAAACAATATTATAGCTAAGTCCTTAGCATACTACGGGCATTAGTAGTCGACCAATCCTCTCCAATCGTGATGAGACAAGCTCGACCACATAGGCATGTCAAGGTACGTACATGGCCTCCAAACATTAACGAAAGGCGGGTTATTGTTCATTTCTCGAGCAGGACCTTAGCCCGACAGGGAAACCCTAATCGAGCTCTGCTATCAAAGTAACCAACAGGCAGAACACCCAGCTCGCGATGGGTAGTTCATACCACGAGCTCAAGACCCCGACCATGATCTTGAGCTCGTTCCTCGGATCCCTACTCTACCCCCTCGACACATCCCAACATGTGTCGACCACAACCAAGGTCGAGCACAAATCTCCACTCATGGAAAATATGAAACTTTCATGGAACAAACAAGTAAAGCAAAACGACAAGCAAGTATTTGTAAATAAATACATAAGTCAAAAATAAAAGCATTCATAAATTCTGACCATGAAGGTCAGTGCTGTTTAAATAATTACAAATATAGGCACCAAGGCCACAAATACAAACTAAACAAAATCAGGCACGCATGCTGAAACATTTCTGATCTCGTCCTCCTCGCTGCTATCTATTGTACCCCAAAATTTTCCCTCTCATTCTACTCAATACATGCCCATTGAGGTCCTCAACTTGCCCAAGGATGCCCAAGAATTGATCAGACAAATTCTCTCCTAAAGTAATGAACCCCTAATTAGGGTTTCCATTTTCATCAAGATGGGTGACCTCCAAAGGTCTCAGTTGTACCCCAAAATTTCCCTCTCATTTTACTCAACAAATGTCAACTGAGGTCCCCAAGTTGCTCAAGGAAGTCCAAGAGTTGACCAGACAAACTCTCTCCTAAGGCAGTATACCTCAAATTAGGGTTTCCTTTTTCATAAAGATGTGTGAACTACAAAGGAATCAAATGCTTCCCAAGATCCTAATATGTTCCCAATATCATCCATGCCAAGTTTCAAGCCTTGTATAAGAAGTTTGCTCAACCAACTGCTCAAATGCTTGAGAATCGACTGTATTAGGTCAAAAGTCAATTGTGGCCCACCTACAGTCAAACCTCAAGATTTTGGGTCAACATAAACATTTTTAAGTGACTTACATCATTTGATCCAGGTTTGATCATGATTCCTCAAGGAATGCTCCAAATTCATCAGAACCCAAAAGTTGCTAAATTAGGGTTTCTCAGTAAAAGTCAACCCAACTTTGACCAAGCATAACTTCTTCATACTTTATCAGAAATATTCCATCCAAAGCTCATTTTGAAGAGGATACAATTCTATACAACTCGTCTTCATCTCACAAGTTCAAAATATGCACTCACAAAAAGATATGAATTTTTACATTATAGGTCCTTTTGAAAAGTCAACAAAAATACCTTTTGGGTCAAAGCTTCATACATGAACATGGAAGACTCAATTGAGATAAGACCAAAAAGGTTGCTTAGGGACATCCTAAGCTTTCTAAAAAGTCATAGGACACCCTCCTAGGGTCAAAATTGAGAAAGTTTTGCATTTTCAAAGTTGGCAATTTTTGGAATATAGTCAAAAGTGAACATTGATCAAATTTGCATTTTTTCCAAAGGGGCCCATGTTTTCTTGCTTGAAACATGTTTCTAATAAGACCCACGACCCCTGAGCTTTTCCATAATTTTTTTTAAATTATTTTTATCATTTATTTTGGTTTTTTATTCATTTAAATCAAAATAAATCAAATTAAATGGTAAAATAATGAAAAAAAATAAAATCTTGAGATTTTTATGCATGTTCTGAGTCCATATACAGCTAGCATGCCAGCCAATTCGTGCAAGGCTCATTAGGGTTGCAAAAGATTGGATTGAAGCAAGTTTTGGAAAAAAATCATACATGAAGCAAATCAAATCAAATCTCCATTATTTCTCAAGATTCATGTCAATTTTGTTAACCTAATTCAGTCTCCTACATATGCACAACAATTCCATACCATAAGAAGAAGGATTGGAGGCGTGAAACAACAAGAGAGAAATTGAAATTTTGGACAAAAAGTGTGAGATCAAAATCCACCCTAGAGCCATCCTCACGGAGATTTAAAAATTCCAATTTATTCAAGGACATCCCACGAAGCTAACAACATCCTTTGCTAGTCTCAAAGCATCCAGAAATCGTCCCCAAGAGCATCACGGTTTGAACTAAGAACTCAAATTCGTTTTCTATGATTTACGCATTATAAATGTATTTTGCCCATATATTTGTGTTCATCATCATGTTTGCAATGTTTCTGGATAGTTTGATTTAAGTTACAGTGCATGAATAAGCTTTTGCCATTTCTAGGGTTTCGTGCTCCAATTTGGGGTTTTGTGATTTAAGCAAAATTAGGCCTAATGATGGGTTCCATGATGATTAGGGCTTCAAGCCCAGTTGATTCATGGTCACCAATTTAATTTATCTTGCCTGTACATGATTTTTGAGATACTTAGGGTTATAGCCATGGCCAAAATCCGTAGGTAAAAGTTGTTACCTAAGACAATAGTCCCAAGGAAGAAGACGCTGGCGTGTCAAGCAACCATTGGGACATTTGAAAATTCGCGCGTGTTCTAAGCATGGAAATTAATTTGGATTTTGTTTTTATTTGTCTATTATATTTACAACTGATAATTCCAGCGCAGTTGGTCAGAGGAGGGAAGTATGAAGCTCATGTCCTGGGTTCGACCCCAGGTGTGAGCTTTTAGCATTTTCTCCATTATTTCCTTGCAGGTTCCATACACCTCACCTTCTGAGGACCATCATCTTTTGGATCCATCTCCAGCAGGTTCCATACACCTCTCGTTATGAGGATCATTCTCCTCTAGATCCATCTCCATCCAGATCTAGTACACCTCACCTTCTAAGGACAATCATCTTCTGGATCCATCTCCAGTAGGTTCCATACACCTCTCCTTCTGAGGATCGTCATCTTCTAGATCCATCTCCATCCAGATCTAACACACCTCACCTTCTGAGGATCATCACGTGCCCTCTGATCATCATCCTCTGGATCTATCTCCAGCCAGATCCAGCGCCAGCATACGCAGGTCCACCATGAGCCCCCAGAAGATGGTCTCATGAGATCAGGCGCTAGACTCTGAGCCGTCCTTCTGGGGTTTAGAAGTTCAGCATACACCCCCAATCTGCTTCACTCCAGGCCCATTCTTTTTCTCCTATTTATTTATTTCTCTTGTTTTAATCATTTTTGTTTATTTATTTCTCACCAAAAAAATTAATTGTTTTTTTAATTAATCATAAAACCAACAAATCACAAAAATACAAAAAGCTTTTTTTTAATAATAAATTATTTAATTTAATTAGGAAATTAGGTTAATTTAATTTCTTTCATAATTTAAAAACAATTAGAAATTAGGTTTAATTAATTGGAAATTAAATGTTTTCTCAAATAAAAATTCACAAGAACAAAAATCTTTTTCTCTCAATTATGGTTTTAAGTTATTAATTACCGTCCTCATATTTTAATTTGCCGCGCATTTGTTAATTATTTTTTTCCATTATTTGTAACTGTTCAGGGTTTGCAATAGTTAAATTAGGATTTTATTTCTTGCTTTAAATCCCCAATTTTTTTGGTTATGTAATTAATCCCCCTCCCCGAAGCTTTGAAATAGCTAGGTTTTATTTTCTCACACTTTAAATTCCTGCAATCTCTAACTGTCTAGATGTATGGCTAATATGATTGTATGGAAAGAATGCATGAAAATTAAAACAGTTATAAAACCCTAATGTGCAAAGATAACATTAATTGAAAAAGCACACTTGCACATGCTCACTCTTAGGATATACTCTCACTCCGGTTGCCTTCGGTAAACGATCATGAAGCATAGGATGTTTTAGTGGCTATCCTCTATGTCCCAAAAGATAAAAAAAAAGACCCTTTCGACAGTTGCCTCGGAAAAGATCTTTAGGACTCTAGGATGGTTACTAAGGTGTCCTAACATTGCTTTTGTGACCGTACGTCCCTTTCGAATTTCCTTTACAACTCCAACGACGGTGCTACCTACTCCTTAATAGTGGGATATCGCTGTCTAAAGGAAAAAATAACAAAAAAGATCTTTTTTCGAGTAGGTAGATGCTAGTAGGTACTTGCTCAAAATAAAACTTTTCACACAAACACTTTTCAAAAACAAATTTTCAAAACAACTTCGTCACATCCTTGAGGACTGATACAAGGGTTATCACGAAGCAAAACATTTTCAAGACAAACACACACAAGCAATTTGAAAAATGAGCAAGTACCTAAGAGCCCATAGATAACTACAGATAGAAAGGGTGCTAACACCTTCCCTTTCTATAATCTACCCCCCATACTCAGTAATATCTCGAAAAAAGGTTTTTTCTGTTCTTTTTCCTTTTCCATGATTGGATGAAATAAAAGTCGGTGGCGACTCTTGCTTACCGCGACATTTTGCGAATACCAAACGCAAATCCAGTATTAAACAGTCGGTTCTGCCACCGTATCACAGAACTGGCGACTCTTCTGGGGAATAAAATAAAGTGGGGTTTACCTTAGGATCTAGGTCATTAAATTTCTTCTCTTGATTTCTTTACTTTTGAGGGTTTTGTTTGGGGTTACTATAGATTCTACACCCGAATCTGAGGGAACTCATTAGGTAGACATCAATTGATCGTGGAGACTGTACGGTGTAGACCGATATGGTTTAAGCGATGGCTGTGTTAGTTTGGCACTTTGGTTGGTACCGGTATCCTTCATGGGGAAACAAGAAGAATATGGGGCTGCCGCGTGGTGTCGTGAAGCACTAACGGACCTTAGAACCTTAGTTGAACAACTTGGCCGTTAGAAAGTAGTGAGATAGCCGGCCTCAGTGTAGAGCTGAGAACTGGTTGATACTCGATGCTACACTCATTGAGATCATACTTTCGGAATATTTTGGCTGCAAGAAAAGATTAAGAACTGAAACAATGCCCGATAAAGGATGATCAGTGATATTGAGAATCTCTAGAACCCGGTTACTTTTTAGGACAGGTTTGAACCAACTAAAATTCAAGAGGGTACTACCTTTAAACCTCATGCAAGCCTTAAACCTAAAGACTTTGTGTGATTTGACTGTGCTTGCTATGCCTGTGTTTGTTATACTTGTGGTTTATCATGACATCATGCATCATAACATGGCATCCATGCTTGTTGCACTAACCATTTCAAATACCAAGGGAATTTATCTTTGTTCTATTTTGAAGATTATGGCTTCCGTTCGTACAAATACCATCCGAATAAGCTTTGTGAAGATACCTTCCCAACTCAAAGATCTAACATCAAGGATTTCTAAAACTTCTACGTTCACTAAGAGACATGATTATCAGTTGGTGCCTACCTTGGAAGAATTCTCTCAGCTATTGGATATACCTATTCTTGAACAGGTACCCTTCACAGGTCTAGAAGAAGCTCCTAAGCTAGAAGTCATTGACTCAGCTTTACATCTGAAATGGGCCGACGTGGTATCCAATTGGGAAACTAGAAGCGGAGTCAAGGGTTTTCTAGCTAAGTTTCTAATAGACAAACCCCAGCTGTTTTGGGATAATATGGATTCTTAGGCTTTTGAGGAGGTCTTGGCTCTTCTAATCTATGGGTTAGTCATATTCCCTAATCCGGACTCATTCATAGATGTGAATGCTATCAAGGTTTTTCTCTCCCGCAATCCTGTGCCAACATTGCTCGGAGATATTTTGCACACTCTCCATACTCGTACCATGAGGAGAAGAGGGATTCTTGTGTGCTACATGTCATTACTGTCGAGGTGGTTTATTTCTCACCTCCCTATGTCCGTACTGAAGAATGAAGAAGGTCTGGTTTTGTCACGAAGGATAATGTCACTCGCTCATACGGATATTCTTTGGTGTTCTCGATCTATAGAAAACATTGCTATCATTGACCGCTGCAGGGAGTACCCTAATGTCCCATTACTTGGTATCAGAGGGGGTATAACCTACAATCCTTTTTTGGCTCTGTGAAAATTTGGTTACGCTCGAAGGGACGGTCCCCATGAGTTACTAATCAAAGGCATTGTATTCAGCTATGAGGATGATATTCAAGAGTATCGCTGGAGGTTCATACGAGCTTGGGGCATGGTAAACAGATCGAGCATCAAGGATTTTGGGTCAGAGGTCTTGGATTCAGATGATGAAGGAGCGAGATACTTACAGGGATCAGTTCCATGCTCAGGAGGAAGGTCTTAGAGCTTACAAAGCAGTTGCATGAGGAAAAAGGACTGAATGATTATCTCGGCGCAAAGAGGAAGCATCCATGGGACTTTTTATTTTTCTTTCTAGTTTTAGATTTATTTTTAATTGTAACGCCTAAAAGGCATTTGAACTTCAATTTCAGCTAATAAAGTTTTTGTTTATTTTTGGTTCGCAAATTTAAATTTTCCGAGGTCTTTGAAATCATTGCATGCGCATACCATTATCATACACATCATTACAGGTACCATTACAGATTTCTCATCTCCTTCGCTATTTATTTCACGCAGAAATGTCTTCCGAACAAAGAATTAAGGACCTGCAGGCACAGAACACCCAGTTCCAACAAATGTTCATCAGTCTGGCAAAGGGGCAGGAGGATCTGAAAGCCCTCATTCTGAAAGAGAGGAAGAAAAAGAAGAAGGTTGCTGGTATTATGAGTATGGGCCGAAGGTTTAGTGAGAGGTTGAAGCGACAAGTCGACCTGACCTCTTCCTCTAAGGAAGGGGATAATCAAGAAGAAGAGAAAGACCCCAGTCCTGCAGTGTCTAACAATGATACTGACTATAACGACGAGCAATATCCTCCTGCTGAGGATAGATACAAACAGTTGGAAGACCGTCTGAGTGTCATGGAAATTCAGAGGATACCTGGGCTGGATTTCCAAGAATTGGGATTGGTGTCGGGAGTGGTCATCCCGCAGAAGTTCAAAGCTCCAATTTTTGCCAAGTATGATGGGGTGTCCTGCCCAAAGCTCCATCTCCGCTCTTATGTCAGGAAGATTCAGCCCCACACCACTGATAAAAATTTGTGGGTTCATTTCTTTCAAGATAGTCTGTTAGGGACTCAACTTGAATGGTTCTACCAGCTAGAGGGAGCAAATATCTGAAACTGGGAAGATCTAGCTGCTGCTTTCTACAAGCAGTATCAATATAATGCCGACCTTGCTCCCACTCGTACTCAACTCCAGAGTATGTCCATGGGTGCAAGTGAAGGCTTTAAAGATTATGCCTAAAAATGGAGAGACTTGGGTGGGAGAGTTCAAACCCCGTTGTCTGATAGGGAGTTGGTTGATATGTTTCTGGGGACGCTATCTGGTCCATTTTTCAATCATTTGATCGGCAACTCGTCAGCTGGTTTCACCGAGATGATTTTAACTGGGGAAAGAGTAGAAGCCGGGATTCAAAGCGGAAAAATAAAGAAGGATGCCTCTTCAAGTTCAGTAAAGAAGCCTTTTGCTGGTAAGAAGGAAGCCAGTGCCATCTACAGCCCAAGGGGTCAGAACAAGGCTGAACAACGTCAGACAGTAAGTGTCATGATGATACCTAGACCTGCAGCTGCTCCACAATGCAATAATCAACAAAGGGTGGAAAGACCACAACGACAGTTTACCCGCATCAACATGACATTGGCTGAAGTTCTACCTCGTCTGTTGAAATCCAACTTGGCAACCTTGAGAGAGGCTCCCAAGAATCCAAATACTATATCTCCCCGATATAATCCGAACGCCCGGTGTGCCTATCATTCTGAGAGTCCTGGCCACGATACAAACGACTGCTGGGCTCTGAGAAACAAAATACAAGACTTGATTGAAGCCAAGGAGATAGATTTTGATGCTCCGGAGAAGCCCAACATCATAAATGAACCCATGCCCAAACATGGCTCGTGAATCAATGTTATTGAGGTTGTCTCCGCCACAGAAGATGTTGATGATGAGAACTCAGACATTGACAGCTGGATCTACCCGACTACCAACGGTGGACCAAGTAACTGGACGGCTAGGGACTTCATACCTGTTTTTTTTATTCCGCAGTAATTGACCTTTTTGTTTTAAGATTTATAATAAACAATTTGAAACATTACGGCCATGTGCCTTGCCCAAGGCACCTTGGCTTTGCTTGTGAGGGCTATTATTTGTCATTTCATAATCATTAATAAAGCATTGGACGTTTCTTGCATACAAATTTTGCACTCCTTGTATTTCCTTTCTGCTTTTCACCTTATCAAAACATCTATTCTCTTACACACACTCACGTATCATAATGCATATCCATATCCACTCTGGATCCCATTGATAACAGCTCTGCTATTACCAGTTATGACTTCAAAAATCCGATCAACCAAGCCGAGGATGAAGGTGAGGATGATTGTGAGGTGCCTGGAGAACTTGCTAGACTATTACAGCAGGAAGAGAGGTCCATACAGCCTCATGAAGAGCCGGTTGAGACAGTGAACTTAGGTACTGAGGAAGACAGAAAAGAGGTTAAAATAGGTGCAAATCTGGAGCTTAGCGTCAAACAGAGGTTGATACAGATGTTGCACAATCATGTTGAGATCTTCGCCTGGTCCTATGAAGATATGCCTGGTTTAGACACTAATATTGTGGTACATCGCCTGCCGACTAAAGAAGATTGTCCTTTGGCTAAAAAGAAGGTTCGTAGTATGTGCCCTGCAATGTCAGAGAAAATCAAGGCAGACATCATGAAACAGTTCGATGCAGGATTCTTAGCTGTCACTTCGTATCCACAGTGGGTTGCTAACATTGTTCTGGTACCTAAGAAGGACGGTAAGGTACGAATGTGTGTGGATTACAGAGATCTGAACAGGGCAAGCCCCAAAGATGACTTCCCACTCCCTCACATTGATGTTATGTTCGACAACACCCCGCAACATAAAATCTTCTCCTTCATGGATGGTTTCTCTGGCTACAACCAGATCAAGATGGCTCCTGAAGACATGGAGAAAACAACCTTCATTACACAGTGGGGCACCTTCTGCTACAAGGTGATGTCTTTTGGGTTGAAGAATGCTGGAGCAACATATCAGCGCGCCATGGTCGCTTTGTTTCATGATATGATTCACCATTAGATCAAAGTGTATGTTGATGACATGATAGCCAGGTCTCAGACTAAGAAGAAAACCTTGATCATCTCCAAAAGTTGTTCGACAGATTGAAGACATATAAGCTGAGGTTGAATCCGATAAGTGTACCTTTGGGGTAAGATCTGGAAAGTTTCTAGGTTTTGTCGTCAGTGATAAAGGTATTCAGGTAGACCCTACAAAGGTAAAAGCCATACAAGAGATGCCGGTTCCCCGTACAGAGAAGGAAGTTTGAGGTTTCTTGGGACGTCTGAATTACATCGCCAGGTTCATTTCACATCTGACTGCTACTTATGAGCCAATCTTCAGGCTTCTGAAGAAAGATCAAGTGGTAAAGTGGAATGATGAATTCCAGACCGCTTTCAAAATAATCAAGGAATACCTTCAAGAACCACCAATTCTGATGCCGCCAGTTGAAGGAAGACCTTTGATATTATACTTGACAAATCTAGATAATTCAATGGGGTGTATGCTGGGGCAAAATGATGAGTCTGGCCGTAAAGAGCACACCATTTACTACCTTAGCAAAAAGTTTACCGACTGTGAGACCCGATACTCATTGCTTAAGAAAACTTGCTGCGCTTTGGCATGGGTTGCTCGCCGGCTGAGACAGTATATGCTGACTCACACTAGTTTGTTGATATCAAAGATGGATCTGATCAAGTACATTTTCGAGAAGCCCGCTCTCTCCGGAAGGATAACAAGGTGGCAAATGATCTTAACCGAATACGACATACAATATACGACCCAAAAAGCAATAAAGGGGAGTGTATTGGCTGATCATTTGGCTCATCAAGCCGTGGATGACTACCAGTCCATGAATTTTGAGTTCCCGGATGAGAATATCATGTTGGTGACTGACTACGAAGAGCCTGGACCGGATGAAGGACCTGAAGAGGGATCTCGATGGTCTATGTATTTTGATGGAGCCTCAAACGCACTGGGTAATGGAATTTGCGCCGTAATTATATCTCCTGAGGGCTGTCATACTCTGTTCACCATCCGATTATGTTTCAACTACACCAACAACATGGCGGAGTATGAAGCGTGTATCATGGGACTTCGAGCTGCTATTGACCTGAGGATTAAGTACTTAAGTGTATTCGGGGATTCCGCTCTGGTGATAAGTCAGATCAAAGGCGAGTTGGATATGAAGCACCCTAACCTCATTCCTTACAGAGAGTATGTACTGACATTGCTCCCGCACTTTGAGGAGGTAACCTTCAGACATTTCCCACGAGAAGAGAACCAGTTGGCGGACACGCTAGCTACCATGTCTTCTATGCTCAAGGTTAGTTGGGACAATGAAGCTCCCCAGATTACCATTGAGAGGTTGGATGAACCAGCACACTGCTACGAGATCAATATCAAAGAAGTGGCAGACAAACCCTGGTTTCATGAAGTCAAAAAGTATCTCGAGGTTCAGGAGTATCCCGAAGGGGAATCTGTCAATGATAAGAAGTTTCTGAGAAGGTTTGCTGCAAATTTCTTCCTCAGTAATGGAATCCTCTATAAACGCAACCATGACTCCACACTACTACGGTGTGTAGACAAGAGCAGAGTAGGGAAGATCATGACAAATCTACATGAAGGCACTTTCAAAATGCATTCTAGTGGACATACCATTGCTAAGAAAATCTTATGGGCAGGATATTACTAGTCTACTATGGAAGCCGATTGTTATCAGCACTCTCGAACTTTCATAAGTTCCAAATCTATGCTGATAAGGTGCATGTTCCTCCGGTCCCCTTGAACGTTTTGACAGCTCCGCGGCCTTTTGTGATGTGGGGCATCGACATGATCGGCAAGATCAGACTGACTACGTCTAACGAGCATGGCTTCATTCTGGTAGCAATTGATTACTTTGCAAAGTGGGTTGAGGCAACTTCCTTTGCTACAGTAACCAAGAACGTCGTGGCGCGGTTTATCCGACATAATCTGATATGTCGATATGGTGTACCAGAGAGAATTATTATTTACAACGATACAAATCTTAATAACACAATGATCACCGAGCTCTGTAAACAGTTTAAAATACAACATCATAACTCTTGTCCCTACCGGCCGAAGATGAACGGCGTTGTTGAAGCAGCTAACAAGAACATTAAGAAGATTGTACAGAAGATGACAATGACATATAAAGACTGGCATGAGATGTTACCATTCGCTCTTCATGGGTACCGTACTTCAGCACGGGCGTCGACAGGGGCAACACCCTACTCTCTGGTATATGGCATGGAGGCAGTCCTACCCATAGAAGTCCAGATACCCTCTCTCAGGATTATGAAGGACGCGGGTTTGAACGAAGACGACTGGATCCAAACTCGACTTGATCAACTAAATCTAATCGATGAAAAGAGGCTTACTGCTATCTGCCATGGTTAGACGTATCAAAAGCGAATGATCAAGGCTTTTAACAAGAAAGTCAGGTGTCAAGAATATCAAGTCGGGGATCTAGTGATCAAACACATCATACTGCTGCAATGTGATCCCAGGGGCAAATGGGCCCCCACGTACGAAGGGCCATTTGTGGTTAAGAGAATTTTCTCGGGAGGAGTTATGATTCTAACCACCATGGATGGTGACGACCTTCCTCACCCCGTCAATGCATACATAGTGAAAAGATACTATGCATAATCAAAGACCCGCTAGTTTGACTGGCCTAGGCAAAATAAGGGCTTCCCGGCGAACCAAAAGGGTTCGGGAAAAAGTAAGGGATGAAAATGAAAAAATTTATACACCCGACAAGTCGAAAATCCGAAAGGGAGGCTTGGGAAAAAAAGGGTATCCCGGTTGACTGAAAAACCAAAAGGGCGGTCCAGGCAAAAGTTAGGGATTGAAGCGTAACACTATGACTCATTAGGAACATCTTGCAACCAGACTTCGGTATCGATTATCAAGCTCGGACGATGCCAATCAATCTGATCAACCTTTGGCCAAGTAGCAAAGTGATGAGACGCTTGAAGATATAAAGGCAATAGCAGAGTTGGAACCCAATGGGGTTGTTTCACATAGCTGTTTTTCTTTCTTTTGCACAAATTATAATTTATTTCGGCGGCGTTCTCTTACTAGGACGTCAGCCTCTTTGTAAAAAACGCCTATTACAGGCCAATTTCAAAATCAATACAAGTCATTCTTACAAAACTTCAGTTTATTTCCTTTTCTTTTTCTGTTTTGTTTTGCAAGAACGTCCAATGATTTATTTTTGATATATGCATTTGAAAGTGATTGCTGCTCATAAATATTTGCACAAGAAGCAAAAGACGATTACTCGTAATTCCAGAAAGAGGGAAAACCAAGAAGTACCAAACCCGACGGTTCCTTTACCCCGCAGGTATCGGGATAGAGTCATGCTTGAGACCATAATTATCAGTATGCGCATTCCCCACAGAGTAAAAATATCCAAAGGCATTGATGTCAGCTTTCCCGAAACAGGACATAACTATCCCCAGCTAAGGTTCATAATCGCAGGCGAGTCAATAAATTTCATTCCCCAAGCGGAGTCTATTTCTACAGATACAGAAGCTCAATCTCCAACAGAGCTCATCAACTCCAATAGCGGAATTTTATCCCCAGCTGAGTTTATCTCTCCAGATCAGCAGGTCTACCAACAGAGTATCTCTTCCCCCAAAGTCTGGTTCTTGCAGAGTTACTTCTCCAACACCTCTTCCCGGCAGAATATTTGCAAATCTCCAGCAACAGTCAGGGACTTATTTTCCCAGGCACAAGCATACCCTGACAACATTTCATGAACATACATCATGACATATGCATACATGTTATGATACAGTGGCTAGAACCGGGACGTGTTTCCATTTTTTAAGGAAATTTGTTGGTTTGCATTTTGCGTTTGTGTTTGCAAAATGTCGCAGTAAGCAAGAGTCGCCACCGACTTTTATTTTATCCAACAAGGAAAGGAAAAAAGCACAAAAAAATTCCTTTTTCGAGATATTTCTGAGTACGGGGGGGTAGATTATAGAAAGGGAAGGTATTAGCACCCTTTCTATCCGTAGTTATCTACGGGCTATTAGGTACTTGCTCATCATTTTCAAAATTGTTTTCTTTGTGTTTGTGTGCTTTGAAAAGTTTTTGTTTTGACTTCGATTTAACTCTTGCTTCTGTCTTCAAGAGTGTAATGAAGTGTTTTGACAAACCTTGTTTGAAAAGGAGTGTAAGTGTGAAAAATTTGTTTTGGTTGAGCAAGTACTTAAAAGTTAATCTACCTACTCGAAAAAAGAATCGTTCTATGTTCCTTTCCTTTAGACAGCGCTATCCCACTATTAGTGAGTAGGTAGCACCACCGTTGGAGTTTGAGGGTCAATTCGAAAAGGGACGTACGGTCACTAAAGCAATGTTAGGACGTCTTAGTAGTAACCCTAATGTATTAGATCAATTATCCGAGGCAACAATATCCGAGGCAACCTTTTCGAGGCAACTTTGATCTTTGGACAAAAGGACGACCACTAAAGCATCCTATACTCAATGACCGTTTACCGAAGGCAACAAAGTGGGAGTGTACCCTAGGAGTGCGCATGTGCGAGTGATTCAATTTTGAATTATTTATCTTTGCACATGTTAGGGTTATCTAACTGTTTTAAAGTTTTTCACATACATTCTTGTCATGCATCCTATATCATACATCTAACAGTTAAATATTTGCGAAATTTAAAGTGCGGAAATTAAACTAAGCTATTACAAGGCTTCGGGTATTTACATAGCCAAAAACAAACCCATTGAAAATAAAGCGATGAATGTAAATAAACGTCCTAATTAACTATTACAACTTGTGTGCAGTTACATCAATATGATAAATAATAAAAATAAAGCACGCGAGAAAAAATAAGATCCGGGAAGAAATTAGGGTTTTTACCCTTCTATCCTAATTAAAAGAAAAATTGTTTTTTGTTGTTTTTAATATTTTTTAAGAAAAAGGATTAGTTTTTAAAAATAAATGTACAAATAATTAGTTAATTAAATTAATTAATAAAAATAAATACATAGCCTATTTTTGGTTTTTGTTATTTTTAAGAAAAGAAAGAAAAATTAAATTTGGAATAAAAACCTAATTATTCTAATTATTTTTAATTATGTACAAAAAGAATTAAAATTATCTAAATTAACAAACTTAATTAAATTAATTAATTTTTTTAATAAAAATAAAATCTAGACCTAATTTGTGAAAAATAATATTTTTGTGATTTTTTTGGTAAAAAGAAAATAATTTAATTGGTTAGTAAATAAAATAAATAAATTAAATGAAATAAAATAAAAATGATATAGGGAAAGAAATTGGGCCTGAAAAGGATTTTTGGGGGTATGAGAAGCATAATTCTGGGCCAAAAAGAGTGAGGTCCACGTTGACCTTCATGATTTGATGTCATGCATTTGACTGAGCCTCATGGTGTTCTTCCCTTGATTGCCTTTGGATCTGGCCTTCAAGACACTTGGCGCTTTGGATTATGATGGACCATGGTGGTCGTTGGCTTTGTATACGTACTGAATTGCCTGAAAGGAATTAAAAAAAAGAACAAATGCTGGAGGCAGGGGTCGAACCCCTGACCTCAAGCTTTCCAACGCCTTAACGCCTTCCTGGCTACCACTGGGCCAATTGTTCTTGTTTTACATAAGGTAAATAATAATAATAATAATATGCAAAACAGGTGAAATAATGGAATATTTAGCGCGGAATTCAAATGGCCAAATCAGATGAAGCCACGTCTTCATCTCCCTCCTTGCACCGTTGGTAAAAGTGAAACACTTTTACCTACGGACGTTTTTCCGTTGCTATAAACAGGGTTCGTTCCCAAATCTTCCATGGGCCATATAAATGACATCTAATGCCATGGTTGGACTCGTCTCATCCTCCTGAACATGATGGCACCCTTCATCAAGGCTAATTTTTCCTGCATACAAAAACCCTAATTCGAAGCTACAAAACCTAGCCATGGTGAAATCTTACACAGGACATATAAATGAAATTAAACGATGCAGGAAGCTTCCAAATGTTCCATGGATCAAGAATCTATAGTTAATTCATGCTAACAATGCCTAAATCGTGCTAATCGAATTCAAAATTTCATGGATATCGTGATGGACTTACAACGCTTTTGGGTACTGGAAAGGCTTGGTTCTTGATTGCTTTAGCTTGCTTACACTCCCAGGAATCGATTGGGATAGCTGGAAGGCCTTGAGGATGCCTGGAACACTAAATTCGATCTTGCACTTTTTTCTTGATTTTTCCAATTTTGTTCTCCTTGCTGCGCCTGTTTCTAACCCAGTTTTGAGTCTGCCTTTATTCTATATGTATCAAGGAATGGATTAGGGTTGATAGGCTGTATTCAATCTTCCTCCATCAATGAGTTTGATCTTGATTTGATTCACCTTAAAATCTTTCCAAAAATGGTCTATTTCAATATTTTTGTACACACCATGCCTTGATACGAATTTGAATACTTGCTAGCTATAATTTAAGACCTGAAACAAGCACACAATCTTTTGTTTTCAATATTTTGGATTTTATGTGATTTGTTTTGATTTAAATTGAAATAATTCAAATAAAAATAAAAATAAATAATAAAAACATGATAAGGACAAGTGGAAAGGGCTAGAGCTCGTGGACTATGTTGCCAACTCAAAACAAGTGAAAAATATTGGGCCCATTTGGCAAAATTTGAAGTTTTAGGCATAGTTGACTTTTGGCAATTTTGCAAAAAGGGTCAACTTCACCAATGCATAACTTCCTCAATTTTGATTCTTTGGATGTATTCCTGGACTTTTTAGAAAGCTTGAGATGTCCTATAATCAACTCTTTTGGTCTCATATCAATTTTATATTCCATTCTCATGTATGAAGCTTTGACAAAAAATGTGTTTTTGTTGACTTTTCAAAATGACCTATAATGTCCAAATTCATAACTTCTTATGAGTGCATATTTTGAACTTGGGAGATGAATATGGATTGTAGTTAATTGCATCCTCTTCAAAATGAGATTTGGATGGGTCATTTCTCATAAAGTATGAGAAAGTTATGTTTGGTCAAAGTTGAGTTGACTTTTCCTGCAAAACCCTAATTTAGCAACTTTTGAGTCTTGATGAATAATGAGCAATCCTTGATGAATCATGATCAACCCTTGATAAAATGATGAAATATCCTTCAAAATGAGGATGTTGACCAAAAATCTTGAAGTTTGACTATATATGGGCCACAATTGACTTTTGCTCTAGCATAGTCGATTTTCAGGCCTTTGAGCAATTAACTGAGCAAACTTCCTCTGCAAGGCTTGAAACTTGACATGGATGATCTTGATAACATATTAGGACATTGGTGATCATTTGGGATCACTTGGACTCAAGTATCTTGATGCAACATGAAACCCTAATTTGAGGTAGACTGCCTAAGGAGAGAGCTTGTCTGGCCAACCCTTGGACTAACTTGAGCAACTTGGGGATCTTTATTGAAATGTTTTGAGAAATATGGGAGTGAAAGTTTTGGGGTACAACAGCTGCCCCTGTTAAATTTTCTTAAACCTGAAGATTTAGATTGGCTTGTCTGCCTTTCGTGATCTGAAGGTGGAAGATGATTAGACACTATAGTGCCCAGAAATTTGCACTCGCCTGAAGTGGTAATTGTCTTGTGATGTCGTGAATGGGCTTATTGATGCCATTTGGAGACTGATGACGGGAGATGGGCTTAAAGATGCCATATGAAGGAGTGTCGAACACATAAGAGATTCCTTAGCGAGAGCTTGTATACCTGTCGTTGAGGAAGATTCCACTGGGGAAGACTGATCTTTATTGAGAGAAGTAGAATTTTAGGAGTTTCGATCATCCGTTATTCTGCTGGTGAGTGGTCTCTGTTTGAATTTTAGGAACTTCGGTCGTCCGTATTCTACCGAGAAAATATCTCTGTTGAATTTTAGGAACTTCGGTCGTCCGTATTCTACTGAGGAAACATCTCTGTTGCATTTTAGGAACTTCGGTCGTCCGTATTCTACTGAGGAATCATCTCTGTTGAATTTTAGGAACTTCGGTCGTCCGTATTCTACTGAGGAAAAATCTCTGTCGAATTTTAGGAATTTCGGTCGTCCGTATTCTACTGAGGAATCATCTCTGTTTGAATTTTAGGAACTTCGGTCGTCCGTATTCTACTAAGGAATCATCTCTGTTTGAATTTTAGGAACTTCGGTCGTCCGTATTCTACTGAGGAATCATCTCTGTTGAATTTTAGGAACTTTGGTCGTCCGTAGTCTACTGAGGAATCATCTCTGTTTGAATTTTAGGAACTTCGGTCGTCCGTATTCTACCGAGGAAACATCTCTGTTGAATTTTAGGAACTTCAGTCGTCCGTATTCTACTGAGGAAACATCTCTATTGAATTTTAGGAACTTCGGTCGTCCATATTCTACTGAGGAATCATCTCTGTTGAATTTTAGGAACTTTGGTCGTCCGTATTCTACTGAGGAATCATCTCTGTTTGAATTTTAGGAACTTTGGTCGTCCGTATTCTACTGAGGAATCATCTCTGTTGAATTTTAGGAACTTCGGTCGTCCGTATTCTACTGAGGAATCATCTCTGTTTGAATTTTAGGAACTTTGTTCGTCCGTATTCTATTGAGGAATCATCTCTGTTTAAATTTTAGGAACTTCGGTCGTCCGTATTCTACTGGGGATTAAACTATTATTAGTCGTACCCGGGCTTCATAGCTTGAATTTTGTGAGAATTCGATTGTATCTTTCCTGAAAGGTAAATGTTAGCTGTAATGCATGATATGTATCAGGCAATGATATTCTCAAAATAAATGAGACTGTTGTATGATGCATATGCATGTCATGATGTATGGAAATGTGATGTTTTTAGCTGGGGAAAATAAATCCCGGATTGCTGCTGGAGAAAAGAGTTGAATTCTTCGTTTCGGCTGGGGATAGTGAATGAAGATGATTGTGAGAATAAACCTGCGGGAGAGGATAACTCCGCTGGGGAATAAAATGATGAGGAAATGACTCTGTGGGGAGGAGATGCTCTGCTAGAGGACCTGTTGATTTGGAGTAATAACCTTGGCCGGGGATGAATTATCGTTGCTGGTGATAATGAAACCTGTTGGGATTTGAGTTTCTGTTTGTAAGAGGAATGAACTCCGCTGGGGATGATTTTCCAGTTGCGACTTCACTTGGGATAACCTTTTAGGCTCTACTGGGGATGATTCTCCAGCCTCTGCTGGGGATAATTCTCCAAATCCACTAGGGATAATTTTTCAGTGTTGATGATGGATAAACTCTGCTTGGGGAGAATTTTACCGACTCATTCGCGGTTGCGAGCCTCAGCTGGGGAGAGTTAACACTGTTGTCTTTTCTCTTATTCTGCGAGGAGTGAATGTACTTTAGTCATATTCTTCAACTAAATCTATCCATGTACCTGATGGATAGAGCAACTATAAGGTCTAGACAATTTTTATTTGCCCATGTTCCTAATATTACGAGTAATCGTCTTTTGTTTCGTATGTAAATATTTATGAGCAACAATCAATGTCAAATGCATATATCAAAAACGAACCATTGGATGTTCTTGCAAAACAAAACAGAAAAAAGAAAAATCATTTGAAATTTATTTGTGAAAATGAATTATATTGACTTTGAAGTTTGGCCCGTAAATAGGCGTATTTGTACAAGAGGTTGACGTCCTAGTAAGAGAACGCCGCCGAACAATAGAATTTACATTTTGTGAAAAACAAAGAAAAAACGGCTATGTGAACAATCCCTAATGGGTTCCAACTCTGCTATTGCCTTTATATCCTCGAGCATCTCATCACTTTTCTACTTGGTTGAAGGTGGATCAGATTGATTAGTGTCGTCCGAGCTTGATAGTCGATACCGAAGTCTGGTTGCAAGATGATCCAACGAGACATAGTGTTACACTTTACTCCCTAATTTTTTCCTGGACCGCCCTTTCGGGTTTTCAGTCCACCGGGATACCCTTTTTTGCCCAAGCCGCCTTTTTAGGTTTTCGACTTGCCGGGTGTACAGTTTTTTCATTTTCATCCGTTATTTTTGCCTAGGCCAGTCAACCTAGCGGGTCTTTGATTATGCGTAGTATCTTTTCACTATGTCTGCATTGACGGGGTGAGGAAGGTCATCACCATCCATGGTGGTTAGAATCATAGCTCCTCCCGAGAAAATGTTCTTAACCACAAATGGCCCTTCGTAAGTAGGGGTCCATTTTCCCCTGGGATCACCTTGTGGTAGGATGATGCGCTTGACCACCAGATCCCCAACTTGATACTCTTATCGTTTAACTTTCTTGTTAAATGCCTTGATCATCCGCTTTTGATACGTTTGACCATGACAAATAGCAGTAAGTCTCTTTTCGTCGATTAAGTTCAGCTGATCAAGCCGGGTTTGGATCCAGGAATCTTCGCTCAAACCTGCATCCTTCATAATCCGAAGAGAGGGTATCTAAACTTCAATTGGCAAGACTGCCTCCATACCATATACTAAGGAATAGGGGGTTGCCCCTGTTGACGTCCGCGCTGAGGTACAATATCCATGAAGAGCAAATGGTAACATCTCGTGCCAGTCTTTGTATGTCACCGTCATCTTCTGCACAATTTTCTTAATGTTCTTATTAGTGGCTTCAACAACCCGATTCATCTTCGGCCGGTAAGGAGAAGATTTGTAATGTTGTATCTTGAACTGCTTGCAGAGCTCGATGATCATCTTATTGTTGAGATTTGTACCATTGTCCGTAATGATCCTCTCAGGTACACCATATCGACAGATCAGATTATGCCGAATAAATCGTGCCACGACGTTCTTGGTTACAGTAGCAAAGGAAGCTGCTTCAACCCACTTTATAAAGTAATCAATTGCTACCAGGATGAAACGATGCCCGTTGGACACAGTAGGTCTGATCTCGCCGATCATGTCGATGCCCCACATTGCAAAAGGCCAAGGTGCCGTCGAGACTTTCACATTTTCGATATCAATAGGGTAGTGTGAGTCAGCATATACTGTCTCAGCCAGCAAGCAGCCCATGCCAAAGCGCAACAAGTTTTCTCAAGCAGTGAGTATCGGGTCTCACAGTCGGTAAATGTTTTTGCTAAAGCAGTGGATAGCATGCTCTTTTCGGCCAGACTTGTCATGCTGCCCCAACATGCACCCCATTGAATTGTCGAGTACTGTCAAGTAAGATTAATGGTCTTCCTTCAACTGGAGGCATCAGAATTGGTGGCTCTTGGAGGTTGTATGGCCCTCTCTTCCTATAGTAACAGTCTAGCAAGCTCTCCAGGCACCTCACAATCATCCTCACCTTCGTCTTCGGCTAGGTTGATCGAACTTTCGAAGTCATAACTGGAAGTAGCAGATTCGTTATCAGTGGGATCTAGACTGGATGTAGACCTGTATATGTGAGTGTGTGTAAGACAAATAGCTGTTTTGATAAAGTGCAAAAATAGAAAGGAAAGACAAGGAGCACAAAATTTGTAATGCAAGAGAACGTCCAATGCTTTTATTGATGATATATGGAAATGACACATAATGAGCCCTCAAACAAAGCCACGGTGTCTCGTGCAAGGCACCGGGCCGTAAAAGTTTCAAATTGTCTGTTACAAATCCAAAACAAAAGTCTTATTACTGTGTAATAAAAGAAATGGGCACGAAGTCCTTTACCATCCAATTTCTTAATCCGCCGTTGGTAGTCGGGTAAATCCAGCTGTCAAACTTAGACTCTTCATCATCATCTTCAATTGCATTCACTTCCGGATTAGTGATACGCATTAGAGGTCTTCCAATCCGCGCACTCCGAACAACCCTTTGAGCTTCTTTTTCAATAACAGCCCAAGCATCCTTGAGGGAAGCCATCTTCATTCGAGGATCTTCAGCAACAGTTTCAGCCGACGCCAGAGTCTGGGGGACTTCTTCTAAGTTTTGACACGGGGTTTCAATGAACTCCCCATCCATCTCCACATACCGAAAAGAGTTAAGGTGGCTCACCATGTACTCCTCTTCTCCTCGTACTGTAACAATTTTCCCTTTCATTGGATATTTTAACATCTGATGGAGCGTAGAAGTTACTTCCCCGGCCTTATGATTCCACGGGCGACCCAACAAACAAGAATAAGATGGTCAAATGTCCATCACATAGAACATAGACGCGAAAGTCTGGGAACCAACCTTAACAGGAACATACACCTCGCCGTGTACCATCCTTTTGGACCCGTCAAAGGCCATAACCACAATATTACTTGGCTTCAGCACCAACCCTTTGTAGTCCAACCGGTCTAACACTTCCTAGGGTAAAACATTTAACGAGGACCCAGTATCCACCAACACGTGAGCCAGAGTAGTGCCCCTGCACTCGATTGAAACATGCAGAGTGTCATTGTGATTCTTTTCTTTAGCAGTTAAATCTGCGTCGGAGAAACCCAACCCATTGTCAGCTGTCAAACTAGCCACACAGTCTTTGAACTGGTCAGCAGATGTCTCCTGCGGCACATGTGCAGTTTTCAGGAAGGCAATCAGAGCCTTAGCATGGGCTTCTGAGCACAACAATAAAGACAACATAGAGATCTTCGACGGGGTTTGCCCCAGCTGTTCGACTACGTTGTAGGCTCTCTTTTTGATGATCTTCAAAATTTCCTTTATCTCCTTCCTAGAGGTTTCAACAATAATCTTCTTTGGTGCCTCCGTCCGGGCAGGCTCACCGGTGATCTCTTTGCCCCGAGCGTCAGATGACTCGACGACAGGGGTAATGATTGGAACATGAACAGGGACAATAGTAGATGTACTGGCAGGTGTAATAACAACACGCTTTTGAACAATTGGTGGGGAGATCTTAGGAGAGAAGAGTCTTCCGCTTCGGGTGACCTTGCTAGACCCGACAATATTGCTGACATCAGTATCAGCCTCTTCAACCTTCAAGTCTTGTTTAATCCCATGATAATACACATCGACCCCATAATGCCACGGGACAGCCTTATCCGAAGTTTAAGGGATAGGTCCAGGAATAGTAATGATCAATGGAGCAACTCTCGGAATAGATGTAATCCTAACAGGCTTTCTCGAGGAAGCCTTGGAAGAATTGGAGGAAATGGTGATTATGGAAACATCTTCAACAGGAATCAACGGAACCAAAGTTTTCACGAACAATATTTCTTTGTTATCCATCAGGCGTTGAACACCTGATTTCAACAAATGACAACCAGCAGGCAGGATGGAACATAGGTGGCAACCTTCGCCACAGCCCAGAAATAAACCGGCTGATAATAAGTTCTTCTTCACTGTCATCAACAGAGTAGAAACGTCTTCCACAGAAGTTACAATTGAATCATCGTCCACAGCATTCACTCCATGCTTGGGCATAGGAGCAGTCATGACATTAGGCTTTTCCGGCGCTTCAAACTCAATCTCCTTAGCATCAATCAGATCCTGCATTTTATTCTTCAAAGCCCAGTAGTTATTGGTATCATGCCCTGGGCTATCGGAGTGATAAGCACAGCGGGCATTTGGTTTATACAACGGTGATATAGTACTGGGATTCTTTGGAGCCTCCTTCAGAATCACAAAGTTGGTTTTCAACAGTTGCGGCAGAATTTGAGATAGAGTCATACTGAGCCGAGTATACTGCCTTTGCGGTCTCTCTACTCTTTGCTGATTATTGCGTTGTGGGGCAACAACAGGTCTTGATATAACCACCGCATTAACTGCTTGGCGGCGCTCAGGTCGATTTTGGATTCTCGAGCTATAAACTGCACTCGACTCCTTCTTGAAAGGCTTCTTTTCTGTGCTTGACGAAGCACCCTTCTGTATCTTGTCACTTTTGATACCAGCTTCAACTCTCTCCCCAGTCATAATCAATTCAATAAACCCGGACGATGAACTTCCGATCAAATGATTGAAATATAGACCAGACAAAGTCCCAAGAAACATATCCATCAACTCCCGATCAACCAGAGGGGGTTGTACTCTTCCAGCAAGATCTCTCCACTTCTGAGCGTAGTCTTTAAAGCCTTCGCTCGCACCCATAGACATACCCTGAAGTTGAGTACGCGTGGGGGCAAGGTCGGCATTATAATTGTATTGCTTGTAAAAAGCAGCAGCAAGGTCCTCCTAGTTGCGGACATTAGCTCCTTCCAGTTAATAGAACCATTCAATTTGAGTCCCTGACAGACTATCTTGAAAGAAATAAACCCAGAGGTTCCTATCGGCAGTATATGGTTGAATATTTCTAACATACGAGCGGAGGTGTAACTTCAGACAGGATACCCCATCGTATTTAGCAAAGACAGGAGCTTTAAACTTGTGGGGGATCACCACCCCAGATGCCAGACCCAAATCTCCAAAGTCCAAACTGGGAACCTTCTGAACCTCCATGGCACTCAACCGGTCTTCGAGTTGCTTATACCTATCCTTAGCTGGAGGATACTGGTCTTCATCAAAGTCTGTGTCATTGTCAGAAACCACAGGGCTAGGACCCTTCCTTTCCTCTTGATTCTCTCCTTCTCCAGATGAATGAGATAAATCAACTTCCTGTCTCAACCTGTTCCCAAACCTGTGACCCATATTCAGGAGGACCTCCTTCTTCTTCTTCTTTTTCTTCTTCTTGTCCTTCAAGATAAGATTCTTCAAATCTTGTTGACTCTTGGCCAAGTTCAAGAACATCTCGTGGAACTGAGCATTCTGAGCTTGAAGAGCCTTAATAGCTTGATCAGTAGGTGTTTCAGAAGACATGTTGTGCTAAAATAAACAACGAAGAAGATAAGAAACCTGTAAGGGTACCTGTAATGAGGTGCATGGTAATGGAATGCGTATGAAATGATTTCAAAGACTTTAGGGAGATTCAAATTTTTAAACCAAAATAAAACACACTTTATTAGATTAAAACTTGAAACAATGTTTAACAAATGCCTTTAAGGCGTTACAAAAGAAATACTGAAAAGCAAATCTAAACTAGAAACAATAAAAGACATCAGAATTCCCATGGTCGTTTTCCTTTCGTGCTGACATAATCGTTGATTGTCCTCTGGGTCTCTAGCTGCCTTGTAAGCTTCAGGATCTTCCGTTCCTGTTCATGATACTTCTCTCTGTAGGTATTCCATTCTTCCCTTAGCTGGATCCAAGACCTCTTCAATGCCCCCAGATCAGTAGGCATATGAGGATGGAGGATTGTATAAGGAATCCCTTCTTCATCAGTATGCTCCATAATCACCGGCAAAACAGCTTCGTATGGCATCCCCAGCTTTTGAGCACGGGCTCGAACCCACTGGAGATACGGTTGCATCGGGAGAGAAGTCTTCATTCCTAGCTCATGTGGATCATACCTGTTCACCCTATCCCAGGCTCGTATAAATCTGCGGCAATGTCCCTCAACATCCCCCTTGAAGTCAAAGACAATGTCTGGAAGCAGCAGCTCATGAGGACCGTCCCTTCGAGCTCGTCCAAACTGTCATAAGGCCAAACAAGGATTATAGGTTATCGCTCCTCTAATTACAAGCAATGGAACATTGGGGTATTCCCCACACCGATCAATAACAGCTACTTTTTCCATATCTTTAGTACTCCAAAGGATGTCCGTATGAGCAAGGGACATGATTCTGTAAGCCCAACCCATACCTTCCTCATTCTTCAATACAGATTTGGGGAGGTGAGAAATAAACCACCTCGCCAGCAGCGGTGTACAACACATGAGAGTTCCCCTTTTCTGAATGGTACGGGTATAAAGAGCACGCAGAATATCACCCAAGAGTGTAGGCACTGGGTTACGGGACATGAAGATCTTAATTGTGTTCACATCGACAAAAGAATCTGAATTAGGGAACAAAACCAAGCCATATATGAGAAGATCCAGGATGTCTTCAAATGCTTGAAAGTCCAAACTATCCCAGAATTGTTGAGCTTGATCAATCAAGAACTTAGCCAAGAAACCTTTCATCCCACTCTGAGTCTCCCAGTTAGATACTACATCAGCCATTGTTAGATAGAGGGCTGAAGCAATATCCTCTGGCCTAGGAGCTATCTCCAAACATGTAAAGGGTGTATGCTCTAGAATAGATATGCCAAGTAAATCATAGAACTCCTCCAAAGTAGGGACTAGCTGATAGTCTGGGAAGGTGAAACAATGATGCAACGGGTCAAAGAATTAGAACAAGACGCTCATCATTTGCTCATCCAACTTGGAGATGACCAAACCAAGGAGATGACCATGTCTTCTAACAAAGGAATAAGTATCAAGAACCTTTGAAACCAACTCCATAAGCTGACCAGGGATCTGTACGAAGCTGATTCGAATGGTATTTCTGCGCATAAAAGCCATGATCTGCAAAACAGAATAAAGATGAATCCCCTCGGTCTTTGAAATGGTTAGTCTAATGAAATATGCATGCGATGTCATGATACATGATGTCATGATAGAAACACACCACAGGTATCACATATAGCAAACATGGTAAGGGCAAGCAAGTCACACAATAGCCCTTAAATTTCAGGCTGGCATGGAGTTTAGGTACTACCCTCTTGCAGTTTAGTTGGTCCAACCTGTCCTAGTAATAGTAACCAGGTTCTAGAGGTTCTCAATATCACTGAACATCCTCGATCGTTCATAATTCCAGTTTAGCAATCTTTTCTTGCGGCCGGAATCATCACGAGAGTATCGTCTCAATGAGTGTAGCATACTGCTACTTTTCTATGGCCAAGTTGGTCAATTATAGGTTCTAAGGTCAGTTGATGCTTAATGACCCATTAGCAGCCCCATACTCTCCTTGTTCCTCTACAAGGGATATCGGTACCAACTAATGTGACACACCAATGTAGCTACATCTTCAAACGTATCGGTCCACGCCGTACAGTTCCCTCACAATCTATTGCTACTTACCTAAAAGGTATCCCCATATCCGGGTTAGGATCTATAGTGACTCCGATACAAAGCCCACAAAGATAAAGCATACAGATCAAACAATTGAAAACAATATGATGAACTAATCCTAAGGTACACCCCACTTATTAACTCCCCAGCAGAGTCGCCAGTTCTGTGATACGGTGGCCAGAATCGGGACGTGTTTCCCTTTTTTAAGGAAATTTACTAGTTTGCGTTTTACGTTTGTGTTCGCAAAATGTCCCGGTAAGCAAGAGTCACCACCGACTTTTATTTTATCCAACAAGGAAAGGAAAAAAGCATAGAAAATTCCTTTTTCGAGATATTTCTGAGTACGGGGGGTAGATTATAGAAAGGGAAGGTATTAGCACCCTTTTTATCCGTAGTTATCTACGGGCTCTTATGTACTTGCTCATCATTTTCAAAATTGTTTTCTTTATATTTGTGTGCTTTGAAAAGTTTTTTTTTTACTTCGATTTAACTCTTGCTTCTGTCTTCAAGAGTGTAATGAAGTGTTTTGACAAACCTTGTTCGAAAAGGAGTGTAAGTGTGAAAATTTTGTTTTGATTGAGCAAGTACTTAAAAGTTAATCTACCTACTCGAAAAAATAATCGTTCTATGTTCGTTTCCTTTAGACAGCGCTATCCCACTATTAGTGAGTAGGTAGCACCATTGTTGGAGTTTGAGGGTCAATTCGAAAAGGGACGTACGGTCACTAAAGCAATGTTAGGACGTCTTAGTAGTAACCCTAATGTCTTAGATCAATTATCCGAGGCAACAATATCTGAGGCAACCTTTCTGAGGCAACTTTGATCTTTGTACAAAAGGACGACCACTAAAGCATCCTATACTCAATGACCGTTTACCGAAGGCAACCAAGTGGGAGCGTACCCTAGGAGTGCGCATGTGCGAGTGATTCAATTTCAGATTATCTATCATTGCACATGTTAGGGTTATCTAACTGTTTTAAATTTTTTCACATACATTCTTGTCATGCATCCTATATCATACATCTAACAGTTAAATATTTATGGAATTTAAAGTGCGGAAATTAAACTAAGCTATTACAAGGCTTCGGGTATTTACATAGCCAAAAACAAACCCTTTGAAAATAAAGCGATAAATGTAAATAAACATCCTAATTAACTATTACAACTTGTGAGCAGTTACATCAATATGATAAATAATAAAAATAAAGCACGCGAGAAAAAATAAGATCTGGGAAGAAATTAGGGTTTTGACCCTTCTATCCTAATTAAAAGAAAAATTGTTTTTTGTTGTTTTTAATATTTTTTAAGAAAAAGGATTAGGTTTTAAAAATAAATGTACAAATAATTAGTTAATTAAATTAATTAATAAAAATAAATACATAGCCTATTTTTGGTTTTTGTTATTTTTAAGAAAAGAAAGAAAAATTGAATTTGGAATAAAAACCTAATTATTCTAATTATTTGTAATTATGTACAAAAAGAATTAAAATTATCTAAATTAACAAACCTAATTTAATTAATTAATTTTTTTAATAAAAATAAAATCTAGACCTAATTTATGAAAAGTAATATTTTTGTGATTTTTTTGGTAAAAAGAAAATAATTTAATTGGTTAGTAAATAAAATAAATAAATTAAATGAAATAAAATAAAAGTGATATAGGGAAAGAATTTGGGCCTGAAAAGGATTTTTGGGGGTGTGAGAAGCATAATTCTGGGCCCAAAAGAGTGAGGTCCACGTTGACCTTCATGATTTGATGCCATGTGTTTGACTGAGCCTCATGGTGTTCTTCCCTTGATTGCCTTTGGATCTGTCATTCAGGACACTTGGCGCTTTGGATTATGATGGACCATGGTGGTCGCTAGCTTTGTATACGTACTGAATTGCCTGAAAGGAATTAAGAAAAAGGACAAATGCTGGAGGCAGGGGTCGAACCCCTGACCTCAAGCTTTCCAACGCCTTAACGCCTGCCTGGCTACCACTGGGCCAATTGTTCTTGTTGTACATAAGGTAAATAATAATAATAATATGCAAAACAGGTGAAATAATGGAATATTTAGCTCGAAATTCAAATGGCCAAATCAGATGAAGCCACCTCTTCATCTCCCTCCTTGCACCGTTGGTAAAAGTGAAACACTTTTACCCATGGACGTTTGTCCGTTGCTATAAACTGGGTTCGTTCCCAAATCTTCCATGGGCCATATAAATGAGATCTAATGCCATGGTTGGACTTGTCTCATCCTCCTGAACATGATGGCACCCTTCATCAAGGCTAATTTTTCCTGCATACAAAAACCCTAATTCGAAGCTACAAAACCTAGCCATGGTGAAATCTTGCACAAGACATATAAATGAAATTAAACGATGCAGGAAGCTTTCAAATGTTCCATGGATCAAGAATCTATAATTAATTCATGCTAACAATGCCTAAATCGTGCTAACCGAATTCAAAATTTCATGGATATCGTGATGGACTTACAACGCTTTTGGATACTGGAAAGGCTTGGTTCTTGATTGCTTTAGCTTGCTTAGACTCCCAGGAATCGATTGGGATAGCTGGAAGACCTTGAGGATGCCTGGAACACTGAATTCGATCTTGCACTTTTTTCTTGATTTTTCCAATTTTGTTCTCCTTGCTGCGCATGTTTCTAACCTAGTTTTGAGTCTGCCTTTGTTCTATATGTATCAAGGAATGGATTAGGGTTGATAGGATGTATTCAATCTTCCTCCATCAATGAGTTTGATCTTGATTTGATTCACCTTAAAATATTTCCAAAAATGGCCTATTTAAATCTTTTTGTACACACCATGCCTTGATACGAATTTGAATACTTGCTATCTGTAATTTAAGACCTGAAACAAGCACAAAATATTTTGTTTTCAATATTTTGGATTTTATATAATTTGTTTTAATTTAAATTGAAATAATTCAAATAAAAATCAAAATAAATAATAAAAACATGATAAGGACAAGTGGCAAGGGCTAGAGCTCGTGGACTATGTTGCCAACTCAAAAAAAGTGAAAAAGATTGGGCCCATTTGGCAATATTTTAAGTTTTAGGCATAGTTGACTTTTGGCAATTTTGCAAAAAGGGTCAACTTCACCAATGCATAACTTCCTCAATTTTGATTCTTTGGATGTGTTCTTGGACTTCTTAGAAAGCTTGAGATGTCCTATAATCAACCCTTCTAGTATCATCTCAATTTGATATTCCATGCTCATATATGAAGCTTTGACAAAAAAGGTGTTTTTGTTGACTTTTCAAAATGACCTATAATGTCCAAATTCATAACTTCTTGTGAGTGCATATTTTGAACTTGGGAGCTGAATATGGATTGTAGAGAATTTCATCCTATTAAAAATGAGCTTTGGATGGGTCATTTCTCATAAAGTATGAGAAATTTATGTTTGGTCAAAGTTGAGTTGACTTTTCCTACAAAACCCTAATTTAGCAACTTTTGAGTCTTGATGAATTATGAGCAATCCTTGATGAATCATGATCAACCCTTGATCAAATGATGAAATATCCTTCAAAATGAGGATGTTGACCAAAAATCTTGAAGTTTGACTGTATATGGGCCACGGTTGACTTTTGCTCTAGCATAGTCGATTTTCAGGCCTTTGAGCAATTGACTGAGCAAACTTCCTCTGAAAGGCTTGAAACTTAACATGGATGATCTTGATAACATATTAGGACATTGGTGAGAATTTGGGATCACTTGGACTCATGTATCTTGATGCAACATGAAAGCCTAATTTGAGGTAGACTGCCTTAGGAGAGAGCTTGTCTGGCCAACCCTTGGACTACCTTGAGCAACTTAGGGATCTTTCTTGAAATGTTTTGAGAAATATGGGAGGGAAAATTTTGGGGTACAACACATGTCACATATAACATAATCTCATTTATTTTGAGAACACCATCTCACCCTGAATTTCATGCATCGCATATAACTAACCCTGGTATTTTTCAGGAAAACACGATTAGCTTCAACAAATCCAGTAGTTATACAGATCACATCTGCAGACAACTAATGGAAACTCAGTTCCCGAAATCAAACGGGTCAACTAATATACATTATCATAACAAGCTAACCTTACCCCGGTTCCTCCCGAAGTTTTACACAAACTTATAATCTTACCCCGGTTCTTTCTGAAGTTTTACACAAACTTATAACCCCACCCGGTTTACCTGAAGTTTTATGCAAACTTATAACCTTACCCTAGTTCATTCTGAAGTTTTACACAAACTTATCTCAAAGTAACCTTACCCATGTTTTACACGAACTTAGCCCAAAGTAACCTTACCCAGGTTTCCGCTGCAGTTTTACCCAAACTCGTCACAAAACAACCTTACCCAGGCTGTCATATCAAAATAACCTTACCCCGGAAGTTTTACACGAACTTATCACGAAGTAACCCTAATACCCAAGTTCCTTCTCACAGCCCTACTATCCAGGCTTTCATATCGGAGTAACCCTAATATCCAGGTTCCTTCTCACAATCCTACTATCCAGGCTTTCATACCGAAGTAACCCTACCATCCAGGTTCCTTCTCACAGCCCTACTATCCAGGCTTTCATATCGAAGTAACCCTATTATCCAGGTTCCTTCTCACAACCCTACTATCTAGGCTTTTCATATCAAGGTAACCCTACTATCCAGGTTCCTTCTCACAACCCTACTATCCAGGCTTTCATATCGAAGTAACCCTACTATCCAGGTTCCTTCTCACAGCCCTACTATCCAGGCTTTTCATATCGAAGTAACACTACTATCCAGGTTCCTTCTCACAGTCCTACTATCCAGGCTTTCATACCGAAGTAACTCTATTATCCATGTTCCTTCGCACAACCCTACTATCCAGGCTTTCATATCGAAGTAACCCTGCTATCCAGGTTCCTTCTCATAACCTTACTATCCAGGTCCCTCCTCTGTTATCTCCAGAAAGTAGTCCAAAACACTGTAAGACCAGGACCCGATCAAACACGATTGGTTTTGCATTTCCCCAGTAAGTTACGGTGTAGCATATACTCTGACCAGATACACAGTTCACTTCCACTTCCTCAAGCTGGAGTTAATTCCCCAGTAGAGTAATGGACAACTGAAGCTCCTAAAACTTTAGTTCTCCTAAGACAGGAAATCGATATCCCCTGGATGGCATCTTTAAACCCATCTCATGCAATTCTCCATCGCATCCATGATGGCATCTTTAAGCCCATATCCTGCAATTCTCAATCGCATCCAGGATGGCATCTTTAAGCCCATATCCGACAATCTTCAATCCTCTACCTCCAAATGACATCTATAAGCCCATTCCAGATATCACAAATCAAATATCACTTCATGCAAGCGCAAATTTCTGGGCACTCTAGTGTTCAATCATCTTCCACCTTCAGATCACGAAAGGCAGAACAACCAATCTACATCCTCAGGTTTAAGAAGATTAAATAGGGGCAGTTGTTGTTCCCCAAAATTTTCCCTCTCATTTTACTCAATAAATGTCAATTGAGGTACCCAAGTTGCTCAACAAAGTCCAAGAGTTGACCAGACAAACTCTCTCCTAAGGCAGTATACCTCAAATTAGGGTTTCCTTTTTCATCAAGATGTGTGAACTACAAAGGACTCAAATGCTTCCCAAGGTCATAATACGTTCCCAAGATCATCCATGCCATGTTTCAAGCCTTGTATAAGAAGTTTGCTCAGCCAACTGCTCAGATGCTTGAGAATCGACTATATTAGGTCAAAAGTCAATTGTGGCCCACCTACAGTCAAACCTCAAGATTTTGGGTCAACATCAACATTTTGAAGTGACTTCTATCATTTGATCAAGGGTTGATCATGATTCCTCAAAGAATTCTCCAAATTCATCAAAACCCAAAAGTTGCTAAATTAGGGTTTCTCAGTAAAAGTCAACCCAACTTTGACCAAGCATAACTTCTTCATACTTTATCAGAAATTTTCCATCCAAAGCTCATTTTTAATAGGATATAATTCCCTAAAAATAATGTTCATCTCACAAGTTCAAAATATGCACTCATAAAAAGATATGAATTTTGACATTATAGGTCCTTTTGAAAAGTCAACAAAAACACCTTTTGGGTCAAAGATTCATACATGAACATGGAAGACTCAATTGAGATGAGACAAAAATGTTTGCTTAGGGGACCTCCTAAGCTTTCTAAAAAGTCCGGGAACACCATCCTAGGGTCAAAATTGAGAAAGTTGTGCATTCTCAAAGTTGGCAATTTTTGGAAAATTGTCAAAAGTCAACATTGATCAAATTTGCATTTTTTCCAAAGGGGCCCATGTTTTCTTGCTTGTAACATGTTTCTAATATGACCTATGACCCCTGAGCTTTTCCATCTATTTTTTTTTTTATCATTTATTTTGATTTTTTATTCATTTTAATCAAAATAAATCAAATTAAATGGTAAAATAAGGAAAACAAATCAAATCTTGAGATTTTTATGCATGTTCTGAGTCAATATACAGCTAGCATGCCAGCCAATTTGTGCAAGGCTCATTAGGGTTGAAAAATATTGGATTGAAGCAAGTTTTGGAAAAAAAATCATACATGAAGCAAATCAAATCAAATCTCCATTATTTCTCAAGATTCATGTCAATTTTGTTAACCTAATTCAGTCTCCTACATATGCACAACAATTCCATTCCATAAGAAGAAGGATTGGAGGCGTGAAACAGCAAGAGAGAAATTGAAATTTTGGAAAAAAAGTGTGAGATCAAAATCCACCCTAGAGCCATCCTTACGAAGATTTAAAGATTCCAATATATTCCAGGACATCCCAAGAAGCTAACATCATCCTTTGCAAGTCTCAAAGCATCCATAAATCGTCCCTAAGAGCATTACGGTTTGCACTAAGAACTCAAATTCGTTTTCGATGATTTACACATTATAAATGTATTTTTCCCATATACTTGTGTTCATCATCATGTTTGCAATGTTTCTGGATAGTTTGATTTAAGTTACAGTGCAGGAATAAGCTTTTGCCATAGCTAGGGTTTCGTGCTCCAATTTAGGGTTTTGTGATTTAAGCAATATTAGGCCAATGATGGGTACCATGATGATTAGAGCTCTAAGCCCAGTTGATTCATGGTCACCAATTTAATTTATCTTGCCTGTACATGATTTTTGAGATGCATAGGGTTATAGCCATGGCTAAAATCCGTAGGTAAAAGTTGTTACCTAAGACAACAGTCCCAAGAAAGAAGACGCTGGCGTGTCAAGCAACCATTGGGACATTTGAAAATTCACGCGTGTTCTGAGCATGACAATTAATTTGGCTTTTTTTTTATTTGTCTATTATTTTTACAACTAATAATTTCAGCGCAGTTGGTCAGAGGAAGGAAGTATGAAGCTCATGTCCTGGGTTCAACCCCAGGTGTGAGCTTTTGGCATTTTCTCCATTATTTCCTTACAGGTTCCATACACCTCACATTCTGAGGACCATCATCTTCTGGATCCATCTCCAGCAGGTTCCTTACACCTCTCCTTTTGAGGATCATCATCCTCTGGATCCATCTCTAGCCAGATCCAGTACACCTCACCTTCTGAGTACCATCATCTTCTGGATCTATCTCCAGCAGGTTCCATACACCTCTCATTCGGAGGATTATCATCTTCTGGATCCATTTCCAGCCATATCCAGCACACCTCACCTTCTGAGGATCATCACGTGCCCTCTGATCATCATCCTCTGGATCCATCTCCATCCAAATCCAGCGCCAGTATACATAGGTCCACCATGAGCCCCCAGAAGATGGTCTCATGGGATTAGGCGTCCGACTTTGTGCCATCCTTCTGGGGTTTAGAAGTTCAGCATACACCCCCAGTCTGCTTCATCACTCCAGGCCCATTCTTTTTCTCCTATTTATTTATTTCTCTTGTTTTAATCATTTTTGTTTATTTATTTCTCACCAAAAAAATTAATTGTTTTTTTAATTAATCATAAAACCAACAAATCACAAAAATACAAAAAGCTTTTTTTTAATAATAAATTATTTAATTTAATTAGGAAATTAGGTTAATTTAATTTCTTTCATAATTTAAAAACAATTAGAAATTAGGTTTAATTAATTGGCAATTAAATGTTTTCTCAAATAAAAATTCACAAGAACAAAAATCTTTTTCTCTCGATTAGGGTATTATGTTATTAATTACCGTCCTCATATTTTAATTTTCTGCGCGTTTGTTAATTATTTTTTTCCATTATTTTGTAACTGTTCAGCGTTTGTAATAGTTAAATTAGGGTTTTATTTCTTGCTTTAAATCCCCGATTTTTTTGGTTATGTAATTAATCCCCCTTCCTGAAGCCTTGTAATAGCTAGGTTTTATTTTCTCGCACTTTAAATTCCCACAATCTCTAACTGTCTAGATGTATGGCTAATAAGATTGTATGGCAAGAATGCATGAAAATTAAAACAGTTAGAAAACCCTAATATGCAAAGATAACATTAACTAAAAAAGCACACTTGCACATGCTCACTCTTAGGGTATACTCTCACTCCGGTTGCCTTCGGTAAACAGTCATGAAGCATAGGATGTTTTAGTGGCTATCCTCTATGTCCCAAAAGATAAAAAAAATGACCCTTTCGACTGTTGCCTCGGAAAAAATCTTTAGGACTCTAGGATGGTTACTAAGGTGTCCTAACATTGCTTTTGTGACCGTACGTCCCTTTCAAATGTCCCTTACAACTCTAACGACGGTGCTACCTATGAAGATGTGAAAAACACAAGAAGGGGGGTTGAATTGTAAAACTTGAAATCAAATGCAGACAACACGTTATTTTTATCCTAGTTCGTTTGATCTCAAACTACTCCAGTCCACCCGTCAAGGTGATTTTGCCTCTCTCCAACGAGGTCTTAATCCACTATATTCAACTAAATACACAACTGCTTTAACAACTGTTAAAGCCTTTTGAGTCTAACCACAAACCGGTTTATCTCAAGGAAATTCTTTTACAGATAAATGAACAAATGTGTGTTTGATGTTTTCTAGAAAAAACTATATATCACAACTATGATACTACACAATATGAAGCTTATAATGAACTAGACTGCTAATGCTATTGAGTAGGTGTGGTTGAAAGCTTTAGCAATTTGAGTGAGAGAGATTTCGTATGCATGCGTGCGTTAAGAGTATTAGCCAATTATTTTCTCACTGACTTGTTTAAGTAGCCTAGGAATAGATACGTTATTGTCCATAAATCCATTTCAATGCTCATAACATTCTTTCCTTTTTGAGAAGATCTTTGTCTTGGAATAAAGCCGTTGGTAATTAATCTGTCTTGAATGCATAGTAACATTGACACTTCAGAATGTTCTGCTTAATGAAAATCAGAGTGTTCTTGGCTTTATCTTATTCTAACGCTTCAGAGTGCTGGTGACAAGGTAAGTATCTTGCTCAGAGTCAGAGTATGTTTTGCGTAGATTCTGTTCATCGGGATTTCGCGTATAGCACATGTTTGATCTTCTGATGCAGACATATCTTCTGATGCTAATGTTGATACTGATATTCTGATGCTGATTCCATCAGAGTTTCTGTAAATGCACAGCATAATTTTGAGTAGCATATATTTCTTATATAAATCTCATAATTCATTTAATCTTGTATTTTTTTATCATCAAAACTCTAACTGAGGGTTGTAGAATCAAACTATGTTCTAACAATCTCCCCCTTTTTGATGATGACAAAAACCAAAATTTTTTCAATTAAAATAAAATGATGAAAGGTATCAGAGATTAAGGATAGAGAGGAAACGGTATCAGAGATAATCAATTAACGAATAGAAGGTATCAGAGATAAGAAGATAAGGAATAAAAAGTATCAGAGTAATGTAGAGAAAAACTCCCCCTGAGTTGATTACTTCCCTTTGATTCCTTGAGACCTTGAGCATCAGAACTTTATTGAACTTTCTTTGAGCATCAGAGTTTTAATTTATCAGAGTTCATCAGATTCTTGTACCGGTAAGCTTTTCAGAACAAAGAAATTCAAATATATAAGAATGTTAGAATGTTTGAGACTTTTGTCTCAGTAATCCGTTATTGAAAAATATCATTCTTTCTCCCCCTTTTTGTCAGTTATCAAAAAGCACAAATAAGCAGAGTTAAAATGATCAGAGCAAAAAACGTTTGTATTAAAACAGAAGCAATGATAGTTTAGAACATGTAGAAATATTACAGACAAACATGTAAAGAAAACAAGGAAAACACAGGAAAATTCTAAGAAGAAGGAGGAAGTTGTGTGAACAGAGCTTCTAACATGCTCTTGATTTGATTGCTGGTTTCCTGTTGCTGAGATACCATGTTTGCTATAGAATCAATCTTGATATCCTGCTTATCCATCCTTTCATTCATCAGCATATCAGATCTCTTCAAATCCTCCAGAGTCTGCCTGTCAAGAGAGGAAGCTTGAGGATCTTCAGATACAGGCTGCTTCTTAGAGCTTTCTGCAGTAACTTCTTCTTGACCCAAGTCTTCAGCTTGAATTATCTGTTCTTCTGCAGGTTGAACTTTAGATGCTGGGCGCTTTTCAGACCAAGGCGCAATATCCAGATGGAGAACTTCTTCCTTCAGCAGCTTGCTCAGAACTGGACCTTCCATTTCCTTCAGCATATTGCTGAAGTTCTGTTGAGCCTGTCCATAGCTCTGGTCTTGCAACTTAAAGGTTTCAGCGCATACCCATCTTCTGAATTGTGTCCAGAGGAGGTCTGATACAGCAGGATCAACCAGTTCCAGACTTGCTTGTTTCAAAGAAGTGATCCACTTCTGTATATCTGTTTCAAAGTTCAAAATGATGGGACCAACATCTGGTTGTTTTGGTTTAGGGATAACAGTTTTGTGGTTTATTGCAGCAAGGCGTTCAAAGAGTGTTAGATCAATGACAGTCTTGCTGTGGTCATCTGAATTATTCTTAGGTGAGGGAGTGGGAGAGTCAGAAATTACGATTGGACTTGATGGGGTATTTGGTGGAGTTATTTCTGGTGAAGAGGGAAGTTGAGGAATATTAACAGTGGTACCACAGGGAAATTGAATGGCCAAAGGTTGTGGTTCAGGGGAGTCAGAGTGTTGAGCCTCAGAGGTTTGAGTCTCAGGTTGTGGAGTTTGTTCATGTTGAGGAGAGGGTGGATTAATTTCTGGTTGAGGAGAGGAAGGTTGTGGGATTTCTGGTTCTGGTATTGGAGAGAGTGGAGTTTCTGGTATTGGCGAGGTGGGAATTTCTGGTTGTGGATTTGGATTTTCTGGTTCGGGAACGGAAGTGTGTTGGTCTATATCAGAAAGAACTTGTGCAAGTTCTGGTTCTGGTATGGTTGCAGTATTTGGATTTTATGGTTTGGAGCGGGATCTTCTGAGGGTTAATGACTCAGAAGGGTCAAAGTCAACGTCAAAATCATCAAAGGTTTGAGGTGTTGGGATATCAGGTGGAGTTGGAATGGGAGTAGGAATAGATATGGAAACATCAGTTAAATCTAAAACAGTTATAGAAACAGGATTACCTCTTTTCTTTGGAGTCTGTTGAGATGATCCTTCTGCAGCAGCTTTTCTTTTCTTCGTCTTCTTCAGAACAACCTCTGGTGCCTTCTGCTGAAGATCTTGAATATTTAGATTTGGTGTTGTACCATCATCTTTACACGCATCTAAATATCTCAGAATGATTTGAGGCTTAGAGTCAATTTCTGAGAACATAGGGATGTCGTCCGGAGGGACTCTTCTGCTGGAGATTTTAGCAAAAGGAGTGACGCTGGGCTCCTTCTTAATGTTCTCTATCAGCTTCATTTTCTTCAGATTTTTGGCATTCAGCTGCTTGCCAACAGAAGGTTCTAGGGTGCTGATTTCTTGTGCCTCTGTCAAATGTTCAATCAGCCTATTCTCTGTCGGAATATCTGATATCAGTCTTCCCAAGGGTATCCAATCCCTTTTAGTACGTTCCTCTTCCCTTGTTTCCTTGACACTTGTTCTGAGATGGTTGAACAGAAGATGAGCTAGATTAATCTTGACCTTCTGAGAGATAAAATAGATCAGAAACTGCTGATCTATGTTTATGTAATCAGGAGAGCTGGTATGCTTCCTGTGGTTGAAACAACCCAGAATGATCTTTGCCCAAATTCTGTGCTTGTCTTTCAATTCCCTTATCTTGCTGGAGGGAAGCCCTAGCATGAAAATTTCCCTTACAATTAGGGCAACATCTTGACACCTTTCTGCCATATCAATGCAGCGAATACCACCACCATTGTAGCCTATCAGTCTTGCAATCAGGTCTTCAGTAATCACAATCTTCTTCCCCATGATGTAAGAAGTGACCTGATGGTTTGAAGAAGAAGCGTGAATCCAAAATTCCTTTACCAGAATAGGAAATGTTGGACCCACCAGCCTGTCAAAGTACTTTTCCAATCCTTGAGCTTTAATCTCTTCTGATAAATCAAAACCATTCTCCTTGAGACTGTTGAAATCCACTATTATTTCAGACAGAACTTCAAGGTTCTTGATTAGAGTGAGAAGCATTTTGAGAGGAACTTCATATTGTTCAGATGATGCATCTTTCTGGGAACCTGAAGAAGGATTGCTGGAAGAAGACATGTTCACACGAGGTTTTTGCAAGAGATTGAAAGGTTTTCTTGAGAAAGTAAGAACACAGAAATAAGAAAAGTTGATAGAAAACGAAGGTGACGGTAAAAGTGTGTGAATGGTGTGAAGTGTTTAAATAGATTTCTAAAAAGTTTTTGAAAACGTAAATGTTTAAGAGAGAGAAATAAATCATGATTATTAGCATTTAATGATAGCTGATTTTAGGGGATTCAGAAAGATACTTAAACGGTTACCCATGACATGTGTCTCAATGCATCCAATCATCTCTTTGCCTTTTCAGAAACGTGAACACGTGTTCAGCCTCAGAAAACAGCTGATGACTGGATGACACTTGTTTTCTTGAGTGAACAACACTTCTATCCTTGAACTGAAGAGCTCAGATCTTCATGGATAGATTCTGATACAATCTGCATTTCTAAAATTATGAAGGAGGATTGATCAGAAGTTCACAGAGAAATAAACACAATTCTGAAGGTTAATATATAAAATTAAAACAATTTTATTCTGGACAGAGCTTCATGCTGAGATGTTTCAGAATGAAGTTGAACCTATCTTCAAAAAGTGGTTTTGTGAAAATATCAGCCCATTGATGGTCTGTGTTAATAAATTTAAAATTTAAAATCCCTTTATGAATATAGTCCCTAATAAAATGATGTTTTATTTCTATATGCTTATCTCTAGAATGCAAAATTGGATTTTTACTTAAGCAAATAGCAGAAGTGTTGTCACAGAGGATATGAATGTTACTCTCAAAAATCTGGAAGTCCTCAAGTTGACTTTTCATCCAGAGCATTTATGTGCTGCATCCAACTACTGCTATGTATTCAGCTTCTGCTGTTAATAGAGCAATTGTGGATTGTCTTTTGCTGGACCATGAGATCAGATTTTCTCCCAGAAACTGGAAGCTTCCAGAAGTGCTTTTACGTTCTACTCTGTCTCCAGCAAAGTCAGCATCACAGTAACCTACTAAGCTGTAATCACTTGATTTTCTATAAAACAGACCCAGATTAGTAGTACCTTTCAGATACTTGAAAATTCGCTTAACAGCTGTTAAGTGAGATTCTCTAGGATCTGATTGGAATCTTGCACAAATGCATACACTGAATAAAATATCAGGCCTTGAAGCTGTCAGATAAAGAAGAGAACCAATCATACCTCTGTAGACCTTCTGTTCTACCTTTTTGCTTACCTCTTCTTTTTCCAGAATGCACGTGGAATGCATTGGAGTCTTTGATGGCTTACATTCTGAGAGATCAAATTTCTTCAGAAGTTCTCTGAAATATTTTCTCTGATGAATGTAAGTTCCTTCTGGGGTTTGATTGATCTGAATGCCCAGAAAGAATTTCAGTTCCCCCATTAAGCTCATCTCAAATTCTGCCTGCATACACTTAGCAAACTCTCTTCCCAGAGAAGATTTAGTAGATCCAAATATTATATCATCAACATAAATTTGATAGACTAAAATTTCATTCTTAACTGTCTTACAGAATAAGGTTGTGTCCACCTTCCCTCTAGTGAATTCCTTTTCTAACAGGAAGTTACTTAGTCTTTCATACCAAGCTCTGGGAGCTTGTTTCAGACCATACAGTGACTTCTTTAGTTTGAAAACATATTCTGGATTTTTTGAACTTTCAAAACCAGGGGGTTGGTGCACATATACCTCTTCTTCTATATATCCATTTAAGAATGCACTCTTAACATCCATCTGATACAGAGTGATGCCATTATTTACAGCAAATGAAATCAAAAGTCTGATAGATTCTAACCTGGCGACTGGAGAAAAGGTTTATGTATAGTCTATCCCCTCTTGCTGACTATAACCTTGTGCTACCAATCGTGCTTTGTTTCTGATGACTTCACCTTGTTCATTCAGTTTGTTTCTGAACACCCATTTTGTTCCAATGACGTTGAATCCTTTTAGTTTGGGAACTAGATCCCATACGTCATTCCTTGTGAATTGATTCAGCTCCTCTTGCATTGCTAGAATCCAGTCATTGTCCATAAGTGCTTCATCAATTGAAGATGGTTCAATCAGAGAGACAAGTCCCATGAGGGATTCTTCAGAGTTTCTGAAGCTGGATCTTGTTCTTATTGGATCTTCCTTTCTTCCTAAGATTGTTTCTTCTGGGTGATCCATGCTGCTTCTGGATGGTCTTTTCTGAAGTTGATCAACAGAAGGTGTTGGATTGCTTGCAGTGCCTCTTTCTGATGTTGAGGGAGTGTCTTTGTTGAGAGCTTCTGATGATTTGTCTTCAGTACCTGTGAATTCAACTTCCATACCTGCAAGTAATTCATTTTGCTTTGACTTTTGAGAGTCAAGCTTATCATCAAAACGAACACTGGTTGATTCTTCCACAATCTGTGTTTCTGTATTGTATACTCTGTACCCTCTTGAGCGTTTAGGGTATCCTAACATAATACACTTCTGTGCTTTAGAGTCAAACTTGTTCAAATAATTTTTAGTATTCAAAATAAAGAAAGTACATCCAAATGGATGAAAATAAGAAATGTTGGGCTTTCTGTTCTTCCACAATTCATATGGAGTCTTTTCTAGAATAGGTCTTATAGATATTCTATTCTGAATGTAGCACGTTGTGTTTATTGCCTCTGCCCAGAAGATCTTAGCAACGTTAGTCTCGTTGATCATAGTTCTGGCCATTTCTTGCAATGTTCTGTTCTTTCATTCTACAACTCCATTTTGCTGGGGAGTTCTAGGACAAGATAAATCATGCAAAATGCCTTTGTCATTAAAAAAAGATTCAAAATATTTGTTTTCAAACTCTCCACCATGATCACTTCTGACTTTGACGATTCTAAGATCCTTTTCATTTTGAACTTGGTTGCAGAAGGTGACAAACACAGAGTGTGACTCGTCCTTGTGTCTTAAGAACTTTACCCATGTCCATCTGCTATAGTCATCTACGATTACTAACCCATACTTCTTACCACTAACTGAGGCATTTTAACTGGTCCAAATAAGTCAATGTGTAGAAGTTCTAATGGCTTAGAGGTGGAAACAACGTTTTTAGATTTGAAAGCTGGTTTTGCAAACTTGCCTTTCTGACATGCTTCACACAAAGCATCTGAATTGAACTTCAAGTTAGGAAGTCCTCTGACCAGATTGAGTTTGTTAATCTGAGATATTCTTCTCATACTAACATGTCCCAATCTTCTGTGCCAGATCCATTGCTCGTTGTTAACAGACATAATACATTTTACATTCTGACTCTTCAGTTCAGAAAGTTTTATTTTATAAATTTTGTTTTTCCTCTTTCCATTAAATAGGATAATCCCATCTTTCTGACTAACAGCTTTGCATGAATTTTGATTGAAGATTATATCATAACCGTTATCACTTAATTGACTTATGGATAACAGGTTATGCATTAATCCATCAACTAATAAAACATTACTAATAGAGGGAAGATTTCCATTACCTACTGTTCTAGAGCCAATAATCTTTCCCCTCTGATTGCCTCCAAAACCTACGTGGCCTCCAGGCTTAAGTTTCATGCTTTGGAACATATGCCTTCTTCCCGTCATGTGTCGTGAGCAGCCAGGGTCCAGGTACCATGACTGGTGTTTCTGCTTTGCTGCTAAAGATATCTGCAACATGTATTATTTTATCCTTAGGTACCCATATTTTCTTGGGTCCTGATTTGTTAGTTTTACCAAAACTCTAGTTGAATTTTGGTTTGACAGAACAATTACTACTAGTATATTTGATGTCGTGTGTGTGCCCATATACACAGTGAGAATCAAGAGAAGTGCGTTTTATCACTAAATCCATGGAATTCTTTGGTGTAGGTACCTTACCTTGGTATCCTATTCCTTTTCTGCCATTTCTGCTAACTCCATAGATCATTGAGGCCATTTTGCTTCTATCTATGTTTTTAGCTAGAAACTTCTGAAAGCTGTGATCATACTCCTTGATGATCTCATCAACACTACTGGGAGTTTCAAGAATTGTTTCCTTCTGAGAGTTTTGTAATAGATTTTCTAATTTTGAAACTTTATCTTTTAACTCAGAATTCTCCAATTTGAGACTTTCAGTTTTATCAGAGTCAGAAGCAAGATTCCTTTTCAGGTTTCTGAATTTGACTCTGATCTGCTGATATCTTTCCAGAATTTCATTAAGGCTTTCAGCTAGTTCATCCTTAGTAAAGTTAATAGCAAAGTCAGGAAATACCTCTTCTGTGTCTGATTCAGAGTCTGATTCAGAAGCTTCACTGTCTTCTATTATGTTTTCCATGAGAGCTATGTTTTCTCTCTCATCATCTGATTCTGAGTCAGCTTCAGATGTGTCAGAGTCATCCCATGTAGCCATGAGACTTTTCTTCTTTTCCTTGCCAAACTTCTTTTTGGGATTTTCCCTCTGAAGCTTTGGGCAATCACTCTTTTAGTGTCCTTGCTCGTTACATTCATAACAGATGATGTCTTTGTTGTTTGGCTTTCTGCTTCTTGAAGATCCTTCAGATCTTCTGTATCCAGAGGAGGGTTCTGACCTTCTGTATCTGGAGGAGGATTCATTCTGATTCTCTGATATTCTTGGATTCCTGAACTTTCTTTGCCTCTGCTTCCACAGTTGGTTCACCCTTCTGGAGAGGAGAGACAGTTCATCTTCTTCTGATGAGGACCCATCAGAGTTTTCTTCTACAGCCTGCAAAACTTTGGAGTCATATTTTCTGTTAGATTTTAAAGCTAATGGCTTACCTTGCTTTTGAGGTTCATCAACTTCTAGCTCTATCTCGTGACTTCTGAGGGAGCTGACAAGTTCCTCCAGAGAGATTTTGTTGAGATCCTTAGCTAGCTTCAGCGCTGTGACCATTGGCCTCCACTGTTTTGGCAAGCTTCTGATGATCTTCTTAACATGATCAGCAGTAGAATACCCTTTGTCCAGAACTTTAAGACCAACAACCAGAATTTGAAATCTTGAGAACATCGTTTCAATTGATTCACTTTCTTCCATCTTGAATGCCTCATACTTCTGAATGAGCGGAAGAGCTTTAGTTTCTTTAACTTGAATGTTGCCTTCATGCGTCATTCTCAGAGAGTCAAACATATTCTTTGAAGTGTCTCTGTTTGATATCTTTTCATATTCAGAGTAAGAGATGGCGCTGAGAAGAATTGTTCTTGCTTTGTGATGATTTCTGAAATCACGCTTTTGTTGATCAGACATTGCTTTCCTGTCAATCTTCTGACCACTTTAATTCACTGGGTGCGTGTATCCATCAGTCACCATATCCCACAGATCAACATCGTTGGCCAGAAAGAAGCTTTCAATTCTGTCTTTCCAGTAATCAAAGTTCTCTACATCAAAGACTGGAGGTTTGCCACTGAATCTGTCTCTTTCTTCATTGTTGTCATTACTGATGTTTTGATGTGGTCCTGCCATAGTGTTTTTCTAACGCTGGATATTGTATTGACAAAGTTAAGTGTTATAAGCTCAGAACCAGGTGCTCTGATGCCAATTGAAGATGTGAAAAACACAAGAAGGGGGGTTGAATTGTAAAACTTGAAATCAAATGCAGACAACACGTTATTTTTATCCTGGTTCGTTTGATCTCAAACTACTCCAGTCCACCCGTCAAGGTGATTTCGCCTCTCTCCAACGAGGTCTTAATCCACTATATTCAACTGAATACACAACTGCTTTAACAACTGTTAAAGCCTTCTTGAGTCTAACCACAAACCGGTTTATCTCAAGGAAATTCTTTTACAGATAAATGAACAAATGTGTGTTTGATGTTTTCTAGAAAAAACTATATATCACAACTGTGATACTACACAATATGAAGCTTATAATGAACTATACTGCTAATGCTATTGAGTAGGCGTGGTTGAAAGCTTTAGCAATTTGAGTGAGAGAGATTTCGTATGCGTGCGTGGTTAAGATTATTAGCCAATTCTTTTCTCACTGACTTGTTTAAGTAGCCTAGGAATAGATACGTTGCTGTCCATAAATCCATTTCAATGCTCATAACGTTCTTTCCTTTTTGAGAAGATCTTTGTCTTGGAATAAAGCCGTTGGTAATTAATCTGTCTTGAATGCATAGTAACATTGACACTTCAGAATGTTCTGCTTAATGAAAATCAGAGTGTTCTTGGCTTTAACTTATTCTGACGCTTCAGAGTGTTGGTGACAAGGTAAGTATCTTGCTCAGAGTTAGAGTATGTTTTGCATAGATTCTGTTCATCAGGCTTTCGCGTATAGCACATGTTTGATCTTCTGATGCAGACATATCTTCTGATGCTGATGTTGATACTGATATTCTGATGCTGATTCCATCAGAGTTTCTGTAAATACACATCATAATTTTGAGTAGCATATATGTCTTATATAAATCTCATAATTCATTTAATCTTGTATTTTGTTATCATCAAAAATCTAACTGAGGGTTGTAGAATCAAACTATGTTCTAACAACCTACTCCTTAATAGTGGGATAGCATTGTCTAAAGGAAATAGAACAAAAATGATATTTTTTCGAGTAGGTAGATGCTAGTAGGTACTTGCTCTAAATAAAACTTTTCAGACAAAAAATTTTCAAAAACAAATTTTCAAAACAAATTCGTCACATCCTTGAGGACTGATATAAGGGTTATCATGAAGCAAAACATTTTCAAGACAAACACACACAACCAATTTGAAAAATGAGCAAGTACCTAAGAGCCCATAGATAAATACGGATAGAAAGGGTGCTAACACCTTCCATTTCTATAATCTACCCCCCGTACTCAGAAATATCTCGAAAAAAGGTTTTTTCTGTTCTTTTTCCTTTTCCTTGATTGGATGAAACAAAAGTCGGTGGCGACTCTTGCTTACCGCGACATTTTGCGAATACCAAACGCAAAACCAGTATTAACAGTCAGTTCTGCCACTATATCACAGTCTTAGATCTTTTCCATAGTCCTAGTATGTCCTCAAGACCATCCATGTCAAGTTTCATGCCTTGCGCAAAACGTTTGCCCAGTCAACTGCTCAAATGCCTAAAAATCAACTATACTAGGTCAAAAGTCAACTGTGACCCACATACAGTCAAACTTCAAGCTTTTTGGTCAACATAACCATTTTGATGTAATATCCATCATTTGATCAAGGGTTGATCATGATTCCTCAAGGAATGCTCCTAATTCATCAAAACTCAAAAGTTGCTAAATTAGAGTTTCTATAGGAAAAGTCAACCAAACTTTGACCAGGCATAACTTTCTCATACTTTATCAGAAATTTGTCATCCAAGGTTCATTTTGAAGAGAATCCAATTCCCTACAACTTCTCTTCAGCTCTTAAGGTCAAGAAATGCCTCAATCAAAAGATATAAGTTCATACATTATAGGTCATTTCAAAAAGTCAACAAAAACAGCTTTTGGGTCAAAGCCCCTTACACGAATATGGAAGATCCAATTGAGATTAAACCTAAATGGTTGTTTAGAGGACATCCTAATATTTCTAAAAAGTCAAAGAACACCCTCTTAGGGTCAAAATTGAGAGAGATATGCATTACCAAAGTTGGCCATTTTTGGAAATTTGCACAAAGTCAACAATGCTCAAAATTGGATTTTTTCCACATGGGCCCATCTTTTTCAAGATTGAATCTTATCCCTAGCATGGTCCACGACCCATGGGACCCTCCTTGCCTCATTTATTTACTTATCTAATTTATTTTGATTTTATTTATTTAAAATTCAAATAAAATCAAAAAATAAATCAAATAAATGGGATAAGATTTGTTTTGGCATTAATTGAATATCTCATGAGTTGTCAAATAGCCAAACAAATCGTGCAAGTTTGAGAAGGGGAAGAAATCTCCACGTTTGGAAAGATTGGAAGCAAACTTAAAGACCATAACATCTTTTGATTCTTTCCGATTCTATTACCCTAGATTGATTCACTACTTATACCATGGCACTCAAGACCTAGAGAACAAGAAAACAGATGCGCAGCTAGCCTCAAAACTCAGAGAAAAATTCCAAATTTTCCAACAAAAAAGTGCAGACCGGTTTCACTTCTGGAGGCCGATTCAAGTTGTTCTAAGGATCAAACAATAATCCTTGGACATTTAGGAAGCTATCACGATCATTCCCAAAGCTTGTAGTGTCCAGAACCACGCCCTTGTAGTCACGGTTTGTTCTTATCTTTTGAAATCTCGATTTCACTCATTCACCCATTATAAATATGATTTGACTGCATATTTGTGTTCATGATCCTCATGTGAATGTTTCTGGATATTTCAATTTAAGTTTTAGTGCAGGTATAATCATTTGCCATTGTTAGGGTTCCGAAGCTTCAAATTGGGTAACCCTAGCTAGAGGAAAAATTGGACAAAACTAGGGGTACTATCATGTTCAGGGGATGATTTGCAGTCGATCCATGTATTTGGATGGAATTTGTTCTGCATGAATTGTGTTTTGGAGTTTTGCAGGTTTGTAGCTACAATAAAAAACTATCACTATAACCTATAGTGACGGATTGGACTGTAGGTAAAATTCCTTTCTAAAGCAACAGTTCCAGCGATGAAGATGATGGCGTGTCCAAGCCTGGTTGAACAGTTTGAATCTCGCGCGTTTTGTTTATTACTATTGACCATTATTCTATATAATATATTATGTGTGTTTTATATAATGAATGATCAGCTTGGCTCAGTGGCAAAGGAGAAAGGTTTCAAAACGCGCATGTGTAGAAGGTCAGGGGTTCGACCCCTGCCTCCTGCATATTATTTTTCTTACAATTTCTTTACAGATCCAGTAGTACCATTCCAAACGTGCTCACCATACACCTCAAAATCTCATACCTTGGATCATCCACTGATCAAATCCAACATACAGCAAGCTAAGAACATGGTAGACCCTCCAAAGGTGATCCTCACTGAATCACGCGCAGTCATTGGGCCAACAATCTTGGGCCTAACACAAATTCAATTCCACACCCCCAAATTGCTTCTCATATCAGGCCCATTTTAATTTTTGTTTTAATTTATTTATTACTCTTTTATTATTTTAATTATTTATTCTAATTGTCTTAAAAAAACCATTTTTTAATTAAATCATAAAATCAAGAAATCACAAAAATGTTAGAATTAGTTTTTTTTTTAAATTAAAATTAATTTTGTTTAAAAGTAAATTAATTTAATTAGGGTAACTTGATTTGTTTTCCTTAATTAAAATTAATTAGAAATTAGGACTAATTTGCAAAATTCAACTTTAATTTATTTTCTAAAATAAAAATACAAAAAATATTTTCTTTAATTAAGTAGATTCTGTAGGATATTTAATTTATTCCCGTGTCATTCCTCGCGCACGTTTACCTATTTATTTTTCCAATTATTCTATCTGTTTCGAGTTTGTAATAGCTTTTTTAACTTAGGTTTATTACTATTTTCATTTACTGTTTTCCCCAAGTTTGGTTATGTAACCCCCTCCCCAAGGCCTTGTAATAGCTAGGTTTAAACTTTTCACACTTTTACTTTCCGACATTATAATCTCTAGATGATTGATAATAGGATTGTATGCGAAAGATAAATCAATGTTTAAAACAGTAGAAAACCCTAACTGTGTAAAGATAATTGATTGAAAAATAAACACTTACACGTGCTCACTCCTAGGGTTTTCCCCCACTACGGTTGCCTTCGGAAAACGATCACTATTCTTGAAACGTGAGAATTTTTAGTGGATGTACTTTAATTTAAAAGATCAATAGTCCCTCGATGACCCTTTCGACGTTGCCTCGGTAGAAAAGTGATATTAGAGTTTTAGGACAATTACTAAAACATCTTGCCCAATTGCCTTAGTGACCGCAAACGTCCCTTTCGATTGTCCCTTAAACTCCAAGGATGGAGATACCTACTCCTTAATAGTAGGATAACGCTGTCTAAAGGAAATAAGAAAATGAATAGTCTTTTTCGAGTAGGTAGAAACTCTTAAGTACTTGCTCAAAATAATCTTTTACACCATACACTTTCAAACAAACTTTTCAAACAAAAGTTTTCAAAAACATTTTATCACACCCTTGAGGACTGATACAAGGGTTACCGTAAAGTGAATCGCCGCACTAAGGCAATTTCAAAACTTTTCAAAAGCACACAAACACACAAAAGAAATTCAAAAATGAGCAAGTACCTAAGAGCCCGTGGAAAAACACAGATAGAAAGGGTGCTAACACCTTCCCTTTCTATAATCTACCCCCCATACTCAAAAACGTCTCGAAAAAGGTTTTTTCTATTATTTTTCCCTTTTCCTTTGTTGGATGAAATAAAATATGGTGGCGACTCTTGCTTACTGTACATTTGCAAATAAAAAACTCAAAACCAGTAGTAATCAAAACAGTAAGTTCTGCCATCGTATCACAGAACTGACGACTCTGCTGGGGTACAATATAAAGTGGGGTTTACCTTAGGATCTAGGTCATTTTAATTGCTTCTTTGGCTTGTCTTGTTTGATTTACTTTTAAGGGTATCTGTTTGGGTTGTTTGAATCCTAAACCCAGATCGGGGAATTCCTTTTAGGTAAGTAGCAATAAACTGTGAGGGAGTTGTGTGGGGTATATCGACACGGTTGAAACAGTAGCTACGTTGATGCGATACTTTGGTGTGTACCAGTAAACCTTGAGTAATCAAGGAGAATACGAGGCCACTGCATGGTATCATAAAGCGTCAACTGACCTTAGCACCTTAATTGACCAACTTGGCTTTTAGGACGTAGTGAGATAGCCGTCTTTGGTGTAAACCCAAAGTCGATTGATACTCGATGCTACACTCGTTGAGGTTTGACTCTTGTGTTTTGTTTGGTGGCAAGTCAATTGTCTATCAGAACGAAATTTGGGGGAAAGATCGGTGATATTGAGATCCCTTAGAACCCGGTTACTATATTTAGGACAGGTTGAACCAACCCAACTTCAAGAGGGTATTACCTTAAAATCCATGCAAGCCTTAAACCTAAGGTCTCTGTGTGATTTGCTTGTGTTTGCTATATCTATTGTATCTGAGCATAATCATGACATCATAACATAGCATATCATACTAACCATTTCAAGGATTCTTAGGGTTTACTTTTGTCTTGTTTTGTAGGACATGGCCCTCGCCCGCAGATTCACTATCCAAGTCAGTCTGGTAAAGGTACCTCCTTAACCTAAGAAGTTGGTATCAAGGGTTCCTGAAAGCTCTCCCTTCACTGAAAGACATGGTTAAATTCTCGGCTTGGTCACCTCAAACCCTGATGAAGAAATGTTAAAAGTGCTCTTTCAGTTCTTTGACCCTCTACATCACTGCTTCACTTTTCCGGATTACCAGTTAGTGCCAACTATGGAGGAGTTTTATCTGTTACTGGGGGTTCCTATCCTTAACAAGGTACCTTTCAATGGTATTGAAAGAGACCCTAAACCTGAAGATATTTCTAAAGCTCTAACCTTACAACGGTCTGACGTAGTAGCAAATTGGGAAACTAGGAGGGGTGTCAAGGTTTTTTTGGCTAAGTTCTTGTTTGAGAAAGCTCATCATTTTTGGGATACCCTGGACTTAGAAGCTTTTGAAGAGGTGTTAGCCCTTCTCATCTATGGGTTGGTACTGTTTCCTAATTCGTACCAGCTCGTAGACGTGAATGCGGTTAAGGTTTTCCTGTCACGCAATCTGGTACCTACTCTGCTTGGAGATATCTTACATTCTTTACATATTCGCACTATAAAGAAAAGAGGGACCCTTATGTGTTGCACTCCTCTTTTGGCTAGGTGGCTTATTTCACACCTACCCCAATCCGTCTTAAAGAATGAGCAGGGTTTGAGATAGTCTCATAGGCTAATGACTCTTACACATTCAGGTATTCATTGGTGTCCTCGATCCTCGGAGAATGTTACCATCATTGATCAACGCGGAGAATTCCCTAATGTCCTTATCTTAGGCATTAGGGGAGGAATCACTTACAATCCTTGTTTGGCACTGCGATAGTTTGGATATGCGAGAAGGGATGGTCCTCATGATACACTTATCCAAGAAATCACCTTCGAATATGAGAATGATGCTCAGGGTTACCGTAAAAGGTTCATGCGAGCTTGGGGCATGGTACATAGAGTTGATAGCAAGACACTGGGGCACAAGAATTCCATCCCTCTTGAGACTTATCTCAAATGGGTACGAGCCCGTGCTTAAAGTATTATGATGCCTTACCCCGCCATCCTACCCATGATTATGGAACCAGTTGCTAAAGGAGACACTCCTTATCTTGTTCTTCATCCTGACATGCCAACTGATCATGAGGAGTTACAAAAATCCTGGGTTCAACTTAAGGAGGAGCGGGATACATTTGAAGCTCAATTCTACGCTAGAGATAAGAAAGTCTTAGAACTCATTAAGCTACTTTATGAACAGAGGAATATAAACGCCTACATTGCACCAAAGAGGATGCACTTATGGGAAACCTAATTTTCTTTAAGTTTTATTTTGTTTGATTGTACGCCTAAATGGAACTCTTTGTAAAAATTCAAACTTATTAATACAATTAACGTGTGTTTCTTTTGGTTAAGCAAATTTGAGACTTTAAGAATCCTTGAAATCATTGCATACGCATATCATCCATGACATTGCATAAACAGGTTTCATAACAGGTTTCTCATCTTCTTTGCTGTTTATTTCAGCAATAATGACTTCTGAACAAAGTATCAAGGATCTACAGGCACAAAATGCCCAATTTCAGCAAATGTTCATAGCTTTGGCTAAAAGGAAGGAAGATATGAAAGCCCTTATTCTAAAAGATAGCAAGAAGAAGACAAAGAAGACTGCTGGTATCCTGAATCTGGGCAGAAGATTCAAGGGACCATTGAAGCAAATGGTTGATCTGACCTCTTCATCTAAAGAAGGGGGTAACCAAGAGGTTAGACAAGGTAGGAAGACCCTAGTCCAGGGGAATCTGATAATGACACTGATTACAACGGAGAGTAGTATCCTCCGGCTGACGAAAGGTACAAATAGCTAGAGGATCGTCTAAATGCGATGGAGATACATAGAGTACCAGGGCTGGATTTTGAAGAATTGGGTTTGGTATCTGAGGTTGTCATCCCACAGAAGTTCAAAGTTCCCGTATTTGCAAATTATGATGGGGTTTCTTGTCCCAAGCTTCATCTCCGTTATTATGTGAGGAAGATTTAGCCTCACACTGCTGATAGGAACTTGTGGGTCCATTTCTTTCAAGACAGTCTATTCGGGACTCACTTGAGTGGTTCTATTAACTAGAGGGAGTCAATGTCCGCAACTGGGAAGATCTGGCTGCTGCTTTTTATAAACAATATCAATATAACACTGACCTTGCTCCTACCCGTACTCAACTCCAGAGTATGTTTATGGGTGCAAGCCAAGGTTTTTAGGACTACGCTCAGAAGTGGAGAGATTTGGCAGGGAGAGTCCAACCCCCTTTGTCTGATAGGTAGTGTGTGGACATGTTTCTTGGTACGCTATCTGGTTCGTTCTTTAATCACTTTATTGGTAGCTCCTCAGCTAGTTTTACTGAGCCGATATTGACTGGAGAAAGGGTAGAAGATGGGATCCGAAGTGGCAAGATCCAGAAAGACACCTCTTCAAGTACAATGAAAAAGCCATTCATGGGTAAGAAGTAGGTCAATTCTATTTACAATACAAGAAGTCAGAGCAGAACCGAGCGCCGTCCAATGGTAGGGGCTGTAATGATACCTAGGCCTGTGGCTACTCAACAACAAAACAATCAGCCAAGGGTAGAAAGACCTCAAAGGCAGTTCACTCGGATCAATATTACGTTGTCTGAGGTTTTACCCTATCTATTAAAAGCTAACTTGGCAACCTTAAGGGAGGCTCCTAAGAACCCCAACACCACACCTCCTCATTACAATCCAAACTCTCGGTGTGCTTACCATTCTGAGAGTCCAGGCCACGATACAAATGAATATTGGGATCTGATCGAAGAAAAGTAGATTGAGTTTGATGCTCATGAAATGCCTAATGTCATAACTTCTTCCATGCCCAAGTACAACCGTGGTGTTAAAGCCATTGATACTGATCTATTTGTTACTTATGTTGATGAAGTTTCCACTTCTCTCATGACTGTCAAGAAGAATTTGTTGCTAGTCGGTTTAGTTCCGAGTTATGGTGAAGGTTGCCATATGTGTTTATCTCTTCCTTCTGGTTATTATTTGCTGAAAGCAGATGTTCAACGCCTGATGGGTAACAGAGAGATTTTGTTCGAAAAAACCCAGGTTCCAACTATTCTACATGAATATGTTGCTATCATAACCATTTCCGCCAATCCTTCCAAGGTCTCCTCCAAAAGACTTGTTAGGATTACACCTACTCCAAGAATTTCTCCATTAATAATCACTTTTCCTGGCCCTGTACCATACTCCTCGGACAAAGCTGTTCCTTGGAATTACAACGCTGACGTTTACTACCATGGCGTCAAGCAGGATTTTTTAACCATTAAAGACGAAAAAGCTGAAGAGGCTGATCCGGATATCAATAACATTGTCGGGACCATCAAAATTACTCAAAGTGGAAGGGTTTCTCTCCTGAGATCTCCTTGAAGACTGTTGTTAAGCCTGTTGTTATTCCATCTGTTGTTCCGACTAGTACTTCTGCTACTACTCCCATCCTTACTCCAGTTGTTACCCCTGCCGATGAGTCAACTAGGACTCGGGGCAAAAAAGCTATAGGTGAGCCTTCCCGGACGGAGGCACCAAGAAGATTTATTTTGGAATCCTCTAAACAAGAAATGAAGGAGATTTTAAAGATAATCAAGAAGAGCGACTACAATATGGTCGAATAGCTGGGGCAGATCCCTTCGAAGATATCAATATTGGCTCAGCTATTGTGTTCCGAGGCCCATGCAAAGGCTTTGATTACATTTCTCAAGACTACACATGTGCCACAAGAAACCTCCACCGACCAATTCAAGGACTGTGTGCCCAGATTGACTACTGAAAATGGGTTGGGTTTTTCTGATGCTGATTTGACACCCAAGGTGAGAAATCATAATGATGCTCTGCATGTCTCGATCAAATGCAGAGGCACTACTATGATCCATGTGCTAGTGACACTGGATCATCACTGAATGTTTTGCACAAGAAGGCTCTTGATAGGCTAGATTGTGAAGGCTTGACCTTAAAGCCCAATAACATTGTGGTGAAGGCGTTCGACGGTTCAAAAAGAATGGTGCACTGGGAGGTGTACATCCCTGTCAAAGTGGGTTCCCAGAACTTTGAATCCACCTTCTACATGATGGATATCATGCCATCTTATTCTTGTTTGTTGGGTTGTCCTTGGATCCATGAAGTTGGAGCCGTTACTTCTATGCTGCACCAAATGGTGAAGTATCAGTGAAGGGAAAGATTATCACCGTGCATGGTGAAGAGGAATACATGGTAAACCATTTAAACTCTTTCAAGTACGTGGAAATGGACGGTGAGTTCATAGAGACCCCTTGCTAGAATTTTGAAGAAGTTCCCTAGACTATGGCATCAACCGAGATTATTACCAGTGTGCCAAAGATCACCAGACCTCCTTTGAAGATGGATTCTCTCAAGGACGCTAGAGCAGTAGTTGAAGAAGGGGGGTGCACTACTTGGGGATAGCTCCCTGATTTTCCTCATAAAACTGACAAATTTGGTTTGGGCTTTACTTCAGGAGCTCAAAGGGTTGTTCGACGTGCTCGGGCTGGAGGACCTCCCCTACGCATCAACAATCGTGGGGTCAATGCTATAGAAGACAATGATGAGGATTCTGATATTGACAATTGGATCTACCTTACTACCAACGGTGGACCTAGTAACTGGACGACCAAAGATTTTGTGACGATTACTTTTATTCAGCAGTAATTGTCTTACTTGTTATTCGGATTTGTAATAAACAATATAAACTTTATGGCCTTGTGTCTTAACCGAGGCACATTGGTTTATTTGTGAGGGTTATTATATTTCATTATCATATGTCATTAATAAAACATTGGACGTTCTTGCATACAAATTTTGAGCTCTCTGTTTTTCTTTTCTGCTTTTTACTTTATCAATACAACTATGCTCTTAAACACACTCATACATCAAACTGCAGATCCATATCCATTATGGATCCCATTGATAACAGTTATGCAATTTCCAGTTATAACTTCGAAAATCCGATCAACCAAGCCGAGGACAAAGGTGAGGAAGATTGTGAGGTACCAGAAGAGCTTTCTAGACTGCTACAGCAGGAAGAGAGGGCTATACAGCCTCATGAAGAGCCAGTTGCGACAATAAACTTGGGCACAAAGGTAGACAGAAAAGAAGTCAAGATTGGCGCAAATCTAGACCTTAGTGTCAAACATCGGTTGATACAAATGTTGCATGACTATGTCGAGATCTTCGTCTGGTCATATGAAGACATGCCTGGTTTAGACACTGATATTGTGGTACATTGTCTGCCGACTAAAGAAGATTGTCCTTCGGTTAAATAGAAGGTCCGTCATATGTGCCCTGAAATGTCAGAGAAGATCAAAACAGAGGTTATGAAACAGTTCAATGTTGGGCTCTTAGTTGTCACCTCCTATCCGTAGTGGGTTGCTAACGTGGTCTCGGTACCTAAAAAAGATGGTAAGGTATGGATGTGTGTGGACTACAGAGATCTGGACAGGGCAAGCCCCAAAGATGACTTTCCGCTTCCCCACATCGATGTTCTGGTTGACAACACCGTACAACACAAAATCTTTTCCTTCATGGATGGTTTCTCTGGCTACAACCAGATCAAGATGGCACCCGAAGGCATGGAGAAGACAACCTTCGTCACATAGTGGGGCACATTCTGTTACAAGGTGATTCCTTTTAGGTTGAAGAATGCTGGGGCAACTTATTAGCGAGCCATGGTAGCTTTGTTCCACGATATGATTCACCATGAGATAGAGGTTTATGTTGATGACATGATACCCAGGTCTCAAACTGAGGAAGAACACCTTGATCATCTACAAAAGTTGTTTGATAGGTTGAAGACGTATAAGCTGAGGTTAAATCCGAACAAGTGCACCTTTGGGGTAAGGTCTGGTAAATTTCTGGGGTTCATCGTCAGTGACAAAGGTATTCAAGTAGACCTTGAAAAAGTAAAGGCTATACAAGAGATGTCGGTTCCCCGTATTGAGAAGGAAGTTAGAGGTTTCTTGGGATGCCTAAATTATATCGCCAGGTTCATTTCACATCTAACTTCTACTTGTGAGTCGATCTTCAGACTCCTGAAGAAAGATCAAGTGGTAAAGTGGAATGACGAATGCCAGACTGCTTTCAAAAGAATCAAGGAATACCTTCAAGAACCACCAATTCTGATGCCTCTGATTGAAGGAAGGCCTTTGATAATGTACTTAACAGTATTAGACAATTCAATAGGGTGTGTGTTGGGGAAGCATGACGAGTCTTGTCAAAAAGAGAACGCAATATACTATGTTAGCAAAAAGTTTACCGACTGTTAAACACGATACTCACTGCTCGAGAAAACTTGATGCGCTTTGGCATGGGATGCTCACTGACTAAGATAGTATATGTTGACCCACACTACTTTGCTGATATCTAAGATGGATCCAATCAAGTACATCTTCGAGAAGCCCGATCTATTCGGAAGAATAGCAAGATGGAAAATAATCTTAACCGAATATTATATCCAATATACAACCCAGAAGCAATCAAGGGAAGTATATTAGCTGATCAATTGGCTCATCAGGCCGTGGATGACTACCAGTCCATAAATTTTGAGTTCTCAGACGAGAATATTATGCTAGTGACTGATTATAAAGAACCTGGACCGGATGAAGGACCTGAAGAAGGATCCCGATGGCCAATGGTTTTTGATGGAGCTTCGAACGCACTCGGTAATGGCACTGGTGCTATAATCATATCTTATGAAGGCTTTCATACTCCTTTCACTGCCCGACTATGTTTCAACTTTAGTAACAACATGGCGGAATATGAAGCATGCATCATGGGTCTCTAAGATGCTATCGACCTGAGGATCAAATTCTTAAAAGTTTTCGGGGATTCAACCTTGGTGATAAGTCAGATCAAAGGAGAGTGGGATACGAAGTATCCGAATCTCATCCCGTACAAAGAACATGTGCTGACATTGCTTCCACATTTTGAAGACGCCACCTTTGAACATTTACCACGAGAAGAGAATCAGTTAGCGGATGCGTTAGCTACTATGTCATCTATGTTCAAGATCAGGTGGGACGACGAAGCTCCCCGAATCACTATCGAGAGGTTAGATGAACCAGCGTACTACTGTGAAATTGATACTGAAGAGGTAGCAGACAAACCTTGGTTTCACGAAGTAAAAAGGTATCTCGAGGCTCAAGATTATCCCTAGGGGGAATATGTCAATGATAAGAAGTTTCTGAGAAGGTTCGCCGCGAAATTCTTCCTTGGTAATGAAATCCTCTATAAACGCAACCATGACTCTACTTTACTTCGGTGCGTAGACAAGAGCGAAGAAGAGAGGATTATGACAGATCTACACGAAGGTACCTTCAGAACCCATTCAAGTGGATATACCATGGCTAAAAAGATCCTACGGGCCGGATACTATTGGTCCACTATGGAACCAGACTGCTACCAGCACTCCTGAACTTGTTACAAATGCTAGATCTATACTGATAAGGTGCATGTGCCTCCGGTTCCTTTGAATGTCTTGACGGCTCCTTGGATCTTTGTAATGTGGGGCATTGACATGATCAGAGAGATTATACCTACCGCTTCCAATGGGCATCACTTCATACTGGTGGCCATTGATTACTTCACGAAGTGGGTTAAAGCTGCCTCCTTTGCTCCCGTTACCAAGAATGTTGTGGCGCGATTTATCAAGCATAACCTGGTTTGTCGTTACGGTGTCCCCGAAAGAATCATCACTGAAAATGGTATGAATCTCAATAACACGATGATCACCGAACTCTGTAAGCAATTCAAGATACAACATCATAACTCTTCTCCCTACCGGCCGAAGATGAATGCTGCTGTCGAAGCTGCTAATAAGAATATCAAAAAGATTATACAAAAGATGACAGTGACAGACAAATACTAGCACGAGATGTTACCATTCGCTCTTCACGGTTACCGTACCTCAGCATGTAAGTCAACGGGGGCAACACCTTACTCTCTGGTATATGGTATGGAGGATGTCCTGCCTATTGAGGTCCAGATCCCTTCTCTAATGATTATGAAGGATGCGGGTTTGAACGAAAACGATTGGATCCAGACTCGACTTGATCAACTGAATTTGATCGATGAGAAGAGACTTATCGCTCTTTGTCATGGTCAAATGTATCAAAAACGGATGATCAAGGCTTTCAAAAAAAAGGTCAGACGCCAAGCATATCAAGTCGGGGATCTAGTGATCAAGCGCATCACACTGCCGCAAGGAGATCCCAGGGGAAAATGGACTCCCAAATATGAAGGTCCATTTGTGATTAAAAGCATTTTCTCGGGTGGAGCCATGATTCTGACCACCATGGACGGTGACGACCTTCCTCACTCTATCAATACGGACATAGCGAAAAGATACTACGCATGATTAAAGACCCGCTAGGTTGACTGGCTTAGGCAAAAATAAGGGCTTCTCGTTGAACCAAAAGGGTTCGGGCAAAAATTAGGGATGAAAACAAAAAAATCTATGCATCCGGTAAGTCGAAAACCTGAAAAGGCGGCTTGGGCAAAAAGGGTATCCCGGTGGACTGAAAACCCGAAAGGGCGGTCCAGGCAAAAGATAGGGATTTAAGGCGTATCACTATGTCTTATTGGATCACCTTGCGACCAGACTTCAGTATCATCTATCAAGCTTAAAACGGCACCAATCAATCTAGTCAACTTCGGACAAGCAACAAAGTGATGAGACGCTCGAAGACATAGCGGCAATAGCAGAATTGAAACTCAATGGGATTATTACACATAGCTTTTTTCTTCTCTTTTTACCCAATATTGTATAGCTTTCATTTCCACAACGGTGTTCTCTTACTTGAGCGTCAACTTCCTTGTACAAAAACGCCTGTTATAGGCCAACTTCAGAAATTAATACAATTCATTTTTACAAAACCATTTGTTTTTCTTTTTCTGTTTTGTTTTGCAAAAACGTCCAATGATTTATTATTTACCTATGCATTTGAATATGATTTTTATTCACAAATATTCGCATAGGAAACAGAAAGACAATTGCTTATAACTTAAGAAACAAGGGCAGGGACAACTTTGAAACAAAGTCACCCTTACATGCGACCCTGTGACATCTACACTCCCCACATAGTAGGGGAAACCAAAGCTTTAACATCGGCTTCCCCAAACAGGAGTTAATTTCCCCATCAAAGCTCCTTCAGAGAGCCGACGTCTATATTCCCCAGCCAAATTTTATAATTGCAAGTGGTTCATAAAGTTTTTCTCCCGAGCAAAGTTTATTTCTATGAATGCAGAAGCTCAATCCCCAATAGAGCTTATTCCTCCAGCTACAAAAGTTCATCCTCCAGCGGAGTTTATTTCTCCGAATCGGCAAAATATTCCAGCAAAGCATCTCCTCTCTCAAACAGAGTTATTACCCCTCAGAGTTATTCTCAAGCAGAGTCCCTCCCCCGTAGAATATTCACAAACAGAAAGGAGTAAATCCACGACATAGTCATATTCGTTCACCATCCCCAGTGGAAGTAGAAGAACCACTTTTTCTACAACGGTTAGGAATTCAATTTTCAGTACTCTCCAGCAGCAGTCAGGGATTTATTTTCCCGGAATCGAATATGTCACAATAGCATTTCATGTTCATACATCATGACATGCGGATACGTATTGCATACAACATAATTTCATTTATTTTGAAAACATCATCACACAATGCATTTCATGCATCGCATATAATTAATCTTGTACCTTTTCAGGAAAGATGGTTATCATCAACAATTCCAACAATTCAAGATTAAATTTGTGAACCTATACATGTCATATTTGCAGACAACTAATGGAAAATCAATTCCCGACACCAAACGGGTCAACTAATCTATGTCATCAAATAAAGCATCCCTACTACCCAGGCTTTTATTTCGAAGCAACCCCACTACTCATGTTACTTCTCACATCCCCACCACCCAGGCTTTATTCCGAAGCAATCCTACTACCCAGGCTTTTATGTCGAAGTAACCCTACTACCCAGGCTTTTATGTCGAAGTAACCCTACTACCCAGGTTCCTTCTTGCAGCCCTACTACCCAAACTTTATTTCGAAGTAACCCTACTACCTAGGTTCCTTCTCATAACCCTACTACCCAGGCTTTTATTTCAAAGTAGCCCTACTACCCAGGCTTTATTTCTAAGTAACCCTACTACCCAGGTTCCTTCTCATAGCCCTACTACCCAGGCTTTTATTTCGAAGTAACCCTGCTACCCAGGTTCCTTCTTATAGCCCTACTACCCAGGATTTATTTCAAAGTAACCCTACTACCCAGGTTCCTTCTTATAGCCCTACTACCTAGGCTTTATTTTGAAGTAACCCTACTACCCAGGTTCCTTCTCATAGCCGTACTATCCAGGCTCCTTTTCATGAATTACTTGACGCAGTTTTACATGGACTTGTCCCGAGAAAGCCCTATGCATGCTCCTTCTCTTTTATCTCCGGACAACAGTTTACAACACTGTAAAACCTGGACCCGACCATATACGGTTGATTTCACATTTCACCAGTAAGTCGTTGTGAAGCCTGGAACACGACCAGATAGCAGTCAACCATATCATCTCCAACCAATCACTGTGAAGCCTGGACTCAACCAGATAACAGATCAATTTTGTCTCATCAATCAAGATTTAATTCCCCAGTAGAGTAATGGACAACCGAAGCTCGTAGACTCTATTTTCCAGGACATAAATCAACATTCCCCGCGAAGTCCTCCCAAATGGCAGGTACAGGAATTCTTGTAAAGGAATATCTTATGCAACCGATATCTTTTCTAGACGGTATCTTTAAGCCCATCACCGACGATTCTCTGTCGCCTTCCAAATGGAATCTGTAAGCCCATTCCTGATATCATCTATCAACATTTACTGCATGCGAGTGCAAATTTCTGGGCACTCTAGTGTTCAATCATCTTCCACCCTCAGATCACGAAAGACAGACAAGCCAATCTAAATCCTCTGGTTTGAGAAGATTGAACAGGGGCAGCTATTGTACCCCAAAATGTTCCCTCTCATTCTACTCAACACATGCCCATTGAGGTCCTCAACTTGCCCAAGGATGCCCAAGAATTGATCAGACAAATTCACTCCTAAAGCAATGAACCCTTAATTAGGGTTTCCATTTTCATCAAGATGGGTGAACTCCAAAGTTCTCAGATCTTTTCCATAGTCCTAGTATGTCCACAAGACCATCCATGTCAAGCTTCATACCTTGCACAAGAAGTTTGCTCAATCAACTTCTCAAATGCCTAAAAATCAACTGTACTAGATCAAAAGTCAACTGTGAACCACATACATTCAAACTTCAATATTTTTGGTCAACATCACCATTTTGAAGTAATCTCCATCATTTGATCAAGGGTTGATCATGATTCCTCAAGGAATTCTCCTAATTCATTAAAACTCAAAAGTTGCTAAATTAGAGTTTCTATAGGAAAAGTCAACCAAACTTTGACCAGGCATAACTTTCTCATACTTTTTGAGAAATTTATCATCCAAGGATCATTTTGAAGAGAATCCAATTCCCTACAACTCCTCTTCATCCCTCAAGGTTAAGAAATGCCTCAATCAAAAGATACAAGTTCATACATTATAAGTCATTTCAAAAAGTCAACAAAAACACCTTTTAGGTCAAAGCTCCTTACATGAACATGGAAGATCCAATTGAGATTAAACAAAAAGGGTTGTTTAGAGGACATCCTAAGCTTTCTAAAAAATCTAAGAACACCCTCTTAGGGTCAAAATTGAGAGAGATGTGTATTGCCAAAGTTGGCCATTTTTGGAAAATTAAACAAAGTCAACAATGCTCAAAATTGCATTTTTTCCACATGGGCCCATAATATTCAAGATTGAATCTTATCTCTAGCATGGTCCATGACCCATGGGACCCTCCTTGCCTCATTTATTTATTTATCTAATTTATTTTGATTTTATTTATTTAAAATTCAAATAAAATCAAATTAAATCAAAAAATAAATCAAATAAATGGGATAAGATTTGTTTTGGCATTGATTGAAAATCTCATGAGCTGTCAAATAGCCAAACAAATCGTGCAAGTTTGAGAAGGGGAAGAAATATCCATGTTTGGAAAGATTGGAAGCAAACTTAAAGACCATAACATCTTTTGATTCTTTCCAATTCTATTACCCTAGATTGATTCACTACTTATACTAGGACACTCAAGACCTAGAGAACAAGAAAAAAGATGTGCAGCTAGCCTCAAAACAGAGAGAAAAATTCCAAATTTTCCAACAAAAAGTGCAGATCAGTTTCACTTCTGGAGGCTGATTCAAGTTGTTCTAGGGATCAAACAATAATCCTTGAACATTTAGGAAGTTATCACGATCATTCCCAAAGCTTGCAGTGTCCAGAACCGCGCCCTTGCACTCACAGTTTGTTCTTATCTTTTCTAATCTCGATTTCACTCATTCACCCATTATAAATATGATTTGACTGCATATTTGTGTTCATGATCATCACGTGAATGTTTCAGGATATTTCAATTTAAGTTGGAGTGCAGGTATAATCATTTTCCATTATTAGGGTTCCGAAGCTTCAAATTGGGGAACCCTAGCTAGAGGAAAAATTGGACAAAATTAGGGGTACTATCATGTTCAGGGGATTATTTACCATCGATCCATGTCTTTAGATAGAATTTATTCTGCTTGAATTGTGTTTAAGAGTTTTGCAGGTGTGATCGGTGGGAACGAGTACTGACTGTTTTGGAATGCTGGTTCGCGTTTGCGTTTTTTTTTGCAAAATGTCGCGGTAAGCAAGAGTCGCCACCGTATTTTATTTTATCCAACAAGGAAAGGACAAAAGCACAGAAAAATTCCTTTTCGAGATTGTTTCTCGGGTTCGGGAGGTAGATTATAGAAAGGGAAGGTGTTAGCACCCTTTCTATCCGTGGTTATCCACGGGCTCTTAGGTACTTGCTCATTGTGTTTCCAAAATTTTGCTTTTCTTTGTGTTTGTGGGTTTTGAAAAAGAGTTTTGTTTTTGAAGAGAGTGTAAGTGCGAAAAGTTTTGTTTTGTTTTTAAAGGAGCAAGTACTTAAGAACCTCTACCTACTCGAAAAGGAATTAAATTGTGCAAATGTCCTTTAGACAGTGCTATCCCACTATTGAGGAGTAGGTAGCACCGCCGTTGGAGATTTTCGGGTCAATTCAGTTTAAGGGGCGTATGGTCACTAAAGCAATGTTAGGACGCTTTAGTGGTAACCCTAATGTCTTAGATCATTTTTCCGAGGCAACCGTTTCGAGACAACTTATGATCTTTGGACAGGAGGGCGACCTCTAAGACTTCCTATACTCAATGACCCCGTTCGAGGCAACCAAGTGAGGTGTACCGTAGGAGTGGCATGTGCAAGTGTGTCAATTTTCAGTTATATTATCTTTGCAGGTCATGGTGACATATTATTGATTTTAAGTTAAGAGTTAATCTTATCATGCAATCCTAGTTAGCATACATATAAACAGTTAATATATGTACAGGAATTTAAAGTGCGGGAATTGTAAATCCTACGCTATTACAAGGCTTCGGGGAGGGGGTTTATTTACATGTCCAAAAATTGTGGGAATAAAAAGCAGTAAAGTGTAAAAGTCTTAATTAAGCTATTACAAACCAGTAGGCAGTTACAATAAAATAAGTGCGCGCGGAAAAAAAATTGAATCGGAGTGTCCTTGGGTTTTGACCCTTTTTTTATTAAATAAAGCCTATTTTTTGTCATTTTTTGATTTAAGAATTAAGACTAACTAATGATTAATTAATTAAAAAAGAAAATATTTTTTGAGTTTTATTTTATTTTGAGAAAATGATCTAAATTTACTCAATTTTAGTTTTGGAAAAACGTTAAGATAATTAAAAGATTAATTAACAAAATTAATTTAATAGGAAAAACTAGCCTAATGTTTTTGGTGTTTTTGATTTTATGTTGATTAAAAAGAAATAAAAATAGTCAAAATAAGGATAAAAAAAACCGAAGGAAACAGGCAGCAAATAAAAAACACATAATTCTGGAGGCCTGGGAAGCTTCGATCCAAACAGTGTCATGATTCTTTCGATTGGGCCAGGAAGTGGGCATGAACAGCCTTCGATCCAGGGGAGGGGATTTCCCTTCGATCCTGGGAAAAATGCCTTCTTCGATCCAGGAGGACTATGGGAAGCTTCGATCCAGAGAAGGTGTCTCCTTCGATCTGGGATGCTATACCTGCAAAAGTATGTTAGCAAAATAAAACTCAGGGTCTGGTATCGAACCACAGGCCCTTCGATCCTGCGTACGCTGAGTCTTTCCAGGCTAAATCTGCAGCAAATGTTAGCAAACGAAGAACATAACCTGGGGCCAAACCCAGGCCCTTGAATTCTGTCTAGGATGGCAAATCGAATGGGATAGAAAATATGGAGGTGTTATGCAAAATGAAAAGTTTTTGACAATTTACCCTCTCTTACAGTAGTTGGAACCTTCGATTTGGAACTGGCTGGATGGGAGCACTTTCAATCTGAGGGCTTCTGGGCGTGGGCACCTTCGATCTGAAGGACTGCTTTGGCTTGGAAAATTCTGACAACCTTTGATGGATTGTATGGGCAGCGCCTCTCCAATGCTTCTGTTTTTTTTCCTGTGTTTTGTTGTATAATTTTCGTGTCTTGTAATGTGCCACTGGCCCTTGTATTTATAGGAGTGTGAGGGTCTTGTAACGGCAAGAGACAGCCATTTAACCAGGCCTTTAATTCCATGAGACAAGAATCAGACACATTAAAAGTTTTCCTTTTTTGAAATATGCATGTCTCTTGAATGAACCTGAACACTTTTGATTTGAGTGCCCTCTTGATGACCTCCTTCGAATGGCCCTTGTCCAAAGATCAATCGAAGGGTACTAATTAAAATTCCAATCGAAAGGCTTTATTAACAGGCCAATCGAAAGGTGCTGTTCATGCTAATCGAAGGACATGGCTAACATGCATGTTGAAGCTGCCTTGACACAATGCTAAATCGAAGGATCTCTTGGCATGCCAATCGAAGGCCTTGACATAATGCCAATCGAAGTGCTCGTCCATAATGCCAATCGAAAGGCTCCATCAGAATACCAATCGAAGGGTCTTTCAGAATGCCAATCGAAGGGTCTTTTAGAATGCCAATCGAAGGGTCTTTCAGAATGCCAATCGAACGGTCTTCTAGAATGCCAATCGAAGGGTCTTTCAGAATGCCAATCGAAGGGTCTTTCAGAGTTCCAATCGAAGGGTATTTCAGAATGCCAATCGAAGGGTCTTTCAGAATGCCAATCGAAAGGTCTTTAAAGCACCACTCAAAAAATTTCTTTTTCCTTAGGCAAGGGTTTGCGATCAACCATGCAGGGGGAAGACTTTGGAAAACATGAGAAGGAAAATTTTGGGGTACAACAGTTGCCCCTGTTTAATCTTCTTAAACCTGAGCATGTAGATTGGCTTGCATGCCTTTCGTGATCTAAAGGTGGAAGATAATTGAACACTAGAGTGCCCAGAAATTTGCACTCGCATGGTGTAGTATCAGCATTGTGACGTCGGGAATGGGCTTACAGATGCCATTTGGAGATTGTTGGTAGGAGGATGGGCTTATAGATGCCATCTGCAGGAGTGTCGATCGCATAAGAGATTCCTTAGCGAGAACTTGCATACCTGTTGTTGTAGAAGATTCCACTGGGGAAGTCTAACTTTGTTGAGATTTAGGAACCTGCCTGTACTTCAACTGAGAGAATGCTTCAGCTGAGTTTTAAGAACCTGTTCATAATTCAATTGGGGGGAACATCTTCATCAAGATCTAGGAAATGTCTCGTGCCCACCGGGAGTATATCGCTGAGGTTATAGAACTTGCCCACATTATGACGGAGGAAAACATCAAGATCTAGGAACTGACTCGTGCTCAATGGAGTATACCGTTGAGGTTATAGTACTTGTCCACACTATGACATAGTGAAACATCTTCATCAAGATCTAGGAACTGTCTCGTGCCCACCGGGAGTATACCGCTGAGGTTATAGAACTTGTCCACACTATGACGGAGGAGAACATCAAGATCTAGGAACTGACTCGTGCTCAAAGGGAGTATACCGTTGAGGTTATAGTACCTATCCACACTATGACGTAGGGAAACATCTTCATCAAGATCTAGGAACTGTCTCGTGCCCACCGGGAGTATACTGTTGAGGTTATAGAACTTGTCCACACTATGACGGAGGAGAACATCAAGATCTAGGAACTGACTCGTGCTCAAAGGGAGTATACCGTTGAGGTTATAGTACATGTCCACACTATGACGTAGGGAAACATCTTCATCAAGATCTAGGAACTGTCTCGTGCCCACCGGGAGTATACCGCTGAGGTTATAGAACTTGTCCACACTATGATGGAGGAGAACATCAAGATCTAGGACTTGACTCGTGCTCAAAGGGAGTATATCGTTGAGGTTATAGTACCTGTCCACACTATGACGTAGGGAAACATCTTCATCAAGTTCTAGGAACTGTCTTGTGCCCACCGGGAGTATACCGCTGAGGTTATAGAACTTGCCCACACTATGATGGAGGAGAACATCAAGATCTAGGAACTGACTCGTGCTCAAAGGGAGTATACCGTTGAGGTTATAGTACCTGTCCACACTATGACGTAGGGAAACATCTTCATCAAGATCTAGGAAGTGTCTCGTGCCCACCGGGAGTATACCGCTGAGGTTATAGAACTTGTCCATACTATGACGGAGGAGAACATCAAGATCTAGGACCTGACTCGTGCTCAAAGGGAGTATACCGTTGAGGTTATAGTACCTATCCACACTATGACGTAGGGAAACATCTTCATCAAGATCTAGGAACTGTCTCGTGCCCACCGGGAGTATACCGCTGAGGTTATAGAACTTGTCCACACTATGACGGAGGAGAACATCAAGATCTAGGAAATGACTCGTGCTCAATGGAGTATACCGTTGAGGTTATATTACTCGTCCATACTATGACGTAGGGAAACATCTTCATCAAGATCTAGGAACTGTCTCGTGCCCACCGGGAGTATACCGCTGAGGTTATAGAACTTGTCCACACTATGACGGAGGAGAACATCAAGATCTAGGAACTGACTCGTGCTCAATGGAGTATACCGTTGAGGTTATAGTACTCGTCCATACTATGACGTAGGGAAACATCTTCATCAAGATCTAGGAACTGTCTCGTGCCCACCAGGAGTATACTGCTGAGGTTATAAAACTTGTCCACACTATGACGGAGGAGAACATCAAGATCTAGGAACATACTCGTGCTCAAAGGGAGTATACCGTTGAGGTTATAGTACCTATCCACACTATGACGTAGGGAAACATCTTCATCAAGATCTAGGAACTGTCTCGTGCCCACCGGGAGTATACCGCTGAGGTTATAGAACTTGTCCACACTATGACGGAGGAGAACATCAAGATCTAGGAAATGACTCGTGCTCAATGGAGTATACCGTTGAGGTTATAGTACTCGTCCATACTATGACGTAGGGAAACATCTTCATCAAGATCTAGGAACTGTCTCGTGCCCACCAGGAGTATACTGCTGAGGTTATAAAACTTGTCCACACTATGACGGAGGAGAACATCAAGATCTAGGAACATACTCGTGCTCAAAGGGAGTATACCGTTGAGGTTATAGTACATATCCACACTATGACGTAGGGAAACATCTTCATCAAGATCTAGGAACTGTCTCGTGCCCACCGGGAGTATACCGCTGAGGTTATAGAACTTGTCCACACTATGACGGAGGAGAACATCAAGATCTAGGAAATGACTCGTGCTCAATGGAGTATACCGTTGAGGTTATATTACTCGTCCATACTATGACGTAGGGAAACATCTTCATCAAGATCTAGGAACTGTCTCGTGCCCACCGGGAGTATACCGCTGAGGTTATAGAACTTGTCCATACTATGACTGAGGAGAACATCAAGATCTAGGAATTGACTCGTGCTCAAAGGGAGTATACCGTTGAGGTTATAGTACCTGTCCACACTATGACGTAGGGAAACATCTTCATCAAGATCTAGGAAGTGTCTCGTGCCCACCGGGAGTATACCGCTGAGGTTATAGAACTTGTCCATACTATGACGGAGGAGAACATCAAGATCTAGGACCTGACTCGTGCTCAAAGGGAGTATACCGTTGAGGTTATAGTACCTATCCACACTATGACGTAGGGAAACATCTTCATCAAGATCTAGGAACTGTCTCGTGCCCACCGGGAGTATACCGCTGAGGTTATAGAACTTGTCCACACTATGACGGAGGAGAACATCAAGATCTAGGAAATGACTCGTGCTCAATGGAGTATACCGTTGAGGTTATATTACTCGTCCATACTATGACGTAGGGAAACATCTTCATCAAGATCTAGGAACTGTCTCGTGCCCACCGGGAGTATACTGCTGAGGTTATAGAACTTGTCCACACTATGACGGAGGAGAACATCAAGATCTAGGAATTGACTCGTGCTCAATGGAGTATACCGTTGAGGTTATAGTACTCGTCCATACTATGACGTAGGGAAACATCTTCATCAAGATCTAGGAACTGTCTCGTGCCCACCAGGAGTATACTGCTGAGGTTATAAAACTTGTCCACACTATGACGGAGGAGAACATCAAGATCTAGGAACATACTCGTGCTCAAAGGGAGTATACCGTTGAGGTTATCGTACCTATCCACACTATGACGTAGGGAAACATCTTCATCAAGATCTAGGAACTGTCTCGTGCCCACCGGGAGTATACCGCTGAGGTTATAGAACTTGTCCACACTATGACGGAGGAGAACATCAAGATCTAGGAAATGACTCGTGCTCAATGGAGTATACCGTTGAGGTTATATTACTCGTCCATACTATGACGTAGGGAAACATCTTCATCAAGATCTAGGAACTGTCTCGTGCCCACCGGGAGTATACCGCTGAGGTTATAGAACTTGTCCATACTATGACTGAGGAGAACATCAAGATCTAGGAACTGACTCGTGCTCAAAGGGAGTATACCGTTGAGGTTATAGTACTTGTCCACACTATGACGTAGGGAAACATCTTCATCAAGATTTAAGAACTGTCTTGTGCCCACCGGGAGTATACCGATGAGGTTATAGAACTTGTCCACACTATGACGGAGGAAACTGTCGAGATTGAGAACCTTATCTGAAATTCAACTGATGATAATTCAATTGAGATGTAAGAACTGGTCAGATCTTCAACGTAATTGAGAACTTTAACTGTATCCTTCCTGAAAGGTAAAGGTCATTCATATGCAATGCATGATATAGATCAGGCAATGATGTTCTCAAAATAAATGAGATTGTATTCGTATGATGCGTATATGCATGTATCATGATGTATGGGAATGCGATATTTTAGCTGGGGGGAATAAATCCCGGAGCTGTTGGAGAATAGAGTTGAGTTCTTTGTTTCCGCTGGGGATGATGAACGAAGATGATTGTGAGAATAAACCTGCAGGAGAAAAGAACTCAGTTGGGGAATGAACTTGATGAAGAGATTACTATGAGGGGAATTACTCTGTGGGGAAGAGATGTTCTGCTGAGGATTTTAACGATAAACTCCGTTGGGGATTCCATTGATAAGCTCTGTTGGGGATTTTGATGATAAACTCCGCTGGGGATGGATTACCGTTGCTGGTGATATTGAATTTGTTGAGGATATAAGTCCTGCTTGGGGAAAGAAAGAACTTCGCTAGGGATGATCTTTCAGTTGCAACTTGCTGAGGATAACCTTCTGAAATTGTCTGGGGAGATTTATTTATGCTCTGCAGGGGATAAGCTTCTAGAATCTGCTGGGGAAGACGATTCAACTCTGTCGGGGAATCTTTTTTAGACTGTGCTGGGGAAATAGCTCCACTGGGGATATCTTGCATTCTGTCGGGGAACATTCTTATATTCCGTTGAGGAATATTAAGACTGCCAGGGATACTCTTATGCTTGCTAGGGAATATCCTTATACTCCTCTGGGGAATATTAAGACCTTCTGGGGATGCCAAGCTTTTTTAGGGCTGATGGTAGACTAACCCTGCTTGGGGAGAGTATTGCTGATTTGTACATAGCTGCAAGTCTCAACTGGGAGAGCTACCATTACTGCCTTATTCTGCAGGGAGTGAAAGTATTTTAGCCCTGTTCTTCAGCTGAATTTACCTTTGTACCTGGTGGACGGAGCAACTTGTACAGTTCGGACAATTCTTATTTGCCCCTGTTTTTTGTGGGAGAAGGTGCCTGTGGAGGCCCTGTGGATCTAGTATTATCCCCACCTATGAGGTGCTTGGTAATTGCCGATTGAAGTGACAAATCTTCTTCTGGTAGGCAAGTGACGAGATGAAGGGACATAGTCGTACGCTTTGATCCCTAATTTTTGCCTGGACCTCCCTTTCGGGTTTTCAGTCCATCGGGATACCCTTTTTTGCCCAAGCCGCCTTTTCAGGTTTTCGACTTGCCGGGTGTACAAAATTTTTCATTTTCATCCCTTATTTTTGCCCGAACCCTTTTGGTTCGCCGGGAAGCCCTTATTTTTGCCTAGGCCAGTCAACCTAGCGGGTCTTTGATTATGCGTAGTACTTTTTTGACTATGTCCATGCTCTCAGGATGTAGGGAGGTGCCATTGTTGGTAGTGTTGTGTTACCATACTACCAGAAGATCTTCGTTTGATCGTGCAAGATTCGTTGCTGGAATTCATGTCCAATGCCCTAATTGATTCAGATGGAGATTTGCCCCTGGCCATTTGGCATCTTTGAGAGACTCCATGAATCTTGACTTGACTGCCCCAGGTGTGCTGGATAGTGACATGTCAAGTCCCCTTGTTGATAGGAGATTTGTCAATGGAAGTGTCATCCTTTTTGAAGTGATTTTGTTCACTGAGAGGGCTTTCGTTCATCGGATATTCGTTGTGTGAATTTCTCCACTGTCAAACAAATAGCCAAATGCAAACAGTGATATTCAAATAATGCATAGTTTATGCTTGTCTCGAAGTTTTGAAAATTCGTTTTTTAGCAGAAAACTTTTTATAAGACAAATTCGACACAAGATTTAGGGCAAAGCCTTACAGGAGTCAGGATACCTTTTGTAACAGTATGCTTTTGAACTAACCCATGCTTCAATTAGGACTTTTGAAGGGTCGTAACGTGGCTTGGTTCACGGTTTAAGAAACAAAGGATAAAGGCTCAAGGTATATTTTTACCTACCCGCTCTTCGTGATGCTCTTCAATCCTAAACTCAGCTAATCGTGCATTTAGATCCTGTTTGAGTCTTTGCTCTGACATACCAGTGATGGTTTGGATACTGACAATTTATTTTGAACATGCAGTCATTTTTTATAAGAGTTTGCAGGATCTCTTTCTTTTTTGATTTTGTTATCCCTGTCTTTTTGCCTGAACTGTTTCTTTTGTGATTACAGTCAGCGGGATGCCCCAGTTTTTTTAAGCCTCCTTTATAGATTTTGGCTTAGTGGGCTTTTTTCTTTTGAGAGATAATGACTGTCTGTCCTTACGATTATACAGAACCATCATCGTCTTTTGTTTCGGAAGGACTTCTTTGATGCCATTCATTGTGCACCTGGATTAAACTGAGAAAACTACCCTGCCCCAGGTTATAATTAAGGGTTTTAATTCATGAAAATAAAAAACTCCAACTTCTTTGGCTCAAAGGGGTTGACTAGGGATTATCTTCCTTATAACTCCACTGTTTAGGATTTGAAGCAATGCATGTACCTCATCAGCGGGGTCTATTCAAAAGCATACTGTCAAGATCGTGGTATCATTTTCGTCATCCTCCCTCTAAAGGCTTGTAACTTTTAGCAAGAGTTTAATGTCATAAAGCGAGTAAAAAGCATAGTTTAAATGTAATTAAAATAATTGGATCAAATCAAGACAAACATATGCAATGCATTAATGAAACAAAGTTTGGCATTAATAGATAATTGTTTGAATAACAAAGATATTACAACTTGAAAATTCAAATGAACAAAAGCTTTTAATGATTCGTCATAGGAGCAGTGATTATGTTTGGAGTCTCCGGAGGGTCAAACTTGATCTCCTTGGCATCAATCAAGTCTTGCACCTTGTTCTTCAAAACCCAACAATCGTCTGTATCATGCCCCGGGCTATCAGAGTGAAAAGCACAGCGGGCATTAGGGTTATACCTCGGTGATGTGGTATTTGGATTTTTCGGAGCTGTAGATAGCATTGGACTCTTTCTTAAACGACTTCTTCTCAGTGCTAGACGAGGCACCCTTCTGTATCTTTCCAGCCTTGATACTAGCTTCAATCCTTTCACCAGTCAAAATAAGATCTGTAAACCCAGCAGAAGAGCTTCCAATCAGATGGTTAAAGAATGGACCTGACAGGGTCCCCAGAAACATGTCAACAAGCTCACGATCAGCCAAAGGTGGTTGCACCCTTCCGGCAAGGTCTCTCCACTTTTGAGCATACTCTTTAAATCTTTCACCTGTCCCTATTGACATACCCTGGAGTTGGGTACGCGTAGGAGCGAGGTCGGGGTTATACTGATACTGCCTATAGAATGCAGTAGCCAGATCCTCCCAGCCGCGGATACTGGCTCCATCCAGCTGATAGAACCACTCAAGCTGAGTCCCTGAAAGACTGTCTTGAAAGAAATGGATCCACAAGTTCTTATCAGTAGTGTAAGGTTGGATCTTCCTCACATATGACCGGAGGTGCAACTTTGGACAGGAAGCTCCGTCATACTTGGAAAAGGCAGGTGCCTTGAACTTATGGGGAATCACCACCCCAGATGATAGACCCAGATCTCCGAAGTCCAGACCGAGCACCTTCTGTGTCTCCATAGGGCTCAAACGGTCTTCCAGCTGTTTGTACTTATCCTCAGCAGGAGGATACTGTTTTTCATCATATTCCGTCTCGTTGTCGGAGACCAAAGGGCTAGGAGCCCTCCTTTATTGTGGACTATCCTTCCCCTCAGATGGGGTGGTCAGATCAACCTCATTCTGCAGCCCATTTCCAAACCTGCGTCCAGTATTGAACAAGATGGTCCTCTTTTTCTTCTTCTTCCTCTCTTTCAGAATCAGGGTCTTCAGGTCCTGCTGACCTTTAGCTAGGCTCATGACCAACTCTTGAAATTGGGCATTCTGGGCCTGGAGGGCCTTGATAGCTTGCTCGGTTGAAGGTTCAGTAGACATGATGATTGCTGAAATAAACAGCGAAGAAGATAAGAGACCTGTACTGGGAGACCTGTTATGCAATGATATGTATGATATATGTATGCAATGTTTTCAAGGATCTCGCGGGGTAAACAAGAAACTGTTAGAATCTGAATCTGGTAGCTTGATTGAAGGAACTTCATGTTATTGAAAGTCCTTCTTCAAGAGTCAAGCTCACCATATCGAGTGGGTCATAGCCTCTGACTCAAGTTATCATGTTTGGATTTCTAGACAACCCTGGCTAGAGGAAAATAAATCCCCTTTGCCCCTTGCTGGACATTTGATGTACCATAACCTGCATCACAGACCCTTGAGATCCTTGAAATGGTTAAGGAAATGTTAAAGCATGATGTTATGATGTGTATGCTATGCGTTTAAGCAAAAGTGTGAGGTGATGTAAGTAAGCCCTGCAATAAATCCAAAATATTGGATAAGGACTGTAAACAAAACCTGTAAGGAAACCATGTTGTCAGATAACAAGAATGTGCAAGTAGTTCAAGTTTGAAGGCACACAAGTCACACAAAAGAGCCCTTAGATTTCAGGCTTGCATAAGGTTTCATAGGTAAGTACCCTCTTGAGTTTAGTTGGCTCAAAACCTGTCCTATAAATAGTAACCGGGTTCTAAGGAGCTCAATATCATTGGATTGTTTTCTATGTTCATCGTTTTGGTTTAGCCACTGAACTAGCGACCAAAATATTCCAAGAAAACAATCCTCAATGAGTGTAGTATCGAGTATCTACCAACTTCGGACTGCACCAAAGTCGGTCATCTCATTACCCCTAAAAAGGCCAAGATGGTCAAGTAAGGTTCTAGGTCATTAGTGCTTGGTGACATCACTCAGCGGCCCCATATTCTCTCTGATTGACTCAAAGGCTACTGGTACTCACAAATATGTCACACTAATATAGCTATTGCTTCAACCGTGTTGGTATACCCTGCACAGTTTCCACAACGTATTACTATCTATGAATGTTTCCCAAATCCGGGTTAGGATCTATAGAACTCCGATACAAGCCCACAAAATTAAAATCATACAAAGCAATACAAATGAAAACACAAGTGATCTAGTCCTAAGGTACACATCACTTAGGATTCCCCAGCAGAGTCGCCAGTTCTGTGATCGGTGGGAACGAGAACTGACTGTTTTGGAATGCAGGTTCACGTTTGCGTTTGTTTTCGTAAAATGTCGCGGTAAGCAAGAGTCGCCACCGTCTTTTATTTTATCCAACAAGGAAAGGACAAAAGCACAGAAAAATTCCTTTTCGAGATTGTTTCTCGGGTTCGGGAGGTAGATTATATAAAGGGAAGGTGTTAGCACCCTTTCTATCCGTGGTTATCCACGGGCTCTTAGGTACTTGCTCATTGTGTTTCCAAAAGTTTGCTTTTCTTTGTGTTTGTGGGTTTTGAAAAAGAGTTTTGTTTTTGAAGAGAGTGTAAGTGCGAAAAGTTTTGTTTTGTTTTTAAAGGAGCAAGTACTTAAGAACCTCTACCTACTCGAAAAGGAATTAAATTGTGCAAATGTCCTTTAGACAGTGCTATCCCACTATTGAGGAGTAGGTAGCACCGCCGTTGGAGCTTTTCGGGTCAATTCGGTTTAAGGGACGTATGGTCACTAAAGCAATGTTAGGACGCTTTAGTGGTAAACCTAATGTCTTAGATCATTTTTCCGAGGCAACCGTTTTGAGGCAACTTATGATCGTTGGACAGGAGGGCAACCTCTAAGACTTCCTATACTCAATGCCCCGTTCGAGGCAACCAAGTGAGGTGTACCGTAGGAGTGGCATGTGCAAGTGTGTCAATTTTAAGTTATATTATCTTTGTAGGTCATGGTGAGCTATTGTTGATTTTAAGTTAAGAGTTAATCTTGTCATGCAATCCTAGTTAGCATACATCTAAACAGTTAATATATGTACAGGAATTTAAAGTGCGGGAATTGTAAATCCTACGCTATTACAAGGCTTCGGGGAGGGGGATTATTTACATGTCCAAAAATTGGGGGAATAAAAAGCAGTAAAGTGTAAAAGTCTTAATTAAGCTATTACAAACCAGTAGGCAGTTACAATAAAATAAGCGCGCGCGGAAAAAAATTGAATCGGAGTGTCCTTGGGTTTTGACCCTTTTTTTATTAAATAAAGCATATTTTTTGTCATTTTTTTATTTAAGAATTAAGACTAACTAATGATTAATTAATTAAAAAAGAAAATATTTTTTGAGTTTTATTTTATTTTGAGAAAATGATCTAAATCTACTTAATTTTAGTTTTGGAAAAACGTTAAGATAATTAAAAGATTAATTAACAAAATTAATTTAATAGGAAAAACTAGCCTAATGTTTTTGGTGTTTTTGATTTTATGTTGATTAAAAAGAAATAAAAATAGTCAAAATAAGGATTAAAAAAAACGAAGGAAACAGGCAGCAAATAAAAAAAACATAATTCTGGAGGCCTGGGAAGCTTCGATCCAAACAGTGTCATGATTCTTTCGATTGGGCCAGGAAGTGGGCATGAACAGCCTTCGATCCAGGTAAGGGGATCTCCCTTCGATCCTGGGAAAAATGCCTTCTTCGATCCAGGAGGACTATGGGAAGCTTCGATCCAGAGAAGGTGTCTCCTTCTATCTGGGATGCTATACCTGCAAAAGTATGTTAGCAAAATAAAACTCAGGGCCTGGTATCGAACCCCAGGCCCTTCGATCCTGCGTGCGCTGAGTCTTTCCAGGCTAAATCTGCAGCAAATGTTAGCAAACGAAGAACATGACCTAGGGCCAAACCCAGGCCCTTGAATTCTATCTAGGATGGCAAATCGAATGGGATAGAAAATATGGAGGTGTTATGCAAAATGAAAAGTTTTTGACAATTTACCCTCTCTTACAGTAGTTGGAACCTTCGATTTGGCACTGGTTGGATGGGAGCACTTTCAATCTGAGGGCTTCTGGGCGTGGGCACCTTCGATCTGAAGGACTGCTTTGGCTTGGAAAATTCTGACAACCTTTGATGGATTGTATGGGCAGCGCCTCTCCAATGCTTCTGTTTTTTTTCTATGTTTCGTTGTATAATTTTCATGTCTTGTAATGTGCCACTGGCCCTTGTATTTATAGGAGTGTGAGGGTCTTGTAACGGTAAGAGACAACCATTTAACCAGGCCTTTAATGCCATGAGACAAGAATCAGACACATTAAAAGTTTTCCTTTTTTGAAATATGCATGTCTCTTGAATGAACCTGGACACTTTTGATTTGAGTTCCCTCTTGATGACCTCCTTCGAATGGCCCTTGTCCAAAGATCAATCGAAGGGTACTAATTAAAATTCCAATCGAAAGGCTTCGTTAACAGGCCAATCAAAAGGTGTTGTTCATGCTAATCGAAGGACATGGCTAACATGCCTGTCGAAGCTGCCTTGACACAATGCTAAATCGAAGGATCCCTTGGCATGCCAATCGAAGGCCTTGACATAATTCCAATTGAAGTGCTCTTCCATAATGCCAATCGAAAGGCTCCTTCAGAATACCAATCGAAGGGTCATTCAGAATGCCAATCGAAGGGTCTTTCAGAATGCCAATCGAAGGGTCTTTCAGAATGCCAATCGAAGGGTCTTTCAGAATGCCAATCGAAGGGTCTTTCAGAATGCTAATCGAAGGGTCTTTTAGAGTGCCAATCGAAGGGTCTTTCAGAATGCCAATCGAAGGGTCTTTCAGAATGCCAATCGAAAGTTCTTTAAAGCACCACTCAAAAAATTTCTTTTTCCTTAGGCAAGGGTTTGTGATCAACCATGCAGGGGGAAGACTTTGGAAAACATGAGAGGGAAAATTTTGGGGTACAACAGCAGGTTTGTAGCTACAATCAAAAACTGTCACTATAGCCTATAGTGACGGATTGGACTGTAGGTAAAAGTCCTTTCTAAAACAACAGTCCCAGCAAGGAAGATGATGGCGTGTCCAAGCCTGGTTGGACAGTTTGAATCTCGCGCGTTTTGTCTATTACTACTGACCATTATTCTATATAATATATTATGTGTGTTTTAGATAATGAATGATCAACTTGGATCAGAGGCAAAGGAGAAGGGTTTCAAAATGCGCATGTGTAGGAGGTCAGGGGTTCGACCCCTGCCTCCTGCATATTATTTTTCTCACAATTTCTTTGCAGATCCAGTAGTACCATTCTAAATGCTCTCACCATACACCTCAAAATCTCATACCTTGGATCATCCATTGATCAAATCCAACATACAGCAAGCTAAGAATATGGTAGACCCTCCAAAGGTGATCCTCACTGAATCACGCACAGTCATTTGGCCAACAATCTTGGGCCTAACACAAATTCAATTCCACACCCCCAAATTACTTCTCATATCAGGCCCATTTTAATTTTTGTTTTAATTTCTTTATTACTCTTTTATTGTTTTAATTATTTATTCTAATTGTCTTAAAAAAACCATTTTTTAATTAAATCGTAAAATCAAGAAATCACAAAAATGTTAGAATTAGTTTTTTTTAATTAAAATTAATTTTGTTTAAAAATAAATTAATTTAAGTAGGGTAACTTGATTCGTTTTCCTTAATTAAAATTAATTAGTAATTAGGACTAATTTGCAAAATTCAACTTTACTTTATTTTCTTAAATAAAAATACAAAAAATATTTTCTTTAATTAAGTAGATTATGTAGGATATTTAATCTATTCCCGTGTCATTCCTCGCGTGCGTTTACCTATTTATTTTTCCAATTATTCTATCTGTTTCGAGTTTGTAATAGCTTTTTTAACTTAGGTTTATTAATATTTTCATTTACTGATTTCCCCAAGTTTGGTTATGTAACCCCCTCCCCAAGGCCTTGTAATAGCTAGGTTTAAACTTTTTGCACTTTTACTTTCCGGCATTATAATCTGTTAGATGATTGATAATAGGATTGTATGCGAAAATAAATCCATGTTTAAAACAGTAGAAAACCCTAATTGTGCAAAGATAATTGACTGAAAAACAAACACTTGCACGTGCTCACTCCTAGGGTTTTCCCCATTACGGTTGCCTTCGGAAAATGATCACTATTCTCGAAACATGAGAATTTTTAGTGGATGTCCTCTAATTCAAAAGATCACTAGTCCCTCGATGACCCTTTCGACGTTGCCTCGGTAAAAAAGTGATCTTAGAGTTTTAGGACAATTACTAAAAGATCTTGCCCAGTTGCCTTAGTGACCGCAAACGTCCCTTTTGATTGTCCCATAAACTCCAAGGATGGAGCTACCTACTCCTTAATAGTAGGATAGCACTGTCTAAAGGAAATAAGAAAATGAATAGTCTTTTTCGAGTAGGTAGAAAATCTTAAGTACTTGCTCAAAATAATCTTTTACACCATACACTTTCAAACAAACTTTTCAAACAAAAGTTTTCAAAAACATTTTATTACACCCTTGAGGACTGATATAAGGGTTACCATAAAGTGAATCGCCGCACTAAGGCAATTTTAAAACTTTTCAAAAGCACACAAACACACAAAAGAAATTAAAAAATGAGCAAGTACCTAAGAGCCCGTGGAAAACCACAGATAGAAAGGGTGATAACACCTTCCCTTTTTATAATCTACCCCCCGTACTCAGAAATATCTCGAAAAAGGTTTTTTCTGTTCTTTTTCCATTTTCCTTTGTTGGATAAAATAAAAGACGGTGGTGACTCTTGCTTACCATACATTTGCGAACAAAAAACGCAAAACCAGTAGTAACAAAAATAGTCAGTTCTGCCACCATATCACAGAACTGGCGACTCTGCTGGGGAACAATATAAAGTGGGGTTTACCTTAGGATCTAGGTCATTTTAATTGCTTCTTTGAATTGTCTTGTTTGATTTACTTTTAAGGGTATCTGTTTGGGTTGTTTGGATCCTAAACCCGGATCAGGGAATTCCTTTTAATTAAGTAGCAATAAACTGTGAGGGAGCTGTGCGGGGTATACCGACACAGTTGAAATAGTAGCTACATTGATGCGATACTTTGGTATGTACCAGTAACCCTTGAGTAATCAAGGAGAATACAGGGCCGCTGCATGGTATCATAAAGCGTCAACTGACCTTAGCACCTTAATTGACCAACTTGGCTTTTAGGACGTAGTGATATAGTCGTCTTTGGTGTAAACCCAAAGTTGGTTGATACTCGATGCTACACTCATTGAGGTTTGAATCTTGAGTTTTGTTTGGTGGCAATTCAATTGTCTATCAGAATGAAAATTGGGGGAAAGATCGGTGATATTGTGATCCCTTAGAACCCGATTACTATATTTAGAACAAGTTGAACCAACCCAACTTCAAGAGGGTATTACCTTAAAATCCATGCAAGCCTTAAACCTAAGGTCTCTGTGTGATTTTCTTGTGTTTGCTATATCTGTTATATCTGAGCATAATCATGACATCATAACATAGCATATCATACTAACCATTTCAAGGATTCTTAGGGTTTACTTTTGTCTTGTTTTGTAGGATATGGCCCTCGCCCGCAGATTCACTATCCAAGTCAGTCTGGTAAAGGTACCTCCTTAGCTTAAGGAGTTGGTATCAAGGGTTCCTGAAAACTCTCCTTTCACTGAAAGACATGGTAAACTTCTCGGCTTTGTCACCTCAAACCCTGATGAAGAAATGTTAAAAGTGCTCTTTCGGTTCTTTGACCCTCTACATCACTGCTTCACTTTTCCGGATTAGCAGTTAGTGCCTACTATGGAGGAGTTTTCTCTGTTACTGGGGGTGCCTATCCTTAACAAGGTACCTTTCAATGGTATGGAAAGAGACCCTAAACCTGAAGATATTTCTAAAGCTCTATCCTTACAATGGTCTGACGTAGTAGCAAATTGGGAAACCAGGAGGGGTGTCAAGCATTTTTTGGCTAAGTTCTAGTTTGAGAAAGCTCATCATTTTTGGGATACCCTGGACTTACAAGCTTTTGAAGAGGTGTTAGCCCTTATCATCTATGGGTTGGTACTGTTTCCTAATCTGGACCAGCTCGTATACGTGAATGCGGTTAAGGTTTTCTTGTCACGTAATCCGGTACCTACTCTGCTTGGAGATATCCTACATTATTTGCATACTCGCACTATTAAGAAAAGAGGGACCCTTCTGTGTTGCACTCATCTTTTGGCTAGGTGGTTTATTTCACACCTACCCCAATCTGTCTTGAAGAATGAGCAGGGTTTAAGATGGTCTCATAGGCGAATGACTCTTACACATTTAGGTATTCATTGGTGTCCTCGATCCTCGGAAAATGTTACCATCATTGATCGATGCAGAGAATTCCCTAATGTCCCTATCTTAGGCATTAGGGGAGGAATCACTTACAATCCTTGTTTGGCACTACGACAGTTTTGATATGCGAGAAGGGATGGTCCTCATGATATACTTATCCAAGGAATCACCTTCGATTATGAGAATGATGCTAAGGGTTACCGTAAAAGGTTCATGCGAGCTTGGGGCATGGTACATAGAGTTGATAGCAAGTCACTGGGGCACAAGAACTCCATCCCTCTTGAGACTTATCTCAAATGGGTACAAGCCCGTGCTCAAAGTCTTATGATGCCTTACCCATCCATCCTACCCATGATTATGGAACTAGTTTCTACAGGAGACACTCCTTATCTTGTTCTTCATCCTGACATGCCAACTGATCACGATGAGTCACAAAAATCCTGGGTTCAACTTAAGGAGGAGCGGGATATGTTTGAAGCTCAATTCTACGCCAGCAAGAAGAAATTCCTCGAACTTGCTAAGCTACTTCATAAAGAGAGGAATATAAACGCCTACATTACACCAAAGAGGATGCGCTTATGGGAAACCTAGTTTTCTTTAAGTTTTATTTTGTTTGATTGTACGCCTAAAGGGAACTCTTTGTAACAATTCGAACTTATTAATACAATTAATGTGTGTTTATTTTGATTAAGAAAATTTGAGCCTTTAAGAATCCTTGAAATCATTGCATATGCATATCATCCATGACATTGCATAAACAAGTTTCATATCAGGTTTCTCATCTTCTTTGTTGTTTATTTCAGCAATAACGACTTTTGAACAAAGTATCAAGGATCTACAAGCATAAAATGCCGAATTTCAGCAAATGTTTGTAGCTTTGGCTAAAGGGAAGGAAATCTGAAGGCCCTTATTCTGAAAGATAGAAAGAAGAAGACAAAGAAGATCGTTGGTATCCTGAATCTGGGAAGAAGATTCAAGGGACCGTTGAAGCAAATGGTTGATCTGACCTCTTCATCCAAAGAAGGGGAGAACCAAGAAGGTTAGACAACGGAGGAAGACACTAGTCCATAAGAATATGATAATGACATTGATTACAACGAAGAGTAGTATCCTCCGGCTGACGAAAGGTACAAATAGCTAGAGGATCGTCTGAATGCGATGGAGATCCATAGAGTATCAGGGCTGGATTTTGAAGAGCTGGGTTTGGTATCTGGGGTTGTCATCCCACAAAAGTTCAAAGTTCTGGTATTTGAAAAGTATGCTGGGGTTTCTTGTCCTAAGGTTTATCTCCGTTCTTATGTGAGGAAGATCCATCCTCACACTGCTGATAGGAACTTGTGGGTCTATTTCTTTCAAGACAGTCTGTTCGGGACTCAGCTTGAGTGGTTCTATCAACTAGAGGGAGTCAATGTCCGCAACTTGGAAGATCTATCTGCTGCTTTTTATAAACAGTATCAATATAACACTGACCTTGCTCTTACCTGTACTCAACTCCAGAGTATGTATATGGGTGCAAGCAAAGGTTTTTAGGACTATGCTCAGAAGTGGAGAGATTTGGCAGGGAGAGTTCAACCCCCTTTGTCTAATATGGAGTTGGTGGACATGTTTCTTGGTACGCTATAGGGTTCGTTCTTTAATCACTTGATTGGTAGATCCTCATCTGTTTTTACTGAGCTGATATTGACTGGAGAAAGGGTAGAAGATGGGATCCGAAGTGGCATGATCCACAAAGACACCTCTTCAAGTACAGTGAAAAAGCCATTCATAGGTAAGAAGGAGGTCAATGCTATTTACAATCCAAGAAGTCAGAGCATAACCGAGAGCCGTCCAACGGTAGGAGCTGTGATGATACCTAGGCCAGTGGCTACTCAACAATGAAATAATCAGCCAAGGGTAGAAAGACCTCAAAGGCAGTTCACTCGGATCAATATTACGTTGTCTGAGGTTTTACCCTATCTGTTAAAATCTAACTTGGCAACCTTAAGAGAGGCTCCCAAGAACCCCAACACCACATCTCCTCATTACAATACAAATGCTCAGTGTGCTTACCATTATGAGCGTCCAGGCCACGATAAAAATGACTGTTGGGCTCTGAAGAATAAGATACAAGATCTGATCGAAGCAAAGTAGATTGAGTTTGATGCTCAAGAAATTCCTAATGTCATAAATGCTCCCATGCCCAAGTACAACCGTGGTGTTAATTCCATTGGTACTGATCTATTTGTTACTTATGTTGATGAAGTTTCCACTCCTCTCATGACTGCCAAGAAGAATTTGTTGCTAGCCGATTTATTTTCAGGCTGTGATGAAGGTTACCATATGTGTTTATCTCTGCCTTCTGGTTTTATTTGCTAAAAGCAGATGTTAAACGCCTGATGGATAATAGAGAGATTTTGTTCGAAAAAACTCCGGTTCCAACTGTTCTACATGAAGATGTTGCTATCATAACCATTTCCGCCAATCCTTCCAATGTCTCCTCCAAAAGACCTGTTAGGATTACACCTGCTCCAAGAATTGCTCCATTAATAATCACTTTTCCTAGCCCTGTACCATACTCCTCGGACAATGATGTTCCTTGGAATTACAGTGCTGACGTTTACTACCATGGCGTCAAGCATGATTTGTTAACCATTAAAGACGAAAAAGCTGAAGAGGATGATCCCGATATCAATAACATTGCTGGGACCAACAAAATTACTCGAAGTGGAAGGGTTTTCTCTCCCGAGAACTCCCTGAAGACTGTTGTTAAGCATGTTGTTATTCCATCTGTTGTTCCGGCTAGTACTTCTACTACTACTCCCATCCTTACTCCAGTTGTTACCCCTGTTGATGAGTCATCTGGGACTCGGGGCAAAGAAGTTGTAGGTGAGCCTGCCTGTACGGAGGCACCTAGGAAAGTTATTTTGGAATCCTCTAAACAAGAAATGGAGGAGATTTTAAAGATGATCAAGAAGAGCAACTATAATGTGGTCGAACAGCTGGGGCAGACCCCTTCGAAGATATCAATGCTGGCTCTGCTATTGTGTTCTGAGGCCCATGCAAAGGCTTTGATTACATTTCTCAAGACTGCACATGTGCCACAAGAAACCTCCACCGACCAATTCAAGGATTGTATGGCCAGTTTGACTGCTGATAATGGGTTGGGTTTTTCTGATGCTGATTTGGCACCCAAGGGGAGAAAGCATAATGATGCTCTGCATGTCTCAATCGAATGCAGGAGCACTACTATGGCCAATGTGCTAGTGGACATTGGATCATCACTGAATGTTCTGACCAAGAAGGCTCTTGATAGGCTAGATTGTGAAGGCTTGACCTTAAAGCCCAGTAACATTGTGGTGAGGGCTTTCGATGGTTCAAAAAGAATGGTGCACGGGGAGGTGTACATCCCTGTTAAAGTGGGTTCCCAGACCTTTGAATCCACCTTCTACATGATGGATATCAGGTCATCTTATTCTTGTTTGTTGGGTTGTCCTTGGATCTATGAAGCTAGAGCCGTTACTTCTACGCTGCACCAAATGTTGAAGTATCCAGTGAAGGGAAAGATTGTCACCGTGCATGGTGAAGAGGAATACATGGTAAGTCATCTAAACTCTTTCAAGTACGTGGAAATGGACGGTGAGTTCATAGAGACCCCTTGCCATAATTTTGAAGAAGTTCCCGAGACTATGGCATCAACCGAGATTATTACCAATGTGCCAAAGATCACCAGACCTCCTTTGAAGATGGCTTCTCTCAAGGACGCCCAAGCAGTAGTTGAAGAAGGGGTGCACTACTTGGGGATAGCTCCCTGATTTTCCTCATAAAACTTACAAATTTGGTTTGGGATTTACTTCAGGAGCTCAAAGGGTTGTTCGAAGTGCTCGGGCTGGAGGACCTCCCCTACGCATCAGCAATCGTGGGGTCAATTCTATAGAAGACAATGACGAGGATTCTGTTATTAAAAGCTGGATCTACTCTACTACCAACGGTGGACGTAGTAACTGGACGACCAAAGATTTTGTTCCGATTACTTTTGTTTAGCATTAATTGTCTTACTTGTTATTCGGATTTGTAATAAACAATATAAACTCTATGGCCTTGTGTTTTACCCGAGGCACATTGGTTTATTTGTGAGGGTTATTATATGTCATTATCATATGTCATCAATAAAACATTGGACGTTCTTGCATACAAATTTTGTGCTCTCTGTTTTTGTTTTCTGCTTTTTACTTTATCAATACAACTATTCTCTTACACACACTCATATATCAAACTGCAGATCCATATCCACTCTGGATCCCATTGATAATAGTTCTTCTATTTCCAATTATACCTTTGAAAATATGATCAACCAAGACGAGGACGAAGGTGAGGTACCTGGAGAGCTTGCTAGACTGTTACAACAGGAAGAGAGAGCTATACAGCCTCATGAAGAGCCAGTTGCGACAATAAACTTGGGAATAGAGGTAGATAGAAAAGAAGTCAAGATTGGCGTAAATCTGGAGCTTAGTGTCAAACAGCGGTTGATACAAATGTTGCATGACTATGTCGAGATCTTTGCCTTTTCATATAAAGACATGTCTGGTTTAGACACTGATATTGTGGTACATTGTCTGCCAACTAAAGAAGATTGTCCTCCGGTTAAACAGAAGGTCTGTCATATGCGCTCTGAAATGTCAGAGAAGATCAAAGCAGAGGTTATGAAACAGTTCAATGCTAGGTTCTTAGTTGTCACCTCCTATCCGCAGTGGGTTGCTAACATGGTCCTGATACCTAAAAAATATGGTAAGGTATGGATGTGTGTGGACTACAAAGATCTGAACAGGGCAAGCCCCAAAGATGACTTTCCGCTTCCCCACATCGATGTTCTGGTTGACAACACCACACAACACAAAATCTTTTCCTTCATGGATGGTTTCTCTAGCTAATACTAGATCAAGATGGCACTCGAAGACATGGAAAATACAACCTTAGTCACACAGTGGGGCACTTTCTGTTACAAGGTGATGCCTTTTGGGTTGAAGAATGTTGTGGCAACTTATTAGCGAGCCATGGTAGCTTTGTTCCATGATATGATTCACCATGAGATAGAGGTTTATGTTGATGACATGATAGCCAAGACTCAAACTGAGGAAGAACACATTGATCATCTACAAAAATTGTTTGATAGGTTGAAGACGTACAAGCTGAGGTTAAATCCGAACAAGTGCACCTTTGGGGTAAGGTTTGGTAAACTTCTGGGGTTCATCGTCAGTGACAAAGGTATTCAGGTAGACCTCGCAAAAGTAAAGGTTATACAAGAGATGCCAGTTCCCCGTACTGAGAAGGAAGTTAGAGGTTTCTTGGGACGCCTAAATTATATCGCCAGGTTCATTTCACATCTGACTGCTACTTGTGAGCCGATCTTCAAACTCCTGAAGAAAGATCAAGTGGTAAAGTGGAATGAAGAATGCCAGACTTCTTTCGAATGAATCAAGGAATACCTTCAAGAACCACCAATTCTGATGCCTCCATTTGAAGGAAGACCTTTGATGATTTACTTAACAGTATTAGACAATTCAATGGGGTGTGTGCTGGGGCAGCATGAGGAGTCTTATCAAAAAGAGCATGCAATATACTACCTTAGCAAAAAGTTTACCAACTGTGAAGCACGATACTCGCTGCTCGAGAAAACTTGATGCGCTTTGGCATGGGCTGCTCGCCGACTAAGACAGTATATGTTAACCCACACTACTTTGCTGATATCTAAGATGGATCCAATCAAGTACATCTTTGAGAAGCCCGCTCTCTCCGGAAGAATAACAAGATGGAAAATGATCTTAACCGAATACGATATCCAATATACAACCCAGAAAGCAATCAAGGGAAGTATATTAGCTGATCAATTGGCTCATCAGGCCGTGGATGACTACCAGTCCATGAATTTTGAGTTCCCGAACGAGAATATTATGCTAGTGACTGACTATGAAGAACCTGGACCGGATGAAGGACCTGAAGAAGGATACCAATGGACTATGGTTTTTGACGGAGCTTCTAATGCACTCGGTAATGGCATTGGTGCTGTAATCATATCTCCTGAAGGTTGTCATACTCCTTTCACTGCCCGACTATGTTTCAACTGTACTAACAACATGGCGGAATATGAAGCATGCATCATGGGTCTCAAAGCTGCTATCAACCAGAGGATCAAATTCTTAAACGTTTTCGGGGATTCAGCCTTGGTGATAAGTTAGATCAAAGGAGAGTGGGATACGAAACATCCGAATCTCATCCCGTATAAAGAACATGTGCTGACATTGCTTCCACATTTTGAAGACTCCACCTTTGAACATTTCCCACGAGAAGATAATCAGTTAGCGGATGCACTAGCTACTATGTCATCTATGTTCAAGGTCAGGTGGGACAACGAAGCTCCCCGAATCACTATCGAGAGGTTGGATGAACCAGCGTACTGCTGTCAAATTGATACTGAAGAGGTAGCAGACAAACCTTGGTTTCACGAAGAAAAAAGGTATCTCGAGGCTCAAGATTATCCCTAGGGGGCATTCGTCAATGATAAGAAGTTTCTGAGAAGGTTTGCCGCGAAATTCTTCCTCGATAATGGAATCCTATATAAACTCAAGCATGACTCTACTTTACTTCGGTGCGTAGACAAGAGCGAAGCAGAGAGGATTATGACATATCTACACGAAGGTACCTTCGGAACCCCTTCAAGTGGACATTCCATGGCTAAAAAGATCCTACGGGTAGGATATTATTGGTCCACTATGGAAGTAGACTACTACCAGCACTCCTGAACTTGTCACAAATGCCAGATCTATGTTGATAAGGTGCATGTGCCTCCGGTTCCTTTGAACGTCATGACGGCTCCTTGGCCCTTTGCAACGTGGGACATTGACATGATCAGAGATATTAGACCTATTGCTTCCAATGGGTATCGCTTAATCCTGGTGGAAATTGATTACTTCACGAAGTGGGTTAAAGTTGCCTCCTTTTCTACCATTACCAAGAATGTTGTGGCGCGATTTATCAAGTGTAACCTGGTTTCTCGATACGGTGTCTCCGAAAGAATCATCACTGAAAATGGTACGAATCTCAATAACATGATGATCACTGAACTCGGTAAAAAATTCAAGATACATCATCATAACTCTTCTCCCTATCGGCCGAAGATGAATGGTGTTGTTGAAGCTGCTAATAAGAATATCAAAAAGATTATACAGAAGATGACGGTGACATACAAAGACTGGAACGAGATGATACCATTTGCTCTTCACGGTTACCATACCTCAGAATGTACGTCAACATGGGCAACACCTTACTCTCTGGTATATGGTATGGAGGTTGTCCGGCCTATTGAGGTTCAGATCCCTTTTCTAAGGATTATGAAGGATGCGGGTTTGAACGAAAACGATTGGATCCAGACTCGACTTGATCAACTGAATTTGATCGATGAGAAGAGACTTACCGCTGTCTGCCATGATCAAATGTATCAAAAACGGATGATCAAGGCTTTCAATAAAAAGGTCAGGTGCCAAGCATATCAAGTCAGGGATCTAGTGATTAAGCGCATCATACTGTCGCAAGGTGATCCCAGGGGCAAATGGAGTCCCACATACGAAGGTCCATTTGTGATCAAAAACATTTTCTCGGGTGGAGCCATGATTCTGACTACCATGGACGGTGACGACCTTCCTCGCCCTATCAATGCGGACATAGTGAAAAGATATTACGCATGATTAAAGACCCGCTAGGTTGACTGGCCTAGGAAAAAATAAGGGCTTCCCGTCGAACCAAAAGGGTTTGGGAAAAAATTAGGGATGAAAATAAAAAAATATGTACACCCGGTATGTCGAAAACTTGAAAAGGCGGCTTGGGCAAAAAGGGTATCCCGATGGACTGAAAACACGAAAGGGCGGTCCAGGAAAAAGTTAGGGATTTAAGGCGTATCACTATGTCTCATTGGATCACCTTGCGACCAGACTTCAGTATCATCTATCAAGCTTAAAATGACACCAATCAATCTAGTCAGCTTCGGACAAGGAGCAAAGTGTTGAGACCCTCGAAGACATAGCGACAATTGCAGAATTGAAACTCAATGGGATTATTACACATAGTTGTTTTCTTCTCTTTGTACCCAATATTGTATAACTTTAATTTCCGGTGTTCTCTTACTTGAGCGTCAACTTCCTTGTACAAAAACTCCTGTTATAGGCCAACTTTAGAAATTAATACAAGTCATTTTTACAAAACCAATAGTTTTTCTTTTTCTGTTTTGTTTTGCAAAAACGTCCAATGATTTATTCTTGACATATGCATTTGAATATGATTGCTATTCACAAATATTCGCATAGGAAATAGAAAGACAATTGCTTATAACTTAAGAAACAGGGGCAGGGACAGCTTTGAAACAAAGTCACCCTTACATGCGACCCCGTGACATCTACACTCCCCACAGAGTAGGGGCAACCGAAGCTTTGACACCGGCTTCCCCAAACAGGAGTTACTTTCCCCATCAAGTTCCTTTAGAGAGCCGACGTCTATATTCCCCAGCCGAATTTTATAATCGCAAGTGGTTCATAAAGTTTTTCTCCCAAGCAAAGTTTATTTCTCTGGACGCAGAAGCTTAATCCCCAACATATTTTATTCCTCCAACTACAGAAGTTCATCCCCCAGCAGAGTTTATTTCTCCGAATCGACAAAATCTTCCAGCAAAGCATCTCCTCTCTCAAACAAAGTTATTACCCAAAGAAGTTATTCTCAAGAGGAGTCTCTCCCCGACAGAATATTCACAAACAGAAAGGAGTAAATCCATGGCATAGTCATCTCCGTTCACCATCCCCAGCGGAAGTAAAAGAACTACTTTTTCTACAACGGCCAGGAATTCAATTTCCAGTACTCTCCAGCAGTAGTAAGGCATTTATTTTCTCAGACTTGGCTATGTTAAGATAGCATTTCATGTTCATACATCATGACCTGCGCATACATATTGCATACAGCATAATCTCATTTATTTTGAAAACATCATCACACAATGCATTTCATGCATCGCATATAATTAATCCTGTACCTTTTCAGGAAAGATGGTTATCGTCAACAATTACAATAGTTCAAGAATAAAATCTGTGAACCTATACATGTCATATCTGCAGACAACTAATGGAAAATCTGTTCCCGACACCAAACGGGTCAACTAATCTATGTCATCAAATAAAGCAGCCCTACTACCCAGGATTTTATTTCGAAGCAACCCCACTACCCATGTTACTTCTTACAGCCCCACCACCCATGCTTTATTCTGAAGCAGTCCTACTACCCAGGCTTTTATGTCGAAGTAACCCTACTACCCATGTTCCTTCTCGCAGCCCAACTACTCAGGCTTTATTTCGAAGTAACCCTACTACCCAGTTTCCTTCTCATAGCCCTACTACCCATAATTTTATTCCAAAGTAGCCCTACTACCCAGGCTTTATTTCTAAGTAACCCTACTAGCCAGGTTCCTTCTTATAACCCTACTACCCAGGCTTTTATTTCGAAGTAACCCTACTACCCAGGTTCCTTCTCATAGCCCTACTACCCAGGATTTATTTCAAAGTAACCCTACTACCTAGGTTCCTTCTTATAACCCTACTACCTAGGCTTTATTTTGAAGTAACCCTACTACCCAGGTTCCTTCTCATAGCCCTACTATCCAGGCTCCTTTTCATGAATTACCTGACGCAGTTTTACATGGACTTGTCCCGAGAAAGCCCTATGCAGGCTCCTTCTCTTTTATCTCCAGACAACAGTTTACAACACTGTAAAACCTGGACCCGACCAGATACGGTCGATTTCACATTTCCCCAATAAGTCACTGTGAAGCCTGTAACACAAACAGATAGCAGTCAGCCTTATCATCGCCAACCACTCACTGTGAAGCCTACACTCGACAAGATAATAGCTCACTTTTGTCTCATCAATCAAGAGTTAATTCCCCAGTAGAGTAATGGAAAACCGAAGCTCCTAGACTCTATTTCCCAGGACATAAATCAACATTCCCCGGCTAAGTCCTCCCCAACGGCAGGTACAAGAATTCTTGCAAAGGAATATCTTATGCAACCGATATCTTTTCTGGATGGCATCTTTAATCCCATCTCTGAAAATTCTCCGTCTCCTTCCAAATGGAATCTGTAAGCCCATTCCCAATATTATCGATCGACATTTACTCCATGCGAGTGCAAATTTATGGGCACTCTAGTGTTCAATCATCTTCGACCCTCAGATCACGAAAGGTAGACAAGCCAATCTAAATCATCTGGTTTAAGAAGATTGAATAGGGGCAGCTATTGTACCTCAAAATTTGCCCTCTCATTCTACTCAACACATGGCCATTGAGGTCCTCAACTTGCCCAAGGATGCCCAAGAATTGATTAGACAAATTCTCTCCTAAAGCAATGAACCACTAATTAGGGTTTCCATTTTCATCAAGATGGGTGAGCTCCAAAGGTCTCAGATCTTTTCCATAGTCCTAGTATGTCCTCAAGACCAACCATGTCAAGTTTCATGCCTTGCACATGAAGTTTGCTCAGTCAACTTCTCAAATGCCTGAAAATCAATTGTACTAGGTCAAAAGTCAACTGTGACCCACATAGAGTCAAACTTCAATATTTTTGGTCAACATCACCATTTTGAAGTAATATCCATCATTTGATCAAGGGTTGATCATGATTCCTCAAGGAATGCTCCTAATTCATCAAAACTCAAAAGTTGCTAAATTAGAGTTTCTATAGGAAAAGTCAACCAAACTTTGACCAGACATAACTTTCTCATACTTTATCAGAAATTTCTCATCCAAGGCTCATTTTGAATAGAATCCAATTCCCTAAAACTCCTCTTCATCCCTCAAGGTCAAGAAATGCCTCAATCAAAAGATACAAGTTCATACATTATAAGTCATTTCAAAAAGTCAACAAAAACACCTCTTGGGTCAAAGCTCCTTACATGAACATGGAAGATCCAATTGAGATGAAATCAAAAGGGTTGTTTAGAGGACGTCCTAAGCTTTCTAAAAAGTCCAAGAACACCCTCTTAGGGTCAAAATTGAGAGAGATATGCATTGCCAAAGTTGGCCATTTTTGGATAATTGCACAAAGTCAACAATGCTCAAAATTGCATTTTTTCCACATGGGCCCATCATTTTCAAGATTGAATCTTATCTCTAGCATGGTCCACGACCCATGGGACACTCCTTGCCTCATTTATTTATTTATCTAATTTATTTTGATTTTATTTATTTAAAATTCAAATAAAATCAAATTAAATCAAAAAATAAATCAAATAAATGGGATAAGATTTGTTTTGGCATTGATTGAATATCTCATGAGATATCAAATAGCCAAACAAATCGTGGAAGTTTGAGAAGGGGAAGAAATCTCCATGTTGGGAAAGATTGGAAGCAAACTTAAAAACCATAACATCTTTTTATTCTTTCTAATTCTATTTCCCTAGATTGATTCACTACTTATACCAGGACACTCAAGACCTAGAGAACAAGAAAAACAGATGCACAACTAGCCTCAAAACAGAGAAAAAAATTCCAAATTTTCCAACAAAAAGTGCAGATCAGTTTCACTTCTGGAGGCTGATTCAAGTTGTTCTAAGGATCAAACAATAATCCTTGTACATTTAGGAAGCTATCATGATCATTCCCAAAGCTTGTAGTGTCCAGAACCGCGCCCTTTCCCTCACGGTTTGTTCTTATCTTTTCTAATCTCGATTTCACTCATTCACCCATTATAAATATGATTTAACTGTATATTTGTGTTCATGATCATCATGTGAATGTTTTTGGATATTTCAATTTAAGTTTGAGTGCAGGTATAATCATTTTCCATTGTTAGGGTTCCGAAGCTTCAAATTGGGGAACCCTAGCTAGAGGCAAAATTGGACAAAATTATGGGTACTATCATGTTCAGGGGATCATTTGCAGTCGATCCATGTCTTTGGATGAAATTTATTCTGCTTGAATTGTGTTTAAGAGTTTTGCAAGTTTGTAGCTACAATCAAAAACCGTCACTATAGCCTATAGTGATGGATTGGACTGTAGGTAAAAGTCCTTTCTAAAACAACAGTCCCAACGAGGAAGATGATGTTGTGTCCAAGCCTGGTTGGACAATTTGAATCTAGTGCATTTTGTCTATTACTACTGACCATTATTCTATATAATATATTATTTGTGTTTTAGATAATGAATGATCAGCTTGGCTCAGTGGCAAAGGAGAAGGGTTTCAAAACGCACGTGTGTAGGAGGTCAGGGGTTCGACCCCTGCCTCTTGCATATTATTTTTCTCACAATTTCTTTGCAGATCCAGTAGTACCATTCCAAACGCGCTCACCATACACCTCAAAATCTCATACCTTAGATCATTCATTGATCATATCCAACATACAGCAAGCTAAGAACATGGTAGACCCTCCAAAGGTGAACCTCACTGAATTACGCACAGTCATTGGGCCAGCAATCTTGGGCCTAACACAAATTCAATTCCACACCCCCAAATTTCTTCTCGTATCAGTCCCATTTTAATTTTTGTTTTAATTTCTTTATTACTCTTTTATTGTTTTAATTATTTATTCTAATTGTCTTAAAAAAACCATTTTTAACTAAATCATAAAATCAAGAAATCACAAAAATGTTAGAATTAGTTTTTTTTATTAAAATTAATTTTGTTTAAAAATATATTAATTTCATTAGGGTAACTTGATTTGTTTTCCTTATTTAAAATTAATTAGAAATTAGGACTAATTATATTATTCAACTTAACTTTATTTTCTTAAATAAAAATACAAAAAATATTTTCTTTAATTAAGTAGATTCTGTAAGATATTTAATCTAGTCCCGTGTCATTCCTCGTGCGTGTTTACCTATTTATTTTTCCAATTATTGTATCTGTTTCGAGTTTGTAATAGCTTTTTTAACTTAGGTTTATTACTATTTTTATTTACTGTTTTCCCCAAGTTTGGTTATGTAACCCCCTCCCCAAGGCCTTGTAATAGCTAGGTTAAAACTTTTCGCACTTTTACTTTCCGTCATTATAATCTCTTAGATGATTGATAATAGTATTGTATGTGAAAGATAAATCTATGTTTAAAATAGTAGAAAACCCTAACTGTGCAAAGATAATTGACTGAAAAACAAACACTTGAACGTGCTCACTCCTAGGGTTTTCCCCCACTACGGTTGCCTTCTTAAAACAGTCACTATTCTCGAAACATGAGAATTTTTAGTGGCTGTCCTCTAATTTAAAAGATCACTACTCCCTCGATGACCCTTTCGACGTTGCCTCGGTAAAAAAGTGATCTTAGAGTTTTAGGATAATTACTAAAAGATCTTTCCCAGTTGCCTTAGTGACTATAAACATCCCTTTCGATTGTCCCTTAAACTCCAACGATGGAGCTACTTACTCCTTAATAGTAGGATAGCGCTGTCTAAAGGATAAGAAAATGAATAGTCTTTTTTGAGTAGGTAGAGACTCTTAAGTACTTGCTCAAAATAATCTTTTACACCATACACTTTCAAACAAACTTTTCAAACAAAAGTATTCAAAAACATTTTATCACACCCTTGAGGACTGATACAAGGGTTACCATAAAGTGAATCGCCGCACTAAGGCAATTTCAAAACTTTTCAAAAGCACATAAACACACAAAAGCAATTCAAAAATGAGCAAGTACCTAAGATCCCATGGAAAACCACAGATAGAAAGGGTTCTAACACCTTCCCTTTCTATAATCTACCCCCCGTGCTCAGAAACATCTCGAAAAAGGTTTTTTCTGTTCTTTTTTCCTTTTCCTTTGTTGGATAAAATAAAAGACGGTGGCAACTCTTGCTTACCCTAAATTTGCAAACAAAAAACTCATAACCAGTAGTAACAAAAACAGTCAGTTCTACCACCTTATCACGCTATCCACCCACGGGACTATCATCGGGAGGATAAAAGATTTTTCCATCAACCACTTGATTAAACGGCCCTGCGCCTTCGACCACCAACTCGACCCCCTGGGTTCAATATTTTTAGCTGCTCTCAGCTGTGTTGAAACCATAACCAAGGGTATCCATGACGTCTTGCTCGAGCACCTGGATGAGTGTGATCAGATCTCCCCTGGTCGCCATAGCTTTCTCCGCGTCAGTCAAGCCCACGACCCTTTCCAGCTTCTTTATTCTAATGACCAAGCGCTCGTTCTCTTTAGTCACAACATCCAGTTGGGGCCGAAACTCATTCAGATCCTTGAGGAGTTGAACCTGAGCCTCAAACCCTGTCTCATGGTTGAGGATGTCGCACTTCAACTTCTCATTTATGCCCTCCAGCTTCTGAATCTTGGCATGTGGCTTCTCGAGGGAGGCCTGAAAGCTTGTAACCTCATCATTTAGTGTCAAGGCCATCTCGAGCACTGTGATCGGTGGAAATAGAACTGACTGTTTTTTAATGCTGGTTCGCGAAATGTCGCGGTAAGCAAGAGTCGCCACCGTCTTTTATTTTCTCCAACAAGGAAAGGACAAAAGCATAACAAAATTCCTTTTCGAGATGTTTCTCGGTTCGGGAGGTAGATTATAGAAAGGGAAGGTGTTAGCACCCTTTCTATCCGTGGTTATCCACGGGCTCTTAGGTACTTGCTCACTATGTTTTCAAAAATGTTTGCTTTTCTTGTGTTTGTGGGTTTTGAAAAAGTTTGTTTTGAAAACTTCTAGGTAACTCTTGTATCAGTCCTCAAGAGTGTATGAAGTGTTTGTTTGAAAACTTTTGTCAGAAAAGTGTAGGTGCGAAAAGTAGTTTTTGTTTTGAAAGAGCAAGTACCCAGGAGAAATCTACCTACTCAAAAGAAATTAAGCTGTGTAAATGTCCTTTAGACAGTACTATCCCACTATTGAGAAGTAGGTAGCACCGTCATTGGAGTTTGTCGGGTCAATTTGATTATAGGGACATGTGGTCACCAAAGCAATAATAGGACGCCTTAGCGGTAACCCTAATGTCCTAGATCCTTTTTATCCGAGGCAACCGTTTCGAGGCAACTTGGATCTTTAGACAGGAGGGCGGCCTCTAAAACACCCTATACTCAATGACCACGTCGAGGCAACCAAGTGAGGCGTACCCTAGGAGTGGCATGTGCGAGTGTGTCAGGATTCAATTTATATTATCTTTTCACATTTTATGGTGAGCTACGAGTTGATTTTAATTTCATACAAGTCTGGTCATGCATAGTTAATAGTTAATAATTTGCGAAAAGTAAATTGCGGAAAGTAAATCTACGCTATTACAAGGCGTCGGGTATTTACATCGCCAAAAACATAACCCTTGAAAAATAAATGCGAGAAAATAAAGAAAGCGATAAAAGGGTCCTAATTACGCTATTACAACCTCGGAGCAATTACATAAATAATGATTAAAAATAATATGCGTGACAAGAAATTAAATCGGAGAAGTCCTTAGGGTTTTGACCCTTTTTGAGAAAAGAATGAATTTTTGGTTATTTTGCATTTAATTAAACCTAATTCTAATTAATTAATTAATTAAAAGGAAAAAAGTATTTTTTAGTTTTTTAGGTTTTTAATGAAAATAAAATAAAATAATTAAATATATTAATTAACCTAATTCTACATGGATTTTATTTATTGTGAAAAAAAAGTTAAAGTTGACCTAATTAACTAAATTAATCTATGTTAGAATTTATTTACAAAATAATAATTTAATAGTGAAATTAATAAATAATAATAATAATAAAAATATTTTATTGTTCTGAATTTATTATGAAACTAATTAATTTATGAGTTAATTAAATAATAATAATAAGATAATTAAAGGAAAAAATTATAAAAGAATTAAAAGAAAGAATAAAAAGAATGAATGAACCAGGGGGTGCTGGCCCATTATGGAGGTGTTGATTGTAACTTGAGGCCCAATAAGCTCTTCAGCCATGTTGACCTTTGGAATCAGCTATGCATGTGTTGACTGAGGATTATGATGATTATCATCTCCTGGCCATTGGATCTATGCTGGCAGCCACATGGCACGTGGGTGATTGGGACACATGGTGGAACACTTCCTGAAGCCTGTATGTAATCATGTTAAGCAAAATATTATAAGAGTTTTAGGGGACCTGGGAATCGAACCCAGGTCCCAACGCCTATTGAACACCTGGCCAACCACTCCACCAACTTGCACGGTTTGATATTATAATACTACACAATCATTATATTCAGAAACCAAACAATATGCTATAGAAATAAATAAAATGCGCGTATTTTGAATCATCCAACCATACGCTTACACGTCCTTCGTCTTCCTCGTTTGTACCTGTAAAACATGTTAGATAGCGGGGGGTTTAACCCCCACAAAACACCATGAGGAAAAATAGCGATTAGGCATGTGTTGAATATAAATATTTCGCGAGGGTGGTTGTGTGTTCGTCTTGACCTAACGAGTTCAGTCATGGGTCTTATGAGGCTTAATTTTTCCTGTACTGTAAAGCCCCAAATCCAAAGTTCATGAACCCTAAAATTCAAACATGGCAACTTGTGATTCTGTGCGTTTTAATCCAATTCAGTTATACCATTAGCTTCATATGAGTTCTAGCAATGCAAAACAAACACAAAATCATGTTAAATATGCATGAATCATGAGTTACGATTATGAAAAAAAGTGGCAAACTGTGAGACTGTTCTTGAGGATTTCTTGAGCTTTAACGCTTGATTTTGATTGCTACACGTTCTGGGAACCTCCTGCAGTGTATTGAAATCAACAAATGTCCTTAATTCGCCCTAAAATGCAGAAAATAATTTTGAGTTTTCTTTGAATTTTCTTGAATTGGTTATGGCTTTCTTGTAGCAGCTTTCACGTATGCATGAATAGGGTTGGCTTGTGTATATATAATAGAATAGAATTAGGTGAAAATCTTGCAAAGAAATCCATGGAATGATGATTTGAATATTTGATTGAAAATCAAATATTTTTGAATCTTCATGATTGGAAAAAGTTGCCAACTTGGGAGATTTTGATATCCTTGATTGGTACACGAAATTGCCAGCGTGATTAGGTCATTCTTGCTTCACAAAAAGATTGAAAAATCAAATCTTTGTATTTCCTACAATTTAAATTAATTAAATGAATTAATATTAATAAAAAATCCAATTAATTAATAAAAATAAGAAAATAAATTCAATTAAGCTTGATGGGTCGTGCATAGGTCATGGATGAAGTTTCAAGAAGATATTTGAGGCCCATTAGCAAAAATAAGGTGTTTTGAGCAAAGTTGACTTTTGCAAATTCATGAAAATTTCCCAACTTCTCCAATGCATATCTTGCTCAATTTTGATCATATGAGCATGTTCTTGGACATTTTGGAAAGGTATTGAAGTCCTCTAACCAATTCCTTTGGTCCCATGTCATTTGAATTTACCAATCTCAAGTTATGGTCTTTGACTTAAAGTGCATTTTTGTTGACTTTTGAAATTGACCTATAATGTAGAAATTGATAACTTTTTGGGAGAGCCTTTATTGGATTTGGAGTGTGAAGATGGATTGTAGTAAATGTCATCCCCTTAAAAATGAGCATATGATGGGATTTTTCTGATGAACCATGAAAAAGTTATGCCCTGGTCAAGATACAGTTGACTTTTCTACTGTCCAAAAATAGTAACTTTTTGCATCTTGATGATTTTTGAGCTATCCTTGTAGAATCATGATCAAGACTTGATCAAATGATGATTGTGGACTCAAAATAAGATGTTGACCAAAAATTCTGACTTTTGACTGTAAAATGACCATTTTGCCCCTACAGTTGACTGTTGAGCAAATTAGGCTTTTGACTGTGCAAATTGGCACTGTGAGTCTTGAGACTTGACATGTGGATGCTTGAGAATGTATGGAGGCATATGAGACTTGATTGAGCCATTGAAAACCCCAAATTCATTGAAGGAACCAAAACCCTAATTTCAACTGGCTTAGGAGGTGGTTGGACTGTGCAACCCTTGAGAAATCTTGAACCATTTGAAGATGATTCTTGATAAATATTGAAGAATATGGGAGGGAAAATTTTGGGGTACAACAAGCACCCTCATCACAGCGGCCACATCCTTCGACAAGTTCTTCCATTGGGTTTCCTTATCTTCAGACGAGATCGTCTCCCTCTCTTCCTCGTGAACACATAAAGAGCTCTACCCACTAAGGATATCACAATTTAGGTAACAAGGAGGCAGCACGAAGACTCCCTCGGGCCCCTTATCACTTTCGGGAACAACGTGCTCAGTATCCTCCACACGCTTCCTCTTTACTGCGGGCTCGATGAGGGAATCTGGGTCTTTGAAGAAGAAGGGGAACCGCTTGCATGGGAAACAGATTTGGCCTGCTCTTGGAGTTGGGTGACCATATTCTTTGGCCCCTAGGTAGAAGCGTTTTTGGGCCTTAGCTTTAATAGACGCTCAGAGAGAGACGTTGTTGTACCCCAAAATTTTCCCTCTCAATTCTCAAGAATTTTCTCCTAAGATCTCTATTAATTCAATACTGCACAAAACTGATGACTCAAAATTAGGGTTTGAGTTTGTATAAGGACAATTGGACCTTTAATGCTTCATATGATTTTCGTGGATCATATTGGGCTCTCAAGCATCAGGTCGAAGAAAGGAGGAAGAGGAAACTGTCGAAAGGGAAAAGCAGATCGAAAGGAGTGGTTGCATATAACCATGTCGAATTCAAAATCCAATTCAGGTTGTTCGAATCACATGACTAATCGAAAGGAGTGGTTGGCAGATTTTGACAAATCGAAGAAGAGCAGCTTGATTCAATCCACAAGCTTCGACTGGGGAATGGCTTCCTTCGAGCAACCTGCTTCAATCCCCAAGCTTCGACTGGGAAATGGCTTCCTTTGAGCAACCTGCTTCAATCCACAAGCTTCCACTGAGCAATGGCTTCCTTCGAACAACCTTCTTCGATCCACAAGCATTGACTGGGAAATTACTTCTTTCGAGCAACCTGCTTCAATCCACAAGCTTCGACTGGGAAATGGCTTCCTTTGAGCAACCTGCTTCAATCCACAAGCTTCGAATGGGCAATGGCTTCCTTCGAGCAATCTTGCTTCAATCCACAAGCTTCGGCTGGGCTATGACTTCCTTTGAGTAACATGCTTCGATCCACCTCTAAACCCTTCGACACACATAGTTTCAACACTATAAATTACAAGTCTATCTTCATATTTGCTTCGATCCACAAGGATAGTTGGTTGTGGCATTTGAAGTTTGGTTATTTAAACTTTCTACCACTTAATCAACTGATTACTCAAGATATAGTTACTGGTATTCCAAGTCTTGAGATGCCTGAAAAAACCTTGTGAAGTAGGAAAGCAATCTAGAAATTCTTTCGTTTTGACTATGCCAGTGAGATCATCTTGCATACTCAAAGTGGTACATTCAGATGAACGTGGTCCATTCGAAGAACATACAATTGCTGGAAACAAGTATTGTTTTGTCTGTTGATGATTTTGGTCGAAAGTTATGGATCTATGTGATCAAAACAAAAGGACGGAGTATTCAACCAGAGTTAAGAAAAAGATCAAATTTCTACAGAGATTCAAGATCTTTGTAGAAGGAATCAAGTCGAAGACAAAATTTTGAAGAACATTGATCAAATCCATAGGTCATGCTACATGATCTTGCTTTGAAGGCCTCAAACTTGTGTTTCACTCCATAATTAATTATTTACACAATGAATTAAGCTCTTACCCAAGTTATTAAGCCATTGTCCAAAAGATATTTCCATAAAGTAAGCTTGTTTGTACCAAATTTATCTTGAGCCCATACCTTGCTTACTTTTGATTATACTCCACCATAAGTCATGGAAAGTAGCCCCTCTTTACCAACAACTTTGGTACTTCATCTTGGGATCATGGAAAACTTGACATAACTTGACATTTGCATTCCAACTAAACCATAATTTGTTATCTTGCAAATATGATTACTTCAACTTCACAAACCTTTTCTCTATAAATGGAGAGACCATTTGCAAGCTAAAAGGGCCAGATTCTTGTGTGTCTAAAAAATCCTCAAACACTCCCAAACTCTCAAAAACTCAAAACCTGCACATAAGCACAAAACTTGGCACATCGTGACTTTACAAACAAAAATCTCAATTCCTTTAGTGCATTTTTTGGCCTTTCAATTCACTAAGCTTCCATATACCGACCTTAGAACACTCCCAAAGCCCAAAAAAAACCTCTCAAGGAAGGTAGTGATCCTTTCGATTCACTCCCAGCTTCCATGTACCAGCCTTTCGATTCAGTGACTTTTAAAGCAAAGTAGTGACCCCAATAGCTCAAGGAAGGTCCCTGCAAGCTTAATCCATCATCAAGTCATTTCTGGAAGTCATATAGAGGTCATTTGATTTTAACTTCAAGAGGTAAGATTTCTTAACTGTGATATCTTGATACAAGCATATTCAGCACATACAAATAAAAGAAAAGATGTAGATATCATATCTAGGAAGTTGACCATGCTCTTAATTTTGATTATCACTGCTTATACATTGAGAATTTCATATCTGATCAGTTAGGTTTTAGTTTTGGTATTGAACAAAATTCATGCTAACCTCTGATCCATAGCTTTCGAAAATTACATGGTTGGATTCGTATTCAAATTCCAGGCAGGTTTGATGTTTACATTTTTTTATTCGGCTGAGAAATAAAGATTTTAGAAGCTTAACAATGGTGATATACATCCCTGCATGCACGAAGGAAGAAGATGAAGCCATGTTCAAATTTTCAGAAATAAGTTCATTTTATATTTAGTGCAAGTTGGATAACTAACAGATGAAACAAACCACCCCAGTGGTACAAACAGCGCACGCTAAAGCCTTTCCATGTAGAAGGTCCTGGGTTTGAGCCCTAGCGATACCTTTTGTCATTTTTCCAAATTTTCTCACTTTTTCTTTGTTTGCAGGAAGCGCGCCTGGGCCTCCATTGGATGGGCCTTGACATTTTTATTTTTCTGACCCCCCATTTTACTTCAGCAATGCAACCCATTTTTATTTTCTAGTTCTCCAATTAAATGATTATTGGGCCAGGCCAAACAAAAACTATTTTCATGCAAAAAACCCTAAAATTACACCTTTGATTAATTTCATTTTTAACTTAATTCAATGTTCCTATTATAATTAATTACCCTTATTTAATTATTTAGGTCAAAATCTTTTCTTAACAAAATCCAAAAAAAACAAAATCCATTTCTTTTCCATTTCTATCCTTGTACATCATATACATTTTAATTCTTGTACATTATTCAAGTTCGATATGGTTGTAATAGATAATTAGGCTTAATTTCTTGTAATCCCCATTTGTAAATTTGTATCCCCCTCCCCAAATGATGTAATAGCGTAGTAAATTTACTTTCCGCAATTTATCTTTTTCATATAAATGCTAGTAATTAGGGTTTGTATGGAAAGATAAAATCAATGCTTAGAGAACCTTAATCCAAGACAAAATCAAGCATGAAAAAAATTAATAAACACTTGCACACTTACACCTCTAGGGTTAACTCCACTTGTTGCCTTGAGAAAATGGTCATGATATGCATGTGAGACATCTTAGCAAAAACAATCAAAAATACAAGATCAAAGTCCCTCGATGACGCTATGAATGTTGCCTTACAGATGATCTAATTCCCTCAAGAGAAAATGCTTAGATATCTCACAAAATTACTATCCATGACTATACGATGACCCACACCCGTCCCTTCGCATCTAAAGATAGATTTTCTTACCAATCAAATGGTAAGATATCAATATTAAAGGAAGGAATAAATGAATAAAAGACTTTTGAGTAGGTAGAACATTCTTAGTTGCTTGCTCACAATCCATCTTCAAAAAATATCTTTTCAAACACACCAAACACTTTCAAAGCATTAAATATTTTCAAAAGTCCAACACTTTGTATGCATTATTATAGAGACGAGAATCATTACAAAGTTTGCTTAAACGAAGGCACCTTTCAAAAATACTTTAAAAATCCACCAAAACACATTTCAAACAAAGCAATTTCAAAAGTGATCTAGCAAGAAACTAAGAGCCCATAGATAACTATGGATGAAAAGGGTGCTAACACCTTCCCATTTCATAATCTACCCCCAGAACTCAAGAAAATATCTCAAAGGTCTTTCCTATTCTTTTCACCCTTTCCTTATTGGATAAAATAAAAGTCAGTGGCGACTCTTGCTATCCGCAACAATTGTGATCAAACACAAAACACCAAAGTCAGTTCTCCCATCGTATTAAAGAACTGGCGACTCTGCTGGGGATAAACTTAAAAAGTGGGGTTACCTTAGAGTTAGTTCATGTTAGCGTGGTACTCTGGCTTGTACTAATGTTCCTTGAGTCAGTCAAGGATAACATTAGGCTTCCTTATAGTGTCATTAAGCGCTAACTGAACTTTAATTGACTCATCCTAAGCCATTAGAAAGTAGTGAAATGTCCAGCTTTGGTTCCGACCGAAGATTAGTTGATACTCGATGCTACACTCATTGAGATTGGACTTTTGGAATATTTTGACTGCAATACTTCGGTGCTTGAGCTAGAACAATGCCTAAAAGAAAGGTCAGTGATATGAGACTCCTTAGAACCCGGTTACTATTACTAGGACATGGTGAACCAACTAAACTTCAAGAGAGTACTTACCTATAAACTCCATGCAAGCCTAAACCTAAGGATTTGTTTGCTTTGTTTGTACATAAAAACTTGTTTGCTTTTTTTACATAACATCATGACATCATACCATAACATTGTCAATAACCATTTCAAGGATCTCAAGGGCCATTGATGCAGGGTCATGATAAACCAGAGGTCTATCAAGTGGCAAGAGGATTTATTCTCCTCTAACCAAATGTTGTCAAAGACCAAAACACAATAACTTGAATCAAGGGCTATGACCCACTTGACATGGTGAGCTTGATTCTCATGGAAGAACATTCAACAATACGAAGTTTTTCACTCAAAGATGTGATCAAAGTTCAACTTCTAACATTTTCTTGTGTTTACCCCACGAGATCCTTGAAAACATCGCATCCACATAACATGCATGTCATCATAACAGGTTTTCCCCATACAGGTCTTCTCATTTTCTTATTGTTTATTTCAGTAGAGATGGCTCTAGAACAAACTATCATAGATCTTCAGACCAAAAATGCTCAACTTCAAGAAATTTTCTTGAACCTATCCAAGGGGAAAGAAGAAATGAAAGCACTCCTCATTGAGAGCATGACCAAAAAGAATCCTGAGGAAAATAGGGATGACCAGTTGGAACAGTTACAAACTAAAATGGAAACAATGAAAATCTAGATGATGGGTCAGATGGTAGGTCATATGGCTCTTATCCAAAACTTAGCTCATGGGCAAGAGCTGAGATCTCTCATCAACAAGATTCATCAAGATAGATGCAACCATATGGGACAAACAACTAGAGTTGGGGATCGAGTCATTAATCAGCCCTCAATGAGACAAGAAGTTGGTTTGGTCGAGAGAACACCCTTCAAAATGGTTACTATATCAAGAATCCAACAACGGCCTCGCCAACCACGACAGGGTGGTCAGCATAAATAAGATACACCCAAAAGATAATTTACCAAGATCAACATGTCCTTAACTCAAGCATTGCATCATATGCTGGAAGCCAAGCTAGTTACATTAAGGGAGCCTCCTCAAAAACCTAACAGTTCTGCTCCAACTACATATACAACGAAAGGTGCGCATACCACTCCAATAGTCAGGGGCACGACACTGATCACTGTTGGGCATTAAAGAACAAAATTCAATACCTGATCGATGAAGGAGCATTGGAATTTTCACAAGATGGTCAGATTGAATTTTTCTGTCATCCCTCAAAGACACACCATCTGAAGTGACAAATTTAGGGGGGGGAATTTTTGTTCATTCAAATTTTCAGTTGTAATTTCTTTGTTTGTTTAAACATTTGTCCTTATGTCAGACTTTAGTTGTTCTCATTAATGCATTGCATATGTTTGTCTTGAATTAATTCATTCATTGTCACTATATTTAAACTGTGCTTTTACTCCCTTTTGTGATATTTAACTCTGGATTACAAGCTGTAAAACTTTAGAGGGAGGATGACGAAAACAATGTCATATTCTCATACAATATGCTTTTGGACAGACCTTGCTGACGATGTACAGACGTTTTTTCAATTCCTAAATAGTGGAGTTATAAGGAAGATAATCCCTAGTCAACCCCTTTGAGCCAAAGAAGTAGGAGTTTTAATTTTCACACAAATTGAAACCTTTAATCAAAACCTGGGGCAGGGTAGTTTCTCAGTTAATTCAAATGTGCATTCAGTCACAAGCTTTCACTTCATACATAAAGAATGACATCAAAAACATCCTCCTGAATCAAAAGACGGCGATGGTTCCCCGTAAAATAGGCAGCCATAATCTCTCAAAAGAAAAACCCACTGAGTCAAAACCTACGAAGGAGACTTAGGAAAAACTGGGGCATTTCGCTGACTGTAGTCTCAAAAACAAGAAAAAATAGTCTGGCCGAAATTAGGGATAATAAATCAAAAAGAGGTCTTCACAAATCCTCGACAACATGAAAAATGTTGCAAAATGACTTCTCCAATAAACTTAACTTATCTGAACCATCACAAAAATATCATTCCATATTCAATAGGAATCCAAACGCGCAATTAACTGAGTATAGGACTATAGAACATCACGGAGAATGGGTTGGGTACAAATAAACTTTGAGCCTTATCTTTTTTTTCTTAAACCATAAACCAGGCCATGTTACACCCCCTTAAATGTCCTAATTGAAGCATGGGTTAGTTCGAAAGTATACTGTTACAAAAGGTATCCTGACTCATGTAAGGCTTACGGTAAATCCTGAGTCGAATTCATTTTCTTACAAAATTCTTTTATTTGATAAAAATACATTTTCAAAACTTCAAGACAAACAGAAACTTTGCATTATGTGTCGTTGTTTGCATATGGCTAATTGTTTGACAAACAGAGAAATTCGCACGGCGAATATCCAATGAACGAAAGTTCTCTCAAGAAACAGAATCACTTCAAATTGGAAGAAACTTCCAAAGACAAGTCTCCCATAGTCAAGGGGGCATGACATGTTACTCATTTGTGGCAGTCAGGTCGAGATTCCAAGAAATCTCTCAAGAAGTGATGAATAACCAGGGGCAGGTCTGCATCTGAATCACTTGGGGCATTGAATTTGAATTCCAGCAAAGGGTCACGTATGACCAAGCACACATTTTCTAGCAGAGCTACAACACTTACTATTAAGGCAGTGGCAAATCTCCAAAGTCCCTTTCATAAGGTGATCCTCGTTGAAGTTGCCAGAGCCACCTCTATAAGGTTATCTCCACAGATTAATCTCCACAGACAAGGGTACAAACCCCACAAGGCCAAATTCATGGATATCCCTAAAAATTTGGATCCATGCAATCCCCAACCAGAGTTTTAGTCTCCGGAAAACCTCTCCCCAGCTAAGTTGGTCTTAAAAGGAATCCTTTTGGGATTTCTTCCTAAAAGAGAAACCTCCCTAACAAATTGTCAAAAGTTCTCTTCAACAGGGTTTATTTCCCTAACAAACTATAGATTCCCCAGCTTAGGTTTGCCTCTCAGACTATTACAAATTAAGGGACCACAACCCCTAATCCCCAGTGAAGTCGTCAACCGAGTTATTGTTATCTCTGAAGGTTGATGCAAAGCCTGGACCCGACCAGATAGCAGTTTAAAAGCTCCTCTTCCCTAGTAGAGTTTGTCACTATCCCTAGTGAGTTGCTGTAAGGCCTGGGATCCGATCAGATATCAATTAACTTCCTTATCCCCAGCAAGTTTGTATGAAACCTGGAATACGACCAGATAACAACTAACTTTCAAGAGGTAATTCCCCACTAGAAAAACGAACGACTAGAATTCCTGAACTATATTTCTCAAGCAGAAATCAACACTCCCCACAAAGTTTCCTCAAGTAAAGTCAATGTTCCCCAGTGGAGTTCTCCTCAAATAACAAAGCAAGAATCCCCAGCGGAAACATTCTAAAACAAGGTCTGAAGAGGTTTATACTCTTCATCCCTAACAGTAGTCTGGGATTTAATTTCCCAAGGCTCACCAGCATTTGTCAAGGATTTATTTTCCCAGACATAAATGCACTTCAATAACATTTCACATTTCATACATGATAGCATATGCATACGAAATGCATATAGCACAATCTCATTTATTTTGAGAACACCATTACACAATACACTTCATACATCATGACATTGCATACAACTAACGCTTTATCTTTTTAGGAAAAGATCAATCAACAGATAATTATCATCAACAATTTTCAACAGGTCCAAGATTAGTTCCTGAAACAACACAGAGCAAATATCTATGGGACTAGATGCAGCTTCACACGGGCTCATCATGAAGCAATATTATACAGGTTCCTTCTATTTTCCAGATACAGCTTCACACGGGCTCATCATAAAGCAATCTTACACGGGTTCCTTCTAAATTCCAGATGCAGCTTCACACGGGCTCATCATGAAGAAATCTTACACGGGTTTCTTTTAACTTCCAGATGCATCTTTACACGGGCTCAACCTAAAGCAACCCTACCCAGGTTCCTTCTTATAATTTCCAGATGCAGTTTCATACGGACTCATCATAAAGCAACCCTACCCAGGTTCCTTCTCATACATTTCCAGACGAAGTTTCACACGGACTCATCCTAAAGCATTCCTACCCAGATTCCTTCTCATATATTTCCAGATGAAGTTTCACACGGACTCATCCTGAAGCAGCCCTACTCAGGATCCTTCTCATATATTTCTAGATGCAGTTTCACATAGACTCATTCCAAAGCAGCCCTACCCAGGCTCCTTCTCATATATTTCCAAATGAAGTTTCACACGGACTCATCCTGAAGCAGCCCTACCCAGGCTCCTTCTCATATATTTCCAGAAGCAGTTTCACATGGACTCATCCCAAAGCATCCCTACCCAGGCTCCTTCTCATATATTTCCAGATGAAGTTTCACATGGAATCATCCTGAAGCAGCCCTACCCAGGCTCCTTCTCATATATTTCCAGATAAAGTTTCACACAGACTCATCCCAAAGCATACCTACACAGGTTCCTTCTCATGAATTTCCAGATACAGTCCCACACGGATTCATCCTGAAGAAGTCTTACATGGATTCCTTCTAATACATTTCCAAACACGGGTCCGTTCCTACATGTCATTCATAACTAAATCAATAAAAGATTTATTCTGATACTTCTCCCAGTTATAGTCAAGCTTAGACTTAGTCTAATTTCTATCAACAATCACCTTTGGATGGCATCTATAAGCCCATCTCCGATAACTCTCCATTATCTCTCCAAATGGCATCTTTAAGCCCATTCCTTACACAATCAACTAACACATCAGCGAGTGTAAATTTATGGGCACTCTAGTGTTCAATCACCTTTCACCTTCAAGCCATAAAAGGCGGATCCGTGAATCTAACTCTTCAGGTTCAAGAAGATTGAACAGGGGAAGCTGTTGTACCCCAAAATTTGCCCTCTCATTTCTCAAGAATTTTCTCACAAGATCTCTATTGATTCAAGACTGCACATGGTTTTACCAGCTCAAGATACCTCCTCAAACACTGATGACTCAAAATTAGGGTTTGAGTTTGTATAAGGACAATTGGACCTTTGATGCCTCATATGATTTTCATGGGTCATATTGGACTCTCAAGAATCAGGTCGAAGAAAGGAGGAAGAGGAAATTGTCAAAAGGGAAAAGCAGATTGAAAGGAGTGGTTGCAGATAACCATGTTGAATTCAAAATCTGGGTCAGGTTGTTCTAACCACATGACTATTGAAAGGAGTGGTTGGAAGATTTTGACAAATCGAAGAAGATCAACTTGCTTCAATCCACAAGCTTCAACTGGGAAATGGCTTCCTTCAAGAAACCTGCTTCAGTCCCCAAGCTTCGACTGGGAAATGGCTTCCTTCGAGTAACCTGCTTCAATCCACAAGCTTCAACTGGGCAATGGCTTCCTTCGAGCAACCTGCTTCAATCCACAAGCTTCGATTGGGAAATGGCTTCCTTCGAGCAACCTGCTTCATTCAACAAGCTTCGACTGGGAAATGGCTTCCTTTGAGCAACATGCTTCAATCCACAAGCTTCGGTTGGGCAATGGCTTCCTTCGAGCAAGCTTTCTTCAATCCACAAGCTTCGACTGGGCAATGGCTTCCTTCGAGCAACCTGCTTCGATCCACCTCTAAACCCTTCGACACATATAGTTTCGACACTATGAATTACAAGTCTATCTTCATAATTGCTTCGATCCACAAGGATAGTTTGTTGTGTCATTTGAAGTTTGGATATTTAAACTTTCAACCACTTAATCAACTGATTACTCAAGATATGGCTACTGGTATTCTAAGTCTTGAGATGCCTGAAAAAACTTTGTGAAGTAGGAAAGAAATCCATAAATTCTTTTGTTTCGACTATGGCAATGAGATCATCTTGCATACTCAAAGTGGTACATTCAGATGAATGTGGTCCATTCGAAGAACATACAATTGGTGGAAACATGTATTGTTTTGTCCGTTGATGAGTTTGGTCGAAAGTTGTGGATCTATGTGATCAAAATGAAAGGACGAAGTATTCGACCAGAGTAAAGAAAAAGATCAAAGTTCTACAGAGATTCAATATCTTTGTAGAAGGAATCAAGTCAAAGACAGAATTTGAAGAACATTGATCAAATCCATATGCCATGCTACATGATCTTGCTTTGTAGGCCTCAAACTTGTGTTTCACTCCATAATTAATTGTTTACACAATGAATTAAGCTCTTACCCAAGTTATTAAGCCATTGTCCAAAAGATATTTCCATAAAGTAAGCTTGTTGGTACAAAATTTGTCTTGATCCCATACCTTGCTTACTTCTGATTATACTCCACCATAAATCATGGAAAGTAGCCCCTCTATACAAACAACTTTGGTACTTCATCTTGGGATCATGGAAAACTTTACATAACTTGACATTTGTATTCCAACCAAACCTTAATTTGTTATCTTGCAAATCTGATTACTTCAACTTCTCAAACCTTTTCTATATAAATGGAGAGACCATTTGCAAGCTAAAGGGGCTAGATTCTTGTGTGTTGAAAAAAATCCTCAAACACTCCCAAACTTTCAAAAACTCAGAACCTAGACACAAGCACAAAACTAGGCACATCCTGACTTTACACACAAACATACCAAATCCCTTCGTGCGTTTTTTTGACCTTTGAATTTACTAAGCTTCCATATACCAGCCTTAGAACACTCCCAAAGCCCTCAAAAAACCTCTTAAGGAAGGTAGTGATCCTTTTGATTCACTCCCAACTTCCACGTACCAGCCTTTCGATTCAGTGACTTTTAAAGCAAAGTAGTGATCCCACTAGCTCAAGGAAGGCCCCTGCAAGCTTAATCCATCATCAAGTCATATCTGGAAGTCATATAGAGGTCATATGATTTTCACTTCAAGAGGTAAGATTTCTTAACTGTGATATCATGATAAAAGCATTTTCAGCACATACAAATAAAAGAAAAGATGTAGATATCATATCTAGGAAGTTGACCATGCTCTTAGTTTTGATTATCACTGCTTATACATTGAGAATTTCATATCTGATCAGTTATGTTTCAGTTTTGGTACTGAACAAAATTCATGCTAACCTCTGATCCATAGCTTTCAAAAATTACATGGTTGGATTCATATTCAAATTCTAGGCAGGTTTGATGTTTACATTTTTTTATTTGGCTGAGAAATGAAGCTTTTAGAAGCTTAACAATGGTGATATACATCCCTGCACACGCGAAGGAATAAGACGAAGCCATGTTCAAATTTTCAGAAATGAGTTCATTTTATATTTAGTGCAAGTTGGATAACTAATAGATGAAACAGACCACCCTAGTCGTACAAACAGCGCGCGCTAAAGCCTTGCCATGTAGAAGGTCCTGGGTTCGAGCCCCAACAGGACCTTTTGTCATTTTTCCAAATTTTCTCACTTTTTCTTTGTTTGCAGGAAGCGCGCCTGGGCCTCCATTGGCTGGGCCTTGACATTTTTATTTTTCTGACCCCCCATTTTACTTCAGCCATGCAACCCATTTTTATTTTTTAGTTCTCCAATTAAATGATTATTGGGCCAGGCCAAACAAAAACTATTTTCATGCAAAAAACCCTGAAATTACACCTTTGATTAATTTCATTTTTAACTTAATTCAATGTTCCTATTATAATTAATTACCCTTATTTAATTATTTAGGTCAAAATCTTTTCTTAACAAAATCCAAAAAAAAACAAAATCCATTTCTTTTCCATTTCTATCCTTGTACATCATATACATTTTAATTCTTGTACATTATTCAAGTTCAATATGGTTGTAATAGATAATTAGGCTTAATTTCTTGTAATCCCCATTTGTAAATTTGTATCTCCCTCCCCAAATGATGTAATAGCGTAGTAAATTTACTTTCCGCAATTTATCTTTTTCATATAAATGCTAGTAATTAGGGTTTGTATGGAAAGATAAAATCAATGCTTAGAGAACCTTAATCCAAGACAAAATCAAGCATGAAAAAAATTAATAAACACTTGCACACTTACACCTATAGGGTTAACTCCACTTGTTGCCTTGAGAAAATGGTCATGATATGCATGTGAGACATCTTAGCAAAAACAATCAAAACTACAAGATCAAGGTCCCTCGATGACGCTACGAATGTTGCCTTACAAATGATCTTAGTCCCTCAAGAGAAAATGCTAAGATATCTCACAACATTGCTATCCATGACTATACGATGATCCACGCCCGTCCCTTCACATCCAAATATAGAGTTTCTTACCAATTAAATGGTAAGATAGCAATATCAAAGGAAGGAAGAAATGAACAAAATACTTTTGAGTAGGTAGAACATTCTTAGTTGCTTGCTCATAATCCATATTTAAAACAAATATCTTTTCAAACACACCAAACACTTTCAAAACATAAAATATTTTCAAAAGTCCAACACTTTGTATGTATTCTTATAGAGACGAGAATCATTACAAAGTTTTCCTAAACGAAGGCGCTTTTCAAAAATACTTTCAAAACCCACCAAAACACATTTCAAACAAAGCAATTTCAAAAGTGATCTAGCAAGAAACTAAGAGCCCATAGATAACTATGGATTAAAAGGGTTCTAACACCTTCCCTTTTAATAATCTACCCCCCGAACTCAAGAAAATATCTCAAAGGTCTTTCCTATTCTTTTCACCCTTTCCTTATTGGATAAAAGAAAAGTTAGTGGCGACTCTTGCTATCTGCAACAATTGCAATCAAACGTAAAATACCCAAGTCATTTCTCCCACTGTATTACAGAACTGGCGACTCTGCTGGGGATAAACTTAAAAAGTGGGGTTACCTTAGAGTTAGTTCATTTTAGTTGCTTTCATTGTGTGTTCCGTATGCTTTATTTTTAATGGGTTGCTTGGGTTATTGTTAAAGACCCTACACCTAGATCTGGGGCACCTTTTTAGGTAAGTAGCAATAAATCATGGAAGTTGCATGGTGTAGACCGATATGGACTAAGTGATACTGTGATACGGTGGGAGAACTGACTTGAGGTTTTGCGTTTGTTTTCGCAAATGTTTCAGTTTAGCAAGAGTCGCCACCGACTTTTTATTTTATCCTAAGGAAAGGTTAAAAAAGCACAGGAGAAACCTTTGAGATGTTTTCTTGGGTTCGGGGAGTAGATTATAGAAAGGGAAGGTATTAGCACCCTTTCTATCCATGGTTATCCATGGGCTCTTAGTTACTTGCTTAGATCACTTGCCTTGCATTTTCAATTGTTTGAAATGGTGCTTTCAATTGTTTGAAATGGTGCTTTGTGTGTGGGTTTGAAAATGTTTTGAAAAAGATGCCTTGTCTAGGCAACCCTTGTAACAATTCTTTACTCGAATGTTTTACAAAAGGTGTTTGTCTTTTTAAAAAGATGTTTCAAGGTTTTGAAGGTTATTTTTGAAGGTTGTGTTGTGGAGTGTGTTTTGAAAAATGGCAAGGATTTGTTTTGCAAGTTGGTCAAGTAACCAAGAGCTATCTACCCTAAATTTCTCAAAGATCTTTCCTATGTTTTAACCCTTTTAACAGTATTCTTCCACCATTGTATTTGGTGGACAATCTTGTGTTAGGATGTTAACGGGACAGGCGCGGGTCATCGTATAGACCATGAATGCAATAGTGCCAAGTGTCTTTGGCAATTTTTCCTTTAAGGGACTTGATCATTTTTTAGGCAACTTCGAAAGCGTCATCGAGGGACTATGATCATTTGATTTGTTTTGTTTTGCCAAAGAAACTCAACATGCAAGCATGGCCCATTTTGGAAGGCAACAAGTGGAGTAACCCTAGGGGTGCAAGTGTGATTGGTGTTGTCCATTTTCATGCTTTTTTGTCTTTGTATTAGTCAAGCTATTTGTTATTTGATTTTTGCATACAAACCCTAGGTCTATCATGGCATAATTTGAAAGCTTTTAAATGCGGAAATTTAAAGTCCTAAATTATTACAACATAATTATGGGGATGGGGGTACAAATGTTTGAATAGGGGGATATTTAGCAAGAAATTAAACCTAAAACTATTACATCCATATTGAATATACAAATTATTTAATTCTACAATAATCAAATAAAATATAATAAATATGCAAAAAGTATTATGCACAAAAAGGATTTTTTATGTATGAGAAAATATTTTTCAATGCAACATATAAACAAAAATAAAAAAGTCAATTTTTTTTTTGGATATTTTGTGGTTTTTAGGGCAAAACCCTAATTCTTGAATAAATAGCAATTATTTATTAATTATATACAAGATTTATATATTAATTTATACAAAAAATAAAAGAATAATAAAAAAAGTATATTGTAAAAAAAAGTATTTTTTAATGTCATATAAAAAATGTATTATTTTCATATTTATCCTAAATATTCTAATAAATGTACAAGTATTTATATTATTTATATATTTAAATATACTAAATATGTACAAAAATAAAAATATTAATTATTTACAAAAAAAAGTATATTTTTTAGAAAATGTTTTCAAAAGGTAAATAAGAATAATGGCTGAAAATATATTTTTGTGTTATTTTTAATATTTTAAACAAAAAGGTATTTATATTTATTTTTCATGTATAAGTTCAAATAAAACAAATAAAATCCAAATAAAATGCAAAAATGGGTGAAAAAATATTTTTTATATTTTTTATATTTGAGCAAAAAATAATAAGTCAGAATCAAAAGGAAAAAATCGAAAATGAATAAAATATCACACAATGGGCCAGGGGGGTGTGAATGGAAAAAGAGGGTGCAAGCAGCAAGAACAACTCAGGCCCAGCCCAAGTCCACCTTCTTCAACCTCCAGCCATTCTGTCTCAAAAACGCGCGCCCTCTATGCTTTATTCAAACTTCCTGATTCTTTGACTTTTAGCAAAAACTTATAACATAAATAATGTAGAGCATGAAGAGACGAATTCATACATATAAAAATCTTAACCTAACTCTCAGAAACGAGGGAGAATTTCTCCATCCCCAATTTCTGACCTAAGTTTTCTTCCATGTTCAGGTCCAAAATTCTCACAGCACACACAATATAAATGAAAAGTAACTACATGGGTGGCTTCAGTGCTATGAGTAGAACATGCTTTCTTCACAAACTTAAGCCTAACTATGCCTGGATAGAGAGATAGAAGTTCACATTTTTATCTGTTTAGCTTGAGTCGTGTACAACAATGGAGGTATCTTTAATGGAGTTTGAACTTTGGTACAACTTGCCTGAAGTCCAAGGATGCTTCCCATATGCTTAGCTTGCTTTGAATATCTCTGAATCAAGCTATGGAAGTCAACCTGCAAAACTAAAAAGTGAAAATGGCAAAATTGTCTATGGATGTTACAGCTTGTATCTAAGGCTTGGGATAGATTCAATGGATGGTAGGGAGTGTATTGGAACTTGTTTGGGAAAAAACACACGAGTGAATGATGTTGGCCAAGTCAAACTGCAGGAATGCCCTGTTTCTTGCAGAAAAATGGTGTTTTGGTGAATGAGAAGGTTTGAGCTGTGATTGATTCGTGTTTTAGGTCAGTTAGGTAATGTGAAAAGTGTTTGCAAAGTTTGCTTTGGCTGGTTCTTACAGGAATGAGAGCTTGGAGTGAGTTTGCAAGTTTTCTTCCAAAATAAGCAAGGATAGTCAAGTTGAGTTATAGGCCAGCACAGGTCCCTCAAGCATGCTGCATACTTTATTCTTGATCAGTGGGATTTTCCTACCAACTCTTGCCTCAGAGATTTTTCTTGTACCTCTTGGATTGTGAATTTGACATAAAGTGCACCTTTTCAAAAATGGCAAATATGCTTTTTCCATTTAAAGATTAATCTTGCATGTAATGACCAAATGAACAAAATAATGCTTGAAAACAATGGTTTGGCATTTAATTATTGAGTGTGAAGAGTATTAGAGGCCTGTAATCTAGCTTGTACAAGCTGACTTGAAAAATTCCAATGTATGAACATGCCTTTGGTTATGAACAAAAGTGACTTTTGCCCAACTTTGCCAATTCGATTCTCCCTAACCACAAGGGTGTTTGAGAAGTTCTTGGACAATTTGGAAAGCTAGGAATGTGTACTACAATCCATCTTTGTAGTGAAAATTGAAATTCCAAGTGGAACTATGTGAAAAGTGGCCATGAAGTTGGACAAAAATCCTGCCTAGAATAGGTCAAAATTTCTCTAAGTTAAGAATGTTTTGCACCCTTGTTCCAAAAATCATAACTTGAGATACAAGCTTCTTTTGAGGAAACTTTGTGAATCAAAGTTGTATATTTTGCAATGGACTACAACTTTCATGTTTTGAGTTTTGTTTGAATCCAATTGTATCTTGATGAAAAAATGGGACAAAGTTAGGAAAAAATAAGGAAGTTTCATAACTTAGAAAAATTCTAAGTTATGAAATTTTCTCATTCTAAACCTTAATTTGCAATTTTGGGTTTCTTGATGAACAAGTTTCATAATTTGACATGTCTTGATGAAAAATGAATCTTGGCACTTGATTTTGACCAAAAAGTCAAAGTTTGACCTTTCAGTATACAGTCAAATTTTGATCAGTTGACTGGAAAATTCATCTGCCAATCCTTTGCATTTGAGATCTTTTGAACTTGTTGAATGTGTCAAGACAATTCCATTGAGTCTTTGAGTCCATATATGAGCTTGGTTTGCCATTGGTTAGGTCAAACAGTCAAAAATTGCCTTTGTGCGGTCAAAACCCTAAAAATGACCATTTTGCCCTTTTGGTGATCTGATCAAATTTCTTGTGGAATTATGATCCAAACTTGATCAAATGGTCCATATGAGTTCATTATGTGGATGTGGGTCAAATTTCATGAGGTTTGACTGTCAATTGGTCACAATTGACTTTTTTCCCCAATACAGCTGATTTCTAAGTCAACTGTCCAATTGACTGGGCAAAGATTGGAATCAAGGCTTGAAACTTGGTATGGATGAACTTGTGAGTCCAACATGATACATGAAAGTCACTTTTGGCCTTTTAGATCAAAACATCTTTGTGCAAACTCAAACCCTAATTTAGGTCAACAGTGCAAGGAGGAGCCTTGAGCAGAGCAAACCCTAACTTGAACTTGAGCTCCAAGAGTCTTGTGATAAGAAAATGTTGAAGAAATTAGAGGGAAAATTTTGGGGTACAACAGATACCAACTTTAGCGTGATACTCTGGCTTGTACTAATGTTCCTTGAGTCAGTCAAGGATAACATTAGGCTTCCTTATAGTGTCATTAAGCGCCAACTGACCTTTAGAACCTTTAATTGATTCATCCTAAGCCATTAGAAAGTAGTGAGATGGCCGGCTTTGGTTCCAAACAAAGATTGGTTGATACTCGATGCTACACTCATTGAGATTGGACTTTTGGGATATTCTGGCTGCAATACTTTGGTGCTTGAGCTAGAACAATGCCTAAAAGAAAGGTCAGTGATATGAGACTCCTTAGAACCCGGTTACTATTACTAGGATAGGGTGAACCAACTAAACTTCAAGAGGTTTATGATACAGTGGGATAACTGACTTGGGTGTTTTTCATTTTATCGCAAATTTTACGGTTAGCAAGAGTCGCCACCGACCTTTCATTTATCCAAAAGGAAAGGCTGAAAAGAACAGGAAAGACGTTTGAGATTATTTCTGAGTTCGAGGAGTAGATCATGAAAAGGGAAGGTATTAGCACCCTTTTCATCCATAGTTATCTATGGACTCTTAGTTTCTTGCTAGATCACTTGCTTTTGTTTGGAAATATGCTTTGTGGTGGTTTTTGAAAGTATTTTGAAAAGGCGCCATCGTTTAGGAAAACTTTGTAATAGTTCTTGTTCATAAGAAAGTATACAAAAAGTGTTGAGATTTTGAAAATGTTTCAAGTTTGGAAAATGTTTTTGAAAGTGTGATTTGAAAGTGATTTTGAAAACAATGTCTTTGTAATGGTTCTTGTCTCTATAAGAACGCATACAAAGCGTTGTCTTTTGAAAATGTTTCAAATGAAAGTGTTGGTGTATAAAATGTTTTTGTTGTGAGCAAGCGAGCAACTAGGAGCAATCTACCTACTAAAAATGCCTTAGATGTTCTTTTCCTTCTCCTTTAGATGTTGCTATCTTACCATTGATTTGGTAAGAAGCCCCATCTTTGGATGTGAAGGGACGAGTGTGGGACGTTTGTATAGTCATAGAAGGCAACCTATGGGACGTTTTAGCAAAGTCGTTTAGGGACTAGATCATTTACCAAAGGCAACATCGAGGATCATCAAGGGACTACGATCTTTTATCGAGGGTCTTTGCTAAAACACCCATGTTCGAGGAACATGACTATTTTCTGAGGCAACAAGTGAGATTACCCTAAGGGTGCATGTGTGCAAAGTGTGTTTGATTTTCATGCATTTTGTCTTGATTAGGGATTATCTACTTGTTGGTTTTATCTTGCCATACACACCTAATTACTAGCATTTGTACAAAAGTAATAAAAAATGCAGAAAATAAATCCTAAACTACTACAACCATATTGAAGTGCATAAGAATATAAAGGAAAAAAGAAGATAAAAAGAAGAAAAAGAGCTCCTTTGATTAGGGGGAAGCAACCTTCAATTCTGATTCTATTGGCCTCCTTCGATTGGGGGTTGGCATCCAGCAAGTCATGGCCTTCGATTGAGCCTTGGCAACAGTTGGCCATGGTCTTCGATTGGGCTTGTCAGAAGCTGGGCATGCCTTCTGGTTCTGCCTTATTGCCTTCTTCGATTGGGGCTGGCAGCAGAAAGTCATGGCCTTCGATTTTGGCTAGACTTAGTGCAAATGTGCCTTCTGATTCTGCCTTTCTACCTTGGAAGACAGCATGGAAGCCCAAGGCTTCATTTCATGTTGCCTCCCCCCTGTCTCTTTTGTTTGGGACATTAATAAACAACATGGCTTAAAGCCATGTTAGCATTTGTCTAGTGGTCAGGTTAATTATTAAAGTGTATTTAATAAAACTCAAGAAACAATAAACAAAAGATTAGCCATAAAACAGATTATAGGGTGCAAACGAAAAGGAGACAAAATATTATATACATGCTATGTCTAAACGAAAGATGCAAGGGTAAGAGTAACTTACCTTGCTACTGCCTTGAAGATGAATTGGGCCTTGAGTGGTGGCCCTGGATTCGAATGGAGGGGCCAACAGCTGGGCTTTGAATGTTGGATTCGAAGGAGAGGAGTAAACGTGATGCTCCTTGGGATTCGAAGGAAACTGAAGTGTGGTTGTTCTTCAGAATCGAAGGAGGTGACAATTATTCTAGGTTTTTGATTTCACAAGTGTTGAAGAGACCTGAGAGTTTTGTTGTGTTTGAGAAGATTTTGGAGGTTTCGTTCCTCTAGTAAAAAAATCCTCTTCTTCCTTTGCAAAAAATTCCTCTATTTATAGAGAAAAAGTGGACATGTTGTAGTGGCCAGCTTTGAAAAGAAATAATAAAATTATGTAACATGAAAGTACAAGTGGGGGGCCTTTTGGCAGTTGGGTGCAGAAGATATGACTTATGCTTCTGGCCTTGCTTGTGCCCAGACCAAAATCAGGTTGAAAACTGATTTTGTGACTAAAGTACCTTTTATGAAGAAAGGGTACACAGTCCTTTGCCAATTTGTCCAAGAATGGTATTATCCTTCGAATAAACCTTTGAACCCTTAGGAAATGTATCACAAACTTGTGTAACCTCTGATTATGTGAAGATTTGGAAGCAACATAGCCTGGGAAATGAGATTTGGTCTTGAGTCGAATGCAAGAATAAGATCGGAGCACACTTGTTCGAAGGAAGTATTTGCCTCAGCCGAAGCTTATGGTCGAAATAAGCTTACTCGAAGGAAGCTAATGCCCAGTCGAAGCTTGGATCGAAGAAAACACATTTCCCAATCGAAAGCTCGGGTTTGAAGGAAGCATATTGTCTAATCGAAGCATGTGGATCGAAATAAACATAAAGGGAGTCATTGCCTTGTGTATGTTTAACATGAGGGAAGTTCCTGGCTTCTGAATCGAAGGGCGCTCTTTCAAGGGAAGCAAGAACTTAGTCAAATATTGTATAAAGATACCTCTTGGCTCAAACGAAGCTTGTATAAAGAAAAGTCTGCAAGAGGCCCTTGGTGTAAGTGGATTCGAAGGATGCATAGGGATGGTTACTTTGTCCCATCGAAACTTGTCCAAACGAAGCAAGCATACATGCAGCAAACTTGTCCAATTGAAGCAGGCTTGTAGGCAGTAAACTTTTCCAAATTGAAGCAGGCTTGAAGGCAGCTAATTTTGAGCAATCGAAGGAGGTGCAAAGTATAATCAAAGGGGGTTGAATCGAAGGAGGCCTATTTTTCTCCAAATTTGTCAAAATGTTATTTTTATCTGTTTTCTCCCTTTTTGACAATTTCCTTTTAATTTTGGAATTGGAAAATCCCAATTCACTTGTGCAAGCTTGAATCCTGAGAATATTTGTGAGAAAAGCCTTGAGAATTAAGAGGGAAAATTTTGGGGTACAATAGCTGCCCCTGTTCAATCTTTTTACACCTGAAGAGTTAGATGGGCAAATCTTCCATTCGTGACTTGAAGGTAGAAGATGATTGAACACTAGAGTGCCCAGAAAATTGCACTTGATGATGTTGTGGTTGATTGTTTAGGGAATGGGCTTAAAGATGTCATTTGGAGAAATAATGGATAGTTCTTGGAGATGGGCTTATAGATGTCATCCAAAGGTGATTGTTGATAGAAATTAGACTAAGTCTAAATTCTGACTTCAACATGAGAGGAAATCAGAATAAATATTTGGAGCAATTTATCTGAACTAAAAGAAATGTCTACTAGAAAGAATCAGGATAAACCATTAAGATATTTAAGTTGAACCAGCAGAGGTCTTGGATGAGTATCAGAATAATATCCATGAATGAATTGTATCTGACTCGTATCTGAGAGATGTACTGAATGAGTGTCAGAATGACATCTGTATCTGGATCGTATCTGGAATGTATTTGAATGAGTGATATAATGATATCTGAATCTGGATCGTATCTGAACTGTATTTGAATGAGTGACAAAATAACATCTGAATCTGGATCGTATCTGACTGTACTTGAATGAGTGACAGAATGACATCTGAATCTGGATCATATCTGGACTTTATTTGAATGAGTGACAGAATGACATCTGAATATGGATCGTATCTGGACTGTATTTGAATGAGTGATAGAATGACATCCGAATCTGGATTGTATCTAGACCGTATTTGAATGAGTGACAGGATGACATCCGAATCTGGATCATATATGGACTGTATTTGAATGAGCGACAGAATGACATCGGAATCTGGACCGTATCTGGACTGTATTTGAAAGGCATGTTGAATGAGTGACAGAATGACATCCGAGTCTGGATCGTATCTAGACTGTATTTGAATGAGTGACAGAATGATATCCAAATTTGGATCGTATCTGGACTGTATTTGAATGAGTGACAGAATGACATTCGAATCTGGATCGTATCTGGACTGTATTTGAATGAGTTACAGAATGACATCCTAATCTGGATCGTATCTGGATTGTATTTGAATGAGTAACAGAATGACATCTGAATCTGGACCATATTTGGACTGTATTTGAAAGGCATATTGAATGAGTGACAGAATGACATCCGAGTCTGGATCGTATCTGGACTGTATTTGAATGAGTGACAGAATGACATCTGAATTTGGATCGCATCTGGACTGTATTTGAATGAGTGACCGAATGACATTCGAATCTGGATCGTATCTGGACTGTATCTGAATGAGTGACAGAATGACATCAGAATCTGGATCGTATTTGGACTGTATTTTAATGAGTGACAGAATGACATTTGAATCTGGACTGTATCTGAATGAGTGACAGAATGACATTCGAATCTGGATCATATCTAGATTGTATTTGAATGAGTGACAGAATGACATCAAAATCTAGATCATATATGGATTGAATTTGAAAGGCATGTTGAATGAGTGACAGAATGACATTCGAGTCTGGATCGTATCTGGACTATATTTGAATGAGTGACAGAATGACATCCAAATCTGGATCATATCTGGATTGTATTTGAATGAGTGACAGAATGACATCCGAATCTGGATCGTATCTGGACTGTATTTTAATGAGTGACAGAATGACATCTGAATCTGGATCGTATCTGGACTGTATTTGAATGAGTGACAAAATGACATCCGAATCTGGATCGTATCTGGACTGTAGTTGAATGAATAACAAAATGACATCCGAATCAGGATCGTATCTAGACTGTATTTGAAGGAATCTGGAGTAAGTATCAGAATGTCAGCCATATCTGGATCGTATCTGAACTGTTTCTAAAAGGAATATGGAGTAAGTATCAGAATGTCAGCCATATCTGGATCGCATCTGAGTTGTTTCTAGAAGAGAATTTGGATTAAGTATCAGAATGTCATCCATATCTGGATCGCATCTGAAATGTTTCTAGAAGATAATCTGGAGTAAGTATCAGAATGTCAGCCATATCTGGATTGCATCTGAACTGTTTCTAGAAGAAAAACTGGAGTAAGGATCAGAATGTCAGCTATATCTGGATCGCATCTGAACTATTTCTAGAAGAGAATATGGAGTAAGTATCAGAATTTCAGCCATATCTAGATTGCATTTGCACTGTTTCCAGAAGAGAATCTGGAGTAAGTATCAGAATGTCGGCCATATCTGGATCGCATCTGCACTGTTTCCATAAGAGAATCTGGAATAAGTGTCAGAATGTCAGCCGTATCTGGATTACATTTGAACAGTTTCTAGAAGAGAACCTGGAATAAGTATCAAAATGTCAACCATATCTGGATCACATCTGAACTGTTTCTAGAAGAGTGTATGGGAAGGAGCCCGTGTAGGATTGCTTCAGATGGTCGTGTAGATAATTGCCCTGGCTTGTTACATGTATTAATTTCTGACCTTTTGAAGATTGTTGACAATAGCCATCTGTTAATTCACCTTTTCTTGAAAAGGTAAAACGTTAGCTGTATGCAATGTCATGATGTATGAAATGCATGGTGTCCTCAAAATAAATGAGATTATGTCGTATGCATTTATCATGTATGGAAATAGGATGTATGAAATGTGAAATGTTATTTTGTCTTGGAAAATAAATCCTTGACAAATGTCGGGGAGTCGTTAAATCCCAGACTGCTGTTGAAGAGTGGGTGTGTCTTCAAACTTTGCTTAAAATGTTTCCACTGGGGATTCCCATTTTGTTGTTTAAGGAGAACTTTGCTGGGGAACATTGAAAACTCTGTAGACAGTGTTGATTTCTGCTTGGGGAAAAGAGTTCAGGAGTCTCGATTGTCCATTGCTCTACTGGGAGTTATCTTGGGGAAGATTTAAGTTAACTGTTATCTGGTCGTATTCCAGCTTTGCAGTAACTTGCTAGAAAAGATGAAGTTAAACTGATATCTGGTCGGGTCCAAGCTTCACAAAAAATTCTTGAAAGGATGAAGTTGAATTGATATCTGGTCGGGTCTAGGCTTCACAATAACTTATTGAAGTTATCTGTTATCTGGCCGGGTCCAAGCTTCACAGTAATTTGCTGAGGATTGTTGAGTAGTCCACTGGGGAAGAGGAGTTTTGGTCCTATGATTTGTAGTGGTAGGAGAGGAAAACTCAAGCTGGGGAATTCTGCTGTTTGTTGGGGAAATAAACCCTGTTGCAGTCTATTGGAGAGGTGGCAACTTCACTGGGGAAAATCCTTGAGGATTCTTGAGGTCGACTCATCTGGAAAAAGTTTTCAGAGATTAAACTCTGGCTTGGAGTCATCCTTTGAGAAGGATTTTGGGGAGTTTTTTCACTGCCCCTAGTAGCAAGTGTTTGTGGCACTTCCAGGAACTAGTTGATTGTATGTAACCCTTTGTTGGGATTTGCGTTCAATGCCCCAACTGATTTAGATGGAGACCTACCCCTGGTTATTCTGCACTTCTTGAGAGATTTATGGGAATCTTGACTGGACTGGCCCAGGTGTGCTGGATAGTGACATGTCATGCCCCCTTATTGATAGGATATTTTTCATTGGAAATGTCATCCCACTTGAAGTGATTTTGTTCACTGAGAGAGCTTTGTTCACTGGATATTTATTGTGTGAATTTCTCTGTTGTCAAACAAATAGCCAAATGCAAACAACAATATTCAAATAAATGCATAGTTTATGGTTGTCTTGAAATTTTGAAAATGCGTTTTAGCAAGTAAAGAAGTTTTGTAAGAAAATTCAAACTCAGGATTTAGAGTAAAGCCTTACAGGAGTCAGGATACCTTTTGTAACAGTATGCTTTCGAACTAACCCATGCTTCAATTAGGACTTTTGAAGGGTTGTAACGTGGCTTGGTTCACAGTTTAAGAAACAAAGGATAAGGCTCAAAGTGTATTTGTACCCACCCATTCTTCGTGATGTTCTTCAGCCCTAAACTTAGTTAATTGTGCGTTCAAACTCAAATTAAGTCTGGAATGACGTTTTGGTGATGGTTCAGATATTGAACGTTTATTCGTGAAGGAAGTCATCTTTGCAACATTTTTTTATGTTTGTTGAGGATCTTTAGTGACCTCTTTTTGATTTACTGTCCCTAATTTTTGCATGACTGTTCTTGTGTTGAGATTACAGCCAGCGGGAAGCCCCAGTTTTTCTTAAGTCTCCTTTGTAGGTTTTGACTTAGTTGTCTTTTCTCTTGAGAGATAATGACCGCCTATTTGGTATGGAATCCACCACCATCTTTTGATCCCATAGGAATGTTTTTGATGTCATTTGTTGTATTACGAGATGAGATTTTGTCATTTGAACGCGTATTTGAATTAACTGAGAGACTACCCTGCCCCAGGTTTTGATTGAAGGTTTCATTTTTGTGTGAAAAAGAAAATTCCTACTTCTTTGGCTCGAAGGGGTTGACTAGGGATTATCTTCCTTATAACTCCAGTGTTTAGGATTTGAAAGAACGCCTATATATCGTCAGCAAGGTCTGTCCAAAAGTATACTGTATGAGATTATGGCATTGTTTTCGTCATCCTCCCTCTAAAGGCTTGCAACTTTTTGAAACAAGAGTTGAATATTATGAAGGGAGTAAAAATCATAGTTTTAAGTATAGTGAAAACGAATGGATGGATTCAAGACAAACATATGAAATGCATTGATGAAACAAAGTTTGACATTAATAGATAATTGTTTGAATAACAAAATAAATTACAATTGAAAATTCAAATGAACATAAGCCTCTTTGTCTGAACTTGTCACTTTAGGTGGCGAGCCTTTGAGGGACGGCAGAAAAATTCAGTCTGGACATCTTGTGTAAACTCCAGCATTCCTCATGACCATGCCCCTTGTGAGGAGAGCTTTCACTTCTTCTTGCCCCTTGGATAGGTTCAAGAACATTTCTTAAAGTTGAGCATTTTGAGCCTGGATGTCCTTGATAGTCTGCTCTAGAGCCATCTCTACTGAAATAAACAGTAGGAAGATAAGGAGACTTGTATGGGAGAGACCCGTCATGATATGATGCATGGTATGTGGATGCATGTTTTCAAGGATCTCGTGGGGTAAACACAAGAAGATGTAAGAACTTGAACTTTGATCAACAACTTTGATTTGGAGAACTTCGTATTGGTGGATGTCCTTCCACGAGAATCAAGCTCACCATGTCAAGTGGGACATAACCCTTGACTCAAGTTTGTTGTACTTGATTTTTGATTGCCTTTGATTAGAGGAAAATGAATCCTCTTTCCCCTTGATAGACGTCTGGTTCAATGTGACCTTGCATCAAAGACCCTCGAGATCCTTGAAATGGTTATTGAAAATGCTATGGTATGATTCTATGATGTTATGTACATGTATGCAAAGTAAGTAAGTTTATATACAAATAATCATATACACACAAAACAGACAAGTCCTTAGGTTTAGGCTTGCATGGAGTTTATAGGTAAGTACCCTCTGGAAATTTAATTGTCTTAAACTTGTCCTAGAAATAGTAATTGGGTTCTAAGGGATCTCAATATCACTGATTTGTCTTCTCGGGCATTGTTTCAGCGCAAGCCTCTTTCACGACGATCGAAATATCTAAAAAAGCCAAACCTCAATGACTGTAGTATCGAGTATCTACGACTTCAGACTGCACCAAATTCGGTCATCTCACTACATCCTAATGGCCAAGTTGGTCAAGTAAAGGTTCTAAAAGTCAGTTAGTGCTTCATGACATCACTCAGCGGCCCTGTATTCTCCTTGACTGCTCAAGGGCTATCGATACCCACAAATATGTCACACTAATGTAGCTATTTCTTAGACCATGTCGGTATACCCTGAACAGTTTCCACAATGTATTTCTACTTACCTATAAGGTATCCCAAATCCGGGTAGAGGATTTAAGCCCAAACAAAGAACCAAAATGTAAAACAAACAAATCAAACAATGAAAGCAAATAAAGGTGATCTAACCCTAAGGTAACCCCACTTTTAAATACTCCCCGAAAGAGTCTCCAGTTATGTGATACGGTGGGAGAAGTGACTCGGGTGTTTTACGTTTTATCGCAAATGTTGCGGTTAGCAAGAGTCGCCACCGACTTTTCTTTTATCCAAAAGGAAAGGCTGAAAAGAACAGGAAAGACCTTTGAGGTTATTTGAGTTCGGGGGTAGATTATGAAAAGGGAAGGTATAAGCACCCTTTTCATCCATAGTTATCTATGGGCTCTTAGTTGCTTGCTAGATCACTTGCTTTTGTTTGAAAATGTGCTTTGTGGTGGTTTTTGAAAGTATTTTGAAAAGGAGCCATCGTTTAGGCAAACTTTGTAATAGTTCTCGTTTGTATGACGTATACAAAGTGTTGAGCTTTTGAAAATGTTTCAAGTTTGGAAAATGTTTTTGAAAGTGTTGTTTGAAAGTGATTTTAAAAAGGGTGTCTTTGTAATGGTTCTTGTCTCTATAAGAACGCATACAAAGCGTTGTCTTTTGAAAATGTTTCAAATGAAAGTGTTGGTGTATAAAATGTTTTTGTTGTGAGCAAGCGAGCAACTAGGAGCAATCTACCTAGTCAAAAGGTCTTAAATGTTCTTTTCCTTCTCCTTTAGATGTTGCTATATTACCATTGATTTGGTAAGAAGCCCCATCGTTGGATGTGAAGGGACGGACGTGGGACGTTTGTATAGTCATAGAAGGCAACATATGTGACGTTTTAGCAATGTCGTTTAGGGACTAGATTGTTTACCGAAGGCAACATCGAGGGTCATTGAGGGACTACGATCTTTTATCGAGGGTCTTTGCTAAAACACCCATGTTCGAGGGACATGACTATTTTCCGAGGCAACAAGTGAGATTACCCTAAGGGTGCATGTGTGAAAAGTGTGTTTGATTTGCATGCATTTTGTCTTGATTAGGGGTTGTCTACTTGTTGGTTTTATCTTGCCATACACACCTAATTACTAGCATTTGTACAAAAGTAATAAAAAAATACAGAAAATAAATCCTACACTATTATAACCATATTGAAGTGCATAAGAATATAAAGGCAAAAATAAGATAAAAATAAGAAAAAAGAGCTCCTTCGATTGAGGGGGAAGCAGCCTTCAATTTTGCTTCTGTTGGCCTCCTTCGATTGGGGGTTGGTATCTAGCAAGCCATGGCCTTCGATTGGGCCTTGGCAGCAGCTGGTCATGGCCATCGATTGGGCTTGTCAGTAGCTGGGCGTGCCTTCTGGTTCTGCCTTGTTGCTTTGTTGCCTTCTTCGATTGGGGCTGGCAGCAACAAGTCATGGCCTTCGGTTCTGGTTGGACTTAGTGCAAATGTGCCTTCTGACCGTGCCTTTCTACCTTGGAAGTCAGCATGGAAGCCCAAGGCTTTGTTTCATGTTTCCTTCCCCCTATCTCTTTCATTTAGGACATTAATAAACAACATGGCTTAAATCCATGTTAGCATTTATCTAGTGGTTAAGTTAATTATTAAAGTATATTTAACAAAACTCAAGAAACAATAAACAAAAGATTAGCCATAAAATAGATTAAAGGGTGCAAACGAAAAGGAGACAAAATATTATATACATGTTATGTATAAACGAAAGATGCAAGGGTAAGAGTAACTTACCTTGCTGCAGCCTTGAAGATGAACTGGGCCTTGAGTGGTGGCCCTGGATTCGAAGGGACGGGCCAGCAGCTGGGCTTTGAATGTTAGATTCGAAGGAAAGGAGTAAACGTGATGCTCCTTGGGATTCAAAGGAAACTGAAGTGTGGTTATTCTTCATAATTGAAAAAGGTGACAATGATTATGGGTTTTTGATTTCACAAGTGTTGAAGGGACCTGAGAGTTTTGTTGTTTTTGATAAGATTTTGGAGGTTTCGTTCCTCTATTCAAAAAACCATCTTCTTCCTTTGCAAAAAATTCCTCTATTTATAGAGAAAAAGTGGACAGGTTGTAGTAGCCAGCTTTGCAAAGAAATAAAAAAATATGTAACGTGAAAGTACAAGTGGGGGGCCTTTTGGTAGTTGGGATGCAGAAGATGTGACTTATGCTTCTGGCATTGCTTGTGCTCAAACCAAAATAGGTTGTAAGCTGATTTTGTGACTAAAGTACCTTTTATGAAGAAAGGGTACACAGTCCTTTGCCAATTTATCCAAGAATGGTATTATCCTTCTGTGATACGGTGGGAGAACTAACTTGAGGGTTTTGCGATTGATCGCAAATGTTGCAGTTAGCAAGAGTCGCCATCGACTTTTCTTTTATCAAAAAGGAAAGGTGAAAAAGCACAGAAAAGACCTTTGAGATTATTTCTTGAGTTCAGGGGGTAGATTATGAAAAGGGAAGGTATTAGCACCCTTTTCATCCATGGTTTTCCATGGGCTCTTATTTACTTGCTAGATCACTTGCTTTTGTTTGAAATTATGCTTGGTGTGGTTTTTTTAAAATTATTTTGTAAAGAGGCCATTGTTTAGGCAATCTTTATAATGATTCTTGTTTGTAAGAACGTATACAAAGATGTTTGATCTTTTGAAAGTGTTTTCAATTTGTGAGATCTTTTGAAAGTGTAGGTGTTGGAAAAATAGCAAGGATGTTTGTTTGAAATTGAGCAAGTAATTAGGAGCATTCTACCTACTCAAAAGTCTTTCTTATTCATTTCCTTTTCCTTTGATATTGTTATCTTACCATTGATTTGGTAAGTAAAGCTATCTTTGGATGTAAACATGACGGGCGCGGGTCATCTTATAACCATGATTAGAAATGTTGCAAGGTGTTGTACCCCAAAATTTTCCCTCCCATATTCTTCAAAGTTTTGACAAGCATCATCTTAATTTGCTCAAGTCTACTCAAGGAGTTGCACAGTCTAAACATCCTCCTAAGCCAGTCAAATTAGGGTTTTGGTTCTTGCAAGGAAGTTGAGGTTTTCAAGGGCTCAATCAAGTCACATATGCCTATACACATTGTCAAGCATCTACATGTCAAGTTTCAAGGTTCACAATGCCAGGTTGCACAGTCAAAAGCCCTAATTGCTTCACAATCAACTATAGGGGTAAAATGGTCATTTGACAGTCAAAAATCAAAATTTTTGGTCAACATCTTATTTTGAGGCCACAATCATCATTTGATCAAGTCTTGATCATGATTCCTCAAGCATGGCTCAAAAATCATCAAGATGCAAAAGTTTCCATTTTTGGACAGTTGAAAAGTCAACTATAACTTGACCAACGCATAACTTTTTCATGGTTCATCAGAAAAATCCCATACAATGCTCATTTTGAAGGGGAGGACATTTCCTACAACTCATCTTCACATTCAAAGTCCAAGAAATGCTCTCACAAAAAGTTATGAATTTCAACATTATAGGTCATTTTCAAAAGTCAACAAAAATGCACTTTAAGTCAAAGACCATAACTTGAGATTGGTAAATCCAAATGACATGGGACCAAAGGCATTGGTTAGATGACTTCAAGACCTTTCCAAAATGTCCAAGAACATGTTCATATGATCAAAATTGAGCAAGATATGCATTGGGGAAGTTGGGAAATTTTTGCGAAATGGCAAAAGTCAACTATCCTTAAAACTTCAATTTTTGACAAAAGGGCCCACTTTCTTCCACTTGATTCAGCCTTGTCATGCCATACACGTGTCCCATGCTTAATTTCAAGATCAAACATTTATTTTTCCATTTTATTTAATTTTTATTGATTTAATTCATTTTAAATCCATAATAATTGAAATAAAATCAAAAAAATTAATGGAATGGTATCTTGTGGTTTGAATAGCTTTCATGTATCATTTGCCAGCTCACAAATTCGTGCCAAGCCATTTTGAGCATAAAATCCAAGTTTTTCTCCAAAAATGGAAAGATTTCAATGGTGGTTAAACAAGAATCTCCAAACATCAATGCAATGGATCCCAAGCCTAGATGCTGACCTAATTTCATTCACATATACATATGCAAGCATTCCAAACCTCTTTACACGTGCAAAAGCTGCTGCAAACCCTTATGCCATATTGGAAAAAAAGTCAAGAAAACTCAAAATTATTTTCTCACTTCCAGGGCCTTTCAAAGCGATTTAAGGATTCAAACACGTTACTGGACCTCTCAGAAACCTTTTGGAATCAAAACCACGTGCTAAGGCCTAAGAAATCGTTCTACACGAACTCACAGTTTGCATATTTTTTTCACAATCGTAATTCATAATTCATGCATCATTGATATGATTTCTTGGTTGTTTTATGTTGTTAGAGCCCACAGGAAACTAATGACGTGGTTCAATTGGATTATGGTGTCCTGAATCAAAAGATACCATTGTCAAAATCTAGGGTTTCCAAGCTGCATATTTAGGGCTTTGCTGTATTAGAAAAATTAGACCTTGAGACGCCCATGGTTGAAACCGGCTTGACGAGACGAACACACTCAGACCCTCGCTGTGATCGGTGGATCTGGAACTGATTGTTTAACGCTGGTTCGCGAAATGTCGCGGAAGCAAGAGTCGCCACCGTCTTTTATTTTCTCCAAATGGAAAGGACAAAAGCACAGAAAAATTCCTTAAAGAGATTGCTCTCGGTTCGGGAGGTAGGTTATAGAAAGGGAAGGTGTTAGCACCCTTTCTATCCATGGTTATCCATGGGCTCTTAGATACTTGCTCATTTGTGTTTTCAAAATTGTTTTGTTTGCTTTTCAACTGTGGGTTTTAAAAAGTTTCTTTGAAAATTCCAGTTCGACTCTTGTATCGGTCCTCAAGAGTGTTTGAAAAATTGCTTTCGAAAGCTTTTTGAAAAGGTGTCGGTGTGAAAAGTATTTTTGAATTTTGTTTTGAAATTTAGAGCAAGTATCTAGAGTCGTCTACCTACCCTAAGGAATTCGTCTGTGTAGATGTCCTTTAAAGTAGTGCCATCCCACCATTGAGAGGTAGGTAGCACCACCGTTGGAGGTGTTCGGGTCAATTCGAGGTTCGGGACATGGTGATCACCAGAGCAATGGGAAGACACCTTAGAAGCTACCCTCATGCCAGGTTCCTGGATCATGAGGACTTACTAAGACATCCTCTACTTGACGATCACCTTTCGAAGGCAAGGCAACAGTGAGGCGTACCCTAGGGGTGGTGTGTGCGATTTGTGTGTCGTTTTCATTTGTATTTGTCTTGTCATGTTTATTGGTGTTCTACGCTTGATTTTATTTAAGGCCATTCATTCTTTCATGCTTTTTGTTAACAGTTAAAAGTTGCGAGGAAAAGTAAATCTAAAGCTATTACAAATGGCGCGGGTCCACATCGCCAAAATTAAACCGGACCCGATTTGACAGAAAAGTAAAGAATTAAAGGTGCGAGAAGTAATTACAAGGCTTCGGGAGAGGTACATAATCATTTAAACGAAATAAAATAAATATGCGAATTAATGAGAATTAAGAACATGGGCGTTGGACCCTTTTTGCAAAAAATTAAAATTAATGAGGAATTAAAATTAAAAGAAAGCAAGAATTTGTTTTTGTTTTTGGTATTTTTATGTTTTTTAAGATTTAATGGGAAAAATTAATTAAAATACAATATTAAACCTAATTCTAATTATTTTTTAAGTTATTACGAAAAATATTGAATTTTAACCTAATTTAAACCTAAGTTAATTTACATGCAAATTTGACTATAAAAATAAATAAAATAAATAAATATTATTATGAGAAAGAAAAATTAAAAAGGGATAAAAACATTAATTAAACCTAATTCTACTTCTTTTTAGATTTTTTATGAAAAGAATTAATATTAAAATCCTAATTTATACTAAATTTATTTATATGCATTTGTTTACAAGAAAATATTAAAATAAAAAATATTTATTATATATCTTGTCTTTTCTGATTTTTAGGCATTTTTTATATTTTGTAGAAATAATTAATTAATTTAAACAAATAAAGAAAATAAAATAACAATTAAAATAAAACATGAAAAAAATGGAGAATTGCAAACCAGGGGGGTGGTAGTCCCAAATTAGGAGGTATGGCCCAAGCAGTTTAAGCCCAATGACCTCCAGATCCATTGACTTTTCCAGGCAGCGCGTACATGCTTTGACCATGGTATATGGTGCTCTCCAATCCCAGCCTTTGATTTGGATTTGTTAGACGCGTGTACGCTTAGATCTAGAGGTATACCATGGAACAACGCCATCAACCTGCATATGATTGTTAATTGAAAAAAAATAAATGGAAAGGGTAAAGACCTGGGATCGAACCCAGGACATTCACATTGCAAGTCACCACGTGCGCCACTGAGCCACTACATATGCGTTTATTATATAATAGTTAATGAATATTATAAAAGAAAAGAGCGTCAGTGGCCCCTAACACGCGCTAAATTTAAACGGACCAACCAACGCCTCCCACGTAGTCGTCTTCCTCGCGTCTTTGTTTTTTTTTTCTGAAATAAAAGAAACATAGGCAACGGTTTTCACGCGTTGCCTAAGGTAACATATCAAGAAATAGCGATTAGCCCTGTAGTATTCATAAATTAATCGCGAGTGTGGATTCTTCTTCGTCTAAGCTTGCTGGTTTGAATGGTGGTGGTCTTGAGGGCCAATTTTTCTTAATTTCAGAAGCCCTAATTCCAAGCTTCTTGAACCCTAAAAAACGCTAATGGTGGATTCACGTAGGGTGCATAAAAATACAATCAAATAGTTTGGTTAGCTTCATAATCATTCAAGGAATAAGAATCAATAATTGAAATGCCATAAAAATGCCTAAATTTCAAAGTATGATTATGAATTTTTCACGAAACATCTTGCATTCTGTATACCAATTCCTCGCGTCTGGATTGTTGTTTTTGATTGGAATGTGTTCAATAGACCTTGAGGAAGCTATTGAACCAAATCTTGAGGCCTGAATCGCCTTGTAGAGGTGTTTACAGTTTTGACTTTTTTTGCAAATTTTTCAAGTTTTCAATGGAGTTTCTTGCGCAGCTTTGTGTCCATTATGATTAGGTTTATGATCAGGCATATGTAGTGAAGGCATTAGGTCAACAAAACTCAATCAAATCCATGGCATTGATGGTTTTTGGAAATTTGATTTTAAGGATCTTTTTCATATCTTTTCCATGTGTTCTTTGTGTCAATTATGATCAATTTGCTCCAAATCTTTCCTTATTGACTTAGGCACGAAATCTTGAGGCTGAAATATGTACAAAAAGATTTGAAAATTTAGGTTAGTATTTTTCCTATATTTAATTTGATTTAAATGAATTAATATAAATAAAAATTCAAATAAATAAATAAAAAATGAGAAAATACTTCCCTTTGGGCCAAGTGGTCGTGCATATGCTTAGAATGATGAATCATGGAAGAAAAATGGGCCCATTAGCAATTTTAGGTCATTTGAAGTAAAGTTGACTTTTCAAAATATCCAAAAATTTCCCAACTTCCACAAGGCATAACTTGCTCAATTTTTAAGCTTTTCTCATGTTCTTGGACATTTTGGAAAGGTCTTTGAGTCCTCTAACCAATGTCTTTGGTCCCGTGTCATTTTGATTTACCAATCTCAAGTTATGGCCTTTGACTTAAAGTCCCTTTTTGTTGACTTTTGAAAATGACCTATAATGTTGAAATTGATAACTTTTTGTGAGAGCATTTCTTGGACTTGAAGTATGAAGATGAGTTGTAGGAAATGTCTTTCTCTTCAAAATGAGCTTTGGATGGAATTTTTCTGATAATCCATGTGAAAGTTATGCCCTGGTCAATTTCAGTTGACTTTTTCAACTGTCCAAATAAGGAAACTTTTGCATCTTGATGATTTCTGAGCCAAATTTTGAGAATCATGATCAAGCATTGATCAAATGATGTTTGTGGCTTCAAAATGATATGTTGACCAAAAATTTGAACTTTTGACTGTCAAATGACCATTTTGCCCCTACAGTTGACTGTAGTGCAATTTAGGGTTTTGACTGTGCAATTTTGTGCTGAATGCCTTGAAACTTGATATGAGGATACTTGACCATATTTGTAAGCATGTGAGACTTGATTGGACCTTTGAAAACTTCATTTTCCTGATCAGCACATAAACCCTAGTTTTAACTGTATAGGAGACCTTTGCACTGTGCAACTCTTGGGGAATTTTGTGACTGGGCTTGGCAATTTCTTGAAGAATATGGGAGGGCAAATTTTGGGGTACAACAGTTGCCCCTGTTCAATCTTCTTAGACCTGAGGATGCAGATTGGCGAACGTGCCTTTCGTAATCCGAGGGTAGAAGATGATTGGACACTAGAGTGCCCAGAAATTTGCACTCACATAATGGCAGTGTGATGGGGGAATGGGCTTATAGATGCCATTTGGAGATTGCTGGATAGGATGATGGGCTTATAGATTCCATCTGGATGTTGATCGCGTAAGAGATTCCTTAGCGAGAACCTGCATACCTGCAAAAGAACAAATGAGTACCTGACACGTTGCAGGAGCTGGTTTTCAGATGCTTGGTATAGATGTGTCCTGACTGGTTACAGGAGCTGTGTCTGGAGCTTCAAACGGCGATGAATGAACCAGTGATAGTTACTGCCTTAGCATGAACGGTAAGAGAACCTTGGGCGACTTTAACTTCAACAACGCTCGTTGAGAAAAATCTTGGGTGTCTTCTACTGGGATAAGAATCATGGAGATCTTAGGGTCGATCTGACTGAACCAGAGAAGGCCTTTGACTGGATAAGCATCAGGAAAATCTTTGGGTCGATTTAACTGAACCGGACAAGGTCTTGAAATATCTTCAACTAGATAAGCATCAGGGAGATCTTAGGGTCGATCTGAATGAACCAGAGAAGGCCTTTGACTGGATAAGCATCAGGAAAATCTTAGGGTCGATTTAACTGAACCGGTCTAGGTCTTGGAATATCTTCAACTGGATAAGCATCAGGGAGATCTTAGGGTCGATCTGACTGAACCAGAGAAGGCCTTTGACTGGATAAGCATCAGGAAAATCTTAGGGTCGATTTAACTGAACCGGTCTAGGTCTTGGAATATCTTCAACTGGAATAAGTGTCAGAACATCGCCATATCTAGTTTATATCTGGACTATATCTGGAAGGAGATCTGGAAGCAGTATCAGAATGTCACCATATCTGGTCATATCTGAAACTATATCTAGAAGGAAATCTGGAAGCCGCATCAGAACGTCACCATCTCTGGTTTACATCTGAAACTATATCTAAAAGGAAATCTGGAAGCAGCATCAGAACGTCACCATCTCTGGGTCATATCTGAAACTATATCTAGAAGGATATCTGGAAGGAGTATCAGAACGTCGCCATATCTGGGTCATATCTGAAACTATATCTAGAAGGAACTCTGGAAGCAATATCAGAACGTCACCATCTCTGGGTCATATCTGAAACTATATCTAGAAGGAGATCTGGAAGCAGCATCAGAACGTCACCATATCTGGTTTACATCTGAAACTATATCTGGAAGGAAATCTGGAAGCAGCATCAGAACGTCACCATATCTGGTTTACATCTGAAACTATATCTGGAAGGAAATCTGGAAGCAGTATCAGAACGTCACCATATCTGGGTCATATCTGAAACTATATCTAGAAGGAAATCTGGAAGCAGTATCAGAATGTCGCCATATCTGGGTCATATCTGAAACTATATCTGGAAGGAAATCTGGAAGCAGTATCAGAACGTCACCATCTCTAGTTCACATCTGAAACTATATCTGGAAGGAAATCTGGAAGCAGTATCAGAACGTCACCATATCTGGTTTACATCTGAAACTATATCTAGAAGGAACTCTGGAAGAAGTATCAGAACGTTGCCATATCTGGTTCACATCTGAACTATATCTAGAAAGAGTTGCGATAATTGATAGTAGTCATCTTTGTATTGACCTCTTTCCTGAAAAGGCAAAACATCAATGGTATGCAAGATCATGATGCATGAACTGTATGTCCTCAAAATTAATGAGATTCGTGCAATATGATGCATATGCATGCTATAATGTATGAAGATATGATGTTTATGAACATATGTTTTCGTCTCAGGAAAATAAATCCTTGACGAGTGCCGGGAAGTCACTCCTGGGCTGCTGTTTGAAGAATAGATTTTTGCCTCCGCTAGGGATGATAGTTGCAAGAATACCGGTAGGAGAAGATAACTCCGTTGGGGAATGAACTTGGCGAATGGATTACTCTGCGGGGAGAAAAGATACTCTAGCAATCTTGCTGGGGAGCAATACTCTGTGGGAAGAGGGGTACTTTGCTGAAATGTTGATGGTAACTTCACTGGGGATACCATTGTTATGTTGGAAGTGCTAATAGACTTCGCTGGGGATAAGAAGGCTTCGTCGAGGATGATCTTTCCGTGGCTTTTGGCTGAGGATAACCCAGTTATATCCTGTTAAGGAAATAACTCTTTGAATAAAGCCGGGAGACGCGTTCGGGCTCTGCGAAGGATAAGCTTCCAGAATTTACTGGGGATAAGCTTACTGCTTGGGGAGATGGATTCCAACTTTCCTGGGGAAGCTGGATTGGACTCTCCTGGGGAAGTATTGAACTGTATTGGTTATGTCTTCAACGGAACCTACCCTGATACCTTGGAGGATAGAACAATCAGATTGCTTAGACCACTCTTTATTGCCCCTGTTTCTATGGGGGGAGGCACTTGTGGGGTGCTGATAGTTGTTGATGGACAAACCTTCTTCTGGTAGACAAATGGCAGGACATAGTCGTACGCTTTGATCCCTAACTTTTGCCTGGACCGCCCTTTCGGGTTTTCAGTCCACCGGGATACCCATTTTTGCCCAAGCCGCCTTTTCAGGTTTTCGACTTGCCGGGTGTACATATTTTTTTCATTTCATCCCTTCATTTTGCCCGAACCCTTTTGGTTCGCCGGGAAGCCCTTATTTTTGCCTAGGTGTGTCAACCTAGCGGGTCTTTGATTTTGCGTAGTATTTTTCGACTATGTCCACGCTCTTAGAATGCAGGTAGGTGCCCCTGGCTGCTTGTGTTGCCATATTACCAGAAGGTGTCTGATCGTGCAAGATTCGTTGCTGGAGTGCCCCAAGTGACTCAGGCAGAGATTTGCCCTAGGCTTTTTGGCCTTTTGAGAGATTCTCTGGATCTTGACTTAACTGCCCCAGATGGTAGACCATGATCATGCCGTGCCCCTTGATTTGAGATACTCTTGTTCATTAGACTTTCGTCATGCGAATTTCTATGCTGTTCAAACAAAAAGTCATGTGCAAACAAAGTTATGTTAAAAATGCAAAGCTTATGTCTGTCTCGAAGATTTTGAAAATGCATTCTTTTTTTCATAAAACAAATGAATGTTTGTACAACGTGATGTCAACTCCGTATTTACCGTAGGCCTTAAGGAGTCAGGATACCTTTCGTGACAGTATGCTTTCGAGCTAACCCATGCTTCAGCTAGGACTTTTAAGGGTTATAACGTGGCCTGGTTCACGGTTTAAGAAACAAAGGATAAAGGCTCAAATTATTTGCACCCACCCGCTCTTCGTGATGTTCTCCAAACCTAAACTCGGTTGATCATACGTTAGACCTTGTTTGAGTTTTTGCTCTGATTTTCCGGTGATGATTCAGATATTGATGATTGATTCTGAATAGGCAGTCATTTTTGTTTTTGTTGAGGGTTTGTGAGACCTCTTTCTTGATTTTTGTTATCCCTTTCTTTTTTTGCCTGAACTGTTTCCTTTTTTGGAATTACAGTCAGCGGGATGCCCCAGTTTTGTAAGTCTCCTTCATGGGTTCTGACTTAACGGGTTCTTTATTTTTGAGATAATGACTGCCTTTCTTTATTGATTATTCGGAACCATCACTGTCTTTCTTCGTTTTGTAAGGACTCCTTTGGTGCCATTTGTTATGCACTTGGATCAACTGAGAGAACTACCCTGCCCCAGGTTGTGATTAAGGGTTTTATTTTCGAAAAGAAAAAACTCCTACTTCTTTGGCTCAAAGGGGTTGACAAGGGATTATCTTCCTTATAACTCCAGTGTTTAGGGATTGAAACAATGCCTGTACCTCATCAGCGGGGTCTGTTCAAAAGCATACTGTAGATTATGGTATCGTTTTCGTCATCCTCCCTCAAGAGGCTTAGAATTTTAGATCCAGAGTTGACATCAGAAAAAATATGGAAAGAAATTTGAACATAATGAAAACAATTGTATTAATTCCCAAAACAGACGTATGCGATGCATTGATAGAATAAAAGAGTTTGCTATGACATTAATTGTTTGTATAAGCAAAGAAAAATACAACTCAAAAATTCAAATAAACAAAAGGCTTTAATGATTGGGCAACAGAGTAGTGATTATGTTCGGAGTCTCAGGCACTTCAAACTGAATCTCCCCGGCGTCGATCATGTCTTGAATCTTGTTCTTGAGAGGCCAGCAGTTGTCCGTAGTATGCCCCGGGCTATCAGAATGATATGCGCACCTATCATTGGGATGATAGTTAGGAGCAGAAGTTTTCGGATTCCGGAGAGGAGCCCTTAAGGTGATCAGCCCTGCCTTCAACATTTGTTGCAGTGCCTGATCCAGCGACATGTTGATTTTGGTGTACTGTCGTTTCTCCTTTCGCTGCTGCCCCTGTCCTTGTTGAGCAGGTCCAGGATTGGAGATCTGGATTGCCCCTACCTCATGATGGCTCTTTTTACCGTGCACAGCATTGGATTCTTTCTTTCCATGATGAGGCTTTTTATCAGAAGGTGCAGCCTCTTGAATTTTCCCAGACCGGATGCCAGCTTCTATTCGCTCTCCAGTCAAGATAAGATCGGTGAATCCAGTAGACGAATTCCCAATTAGGTGGTTGTAGAACGGACCAGACAGGGTCCCCAAGAACATATCGACAAGTTCCCGATCAGTCAAAGGTGGTTGTACCCTTCAAGCAAGATCCCTCCATTTCTGCGCATATTCTTTAAAACCTTCACTTGGTCCTAACGACATACCCTGGAGTTGGGTACGCGTAGGAGCAAGGTCGGCATTATATTGATACTGCTTGTAGAAAGCAGTAGCCAACTCCTCCCAGTTACGAACCTTGGTCCCATCTAGCTGATAGAACCATTCGAGATGAGTCCCTGAAAGACTCTCCTGGAAGAAGTGGATCCATAAATTCTTATCCGCAGAGTACGGCTGAATTTTCCGAACATAGGACCTTAGATGCAGCTTGGGACAAGACGCCCCGTCATATTTGGTAAAGGATGGTGCTTTGAACTTCCGAGGAATAATCACACCAGTTGACAAACCCAGATCTCCAAAATCCAGCCCAGGTACCTGTTGGATCTCCATAGCATTCAGCCTATCCTCTAACTGTTTGTACTTGTCTTCGGCAGGAGGGTATTGTTCGTCGTTGAAATCTGTCTCGTTGTCGGAGACCACTGGACTAGGCACCTCTCTCTCATGGTGACTACCTTCCCTCACAGATGGAGTTGTCCTCTCAGTTTCAATCTGCGGTGTATTCCCAGATCTGCGCCTGGGGTTGAAGAAAACAGTCCTCTTCTTCTTCTTTTTCAAGAGCAGAGTCTTCAGGTCTTGTTGCCCCTGGGCCAAATTCATGATCAGCTCTTGGAACTGGGCATTCTGAGCCTGGAGGGCCTTGATGGACTGCTCAGCTGATGATTCAGGATTCATGACGATCGGCTGAAATAAACAGCGAAGAAGGGTAAGCAACCTGTCAAAGGGATACCTGCAATGCAATGAGATGTATGACATGCATGTAATGTTTTCAAGGACCTCGCGGGGTAGACAAAAAATTTGTTAGCATTTGGATCCGGTAGCTTGATTGGAAGAACTTCATATTGTTGAGAGTCCTTCGTTAAGGGTCAAAGGCTCACCATATCTAGTGGGTCACAGCCCCTGACTACCTTGGCTAGAGGAAAATAAATCCTCTTTGCCCCCTGCTGGGATAGTTGATTCACCATGACCTGCATCACAAGCCCTTGAGATCCTTGAAATGGGTTAGGATGTATGCAATGGTATGATGTCATGATGCATGGGGTAATATGGATAAACCCTGTTATGAGCCCTTATTAAGGACTATAAACAAAACCTGCAAGAAACTTAGTAAACCCTATCATGAGTCCCAATTAAGGACTATAAACGAAACCTGCAAGAAACTCGGTAGACCTTGTTATGAGTCCTAATTAAGGACTATAGACAACCCTGCAAGAAATTCAGTATACTTTGTTATGAGTCCCAATTAAGGACTATAAACAAAACCTGCAAGAAACTTAGTAAACCCTGTTATGAGTCCCAATTAAGGACTAAAAACAAAACCTGCAAGAAACTCGGTAAACCCTGTTATGAGTCCTAGTTAAGGACTATAAACAAAACCTGCAAGTAGCTTATGTGTTAGATAACAAGCATGCAAATAGTCAAGTACGAAGGCACGCAAGTCACACAAGAGAAACCCTTAAAGTTTAGGCCATCATGAGGTCTAGGTACTACCCTCTTTCAGTTTGTTGGTTCATACCTGTCCTATCAAAGTAACCGGGTTCTTAGAGGATCCCAATATCATTGACTACCCTCAATCGGTCATAACTCCAGCATCGCAATCTTTTCTCGCGGCCAGAACCATCACGAGAGTTTAGCCTCAATGGGTGTAGCATACTGCTACTGTTCTAATGGCCAAGTTGTGTCATTTAAGGTTCTAAGGTTGTTGGTGCTTAATGACTCCTTGGAAGACCCATATTCTCCCCGTTTCAACACGAGGGATATCGGTACAGACCAAGGCGCCACACCAACGTAGCCACTGCTTCACCCATGTCGGTATACGCCGGACAGGTCCCTCACAGCTTATGCTACCTAAACAGGGTATCCCCAGATCCGGGTTAGGATCTATGTAACTCCCATGTGACCCACAATAGTAAAGCAAGCAAATCAATACAATTGAAAACACAGTTATGAACTAACCCTAAGGTACACCTCACTTTAAATTTAATTCCCCAGCAGAGTCGCCAGTTCTGTGATCGGTGGATCTGGAACTGACTGTTTAACGCTGGTTCGCGAAATGTCGCGGAAGCAAGAGTCGCCACCGTCTTTTATTTTCTCCAAATGGAAAGGACAAAAGCACAGAAAAATTCCTTAAAGAGATTGCTCTCGGTTCGGGAGGTAGGTTATAGAAAGGGAAGGTGTTAGCACCCTTTCTATCCATGGTTATCCATGGGCTCTTAGATACTTGCTCATTTGTGTTTTCAAAATTGTTTTGTTTGCTTTTCAACTGTGGGTTTTAAAAAGTTTCTTTGAAAATTCCAGTTCGACTCTTGTATCGGTCCTCAAGAGTGTTTGAAAAATTGCTTTCGAAAGCTTTTTGAAAAGGTGTCGGTGTGAAAAGTATTTTTGAATTTTGTTTTGAAATTTAGAGCAAGTATCTAGAGTCGTCTACCTACCCTAAGGAATTCGTCTGTGTAGATGTCCTTTAAAGTAGTGCCATCCCACCATTGAGAGGTAGGTAGCACCACCGTTGGAGGTGTTCGGGTCAATTCGAGGTTCGGGACATGGTGATCACCAGAGCAATGGGAAGACACCTTAGAAGCTACCCTCATGCCAGGTTCCCGGATCATGAGGACTTACTAAGACATCCTCTACTCGACGATCACCTTTCGAAGGCAAGGCAACAGTGAGGCGTACCCTAGGGGTGGTGTGTGCGATTTGTGTGTCGTTTTCATTTGTATTTGTCTTGTCATGTTTATTGGTGTTCTACGCTTGATTTTATTTAAGGCCATTCATTCTTTCATGCTTTTTGTTAACAGTTAAAAGTTGCGAGGAAAAGTAAATCTAAAGCTATTACAAACGGCGCGGGTCCACATCGCCAAAATTAAACCGGACCCGATTTGACAGAAAAGTAAAGAATTAAAGGTGCGAGAAGTAATTACAAGGCTTCGGGAGAGGTACATAATCATTTAAACGAAATAAAATAAATATGCGAATTAATGAGAATTAAGAACATGGGCGTTGGACCCTTTTTGCAAAAAATTAAAATTAATGAGGAATTAAAATTAAAAGAAAGCAAGAATTTGTTTTTGTTTTTGGTATTTTTATGTTTTTTAAGATTTAATGGCAAAAATTAATTAAAATACAATATTACACCTAATTCTAATTATTTTTTAAGTTATTACGAAAAATATTGAATTTTAACCTAATTTAAACCTAAGTTAATTTACATGCAAATTTGACTATAAAAATAAATAAAATAAATAAATATTATTATGAGAAAGAAAAATTAAAAAGGGATAAAAACATTAATTAAACCTAATTCTACTTCTTTTTAGATTTTTTATGAAAAGAATTAATATTAAAACCCTAATTTATACTAAATTTATTTATATGCATTTGTTTACAAGAAAATATTAAAATAAAAAATATTTATTATATATCTTGTCTTTTCTGATTTTTAGGCATTTTTTATATTTTGTAGAAATAATTAATTAATTTAAACAAATAAAGAAAATAAAATAACAATTAAAATAAAACATGAAAAAAATGGAGAATTGCAAACCAGGGGGGTGGTAGTCCCAAATTAGGAGGTATGGCCCAAGCAGTTTAAGCCCAATGACCTCCAGATCCATTGACTTTTCCAGGCAGCGTGTACATGCTTTGACCATGGTATATGGTGCTCTCCAATCCCAGCCTTTGATTTGGATTTGTTAGACGCGTGTACGCTTAGATCTGGAGGTATACCATGGAACAACGCCATCAACCTGCATATGATTGTTAATTGAAAAAAAATAAATGGAAAGGGTAAAGACCTGGGATCGAACCCAGGACATTCACATTGCAAGTCACCACGTGCGCCACTGAGCCACTACATATGCGTTTATTATATAATAGTTAATGAATATTATAAAAGAAAAGAGCGTCAGTGGCCCCCAACACGCGCTAAATTTAAACGGACCAACCAACGCCTCCCACGTAGTCGTCTTCCTCGCGTCTTTGTTTTTTTTTTCTGAAATAAAAGAAACATAGGTAACGGTTTTCACGCGTTGCCTAAGGTAACATATCAAGAAATAGCGATTAGCCCTGTAGTATTCATAAATTAATCGCGAGTGTGAATTCTTCTTCGTCTAAGCTTGCTGGTTTGAATGGTGGTGGTCTTGAGGGCCAATTTTTCTTAATTTCAGAAGCCCTAATTCCAAGCTTCTTGAACCCTAAAAAACGCTAATGGTGGATTCACGTAGGGTGCATAAAAATACAATCAAATAGTTTGGTTAGCTTCATAATCATTCAAGGAATAAGAATCAATAATTGAAATGCCATAAAAATGCCTAAATTTCAAAGTATGATTATGAATTTTTCACGAAACATCTTGCATTCTGTATACCAATTCCTCGCGTCTGGATTGTTGTTTTTGATTGGAATGTGTTCAATAGACCTTGAGGAAGCTATTGAACCATGTCTTGAGGCCTGAATCGCCTTGTAGAGGTGTTTACAGTTTTGACTTTTTTTGCAAATTTTTCAAGTTTTCAATGGAGTTTCTTGCGCAGCTTTGTGTCCATTATGATTAGGTTTATGATCAGGCATATGTAGTGAAGGCATTAGGTCAACAAAACTCAATCAAATCCATGGCATTGATGGTTTTTGGAAATTTGATTTTAAGGATCTTTTTCATATCTTTTCCATGTGTTCTTTGTGTCAATTATGATCAATTTGCTCCAAATCTTTCCTTATTGACTTAGGCACGAAATCTTGAGGCTGAAATATGTACAAAAAGATTTGAAAATTTAGGTTAGTATTTTTCCTATATTTAATTTGATTTAAATGAATTAATATAAATAAAAATTCAAATAAATAAATAAAAAATGAGAAAATACTTCCCTTTGGGCCAAGTGGTCGTGCATATGCTTAGAATGATGAATCATGGAAGAAAAATGGGCCCATTAGCAATTTTAGGTCATTTGAAGTAAAGTTGACTTTTCAAAATATCCAAAAATTTCCCAACTTCCACAAGGCATAACTTGCTCAATTTTTAAGCTTTTCTCATGTTCTTGGACATTTTGGAAAGGTCTTTGAGTCCTCTAACCAATGTCTTTGGTCCCGTGTCATTTTGATTTACCAATCTCAAGTTATGGCCTTTGACTTAAAGTCCCTTTTTGTTGACTTTTGAAAATGACCTATAATGTTGAAATTGATAACTTTTTGTGAGAGCATTTCTTGGACTTGAAGTATGAAGATGAGTTGTAGGAAATGTCTTTCTCTTCAAAATGAGCTTTGGATGGAATTTTTCTGATAATCCATGTGAAAGTTATGCCCTGGTCAATTTCAGTTGACTTTTTCAGCTGTCCAAATAAGGAAACTTTTGCATCTTGATGATTTCTGAGCCAAATTTTGAGAATCATGATCAAGCATTGATCAAATGATGTTTGTGGCTTCAAAATGATATGTTGACCAAAAATTTGAACTTTTGACTGTCAAATGACCATTTTGCCCCTACAGTTGACTGTAGTGCAATTTAGGGTTTTGACTGTGCAATTTTGTGCTGAATGCCTTGAAACTTGATATGAGGATACTTGACCATATTTGTAAGCATGTGAGACTTGATTGGACCTTTGAAAACTTCATTTTCCTGATCAGCACATAAACCCTAGTTTTAATTGTATAGGAGACCTTTGCACTGTGCAACTCTTGGGGAATTTTGTGACTGGGCTTGGCAATTTCTTGAAGAATATGGGAGGGCAAATTTTGGGGTACAACACTCGCGAACAATTTATATAGAGCATAGCTCTATTCGCTATTTTTTGTCGTTCCATTTTGTGGGGGTTAAAAACCCCCCGCTATCTAATTGTCTTTTTTACAGGTGAATGGAGACGATGATGACGTGGTGATGTATGGCTGGATAGTTCAAAAAAGGCGCGCGCTTTTTGAGTGTACAGCATGTTCATTAATTTTCCAATATAATATTTTCTCTTTGTTATACTAATGACTAAAAGCAGGTGGTTGGGTTGGTGGAAAGCGTGTGCAACAACCATTGGGACCTGGGTTCGATTCCCAGGTCCCCCAAATTCCTTGTTTCCATTTTTCTCAATACATTCACATGCAGGCTTCATGAAAGAGTCCACCATAAACCTCACGCTGCAGCTTGCCAAGTGGCCACGATCACTGATCCAAAGGCCTGGATTGGACGAACGCCGTGCTCTCTGGTCAACCATGCGTTGGACAATCAGAAAGTCAAAGGCTTGAGCTTAGTGGGCCAGATTGCTAGCATACCTCCATATTGGGCCCAACACCCCCTGGTCTTTGTTACTCTTTTTATTTTCTTTTCTTTATAATTTCTTTTTATTAATTATTAGTATTATTATTTAATTCACAGATAATTATTTTCATAAACAAAAAAATCAGAAAAAACTAATATTTTTATTATTCTTATTTATTAATTTCACTACTAATTATTTTTGTAAATAAAACACTAATAAATTGATTTAGTTTAATTAGGTAGTTTTAATTTCCTTTTCCAATAAATAAAAATGAATTAGACTTAGGTTTTTTTTCTTTTAACTTTAAATTTCTTATTTTTATTTTCATTAAAAACATAAAAACACAAAAATATTTTTCTTTTAATTAGATTAATTAATTAGTAATTAGGCTTAATTTCATTAATTGCAAAAAAGACAAATTCAATTCTTTCTCAAAAAAAGGGTCAAAACCCTAAGGACGTCCTGATTCATTCTTTCGCGCGTATTTATTTTTTTAATTCATTATTATGTATCTGCTCCGGAAATGTAACAGTTAATTAGGACCTCCTTTATCGCTTTATTTATTTTCTCGCACTTTATTTCCAAACGGGTTTTTGTTTTTTTGGCGATGTATAGACCCGCGCCTCGTAATAGCTAGATTTACTTTTCCGCACTTTATTTCTTGCAAATCATTTAACTGTTAATATGCCTGCAAGAATGTATGCCAAATAAAAATCAATCTGTAGCTCACAAATACATGTACAAGATAAACATTAATATGAAACAACACACATGCACATGCCACTCTTAGGGTACGCCTCACTGGTTGCCTCGAACGTGGTCATTAAGTATAGGGTGTTTTAGAGGTCTTCCTCTTATCTAGAGATCCAGTTGCCTCGAAACGGTTGCCTCGGATAAAAGGATCTAGGACACTAGGGTTACAACTAAGGTGTCCTACCATTGCTTTGGTGACCACATGTCCCTAATAATCGAATTGACCCGAATACCTCTAACGATGGTGCTACCTACCTCTCAATGGTGGGATAGCACTATCTAAAGGTCTCTTACACAACCTTATTCCTTATAGTAGGTAGATTCTCATGGGTACTTGCTCTTTTCAAAACAAACAAAACAACTTTTCGCACCTACACTTTCAAAAGGTTTTCAAACACTCTTGAGGACAGATACAAGAGTTACTTAGAAATTTTTCAAACAAAACTTTTTCAAAACCCACACACACTTGAAAAGCAAACAATTTTTGAAAACATAAGAGCAAGTACCTAAGAGCCCGTGGATAACCACGGATAGAAAGGGTGCTAACACCTTCCCTTTCTATAAATCTACCTCCCGAACCGAGAAACATTCTCAAAAAAGGAATTTTGTTGTGCTTTTGTCCTTTCCATGTTGGAGAACATAAAATACGGTGGCGACTCTTACTTACCGCGACATTTCGCGAAACTAGCTTAAAAAACAGTCAGTTCTATTTCCACCGATCACAGAACTGGAGACACTGCTGGGGACATTATAAGTGAGGTGTACCTTAGGAATTAGACCACTCTTATGTTTTCAATTGATTGCTCTGTTTGCTTTAATATTGTGGGCCTGTTTTGGGAGTTTCATAGATCCTAACCCGGATCTGGGGGATACCTTTTAGGTAGCAACAAAACTGTGAGGGAACTGTGCGGGGTATACCGACACGGTTGAAGCAGTTTGCTACGTTGATGTGGCACTTTGGTGAGTACCGGTAACCCTTGAGTCAAGTCAAGGAGAGTACGGGGCCGCCGCGTGGTGTCGTGAAGCATCAACTGACCTTAGGAACCTTACTTGACCATCCTGGCCTCTTTAGGGGTAGTGAGATGACCGACTTTGGTGCAGTCCGAAGTTGCTAGGTACTCGATACTACACTCATTGAGGGTTGTTTTCTTGGAATATTTTGATCGCCAGTTTAGTGGCTAAATCAAAACAATGAACATAGAAAATAACCCAATGATATTGAGCTCCTTAGAACCCGGTTACTTTTGATAGGACAGGTTTTGAGCCCACCAACTTCAAGAGGGTAGTACCTGGACCCCATGCTGGCCTAAACTCTAAGGGATGTCTGGTGTGACTTTGTGTGCCTTATCATGTTTGCCTTTTGTGAATACTTATGGTGTGCTTTTATCATAACATCATACCATCATACCATTGCATGCATCCTACATAAGGACTAATCCATTTCAAGGATCTCAAGGGTTTGTGATGCAGGTCATGATGAATCAAATGTCTAGCAAGGGGCAAAGGGGATTTATTTTCCCCTAGCCAAGGTTGATAACTTGAGTCAGGGGCTATGACCCACTCGATGGTGAGCCTTGACTCTTGAAGAAGGACTCTCCACAACACAAAGTTCCTTCAATCAAGCCACGAAATTCAAATTTTAATAATTTTCTTGTTTACCGCACGAGATCCTTGAAAACATTGCACGCATACATACATATTGTTGTACCCCAAAATTTGCCCTCCCATTTCTCAATGATTTCTCATCACAAAACCTTTGAAGCCCAAGATCCAGTTAGGGTTTCATCAGCTCAAGACTTCTCCTTGCACTGTTGACCCAAATTAGGGTTTGTGTTTGCACCAAGATGTTTTGACCTAAAGTGCCTAAGATGACTTTCATGCTTCATATTGGACTCCCAAGTTTATCCACATCAAGTTTCAAGTCTTGATTCCAAGTTTTGCCCAGTCAATTGGACAGTTGACCTATAAATCAACTGTATTGGGGAAAAAGTCAACTGTGGCCATTGACAGTCAAACCTCATGAAAATTGATCCACATCAACATTATAAACTTCCATGAACCATTTGGTCAAGTTTGGATCACAATTCCACAAGAAATTTGATCAGATCACCAAAAGGGCAAAATGGTCATTTTTAGGGTTTTGACTGCACAAAGGCAATTTTTGACTGTTTGACCCAACCAATGGCAAACCAAGCTCATATATGGACTCAAGGACCCCATGGAATTGTCTTGACATTCTCAACAAGTTCAAAAGATCCCAAGTACACAAGATTGACAGTTGAATTTCCCAGTCAATTGATCAATTTTGACTGTATACTGGAAAGTCAAACTTTGACTTTTTGGTCAAAATCAAGAGTCAAGATTCATTTTTCATCAAAACATGCCAAATCATGAAACTTGTTCACCAAGAAATCACAAAATGCAAATTAGGGTTAGAAATTAGAATTTTTCATAACTTAAAATTTTTCTAAGTTATAAAAAAAAACCTAATTTTTTCCCAACTTTGCCCCACTTTTTCACCAAGATCCATTTGGATTCAAACAAAAGTCAAAACATGAAAGTTGTAGCTTGTTGCATAATCTACAACTTTGATTCACAAAATTTTCCCATTTGAGGCTTGTATCTCAAGTTACAAATTTTTGAATAAGGGCACTAAACCGTTCTTAACTTAGTGAAATTTTAACCTATTTTGACAAGGTTTTCTACCCAACTTCAAGGCCATTTTCCATACACTTCCACTTGGAATTTCAATTTGCATTTCAAAGATGGATTGTAGTAAACATTCCAAGCTTTCCAAAATGTCCAAGAACTTCTCAAAAAACCTCATAACTTGAGAGAATCGAATTTCACAATATGGCAAAAACTCACTTTTGATTTGAGCATGAACATGTTCATAACTTAAGCCATTTTCAAGTCAGCATAGTTTGTGCTAAATTACAGGTCCTAAAACCCTTTGAAACTCAATAATTCAATGCAAAACCTTTGTGCCAAGGCCTTGTTTCATGAGTTCAAGCATTGCCTAAAGGATTAATCCCAAAATAGATAAAGCATTTCTTCCATTTTTGCAAAAGTTAACTTTATGTCCAATTGAAAATCCAAGCAGTACAAATGAGATCTAATTGGCACAAGATTATGAGCAAAACACTCTGATCAAGGAGGGATTATGCAGCTCATTAGGGGGCCTCTACTGACCTAGAACACAACTTGGGCATTTGTTGCTTAAAGTGTAAGTAACTTGGCATATTGTAACACAACTCTCATATCAGCTTGCAAACACTTAAGTGAACTTGTGAAACACACTCAAGACATCTCAACCAAGCTATTGCACGACCCTAACACCTCTCATACACTCCCAATCTCAGAATCACCTTCAAACTGCAAAAACAGGGCCAGGCCAGCAGTTTGAGTGCCATCTTCCATTTCCCTCAAGCTCTCTTGCCCAAACCAGTTCACATACATTCCCTAGCATCTATGCAAGCTAACCATGACTTGAAACACGACCTGTAATCCCTCTAACCAGTTCCACCATTTTCAGTTTCTTGTTTTGCAGGTGAAGTGCTCTAGCACGATTCAAAAGCTTTCAAGACAAAGTAAACATTGGAATAGCACCCCAGGACCACAAGGAAGCCTTTCCAATCATCACCTTGCACTGAAAGCTTCCTCATTTCCAGATAGAACTTCAACTGAACAGGTATTTTGGTGAACTTCTATATCTCTTATTAAGCATCATTAACTCTAAGTTTGTGAATAAACAATGTTCTACTCATGCCACTGAACATGTACATGTTTTTACTTTTCATTTCTTTTGCTTGAGCTGTGAGAATTTAAGGTTTGAAAATGGCAGAAAATCGAGGTTAGGATTTGGGGGAGAAGAAATTCTCCCTCATCTTAGAGAGTTAGATCAAGTTCTGCATATGGTTGGATTCGTCTCTTGATGCTGAACATTTTTTATGTTATGAGTTTTCATTAATAAGCCAGGAATCAGGAGTTAGAAGATTGAGAAGAAGGGCGCGCGTTTTTGAACTGGTTTTGTCTGAAGGTTGAAGACAATGTCTTCTTGGGCTGGGCCTGAGCTATTTTCTTATTCACACCACTTTTTTTGTTTTACACCCCTAAGCCCATTTGCTTCATTTTTAATGTTTTTTGACATTTTCTTTTTTTTAGTTGACTCATTTATTTTTTCTCAGCATATTAAAAATATAAAAATATTTTTTCTCATCATTTTTGAATTTATTAGGTATTTATTTGATTTTTATTTTAGTTTGTACATAAATAAATAAATATATACTTTTTGTTTAAAATATTAAAATAGCACAAATATATTTTATACACTTTTATCTTATTTTTACTTCCTGAAAATATTTTATAGAAAAAATACTTTTTTATTTTTTATATTAAATATTATTAATTAATATATATAATACATATCTTATAAATAATATAAATATACATATATATATATATATTAATACATTTAGGGTAAAAATATCAAAAATATACATATTTTTAATTTTTTTAATATTTAACACTAAAAAGACATTTTTATAAATATACTATATTTTATTTTATTTTTGTATGTAAATAGTAAATATTATATGAATTAATTGATTAATATCCCTTTTTGATTAAAAATTAGGGTTTTGCCCTAAATTTGAGAATACTCCAAAAATAATACCTTTTTATTTCTCTTTTTATTTCACATAAATAATATTCTTTTTTTACACATAAAAATTCTTTTTACATTTTGCATATTTATCTCAATTTCCATTTAATTGTACAATTATTTGTCTTGTAAATATTCAAAGAAAATGATGTAATAGTTAGGTTTAAATTCTTGTCTAAATAATCCCCATTTGAAACATTTGTACCCCCCTCCCCATATCATTGTGTTGTAATAGTGTAGGAATTTAATTTTCGCACTTTATAGCTTTCTAAAAATGCTATGCTAGAGTTAGGGTTTGTATGCGAATAAAATGAACAAAAAATAGTTGGACCTAATTTCAAGATAAATAAGCATGAAAATGGACAACACATTTCACACTCGCACCCCTAGGGTATTCCACTTTGTTGCCTTCAAATAATTGGGCCATGTTGCATGTTGAATTTCTTTGGGTAAAACAAACAATCAAATGATCATAGTCCCTCAAAATGTTGCCTAAATGAATGATCAAGTCCCTTTTAAAGAAAAATTGCCCGAAGACATTTAACACTATTGCAATTATGGTCTAAACGATGACCCGCGCCCGTCCCTTTCACCTCCTAAGACAAGATTGCCCACCAAATGCAATGGTGGAACAAAATTGTCAAAAGGTTTAAAACATAACAAAAACCTTTGAGAAAACTTTAGGGTAGATAACTCTTAAGTACTTGTCAATTTGCAAAGAAAACACTTGCCTAATTTCAAACTACGCTTCACAAACACTTTCAAAACAAACTTTCAAAAAAACCTTGAAACATATTTTCAAAAGACAAAACACCTTTTTGTAAAACATTCGAGTAAAGAATTGTTACAAGGGTAGCCTATACAAGGCATCTTTTCAAAACATTTTCAAAACCACACATCAAGCACCATTTCAAACAATTGAAAACCAAGGCAAGTTGATCTAAGCAAGTACCTAAGAGCCCATGGATAACCATGGATAGAAAGGGTGCTAATACCTTCCCTTTCTATAATCTACTCCCCGAACCCAAGAAAAATCTCAAAGGTTTTTGTTGTGCTTTTTAAACCTTTCCTTAGGATAAAATAAAAAGTCGGTGGCGACTCTTGCTCAACCGAAACATTTGCGAAAACAAACGCAAAACCCTAGTCAGTTCTCCCACCGTATCACAGAACTGGCGACTCTGCTGGGGATAATTTAAAAGTGGAGTAACCTTAGGGCTTAAATCACCCTCTTGCATGACTAATTGTTTGATTTGTTTGCTTTATACTTTGGCTCTATTGTTTGGGTTTGCAATCCTACGCCTGGATTTTCGGAAACATTCATAGATAGCAATACGTTGTGGAAACTGTACGGGGTATACCGACACGGTCAAAACAATAGCTATATTAGTGCGACATATTTGTGAGTACCGGTAACCCTTGAGTTCAATCAAGGAGAGTACGGGGCCGCTGAGTGATGTCACTAAGCACTAATGACCTAGAACCTTAATTGACCATCTTGGCCTTTTATTAGGGGTAGTGAGATGACCGGCTTTGGTGCAGTCCGAAGTTGGTAGATACTCGATACTACACTCATTGAGGGTTGTTTTCTTGGAATATTTTGGTCGCTAGTTAAGTGGCTAAACCAAAACCATGAACAATGAAAACAATCCAGTGATATTGAGCTCCTTAGAACCCGGTTACTATGTATAAGACAGGTTTTTAAGCCAACTACACTCAAGAGGGTACTTACCTATGAAACCCCATGCAAGCCTGAAACTAGGGTTTGGTGTGATTTGCTTGTACATGTGTTTTGTGCATACATCATGAACATCATAAAACATCATATGCATTCACTAACCATTTCAAGGGTTTGGATCTTCATCTTTGTTCCTGTTTTGTAGGTCATGGAAGTTCCTCGCAGAAATACCATTCAAGTCAACCTGGTGAGAATCTCTCCTCAACTCAAGGAGATCACTTCAAGAATTCCGGAAAATTCATCCTTCAGTGAAAGACATTGTAGACTGCTCAGCCTAGTCAACACCAACATTGAAGAAGACATGATGAAAGTGCTATTCCAGTTCTTTGACCCTCTTCACCACTGCTTCACTTTCTCTGATTATCAGTTGGTGCCCACTTTGGAGGAGTTTTCTCAACTCCTAAGAATCCCTATCCTTAATCAACTACCCTTCAACGGTACGGAAAAGGAACCAAAGCCGGAAGATGTTGCTCGAGCATTACATCTACAACCATCCGACATCAAGGGGCATTGGGAAACCAGAAGCGGCGTCAAAGGATTCTTAGCAAAATTCTTGTTTGAGAAAGCACAAGAATGTTGGAATTCATTGGACCTACAAGCCTTTGAAGAGATTGTGGCACTCCTTATCTATGGGTTGGTCTTGTTCCCAAATCCTGACCAATTGGTAGATGTCAACACCGTCAAAATCTTCTTGTCCAGAAATCTGATACCGACATTGCTTGGGGACATCCTTCACTCATTTTACACACGAACAATGAGAAAGAGATGCGTTCTCATGTGTTGTACTCCTATCCTTGCAAGGTGGTTTATTTCGCACCTTCCACAATCTGTCCTGAAGAATGACCAAGGCTCAAGGTGGTCCCAACGGTTGATGACTCTTACTCACTCGGATGTACATTGGTGTTCTCGGTCCAGAGAAAATGTCATCATTGTCGATCGTTGCGGAGAATTTCCTAATGTTCCTTTACTTAGAATCAGGTGAGGTATCACCTATAACCCTTGCCTAGCTTTGAGGCAATTTGGATATGTACGGAGGGATGGCCCTCATGACATGTTGATTCCTAACCTAGTTTTTGACTTCGACAACGATGCGCAAGGACTTCGCCAAAGATTCATCAGAGCTTGGGGAAAACTCAACAAGGTTGATAGCAAGACTCTGGGACACAAGAACTCCATCCCTCTTGAGCCCTATCTCAAGTGGGTACGAGCCCGAGCCCAAAGTCTAATGATGCCTTATCCTCATGTACTCCCAGTAATTAAAGAGCCCGTCAATGAAGGAGAGGTTCCCTACACCATCCTACATCCAGACATGCCTACATCGTGGGAGGAAATGCAGAAAAGTTGGATTCAGCTCAAGAAGGAACGGAATACTTTTGAAGCTAGCTTTTACGCCAGTGAGAAGAAGGTTCTAGAGCTTACCCGCCGACTCCACGAGCAAGAGGCCCTCAACACCTACATCGCACCAAAGAGGATGCGCAATGTCTTTCTGCCTTAAGAAGTTTATTTTGTAATATTTGGCCCATGGGGCATTTATGTACTAACAAATTTCTTCTTATTAATATGACGTGCGTTCTTCTTTGTCTGAAACAATTTTGAATGTTCTAAATCCTTGAATACATTGCATACATAAGCATACCATTCATCATGTGCATAAACAGGTCTCACTCCAGGTTTCCTTATCTGTCTGCTGTTTATTTCAGTAGGATGGATCTCGAGCAAACAGTCAAAGACCTACAAGCTCAGAATGCACAATTCCAGCAACTCCTGATGACCTTGGCTAAGGGTCAGGAGGATATCAAGACTCAATTGGGGAATAAGGACCCAGTAAAAAATAAGAAAAAGAGGATTGGGGTGGCTACTTTGGGGAGAAGATTTGACGGAGAAGCTCGGAGAGTGCTTGAATTTCCTCCTACTTCTGATGAAGGGACTAGTAAAAGAGATGGAGCTGCGGTGCCTTCCGAGTCTGATGCGGAAGAAGAAGAGGTTGAAGAGGATGAAGATTATTCTGACCAGCAATACCCTCCAGCTGATGATAAATACAAAGGGTTAGAAGACAGATTGGCCGCCATGGAGTTACAAAGAGTACCGGGCTTGGACTTTGAAGACTTGGGTTTGGTTGCCGGGATTGTGATTCCCCCAAAATTCAAAGTGCCAGTGTTTGTGAGGTATGATGGGCTGTCGTGTCCCAAAATGCATCTCAGGTCCTACGTGAGAAAGATTCAACCCTATACGGCAGATAAGAATCTTTGGATTCATTTCTTTCAAGACAGCCTTTCGGGAGCTCAATTGGAGTGGTTTTATCAGCTAGAAGGAACCAGTGTCAGGAATTGGGAGGATTTGGCCACCGCTTTTTACAAACAATACCAATATAATTCTGATCTTGCTCCTACTCGTACCCAACTTCAGGGTATGTCACTAGGAACAAGTGAGGGATTCAAGGAATATGCACAAAAATGGAGGGATTTGGCTGGCAGGGTGCAGCCTCCTTTAACTGATCGTGAGCTCGTTGATATGTTTCTTGGGACCCTATCTGGGCCATTTTTTAATCATCTAATTGGTAACTCTTCCGCGGGATTTACCGATTTGATCTTAACAGGCGAATGAATAGAAGCTGGCATCAAGTCAGGAAAGATTCAGAAGGGTGTTGCTGCAAGTGTTGAGAAGAAGCCTTTTAAGAAGGAAACAGCTGTGGTATATTCTCAGAGAAGAGCAGGGAAAACGGAGCGTCGGCCAACTGTGGGGGCCGTAATGATTCAAAACACTCCAAGCGAGCAGCCTCGCTACAACCAGTCCAGACCGAATCAACAACGAGTGGAACGGCCACAACGGCAGTTCACCCGTATTAATATGACTCCAGCGCAAGTGCTTCCCCATCTGTTGAAGTTGAACCTCGCCACCATTAAGGAGGCACCAAAGAATGTGAATACGTCCTCTCCGCATTATCATGCCAATGCTAAATGCGCCTACCATTCAGACAGTGTTGGACACGACACCAATGGTTGTTGGGCACTCAAGCATAAAATCCAAGACCTGATAGAGGCTAAGGAGGTAGAGTTTGACGCTCCAGAGAAGCCTAATGTGATATCTGCACCCATGCCGAAGCACGGCCGAAATGTCAACGCCATTGAAGAAGATTTGTATGTTGCTGATGTCAGTGATCTGACTACTCCACTGTTAACTATTAAGTTGAATCTGTTGAGGGCCGGTATCTTCCCGGGATGTAAGGAAGACTGCTATTGTTGCTACTCTCTGCCGTTTGATTGTCCGCTACTGAAGAAAGGCATCCAAGGCCTTATGGATAGTCGACAAATTTTGTTTGAAAACGTTTCTGCCGTTCCAGTTCATACTGAAGATGTCTCAATCATAACCATTCACGCCAATCTTTCCAAGGCCGTCAAAAAGCCTGTTAAGATTACACCAGCTGCGAAATCTGTTCCTTTGAAGATAACAATGCCAGGGCCTGTTCCCTATGTTTCTGAGAAGTCGATACCTTGGAACTATGGCGGTGACGTCTACTACCATGGTATCAAACAAATTGAAATAACTGGAGAAAGTTCGGATGATGAAGAAGCCAGCATTAGTAACATTGCGGGCACTAGCAAAATCACCAGAAGCGGGAGAATATTTTCTCCAAAGATTGCCCCTCCAAGAGCAGTCTTTGGACCCTCATCAGCTAACGAGGTCATCCCTGCACCAATAAAGCTCTCTGCTAGAACTCCTCTGATTGAAGACATTGTTGTTCCTAGTACTGTCTCTCCTACCGTTGCTGACAAAGGTAAGGGAATCCAAGATGAGCCCGTCAGGACGAGGGCTCAACCCTTGGTAATCCCGGAAACCTCCAAGAAGGAAATGGACGAGATTTTGAGGATAATTAAAAGAATTGATTACGATGTGGTGGAACAGTTGGGGCAAACCCCCTCCAAGATCTCCATGCTGACACTACTACTTTGCTCAGAAGCGCACGCTAAAGCCCTGATAAAATTCCTGAAGGCAGCTCATGTGCCCCAGGAAACCTCTGCGGACCAATTTCAGAATTGCGTGGCTAGCCTGACTGCGGACAATGGATTAGGTTTTTCTGATGCCGACCTAACTCCTAAAGGTAGAAATCACAATGATGCTTTGCACATTTCAATCGAGTGTCGAGGAACTACTCTCGCGCATGTCTTGGTTGATACTGGTTCGTCGCTGAATGTTTTGCCTAAGAAGGCCTTGGACCGACTAGATTGTGAGGGATTGGAATTGAAGCCAAGTGATATTGTTGTCAGAGCTTTCGATGGTTCGAAGAGAATGGTCCATGGAGAGGTTGAAATTCCCATCAAGATAGGCACTGAGGTGTTTAAATCCACTTTCTATGTGATGGACATCCGTCCATCATACTCTTTCCTGCTGGGTAGACCTTGGATACACCATGCTGGGGCAGTCACCTCCTCCTTACATCAGATGTTGAAGTATCCTGTCAAGGGAAAGATCATCACTGTCCATGGCGAAGAAGAGTACATGATTAGCCACGTAAATTCTTTCTGGTATGTGGAGGTTGAAGGAGAGTTCATTGAGACGCCGTTTCAACATTTCGAAGAAGTTCTTCCTGAAATATCAGTAGCAAAGTTGGCAGCTGAGACACCGAGACAGATGGCCAGGATGGCATCTCTGGAGGATGCAAGAGCCGCAATAGAAGAAGGGAAGAATTCTGCATGGGGGCAGTTACCTGACATTCCGCATAAGACAGACAAGTTTGGACTAGGGTTCACAGCCGCTGGCCAAAAAGCTATGCGCCGTGCAAAGATTGAAAGGGCGCCAGTCAAAATTTCTCCCTACGGAATCAATGCCCTGGAAGATGAAGACAAGGAGAGCAACATTGAAGAGTGGATTTATCCAACTGTCAAAGGAGGATTGAGCAATTGGGAGGCTAAGGACTTTGTCCCCATCACTTTTATTCCTCAGTAATTTATCTGTTAAACATTTCTTATTTGGTCTGTAATATTTACTTTCAAACAATCCGTACACTATATTTTCACCTCCTGCCTTGCCCGGGGCATATAGGTCCATTTGTAAGGGTTTTGATTATTTTTCATATCCATATGCCATGTTTAATGATTCATTGGATGTTTTTCATTTGATAAACTGCTTATGTTCATTTTCTTTCCTTTTGCATTTTTTGTTTAAGGATGGCTATCCCTTACACACACCCACACTCACCAATGCAGGTACCCATCCACTCCGGATTCCATGGGTGACTATTCTGCTATATCTCTCAATAACTCTGAAGATCTGATCAATCTAGCCGAGTATGAAGATGACGAAGGTTGTTAAGTACCTGGGGAACTAGCCAGACTTCTGCAACAAGAGGAAAGGGCCATCTTACCGCATGAAGAGCCACTGGAAACTGTCAACTTAGGGACCGAGGAAGACCGGAAGGAGGTGCAAGTGGGTGCCAATCTGGAACCAAAAGTCAAGGAGCACTTGGTACAGTTGTTGAATGAGTATGTTGAAATCTTCGCTTGGTCTTATGAGGACATGCCGGGTTTAGACACAGACATCGTGGTTCACCGTCTCCCCACAAGAGAGGATTGTCCGCCGATCAAGCAAAAAGTTCGCCGAATGAGGCCTGACATGTCTGAAAAGATCAAAGCAGAAGTAATGAAGCAATTCGATGCTGGCTTTCTGGCTGTTACGTCCTATCCTCAATGGGTCGCTAACATTGTGCCAGTACCTAAGAAAGATGGCAAAGTCAGGATGTGTGTGGACTACCGGGATTTGAATAGGGCCAGCCCTAAAGATGATTTCCCGCTACCTCACATTGACATCTTGATCGACAATACAGCTCAGCATAAAGTGTTTTCCTTCATGGATGGATTCTCGGGCTACAATCAAATCAAAATGGCCCCCGAGGATATGGAGAAAACAACTTTTGTCACACAATGGGGCACTTTCTGTTACAAGGTGATGCCGTTCGGGCTGAAGAACGCAGGGGCAACTTATCAACGCGCCATGGTAGCTTTATTTCATGATATGATACATCATGAGATTGAAGTTTACGTAGACGATATGATAGCTCGGTCACAAACAGAGGAAGAGCACCTTGAACATCTAGAGAAGCTGTTTTCCAGGTTAAAAGAATACAAGCTCAGGCTGAATCCAAGTAAATGCACTTTTGGAGTTAGGTCTGGTAAACTCCTGGGATTCATTGTAAGCAACAAAGGCATTGAAGTCGATCCGGCAAAAGTAAAAGCAATACAAGAGATGTCGGATCCCCGTACTAAGAAGGAAGTTAGAGGATTCTTGGGGCGCTTAAACTATATTGCCAGATTCATCTCACATCTGACTTCTACCTGTGAACCGATTTTCAAACTCTTGAAGAAAGATCAGGTAGTCGAATGGAACGACGATTGCCAAGCTGCTTTTGATAGAATCAAGGAGTATTTGCTAGAACCTCCTATTCTGATGCCACCCGTCGAAGGAAGACCATTGATCATGTATTTGACCGTCTTGGATAACTCAATGGGGTGTGTTTTGGGCCAGCATGACGAGTCTGGTCGAAAAGAGCATGCTATTTATTACCTTAGCAAAAAGTTTACTGACTGTGAGACTCGCTACTCACTGCTCGAGAAAACTTGCTGCGCTTTGGTATGGGCTGCTCGCCGACTAAGACAGTATATGTTGACTCATACTACCTTGTTGATTTCCAAAATGGATCCTATCAAGTATATCTTCGAAAAGCCCGCTTTATCTGGAAGGATAGCTAGATGGAAAATGATCTTAACTGAGTATGACATCCAGTACACCACCCAAAAAGCTATAAAAGGGAGTGTACTAGCTGACCATCTGGCTCATCAGGCTATCGAAGACTATCAACCCATGAGATTTGACTTCCCAGACGAGGACATCATGAATTTGGACAACGTTGAAGGTGACGGACCGTATGACGGACCTGAAAAGGGATCCCGATGGACCCTGTACTTTAATGGTGCTTCAAATGCACTTGGAAACGGTATTGGCGCAGTACTCATTTCTCCGGAAGGTTGTCACACACATTTCACGGCCCGACTTTGCTTCAGCTGCACAAACAACATGGCTGAGTATGAAGCCTGCATCTTTGGTCTCAAGGCTGCTATAGACTTGGGGATCAAATCTTTGATCGTATTTGGGGACTCGGCTTTGGTTATCAGTCAAATCAAAGGAGAATGGGATACCAAACATCCTAATCTCATCCCATACAAAGAACATGTCCTGACATTGTTGCCGCATTTCGAGCAGATTACCTTCGAGCATTTCCCGCGAGAAAAGAATTAGCTAGCAGATGCTCTAGCCACAATGTCCTCCATGTTTAAACTCAACTGGGATAACGAGGCTCCCCAAATCACCATCGAGCGAATGGATGAACCGGCGCATTGCCACGAGATTAATACCGAAGAAGTAGTGGAACAACCTTGGTTCCATGAAATCAAAAGGTATCTCGAGACCCGAGATTATCCTGAAGGAGCTTCCGTGAATGACAAGAAGTTCTTAAGGAAATTTGCTGCAAAGTTCTTTCTGAGCAACGACATCCTTTACAAACGAAGCCATGATTGTGTATTACTCTGATGTGTAGATAAAGCTGAAGCAGAGTTGATCATGACTGATATACACAGCGGCACATTTGGCACTCACTTGAGCGGGCATACAATGGCTAAGAAGATCCTGAGGGCAGGCTATTACTGGTCTACCATGGAAGCTGATTGCCATCAATATTCCCGTACTTGCCACAAGTGTCAAGTCTATGCTGACAAAGTTCATATTCCTCCAGTTCCTATCAATGTCCTGACTGCTCCGTGGCCCTTTGCAATGTGGGGGATTGATATGATTGGAGAGATCAAGCCCACGGCTTCCAACGGACATCGCTTCATCCTGGTTGCCATTGACTACTTCACTAAATGGGTCGAAGCAGCTTCCTTCGCCTCTGTCACTAAAAATGTGGTTGCCCGCTTTATCAAGCAAAATCTCATATGCCGGTATGGTGTTCCAGACAGGATCATCACAGACAACGGTACAAATCTGAATAACACAATGATCACCGCATTGTGTGAACAGTTCAAGATTTATCATCACAATTCATCTCCCTATCGGCCGAAGATGAACGGTGTTGTTGAAGCTGCGAACAAAAACATTAAGAAAATCATTCAGAAAATGACAGTCACTTATAAAGACTGGCATGAGATGTTACCGTTTTCTCTGCATGGATATCGTACGACGGTACGTACTTCAACCGGGGCAACCCCATTTTCTTTGGTTTATGGCATGGAAGCTGTTTTGCCTATGGAAGTCCAGATCCCTTCTCTACGGATTATGAAGGATGCAGGTTTGAATGAAGATGATTGGATGCAGACCCGACTTGATCAACTCAATATGATCGACGAAAAGCGACTTGCTGCTATATGCCATGGTCAGACGTATCAAAAGCGAATAATCAAGGCCTTCAATAAGAAAGTCAAACGTCAAGTGTATCAAGTCGGAGATCTTGTAATCAAGCGGATTATCTTGCCGCAAAGTGATCCCAGGGGCAAATGGACTCCTACATATGAAGGACCATTTGTGATCAAGAGCATATTTTCTTGTGGTGCAATGATTCTGACCACCATGGACGGTGACGATCTGCCGCACCCTGCGAACACGGACATAGTCAAAAGATACTACGCATAAAATAACCCGACAAGTTGAAAAACCGAAAGGGCGGCTTGGGCAAAAATGGGCATCCCGGTGAGCCGAAAACCCGAAAGGGCGGTTCAGGCAAAAATTAGGGATAAAAATAAAAAAATCTGTACACCCGGCAAGTCGAAAACCCGAAAGGGCGGCTTGGGCAAAAAGGGGTTTCCCGGTGGATCGAAAACCCGAAAGGGCGATTCACGCAAAAGTTAGGGAATTAAAGCGTATGACTATGTCTCGCCGGATCACTTCAAAGACAATCTCTTCATCAATCGGTTCCCGGCTTCTGATCAATCCAGTCATCGTCAAGCGAAGCATTGAACAGACAGATATTCAGAGTTGTGAAAGCTATAGCAGAATGGAATCCCATGGAATTATTTCACATAGCCATCTTTATTTTGTATAAATCTTTCAAATATTTATGACAAAATCCTCTTACTAGGATGATTGTCTCCTTTGTACTAATATACTCATAGAAAATCAATACAAATACTTTTCCCAGAAATTTGTGTCATTTCCTTTTCTTTTTTCTTGCACTATTTGTTTATTTTGAGAAACGTCCAATGTTTTGTTAAATAGGCATATGCATTTGAAACATAATCATTTCCTTATGAACCAAGAAAGAGGATTACTGATAAATCGAAGGTACAGTTGGATAACCCGATACCCTTGCAAAGGAAACCCCTGGGAAATTTGGAATCCATACCCCTAGCAAGACTTGAAGCTCATCAGATCCTGGAAGCTTATCCCCTGCAGAGTACGGACGTCTCTCCCGAATTTTTATTCAAATTTATTCCTCACAAGGACTTATAACTGGGTTATCCTTAGCTAACAACCACGAAAGATCGCACTCGCCAAAATTCTTCCTATCCCCAATGGAGTTCATCAAAGTTCCCCAGCAATGACTTATCTTTACAGTCCATCAGCCAGAAGGTCCTTAGGAATTCAATTCCCCTCAGAGTTTAAGTTTCAATATCCCCAGCGGAGCCAGACTAATGAACCTTTTCCCCACAGAGTTTTAGGAAGGAAAATCTTGAGTTCCCCGGTGAAGTCGCCAGAGTTACTTCCCGCCAAACTGAAGATTCTCAGTCTTGCATCCCAGCATGAGTCTACTAGATTGGTACTCCCCGGTAGAAGTCATCAGGAATTCTCCAGAGGCTTGGTATACAACCCAAGCTCCTTATTCCCCAGTCACAGCCAAGGAATTATTCTTCCCGGCAGCAATCACGATGCTTTTATCTTCAGCCGTCCAGGATTCATCTATCCCCAGCAAGACAGCTCATCGGCTTACATGCGCATTCATTACATTCATATCGTAAACATTGACATAACATATATTGCATCATACATTTCATGCAACATAATTTGGTGTTTAGCTGACATTTTGTCCTTTTCAGGATAAGAATAAAAAGCTATCCTTAACAGTTTCAGATGCAGTTTTACATGGATTCATCATCAAGCAACCCTGCACCGGTTCTTATTCAAATTCAAGATTTCTGAAAATAGTTTACGGGTTCTCCAAGTAACGGATGTTAACCTATCACTTGTTCAGATTCTTCTCAAGACTTCTGAAAACAGTTTACGGATTCTTCCCAACAACGGATGTTAATCTACCAACTTGTTCAGACTCTTCTCAACCGTTGAAAACAGTTTACGGACGCTTCCCAACAATGGATGCTGCTCCATTGCTTATTCAACTTCAAGATTTCTGAAAACAGTTTACGGGTTCTCCAAGTAACGGATGTTAACCTATCGCTTGTTCAGTTTCTTCTCCAGACTTCTGAAAATAGTCTATGGATTCTTCCCAACAACGGATGTCAATCTATCACTTGTTCAGATGCAACCCTTCGAAAACAGTTTACGGACGCTTCCCAACAACGGATGCTGCTCCATTGCTTATTCAACTTCAAGATTTCTGAAAACAGTTCACGGGTTCTCCAAGAAACGGATGTTAACCTATCGCTTATTCAGACTCTTCTCAAACTTCTGAAAACAGTCTACGGATTCCTCCCAACAACGGATGTCAATCTATTGCTTGTTCAGACCCTCAGTTCAGAAATGGTCCAAAGCATGGACACCTTCCTGATACCCATTCCAGATGGCATCTCTAAGCCCATCCTCGACAAGTTTCTGTCGTTCTTCCAGATGGCATCATTAAGCCCATCTCCAGATGGCATCTCTAAGCCCATCCTCGACAAGTTTCTGTCATTCTTCCAGATGGCATCATTAATCCCATCTCCAAATGGCATCTCTAAGCCCATTCCCACATCCATTGCTTTGACGAGTGCAAATTTCCGGGCACTCTAGTGTCCAATCTCCTTTTACCCTCGAGTCACGAAAGGCAAACTTGCCAATCTAACTCTTCGGATCCAAGAAGATTGAACAGGGGCAACTTTTGTACCCCAAAATTTGCCCTCCCATTTCTCAATGATTTCTCATCACAAAACCTTTGAAGCCCAAGATCCAGTTAGGGTTTCATCAGCTCAAGACTTCTCCTTGCACTGTTGACCCAAATTAGGGTTTGTGTTTGCACCAAGATGTTTTGACCTAAAGTGCCTAAGATGACTTTCATGCTTCATATTGGACTCCCAAGTTTATCCACATCAAGTTTCAAGTCTTGATTCCAAGTTTTGCCCAGTCAATTGGACAGTTGACCTATAAATCAACTGTATTGGGGAAAAAGTCAACTGTGGCCATTGACAGTCAAACCTCATGAAAATTGATCCACATCAACATTATAAACTTCCATGAACCATTTGGTCAAGTTTGGATCACAATTCCACAAGAAATTTGATCAGATCACCAAAAGGGCAAAATGGTCATTTTTAGGGTTTTGACTGCACAAAGGCAATTTTTGACTGTTTGACCCAACCAATGGCAAACCAAGCTCATATATGGACTCAAGGACCCCATGGAATTGTCTTGACATTCTCAACAAGTTCAAAAGATCCCAAGTACACAAGATTGACAGTTGAATTTCCCAGTCAATTGATCAATTTTGACTGTATACTGGAAAGTCAAACTTTGACTTTTTGGTCAAAATCAAGAGTCAAGATTCATTTTTCATCAAAACATGCCAAATCATGAAACTTGTTCACCAAGAAATCACAAAATGCAAATTAGGGTTAGAAATTAGAATTTTTCATAACTTAAAATTTTTCTAAGTTATAAAAAAAAACCTAATTTTTTCCCAACTTTGCCCCACTTTTTCACCAAGATCCATTTGGATTCAAACAAAAGTCAAAACATGAAAGTTGTAGCTTGTTGCATAATCTACAACTTTGATTCACAAAATTTTCCCATTTGAGGCTTGTATCTCAAGTTACAAATTTTTGAATAAGGGCACTAAACCGTTCTTAACTTAGTGAAATTTTAACCTATTTTGACAAGGTTTTCTACCCAACTTCAAGGCCATTTTCCATACACTTCCACTTGGAATTTCAATTTGCATTTCAAAGATGGATTGTATTAAACATTCCAAGCTTTCCAAAATGTCCAAGAACTTCTCAAAAAACCTCATAACTTGAGAGAATCGAATTTCACAATATGGCAAAAACTCACTTTTGATTTGAGCATGAACATGTTCATAACTTAAGCCATTTTCAAGTCAGCATAGTTTGTGCTAAATTACAGGTCCTAAAACCCTTTGAAACTCAATAATTCAATGCAAAACCTTTGTGCCAAGGCCTTGTTTCATGAGTTCAAGCATTGCCTAAAGGATTAATCCCAAAATAGATAAAGCATTTCTTCCATTTTTGCAAAAGTTAACTTTATGTCCAATTGAAAATCCAAGCAGTACAAATGAGATCTAATTGGCACAAGATTATGATCAAAACACTCTGATCAAGGAGGGATTATGCAGCTCATTAGGGGGCCTCTACTGACCTAGAACACAACTTGGGCATTTGTTGCTTAAAGTGTAAGTAACTTGGCATATTGTAACACAACTCTCATATCAGCTTGCAAACACTTAAGTGAACTTGTGAAACACACTCAAGACATCTCAACCAAGCTATTGCACGACCCTAACACCTCTCATACACTCCCAATCTCAGAATCACCTTCAAACTGCAAAAACAGGGCCAGACCTGCAGTTTGAGTGCCATCTTCCATTTCCCTCAAGCTCTCTTGCCCAAACCAGTTCACATACATTCCCTAGCATCTATGCAAGCTAACCATGACTTGAAACACGACCTGTAATCCCTCTAACCAGTTCCACCATTTTCAGTTTCTTGTTTTGCAGGTGAAGTGCTCTAGCACGATTCAAAAGCTTTCAAGACAAAGTAAACATTGGAATAGCACCCCTGGACCTCAAGGAAGCCTTTCCAATCATCACCTTGCACTGAAAGCTTCCTCATTGCCAGATAGAACTTCAACTGAACAGGTATTTTGGTGAACTTCTATCTCTCTTATTAAGCATCATTAACTCTAAGTTTGTGAATAAACAATGTTCTACTCATGCCACTGAACATGTACATGTTTTTACTTTTCATTTCTTTTGCTTGAGCTGTGAGAATTTAAGGTTTGAAAATGGAAGAAAATCTAGGTTAGGATTTGGGGGAGAAGAAATTCTCCCTCATCTTAGAGAGTTAGATCAAGTTCTGCATATGGTTGGATTCGTCTCTTGATGCTGAACATTTTTTATGTTATGAGTTTTCATTAATAAGCCAGGAATCAGGAGTTAGAAGATTGAGAAGAAGGGCACGCGTTTTTGAACTGGTTTTGTCTGAAGGTTGAAGACAATGTCTTCTTGGGCTGGGCCAGAGCTATTTTCTTATTCACACCACTTTTTTTATTTTACACCCCTGAGCCCATTTGCTTCATTTTTAATGTTTTTTGACTTTTTCTTTTTTTAGTTGACTCATTTATTTTTTCTCAGCATATTAAAAATATAAAATTATTTTTTCTCATCATTTTTGAATTTATTAGGTATTTATTTGATTTTTCTTTTAGTTTGTACATAAATAAATAAATATATACTTTTTGTTTAAAATATTAAAATAGCACAAATATATTTTATACACTTTTATCTTATTTTTACTTCCTGAAAATATTTTATAGAAAAAATACTTTTTTATTTTTATATTAAATATTATTAATTAATATATATAATACATATCTTGTAAATAATATAAATATACATATATATATATTAATACATTTAGGGTAAAAATATCAAAAATATACATATTTTTATTTTTATTAATATTTAACACTAAAAAGACATTTTTTTATAAATATACTATATTTTATTTTATTTTTGTATGTAAATAGTAAATATTATATGAATTAATTGATTAATATCCCTTTTTGATTAAAAATTAGGGTTTTGCCCTAAATTTGAGAATACTCCAAAAATAATACCTTTTTATTTCTCTTTTTATTTCACATAAATAATATTCTTTTTTTACACATAAAAATTCTTTTTACATTTTGCATATTTATCTCAATTTCCATTTAATTGTACAATTATTTGTCTTGTAAATATTCAAAGAAAATGATGTAATAGTTAGGTTTAAATTCTTGTCTAAATAATTCCCATTTGAAACATTTGTACCCCCCTCCCCATATCATTGTGTTGTAATAGTGTAGGAACTTAATTTTCGCACTTTATCGCTTTCTAAAAATGCTATGCTAGAGTTAGGGTTTGTATGCGAATAAAATGAACAAAAAATAGTTGGACCTAATTTCAAGATAAATAAGCATGAAAATAGACAACACATTTCACACTCGCACCCCTAGGGTATTCCACTTTGTTGCCTTCAAATAATTGGGCCATGTTGCATGTTGAATTTCTTTGGGTAAAACAAACAATCAAATGATCATAGTCCCTCAAAATGTTGCCTAAATGAATGATCAAGTCCCTTTTAAAGAAAAATTGCCCGAAGACATTTAACACTATTGCAATTATGGTCTAAACGATGACCCGCGCCCGTCCCTTTCACCTCCTAAGACAAGATTGCCCACCAAATACAATGGTGGAACAAAATTGTCAAAAGGTTTAAAACATAACAAAAACCTTTGAGAAAACTTTAGGGTAGATAACTCTTAAGTACTTGTCAATTTGCAAAGAAAACACTTGCCTAATTTCAAACTACGCTTCACAAACACTTTCAAAACAAACTTTCAAAAAAACCTTGAAACATCTTTTCAAAAGACAAAATACCTTTTTGTAAAACATTTGAGTAAAGAATTGTTACAAGGGTAGCCTATACAAGGCATCTTTTCAAAACATTTTCAAAACCACACATCAAGCACCATTTCAAACAATTGAAAACCAAGGCAAGTTGATCTAAGCAAGTACCTAAGAGCCCATGGATAACCATGGATAGAAAGGGTGCTAATACCTTCCCTTTCTATAATCTACTCCCCGAACCCAAGAAAAATCTCAAAGGTTTTTGCTGTGCTTTTTAAACCTTTCCTTAGGATAAAATAAAAAGTCGGTGGCGACTCTTGCTCAACCGAAACATTTGCGAAAACAAACGCAAAACCCTAGTCAGTTCTCCCACCGTATCACACATATCATTGCATTACAGGTACCCTTTGTACAGGTCACTTACCTTCTTTGCTGTTTATTTCAGCAGTCATCATGAATCCTGAATCATCCAATGAACAACCTATCAAGGCCCTCTAGGCCCAGAACGCCCAGTTCCAGGAGCTGGTCATGAGCTTAGCCCAAGGACAACAGGAATTGAAGACTCTGCTTTTGAAAAAAAAGAAGAAGAGGACTATTTTGTTCAACCCTAGACGCAGATCTGGGAATACACTGCAGAATGAAGCTGAGCAGACTACTCCATCTGTGGGGGAAGGCAGTCACCAAGAGGGAAGAATTCCTAGTCCCGTAGTCTCTGACACCGAGACAGATTTCAATGATGAACAGTACCCTCCTGCTGAGGACAGGTACAAACAGCTGGAGTACCGGTTAAATGCTATGGAGATCCAACGTGTGCCTGGATTGGACTTTGGGGACCTAGGTTTATCTTATGAGGTGGTGATCCTTCACAAGTTCAAGGCGCCTTCCTTTGTGAAGTACGACGGGGCTTCCTGTCCTAAGCTGCACCTCCGTTCATACGCAAGGAAGATCCAGCCCTACACGGCAAACAATAATCTATGGATCCATTTCTTCCAGGAAAGTCTTTCAGGGACTCAGCTCGAATGGTTCTATCAGTTGGATGGAACCAGTATTCGTAACTGGGAGGACTTGGCAACTGCTTTTTATAAGCAGTATCAGTATAATTCCGACCTCGCTCCTACACGTACCCAACTCCAGGGTATGTCACTAGGGACGGGTGAAGGATTCAAGGAATATGCACAAAGGTGGAGAGACCTGGCTGGAAGGGTGCAACCACCTTTGACTGACCGTGAGCTCGTTGACATGTTCTTGGGGACCCTGTCTGGTCCTTTCTTCAACCATCTGATTGGGAATTCTTCTGCTGGGTTCACAAATTTGATCTTGACCGGGGAGAGGATTGAAGCTGGTATCAAGGCTGGAAAGATTCAAGAAGTTGCACCTGCTGATGCTCATAAAAAAGCCTTACAGTGGGAAGAAGGAGTCCAATGTTGTGCATAGTAAAAAGGGTCGCCATGATCAACATGTAGGGGCAACCCAGATCTCTAATCCTAGGCCTGCTCAACAAGGACAGGGGCAGCAACGTAAGGAGGTCCCACCCAAGAGACAGTTCACTAAGATCAACATGTCACTGGATCAAGCGTTACAGCAAATGTTGAAGGCAAGGCTCATTACCTTAAGGGCTCCTCTCCGGAATCCAAACACTTCTGCTCCTAACTATCATCCCAACGATAGGTGCGCATACCATTCTGATAGCCCGGGGCATACTACGGACAACTGTTGGGCTCTGAAGAACAAGGTCCAAGACATGATTGACGCCCAAGAGATTCAATTTGAAGCACCAGAGACTCCAAACATAATCACTGCTCCTTTGCCCAATCATTGAAGGCTTTTGTTTATTTGGATTTCCGGGTTGTATTTTTCTTTGCTTATACAAACAATTAATGTCATAGCAAACTCTTTTATTTCATTAATACACTGCATATGTCTGTTTTTGAATTAATCCAATTATTTTCACTATATTCAAATTGCTTTAATATTTTTTGTGATGATCAACGCTCGGTTAATAATTCTAAGCCTCTTGAGGGAGGATGACGAAAACGATACCATGATCTTTACAGTATGCTTTTGAACAGACTCCGCTGATGAGGTACAGGCACTGTTTCAATTCCTAAACACCGGAGTTATAAGGAAGATAATCCCTCGTCAGCCCCTCTAAGCCAAAGAAGTAGGAGTTTTTTTTTTCTTTTCAAAAATCAAAACCCTTAATCATAACCTGGGGCAGGGTAGTTCTCTCAGTTGATCCAAGTGCACAACGAATGACACCAAAAGAGGTCCTTACAAAATAAAAGACAGTGATGGTTCCGAATAATCATAAAGACAGGAAGTCATTACCAAAAAAAAAACTAAAGCCCAATAAGTCAAAACCTATGAAGGAGACTTACAAAACTAAGGCATCCCGCTGACTGTAATCACAAAAGAAACAGTTCAGGCAAAAATAGGGATAACGAAATCAAAAAAGAAAGAGGTCTTACAAACCCTCAACACAAAAGGAAATGACTTCCTATTCAAAATAAATTGTCAATATTCGAACCATCACCGGAATATCAGGACAAAGACTCAAACAAGGTCTAACGCATGATCAGCTGAGTTTAGGTTTGAAGAACAACACGAAGAACGGGTGGGTACAAATAAAACTTGAGCCTTTACCCTTTGTTTCTTAAAACCGTGAACCAGGCCACGTTATAACCCTTAAAAGTCCTAGCTGAAGCATGGGTTAGTTCGAAAACATACTATTATGAAAGGTATCCTGACTCCTTAAGGCTTGCGGTAAAATAACGAGTTGACATCACATTTTACAAAATTTGCTTGTTTTACTGAAAAATGCATTTTCAAAAACTTCAAGACAGACGTAAGCTTTGCATTCTTGAAATAATATTGTTTGCATATGACTATTTGTTCGAACAGCAAAGAAATTTGCACGAAGAAATATCTAGTGAACAAAAGCACTTCCAATCAAGGGGCAACATGATCATGGTCTATCATCTGGGGCAGTTAAGTCAAGATTCAGAGAATCTCTCAAAGGCCAAATAGCCTGGGGCAGATCCCCATCTGAATCACTTTGGGCATTGGACACGAATTCCAGCTACGAATCTTGCCTGATCAAACGAAGATCTTTTGGTCACATGGCAACACAATGATAGGGGCACCTCCCTACATCCTGAGAGCATGGACATAGTCGAAAAAATACTACGCGCAATCAAAGACCCGCTAGGTTGACTGGCCTAGGCAAAAATAAGGGCTTCCCGGCAAACCAAAAGGGTTCGGGCAAAAATAAGGGATGAAAAGAAAAAATTTGTACACCCGGCAAGTCGAAAACCTGAGAAGGCGACTAGGGCAAAAATGGGTATCCCGATGGACTGAAAACCCGAAAAGGCGGTCCAGGCAAAAGTTAGGGATTAAAGCGTACGACTATGTCCCGGCATCTCGTCACTTGCCTACCAAAATAAAATTTGTCAATCGGCAGTCATTAAGCACCTCCACAGGTACCTTCTCCCGCAGAAACTGGGGGCAATGAGAATTGTCTAAGCAATCTGGTTGCTCTGTCCACCAAGGTACCAAGGTAAGTTCAGCTGAAGAACATGACCAAGATACCTTCAATCCCCATTGAGTAAGACAAGATTCAGCCATGCTCTCCCCAAGCAGAGTTGGTCTCCCATCAGCCCTAAAAAGGCACAGTACCCCCAGCAAGTCAGCGATACTCTCCCCAAGCAGAGTTAGTCTACTGTCAGCCTTAAGGATGGTGGGTATCCCCAGTAAATCTCAATATTCCCCAGCGGAGTATACAGATGTTCCTAAGCAAGCATCCCCAGAAGTCTTAATATAAGATGGTTCCCCGGCGGAATATCAGACACCTCAGCGGAGCCACTTCCCCAGTACAGTCTTCAAAAATTTCCCCAGGAGAGTTGAATCAATCTCCCCAGTGGATTTTGGAAGCTTATCCCCAGTAGATTCTGGAAGCTTATCCCCGCAGAGTGCAAAAGCCTCTCCCCGGCTTTATTCAGAAGGTTATTCCCCACCAGGGACTAACTGGGTTATCCTCAGCTAATTACCACGGAAAGATCGTCCTCGGTGAAGTTCTTCCTATCCCCCAGCAGAGTTCATCAAATTCCCCAATATAACTTATCAACGGAATCCCCGGCGGAGTTATCTTCAAAACCTCGGCGAAGTATCTCTCCCCACAGAGTAATTCCCCGCAGAGTAATCTCTCCAACAAGTTCATTCCCCAACGGAGTCATCTTCTCCTACCGGTTTATTCTTACAACCATCATCCCCAGCGGAGACGAAGAACTCTACTCTTCAACATCAGCCCAGGATTCAACAAACTTCCCGGCAATCGTCAAGGATTTATTTTCCCAGACGAAAACACATTCATAAACATCACATCTTCATGCATTATGACATGCCTACGCATCATACAACACAAATCTTATTTACTCTTGAGAACATCTTAATATCATACAGTCCATGCACCATGACACTGCATACAACTAACGTTTTGCCTTTTCAGGAAAAGGTCAATCAAAAGATGATTACCATCTACCTCTACAATTCCAGATCAACATTGGTAACAAGCCAGGAAAATTTTGTGGACGACTGATCATGGGTTAATATCTGAAACCAGACAGGACGATCATCCACTTGATCATCATGAAGCAACCCCACACCGGTTCCTTCTCAAACTTCAGATGTAGTTTTACACGAACTCATCATCAGGCAACCCCACACCGGTTCCTTCTCAATTTTCAGACGTAGTCTTACACGGACTTATCATCAAAGTAACCCTACACCGGTTCCTTTTCTTTCAGAAGAAGTCTTACACAGACTTATCATCAAAGTAACCCTACACCGGTTCCTTTTCTTTCAGAATAAGTCTTACACGGACTTATCATCAAAGTAACCCTACACCGGTTCCTTTTCTTTCAGAAAAAATCTTACACGGACTTATCTCAAAGTAACCTTACCTCGGTTCCTCCAGAAGTCTTACACGGACTTATCTCAAGATGACCTTACCCCGGTTCATCAAGAAGTTTCACACGAACTTACCCTGCAGTAACCTTACCCCGGTTCCTCCAGAAGTCTTACACGGACTTATCTCAAGATGACCTTACCCCGATTCATCAAGAAGTTTTACACAAACTTACCCTGCAGTAACCTTACCCCGGTTCCTCCAGAAGTCTTACACGGACTTATCTTAGGGTAACCCTACACCGGTTCCTCCCAAAGTCTTACACGGATTTATCCCAAGGTAACCTTACCCTGGTTCCTCAAGAAGTTTTACACGAACTTATCCCAAAGAAACCCTACACAGGTTCTCTCTCTCCATACGTAGTTTTACACGGACTCGTCATCAAGAAACCCTACACAGGTTCTCTCTTTCCAAAGATGAATTTTTACACGGACTCGTCACCCAGAAACCCTACACAGGTTCTCCATTTCCAAGGATGCAGTTTTACACGGACTCGTCATCAGTAAACCCTACACAGGTTTCCTTCTCATCTCCAGATGCAGTTTCACACGGGCTCATCATCAGAGTAACCCCACATAGGTTTCTTCTCCATTTCAGATGCAGCTTCACACGGGCTCATCATCAGTAAACCCTACACATGTTTCTTTCTTTCAAATGCAGCTTCACACGGGCTCATCATCAGTCAACCCTACACAGGATTCCTTCTTTCCAAGATGCAGTTTTACACGAGCCTATCATCAGGTAACCCTACACAGGTTCCCTCTTTCAACTCACAAAATTACAACTCAACAGACAGTCTCCAAATGGCATCTATAAGCCCATTCCCGACAAGATTCTGTCGCATCTCCAGATGGCATCTATAAGCCCATCCTCCTATCCATCACTTCCAAATGGCATCTATAAGCCCATTCCCGACAAGGTCCTGTCACATCTAGATGGCATCTATAAGACCATCCTCCTATCCACCATCTTTCCAAATGGCATCTATAAGCCCATTCCCGCCATCACACTGCTGATATTCTTCTATGTGAGTGCAAATTTCTGGGCACTCTAGTGTTCAATCATCTTCCACCTTCGGATCACGAAAGGCACACAAGCCAATCTACATCCTCAGGTCTAAGAAGATTGAACAGCGGCAACTGTTGTACCCTAAAATTTTCCCTCCCATATTCTTCAAAGTTTTGACAAGCATCATCTCAATTTGCTCAAGTCTACTCAAAGAGTTGCACAGTCTAAACATCCTCCTAAGCCAGTCAAATTAGGGTTTTGGTTCTTGCAAGGAATTTGAGGTTTTCAAGGGCTCAATCAAGTCACATATGCCTATACACATTGTCAAGCATCTACATGTCAAGTTTCAAGGTTCACAATGCCAGGTTGCACAGTCAAAAGCCCTAATTGCTTCACAATCAACTGTACGGGTAAAATGGTCATTTGGCAGTCAAAAGTCAAACTTTTTGGTCAACATATTATTTTGAGGCCACAATCATCATTTGATCAAGTCTTGATCATGATTCCTCAAGCATGGCTCAAAAATTATCAAGATGTAAAAGTTTCCATTTTTGGACAGTTGAAAAGTCAACTGTAACTTGACCAAGGCATAACTTTTTCATGGTTCATCAGAAAAATCCCATACAATGCTCATTTTGAAGGGGAGAACATTTCCTACAACTCATCTTCACATTCAAAGTCCAAGAAATGCTCTCACAAAAAGTTATCAATTTCAACATTATAGGTCATTTTCAAAAGTCAACAAAAATGCACTTTAAGTCAAAGACCATAACTTGAGATTGGTAAATCCAAATGACATGGGACCAAAGGCATTGGTTAGAGGACTTCAAGACCTTTCCAAAATGTCCAAGAACATGTTCATATGATCAAAATTGAGCAAGATATGCATTGGAGAAGTTGGGAAATTTTTGTGAAATGGCAAAAGTCAACTATCCTTAAAACTTCAATTTTTGACAAAAGGGCCCACTTTCTTCCACTTGATTCAGCCTTGTCATGCCATACACGTGTCCCATGCTTAATTTCAAGATCAAACATTTATGTTTCCATTTTATTTAATTTTTATTGATTTAATTCATTTTAAATCCATAATAATTGAAATAAAATCAAAAAAATTAAATGGAATGGTATCTTGTGGTTTGAATAGCTTTCATGTATCATTTTCCAGCTCACAAATTCGTGCCAAGCCATTTTGAGCATAAAATCCAAGTTTTGCTCCAAAAATGGAAAGATTTCAATGGTGGTTAAACAAGAATCTCCAAACATCAATGCAATGGATCCCAAGCCTAGTTGCTGACCTAATTTCATTCACATATACATATGCAAGCATTCCAAACCTCTTTACATGTGCAAAAGCTGCTGCAAACCCTTATGCCATATTGAAAAAAATTCAAGAAAACTCAAAACTGTTTTCTCACTTCCAGGGCCTTTCAAAGCGATTTAAGGATTCAAACACGTTACTGGACCTCTCAGAAACCTTTTGGAATCAAAACCACGTGCTAAGGCCTAAGAAATCGTTCTACACGAACTCACAGTTTGCATATTTTTTTCACAATCGTAATTCATAATTCATGCATCATTATGATTTCTTGGTTGTTTAATGTTGTTAGAGCCCACAGGAAACTAATGGCGTGGTTCAATTGGATTATGGTGTCCTGAATCAAAAGATACCATTGTCAAAATCTAGGGTTTCCAAGCTGCGAATTTGGGGCTTTGCTGTATCAGAAAAATTAGACCTTGAGACGCCCATGGTTGAAACCGGCTTGACAAGACGAACACACTCAGACCCTCACGAACAATTTATATAGAGCATAGCTCTATTCGCTATTTTTTGTCGTTCCATTTTGTGGGGGTTAAAAACCCCCGCTATCTAATTGTCTTTTTTACAGGTGAATGGAGACGATGACGTGGTGATGTATGGCTGGATAGTTCAAAAAAGGCGCGCGCTTTTTGAGTGTACATCATGTTCATTAATTTTCCAATATAATATTTTCTCTTTGTTATACTAATGACTAAAAGCAGGTGGTTGGGTTGGTGGAAAGCGTGTGCAGCAACCATTGGGACCTGGGTTCGATTCCCAGGTCCCCCAAATTCCTTGTTTCCATTTTTCTCAATACATTCACATGCAGGCTTCATGAAAGAGTCCACCATAAACCTCACGCTGCAGCTTGCCAAGTGGCCACGATCACTGATCCAAAGGCCTGGATTGGACGAACGCCGTGCTCTCTGGTCAACCATGCGTTGGACAATCAGAAAGTCAAAGGCTTGAGCTTAGTGGGCCAGATTGCTAGCATACCTCCATATTGGGCCCAACACCCCCCTGGTCTTTGTTACTCTTTTTATTTTCTTTTCTTTATAATTTCTTTTTATTAATTATTAGTATTATTATTTAATTCACAGATAATTATTTTCATAAACAAAAAAATCAGAAAAAACTAATATTTTTATTATTCTTATTTATTAATTTCACTACTAATTATTTTTGTAAATAAAACACTAATAAATTGATTTAGTTTAATTAGGTAGTTTTAATTTCCTTTTCCAATAAATAAAAATGAATTAGACTTAGGTTTTTTTTTCTTTTAACTTTAAATTTCTTATTTTTATTTTCATTAAAAACATAAAAACACAAAAATATTTTTCTTTTAATTAAATTAATTAATTAGTAATTAGGCTTAATTTCATTAATTGCAAAAAAGACAAATTCAATTCTTTCTCAAAAAAAGGGTCAAAACCCTAAGGACGTCCCGATTCATTCTTTCGCGTGTATTTATTTTTTTAATTCATTATTATGTATCTGCTCCGGAAATGTAACAGTTAATTAGGACCTCCTTTATCGCTTTATTTATTTTCTCGCACTTTATTTCCAAACGGGTTTTTGTTTTTTGGCGATGTATAGACCCGCGCCTTGTAATAGCTAGATTTACTTTTCCGCACTTTATTTCCTGCAAATCATTTAACTGTTAATATGCCTGCAAGAATGTATGCCAAATAAAAATCAATCCGTAGCTCACAAATACATGTACAAGATAAACATTAATATGAAACAACACACATGCACATGCCACTCTTAGGGTACGCCTCACTGGTTGCCTCGAACGTGGTCATTAAGTATAGGGTGTTTTAGAGGTCGTCCTCTTGTCTAAAGATCCAGTTGCCTCGAAACGGTTGCCTCGGATAAAAGGATCTAGGACACTAGGGTTACCACTAAGGTGTCCTACCATTGCTTTGGTGACCACATGTCCCTAATAATCGAATTGACCCGAATACCTCCAACGATGGGGCTACATACCTCTCAATGGTGGGATAGCACTATCTAAAGGTCTCTTACACAGCCTAATTCCTTAGAGTATATAGATTCTCATGGGTACTTGCTCTTTTCAAAACAAACAAAACAACTTTTCGCACCTACACTTTCAAAAGGTTTTCAAACAAATTTTTCATACACTCTTGAGGACAGATACAAGAGTTACTTAGAAATTTTTCAAACAAAACTTTTTCAAAACCCACACACACTTGAAAAGCAAACAATTTTTGAAAACATAAGAGCAAGTACCTAAGAGCCCGTGGATAACCACGGATAGAAAGGGTGCTAACACCTTCCCTTTCTATAAATCTACCTCCCGAACCGAGAAACATTCTCAAAAAAGGAATTTTGCTGTGCTTTTGTCCTTTCCATGTTGGAGAACATAAAAGACGGTGGCGACTCTTGCTTACCGCGACATTTCGCGAAACCAGCTTAAACAACAGTCAGTTCTATTTCCACCGATCACACAAGGTATCTTAGTATTATTTTTTAGGGACTAATATCATTTGAAAGGCAACTTAGATAGCGTCATCGAGGGACTATGATCTTGTATTTGCTTTGTTTTTTCTAAGATACCTTACATGCGTAATATGGCCATTTTGTATAAGGCAACCAAGTGGGATAACCCTAGGGGTGCTTATGTGTAAATGTATTATTTTCATGCTTATTTTTGTCTTGAATTAGGGTTTTCTAAGTATTGGTTTTAGTCTTTCCATACAAACCCTAATTACTAGTATGTTATATATAAAAGCGATAAATTGTGAAATTTAAAGGTACTACGCTATTACAACATTTGTGGGAAGGGGGTATACAAATTGAATGGGGATTGCAAAAATATAAACCACGTTAGTCTATTACAACCATATTGAATAGGTATTGATGTGCAAAAATTTAAGTGTACAAGATGAAATAAATATACAAGAAATGTATTTGTTAAGAAAATGGGTATTTTTGGATTTTTATGAGAAAAAGGGAAATTGTTTTAACCTAATTAATTAAAGAAAATAATTAATTAAACTTGAATTTATTTAAGAAAAGATTTAAAATAAAACCCTAGTTCTATTGATTAATCAAAAGAAAATAAGTTTAAGAAAAATATTTTTTAGTATTTTTATCTTGAAAATATTTATGACATTATAAAATATTTTTGGCCTTTCTATATTAAAATAATATATTTAATAGGTGTAAAAGAAAATAAGTAAATAACCTAGTTTTAATTAAATTTACAAGATAATAAGTAAAAATAAATAAGGTATGATTAATAAAATAATTTTTATGTGAGAAAAATAAATAAACTAAGTTAAAATGAAAATCTAATATTTTTTTGTTTTTTTTAGGATTTTTTAGTGCTAGGAAAATATTTTAAGAAAATAAATAAAATAAAAATAAAGAAATAAAATAAAATTGGGCCAAGGTGCAAATAGCCTGCAGGGGGGGTGAGGAATAACAAAAAAACATAGGCCCAAAGCTAGAGCCCAGCGCCTGCAAAAAAAGTCAGAAAAGGCAAAAAATGTAAAAAATACAAAAGGGTGCCACTGGGGCTCGAACCCAGGTCCCATAGGTTGCAGGCGCGCGCTTCTACCACTAGGGTGGCTATACATTCGTTAACATAAGCAAAACAATAAATATACAAGGAAAAATGCTCCTTGACGAATTCATCTTCAACCTCCAGCCAGACCAACTGTAACTTGCTCATTTCTCATCAAAAATGAAAACTGTAAACATGAAACGCGTAGCAAATTTTCTCACGGTTTCAGAAACTTAAAAATCAGAACCATAAAAATCTCAGAAATTTTAGTTTCAAAATTCTCTAAGCTCAAGCAAAATTAATGGAATTGATTCTATGTGATGTTTAGAAACTTTAGAAACAAAAAGGCCAAGAAACGCACGAGTTTGTGTGAAAATGGATGTATGAAGTGTGATTATGATTTATAGGTTCTTTCAAGGCTTAGGAATTCGTGTGTTTGTGTCAAATGGTTTGTGTATGTATAAACAAAAGTGTTTGAGTGCATTGGCAAGTCAGAAGTACAAGTTCTTAGCTTTTGGTTAGGTTGCTTGATTTTGAAGAAAAGAGGGAAAACTGTTTCAAGAAGAGGTACACGCATGGTATGAGTGATTGTAAGTGTTTGAAAACATTTTTCATGAGTTATAGGACATGTTTGATCAGAAGAGAACAAGTTCAAGGCTCAAGAACAAGTTTTGTACAAAAAGTCACTTTATCAAAATGACAATGTAACCTTTCTTCCAAAAATGGATAAAAAGCATGTCCATGCATTGAATGCTTGGAGTGAGGCTTCTAATAGCTGTGTAAATCATTAATTATGGAGTGCCTAATAAGTTTTAGGCCTGCAAAGTAGTGCTTATGCAACATAGTTTTAATTTGAATTTTGTTCATCACTAAAATGACTTGTAATAAAAGTGATAAAACCCTAACTTCATCTCTTCGATTCTCCCTACTCAAGAATGATCTCAAGGAGTTCTTGGACATTTTGGAAATCTTGAAATGTGCTTTACAACCAATATTTGAATTGATTTTGAATATTCCCATTGTAACTATATGAAAAAGTGTCATGAAGTTAGGTCAAAATCTTGGCCAAATTAGGGCAAAATTTCACTAAGTGTTTAGTTTCATGACCATATGTTCTTAAAATTATAACTTGAGATCCAAGCATTTTTGGAAGAAGTTGTGTGAAGAAAAGTTGTATATTTCATGGAGATATACATCTTTTATGTTGGAAGTTTCTCTTGAATAATCTTGAATCATGGTGAAAATTTTGCTCAAAGTTATGAAAAAAATAAGAAATTTCCAACACTTAGAAAAATTTCTAAGTTTAGAAATTTTGACTTTTCAAAATGGAATCTTGACTTTTTGATTTCTTGATGAATAAGTTTCATATTTTGATATTTTTTAATGAATTATTATCTTTGGCACTTAAATTTGACCAAAAAGTCAAAGTTTGACTTTTCAGTATACAATTAACTTTTGATTACTTGACTGAAAAATTCATCTGTCAATCCAATGGACTTGTAATGTTTTGAACCATGTCATTAGGTAAAAATGATGCAATTTGGCTCTTGAGATCATTCCTTGAACCAATTGACCATTTGCTAGGTCAAAAATCAGAAATTTCCCTTTCCCAGTTAAAACCCTAATTTTGACCATTTTGCCCTTTTGGTGATTTGATCAAATTTCTTGAGGATTTGTTGTCCAAACTTGATCAAATGATACATATGGGTTTAAAATGTTGATGTGGATAAAAAATTATGAAGTTTGACTGTAAATTGTCTATAGTTGACTTTTCCCCCAATACAACTAATTTTTAGGTCAACTGTTCAATTGATTGAGCAAAAGTGTGATCCAAGGCTTGAAACTTGACATGAGTAATCTTGGGGGTCCATAATGATCCATGAAAGTCATATGGGGCATTGGAAGTTCAAAAATCCTTGTGCAAACTTAAACCCTAATTTTGGTCATCAGTGCTTAAGGAGGTGTCTTGAGCTGATCAAACCCTAATGCAGTCTTGAGTCAAGGATATCTTGTGAATAAATTCTTGATAAGTGAGAGGGAAAATTTTGGGGTACAACAGTTGCCCTTGTTCAATCTTCTTAAACCTGAAGAGTTAGACTAGCGAGTTTTTCTATTCGTGACTCGAAGGTGGAAGATGATTGGACACTAGAGTGCCCAGAAATTTGCACTCGGTGATGTGATGGTAGAGGGAATGGGCTTAAAGATGCCCTTTGGAGGAATGATGGAAATTTTTTTGGATATGGGCTTGTAGATGTCGTCCCGAAATGATTGTTGAACCGTATTTGTAAGCTGAAACTGAATGAGTATCAGAATGGCGTCCATGTCTGGAGCATATCTGAATTGTATCTGAAAGCTTAATCTGAATGAGTATCAGGATGGCATCCGTGTCTGGAGCGTATCTAAACTGTATCTGAAAGTTGATTCTGAATGAGTATCAGAATGACATTCGTGTCTGGAGCGTATCTAAACTGTATCTAAGAGTGAATCTGAATGAGTATCAGGATGGCGTCCGTGTTCGGAGCGTATCTGAAAGTTGAAACTGAAAGAGTATCAGAATGGCATCCGTGTCTGGAGCGTATCTAAACTGTATTTGAAAACTTTGAACATTGTTAATGGTAGCTGTTAACCTTATCCTGAAAAGGGTAAAATGTTAGCCAAAATGTAAAGTCATGTTGTATAAAGTTCATGGTATGATGCATTCGTGTTATCAATGTTTATGATATATGGATGCGATGTATGCGTATGTGAGCCAATCTGCTGCACTGTTGTTGGATTGGGAAAATAAATCCCTGGCTACTGCTAAGGAGATGTAAGTCTTCATGTTGTGAAGTTGAAGTGTTGATGAATTTCCATCTAGAGAAATAAACTCTATTGTCAGGGAAATGTCGCGTACTGCTTGTAAAATCCTATTGGGAAATCCTGAGAAATTCGGCGGCTTCTACCGGGGATTGATAAAATGGAAGTTTTGTTCCGCAGGGGATTAAACCGCATATTGTGGGGAATTTTATGGAGATAAACTTAGAGATATTTCCATATCTCTTAAAGCCATCAATGATTGCCTTTTATTTTGTTTATTTGTAAACAGTAATTATGTTCAAATGCATATGTTCAAAAATGAACCATTTGACGTTTTTGTAAACAAAACACAAGAGTAAAGAAAAACAGATAGTTTTGCACTTTCAAAGGGATATCTTTGTATTTACTTTGAGTAAGTATTTTTGTACAATGAGACAAACATTCTAGTAAGAGAATTCTGTTGTAAAAAATGAAAATTTTGATACAAACAAAAGATAGCTATGTGTGATAATCCCATGGGGTTCCCATTCTGCTATAGCCTTCGTATCTCTGAGCATCTTGTCTGTTTGTTGCCTCTTCCAAAGATGATTGAATTGATCAGAACCTCTGAGTTTGTAAATGGAAGTCAAAGGTTGTCCGTAAGGTGATCCAACGGGACATAGTCACACGCTTTAATTCTATAACTTTTGCCTAGACCGCCCTTTCGGGTTTTCAGTCCACTGGGAAACCCTTTTTTGCCCAAGTCGCCCTTTCGGGTTTTCAACTTGTCGAGTGTACAGATTTTTGTTTTATCCCTAATTTTTTGCCTGAACCTTTTTGGTTCACCGGGATACCCATGTTTTTCCTAGGTGTGTCAACCTAGCGGATCTCTTATGCATAATATCTTTTGACTATGTCTACGTTCGCAGGGTGCGGAAGGTCGTCGCCATCCATGGTGGTCAAGATCATTGCTCCACCATAGAATATGTTTTTGATTACAAATGGTCCTTCGTATGTAGGAGTCCATTTTCTCCTGGGATCACCTTGCGACAGTATGATACGTTTGATCACTAGATCTCCAACTTGATACACTTGACGTCTGACCTTTTTGTTGAAAGCCTTGATCATCCGCTTTTGATACATTTGACCATGACAGACGGCGGTAAGCCTTTTCTCATCAATCAAGTTTAATTGATAAAGTCGAGTCTGGATCCAATCGTCTTTATTCAGCCCTGCATCCTTCATAATTCTCCGAGAGAGGATCTGGACCTCAATAGGCAAGACAACTTCCATGCCGTAAACTGGAGAATAGGGTGTTTCCCCAGTTGACGTGCGAGTTGTGGTACGATACCCGTGGAGAGAGAATGGTAGCATCTCATGACAGTCTTTGTATGTGACTGTCATTTTCTGTATGATCTTTTTGATATTCTTACGCGCGGCTTCTACAACATCATTCATCTTTGGCCCGTAAGGGGAAGAATTGTGATGTTGGATCTTGAATTGCCCACACAGGGCGGTGATCATAGTATTTTTTAGGTTCGTACCATTGTATAAAATGATCCTCTCCGGGATACCGTACCGACAGATGAGATTCTGCTTGATGAACCGGGCGACAACATTCTTGGTAACGAAAGCGAAAGAAGCTGCTTCCATCCACTTGGTAAAATAGTCAATGGCCACTAAGATCAAGTGGTTTCCATTAGAGGCCGTGGGCTTGATTTCCCCAATCATATCAATTCCCCACATAGCAAAGGGCCAAGGAGCCGTCAAGACATTCAGAGGAACCGGAGGTACGTGCACCTTGTCAGCATAAATCTGACACTTGTGGCAAGTTCGAGAGTGTTGATAGAAATCTGCTTCCATGGTAGACCAGTAATAGCCTTCCCATAGGATTTTATTTGCCATTGTATACCCACTGGAATGGGTGCCGAAAGCGCCTTCATGTAACTCGGCCATGATCCTTTCAGCTTCAACCTTGTCTACACACTGAAGTAACATAGAGTCATGGTTATGTTTGTAAAGAATTCTATTACTAAGGAAGAATTTAGCGGAGAATCTCCTTAAGAACTTCTTATCGCTTACTGAAGATCCTTCTGGATATTCTTAGGTTTCGAGATACCTCTTGACTTCGTGAAACCAAGGTTGGTCCATTACGTCTTCAGTATTAATCTCGTGACAGTGTGCTGGTTCATCCCTTCGTTCAATGGTAATCTGGGGAGCCTCGTTATCCCATTTAAGTTTAAACATAGATGACATTGTGGCTAGTGCGTCTGCTAGCGGATTTTCTTCTCGCGGGAAGTGCTCGAAGGTAATCTTCTCAAAATGATGAAGCAATGTCAAAACATGTTCTTTGTAAGGGATAATGTTAGGGTGTTTGGTGTCCCATTCCCCTTTGATCTGGCTGATAACCAAAGCTGAATCTCCAAATACATTCAAGGATTTGATCCCCAAGTCTATGGCAGCTTCGAGACCAAAGATGCACGCTTCATATTCCTCCATTTTTTTGTACAGTTGAAGCAGAGTCTTGTCGTAAAGGGAGTGTGACATCCTTCTGGAGATATGAGTACAACACCAATACCATTGCTGAGTGCTTTAGATGCCCCATCAAAAACCAGGGTCCATCGGGATCCCTTTTCAAGTCCGTCATATGGCCTGAATTCTTCATAGTTGTTTACCATCAAGATGTCTTCGTCTGGAAATTCGAACTTCATGGATTGGTCGTCTTCCACATCTTGGTGAGAAAGGTGATCAACTAGTACACTGCCCTTTATTGCTTTTTGGGTAGTATACTGTATGTCATATTCTGTCAGGATCATCTTCCATCTCGCTATTCTCCCAAAGAGCGCAGGCTTCTCGAAGATGTATTTTATTGGATCCATTTTAGATATAAACAAGGTAGTATGGGTCAAAATATATTGTCTTAGCCGGCGAGCAGCCCATGCTAGAGCGCAGCAAGTTTTCTCGAGCAATGAATATCTTGTTTCACAGTCGGTAAACTTTTTGCTCAGGTAATAAATAGCATGCTCTTTTCGACCAGACTCGTCATGCTACCCCAGCACACACCCATTGAATTTTCCAAAATGATTAGATACATGATCAATGGTCTTCCCTCGACTGGTGGCATTAAAACAGGAGGCTCTTGCAGGTACTCTTTGATCTTGTCAAAAGCAGTTTGGCACTCATCATTCCATTTGACTACTTTATCTTTCTTCAATAACTTGAAGATTAGTTCACAAGTAGCTGTCAGGTGAGAAATGAATCTGGAAATGTAGTTCAAACGTCCCAAGAATCCTCTGACTTCCTTCTCAGTACGAGGAGCAGGCATCTCTTGTATCGCTTTCACCTTGGCGGGATCCACTTCAATACCTTTATTGATGACGACAAAGCGTATGAGTTTACCATACCTCACCCCAAACGTGAATTTATTTGGGTTCAACCTCAACTTGTATTTCTTTAGCCTCTCAAACAGTTTGTGTAAATGATCAATATGCTCTTCTTCTGTTTGAGATCTAGCTATCATGTCATCCACATAGACCTCTATTTCGTGATGTATCATTTCATGAAATAGAGCGACCATGGCGCGATGATAGGTTGCCCCAACATTTTTCAGTATGAGTGGCATGACCTTGTAGCAGAATGTCCCCCATTGTGTGACAAAGCTTGTCTTCTCCATGTCCTCAGGCGCCATTTTGATTTGGTTGTAACCTGAGAAACCGTCCATGAAGGAAAACACTTTGTGTTGTGCCGTATTATCAACTAGGATATCAATATGGGGAAGTAGGAAATCATCCTTAGGGCTTTCCCTATTCAAATCTCTATAGTCCATGCACATTCGTACCTTGCCGTCATTTTTGGGCACGGGAACAACATTGGCAACCCATTGTGGATAAGAGGTGACAGCCAAGAATCTGGCATTGAATTACTTCATGACTTTGGCTTTAATCTTCTCTTACATATCTGTTCGCATTCAACGAACCTTTTGTTTTACTGGTGGACAGTCTTCTTTTGGAGGTAGACGATGTACCACAATATCTGCATCAAGTCCTGACATGTCTTCATACGACCAGGCAAAGATTTCAACATACTCGTGTAAAATTTGAATCAGACACTCTTTGATATTGGGTTCCAGATTGGCACCCACCTATACTTCTCTTTTGCCTTCTTTGGTACCTAGATTGATTATATCCACTGGTTCCTCGTAGGGCTGAATGATTCTCTCTTCTTGTTGTAGTAATCTGGAAAGTTCCCCTGGTACTTCACAATATTCCTCAACTTCGTCTTCGGCTTGGTAGATTAGATTTTCAGAGTCACAAAAAGCCATAGCAGAACTGTTACCCATGGGATCCTGAATGGATGTAGACTTGCATTGTGGATGTGAGTGTGTGTATGAGTATAGCTAACTTTGAAAGAAATGGAAATTTAAAAAGGAAAAATAATGAGCATAAAGTTTGTATGCAAAAATGTCCATGATTCATTGTTGTTATATGAAAATGAGATAATAACCCTTACAAGTGGACCATTGTGCCTCAGGTAAGACGCAAGATTTTAAGAGTCTGAATTGTTTTAATATTACAGATCCAACAAAATGTAAAGATAAATTACTGTAGGATAAAAGTGATCAGGATAAAGTCTCTAGCCTCCCAGTTACTGAGCCCTCCGCTGATAGTTGGGAAAATTCAATCCTCCAGGTTATAGTTGTCTTCATCATCCTCTACTGCATTGACTTTGCAGTTGCTGATCTTCAAGGGTGGTCCTCTGGCACGAGCACAACGTACAACCTTCTGGGCACCTGAAGTGAAACCCAGACCGAACTTTTCAGATTTGTGTGAGATATCCGGGAGTTGTCCCTAAATAGTGCACCCACCTTCTTCTATTACTGCCTTGGCATCTTTTAAAGACGACATCCTGAGCGGAGGCCTTATGACCTTGGGAACTTAAGACATAGCCTTGGTTACTGCTGTAGCCGTATAAATGTTCAAGACTAAGCCATTGGATTGACTAGACTTTATACAAATCAAAATAAAAATCGCCACCGCGCTTTATTGTTTCCAAAGGAATGGGAAAAGAGCGAATAACCCAAAAGAGGGGGAAAGATTCAAGGTAAGGGGGTTGGTTATGCAAAGGGAAGGTATTAGCACCCTAAACATCTACGGTACTCCGCAGGAACCTCTTTGTAAAATATGTATATTTGGCTATAAAAATGTGTTATATATAAAATGGATGGTGGAGGTGAGAAGAGAAGTATTTTTTTATGATTTTTGCACCCGCCGTGGTTGTGAACCTTTAGTGCATATGTACCACCTTTCGTGTAATAGGAGATCAGGGTACACTTAGTTCTTCTTTTAGAAATTTGAAACACAAGTGTGTTGGTTAATTTTAAGAGATAAGACATCATCGTCATTGTCCGTGTGGAAAACATACTTACTACCCACAATCATGAGAAAGGAGAATTTGCATCATCTAAAAGTGGAGGATATGGCTTGGATCTTAAAATCAATAATGCCTCACACAACACCCAAGTGGAAAATATCTCACTTCACTACATATTGTAGAAGTATAGTTGTTTGCATCACTACAAGGATTGACAAGAGTATAATCTTTTGAGAAAAAGTTTAAAGATAAAGAAGCCAAAGTGGAAAAATGGTTTGAAATAAGATTGATTGACTTTTAGTCTTCTCACAAGAATGTCAAGGTATTATTAAATTGATTGAAGTTTATTTATGAAAATATTTTGAAAATGCATGGACATAAGTCCAAGTTTATTATGAAAGTATTTCAAGTTTAGAAACAAGAAGAGTTTTCAAAAGGAGGGAGAATATTTTTGAAATTAAAGAAGATGGGAGGAGAAGAAGAGGCTATCCTAAAGCATAAGTAAAAGCTAAGGATAAAAACCATCTAACCAACAAGAAGCCAAAACTTGACATTATGAGCCAAAGTAGAATTCCCATTCTTTGGATTGAAACCAAGCAAGCAAAGATACTAGACCTCTTGAGAGAACCAAACTTTAAGTGTATTAAGTCTTCGCAAAAATTGGGCAAGGTAACAGCTGTATACGGGTGAATTCTAGATTACAAACAGAGAATGTAATCACAAAAACCTGCACACAAAAGCAAACAAGCAACCCAATATCTTGAGGTAAACCTCAAGAACTCCAGACAAAATAATCAGATAAGATCACAAGGTCTCCAAGATAGGCCAATGTTTCTAATCCTAAGTCCAAGAAAAAGTCCCATGCTCCATCATGCCAAGGATAGTAACCAAATAGTCCAAGTACCATTAAAAGTTTTTTAGGGTTTATGTTGATTATTAAGTATCTTAAACAAAGAAAAGAAAAGCTGAACTGAGCAATGTAAAAATGGCAAGAAAATAAATGCTCAAATGAGAAAAGATGAAAATGGCATGAAATGTAATAGCTAAAAAAATAAATAGTACATAAAGCATAAAAAAGAATAAAAGCATAAGATAAAACAAGTCAATAATTAGTGGTTAGTTGGATGACCATCTTGAAACTTGCATTTGGAACTCATTAGAGGATTGGTAGAACCAAAGCCTCCACACAACAAGTTGCATTTGCTTTTTGTCAAGTATATCATCCACTTGGAATTCTCACAAGTACTATTTAATGATCAACGATGTTTAAGTGATCCGCGTTGACCAAAGGTGTTGTAGATCCATTAGAGGATTGGTAGAACCAAAGCCTCCATACAATGAATCTCAAGGTTATTGGATCAAAGAGATTAAATTAACATACTTGGGTTTGCAATCATAAGTTTGGGAATGATCATTTATTCGAATCGGGACAAAATTTAGCGCTATGTTAAGCAATCGTAAGTGGACTTATATAGAAGTCGCACCTATTTTGAGGTCAGTCAATAGCAATTTATGCACCATTTGTTTTGAGACATGATATAGAGATCATGCTCCAATAATACTTAGTGCAATAAAAAGGGGATGGGATGAAGAGGATTTGGATAAAAAATAATATACAAACCACATTTGAATTAAATTATTATCAAACTATTATTAAAATCATTCATCCATTTTTGTGGAGTTAATCTCAACAACATGGATCCAATGATGTTAATAAAGTTCATGATCCAAAACCTAACCCAAGATTAGCCAGAAAATAATCATAAAAATAATATTATATTTAATATATACATAAAAATATGTTTAAAAATAGAAAAATAATGAGGAAAATATCAATTATGTTCAAATTAACCATGAAGTGAAAAATAAGGCCATAGAAAAATCAGAAATGGATCCAAATATTTTTAATAAAAATTTGGTAATTTTTAAAAAGTCAGAAACTATTTTTAAACTATTTAAAATTGTTCAAACAAACATAAAATATGTATAAAATAGTAAAGCTCAACATAAAATTCCATAAAATTTTCAGAAAGTCAAAAATATGCAAAATAATATTTATGAATTTTTTCAGAATTAAAAAAAATGTCAGAAAGTATTTTTTAAGAATTAAAAGAAAGCAAATAATACAAAAATTATAAAAAAATACCAAATGTTAAAATAAAAATGTAAAAAAAAGTCATGAGATCAGAAATAATTCAAAGTATTTTTCTGAATTTTTTCTGAATTTTTGGATAAAAAATAAAAGAGTTATGAATTTTTGAAAATTTAATCAAATAAAATATAAAATCAGAAAATAAAATAAAACCAATAAGATGTGGACCATCAGATCATAGTCAAAACGCGTTAGTAAGCTAATCCAATGGACCAGACGCGCTTTGCTTGATATGGACCTTAGTGAAATGCACATGGGATCAGAAAAAGGGCAACCAATGAAATTAAAACGTTTAGCACACTATCATTGGCTGAGACGAGACATGTCATCATCTTCAACCTCCAGACACCTTGCAATGGGGATTTTGTGAGATCCTTCAAATGGAAAAATTAGGATCTCAAGCTAGCATCATTGAACTCGTCTCTTCAAGACGATTCTAACACAACCATCGCGCCAAATTTATATAAGGTATGGAGAGAGATGTGAATCAAAAACCCAGAAAGTAGCGAGAACCTTCAATTTGAGATTTATCTCACAATTCTAAATGGATTTAAAAATTGTACGCAACATTAGAATCAGACAAAGGAGTAGAACAGATTAGTGCTTGATTTGGATCCAAATGGTGGAGAATTCTACCTTTTCGAAGTTCAAGTAAGAAGCTCTGAAACTGGACTTATATAGCTTGAATTATGGCTCATTTTGATTGGTTTAAGTGCTGGAGAGTTTGTATGATGCTCAAGGATGATGAATGCGCAAAGAATTTTTAAAAAGGAAGCTTAAATTTCAGAAACTGAATTCAAAAAAAGTGGGTTCGTGTGAGGTTTTGGCAGGATATTCTTGGCTCTCTAAGCGTGGGAAAATGGATGTGGGGTGACCCTCTATTTATAGGGAAGTGAATGGGAATGAAAATTTTAAGAAACAAGGAAGTTTGGAGGGAAATTGAGTAAGGGTCGAGCACGAGTGAAGTGTGACTTCATTTCCATTAGAACTCAGTCAAACCTTGCGTTTTGGGGTGCTAATCACTTCTGGAAAGTTTGCTAATCAAGTTTAAATCAAAAACACGCACAAATCTTGTGTTTAGAAGTCACATTATGGATTTAAAAATTCTGACTTTGTGAAAAATTCAGTTTCAAGTTACCAAATTCAAATTCATGGCATTTCCAACTCAGGGGGTCTTAGGGCATGATTCTTGATGCTTTGGAAAGATGAGGTTACAAGCTTTGCAATGGAAAAATAATGGAATAAAATGGATGCTTGAGCTGAAAGTTACATGGAGTCGAAGTTGAAGAAAAAGAGTTGACTTTCCACACTTAGAAATATTTCAAACTCTTCTTCAAAAATGACCTATAATCTTTTGTATCCAAACATGGCCTTCCTCTTAGAATTTGCTCTTGACCAAAAAAGATGGAATGACGTAGATCTCTTGAATGACATTTTTAAATTTGAACCACTCAAAATCTCCAAAAAATGAGCAAGTTATGACTTGATGAAGTTGGCCAAAAATCATGAAATGACCTATAATCGTTTGCATACTTAAGGCAGCTTCCATCCATTTTCTTACTTTGCACATAAATGAAGGGATAAATTACACATCTTTAAGATCATCATGGAAAAATAATGGACTCAAGGTGATAAAAATTGACCAAGTTATGACCATTTGAAGTCACATATGGAAAATTATGGATTCATCTGGATGACTTGTAATCTTTCTTCTTCACCAAGTTCCTTCCACATGAAAACTCCTTGGAACTTTTGAATTGATTTGTTGGTAACTCTTTAGAGAGAAAGATGTATTTGGAGTCACTCAAAAATACCAAAAGGTGAGCAAGTTATGCTCCTTTGAAGTTCAAAACCCTAACCTCTAGATCAAGAGAATGCTTGGAGGAACTTTGACAAGTTTGAACAAACTTCTTTTGACAATATTATTTCTTTGTGAATAGAAGTTGTTAGGATGATGTTGAGGACTCATAGCCACCAAAACCACTTTCATATCTTGAAATTTGAGAGAAATGTTCTCTTGTGACCAATATTCTTTCTTTGTGAATAGAAGTTGTTGAGGATGATCTTGAGGACTCATAGACACCAAAACCACTTTCATATCTTGACATTTGAGAGAAATGTGATCTTGTGACCAATAGGAACAAGTCCTTGTCCAATAATGACAACTTCTTCCTTCAACCCCTTGTACTTTTGAATCAATTTTGATAACTTTGAAATGTGATGAGCCAAAGCAACTTTGCCATGCCAATTCTTCCAAAACCACTCCAATAGTGAAGTTTGAACTCCTCAAGCTATATTGACTAGGGCATGGAAATAAACTCATGAACCCATGGAGCAACTTGTTAAACCTCATTGTCTTTACCTGCATTATTAACAAGTAAGACAAACCAACATTGCATTTTAAGAAAATCAAAGTAAAATATTCATGATCACAAAAGAAAACAAGTCAAGGTGCTTAGTAACTCCTCAAAAGAGCAAAGATAATGATAGGGGGGAGAACCAAAAAGCCCTAATGTGATCTTGTTGTGAGTGAAACAACATGGTATGGTTAAGGGATCTTAGGGGCAAAAATTGGGGTACAACAGCTGCCCTTATTTAAGTTTCTTCTATCCGGAGATACGAAGGTTAAAAATCTCCATGTCGACGCGATCGAAGATACTTAAATATAAAATAAACCCTATTTTTGGCCCTAAGATGCCATGCAAATTCTTATGCATATGAATGCATATGAACAGTATCAAAGAGACGCCAAGTATCACTGAGGATGCAACAGAAACAAAGGAGCAACTCCACCAGGAAAATAAATCACTGGTGGACCAAAAGAAATGAATCGGAGAGGAAGATAACAAGCATCGACGTTCACTATCGATGGTCTACCAACTTTCACTGAAGGTAGAAAGAGAAATATATCATATCACCGTCGTTCACTGATGATGAACTATCAACGTTCACTGAAGATAGCAAAAAGATAATAAACACCAACGGTAATTGTCTATGGTCTACCAATGTTCACTGAAGGTAGAAAGAGAAAATATATCATATCATCACCGTTCACTGACGATAAACTATCAACATTCACTGAAGATAGCAAAAAGATAACAAACACCAATGTTCACTGTCGATAGTCTACCAACGTTCACTGAAGGTAGAAAGAGAAAATATATCATATCACCGCCGCTCACTGACGATGAACTATCAACGTTCACTGAAGATAAAAAAAAGATAATAAACACCGACGTTCACTGCCGATGGTCTACCAACGTTCACTGAAGGTAGAAAGAGAAAATACATCATATCACTGTCGTTCACTGACGATGAACTATCAACGTTCACTGAAGATAGCAAAAAGATAATAAACACCGACGTTCACTGCCGATGGTCTACCAACATTCACTGAAGGTAGAAAGAGAAAATATAGCATATCACTGCCATTCACTGACGATGAACTATCAACGTTCACTGAAGATAGAAAAAAGATAACAAACACCGACGTTCACTGACAATGGTCTACCAACGTTCACTGAAGGTAGAAAGAGAAAATATATCATATCACCGCCGTTCACTGACGATGAACTATCAACGTTCACTGAAGATAGCAAAAAGATAATAAACACCTACGTTCACTGCCGATGGTCTACCAATGTTCACTAAAGGTTGAAAGAGAAAATATATCAAGCTTTCCCAAAATTCTGGTGTTTCACCTAGAACGGGTCTCAACTTCTTCTTTGACCAAGGAAATCTACCTGGAAAGGATCAAACATAAACTATCTCAAATAAAGATACTTGTTGTCATGGAGAGATGCAAAGAGAAATGACTTTCTGCGGATAGAAATATGACTTCCCGGGGAAATGCTACGCTATTCCTGCTGAGGAGATAAAGTCTTCTCGTGGAAAATAAATGCACAAACTAAAACTCAAAGTTTTCATAAATCCAAAGTAAATAATATTGTCATGCAACCACATATCCAAATCAGAAATAAACTGGAGCAAGACAGCCAATGAAGATACATCCTTTGAGAAATAAACTCAAGAGGGAAAACCAAATCCACCTAAGCAAAGAGCGCTGCAGGAAGGTCAGAACACAATGTCAATGAACAATGATTTGTTAATTTTAGCCATGCATGATGTATGTATGAATGTATGAGTTCTATCGTGCGTATGCTGGTAAAACAGATACACAATCAGTAGGAACTAACAAAAAAAACCGCCTCAGGTACTAACAACACTTGGCTAAACTTCAACCAGAAGATCATTCCAAGAAAGGTAAAGAACAACTACGGAAACCAAACCTATTGCCTGCCTTTAACTTTACTAAAGAGAAACATAATTTGGAGGTAGACAAATCAAACAGATACCGGGATAGAAAATCCTTCTTCCGGCTTTATTGGAGAAACCAATTCTTTTTTCAAAAGCAACATGCCTACTGGAGATTGTAAGACCAACCTCAAATAAAGTAGACTAACGTCGAAACAATCAAACCTTACTGGCGAATTCAAGCCTACCTCCCTGGAGAAAGATGCGGATTGAAACTTTACATCACGAAAACTTATTCCAATAAAAGATGTCATGGGATAGCCTTCCCGGGGAATCAAGAAGTCAACATTAATGCCCATACTGCATCAAGAGCGACATCTCAGCACACCAAGGGAATAAAACCTTTCAACATATGAGGGAAGAATTTGCTGGGGAATCTGGGACAGAGGCTTCCGACCATGCAAACCCAAAATCAAGCATGAACCAAGACATGACTGAGGATAATGGGAATACAAATCCAACACTACACCTTACACCAATTGGTATCGTCTTTAACCACCTGAGAAACATACAAAGATCATGCACATACCAGAAAAATGACATGAGAGAACCTTCATGAAGGAAGTAAATCTTCTCAAAACAACTGGAGTTTGTTCATTCCTGGGACAACCATTTTTTTTTGTCATTGTGTCGTCACAAATCTCAAAGTAAATTGAATTCTAAAGATCTCTTTTTTGTTAGAAGTTAATTTTTATTTTTAATCTTTTTTCTTTGAAAGTTATCATCAATAATAAATGGAGTCTTTGCAAGCTGAATAAAATAAGAACACAAAGAATTGGGTAAAAGCTCGAATTTCATTAATAAAATGGTAGTCTGCAAATGGTGAGACTCCATGGATGATTAAAAAGTTTGGAAGATGGTAATACGTAATGGAAAAGATACATTGAGATACAATGACCACTATCCCCCCTAGAAACTTTTGAAATCCTAAGGAGCAGCTTTTGTTGAAGTATGGTGAGGATCCGAGAAGATTATTGCTTCAACGATCAAGTCTTGTCTGACGTAGTTACTTGCCAAGAAAAATACCTAACTTTTGCCTAAGCTTCCCTTGCATTTTTTCAACTTAGCGGGAAATTTATTCTGTTTATGTCTTTAATTTTTGCCTAGACCGCCCTTTCGGGTTTTCGGCCTACCGAGACGCTCCTTTTTGCCTAAGCCACCCTTTCAGGTTTTCAACTTAGTGAGTTGTTCTTTTATTTCTTTAGGAGAAGAATTTCTTAACTGCGTCAGCATTCATATGACGTGGGAACTCCTCGCCATCCATAGTTTCAAGAATTAATGCACCACCAGAGAAGGCTTTCTTGACAACATACGGGACTTCAAAATTGGGAGTCCACTTTCCCCTAGAATCAATGTTGAAAGACATGATCTTCATGAGCACAAGGTTGCCTTCTTTGAAATCACGAGGTTTGACCTTTTTATCAAATGCTTTCTTCATTCTTCTCTGATATAACTGCCCATGACATAAAGCTGTCATTCTCTTTTCCTCAATCAAATTCAATTGGTCAAACCTGTTCTGGACCCATTCAACCTCTGTCAATTTGGTTTCCATTATCACATGCAACGAGGGAATCTCTACCTCGACAGGGAGTACAACTTCCATTCCATAGACTAGGGAGAACGGGGTTGCTCCTGTTGAAGTGTGGACAAATGTTCAATATCCATGCAGAGCAAACGAGAGTATTTCATGCCAATCCTTATAAGTAACAACCATTTTCTGGATAATTCTCTGGATATTCTTATTAGCAGCTTCAACAGCCCCATTCATCTTTGGCCTGTATGGAGATGAGTTGTGATGGACAATCTTGAATTCTTCACACAGTTCTGTCATCATCTTGTTGTTCAAATTCGAGCCATTGTCGGTGATGATTCTTCTCGGCACACCATACTGGCATATAGGATTATTTTTGATGAAACGCACAACCACCTATTTGGTAACATTGGCATATGAAGCAGCCTCTACCCATTTGGCGAAGTAATAAATTTCTACCAAGATAAAAAAAATGGTGCCCATTCGAAGCTTTGGGTTCTATCATCCCGATCATGTCTATACCCCACATAGAGAAAGGACATGGGGAGGAAATCACATTGAGAGGTGTCGGAGGCACATGGACCTTATCTGCATAAACCTAGAATTTATGGCACTTCTTTGCAAATTTGTAACAATCAGATTCCATTGTCAACCAATAATAGCCTGCCCTTAGCATCTTTTTAGCCATTGAATGTCCATTAGCATGAGTGCCAAATGAACCTTCATGAATCTCATGCATCAACATGTCTGCTTCGTGTCTATCCAAACATCTGAGCAAGACCATGTCATAATTTCTCTTGTATAGCACATTTTCAATGAGGAAGAAACTGCCTGCCAATCTTCTCAGTGTATTTCTATCTTTCCTTGACGCGCCAATCGGGTATTCCCGAGTCTGAAGAAACTGCTTGATATCATAGTACCAAGGTTTTTCATCTGCTACCTCTTCTGTTGTAAACACATGAGCGGGCCTATCTAGCCATCGAACTGCAATTTGGGGTATATCATTCTAAGTATTCACTTGGTACATGGAAGCCTGAGTTTCCAATGCATCCGCCATTTGATTTTCATCTCTAGGGATGTGATGGAATTCAACTTTATTGAAGAAGGGTAATAATCTTCTAGCATAATCTTTGTAAGGGATCAAGCCAGGGTGACGAATGTCCCATTCTCCTTTAATCTGATTTATTACCAATGTTGAATCACCGTATACTTCTTGAATTTTGATTCTGAGATCAATAGCTTCCTCAAGACCCATGATGCAAGCCTCATATTCTGCCATGTTATTAGTGCAATCAAATGTTAACCTTGCAGTAAAAGGAATGTGTGATCCATGAGGAGTGACAATCACAGCACCAATTCCTTTACCATAAGCATTCACATCTCCATCAAAAATCATACTCCAACGAGATTTAGGGTCAGGGCCTTCCTCAGGCAATGGTTCATCACAATCTTTCACTTTTAGGAACATCATATCCTCATCGGGGAATTCATATTCTGCAGACTGATGATCTTCCACCGGTTGTTGAGCAAGGGAATCTGCCAACACACTACTTTTAATAGCCTTTTGAGTGTGGTTCTCGATATCATATTCAGATAATAACATCTGCCAGTGGGCAATTCTCCCGATAAGAGCAGGCTTTTCAAAAATATACTTGATTGGATCCATTTTGGAGATCAACCAAGTGGTATGATTCAACATATACTATCGCAAACGCTTTGCCGCCCAGGCCAAAGCACAACATGTCTTTTCTAGCATGGAATATCGCGACTCACAATCAGTGAACTTTTTGCTGAGATAATAAATGGTGAACTCTTTCTTCCATGTTTCATCCTGTTGTCCCAGAATACAACCCATGGATTTATCTAACACTGTCAGATACATAATCAACGATCTTCCTTCTACGGGAGGGAGCAAGATAGGAGGTTCAAGCAGATATTCCTTAATACTCTCAAATTCCATTTGGCAGTCATCCGTCCACACACAACGTTGATCTTTCTTTAACAACTTAAAATTGGTCCACATGTTGCAGTCATGTGGGAAATAAATCTGGAAATATAATTCAAACGCCCGAGGAAACCCCTGACTTGCTTTTCATTTCTTGGTGCTGGCATTTCTTGAATTGCTTTGACTTTATCAGGGTAAACTTCAATTCCTTTCTAGCTAATAATGAAACCCAACAATTTCCCCGATCGAACACCAAAGGTGCATTTATTTGGATTCAAGCGGAGATGATACTTCCTCAAACGCTGAAACAACTTCAACAAATCTTCTATATGCCCTTCTTCAGTCCGGGATTTGGAAATCATATCATGAACATATACTTCGATTTCTTTGTGCATCAGATCATGGAATAGGGTTGTCATAGCCCTCTGGTACGTTGCACCAGCGTTCTTCAACCCGAAGGGAATGACTCTGTAACAGAATGTTCCCCCAGGGTGTGATAAACGTTGTTTTTTCCATGTCCTCTGGAGCCATTCTTATTTGATTATATCCGGAAAATCCGTCCATGAACGAGAATACTTTGAATTTTGTTGTGCTGTCCACTAACATATCAATGTGTGGCAATGGAAAATCATCTTTTGGACTAGCTTTATTTAGATCTCTGTAATCTACGCACATGCGGACTTTTTCGTCTTTTTTCGGTACTGGGATAATATTGGAAATCCATTAAGGATACACTGACGTCACAAGAAAACCATCATTAATCTACTTTAAGACCTCCTCTTTGATCTTTACTGCCATATATGGGTGGGTTCTTCTCAACTTTTGTTTAACTGGTGGACACTCTGGCTTCAACAGCAAACGATGCTCGATAATTTCTATATCTAGACCAGGCATATCTTGATAAGACCAAGCAAAAATATCCACATACTCTTTCAACACCTCAATCAACCCGCTCTTTACATCAGGATGTAACGATTCTCCAATCTTGACTTCCTTCGGATCCTCTTCTGAACCCAAATTAATCACTTCCAAAGGCTCCTTATATGGCTGAATGGTATTTTCCTCGTGCTCAAGCAACCATGAGACCTCTTCTGGAATCTCATCATAATCTTCTTCTTCAGCCCCAAACACAGGACATTCAAAGTTGGGAGAGGGTGCAGGGTCATTATATTCAACGGGTTTTTTAATTAATCTACATGTATGATTTATGATTGCTTTTAGAAACTGACACATATAACAAGTGATCATGCAAATTAATTTTCAGTTATTATTTATTTTAAAAGTTTTTTTCTGATTACCATTTTCCAAGAAAAAGCAGAAAATAAAGACACAATTTTGGAAGCAAAGACAACTTTTATTAATGATCTTAAAAAGTCATAGCAAACAGATAAACCCTACAACATTAATACTTCCACCCTGGGCTGAATGAAAGCTTTTCAAAAGAAAGAAACAAATTTAACAAAACAAATTACTTTGAAACATGCATGCAAGAAGGAACATCAATGGTGACCCAGTTATGAACTCTGACTCCATGCGTCACATAATTCGGTACTTCCTGCTCTGCTTCATCCTCTTCGACAACATTAATTCCAGTATCAATTGGATAGAGGTGTCCTCCTCTGCGGAAAACACCATGATAACTGTTCACAGTAGACTTTGACTTCAAACTTTCTCCTTTACCAATATTCGAAGAGAAACCCAAACCAGTTCTGTTCTTGTTCACTGGTGGATCCACAAGTCGTCCCCAAACTGTATTATGACCATTGCGCACAACCTGCTGTGTGACCTTCAGCGAAACCACGAAATTCTCATTTCTCCTTATGTTTTCAATGGATAGGGGTTAAAACTGGGTTCCAACAGCAGCCTCATCCGCTTCTACAATACTGAAAGAGGATAAATGGGATATCAACAATGCCTGCTCCCCATTTATGATCATTACCTTCCCTTCACGCACAAACTTTAGCTTCTGATGCAGAGTTGAAGTGACAGCCCCTGCTTCGTGTATCCATGGCCGTCCTAGCAAACTATTATATGCGGGAATAATGTCCATGACCTGGAAGGTTATCCGGAACAAATGTGGTCCTATATGGATGGGTAAGTCCACTTCACCGATGACAGATTTCCTCGACCCATAAAATTCCTTCACAATGATGCCACTCGGGCGCATAGGTGCTCCTTGATAATTTAACTTCATGACAGTACTCCTTGATATAACATTCAACGCGAATCCATTATCAATTAGCACATTGGACAGCGAATCATTCTTGCAGTTCATGGATATGTGGAGGGCCAGGTTATGATTCCTCCCTTCATCTGGTAATTCATCATCGCAGAAACTCAAGTTATTACATGATGTAATGTTTCCAATTACGCTGCTGAATTGATTTAATGGAATGTCACTCTCCACAAAAGCTTGGTCTAGTACTCTCATCAATGATTCTCTATGAGCAGAGGAGTTCATCAATAAATCTAGCATAGATATCTTTGAAGGAGTCTGTAGTAGCTAATCTACAATTTTGTAGTCTCTCATCTTAATTATCTTCAAAATATCATCCACTTCTTTCTCTAATGTAGCTCCACTAGTCTCTCCTGTAGCCTTCTTAGGCTCATCATTCTCAACAATTTTCTTCCCAGCAACAACATCTTTTTGTACAACCGGTGCAAACACACGACCGCTACGGGTCACCCTGCTATTTTAAGCTATATTTCCAACATCAGGCATTGGCTGGATGGGAACTTCCACCCCATCTTCTAAGATTGTAGCGTTGTATTTGTAAGGCACAACCTTATCTGATTTGTAGGGAATAGGACCTGGGAAACTAATTACCAATAGGGTGACAGCTGGTTTGCTATGGTACTCCACTTCAAGATGAGTGGGTGCACCAAAACAAGGTACAATGACGTTTACCCCTTCTTAAACACAATCAAACATCAAAAAGTCATTTCTGGAAAACAAATCTTCATCTGAAGAGAAATACTCACCCGCGGAGGCATACTCTTCCTCTGACTCTTCTTCCATTAAACAAACTTCAACCATATCAATCTCATGATAATCATCCCTCTGACCTGTGATCTTGATAGTTCCATTGTTTAACAGCAACTGAACACCCTCCCTCACAATTGAACATCCTCGGGGATTTCGACAACAAACTATGCAAGGCCCATATTGGTGTTCCACCTGACCAACAGTACGGCAGAACATAGCATGCAACTCCATGAGATCCTCATTCAAATACTCCACATCAAAAATTCTGAATTCACCAGGACATCCAGAAACCATATTCACTTCCTCTTCATACTCTGCCCTAGGCCTGATTATATGGATTAAACCCTCTTCCATCATCTCCTGTAAATCAGCCTTTATCTTCTCGCAACCCTGTATGTCTGTACTGCAAACAGCACAATCGGCGTGGTCGTGCATATAGTAGCTGAATTCACAGAGGTATGCATGCATTTTCCCCAAATCTCCTCTAACTAGATTAATGTCAAAAATCCGGAAGTCGCCTGGACAACTGGTCACCATATTTACAGCACTTACTGCCCCGTGCTTGGGTAGAGGATTGTCTTTCACATTAGGTCCCATGTCTTTGAAAGATAGAATTCCAGACTTCATCAACCTTTGCACTTCAGTATTCAAAGGATAAAAATTCTCAACACTATGCCCTGGTGCTCCCTGATGAAAAGTACACATTTGGTCTGCCTTGTAATACCAAGGAAATGGTGATGGCATTGCGGGAGGTGGTTGTGTCTGGACCAACTTCTTTTAAATCAATGCTGGTAGTAGCTCTGCATAGCTTATGGGAATAGGGTCATAGTTCTCCCTTTTCTGATTATTCCCTTAGTTCCCCTGCTGGGACGGTCTTTGATAAGCATCGGTAGTCGGAGCGGTACTCATAACAGGAGTAACTAAGGCGACTTGCTGGTGACGCTAATAATTCCTTCTAGGAGCGTTTACCCTCCTCTCTTGTATAACAACATTTGTATCCCCTTCTTTCTTCTTGGTAAACCCATAAGATGGCTTCTTCACACCTCCGGATCCTTCACTCTTCATCAAACGGGGTTCTCTTACAGCCTCTTCTAGGCGGACACCCATTCCTACAATCTCTGTAAAATCACTTGGTGCACTTGCTACCATCCTGTCATAGTAGAAAGCACCCAGCGTCTTCAGAAAAATATTAGTCATTTCTTTCTTATCCACGGGAGGAATCACTTGGGCAGCTACTTCGCGCCATCTCTACGCATATTCATTGAATGATTCCCTGTCTTTCTGAACCATGGCCCTAAGTTAGTCACAGTCGGGTGCCATGTCCATATTGTACTTGTATTGTTTGATGAATGCTTCTCCCAAATCATTAAAAGTATGGATGTTGGCGTTGTCTAAACTCATATACCACTTCAACGTTGTGCCAGTCAAAGTATCCTGAAAAAAGTGAATCAGCAGAAGTTGATCATCAGTGTGGGTAGACATTCTCCTTACGTACATCACCAAGTGAGCATGAGGACAAGTGTTGCCCTTGTACTTCTCAAATTTCTGGACCTTGAACTTAGCAGGTATCTTAACATTCGGGACTAAACATAGCTCATTCACATTCTGCCCAAATAGCTCTTTTCCTCTAAGAGCCTTCATCTCTTTTTGCATTCTATCAAACTGCTCTTGAAAATCATCCATTCTGTCATAAAGACCCAAGTATTCACTCAGCGGAGGGAAAGGACGACACACATCTTCATTAACAAACAGAACCAAATTCACCGAAGGAGGTGCAGCAGGAACAATATGCACCACAGGAGGTTCCGGAGTAACAACAGTCTGAACCATTGGAGCATCTTGAGGGCCAAGATTGAAACCTTCAGGTGCAAAATTCTATGGCATTCCCCATGGATAACCTTGAGGCATACGGTTTTGAACAACAGCCGGAGTAGCAGACACAGGAACAGTCGGAACTTCAGTATTTGCCCTTGTTGGTTGAGGTTGAATACTCGGTGGCTGATTCTGAGCAACCACCAGAGCTTCCATCAGAGTAGTTAAATTGGCCAAGCCGGCCTTCAAAGAAGAAACTTATTCGCGCAGCTCGCAATTCTCCTGTTCTAAGTTATCCATCTTCTTTTTGAAATTAGCCCGAGTGTTGTAGTGATGAGTCAGCTTGCTGAATGAAGTAAAGAAGCTGGGTAAGGCACCTGGATATGCATAATAAATGCAAGAAATATGTGCAATATGATGCATGATATGCAATGCACATGTTTTTATTTTACTTTGTTATTTAATATTTCGAGGGATTTATGGATTTATAGACATATTGCAAACATCAAAGTAATAAAGCTTTTGAAATACTGGATTTTTTTATTAGAATAACTTCAAAATGGATTACAAGTTTCAATGATCCCAAGTACAAGATGAAAATACAATCTAAAATCCTGAGAAAAAGAATTGATGGAGATCAATTTGTACGCTGGCGCTTCCCTGTGAGCCTGACAATCTGATCCCTCAACCTCTGGTTTTCTTCCACATGTCTGATGGCAACCTCCTTCTAATCATCTGGATTAGAAAGTGAGTAATCAACACCTGTTTGAGGCTTAGGGGAAAATAAATCCCCTTGCCTCTCCATAGAATCCACCGCTCGACTCTCAAGGATCTCGATCAAGTCGTCTTTCTCCTTCAAGTTTACTCTGTAGGAACTCTCTAAAGTCTGGAACTTGTTCTTCCAAGCATCCCTTTCCTATTGCATCCTAACCAAAGTGAGTTGCAGCTCTTCTAGATCATCTAATAAGGCAGAAGTGGTCTTCACAAATAGATCAGGCAGGGGTGTCTCCCGAGTATACGGCATCTTCAACTGAATGGCTCTCGATCGGACCCACTGAAGATATGGCTCCAAAGAAACATCACCCCTAGGTCCCAAATCCTTCCTACTCTTCTTATGAATGTGACGCCAGGCCTTCACAATCTGCTCCCTAGCTTCCCTATGGTCTTCTCCTTCCTTCATAAAGAAACTACTCAAATGAATACTATTCAGTTTATCCTTCATCGGGTAACCAAGTTGTCGCCGTGCAAGAACAAGGTTATAGTTAATTCCTCCATTTGTACGAAGAAGAGGTACATTAGGGAAACTACCACAACTGTCAATAATCTCCACATCCTGGTAAGCTCGATGATACCAATCAATATTCGAGTGAGTAAGTGCCATGATCTTAGGAGCCCAACGGGGTTCCTTCTTGACATCCCAAAAAGCATCAGACCGAGGCATATGAGAGATGAACCACCGATACAACAAAGGCGTGCAACAGATAATCATTCCCCCATGATAAGAACTCCAAAGATTAACAGAGTAATAAGAATCACCCAATAGTGTAGGAACTGAGCTTCCAATCATGAAAATCCTGATAACGTTAATGTCGACAAACTTGTCTACATTAGGAAATACGAACAGTCTATAAGCAAGTAAAGCAAAGATGGCCTCAAAAGAAACTGTACTCTTCGTTCTGGAAAAGTAACGAGATTTCTCCAATAAGAACTGCGCTGGTAATCCTCTAATTCCTACTTTAGTAGTCATATGGACTTCCACCTTAGACTTTCCCAGATGACTCAAAGCAGCAATCTCATGTGGTTTTAGCTCACCCTCCAAACCAGTAAAAGGAACACGATCGGTAACAGGTAAATCTAATAGATAAGAATACTCCTCCAGTGTAGGCATCAACTGATAATCGGGAAAGGTAAAGCAGTGATACATCAGATCATAGAACTGGACCAAGGTCGAGAGAATACCCTCCTTTATCTTCAGCTTCATGAGAGGAATAATGTATCCATACTTCTTTCGAAAGTATGCAGAACACTTGATCTCTGGAATTAGACTGACCAACTTATCTATCTTAGGATCCTTGAAATTGTATTTCCCGGTCTTTCTCTTTCCAGAATCCATGGTTAAAAGTACCTGAGATATTCACAAATAGTCAACCTTTAAATCCCTTGAAATATTGTTTTCTTTAAAAGATGCTTATGAGTGCATGGATGCATGATGCAACAATCACACACAAGATCACATATATAGGGTTCATAGGTTCATCGTCACGAGCATGAGGTCAAAGGTACTACCCATAAGGTGTTGGTCTAAAAAGTTATCACCTGCCGAACAAGGTTCTAGAGGTTCCCAGAGTCTACATCTGTCCTTCAGATATTACCAACTTCTCGATTAACTCGGTAATTAGTAATATTCTCAAGAAAGACTCATCCGAGCATAGTATCGTGTGACAACTATTTCCATATTACTCCGTCATAGCTTCTGCACTACACCTAAAAGGACAAGATGGGTTTGGTATTCTACGGTCCTCAGTTTCATCAGGCTCCCAGGTCGAAAGCAGTACGTCTTCCCGATTACTCATTAAACGACACTACAGTCAAAGGGGCCTCCACTGAGTGGGGGATCTCATGCCTCCTTTTTTGGGATTACTCCCTCAAAGTTAACATGACTATACCGCCCGTCCTATCTTAAAGTTTGCCCAAGTCTGGGTATAGGAATTATGAGTAATCACTAAGCACCCTGAAAACCAGGAAAATCCAAACAACCATATATACAAAATATAACACATAAACAACAATAGCACATATACAGATAAAAACAAAGATAGGCTCAACCCACTTAGGGATGGACCAGCAAGAGGTCAATCTTTCCCCAGTGAAGTCGCCATTTTTATGTAGCGGTAGAAATGTTCAAGACTAAGCCATTAGATTGACTAGACTTTATACAAATCAAAATAAAAATCGCCACCACGCTTTATTGTTTCCAAAGGAATGGAAAAAGAGCGAATGACACAAAAGAGGTGGAAAGATTCAAGGTAAGGGGGTTGGTTATGCAAAGGGAAGGTATTAGCATCCTAAACATCTACGGTACTATGCAGGAACCTCTTTGTAAAATCTGTATATTTGGCTATAAAAATGTGTTATATATAAAATGGATGGTGGAGGTGAGAAGAGAAGTATTTTTTTAGGATTTTTGCACCCGCCGCGGTTGCGAACCTTTAGTGCCTACGTACCACCTTTCATGCAATAGGGGATCAGGGTACACATAGTTCCTCTTTTAAAAATCTGAAACACAAGTGTGTTGGTTAATTTTAAGAGATAAGACATCATCGTCAATGTCCGTGTGGAAAACATACTTACTACCCACAATCATGAGAAAGGAGAATTTGCATCATCTCAAAGTGGAGGATATGGCTTGGATCTTAAAATCAACAATGCCTCACTCAACACCCAAGTGGAAAATATCTCACTTCACTACATATTGTAGAAGTATATCTGTTTGCGTCACTACAAGGATTGACAAGAGTCTAATTTTTTGAGAAAATGTTTAAAGATAAAGAAGCCAAAGTGGAAAAATGGTTTGAAATGAGATTGATTGACTTTTAGTCTTCTCACAAAAATGTCAAGGTATTATTAAATTGATTGAAGTTTATTTATGAAAATATTTTGAAAATGCATGGACATAAGTCCAAGTTTATTATGAAAGTATTTCAAGTTTAGAAACAAGAAGAGTTTTCAAAATGAGGGAGAAGATTTTTGAAATTAAAGAAGATGGGAGGAGAAGAAGAGGCTATCCTAAAGCATAAGGTAAAAGCTAAGGATAAAAACCATCTAACTAACAAGAAGCCAAAACTTGACATTATGAGTCAAATTAGAATTCCCATTCTTTGGATTGAAACCAAGCAAGCAAAGATACTAGACCTCTTGAGAGAACCAAACTTCAAGTGTATTAAATCTTCATAAAAATTGGGCAGAGTAACGGCTGTATACGGGTGAATTCCAGATTATAAACAGAGAATGTAATCACAAAAACCTGCACACAAAAGCAAACAAGCAACCCAATATCTTGAGGTAAACCTCAATAACTCCAGACAAAATAATCAGATAAGATCACAAGGTCTCCAAGATAGGCCAAGGTTTCTAATCCTAAGTCCAAGAAAAAGTCCCATGCTCCATCATGCCAAGGATAGTAACCAAATAGTCCAAGTGCCATTAAAAGTTTTTTAGGGTTTATGTTTATTATTAAGTATCTTAAACAAATAAAAGAAAAGCTCAAGTGAGCAAAGTAAAAATGGAAAGAAAATAAATGCTCACATGAGCAAAGATGAAAATGACATGAAATATAAATGCTAAAAAAATAAATAGTACATAAATCTTAAAAAAGAATAAAAGCATAAGATAAAACAACTCAATAATTAGTGGTTAGTTGGATGACCATCTTGAAACTTACATTTGGAAATCATTAGAGGATTGGTAGAACCAAAGCCTCCACACAACAAGTTGAAATTGCTTTTGGTCAAGTATATCATCCATTTGGAATTCTCACAAGTATCATTTAATGATCAACGATGTTTAAGTTATCCGTGTTGACCAAAGGTGTTGTAGATCCATTAGAGGATTGGTAGAACAAAAGCCTTCATACAATGAATCTCAAAGTTATATGATCAAAGAGATCAAATTAACATACTTGGGCTTGCAATCATAAGTTTGGGCCACGAATGATCATTTATTTGAATCGAGACAAAATTTAGCGCTATGTTAAGCAATTGTAAGTGGACTTATATAGAAGTCGCACCTATTTTGAGGCTGATCAATAGCAATCTATGCAGCATTTGTTTTGAGACATGATATAGAGATCATGCTCCAACAACACTTAGTGCAATAAGAAGGGGATGAGATGAATAGGATTAGGGTAAAAAAGAATATACAAACCACATTTGAATTAAATTTTAATCAAACTATTATTAAAATCATTCATCCATTTTTGTGGAGTTAATCTCAACACCGTGGATCCAATGATGTTAATAAAGTCCATGATCCAAAACCTAACCCAAGATTAGCCAGAAAATAATCACAAAAATAATATTATATTTAATATATACATAAAAAATGTTTAAAAATAGAAAAATAATGAGGAAAATATCAATTATGTTCAAATTAATCAAGTGAAAAATAAGGCCATAGAAAAATAAGAAATGGATCCAAATATTTTTATAAAAATTTTGGTAATTTTTAAAAGTCAGAAACTATTTTTAAATTATTTAAAATTGTTCAAACAAACATAAAATAGGTATAAAATAGTAAACCTCAACATAAAATTCCATAAAATTTTTAGAAAGTCAAAAATATGTAAAATAATATTTATGAATTTTTTCAGAATTAAAAAAATGTCAGAAAGTATTTTTTAAGTAATTAAAAGAAAGCAAATAATACAAAAATTATAAAAAATACCAAATGTTAAAATAAAAATGTAAAAAAAAGTCATGAGATCAGAAATAATTTAAAGTGTTTTTGTGAATTTTTCATAATTTTTGGATAAAAAATAAAAGAGTTATGAATTTTTGAAAATTTAATCAAATAAAATATAAAATCAGAAAATAAAATAAAACCAAAAAGATGTGGACCATCAGATCACAGTCAAAACGCGTTAGTAAGCTAATCCAATGGATCAGAAGCGCTGTGCTTGATATGGACCTTAGTGAAATACACATGGGATCAGAAAAAGGGAAACCAATGAAATTAAAACATTTGGCACACTATCATTGGCTGACACGAGACATGTCATCATCTTCAACCTCCAGACACCCTGCAATGGGGATTTTGTGAGATCCTTCAAATGGAAAAATTAGGATCTCAGGCTAGCATCATTGAACTCGTCTCTTCAAGACGATTCTAACACAACCATCGCGCCAAATTTATATAAGTTATGGAGAGAGATATGAATCAAAAACCCAGAAAATAGAGAGCACCTTCAATTTTAGATTTCTCTCTCAATTCTCAATGGATTTAAAAATTGTAAGCAACATTAGAATCAGACAAAGGAGTAAAACAGATTAGTGCTTGATTTGGATCCAAATGGTGGAGAATTCTACCTTTTCAAAGTTCAAGTAAGAAGCTCTGAAACTGGACTTCTGTAACTTGAATTATGGATCGTTTTGATTGGTTTAAGTGCTGGAGAGTTTGTATGATGCTCAAGGATGATGAATGCGCAAAGAATTTTGGAAAAGGAAGCTTAAATTTTAGAAACTGAATTCAAAAAAAGTGGGTTCGTGTGAGGTTTTGGTAGGGTATTCTTGGCTCTCTAAGCTTGGGAAAATTGATGGGGGTGACCCTCTATTTATAGGGAAGTGAATAGGAATGAAAATTTGAAGAAACAAGGATGTTTGGAGGGAAATTGAGTAAGGGTCAAGCACGAGTGAAGTGTGACTTCATTTCCATCAAAATTCAGCCAAACCTTGCGTTTTGGGGTGCTAATCACTTCTGACAAGTTTTCTAATCAAGTTTAAATCAAAAACACGCACAAATCTTTTGTTTAGAAGTCACATTATGGATTTCAAAATTCCGACTTTGTGAAAAATTCAGTTTTAAGTTGCCAAATTCAAATTCATAGCATTTCCAACTCAGTGGGTTTTAGGGCATGATTCTTGATGCTTTAGAAAGATGAGGTTACAAGCTTTGCAATGGAAAATGAATGGAATCAAATGGATGCTTGAGATGAAAGTTACATGGATTCAAAGTTGAAGAAAAAGAGTTGACTTTCCATACTTAGAAATATTTCAAACTCTTCTTCAAAAATGACCTATAATCTTTTGTATCCAAACACGGCCTTCCTCTTAGAATTTGCTCTTGACCAAAAACTATGGAATTAAGTAGATCTCTTGAATGATATTTTGAAATTTGAACCACTCAAAATCTCCAAAAAATGAGCAAGTTATGACTTGATGAAGTTGGCCAAAAATCATGAAATGACCTATAATCTTTTCCATACTTAAGGCAACTTCAATCCATTTTCTCACTTTTCACATAAAAGAAGACATAAAGTACACATCTTTAAGATCACCATGGAAAAGTAATGGACTCAAGGTGATAAAAATTGACCAAGTTATGACCATTTGAAGTCACATATGGAAAATTGTGGATTCATCTGGATGACTTGTAATCTTTCTTCTTCACCAAGTTCCTTCCACATGAAAACTCCTTGGAAATTTTGAAGTAATTTGTTGGTAAATATTTGAAGAGAAAGATGTCTTTGGAATCACTCAAAAATACCAAAAGGTGAGCAAGTTATGCTCCTTTGAAGTTCAAAACCCTAGCCTATAGATCAAGAGAATGCTTGGAGGAACTTTGACAAGTTTGAACAAACTTCTTTTGACAATATTCTTTATTTGTGAATAGAAGTTTTTGAGGATGATGTTGAGGACTCATAGCCACCAAAACCACTTACATATCTTGAAATTTGAGAGAAATGTGCTCTTGTGACCAATATTCTTTCTTTGTGAATTGAAGTTATTGAGAATGATGTTGAGGACTCATAGCCACCAAAACCACTTTCATATCTTGAAATTTGAGAGAAATGTGCTCTTGTGACCAATAGGAACAAGACCTTGTCCAATCATTACAACTTATTCCTTCAACCCCTTGTACTTTTGAATCAATTTTGATAACTTTGAAATGTGATGAGCCAAAGAAACTTTGCCATGCCAATTCTTCCAAAACCACTCCAATAGTGAAGTTTGAACTCCTCAAGCTATATTGACTAGGGAATGGAAATAAACTCATGAACCCATGGAGAAAATTGCTAAACCTCATTTCCTTTACCTGCATTATTAACAAGTAAGACAAACCAACATTGCATTTTAAGAAAATCAAAGCAAAATATTCATGATGACAAAAGAAAACAAGTCAAGGTGCTTGGTAACTCCTCAAAAGAGCAAAGCTAAAGATAGGGAGAAGAACCAAAAAGCCCTAATGTGATCTTGTTGTGAGTGAAACAACATGGTATGATGAAGGGATATTAGGGGGGGAAATTGGGGTACAACACATGCCACCTCTTGTAGGACTTCTTCAAAGTGTTGGAATGGATTTTCAATAAATTCACCATATAATTCCACATATCTGAAGGAATTTAGATGGTTGATCATATACTATTCTTTTCCATGAACAGTGATTATCTTCCCTTGAATCGGGTATTTCAGCATTTGGTGCAACGTAGAAGTAACAGCGCCAACATTGTGAATCCATGGTCGGCCTAGCAAGCAGGAATATGAGGGGAGAATACCCATTACATAAAAATTTGAATCAAATGTTTGGGTTCCAACCTTTATGGGGATATCCACTTCCCCATGCACCATCCTTTTTAAGCCGTCAAAGGCCCTCACTACTATGTTGCTTGGTTTCAATGTCAACCCCTCGCAGTCAAGCCTGTCAAGAGCTTTTTTAGGCAATACATTCAGAGATGAACCGGTGTCAAACAACACATGGGCCAGAGTCATTCCCCTGCATTCCACTGAGACATATAATGCCTCATTATTCTTCCTCCCTCTTGGCGTTAAATCAGCATCTGAAAAACCTAAACCATTATCTACAGTCAAGCTAGCTACGCAATCTTTGAACTGGTCGGCAGATGTTTCTTGGGGTACATGGGAAGTTTTCAGGAATTTTACCAAGGCTTTTGCATGAGCCTCGGAACATAGTAATAAAGCCAACATGGAAATTTTAGATGGAGTTTGCCCCAGTTTCTCGACTACGTTGTAGTCGCTTCTTTTTATGATCTTTAGAATTTCCTCCATCTCTTTCCGGGAGGTCTCGGGGATAGCCAATGATTGTGCCTTTGTCCCGACAGGCTCAATCAAAATACTTTTACCCTGAGTCTCAGTTGATTCGGCAGCAGGAATATCAGTAGGGGTGATAGCGGGGATTGTAACAGCTTTGTCAGTAGGAGTAGTGATGATTGTAGAATTGGGAACAACCTTTGGAGGAGTAACAACAACAGGAATAATTACGGGTCCAGAAACTGCTTTTGGGGGAGCAATTTCTGGAGAGAATATCCTTTCGCTTCGGGTAATCTTGCTAGTCCCTGCAATATTACTGATATTTGAGTCAACCTCCTCATAACTTGAATATTCGGTAGCTGGCCAATCTTGCTTGATATCGTGGTAGTAGACATTCCCCCTATAATTCCATGGTACGGTTTTGTCTGACGAATACAGGATTGGTCCAGGCATTATAATTATCAAAGGAGCTAATTTTGGAACTGATGTAATTCTAACAGGTCTTTTGGTGGAGACCCTGGAAGAATTGTCGGAAATGGTAACGATGGAGACATCATTATAAGAAACAGTTCGGATTAAAGCCTTCTCAAACAAAATTTCCTTGTTATCTATTAGGCACTTGTAAAATCAAGCTTCTCAAATGAACTCTTTTTTTGATGAAGATAAACCATGATTGACAAAGAAGGCAAAGATTTGTGATCAAGCTCAAAGCATCTATGGACAAAGTCTTCAGTTCAAGCTCTTAGCAACTTATAAGGTATAATGATAATACTTACTTTGATCTTAAGATATAGATGCTCAATGGTGAATAAGAAATGTATTATAAATCATTACTCAAGTTTTTCAAAGTTAAAAATCATTTTTCACTTGAGTGCAATCGGTTGCATGCTTAAAATTTTCAAAACGTTTGCTTTTGTTTCTCAGTGCAATCGATTTACATTGCTTGTGCAATCGATTGCACTTAATCATTTTTTTCTACTGACTTCACATGCAATCGATTTACACTCATCTGCAATCGATTGCACACTTAAAACTTTTGAAAATATAGCTGTTGAAACCCCGTGCAATCGATTTACACAAAGGGTGCAATTGATTGCATGCTGCATGATTTTGAAAAACAGCAGCTTTGCACATGCTTGTTCATAATATCTTTTCATTGAAACCTTTCACTCAATCTTGGCAATTGTTCATGATTCATTTACAGAACTTTATGATGTTTCAAAAGGGTGTTATGAACATATAAATATTCATTTTGAAAATCATTTTCAATAATCTCTTCCAAATATATTTTCTGAATTTTCAAAATACAAACTCAAGCTTTTCTCCACTTTCATAGATAAGTTTTCTGCACACTTTCATATATTGTTAACCAGAAAACTTTGAGCATTTATATCTTGAGTCATTGTACAATATTATCATTGGAAGAGAAGATCATTCATTGTTAAATCACTCTAAGTAATCAATAATACTCAACTCACTCAAAATCAAATATTGATAGATACTTACTTATTTTTCCAGGATTGTTGGAAATAAGTTTAAGTGGTTTTATAAATCTTGTATTTCCAGGATTGTTGGATACAAGTGTAGTCACTCTGAGAGGATTATTCTCATTACTGACATAGTGAAAATCCAAGAGTATTGTTCTTGGTCCAAGAGGATTGTTATTGGTGGTTTTATTGGTTAGAGTTTTGTATAGAAGGACTAGGGTATCTTGTCTAGAGATCTAACAATAAGGAAATCTCTTTCATGTTGAAAGGGGACTGGAGTACTCTCGGACTATGAGGGGAACCAGGATACATCTCTGTGTTCTTTACTTTTCCGTATTTACCGCTTTCATCACTAGTCATTAACCAGAAAAGAAAGAAACACATTTGTAAACTCATGCGCTAAACCAGAAAAATAATATCCATCTCACTAAAATGCTAAAACAATTAAAGTACATAATTCACCCCCCCCCCCCTCTTAGGCGCACTCTCATACTTATAACTGGTATTAGAGCAGGTGTGATACGGTGGGAAGAACTGGCTGTTTCGAGATTATCCAACAAGGAAAGGAAAAAAAAGCACAGAAAAATTCCTTTTTCGAGATTATCTCTGAGTACGGGGGGTAGATTATAGAAAGGGAAGGTATTAGCACCCTTTCTATCCGTGGTTATCCATGGGCTCTTAGGTACTTGCTCATATTGTTTTCAAAATTTGCTTTCTTTGTGCTTGTGGGTTTTGAAAAAGTTTTTGTTCGAAAACTTCAATTTAACTCTCGCTTCTGTCCTCAAGAGTGTATGAAGTGATTTTGAAAACTTTGTTCAAAAAGTGTAAGTGTGAAGAGTTTTTTTTTTTGAAAGAACAAATACTTAAGAACCATCTAGCTACTCGAAAAAGGAATCGTTCTATGCTAACTTCCTTTAGACAATGCTATCCCACTATTAGTGAGTAGGTAGCATCGTCATTGGAGTTTGAGGGTCAATTCAAATGCGGGACTTACGGTCACCAAAGCAATGGTAGGACGCCTTAGCGGTAACCCTAATGTCTTAGATCATTTGATTTGAGGCAACAATATCCGAGGCAACCGTTTCGAGGCGACTATGATCTTTTAGACAAGAGGGTGACCTCTAAAGTGACCTATACTTAATGACCGCGTACGAAGGCAACCAAGTGGGGTGTACCCTAGTAATGTGCATGTGCGAGTGTGTCGTCTTTAGTTAATTTTATCTATGTACATGTTAAGGGTGATCTAAGTTGATTTTAGGTTAACATTCAATCTTGTCATGCCATCCTATTATCAAACATCTAACAATTATAATTTGCGGAAAATAAATTGTGGAATTTAAATTACAAGGCGTCGGGTATTTACATCTCCAAAGACAAACCCTTTAAAAATAAATAAAGCGATAAAAAATAATAAAAGGTCCTATTAAGCTATTACAATCCGAGGCAAATACAATATTGGGTAAAAGAAATAAATTGCGTGCGGGAAATTAAATCGAGCGCAAACTAGGGTTTTGACCCTTTTGGTTAAAGAAAAGATTTTTTTTGTTTTTATTTTAAGAAAGAAAATGAAATTAAACCTAAATTAATTTATTAGTATTTATTAATAAAAAATAAAAGTTAAAGTTTGATTAAATATAAAAATATATTTTTGTGGTTTTATTTTATAAAAAGGCTGAATTTTAATTGGTTAGTAATTAAATAAAATAACAAAACAAATAATTAAAACAAAATAAGTAAATATAAGAGAAAAGGGGTGTGGGCCTGAAATTGGTGTTTGAGAAGCAATTCGGAGGCCCAATAACACGCTGGCCTTGTTGACTTTCCTTGATCCAGCGTGCATGTGCTGACTTGGTCTTTGGTGGTCCATCAATTCTTGGCCATCAGATTTGGCCTTGGGCCATCTGGCTGCTGGATATATGGAGGTGCATGGTATGTTTTAGTAAGACAAATGCACCGAATCACCTGAAAAACAAAATTATGAATGAAAGTGGGGGACCTGGGATTCGAACCCAGGTCCTGAATGTGATTGCCAGCTCGCCTTGCCACTACGCTGAATTAACTTGTTTGTTAATAATATACAAATAATACATAATAAAAGAAAAAAAATTAATGGCCAGAAAAGAAAAAAAGCACGCGCGCAATATTTGGATGGAGCAATGGTTGAGTGCCACGTATTGTCTTCAACCTTCATCTGTGGCTAAAAACCTGTAAAACCTATAGCCACAGACACAAACCGTCACTAAAAGTCATGCATACTCCAAAATCTGTTGTGAGCCATGGAAATGAATTCTAAGGGCATGGTTGTGCTCGTTTCATCATCTCGGTCACAACCATACCCTTCTTGATGACCAATTATCCCTGAAACACAAATGCCCAAACAAATCCACGAAACCCTAGCTATGGTATTTTGCAGTATAGATCAGATAAACAAAATTAAATAATGCCAAAAGCGTGGAAATGTTATGAGGATCACAAATATGTCAATGATTTGTTCCAATTATGCAAGAATAGATAATTATGATTTCAAGTACAGAGCTAGGTAACGTGATGCTTACAGCGCTTTTGGGCATGTATGGGATCCTACTTTGGATTGGTTTCGCCTCAATGAACGTCCAGGAATCGTTTGGGATGCTTGCCTAGTCCTGGAAACGTCTCTTGTTATGATTTCAAATTCACACTTTTTAGTGAATTTTGCAACTTTGGTCTTGCCTCTGCCTGCAGCCCCAAACTCTTATTTCGTTCCTTGTGGCTTGCTTATGTACTATGGAATGCATTAGGTTAAGAATTATGGATTGAATCTCTCTAAATCAATGCACCCATATTTGATTTGATTCATTATTTAAACCTTGCCAAATTTATCCAAAATAAATCTTTTTGCACATGATCTTGTGTGATACGAATTTGATGCTCTTAATGATGATGATCCAATCCTGAAATAGACAAAAGATGTCATGTAATCAAAGCTTTGGATTTTTTATGACTTAATTTGATTAAAAATGAATAAATTCAATAAAAAATCAAATTAAAAAATAAAAATAAAATATGGGCTCATGGCTGAAGCTAGGACACGTGGACAATGATGCAAACTCAAATCAAGTGGAAAAGAATGGGCCCATTTGACAAAATTTGAAGTTTTGGGGATAGTTGACTTTTGGCAATTTTGCAAAAATGTCCAACTTCAACAATGCATAACTTCTTCAGTTTTGAACTTTTGGATGTGTTATTTGACTTTTTAGAAAGCTTGAGATGTCCTATAACCAACACTTTTGGTATCATATCATTTTGATATTCCATTCTCAAGTTATAAGCTTTGGCAAAAAAAGTATTCTTGTTGACTTTCAAAAGTGATCTATAATGTCCATATTTATAACTTCTTGTGAGTGCATTTTCTGATCTTGGGGTATGAAGATGGATTATAGGAAATTGCATCCTATTCAAAATGAGCTTTGGATGAGTCATTTATCATAAAGTATGAGAAATATATGCTTGGTCAAAGTTGAGTTAACTTTTCCTACAAAACCCTAATTTAGCAACTTTTGAGTCTTGATGAATTTTGAGCAATCCCTGATGAATCATGATCAACCCTTGATAAAATGATGAAATATCCTTCAAAATGAGAATGTTGACAAAAAATATTGAAGTTTGACTGTTTATAGGTCACAATTGACTTTTGTTCTAGCACAGTCGATTTTTGGGCCCTTTGAGCAATTGATTGAGCAAACTTCCTCTGCAAGGCTTGAAACTTGAAATGAATGACCTTGAGAACATTTTAGGACATTGTGGAGCCCTTGTGGTCATTTTGATTCACAGATCTTGATGCAACACATAACCCTAATTTGGGGTTGACTGCCTTAGGAGATGACTTGTCTGATCAATCCTTGAGCAACCTTGAGCAACTTGGAGATTTTCCTTGCAATGTTTTGAGGAATATGAGAGGGAAAATTTTGGGGTACGACAGCTGCCCCTGTTCAATCTTATTAAACCTGAGGATGTAGATTGGCTTTCGTGCCTTTTGTGATCCGAAGGTGGAAGATGATTGAACACTAGAGTACCCAGAAATTTGTACTCACATGAAGTGATATCAGCCTTGTGATGTCAGGAATGGGCTTACAGATGCCATTTGGAGATTGGTGACGGGAGGATGGGCTTAAAGATGCCATCTGAAGGAGTGTCGATCGCATAAGATATTTCTTAGCGAGAACTTGCATACCTGTTGTTGTGGAAGATTCCGCTGGGGAAGCCTAGTTTTTGTTGAGATTTAGGAACTTGCCTGTACTTCAACTGAGAGAATGCCTCTGCTGAGTTTTAAGAACTTGTCCGTAATTCAACTGGGGGAAATTTGTCGAGATTGAGAACCTTATCTATAATTCAACCGAGGATAATTCAGTTGAGATTTAGAACCGGTCAGGTCTTCGACTATGGGGGGTTGTCGAGATTGAGAACCTTATCTGTAATTGAACCGAGAATAATTCAGTTGAGATTTAAGAATCGGTCAGGTCTTCGACTGAGGGAAACATCTTCATCAAGATCTAGGATTGTCTGGTCTTCAACAGAGGATAATTCTGTTGAGATTTTAGAACTCGTCCACACTTTGACGGGGGGAAATTGTCGAGATTGATAACCTTATCTGTAATTCAACCGAGAATAATTCAGTTGCGATTTAAGAATCGGTCAGGTCTTCGACTGAGGGAAACATCTTCATCAAGATCTAGGACTGTCTGGTCTTCAATGGAGGATAATTCTGTTGAGATTTTAGAACTCGTGCACACTTCGACGGAGGAAAATTGTCGAGATTGAGAACCTTATCTGTAATTCCACTGAGGATAATTCAGTTGAGATTTAAGAACCGGTCAGGTCTTCGACTAAGGTAAACATCTTCATCAAGATCTAGGACTTTCTAGTCTTCAACGGAGGATAATTCTGTTGAGATTTAAGAACTCGTCCACACTACGATGGAGGAAAATTGTCGAGATTGAGAACCTTATCTGTAATTCAACCGAGAATAATTCAGTTGAGGTTTAAGAACCGGTTAGGTCTTCGACTGAGGGAAACATATTCATCAAGATCTAGGACGGTCTGGTCTTCAACGGAGGATAATCCTGTTGAGATTTTAGAACTCGTCCACACTACGACAGAGGAAAATATCGAGATTGAGAACCTTATATATAATTCAACCGAGAATAATTCAGTTGAGATTTAAGAACCGGTCAGGTCTTCGACTGAGGGAAACATCTTCATCAAGATCTAGGAAGGCCTGGTCTTCAACGGAGGATAATCCTATTGAGATTTTAGAACTCGTCCACACTACGACAGAGGAAAATGTCGAGATTGAGAACCTTATCTGTAATTCAACCGAGAATAATTCAGTTGAGATTTAAGAACCGGTCAGATCTTCGACTGACGGAAACATCTTCATCAAGATCTAGGATTGTATGGTCTTCAACAGAGTATAATTCTGTTGAGATTTTAGAACTTGTCCATACTACAACGGAGGAAATTGTCGAGATTGAGAACCTTATCTGTAATTCAACCGAGGATAATTCAGTTGAGATTTAAGAACCGGTCAGGTCTTCGACTGAGGGAAACATCTTCATCAAGATCTAGGACTGTCTGGTCTTCAACAGAGGATAATTCTGTTGAGATTTTAGAACTCATCAACACTACGACGGAGGAAAATGTCGAGATTGAGAACCTTATCTGTAATTCAACCGAGGATAATTCAGTTATGATTTAAGAACCGGTCAGGTCTTCGACTGAGGGAAACATCTTCATCAAGATCTAGCACTGTCTGGTCTTCAATGGAGTATAATTCTGTTGAGATTTTAGAACTTGCCCACACTACGATGGAGGAAAATGTCGAGATTGAGAACCTTATCTATAATTCAACCGAGGATAATTCAGTTGAGATTTAAGAACCGGTCAGGTCTTTGACATAGATGAGAACTTAACTGCATCTTTCTTGAATGGTAAAGGTCAGTCATATGCAATGCATGATATATATCAAGCAATGATGTTCTCAAAATAAATGAGATTGTGTTGTATAATGCGTATATGCATGTATCATGATGTATGGAAGTGTAATGTTTTAGCTGGGGAGAATAAATCCCGGATAGCTGCTGGAGAAAAGAATGGAATCCTTCATTTCCGCTGGAGATGGCGAACGAAGATGATTGTGAGAATAGACCTGCAGGAGAGGATAAATCTGTTGGGGCATAAACTGATGAGGAGATTACTCTGGGGAAGAGATGCTCTGTTGAGGATTCCACCGATAAATTCCGCTGGGGATGAATTATCGTTGCTGGTGATACTGAATCTTGTTGGGTATTTAAACTCTGTTTGTGAAAGGGAGAACTCCGCTGGGGATGATCTTTTAGTTGCGGCTTCACTGGGGATAACCTTCTAGACTCTTATGGGGATAATCCTTTGAGTTTGCTGGGGACAGTCTTCGAAAGTCTATTGGGGGATGATTCTTCAACTCTACTGGGGAAGCTTTTTCAGACTGCGCTAGGCAAAATTTCAGACTCCACTGGGGATATCTTGTACTATGCCGGGGAATATTCTTATACTCCGTTGAGGAATATTAAGACTGTCGGGGATATTAAGCCTTTTCAGTGTTGAGGGTAGATAAACTCTGCTTGGGGGAGAAGATTACTGATTCATTCATAGTTGCAAGTCACAGCTGGTGAGAGCTATCATTACTATCTTTTCTTACTATGCAGGGAGTGAAAACATCTCAACCATATTCTTCAGCTGAATTTACCTTGTACCTGGTGGACAGAGCAACTGTACAGTTTAGACAATTCTTATTTTCCCCTGTTTTTGATATTACAAGTAATCGTCCTTTGTTTCGTATGTAAACATTCATGAGCAGCAATTAATGTCAAATGCATATATCAAAAATGAACATTGGACGTTCTTTGCAAAACAAAACAAACAAAAAAAGGAAAAACAATATGAATTTTGTCTGAAAATGAATTTGTATTGATTTTTAAGTTTGGCCTGTAAATAGGCGCTTTTGTACAAGAGCCTGATGTCCTAGTAGGAGAACGCCGCCGAATAAAAGAGTTTATACAATTTATGAAAAACTAAACAAAACAGCTATGTGAATAATACCACTGGGTTCCAACTCTTCTATTGCCCTTATGTCCTCGAGCATCTCATCACTTCGCTACTTGGTTGAAGGTGAACCAGATTGATTAGTGTCGTCTGAGCTTGACAGTTGATACCGAAGTCTGGTTACAAGGTGATCCAATGAGACATAGTGTTACGCTTTGATCCCTAATTTTTTCCTGGACTTCCCTTTCGGGTTTTCAGTCCACCGGGATACCCTTTTTTGCCCAAGCCACCTTTTCAGGTTTTCGACTTGCTGGGTGTACACATTTTTATTTTCATCCCTTATTTTTGCCCGAACCCTTTTAGTTCACCGGGAAGCCCTTATTTTTTCCTAGGCCAGTCGACCTAGCGGGTCTTTGATTATGCGTAGTATTTTTCACTATGTCTGCATTGACGGGGTGAGGAAGGTCGTCATCATCCATGGTGGTTAGAATCATGGCTCCTCCTGGGAAAATGTTCTTAACCACAAATGGCCCTTCCTAAGTAGGGGTCCATTTGCCCCTGGGATCACCTTGAGGTAGTTTGATGCGTTTGAGAACCAGGTCCCCAACTTGATACTCTTGTCATCTAACTTTCTTGTTAAATTCCTTAATCATCCGTTTTTGATACGTTTGACCATGACAAATAGCAGTAAGTCTTTTTTCGTCGATTAAATTCAGCTGATCAAGTCGGGTCTGAATCCAGTCATCTTTGCTCAAACCTGCATCCTTCATAATCCGAAGAGAGGGTATCTGAACTTCAATGGGCAATACGGCATCCATGCCATAAACCAATGAATAGGGTGTTGCCCCTGTTGACGTCCGCGCCGAGGTACGATACCCATGAAGAGCAAACGGTAACATCTCGTGCCAGTCTTTGTATGTCACCGTCATCTTCTGCACGATCTTCTTAATGTTCTTATTAGCCGCCTCAACAGCCCCATTCATCTTCAGACGGTAGGGAGAAGAGTTGTGATGTTGTATCTTGAACTGCTTGCAGAGCTCGGTGATCATCTTATTGTTGAGGTTTGTACCATTGTCCGTAATGATCCTCTCTGGTACACCATATCGACCAATCAGATTGTGCCGAATGAACTGTGCCACGACGTTCTTGGTTACAGTAGCAAAGGAAGTTGCTTCAACCTACTTCGTAAAGTAATTGATTGCTACCAGGATGAAACGATGCCCGTTGGATGCCGTAGGTATGATCTCGCCAATCATATCAATGCCCTACATTGCAAAAGACCACGGAGTTGTCAGGATGTTCACCTCTTTTGGTATCAAATTGGGTAGTATGAGCCAACATGTACTGTCTCAGCCGGCGAGCCGCCCATTCCAAAGCGTAGCAAGTTCTCTCGAGCAGTGAGTATTGGGTCTCACAGTCGGTAAATTTTTTGCTAAAGCAGTAAATAGCATGCTCTTTTCAGCCAGACTCGTCATGCTGCCCCGACACACACCTCTTTGTATTATCCAGCACTTTTAAGTATAAGATCAAGGGTCTTCCTTCAACCGGAGGCATCAGAATTGGTGGCTTGGAGGTGGTAAACCCCTTTCTTCTTGAAGCGGTAATCTAACAAGTTCCCCAGGCACTTCACAATCATCATCACCTTCGTCCTCGACTTGGTTGATCGGACTTTCGAAGTCATAACCGGCAATAGCAAAGTCGTTATCAGTGGGATCCAAAGTGGATGTAGATCATGATACGTGAGTGTGTGTAAAATAGTTGTTTTGCAATATAAAAAGAAAAACAAGGAGCGCAAAATTTGAAATGCAAGAAATGTCCAATGCTTTTATTAATGATATATGTAGGTGACACACATAAAGCCCTCACAAATGAAGCCACAGTGCCCCAGGTAAGACATTGGGCCGTAAAGTTTAAAACATTGTCTATTACAAATACAAAACAAAAGTCTCATTATTGGGTAACAAAAGAAATTGGGATGAAGTCATTTGTTGTCCAGTTGCTTAGTCCACCATCAGTAGTAGGATAGATCCAACTGTCGAACTCAGACTCTTCAACATCGTCTTCAATGGCGTTTACTCCTGAATTGCTGATAAACATGGGAGGTTTTCCGATTCGTGCACTCCGAACAGCCCTTTGAGCTTCTGCAGTGAAACCCAAACCAAATTTGTTAGTCTTATGTGCAAAATTAGGGAGTTTGCCCGAATTGGCACACCCACCTTTCTCAACAACAGCCCGGGCATCCTTAAAGGAAGCCATCTTCATAGGAGAATCTTCAACAATAGTCTCGGTCGATGCCAGCGTCTGGGGAACCTCTTCAAAATGTTGAAACGGGGTCTCAATGAACTCCCCATCCATCTCTGCATATCGGAAAGAGTTGAGGTGGCTCACCATGTACTCTTCCTCTCCTTGTACTGTCACAGTCTTCCCTTTCACCGGGTACTTTAGCTTCTGGTGGAGCGTAGACATCACTGCCCCAGCTTTGTGGATCCACGGGCGTCCCAGCAAACAAGAATAGGATGGCCGGATGTCCATCACATAGAATGTATATGCGAAAACCTGAGAACCAACTTTAATCGGGATATCAACTTCTCCATGTACCATTCTCTTTGACCCATCAAAGGCCCTGACAACAACGTTACTTGGTTTCAACTCTAAACTTTCGCAGTCCAACCGGCCTAGAGCTTTCTTAGGCAAAACGTTCAATGAGGAACCAGTGTCCACCAATACATGAGCAAGAGTAGTGCCCCTACATTCAATGGAGACATGCAGGGCGTCATTGTGATTCTTCCCCTTAGCAGTCAAGTCGGCATCAGAGAAACCCAACCCATTATCAACAGTCAGACTAGCCACACAATCTTTAAACTGATCAGCTGATGTTTCTTGCGGTACGTGTGCAGTCTTCAGGAAAGCAATCAGAGCCTTGGCATTGGCTTCTGAGCATAGTAACAGAGACAACATAGAGATTTTGGATGGGGTATGCCCCAGCTGCTCGACTATGTTGTAGTCGCTCTTTTTGATGATTTTCAAAATTTCCTCCATCTTTTGTCTAGAGGCTTCAACAATAATTGTCTTCGGTGCCTCCGTCCGGGCAGGCTCATCAGTGGTCCCTTTGCCCCGAGCATCAGAGGACTCGGCAACAGGGGTAAGAATGGGAACTTGAATAGGAATAGTATCAGGTATACTGGAAGGTGTAATAACAATAGGTTTCCGAACAACTAGTGGAGAGATCTCGGGGGAGAAAAGCCTTCCGCTACGGGTGACTTGACTAGATCCCACAATATTGCTGACATCAGTATCAGACTCTTCAGCACTCAAATCTTGCTTAACTCCGTGATAATATACGTCAACCCCATAGTGTCACGGGACAACTTTATTGGATGTATAGGGGATAGGCCCAGGAACAGTGTTGATCAATGGTGCGATTCTTGGAAAAGATGTAATTCTAACAGGCTTTCTCGTGGAAGCCTTGGAAGAATTGTCGAAAATGGTAATTATAGCAACTTCTTCAGTAGGAACCAAAGGAACAAAAGTCTTCTCAAACATAATTTCTTTATTATCCATCAGGCGTTGGACACCTGACTTCAAAAGATGGCAACCGGTAGGTAGAACAGAACACATACGGCAACCTTCGTCACAGCCCGGAAATAAATCGGCTAACAAAAGGTTCTTCTTTACAGTCATCAAAGGGGTAACAATATCGTTCACAGAAACCGCAAACGAGTCTTCATCTATAGCATTCACTCCATGCTTGGGCATAGGAGCAGTCACAACATTAGGTCTTTCAGGTGCTTCGAACTCAATCTCCTTCGCATCAATCAAGTCCTGTACCTTATTCTTCAAAACCCAACAATCATCTGTATCATGCCCCGGGCTATCAGAGTGAAAAGCACAGCGGGCATTAGGGTTATACTTCGGTGATGTTGTATTTGGAGTCTTTGGTGCCTCCTTCAGAATCACCAGGTTGGTTTTCAATAACTGCGGCAGAATTTGGGATAAAGTCATGTTGAGCTGAGTGAACTGTCTTCGAGGTCTCTCGGCCCTTGGCTGATTGTTGCGCTGAGGAGCAACAGCAGGTCTTGAAATAACAACCGCATTAACAGCTTAGCGGCGTTCAGGTCTATTCTAGCTTTTTGAACTGTAAACAGCACTGGACTCCTTCTTAAAAGGCTTCTTTTCGGTGCCTGACGAAGCACCCTTCTGTATTTTACCGGATTTGATACCAGCCTAAATCCTTTCCCCGGTCATAATCATCTCTGTAAACCCGGACGATGAACTTCCAATCAGATGGTTGAAATATAGACCAGACAAGGTCCCCAGAAACATATCCACTAGCTCCCTATCAGCCAAAGGAGGTTGCATTATACCAGCAAGGTCCCTCCACTTCTGAGCGTAGTCTTTGAAACCTTCGCCCGCACCCATTGACATACCCTGGAGTTGGGTAGGCGTAGGAGAGAGGTCGGCATTATATTGGTACTGCTTGTAGAAAGAAGCATCCAAGTCCTCCCAATTTTGGATACTAGCTCCTTCTAACTGGTAAAACCATTCAAGCTGAGTCCCTGAAAGACTATCTTGAAAGAAGTGGATCCAGAGATTCTTGTCAGCGGTGTACGGATGAATCTTCCTAACATGCAAACGGAGGTGCAGTTTTGGGAAAGAAACTCTGTCGTACTTAGCAAAGGCTGGTGCTTTAAACTTGTCGGGAATCACCACCCTAGACGACAAACCCAAATCACCAAAGTCCAGAACAGTCACTTTCTGAACTTCTATCACGCTCAACCAATCTTCCAGTTTCTTATATATATCCTCAGCCGGAGGATACTGGTCTTCGTCAAAGTCCGTCTCGTTGTCTGAAACCACAGGGCTAGGAGCCCTCCTTTCTTCCTGATTATCTTTCCCTCCAGATAAGGGGGTCAAATCAACCTCTTCTCGCAAATCGTTTCCGAATTTGTGACCCATATTGAATAGGACCGTCTTCTTCTTCTTCTTCTTCTTCTTCTTCTTCTCTTTCGGGATAAGGGTCTTCAGATATTGCTGACCCTTAGCGAAACTCATGAACAACTCTTGGAACTGGGCGTTTTGAGCCTGTAGAGCCTTGATTTCTTGTTCAGTTGAAGGTTCAGAAGACATGATGCTGAAATAAACAGCGAAGAAGATGAGAAAAACCTGTAAGGGTACCTGTTATGAGGTGCATGAGAATGATATGCGCATGATATGATTTCAAAGACGTCGAGAGATTCAAATTTGTAAACAAAAATGAAACACACTTTTATTAGATAAACTTCAAGATCAATTGTTCAACAGATGCCTTTAAGGCGTTACAAGAAAGGAAATACTGAAAAGTAAACCAAAACTAGAAATAATCAACAGACAATCAGTGCTCCCATGGTCGCCTCTTGTCGGCACGGACATAATCATTGAGGATCCGCTCGTTCTCCAGCTGCCTGGTCAACTTCTGGATCTTCTGCTCTTGCTCGTTGTTGTATCCCAAAATTTGCCCGCCCATATTTCTCAAAATATTTCAAGAAAAATTCACAAGTCCAACCCGACGCGTCATATTCAGGTATTCTTTCACCAAGATATCTCTGATAACATATTCTCAAATTCCGGTTCGGCTCAAGAGTCAATTCTTTAAAGAAGGTATCCGAATGTGTGAGTTTTCTCGAAGAAATATGGTGAAAAAGTGTGCTGAAAGTGCAGTTTTTACGCGCTAAAAAAATTCATAACTTGAAGATTGTGGCTCGTTTTGAACCCATTCCGGTGGCCAAAATTCCGTCTTGACATTATCTACGTTTTCATATCTCACGGCTGGAAGCCAATTTTGATCAGAAGGTCTTCAAAAATGTGGATTTATCAAGTATTTTCGCACAGAAAATTTGTGACATAAGTTTATTTGCGTCATGTTCAAAAAATCATAACTTGGTCGATTTTCATCGTATCGAGCTGGTTCCAGCGCCAAAATTTCACAAATTGAGTTGGCTACATTTTCACAGAAGGTATTGAGTTCAAACGGTATTCAAAAGGCCTTCGTTTTTTGCTCAGAGTGCGTGACACGCTGAAAATCCTGAATGCTGAATATTATTTCATCTGGGCCGAAACTTCGAAAATTCATAACTCGGTCAATTTTTATCGGATTGGGCTCATATTTTCACACAAGGTCCCTGACTCATAGATCTACAACTTTGCTTCAAAAGTCGAGACCGGATTATGCTCCGATCAATACCAGTTTTTTATTGAAGAACGTGTCAGAGTCGACACTGGAGCCCAAAATAAGTTTGTCTGAGCTGAAACTTCAAAAATTCATAACTAATTCACCATTTATCCGATTGAGCCGATTTTCGGACAGGAGTTAGTTATTGATGTCAGCTACATTTTGTTTTCACATTTCTACTTCAAAAATTGCACTTAAGTCCCTGCGATTTAGCCTGGAAAGTGACGAACTCAAGTGAACATTGGAGGCCCAATTGCACATTCAAAGCCCATTTTCTTTACCCTAATTTCCATTATATAATCACCTTCTTTTCACACAAACCAGAGAGGAGAAAAAGAGAGAAAAAAACCTTGTCACAATACTGTTAGAATATCAAATTCTTTCAAGAACCCTAAAACCTTGAAATCCTTATTACAAATCCCTCTCTCACTACAAACAAGCCATCACAGTTACAAACCAACACCTCACTACTTCTTCAGTAAGGGTAAGGCTGGCTTGATCTTCATGATCAAAAGGGCATAAAAGCATTCATGTCACTACTTTTCCAGTAAGGATTTAGACAGGATCCCATGCAGGTTCATTAAGAACGTTGAGGCCAAAAGCCAAATGGCCAAAAAAGAACAACTTATGCATGATGAGGCCAGAACACAAAAGCCAAAAGCTAAAAGCCAAATGGCCAAAGTAGAACAACTTATGCATGAAACCCAATCCAATGGCCAAAGAATGCAGACCACGGTACTCAGGAGTCAATGAACATGCACGTGATGCCAGAAAGTCAAACAAGGTTTTTTGTCTAATGGGCCAGAATACTTAAAAAAAACCTCCCCTTGGGCCTGAAACTCCCCTTGGTTTGCATCCTTTTTAATTTTATTTTCTTTTCTTTTCTAATTCTTTTTTAATTGTTTTAATTGTTTTTTACCATAAAATAATTTTCTATAATAAAAATAGAAAAATCAAAAATACAAATATATTTAATTATTATTAATTTCATCACTAACCTATTTTTTGTAAATAAACTCTAACAATTAACTTAGTTTAATTTAGGTTTCAAAACTTTAATATTTTTCTTAATAAATTAAATATGTAGAAATTAGGGTTTTTTTAGCATTTTAATCCTTTTTTTTAATAAATAATTTTTTCTTATTATCATTATTATTAATTATCATTAATTTTGTAAATAAACATGTACATTAAATATTTAGTAAATTAGGTTAAAACTTTAATGTTTTCTTAATAATTAAAATAACTTAGAATTAGGGTTTTTTCTTTCAATTTTAATTTCTTATTTCATTAAATACCAAAAACCTAAAAAACATTTCTTTCCTCTTATTAAATAACTAATTAACTTTTTTTAATTCAATTTAATTTCAAAAGGGTCCAACGCCCTCGAACGTGCAACTTTAATTCCTTTCGCGCATTTATTCTTATTTTCCTTTGTGAATATTATGTAATTGCTCAAGCCATGTAATAGTAATTAGGTCTATTTACTTTCCGCATTTTTATTAAAACGGGTCTTTGGAATTTGGCGATGTATAGACCCGCGCCTTGTAATAGCGTAGGATTTTACTTTCCGCATTTAAATTTCCGCACTTTTAAATTCTAAGCTTTGCATGAAAGAATGTATGGCCTAAAATAAAAACAACGCGTAGATCACCATGATACATGTACGAGATAAAACATAACTGAAAATAACACACAAATACACACACCACTCTGAGGGTACGCCTCACTGTTGCCTTGCCCTCGAAACGTGGTCGTCGAGTATAGGACGTTTTAGTAAGTCCTTATGTCCGTTGATCCATATGCCTCAAAACAAGTTGCCTCGGAAAAGTTGCCTCGAATTAAAAAAGGATCAATGACATAAGGGTAGCTTCTAAAGTGTCCTACTGTTGCTCTGGTGACCACATTGTCCCTACAAACGAATTGACCCGAACACCTCCAACGGTGGTGCTACCTATCTCTCAATGGTGGGATGGCACTACCTTAAGGACTTCTACACAGCTTAATTCCTTAGGGTAGGTAGATGACTCATAGATACTTGCTCTATTCAAAACAAATCAAAACTCTTTTCACACCGACACTTTCAAAAAGCTTTCAAAACAATTTTTCAAACACTCTTGAGGACTGATACAAGAGTCGATCTGAAATCTTTAAACGAAACTTTTTTCAAACCCACTCACGATTGAAAAGCAAACAAACATTTTTGAAAACACAAATGAGCAAGTATCTAAGAGCTCATGGATAACCATGGATAGAAAGGGTGCTAACACCTTCCCTTTCTATAAATCTACCTCCCGAACCGAGAGATAATCTCATAAGGAATTTTGTTGTGCTTTTGTCCTGTCCATATTGGAGAAAATAAAAGACGGTGGCAACTCTTGCTTCCGCGACATTTTGCGAACCAGCGTTAAACAATCAGTTCCAGATCCACCGATCACAGAACTGGCGACTCTGCTGGGGATATCTTTTAAAGTGAGGTGTACCTTAGGACTAAGATCACTTGTGTTTTCAATTATCTGAATTGTTTGCTTTGTTATTGTGGGCCTGTCTTGGGAGTTCTATAGATCCTAACCCGGATCTGGGGGGATACCTTCTTAGAAAGTAGCAACAAGGCTGTGAGGGAACTGTGCGGGGTATACCGACATGGTTGAAGCAGTCTGCTACGTTGATGTGGCACTTTGGTGTGTACCGGTAACCCTTGAGTTCAGTCAAGGAGAGTACGGGGCCTCCGCGTGGTGTCGTGAAGCATCAACTGACCTTAGGAACCTTAATTGAACCATCTTGGCCTCTTTAGGGTAGTGAGATAACTGACTTTGGTGCAGTTCGAGGTTGGTTGATACTCGATACTACACTCAATTGAGGGTTGTTTTCTTGGAATATTTCGGTCGCCAGTTCAATGACTAAATCGAAACGATGAACAATGAAGGCAATCCAATGATATTGGGACCCTTAGAACCCGGTTACTTCTGATAGGACAGGTTGAGCCCACCAACTTCAAGAGGGTAATACCTAGACCCCATGCTGGCCTAAACTCTAAGGGTTGTGGTGTGACTTGTGTGCTTTCATACTTGACTACTTGCATGCTTGTTATCTGACACTTGAGTTTCTTGCAGGTTTTGTTTATAGTCCTTAATTGGGACTCATAACAGGGTTTACCTACATTACCCCATGCATAGCATAACATCATACCATTGCATGCATCCCGCATAAGGACTAACCTATTTCAAGGATCTCAAGGGCTTGTGATGCAGGTCATGATGAACCAACATGTCTGGCAAGGGGCAAAGGGGATTTATTTTCCTCTAGCCAAGGTTGTCAGGGGCTATGACCCACTGGATATGGTGAGCCTTTGACCCTTGAAGAAGGACTCTCTACAACACAAAGTTACTTCAATCAAGATACCATATTCTAATTTTAACAAATTTTCTTGTTTACCCCGCGAGATCCTTGAAAACATCGCATGCATACATACACATCATTGCATAACAGGTACCCTTTTTTCTACAGGTTGCTTACCTTCTTTGCTGTTTATTTCAGCAGTCTCATCATGAATCCAGAAACATCTACTGAGCAATCCATCAAGGCTCTCCAGGCTCAGAACGCCCAGTTCCAAGAGCTGATCATGAGTTTGGCCCAGGGGCAACAAGATCTGAAGACCCTGCTTTCGAAAAAGAAGAAGAAGAGGACGGTGTTGTTCAACCCTAGACCGCAAATCTGGGAATGGATCACGAAATGAAGTTGAGCAGACTACCCCATCTGTTGGGAAAGACAGTCCCCAAGAAAGGGAGGTTCCTAGTCCAGTGGTCTCCGACAACGAGACCGATTACAATGATGAGCAGTACCCTCCAGCCGAGGACAGGTATAAACAGTTGGAAGACCGACTAAGTGCCATGGAGATACAAAAAGTGCCCGGCCTGGACTTCGAGGATCTAGGTCTGTCTTCTGGGGTAGTAATCCCGCACAAATTCAAGGCACCTGCCTTTGCAAAGTACGACGGGGCATCCTGTCCTAAGCTGCATCTCAGGTCTTACACAAGGAGGATCCAGCCCTACACGGCTGACAAGAATTTATGGATTCACTTCTTTCAGGATAGTCTGTCTGGAACCCAACTTGACTGGTTCTATCAACTGAATGGAGCTAACATCCGCAGCTGGGAGGATTTGGCCACTGCATTCTACAAGCAGTACCAGTACAATGCCGACCTTGCTCCCACGCGCACTCAGCTTCAGGGAATGTCTATGGGTGCAGGTGAAGGTTTCAAAGAATATGCTCAAAAATGGAGGGACCTTGCTGGAAGGGTACAACCACCTCTGACTGACCGCGAGCTCGTCGACATGTTCTTGGGGACCCTGTCTGGTCCATTCTTCAACCACCTGATTGGGAACTCTGCTGCTGGCTTTATAGATCTGATCTTGACCGGGGAAAGAATAGAAGTTGTCATCAAGTCGGGGAAAATACAGAATGGTGACTCCTCGAACACTGAGAAGAAACCATCCAAGAGAGAATCTAGTGCTGTCTATGGCTCAAAAGGGCAGAATAGGTCTGAACACCGCCAAGATGTCAACGCGGTGGTTATTGCAAAACCGACCGGCGCTCCTCAGCGTCACAATCAGCAAAGGGAAGAGAGACACAAAAGGCAATTCACTCCCCTCGGCATGACCTTGTCACAGATATTGCCACAGTTGCTGAAAACCAAGTTGGTAACTCTCATGGACCCTCCAAAGAATCCCAACAGGACGCCTTCAAGGTATAACCCCAACGTTCGTTGCGCTTATCATTCTGACAGCCCGGGGCATGCTACAGATGATTGTTGGACTTTGAGAAACAAGGTTCAGGATCTGATCGACACGAAGGAAGTCCAGTTCGACTCTCCAGAGACTCCGAATGTGACCACTGCTCCCTTGTCAAAACATGGCTAGGATTGGAAACTTTTGTTCATTTGAATGTTCAGATTGTAATTTTCTTTGATTGTTCAAACATTTTATTTCATGTCAAACTTGGTTATTTCATTAATGCATTACACATGTCTGTTTTGAAGTAATTATTTCGTATTCACTATATGCAAACTGTTTTCATATTTTTGTGATGATCAACTCTTGATTGAAAATTCTAAGCCTCTTGAGGGAGGATGACGAAAACGATACCACGATCTTTACAGTATGCTTTTGAACAGACCCCGTTGATGAGGTACATGCATTGTTTCAATTCCTAAACACTAGAGTTATAAGGAAGATAATCCCTCGTCAACCCCTCTGAGCCAAAGAAGTAGGAGTTTTTCTTTTCGAAATTTAAAACCCTTAATCATAACCTGGGGCAGGGTAGTCTCTCAGTTGATCCAAGTGCATAACGAATGACACCAAAGAGGTCCTTACAAAACAAAAGACAGTGATGGTTCCGAACAATCATACAGACAGGCAGTCATTACTTCTCAAAATAAAAACCCATTAAGTCAAAATCTATGAAGGAGACTTACAAAACTGGGGCATCCCGCTGACTGTAATTCCAAAAAGAAACAGTTCAGGCAAAAAACAGGGATAATGAAAGAAAAAGAAAGAGGCCTTACAAACCCTAAACCAAACAAAAATGACTGCCTATTCAAATAAACGTTCAACATCCGAACCATCACTGGAATTTCAGAGCAAAGACTCAAACAAGGTCTAACGCACGATCAGCTGAGTTTAGGTTTGAAGAACATCACGAAGAGCGGGTGGGTACAAATAATTTGAGCCTTTATCCTTTGTTTCTTAAACCGTGAACCAGGCCACACTACAACCCTTAAAAGTCCTAGCTGGAGCATGGGTTAGTTCGAAAGCATACTGTTACCAAAGGTATCCTGACTCCTTAAGGCTTGCTATAAAATATTGAGTTGACATCACATTTTACAAAATTTGCTGGTTTTACTGAAAAATGCATTTTTCAAAAACTTCAAGACAGACATAAGCTTTGCATTTTTAACATAACTTTGTTTGCATATGACTTTTTGTTTGAACATCATAGAAATTCGCACGACGAATGCCTAATGAACAAAAGCACCTCCAATCAAGGGGCATGGCCTGATCATTGCCCATCATCTGGGGCAGTCCAGTCAAGATTCAAGGAATCTCTCAAGATGCCAAACAGCCAGGGGCAAACCTCCGCCTGAGCCACTTGGGGCATTGGACATGAATTCCCAACAACAAATCTTACATGACCAAACATCTTCTGGTAGCGTGGCAACACAATAACAGGGGCACCTCCCTACATCCTGAGAGCATGGACATAGTCGGAAAAAATACTATGCATAATCAAAGACCCGCTAGGTTGACACACCTAGGCAAAAATAAGGGCTTCCCGGCGAACCAAAAGGGTTCAGGCAAAAATGAGGGATGAAATGAAAAAAATCTGTATACCCGGCAAGTCGAAAACCTGAAAAGGCGACTTGGGAAAAAATGGGTATCCCGGTGGGCTGAAAACCCGAAAGGGCGGTCCAGGCAAAAGTTAGGGATCAAAGCGTACGACTGTGTCCTGTCATCTCGTCACTTGCCTACCAGAAGAAGATTTGTCAATTGGCAGTCATCAAACACATTCACAGGTACCTTCTTCTCCAACAGAAACTGGGGCAATAATGAGTTGTCTAAATGATCCGGTTGCCCTGTCCACCGAAGTGCCAAGGTAAGTTCAGCTGAAGAATGCGACCAAGATACCTTCATTTCCAACAGAGCACAACAACGAAATCCCCAACGGAGTTATCATCAAATCTCAGCGAAGTATCTCTGTCCACAGAGTAACTCCCCGCAGAGTAATCTATTCGCCAAGTTTATTCCCCAACGGAGTTATCTTCTCCTACCGGTATTCTTGCAATCATCATACCCAACGGAAACGAAGAATCTCACTCTTTAACATCAGCCCAGGATTTGACTTCCCGGCATCCGTCAAGGATAAATTTTCCCAGACGAAGATACACTCATAACATCACATTGTTATACATCATGATACATGCATATACGCATCATATCATACAATCTCATGTGTTGAGAACATCGTTGCTTGATTCATATCATGCATTGTATATGACTGACCTTTACCTTTCAAGAAGGATACATTTAAATGATCAGCTATGTAGACGAATACAGTCAAAAGAGACCAACCCAGTCAAAGAATACAAATCTAGTTAAATCAATGCCTAAAGATTTCTCTGATACAACTCGTCGTTATAGACACTCGTCGTCATAGACACTCGTCGTTATAGACACTCGTCGTCATAGACACTCGTCGTTATAGACACTCGTCGTCATAGACACTCGTCGTCATAGACACTCGTCATTATAGACACTCGTCGTCATAGACACTCGTCGTTATAGACACTCGTCGTCATAGACAGACACTCGTCGTTATAGACACTCGTCGTCATAGACACTCGTCGTCATAGACACTCGTCGTCATAGACACTCGTCGTCATAGACACTCGTCGTCATAGACACTCGTCGTCATAGACACTCATCGTCATAGACACTCGTCGTCATAGACACTCGTCGTCATAGACACTCGTCGTCATAGACACTCGTCGTTATAGACACTCGTCGTCATAGACACTCGTCGTCATAGACACTCGTCGCTATAGACACTCGTCGTTATAGACACTCGTCGTTATAGACACTCGTCGTTATAGACACTCGTCGTTATAGACACCCGTCGATAAAGACCACCCGTCCATGGAAATAACCTGTCAGTAGAGACAACTCACCAACCTTTCTGAATTCCAGACTCGATTCCTGTATCCTGCCAGGGAACGTCTGAAGAGTTTGAGGATCCGATTCCTGTATCTTGCCAGGGTGTATCTGTTGACGACTATTCTCAGGACTCGATTCTTGTATCTTGCCAGGGCACGTCTGAAGAGTTTAAAAGATTCGATTCCTGTATCCAGCCAGGGCACATCTACATAAAGAGTTTGAGGATCAATCCCTGTAACAGGCCAAGTAAGTATCTTTCTTTTTTCAGGTACACAAGTTCTCGCTAAGGAATCTCTTACGCGATCGACACCTCCAGATGGCATCTATAAGCCCATCCTCCTATCCACCATCTCTCCAAATGGCATCTGTAAGCCCGTTCCCGTCATCACATTGCTGATACTTCACTATGTGAGCGCAAATTTCTGGGCACTTTAGTGTTCAATCATCTTCCACCTTCGGATTACGAAAGGCACGCCAGCCAATCTACATCCTCAGGTTTAAGAAGATTGAACAGGGGCAACTGTTGTACCCCAAAATTTGCCCTCCCATATTTCTCAAAATATTTCAAGAAAAATTCACAAGTCCAACCCGGCGCGTCATATTCAGGTATTCTTTCACCAAGATATCTCTGATAACATATTCTCAAATTCCGGTTCGGCTCAAGAGTCAATTCTTTAAAGAAGGTATCCGAATGTGTGAGTTTTCTCGAAGAAATATGGTGAAAAAGTGTGCTGAAAGTGCAGTTTTTACGCGCTAAAAAAATTCATAACTTGAAGATCGTGGCTCGTTTTGAACCCATTCCGGTGGCCAAAATTCCGTCTTGACATTATCTACGTTTTCATATCTCACGGCTGGAAGCCAATTTTGATCAGAAGGTCTTCAAAAATGTGGATTTATCAAGTATTTTCGCACAGAAAATTTGTGACATAAGTTTATTTGCGTCATGTTCAAAAAATCATAACTTGGTCGATTTTCATCGTATCGAGCTGGTTCCAGCGCCAAAATTTCACAAATTAAGTTGGCTACATTTTCACAGAAGGTATTGAGTTCAAACGGTATTCAAAAGGCCTTCGTTTTTTGCTCAGAGTGCGTGACACGCTGAAAATCCTGAATGCTGAACATTATTTCATCTGGGCCGAAACTTCGAAAATTCATAACTCGGTCAATTTTTATCGGATTGGGCTCATATTTTCACACAAGGTCCCTGACTCATAGATCTACAACTTTGCTTCAAAAGTCGAGACCGGATTATGCTCCGATCAATACCAGTTTTTTATTGAAGAACGTGTCAGAGTCGACACTGGAGCCCAAAATAAGTTTGTCTGAGCTGAAACTTCAAAAATTCATAACTAATTCACCGTTTATCCGATTGAGCCGATTTTCGGACAGGAGTTAGTTATTGATGTCAGCTACATTTTGTTTTCACATTTCAACTTCAAAAATTGCACTTAAGTCCCTGCGATTTAGCCTGGAAAGTGACGAACTCAAGTGAACATTGGAGGCCCAATTGCACATTCAAAGCCCATTTTCTTTACCCTAATTTCCATTATATAATCACCTTCTTTTCACACAAACCAGAGAGGAGAAAAAGAGAGAAAAAAACCTTGCCACAATACTGTTAGAATATCAAATTCTTTCAAGAACCCTAAAACCTTGAAATCCTTATTACAAATCCCTCTCTCACTACAAACAAGTCATCACAGTTACAAACCAACACCTCACTACTTCTTCAGTAAGGGTAAGGCTGGCTTGATCTTCATGATCAAAAGGGCATAAAAGCATTCATGTCACTACTTTTCCAGTAAGGATTTAGACAGGATCCCATGCAGGTTCATTAAGAACGTTGAGGCCAAAAGCCAAATGGCCAAAAAAGAACAACTTATGCATGATGAGGCCAGAACACAAAAGCCAAAAGCCAAAAGCCAAATGGCCAAAGTAGAACAACTTATGCATGAAACCCAATCCAATGGCCAAAGAATGCAGACCACGGTACTCAGGAGTCAATGAACATGCACGTGATGCCAGAAAGTCAAACAAGGTTTTTTGTCTAATGGGCCAGAATACTTCAAAAAAACCTCCCCTTGGGCCTGAAACTCCCCTTGGTTTGCATCCTTTTTAATTTTATTTTCTTTTCTTTTCTAATTCTTTTTTAATTGTTTTAATTGTTTTTTACCATAAAATAATTTTCTATAATAAAAACAGAAAAATCAAAAATACAAATATATTTAATTATTATTAATTTCATCACTAACCTATTTTTTGTAAATAAACTCTAACAATTAACTTAGTTTAATTTAGGTTTCAAAACTTTAATATTTTTCTTAATAAATTAAATATGTAGAAATTAGGGTTTTTTTAGCATTTTAATCCTTTTTTTTAATAAATAATTTTTTCTTATTATCATTATTATTAATTATCATTAATTTTGTAAATAAACATGTACATTAAATATTTAGTAAATTAGGTTAAAACTTTAATGTTTTCTTAATAATTAAAATAACTTAGAATTAGGGTTTTTTCTTTCAATTTTAATTTCTTATTTCATTAAATACCAAAAACCTAAAAAACATTTCTTTCCTCTTATTAAATAACTAATTAACTTTTTTTAATTCAATTTAATTTCAAAAGGGTCCAACGCCCTCGAACGTGCAACTTTAATTCCTTTCGCGCATTTATTCTTATTTTCCTTTGTGAATATTATGTAATTTCTCAAGCCATGTAATAGTAATTAGGTCTATTTACTTTCCCCATTTTTATTAAAACGGGTCTTTGGAATTTGGCGATGTATAGACCCGCGCCTTGTAATAGCGTAGGATTTTACTTTCCGCATTTAAATTTCCGCACTTTTAAATTCTAAGCTTTGCATGAAAGAATGTATGGCCTAAAATAAAAACAACGCGTAGATCACCATGATACATGTACGAGATAAAACATAACTGAAAATAACACACAAATACACACACCACTCTTAGGGTACGCCTCACTGTTGCCTTGCCCTCGAAACGTGGTCGTCGAGTATAGGACGTTTTAGTAAGTCCTTATGTCCGTTGATCCATATGCCTCAAAACAAGTTGCCTCGGAAAATTTGCCTCGAATTAAAAAAGGATCAATGACATAAGGGTAGCTTCTAAAGTGTCCTACTGTTGCTCTGGTGACCACACTGTCCCTACAAACGAATTGACCCGGACACCTCCAACGGTGGTGCTACCTATCTCTCAATGGTGGGATGGCACTACCTTAAGGACTTCTACACAGCTTAATTCCTTAGGGTAGGTAGATGACTCATAGATACTTGCTCTATTCAAAACAAATCAAAACTCTTTTCACACCGACACTTTCAAAAAGCTTTCAAAACAATTTTTCAAACACTCTTGAGGACTGATACAAGAGTCGATCTGAAATCTTTAAACGAAACTTTTTTCAAACCCACTCACGATTGAAAAGCAAACAAACATTTTTGAAAACACAAATGAGCAAGTACCTAAGAGCTCATGGATAACCATGGATAGAAAGGGTGCTAACACCTTCCCTTTCTATAAATCTACCTCCCGAACCGAGAGATAATCTCATAAGGAATTTTGCTGTGCTTTTGTCCTGTCCATATTGGAGAAAATAAAAGACGGTGGCGACTCTTGCTTCCGCGACATTTCGCGAACCAGCGTTAAACAGTCAATTCCAGATCCACCAATCACACTCGTGATAATTTTCTCTATAAGTATCTCGTTCCTCCCTCAGCTGCATCCAAGACCTCTTCAATGCCCCAATGTCAGTAGGCATGTAAGGGTGTAGGATGGTAGGAGGAACCCCTTCTTCATCAGCAACCTCAACAGTTATAGGCAAGACGACTTTGTACGACATTCCCAGCTTTTGGGCACGGATACGAACCCATCGGAGATATGGTTCCATTGGTAGAGAAGTCTTCGCACCCAGCTCGTGTGGATTAGACTTGTGTACCCTATCCCAAGATCTTATGAATCTGCGGCGTTGCTCGTCACTATCTCCTTGGAAATCAAAGACAATACTAGGCATCAGCAACTCATGAGGTCCTTCCCTCCTGGCTCGCCCAAAATGACGTAAGGCTAAGCGCAGATTATAAGTGATCCCTCCATTGGTTCTTATCAGTGGGACATTAGGGTATTCCCCACAGCAATCAATAATGGCCACATCTTTCATACCCTTGATAGTCCAGATGATGTCATTATGAGAGAGAGACATAATCCTATATGCCCAGCCCATGCCTTCCTTGTTCTTCAAGATTGATTGGGGAAGGTGATAAATAAACCACCTTGCCAACAACGGGGCACAGCACATAAGGGTTCCCCGCCTCTGAGCAGTACGGGCATAAAGAGAATGAAGAATGTCACACAAGAGAGTGGGCACAGGATTATCGGAGATGAAGATTTTTACCGCATTCACGTCAACAAAGGAATCGGAGTTAGGAAACAACACCAAACCATATATCAGAAGAGCTAGAATGTCTTCAAATTCCTGGAAGTCTAGACTGTCCCAGAAATGATTATCCTTACCAACCAAGAACTTAGTCAAGAAGCCCTTTGCTCCACTACGAGTTTCCCAATTTGACATTACCTCAGCGTTTGTCAGATGGAGGGCTGAAGCAATATCTTCTGGCCTAATGGCCTTCTCCCAACCTGTAAATGGGGTTTGCTCCAGAATAGAGATACCGAGCAGATCCGAGAACTCTTCCAAGGTAGGGACCAACTGGTTGTCCGGAAAAGTAAAGCAATGGTACCTTGGATCAAAGAACTGGACTAAGACTCTCATCATCTGTTCATCCATCTTGGAGGTGACCAAACCAAGAAGGTGCCCATGTCTCCTGATGAAGGAGGTAGTATCAGGCATCTTTGCAACCAATTTTTTAAGCAGAGTGGGAACCTGGACAAAGTTGATCCGGATGGTGTTTCTATGCATGGGTGCCATAACCTACAAAACAGAACAAAGATGAATCCCCTCTGTCTTTGAAATAGGTTAGTCTAATGCAAGATGCATGCAATGTCATGATGTCATGATGTCATGATAGAAAGCACACCACAAGTATCCAAAAATAGTAAACATGGTAAAGCCACACAAGTCACACAGAGAGCCCTTAGATTTCAGGCTGGAAAGGAGTCTAGGTACTACCCTCTTTCAGTTCATTGGTTTAAACCTGTCCTAAAAATAGTAACCGGGTTCTAGAGGATCTCAATATCACTGACTACCCTTGATCGGTCATAATTCCAGTTTAGCAACCTTTTCTTACAGCCGGAATCATTGCGAGAGTTTAGTATCAATGAGTGTAGCATACTGCTACTATTCTATGGCCAAGTTGGTCAATTTAAAGGTTCTATGGTCAGTTGGTGCCTAATGACCCCTTAGAAGACCCATATTCTCCTCGTTGCGCCACAAGGGATATCAGTACATACTAAAGTGCCACACCAACGTAGCTACTGCTTCAACAGTATCGGTCTATGCCGTACAGTTCCCTCACAGTTTATTGCTACTTACCTAAAGGGTATCCCCCAGATCCGGGTTAGGATCTATAGTAACTCCGATACAAGCCCACAAACATAAAGAATATAATTCAAGCAATTGAAAACATTATGAACTATTCCTAAGGTACACCCCACTTATTTTCCCCAACAGAGTCGCCAGTTCTGTGATACGGTAGGAAGAACTGACTGTTTTTTGGAATGCTGGTTTTCGTTTTTGCGTTTTTTTTTGCAAAATGTCGCGGTAAGCAAGAGTCGCCACTGTCTTTTATTTTATCCAACAAGGAAAGGAAAAAAAGCACAGAAAAATTCCTTTTTCGAGATTATCACTGAGTACGGGGGGTAGATAATAGAAAGGGAAGGTATTAGCACCATTTCTATTCGTGGTTATCCACGGGCTCTTAGGTACTTGCTCATATTGTTTTCAAAATTTGCTTTCTTTGTGCTTGTGGGTTTTGAAAAAGTTTTTGTTCGAAAACTTCGATTTAACTCTTGCTTTTGTCCTCAAGAGTGTATGAAGTATTTTTGAAAACTTTATTAGAAAAGTGTAAGTGTGAAGAGTTTTTGTTTTTTGAAAGAGCAAATACTTAAGAACCATCTACCTACTCGAAAAAGGAATTGTTCTATGCTAACTTCCTTTAGACAATGCTATCCCACTATTAATGAGTAGGTAGCATCGTCGTTGGAGTTTGAGGGTCAATTCGAATGCGGGACTTACGGTCACCAAAGCAATGGTAGGACGCCTTAGCGGTGACCCTAATGTCTTAGATAATTTGTTTTGAGGCAACAATATCTGAGGCAACCGTTTCGAGGCGACTATGATCCTTTAGACAAGAGGGTGCCCTCTAAAGTGACCTATACTTAATGACCGCGTACAAAGGCAACCAAGTGGGGTGTACCCTAGGAGTGTGCATGTGCGAGTGTGTCATTTTCAGTTAATTTTATCTATGTACATGTTAAGGGTGATCTAAGTTGATTTTAGGTTAACATTCAATCTTGTCATGCCATCCTATTATCAAATATCTAACAATTATAATTTGCGGAAAATAAATTGCGGAATTTAAATTACAAGGCGTCGGGTATTTACATCACCAAAGACAAACCCTTTAAAAATAAATAAAGCGATAAAAAATAATAAAAGGTCCTATTAAGCTATTACAATCCGGAGGCAAATACAATATTGGGTAAAATAAATAAACCGCGTGCGGGAAATTAAATCGAGCGCAAATTAGGGTTTTTACCCTTTTGGTTAAAGAAAAGATTTTTTTTTGTTTTTATTTTAAGAAAGAAAATGAAATTAAACCTAAATTAATTTATTAGTATTTATTAATAAAAAATAAAAGTTAAAGTTTGATTAAATATAAAAATATATTTTTGTGGTTTTACTTTATAAAAAGGCTGAATTTTAATTGGTTAGTAATTAAATAAAATAACAAAACAAATAATTAAAACAAAATAAGTAAATATAAGAGAAAAGGGGTGTGGGCCTGAAATTGGTGTTTGAGAAGCAATTCTGAGGCCCAATAACATGCTGGCCTTGTTGACTTTCCTTGATCCAGCGTGCATGTGCTGACTTGGTCTTTGGTGGTCCATCAATTCTTGGACATCAGATTTGGCGTTGGGCCATCTGGCTGCTGGATATATGGAGGTGCATGGTATGTTGTAGTAAGAGAAATGCACCGAATCACCTGAAAAACAAAATTATGAATGAAAGTGGGGGACCTGGGATTCGAACCCAGGTCCTGAACGTGATTGCCAGCTCGCCTTGCCACTACGTTGAATTAACTTGTTTGTTAATAATATACAAATAATACATAATAAAAGAAAACAAATTAATGGCCAGAAAAGACAAAAACCACGCGCGCAATATTTGAATGGAGCAATGGTTGAGTGCCACGTATTGTCTTCAACCTTCGTCCGTGGCTAAAAACCTGTAAAACCTATAGCCACGGACACAGACAGTCATTAAAAGTCATGCATACTCCAAAATCTGTTGTGAGCCATGGAAATGAATTCTAAGGGCATGGTTGTGCTCGTCTCATCATCCCGGTCACAACCATACCCTTCTTGATGACCAATTATCCCTGAAACAGAAATGCCCAAAAGAATCCACGAAATCCTAGCAATGGTATTTTGTAGTATAAATTAGATAAACAAAATTAAATAATGCCAAAAGCGTGGAAATGTTATGAGGATCACAAATATGTCAATGATTTGTTCCAATGATGCAAGAATAGATAGGTATGATTTCAAGTACATAGCTAGGTAACGTGATGCTTACAGCGCGTTTGGGCGTGTATGGGAGCCTGCTTTGGATTAGTTTCGCCTCAGTAAACGTCCAAGAATCGTTTGGGATGCTTGCCTAGTCCTGGAAATGTCTCTTGTTATGATTTCAAATTCACACTTTTTAGTGAATTTTGCAACTTTGGTCTTGCCTTTGCCTGCAGCCCCTAACTCTTATTTCGTTCCTTGTGGCTTGCTTATGTACTATGGAATGCATTAGGTTAAGAATTATGGATTGAATCTCTCTAAATCAATGCACCCATATTTTATTTTATTCATTCTTTAAACCTTGCCAAATTTATCAAAAATCAATCTTTTTGCACATGATCTTGTGTGATACGAATTTGATGCTCTTCAAGATGATGATCCAATCCTGAAATAGCCAAAAGATATCATGTAATCAAAAGCTTTGGATTTTTTATGATTTAATTTGATTAAAAATTAATAAATTCAATAAAAAATCAAATTAAATAATAAAAATAAAATAATGGCTCATGGCTGAATCTAGGACACGTGGACAATGATGCAAACTCAATTTTACAAAAATCTCCAACTTCAACAATGCATAACTTCTTCAATTTTGAACTTTTGGAGGTGTTCTTTGACTTTTTAGAAAGCTTGAGATGTCTTATAACCAACCCTTTTGGTCTAATCTCATTTTGAAATTCCATTCTCAAGTTATGAGCTTTCGCAAAAAAGGTGTTCTTGTTGACTTTCAAAAATGACTTATAATGTCCAAATTTATAACTTCTTGTGAGTGTATTTTCTGATCTTGGGGTATGAAGATGGATTGTATGAAATTGTATCCTATTCAAAATGAGCTTTGGATGGGTCATTTCTCATAAAGTATGAGAAAGTTATGCTTGGTCAAAGTTGAGTTGACTTTTCCTCCAAAACCCTAATTTAGCAACTTTTGAGTCTTGATGAATTTTGAGCAATCTCTGATGAATCATGATCAACCCTTGATCAAATTATGAAATATCCTTCAAAATGAGAATGTTGACAAAAAATCTTGAAGTTTGACTGTTTATAGGTCACAGTTGACTTTTGTTCTAGCACAGTCGATTTTTGGGCCCTTTGAGCAATTGACTGAGCAAACTTCCTCTGCAAGGCTTGAAACTTGACATGAATTACCTTGAGAACATTTTAGGACATTGGGGAGCCCTTGAGGTCATTTGGATTCACAGATCTTGATGCAACACATAACACTAATTTGGGGTTGACTGCCTTAGGAGATGACTTGTCTGATCAATCCTTGAGCAAACTTGAGCAACATGGAGATTTTACTTGCAATGTTTTGAGGAATATGAGAGGGAAAATTTTGGGGTACAACAACAGGTTATTGGTAACCTGATCCTAAAAGATCCAGAATATCTTCCTCAAATCAAAATCGTGTTTTCAGAGATGGTGGTAGTAACAACGAGCCTCCTCTATTTTGTGGTGAATATTTTGACTTCTGGAAAATACGAATGAAGGCACATCTAGAAGCACAAGGAGAATAAATATGGGATGCCGTCGAGAATTGTCCATTTATCCATATAACGGTAATTGATGGTGCTGGCTCATCAAAGCCTAAAGCTGCATGGGACGAAGATGATAAGAAGAAGGTTCTCTATGATAAAAAGGCAATAAATCTTCTTCAAGGTGCACTTACCATGGATGAATTCTTCCGTGTCTCGGCATGCAAAACGGAAAAATAAGTATGGGATACCTTGGTAGAAACTCATGAGGGAACCGCTGAAGTTAAAAGATCAAGATTAAATAAATTGATTCAAGAATACGAACTATTCAGAATGCAGCCTCGAGAATTAATCCTCGACTTGCAGAAAAGATTTGTACACTTGACAAATCATTTGAAAGCACTCGGTAAGACTTTAAATGACGATGAACTTAATATTAAAGTGCTTATATCTTTATCCATGGAATGGAAACCAAAATTGACAGCAATATCCGAGAAGAAGAATCTATCCACAATGACGTCCGCCACTTTGTTCGGAAAACTTCAAGAATATGAGATGGAACTTGCAAGACTCGAAAAGCATGAAATCCTAGTAAAATATTCAAAAGACATGGCTCTAAATACAAGGACAAAAAATCATAATAGAAATCAAGAGGATGAATCCACTAGTAGTGAAGATGATGATCTTATCAAGAAGATTGAAAAGGTTCTACGAAAAGAAAGAAAAAGGGAAGCACCATCAAGGAAGATTATATGCTTTGAATGTGAAGAAAAGGGACATGTTAAAAGTAATGTCCTACACTTGAAAAGAATAATAAATATTTCAAGAGAAATAAAGATAAAAAGTCAAAGAAAGCATATATAGCATGGGAAAATTCATCTTTCGATTCCGAAAATATTCAACATGCTAATCTTGCTTTGATGGCCTCACACCATTACGATAGTGAAGATGACGAGGTTAGTAATGAGTTTTCTCTTTTTGATAGTGATGCACAAGGTATTATAGATGAACTATTAAACAAATGCAAAATTCTCTACAAAACTATTTCATCTCAAGAGAAACAAATTTCATCTTTAGAAGAAAAATGTGAGTCTATGGAAAAAGATCTCAAAGATGAAAAACAAAAATTTAGTGAGCAAAAACAGAATTTTGCATGAAAAAATTGTGAATCACTCTCTTTCCAAATTGTCCAATTAAAAAAAGTTATTGAAAGATATGAAAAAGGTCAAATTGGATTGGAAGGTGTTATAAGTCAACAAAGATACTCCAATGATAAAAGTGGACTTGGATATTCAAAGTTTTCTAAACCAAGTTCTAATAAAACTATCTTTATTAAGGCTAGTGATCAATCATCCAAAGAGAAAGTGAACAAACCTAAGATAGTTCATCACAATCCTAAAAAGAAACTTTTTCCTAAGAAGAAATTTTATCCTTCGAGATATAGAAGTAACTTTGAACCTACTTGTTTTTATTGTGGTATTAAAGGCCATACACCTAATGCTTGCTATGTTAGAAACTTTAGTGTGGCAAGTGGGCATTATGTGTGGGTTAAGAAAGGAACTAAATATGATGGACCCAAAGTACATTGGGTACCAAATCAAACTTAATTTGTTTTGTAGGTATGCTTGAAGACCACATGCAATATTTGGTATCTTGATAGTGGTTGTTCAAAGCATATGACAAGAGACATACACTAACTTTCAAATATAGTTCAAGTCCAAGGATTATTTCACATATTTGAAATACCTTAAAGGAAGAATTCTTGGCATTGGAAAAGTTGATACACTAACTTTAATATCCATTGAAGATGTACTTCATGTTGAAGAACAAAAGACGACTTCTAAGTACAAGTCAAATTTGTGACAAAGGCTTCAACATCATGTTTTGATGAAGATAACTACTACGTGCATTTATCAAAGGATGAGAAAAAACATCATGAAGCAATATGGCTATGGTTAAAGCTTTCAATATTATTATTTGTATTTTGTCCATTATTATGCATCTTTCCCTTCTTTTTGATAATGTCAAAGGGGCAGAAGGATGTGGTACTTTATGTTTGTATATTTCCTTGTATTAATTTTTTTTAAGGTACTCTCCATTCAAAATGAACAAATACAAAGGATTCCAACCTTCTCATACATAGGGGGAGTTTTGTATCTTAGGGGGAGAAACTCTTTCCGAAAATTACATCGCATAAAGCAAGATTGTTTGTCATCATCAAAAAGAGGGATAATGTAAAATCAAGCTTCTCAAATGAACTTTTGTTTTGATGAAGACAAACCATGATTGACAAAGAAGGCAAAAATTTGTGATCAAGATCAAAGCATCTATGGACAAAGTCTTCAGTTCAAGCTCTTAGCAACTTTCAAGGTATAATGATAATACTTACTTTGATCTTAAGATATTGATGCTCAATTGTGAATAAGAAATGTTTTATAAATCATTACTCAAGTTTTTCAAAGTTAAAAATCATTTTTCACTTGAGTGCAATCGATTTGCATAGTAGTTCAATTGCTTGCATGCTTAAAATTTTCAAAACGATTGCTTTTGTTTCTCAGTGCAATCGATTTACATTTCTTGTGAAATCGATTGCACTTAATCATTTTTTTCTACTGACTTCACATGCAATCTATTTACACTCATGTGAAATCGATTGCACACTTAAAACTTTTGAAAATATAGCTGTTAAAACCCCGTGCAATCGATTTACACAAAGGGTGCAATCGATTGAATGTTGCACGATTTTGAAAAACAGCAGCTTTGCACATGCCTGTTCATAATACCTTTTCATAGAAACCTTTTACTCAACCTTGGCAATTGTTCATGATTCATTTACATAACTTTATGATGTTTCAAAAGGGTGTTATGAACATATAAATATTCATTTTCAAAATCATTTTCAACAATCTCTTCCAAATATATTTTCTGAATTTTCAAAATACAAACTTAAGCTTTTCTTCACTTTCATACATAAGTTTTCTGCACACTTTCATATATTGTTAACTAGAAAACTTTGAGCATTTATATCTTGAGTCATTGTACAATATTATCATTGGAAGAGAAGATAATTCATTGTTAAACCACTCTAAGTGATCAATACTACTCAGCTCACTCAAAATCAAATATTGATAGATACTTACTTATTTTTCCAGATTTATTGGAAATAAGTTTAAGTGGTTTTATAAATCTTGTCTTTCCAGGATTGTTGGATACAAGTGTAGTCACTCTGAGAGGATTGTTCTCATTGTTGACATATTGAAAATCCAAGAGAATTGTTCTTGGTACAAGAGGATTGTTCTCGGTGGTTTTATTGGTTAGAGTCTTGTATAGAAGGACTAGGGTGTCTTGTCTAGAGATCTAACAATAAGGAAATCTCTTTCATGTTGAAAGGGGACTGGAGTACTCTCGGACTGTAAGGGGAACCAGGATACATCTCTGTGTTCTTTACTTTTCCGTATTTACCGCTTTCATCACTAGTCATTAACCAGAAAAGAAAGAAACACATTTGTAAACTCATGCGCTAAACCAGAAAAATAATATCCATCTCACTAAAACGGTAAAACTATTAAAGTACCTAATTCACCCCCCCCCCCCCCCTCTTAGGCGCACACTCATACTTACAATTGGTATCAGAGCAGGTTATAGGTAACCTGCTCCTAAAAGATCCAGAATGGCTTCCGCAAATCAAAATTCTTTTTTCAGAGATGGTGGTAGTAACAACAAGCCTCCTCTATTTTGTGGTGAATATGACTTTTGGAAAATACGCATGAAGGCACATCTAGAAGCACAAGGAGAAGAAATATGGGATTCTGTCGAGAATGGTCCATTTATCCCTATAACGGTAATCAATGGTGCTGGCTCATCAAAGCCTAAAGCTGCATGGGACGAAGATTATAAGAAGAAGGTTCTCTATGATAAAAAGGCAATAAATCTTCTTCAAGGTGCACTTAGCATGGATGAATTCTTCTGTTTCTCGGCATGAAAAAGGGAAAAAGAAATATGGGATACCTCGGTAGAAACTCATGAAGGAACCGCTGAAGTTAAAAGATCGAGATTAAATACATTGAGTCAAGAATACGAACTATTCAGAATGCAGCCCCGAGAAACAATCCTCGACTTGCAGAAAAGATTTGTACACTTGACAAATCATTTGAAAGCACTCGGTAAGACTTTAACCGATGATGAACTTAATATTAAAGTGCTTAGATCTTTATCCAGGGAATGGCAACCAAAAGTGACAGCAATATCCGAGAAGAAGAATCTATCTACAATGACGTCCGCCACTTTGTTCGGAAAACTTCAAGAATATGAGACGGAACTTGCAAGACTCAAAAAGCATGAAATCCAAGTAAAAGATTCAAAAGACATGGCTCTAAATACAAGGATAAAAAATCATAATAGCAATCAAGAGGATGAATCCTTTAGTAGTGAAGATGATGATCTTATCAAGAAGATTGAAAAGGTTCTACGAAAAGAAAGAAAAAGGGAAGCACCAACAAGGAAGGTTATATGCTTTGAATGAGGAGAAAAGGGACATGTTAAAAGTGAATGTCCTACACTTGAAAAGAAGAAGAAATATTTCAAGAGAAATAAAGATAAAAAAGTCAAAGAAAGCATATATAGCATGGGAAAGTTCATCTTCCGATTCCGAAAACAATCAACGTGCTAATCTTGTTGTGATGGCCTCACACCATTCCGATAGTGAAGATGACGAGGTTAGTAATAAATTTTCTCTTTTTGATAGTGATGCACAAGGTATTATAGATGAACTATTAAATAAATTCAAAATTCTGTACAAAACTATTTCATCTCAAGAGAAACAAATTTCATCTTTAGAAGAAAAATGTGAGTCTATGGAAAAAGATCTCAAAGATGAAAAACAAAAATTTAGTGAGCAAAAACAGAATTTTGCATGCAAAAATTGTGAATGACTCTCTTTCCAAATTGTCCAATTAAAAAGAGTTATTGAAAGAAATGAAAAAGGTCAAATTGGATTGGAAGGTGTTCTAAGCCAACAAAGATACTCCAATGATAAAAGTGGACTTGGATATTCAAAGTTTTCAAAACCAAGTTCTAATAAAACTATCTTTGTTAAGGCTAGTGATCAATCATCCAAAGAGAAAGTGAATAAACCTAAGATAGTTCATCACTATCCTAAAATGAAAACATTTCCTAAGAAGAAATCTTATCCTTCTAGATATAGAAGTAACTTTGAACCTACTTGTTTTTATTGTGGTATTAAAGGCCATACACATAATGCTTGCTATGTTAGAAACTTTAGTGTGGCAAGTGGGCATTATGTGTGGGTTAAGAAAGGAACTAAATATGATGGACCCAAAGCACATTGGGTACCAAATCAAACTTAATTTGTTTTGTAGGTATGCTTGAAGACCACATGCAATATTTGGTATCTTGATAGTGGTTGTTCAAAGCATATGACAAGAGACATACACTAACTTTCAAATCTAGTTCAAGTCCAAGGATTATTTCACATATTGGAAATACCTTAAAGGAAGAATTCTTGGCATTGGCAAAGTTGATACACTAACTTTCATATCCATTGAAGATGTACTTCATGTTGAAGAACAAAAGACGACTTCTAAGTACAAGTCAACTTTGTGACAAAGGCTTAAACATCATGTTTTGATGAAGATAACTACTATGTGCATTTATTAAAGGATGAGAAAAAGCATCATGAAACAATATGGCTATGGTTAAAGCTTTCAATATTATTATTTGTATTTTGTCCATTATTATGCATCTTTCCCTTCTTTTTGATAATGTCGAAGGGGGAGAAGGATGTGGTACTTTATGCTTGTATATTTTCTTGTATTAATTTTTTTAAGGTACTCTCCATTCAAAATGAACAAATACAAAGGATTCCAACCTTCTCATACATAGGGGGGGTTTTGCATCTTAGGGGGAGAAACTCTTTCCGGAAATTACATCGCATAAAGCAAGATTGTTTGTCATCATCAAAAAGGGGGAGAATGTAAAATCAAGCTTCTCAAATGAACTTTTGTTTTGATGAAGACAAACCATGATTGACAAAGAAGGAAAATATTTGTGATCAAGCTCAAAGAATCTATGGACAAAGTCTTCAGTTCAAGCTCTTAGCAACTTTCAAGGTATAATGATAATACTTACTTTGATCTTAAGATATAGATGCTCAATGGTGAATAAGAAATGTTTTATAAATCATTACTCAAGTTTTTCAAAGTAAAAAATCATTTTTCACTTGAGTGCACCTGATTTTCATATTAGTGCAATTGATTGCATGCTTAAAATTTTCAAAACATTTGCTTCTGTTTCTCAGTGCAATCGATTTACATTGCTTGTGCAATCGATTGCACTCAATCATTTTTTTGCTACTGACTTCACATGCAATCGATTTAAACTCATGTACAATCGATTGCACACTTAAAATTTTTGAAAATATAGCTGTTGAAACCCCGTGCAATCGATTTACACAAAGGGTGCAATCGATTGCATGCTGCACGATTTTGAAAAACAACAGCTTTGCACATGCCTGTTCATAATACCTTTTCATTGAAACCTTTAACTCAATCTTGGAAATTGTTCATGATTCATTTACAGAACTTTATGATGTTTCAAAAGAGTGTTATGAACATATAAATATTCATTTTCAAAATCATTTTCAACAACCTCTTCCAAATATATTTTCTGAATTTTCAAAATACAAACTCAAGCTTTTCTTCCCTTTCATAGATAAGTTTTCTGCACACTTTCATATATTGTTAACCAGAAAACTTTGAGCATTTATATCTTGAGTCATTGTAAAATATTATCATTGGAAGAGAAGATCATTCATTATTAAATCACTCTAAGTGATCAATACTACTCAACTCACTCAAAATCAAATATTGATAGATACATACTTATTTTTCCAGGATTGTTGGAAATAAGTTTAAGTGGTTTTATAAATCTTGTCTTTCGAAGATTGTTAGATACAAGTGTAGTCACTCTTAGAGGATTGTTCTCATTGTTGACATAGTTAAAATCCAAGAGGATTGTTCTTGGTCTAAGATGATTGTTCTCGGTGGTTTTATTGGTTAGAGTCTTGTATAGAAGGACTAGGGTGACTTGTCTAGAGATCTAACAATAAGGAAATCTCTTTCATGTTAAAAGGGGACTGGAGTACTCTCGGACTGTGAGGGGAACCAGGATACATCTCTGTGTTCTTTACTTTTCCGCATTTACCGCTTTCATCACTAGTCATTAACCAGAAAAGAAAAAACACATTTGTAAACTCATGCGCGAAACCAGAAAAATAATATCCATCTCACTAAAACGGTAAAACTATTAAAGTACCTAATTCACCCCCCTCTTAGGCGCACTCTCACACTTACAATTGGTATTAGAGCAGGTTATAGGTAACCTGCTCGTAAAAGATCCAGAATGGCTTCCGCAAATTAAAATTTTGTTTTCAGAGATGGTGGTAGTAACAACAAGCCTCCTCTATTTTGTGGTGAATATTTTGACTTCTGGAAAATACGCATGAAGGCACATCTAGAAGCACAAGGAGAAGAAATATGGGATACCATAGAGAATGGTCCATTTATCCCTATAACGGTAATCAATGCTGTTGGCTCATTAAAGCCTAAAGCTGAGTGGGACGAAGATTATAAGAAGAAGGTTCTCTATGATAAAAAGGCAATAAATCTTCTTCAAGGTGCACTTAGCATGGATGAATTCTTCCATGTCTCGGCATGCAAAACGGCAAAAGAAATATGGGATACCTTGGTAGAAACTCATGAAGGAACCGCTGAAGTTAAAAGTTCGAGATTAAATACATTGAGTCAAGAATATGAACTATTCAGAATGCAGCCCCGAGAATCAATCCTCGACTTGTAGAAAAGATTTGTACACTTGACAAATCATTTGAAAGCACACGGTAAGACTTTAATTGATGGTGAACTTAATCTTAAAGTGCTTAGATCTTTATCCATGGAATGGCAACCAAAAGTGACAGCAATATCCGAGAAGAAGAATCTATGCACAATGACGTCCGCCACTTTGTTCGGAAAACTTCAAGAATATGAGACGGAACTTGCAAGACTCGAAAAGCATGAAATCCAAGTAAAAGATTCAAAAGACATGGCTCTAAATACAAGGATAAAAAATCATGATAGCAATCAAGAGAATGAATCCACTAGTAGTGAAGATGATGATCTTATCAAGAAGATAGAAAAGGTTCTACGAAAAGAAAGAAAAAAGGAAAGCACCAACAAGGAAGGTTATATGCTTTGAATATGGAGAAAAGGGACATGTTAAAAGTGAATGTCCTACAGTTGAAAAGAAGAAGAAATATTTCAATAGAAATAAAGATAAAAAGTCAAAGAAAGCATATATAGCATGGGAAAGTTCATCTTCTGATTCCGAAAACAATCAACGTGCTACACTTGCTTTGATGGCCTCACACCATTTCGATAGTGAAGATGACGAGGTTAGTAATGAATTTTCTATTTTCGATAGTGATGCACAAGGTATTATAGATAAACTATTAAATAAATGCAAAATTCTGTACAAAATTATTTCATCTCAAGAGAAACAGGAGTTATTAAAAGATATTAAAAAGGTTAAATTGGATTGGAAGGTGTTCTTAGCCAACAAAGATACTCCAATGATAAAAGTGGACTTGAATATTCAAAGTTTTCAAAACCAAATTCTAATAAAACTATCTTTGGTAAGGCTAGTGATCAATCATCCAAAGAGAAAGTGAACAAACCTAAGATAGTTCATCACTATCCTAAAAAGAAAACATTTCCTAAGAAGAAATCTTATCCTTCTAGATATAGAAGTAATTTTGAACCTACTTGTTTTTATTGTTGTATTAAAGGCCATACACCTAATGCTTGATGTGATACGGTGGGAGAACTGACTTGAGGGTTTTGCATTTTATCGCAAATATTGCGGTTAGCAAGAGTCGCCACCGACTTTTCTTTTATCCAAAAGGAAAGGTGAAAAAGCACAGGAAAGACCTTTGAGATTTTTTTCTTGAGTTCGGGGGGTAGATTATGAAAAGGGAAAGAATTACCACTCTTTTCATCCATGGTTTTCCATGGGCTCTTAGTTACTTGCTAGATCACTTGCTTTTGTTGTTTGAAATTGTGTTTGGTGTGGTTTTGAAATTATTTTGTAAAAGAGGCCATTTGTTTAGGCAATCTTTGTAATGATTCTCGTTCGTAATAATGTATACAAAGATGTTTGTCTTTTTAAAAAAAATTTCAATGTTTGTTAGATGTTTTGAAATGTGTGTGTGTATGTGTGTGTTTTAGAAAATAGCAAGGATAGTTGTTTGAAAATAGAGCAAGTAACTAGAAGTAATCTACCTACTCAGATGTCTTTCTTGTTCATTTTCTATTCCTTTGACATTGTTGTCTTACCATTGATTTGGTAAGAAACCCTATCTTTGGATGTAAACAGGACGGGCGTGGGTCATCGTATAACCATGATTAGAAATGTTGCAAAGTATCTTAGCATTTTTGAGGGACCAAGATCATCTTGTAAGGCAACTTTGAATAGCGCCGTCGAGGGACTATGATCTTATATTTGTTTGTTTTGCCAAGATACTTCACATGCGTAATATGGATATTTTTGTATAAGGCAACCAAGTGGAGAAACCCTAAGGGTGCTTATGTACAAGTGTGTTATTTTCATGCTTTGATTTTGTCTTGGATTTAAGGTTTTCTATTTGATTTGTTTTTATCTTGCCATTCAAACCCTAATTACTAGCATGGTATGTAAAAGCGGTAAATTGCGTAATTTAAAGATTACTATGCTATTACAACATTTTATGGGAGGGGGGAATACAAATTGTGAATGGGGATTTGCAATAATGTAAATTTACTTAAGCTATTACAACCAAATAGAATTTGTACAAATATTTGAATAAACAATATACAATATAAATTAAATGCAATATTATGTACATGCAAGAAAAATATTTTTTTTTGTTTTGTTTTTTATGTGAAGAGAAATTTTGAGCTAAACCTAATAACTTGAGAAAAAGAAATTAATTCTTGAGAAAAATGGTTAACCCTAATTTATAATTAAAGGGAAAATAAAGTTCTTTAGGTATTATTTTTTTTGTGTATTTTTGTATTAAAAATAATAAATAATATCTTATGAAAATAGTTAGTTTTTATATATCAAAATAAATATTTTACAAGTATGAATAAAAAAGGAATAAAATAGTTAACCTAATTCTATTTTATTTACAAGTTTATTTAAGAAAGAAATAATTAATATATAGTTGAATAAAAATATTTTTTATGTGAAAATAAAATAAAATAAACAAAAATGAAAAATCATCATGTTTTATATTTTTTATGATTTTATGTATTAAAGAAAATATTTAATGAAACAAAGAAAAGAAAATAAAACAAATAAATAAAATGTATGGGCCAGGGGGTATCCTGAGAAATCAGATGGTGTTATGTTAGAAGAAAAAAACACTAGGCCCAATGTTGAAGCCCATCCTGCAAAACAGCAAAAAAATGAAACTTGAAAAATATGAAAAAAAACAAAAGGTAGCGCCAAGGTTCGAACCCACGACCTATGCATTTCCAGCGCGCTACCTTGACATTGGGGTGGTTGTACATCCGTTAGTTTATGTGAAAACAAAAATATATAACATGAATCCCTTCCTTGCCCTGTACTTCATCTTCTTCCTCAAGCTGGCCAAAACTCTTGTATCTTTCTCATTTCTCCATGAAAATGAAAAATTCCAACATGAAAATGATAGTACTCATCCCCACGATTTCAACCATGTAACTTATGGAAACTAACAATCAAAGATTAAAACGAATTTTGAAAGCCCTAATTTTAAACCTAATTTTTACAGAAATTTGAATGCTGAAATTCTCTATACATAATGATCAGAAATGAATTTTATGCACATGGTTGGCTTTAGAACTATAACATCTACATTTTTCTTTCACAAATCGTGGCCAATGGATGCCTGTATGAAGAGATAGAAGTTGGAATTCTTACCTCTTTCAGATAAGATCGTGAATGGAGTTTGAGTGAGATTTAGGAAGGCCTGAAGGTTGCTTTAGCTTGCTTGAACCTCCCTAAGTGTGTTCCAATCCTTTCCTTGCTTTGGAAGTGCCTGGAACTCTCTATCCAAGTCAACCTGCAAGCTTGAAAAACAAAAATGGCAGATGGAGATGGAGGAGTTACAGTGTAGGGATAATGGTCTGGATCACTTAGATGTGAGGTAGGTAAAGTGTTTGAATGGTTAAGACTTGAAACGCACGAGCAAATTGATGGATTCCTATGCTTGGACACAAACTGCGAGTTTTGACAGTTTTTTGGTGATATGGAGTTTTGGAGTATTTCTGGCTTTGAGTAATTATGCTCTAAGTTGTAATATGTTTGTGTATTAGTATGGAGAAAGTTCCAAGTCAGTTTCACAACAGATCTTTGATTTGTAGGCTTTTTGCACACTTTCTTGCTTTTGAAGCAAAGTGAAGGGACAAGTCTTCACATGCTTGTACTGGCATGCTTGGAGTTGGTATAATCTCTATACAAGTTTCTTTAGGTCTATAGGACTTGTGTGTGCAGAGAAGACAGGTCCAATGCTCAAGAATTGGAAAGTTGCAAAAGTTAAGCTTTTCTAAAATGGCAATGGCAACTTTGTGCCATTTATGGAATTAAAGCTTGGATAAAGACTTTTGGGCTTGGATTAAAGATTTGTCAACTGAGTAAGCATTAAATTATGGAGTAAGAAACAATTTTGGGACCTATAAAGCATGGATTAGGCAGCATAGGTTCAGATTTGAATTTTGTTCTTCATGATATGGCTTGAATTCAAAGTGAGAAATTGCCAACTTCATCTCTTCGATTCTCTCTACTCAAAAATGATCTCAAGGAGTTCTTGGACATTTTTGAAAGCTTTCAATGTTCTATATAACTCATATTTGAAATGCATTACAATATTCTCCTTGGAACTAGGTGCAAAATTTCCATGAAGTTGGGTCAAAAACCTGCCTAAATTAGGGCAAAATTTCACTAAGTTATTTTAGTTCATGGGCATGTATTCACAAAATTATATCTTGAGATCAAAGCATCTTTAGGGAAAAATGTGTGAATAAAAGTTGTAGATTTCATGGAGATCCATAACTTTCATGTTGTGAATTTCCTTTGAATCATCTTGTATCATGGTGAAAAAATGGCTTAAAGTTGAGAAAAAATAAGAAATTTTTTATACTTAGAAAATTTTCTAAGTTAAGAAAATTTCAAATTTTAAAACGAAATCTTAAATATTTGATTCCTTAATGAACAAGTTTCACTTTTGACATTTTTTGATGAATTATGATCCTTGGCACTTGATTTTGACCAAAAAGTCAAAGTTTGACTTTTCAGTATACAATTGATTTTGATCAGTTGACTGCAAATTTCATCTGTCTATCCAATGGATTTGCAATGTTTTGAACCATGTAATTAGGTCAAGATGATACAAATGAACCCTTGAAATCATGCTTTAAATCAATTGGTCATTTGCTAGGTCAAAAATCCGAAATTGCCCTTTCTCAAATAAAACCCTAATTTTGACCATTTTTCCCTTTTGATGATTTGATCAAATTTCTTGAGGAATTATGGTCCAAACTTGATCAAATGATACATATGAGTCAAAAATGTTGATGTGGGTCAAAAATTATGAAGTTTGACTGTAAATTGGCCATGGTTGACTTTTTCCCAAATACAATTGATTTTTAGGTCAATTATCCAATTGACTGGTCAAAAATGTGGTTCAAGGCATGAAACTTGTCATGAGTAATATTAGGGGTCCATAATGATGTTTTAAAGTCATATGAAGAATTGGTAGTCCAAAAATCCTTGTGCAAACTCAAACCCTAATTTTGGATCAACAGTGTAAGATGAGATGTCTTGAGCTGACCAAACCCTAATCCAGTCTTGAGTCAAAGAGATCTTGTGAGAAAAGTCTTGATAAATAAGATGGAAAATTTTGGGGTACAACAGCCACCCCTGTTCAATCTTAAACTTGAAGAGTTAGATTGGCGAGTTTTGCCATTCGTGACTCGAAGGTGAGAGAATGATTGGACATTATAGTGCCTAGAAATTTGCACTTGACGATGTGTAGTTGAGGGAATGGTGTGATCGGTGGAAATAGAACTGACTGTTTTTTAATGTTGGTTCGCGTTTGCGTTTCGCAAAATGTCGCGGTAAGCAAGAGTCGTCACCGTCTTTTATTTAATCCAACAAGGAAAGGACAAAAGCACAGCAAAATTCCTTTTCGAGATGTTTCTCGGGTTCGGGAGGTAGGTTATAGAAAGGGAAGGTGTTAGCACCCTTTCTATCTGTGGTTATCCACGGGCTCTTAGCTACTTTCTCATTGTGTTTTCAAAAAGTTTTGCTTTTCTTGTGTGTGTGGGTTTTGAAAAGAGTTTTGTTTGAAAACTTCGATTTAACTCTTGTTTCTATCCTCAAGAGTGTATGAAGTGTTGTTTGAAAACTTTTGTTTGAAAAGTGTAAGTGCGAAAAAGTTGTTTTGTTTTGAAAGAGCAAGTACCTAAGAACCTCTACCTACTCAAAAGGAATTAAGCTGTGTAAATGTCCTTTAGATAGTACTATCCCACTATTGAGAAGTAGGTAGCACCATCATCGGAGTTTTCGGGTCAATTCGATTAAGGGACATGTGGTCACTAAAGCAATGGTAGGACGCCTTAGCGGTAACCCTAATGTCTTATATCGTTTTATCCGAGGCAACCGTTTCGAGGCAACTTTGATCTTTAGACAGGAGGGCGACCTCTAAAATTTCCTATACTCAATGACCACGTCGAGGCAACCAAGTGAGGCGTACCCTAAGAGTGGCATGTGCGAGTGTGTCAGTTTTTAGTCATGTTATCTTTGCACATGTTATGGTGAGCTACGATTGATTTTAAGTTTAAGAGAGATCTTGTCATGCATAGCCTATTAGCATACATCTAGCAGTTAATGGTTTGCGGAAAATAAAACTAAGCTATTACAAGGCGTCGGGTATTTACATTGCCAAAAACAAACCCTTGAAAAAGTAAATGCGGAAAAGGTAAATGAAAGTGGTAAAAAGGAAAAAACCCTAATTAAAACTATTACATCCTCGGAGGAAATACAATTATAAGATAAAAAATATGAATCAACAAATCATACGCGCGAGAAAAAATTGAATCGGAGAGTTTTTGGGGTTTTGACCCTTTTTTAGAAAAGAAAGAGATTTTTTGGTTATTTTGAGTTAAATTAAACCTAAACTATTTAATTAATTAAAAGAAATATTTTCTTGGTTTTTTGAATGTTTTAAGGAAATAAAAAAAAATACATGATCAAAAGTTATTAAAAACCCTAATTCTAACGTAATTTTATTTTGTTGCAAAAAAAGTTAAAATTAACCTAATTAAAACTAAATTAATTAATTGTTTATTTATTTACAAAATAACTAATTAAATTTAATAAATAAAAATATTATATTTTTTATGTTTTCTGAATTTATTAAGAAAATGTTAATTATTTTTGTTAGTAATTAATTAAGAAAATAAATCAAGTAAAATAAAAAAAATTATAATGAAAGAAAATAAAATAAAAAGAAAGGCAAACTCAGGGGGGTGTTGGGCCCAATTTGAAGGTGTAACTTGCAAGTCTGAAGCCCAGAACGTCATGGCCTTTATTGACTTTTCTAATCACCCACGCGTGTGTTGACCGGGGATTATGGTGGTCCTTCATTCATGGCCACCAGATTTGGATTTGGAGCCATCTGGCGCACTGAGATTTGAGGTGCATGGTGGTCTTCGTACCTGGCAATCCATTGGAATGTATGCAAGAAAATAATAATAAGAATTTTGGGGGACCTGGGACTCGAACCCAGGTCCCAATGCTTCCAGGCCAACACGTTTACCACCCAACCAAGCTTCTTTAATTGTTAGTGGAATAACAAGCAATTATTATATTTAAAAATAATCAAAATGCTATAAATAAAAAATAAAATGCGCGCTTTTCAAATAGGCCAACCAGATGTCAACACATCATCATCTTCAACCTTGGTTTTGTGTAAATAACATCAGATAGCGGGGGTTTTTAACCTCCACTACCTCCCTGCACGAAAAATAGCGATTAGAAGCACAACAAACATAAATATTTCGCGAGGTGTGGGTTGGAATCGTCTTGGCCTCACGATTTCAACCATGTATCCCATTGGTCCTAATTTTTCCTGGATTGAAAAGCCCTATTTGAAAGCTTGAAAACCCTAGAAATTCAATCATGGCATCTCTCGATTCAGGGCATTAGGGTTCAATTCGACTATTCCATTAGCTTTGTATGATCTCTAGCAATGCAAATCAGTCACAAAAACATGTTAAATGCGCATGAATTAAGAGATACAATTTTGAATTATAAATGCAAATCGTGAGATGGTATGGAGCGATTCCTTGAGCTTTGATGCTTGAATTTGATTGCAAATTAATCCTGGTACCTCCTGCAATGTGTTTGGATGGACAAAACGCCTTGAATTGGCCTAGAATGCAAGAACAGGTTTTGAGTTTTCTTGAAAATTCTTGAAATTGTATGGTCGTTTCTGCAGCCTTTCAATCGTGTATTAGGTTTAGGAGGCTTGCTTGCATATAAGGCAATCAGTCTAGGTCAAAATTTGGGCTTTTATCCATGTATGTTCAAGAATTAGGTTTTTGACTTTATCACCATTTTTACCCTTTCCAAATATGGCCAAATCTAAGATTTTGTGCACAAATAAGCCTTAGCACGAATTGGTTAATTGTCACATGATATATGGAAGCTGTACAAATCACAAAGATATTATTCCATTGATTTCTAGATTTTATTTGAATTATTATAGATTTAAAATGAATTAAATCAATAAAAATTAAATAAAATAGAAAAATAAATGTTTGGTCATGGAATCAAGCATGGGACACGTGTGTGGCATGACAAGACTAAATCAAGTGGAAAAAAGTGGGCCCTTTTGTCAAAAATTGGAGTTTTGAGGATAGTTGACTTTTGCAAATTCATGAAAATTTCCCAACTTCTCCAATGCACAACTTACTCAATTTTGATCCTTTGACCATGTTCTTGGACATTTTGGAAATCCCTTGAAGTCCTCTAACCAATGCTTTTGGTCCCATGTCATTTGGATTTACCAATCTCAAGTTATGGCCTTTGACTCAAAGTGTACTTTTGTTGACTTTTGAAATTGACCTATAATGTAAAAATTTGTAACTTTTTGTGAGAGCATTTCTTGATCTTGGAGTGTGAAGATGGATTGTAGAAAATCGCATCCTCTTCAAAATGAGCTTTGGATGTAATTTTTCTGATAAACCATGAAAGAGTTATGCCCTTGTCAAAGTACAATTGACTTTTCTACTGTCCAAAAATAGTAACTTTTTGCACCTTGATGATTTTTGAGCTATTCTTGTGGGATCATGATCAAGACTTTATCAAATGATGATTATGAACTCAAAATAAGATGTTGACCAAAAATTCTGACTTTTGACTGCAAAATGACCATTTTTCCCTTGTAGTTGACTGTAGATCAAATGGAGCTTTTGACTGTGCAAACTGGCATTGTGAGTCTTGAAACTTGGCATGTAGATGCTTGAGAATGTACATAGGCCTATGAGACTTGATTGAACCATTGAGAACCCCAAATTCCTTGAAAGAACCAAAACCCTAATTTTGAATTGACTGCCTTATGAGGTGATTTGACTGTACAACCCTTGAGCCATTTTGAGCAATTTGAGGGTCATTCTTGACAAATCTTGAGGAATATGGGAGGGCAAATTTTGGGGTACAACAAATGGGCTTAAAGATGCCATTTGGAGAAGTGATAGAATCTTGTTGGAGATGGGCTTGTAGATGCCATCCAAGAATATTTATTAAACTGTAAGTTGTAAGCCGAAAAAATGAGTATCAGAACAGCGTCTATGTCTAGAGCGTATCTGAATTATATCTGAAATCTGAATCTGAATGAGTATCAGAATGGAATCCGTTTCTGGAGCGTATCCGTACTATATCTGAAGTCTGAATTTGAATGAGTATCAGAATGGCATCTGTGTCTGGAGCGTATCTGTACTGTATCTGAAAGTTAAATCTGAATGAGTATCAGAATGGCATCCGTGTCTGGAGCGTATCTATACTGTATCTGAAATCTGAATCTGAATGAGTATCAGAATGGCATCCGTGTCTGGAGCGTATTTGTACTGTATCTGAAAGTTGAATCTGAATGAGTATCAGAATGGCGTTCGTGTCTGGAGCGTATCTGAACTGTATCTGAAATCTGAATCTGAATGAGTACCAGAATGGCGTTCGTGTCTGGAGCGTGTCTGAACTGTATCATTATTGCATATTTTCAATGGTAGCTGTTAATCTTATCCTGAAAAGGGTAAAATATTAGCTGAAACTTAAAGTTATGTTGCATGAAATGTATGATGCAATGTAGTCGTTTTATCAATGTTTATGATATATGGATGCAATGTATGCGCATGTAAGCTGATTTGTTATATTGTTGTCTGTTTGAGGAAAATAAATCCCTGAACACTGATGAGGATATGTGAATATCATGTCTTGAAGTTGAAGTACTGGCAAACACTTGTTGAGAGAAGTAAATTCCGTTGTAAGGGAAATGCCATGTACTGCTTGTAAGATTTGTTTGGGGAATCCTGAGAAACTTGACGATTTCTACTGGGGATTAATAATTTGAAAATTGTTCCACTGGGGATTTAAATGACGTACTGTGGGGACTACTTATGGAATAGCCTAGAGACATTTTCCTGTCCTTTCAACCTATCAATAATTGTCCTTCTTATTTTGTTTATTTGTAAGCAGTAATTATGTTCAAATGCATATGTTCATCAATGAATCATTGGATGTTTTTGCAAATAAAACACAAGTGTAAAGAAAAAGACAAATAGTTTTATGTACTTTCAAAGAGATATCTTTGTATTAATTTTATATAAGTATTTTGTACAAAGGAGACAAACATTCTAGTAAGAGAATGGTGTCATAAAACAAGAAAAATTTATACAAAGAAAAATAGCTATGTGTGTGATACGGTGGGAGAACTGACTTGAGGTTTTGCGTTTGTTTTCGCACTTGTTCGGTTTAGCAAGAGTCGCCACCGACTTTTTATTTTATCCTAAAGGAAAGGTTAAAAAAGCACAGGAAAAACCTTTTGAGATGTTTCGTGGGTTCGGGGGGTAGATTATGAAAAGGGAAGGTATTAGCACCCTTTTCATCCATGGTTATCCATGGGCTCTTAGTTACTTGGTTTTAGATCACTTGCCTTGATTTTTGATTGCTTGAAATGGTGTGTGTATTTGTGTTTTGAAAATGTTTTGAAATAGACGCCTTTGTTTCGGCAACCATTGTAATGACGCGTGTTTGAGTATATACGAAGGTGTGTATCTTTTCGAAAAGATGTTTCAAATGTTTTTGAAAGTTTTTTTTGAAAGTGTTTGTGGAGTGTGGTTTTGAAAAGCAGGCAAGTGTTTTTGCAAGTTGATCAAGTAACTAAGATTTTTGTCTACCCCTAAGTTCACTCAAAGGTTTTTCTTATGTTTTAACCGCTTTTTAACAATTTTGTTCCACCATTGTATTTGGTGGACAATCTTGCGTTTAGGATGTTTAACGGAACAGGCGCGGGTCATCGTACGGACCATGAATGCAATGGTGCCAAGTGTCTTTGGCAATTTTTCTTGAAGGGACTATGATCATTTTGATAGGCAACTTCCGAAAGCGTCATCGAGGGACTTATGATCATTTGAATTGTTTTGCCAAAGAAACCCGACGTGCAAACATGGCCCATTTTGGAAGGCAACATGTGGGATTACCCTAGGGGTGCAAGTGTGATTGTGTATTGATTTCATGTATTTGTCTTGTATTAGGTTATCTAGCGTTTTATTTTATATACATACAAACCCTAGGTCTAACCATGGTATATTTGAAAGCGGTAAACTGCGGGAATTTAAAGTCTACGCTATTACAAAATAGTATTCGGGAGTGGGGGTACAAGTATACAAATGGGGGATGAGACTTATAGGAGGATAGTATCCAAAATAATTACAACCAAATCGAATTGATCGCAAATGTAAAGTATAATGTATAGCAATGTATAAGAATAGCAAATGTATATGTGTAAAGCAAAGTAAATGTATCGGGTATTGTAAATGTGTAAGTGTATAATTATTTACAAGGTGAGAAATGTGAATTTTAATGTATTATTAAATATGGTTTTTATTTAATGTCATCATTTGTATTTTTGTTTAATATGTACAGAGGAAAGAAAATTTAATAAAATAAAAAATGAAAAGGTTTTAAGTTTAATTATATGTATTACTGTATTTTTATGTATAAAAGGAAAAGAAAATGTTTTTTTAAGAAAATTAATATTTCAGGTACTTTTAATTAATTAAAAAAAAAGCAATTAAACAGTTTTTATATAAAAGGAAATCAATGTATTATTTATAAACAAAATTATGATTATAAAAGAAGGAAAATCAAAGAGTTAATGAAATTTTGAATGATAAAAAAAATAGTATGTTAATTAATAAAAAGATAAGATTTGTTTTATATAAAAAAGAATAGTTTAGAGATTGAATGGGCTTGGGCGTGTTAGAAAGGGGCAAGGCCCAGGTTTTGGACAGCAATTCGTTTTTAGGGTTGCATGTTTTATTTTCATTTGGGAAAGCTTAGGGTTTGTGATACAGAGAGGCGCCGTTTGTGGTTTCGTCTTCATCTTCTCCGGCCAAGCGTCTAGCTAATGTCCTTCCCTGCCTAGCCACCAGTGCCATCATCACCTCCTCTCTCTTCCATGGATCATTCAGCGATGTGGCACGAAGGTAATGTATTCTGAGTCATTCGGGTTAGGGTTTTCACTTTGGTGTCTTACATGCTTCGCTTCTGTTTATTGATTCTGATTAAGCTTCGTTATTGTTTGTTATTGAGGTTGTGGAAAGGAAAGAAAAGAAGAGAAATGCTACCTCTTGGAGACGGAGGAGGAGGGAAGTGGAGGCGCTCCGGCGGCTTGACGGCGAGGGGAATGGTGGTGATGCACGCTAGCTTGCTTGGAACCCTGGTATTTTTTGTCTCTTTAGGGTTTGATGATGGTCCTAAGAACCTAGCTTTTATCCCTTGTTTCCTCCTCTGGTTGCCTTTACGTGCTTCTCTTCTTCTTCTCTTGTTAGCCTCTGTATGCTTATTCTGAAACAACTTTCTTTTGCAATCTTCTTTTTCTCTTCTTCCTGTCTCTTTGTTGCCTAGCTTGCTTTCAATGATGTTTGTCTGAGAGTTTGTTGCCTTGAAATGCTGAGTTGCCTGTTGAATGTTGCTTCTGATATGCTGCTATGCTTGAGATTGATTTGAATGTTTGCATTATGGCTTTATACCACCCTGTGATGAAGACATTCTGAGGGTGTTGGCTTGAATGTTTAAGTTTCTGTCAGTTTGGGGCTTTTACTGTAAGCTTCGAGCTTGGGAGCTTAGGCAGGTCTAGCTTCAGTTTGACAAATTCGTGTTTATCAGTTGGCTTCAGAGTTTTAGACACGTTGATGGCCTTTGGGCTTTCAGGCTTTTGTTGGTTTTTGATACTGGTTTAGGCTTGGCTTCTGTTTGTGTTTGATGGCTTTGAATGTAGGTAAGGCTTTGGCTGAGGTTTGGTTGAGGCTAGCTTCAACTTCAGGCTTTATGTTCTGAGTTATACAGGTGAAGGGTTTCAGGCAGGCTGTTAAGCTTGGGGCTTTTTGTGCTTACAGGCTTGAAACGGGTTGGTGTTTTGTTTTGCTTCAGCAGGGTGGAGGCTTTAGGCGTGTATGCTTGACAGGTTGGGTGTTCTGTTTGTTGATAGTGAAGGCAGGTTGGAGGCTTTAGGCGTGTATGCTTGACAGGTTGGGTCTTCCCTTTTGTTGATAGTGAAGGCAGGTTAGGCTTATAGAAAAGTCTTTGAGGCTTCTGAGATATATTCTACAAGTTGTTGGCTTTTTTGTCTATCTTCAAGGTCTTTGCCTCGTGGTCTTTTGAAAGGCATGAGCTATTATATTTTTTGTATATTTTTTCTTGGTCAAATTTGTGGACAGGTTTGCAAGGCTTGAGGTTTTCCCTCTTTGTGATATCCTGCTGCATATGTTCTGCCTCTTTTTCTCTATGTATTCTGATATGCTGTTTATACCTTTTGCTTAGCCTCTAGCCTGCTGTACTGTAAACTGTTTTCCTCTCTCTTTCTCTCTCCAGATTAAAGAAGCATTTTTATTGTATTAATTTCGTCTTTTCTGAAAAAACAAATGGCCCAGGGATATGATGCACTCTGAATATTGCTTGCAATTGTCCTTTTTCCACTGCATATTTCCATGTTTCTTGCATACTTTATGTAATTTCCTTTGACAGCTCTTGGAATTGTTGATATTTGATATCTTTGGACAGCTTTTGGAATTAGTTTGACAATGTAATTCAACTTGCCTTGGACTTTGTTTGGAATGCTGTTTGTTTGGAAACTATGCAGCTGGTTGACAATCCTTTTGATTTATGCAGTATGCTTAAGAATTTTGAATTTGTGCAAAAATCATAACTTTGTGCATTCATGTTTCATTGCAAGCATTTCATCCCTCTTTGTGAACCGGGAGAGATCTCGTGATTTGCAGAGAGGGCAAAACTGATTCCGGCCATTTGTTTTTAATGATGAATCTTTTTAACTGTCTATCTTTAACTTCTTTTTTTGTTTTGCAGATGAAAAATAAATGAGCAACAAGGGAGCATTGGATAGAAGATGAAGACTTAGAAATCTTAGAACATAGTTTTTATTTCAATTTAAATTATTGTGATATTATTATTGTAAATATTTTGTAAACAATAACAATTATACAAATAATTTAAAGATAAATAAAAGAGTCCTTTTATTGACATTCATTTTTAATTCTTCTTCAGATATTTATCTAATTGTTTATAATTCTTAAATTAAAATAAATGGAAATAAATTCCAATTATCTTAACTTAAAATAAATAATCAATTGATAAACACTGTGGTCTTATCATCAATCAATAACAAACCCGACGCTCCAATTATCCAAAGCAATGCACAGTTAATCAAACCAGACGACAGTTAATCAAACAAAACATCCACATGCCTCCTTTCACTGATTAAATCCAAACAAACTGCAAATTAACAACCAGCAGCCTCAGTTCTTATTTCAGAGTTTTGAAAAGCATTGATAGAACTAACTCTTCTTGAGAAATATGCGCATAAAACCCTGATTTTTGACTTAACACTGGAGAAACGCCTGCCTGATCAAACTTTGAGCCAATTCAACCAAACCCTAAACAATCTGTTTGAACTGCCTAAAAATCAATAAAAAACCCTAAATTTCATCTGACTGTTGAGAAAAGTCTGTTTGACCGATTCTTGAGCCAGTCTGAAAAATCAGGAAAAGCCCGAAACTGCGATTTCTTATGGAGAAAGAGGAGGGCAAATTTTGGGGTACAACAGTTGCCCCTGTTCAATCTTCTTGAACCTGAAGAGGTAGATTGGCAAGTTTGCCTTTCGTGACTTGAAGGTAAAAGGAGATTGGACACTAGAGTGCCCAAAAAAATTTGCACTCGGTGATGTGATGGTAGAGGGAATGGGCTTGAAGATGCCATTTGGTGATGGGCTTAAAGATGCCATCTGGAGCGTGACAGAATCTTGTCGGGGGATGGGCTTAACGATGCCATCTGGAAATGTTGAATTGTATGTCATTGGTGAGTGGGTGAGTATCAGAAAGGTGACCACGTTTTGGAACATTTTTGAACTGGGGGTCTGAACAAGCAATAGATTGACATCCGTGTTTGAAGAATCCGTAAACTGTTTTCAGAAGTCTTGACGTTTGAATAAGCAATAGAGCAGCTTCCGTCGATGGGGAAGCGTCCGTAAACTGTTTTCAAAAGTTGAGAAGAATCTGAACAAGCGATAAGTTAACATCCGTTACTGGAGAACCCGTAAACTGTTTTCAGAAGCTTTGAATTTGAAGCTTACTAATTCTTGTCCTGAAAAAGGGTAAGATATTAGCTGAAACACGAAGTCATGTTGCACGAAATGTATGATGCAATGTATGTTATATCAATGTTTATGATATGAATGTGATGAATGCACATGTAAGCTGATGAGCTGTCCTGCTGAGGATAGATGAATCCTGGACGGCTGAAGATAAAAGAATCTTGATTGCTGCTGGGGAAAATAATTCCTTGACTGCTGCTGGGTAGGGCAAGAATCTTTTGATCGTTGAAGATGAGAAGTCCCGGGACCACTGTTGGGGGATCAGGAGTTTGGATCGTATGCCAATCTACTGGGGATTTCTGTCTTGAGGAGATCTTCACTGGAGAATATTCAAATATTCCGTGAGGAACTGAGAATGAGTCTCTATCCTGCTAATGCTTAACTGTTATCTGGTCGATCTCCAGGCTTTTACAGAAGCTTGTAATGTCATCTGGTTGTAATCCAGGCTTCACAATAGCTTGTTAAGCTGCTATCCGGTCAAATCCGGGCTTCACGGCTTTTGTTAAAGATATACCACTATCTGGTCGACTCTAAGTTTCGTAGTATTCTTGACTGCTGTCTGGTCGTAATCCAGGCTCCACAGAAATTTATATTATCAACTGGTCGTAATCCAGGCTTCACAATAGCTTGTTGAGCTGCTATCCGGTCAAATCCGGGCTTCACGGCTTTTGTTAAAGATATACCACTATCTGGTCGACTCAAGGTTTCGTAGTATTCTTGACTGCTGTCTGGTCGTAATCCAGGCTTCACAGAGGTTTGTATTGTTAACTGGTCGCAATCCAGTCTTCACAATAGCTTTGCTAGGGATTAAACTATTATCCGGTCGAATCTGGACTTCATAGCTTGCCCTGAGGGGACATCCCTATCTGGTCGTAATCCAAGTTTGATGGTTGTATGGCATTGTTATCTGGTTGTACTCCGGGCTTCACAATATGCTGTAGGGATTAAGATACTATCCGGTCATATCCGGGCTTTGTAACTTGAATCTTGTGAGAATTTGATCTTCGACAACCGTAACTTCCAACAGGTGATGAAGGAATTGTTGAACACTTTTGACATTTGAATGCCCAAAGTAGTGATGTAGATGATTTCCTGGCTTGGTACAGGTGTGAATCTAGAATCTTAAAAAATTTGGTTAAGGAGGTATTGTCCTGGCTTGTTATAGGTGTTGATCTCTGACCCGAGAAAGAAAGATGGTTCCTTGGCTTGGTACAGGAATCGAATCTGGAAAGGTGATAGTTACTCTGTTGGTGGTTGTAATTTCCAGCAGGTGATGAAGGAATACTCCGGACACTTTTGACATTCGAATGCCCCAAGTGATGATGAAGGAGTCTTGAATCAGATTACTCTGCAAACTGAGAGATTTCTTGAAATCTTGACTGGACTGCCCCAGGTTAACTGAACTTTGAAAGATCTGTTGGAACCTTGACTGGACTGCCCCAGGTTAATTGGATGGTGACATGTCGTGCCCCTGGTTGATCGGAGACTTGTCGTTGGAAGTGTCATCTTTTTGAAATGATTTTACTCATTGAGAGAGTTTTCGTTCCTCCGAACATTCGCTGTATGAATTTCTTTGCTGTCAAACAAATAGCCAAATGCAAACAGTGATATTAAGCAATGCAAATTTTATGTTTGTCTCGAAGTTTTGAAAAATGTGTCTTTTAGCAGAAAACTTTTTATAAGGCAGATCAACATATGATTTAGAGCAAAGACTTTACAGGAGTCAGGATACCTTTTGAACAGTATGCTTTCGAATTAACCCACACTTCAATTAGGACTTTTGAAGGGTTGTAACGTGGCTTGGTTCACGGTTTAAGAAACAAAGGATAAAGGCTCAAAGTGTATTTGTACCCACCCGCTCTTCGGGATGCTCTTCAAACCTAAGCTCAGTTAATTGCACGTCGCACTCTATTCGAGTTTGGAACGACTTTTGGGTAATGGTTCACCAGTTGAATTTTGGAAGACAGCCATCATCTCCTTTTTTTCTCTTTTTTTTCTTTGCAACATTTTTTTATGTAGTCGAGAATTTTTAATGACCTCTCTATTTTGATTTTGATTTATTATCCCTAACTTTTGCCTGACTGTCTCTGTTTTCGAGATCACAGTCAGTGGGATACCCTAGCTTTCTTAAGCCTCCTTTACAGGTTTTGGCTTGGTGGGATTTTCTCTTTTGAGATATTGACTGCCTATGTGATAGGGAACCATCACTGTCTTTTGATTCAAAAGGAATGCTTTCTTTTGTTGACATTGTTCGTTGTGTTACGAACTGAGAGTTTGCGACTTCAATGCGCACTTTTTTTTGAATTAACTGAGAGACTACCCTGCCCCAGGTTTATATCAAAGGTTTTGATTGTTTAGAACAGAAAACTCCTACTTCTTTGGCTCGAAGGGGTTGACTAGGGATTATCTTCCTTATAACTCCAGTGTTTTGGAATTGAAAGAAATGCATGTACATCATCAGCAAGGCCTGTTCAAAAGCATACTGTATGAGATTATGGTATTGTTTCGTCATCCTCCCTCTAAAGGCTTGCAGCTTTTTATCAAGAGTTAAATATCATAAAGAAAGCATAAGAGTAGTGAAAACGAATGGATGAATTCAAGACAAACATATGTAATGCATTAATGAAACAGAGTTCAACATCAACAGATAATTGTTTGAAAACAAAAGAAATTACAACTTTGAAGATTCAAAATGAAGCAAAAGTCTTTCAACTTGAGCTTTGTCACTTCAGGTAGAGAACTCCTTAACGGAAGATTTTCATCTTGCCGTATGGCATGAACCTCAGCACTCCAATGTCGATCAGATCTTGAATCTTGTTCTTCAAGGCCCAACAGTCGTCAGTGTCGTGCCCCGGGCTGTAGGAGTGGTAAACACAAAATGCATCGGGATGATAGTTAGGAGCGGAGGTATTTGGGTTCCGGATAGGATCCCTCAAAGCAGTCAGATTGACCTCCAACAAACGCTCTAGAATCAGAGATGACGGTATGTCTGTCACTGTGAACTGTCTTCCCGTCGTTTCTGGTTTACGCCGATTACCCCGTTGACGCTGGCGAGGTTGTTGCTGGGCTTGTGACCCTAAAGCAAGTAGGGGAGCCTTCCCCTTGTCTTCTTGAGTGGATGGAGGCTGAGAGGTGACTTGCTCTTCAACCTCAGATGTTTGTCCCAGTTGGTTGTTTTGAAGCAGCCGGCGAACGAGAACTCTGAGTTCCTCTTGTCTTTGAGACAGGTCTTGGATGAGAGCCATCTGGCCCACTAACTGCCCCATCACTTGGATCCTCAATGTTGCCAGATCAAATTGCAGCTCCGCAAGCTGATCACTCCTGGAATTGTTTGAATTCTCCAAGCCCTTTGTGAGGAGAGCTTTCATTTCTTCTTGCCCCAGAGACAAGTTCAAGAACATCTCCTGCAGCTGAGCAGTCTGGTCCTGGATATCCTTGACAGTCCTTTCTAGAGCCATCTCTTACTGAAATAAACAGTATGAGAGTAAGGAAACCTAAAAAAGGAAAAACTGTCAAAATGCAATGCATGATATGTGGATGCATGCTTTCAAGGATCTCTTGGGGTAAACACAAGAAAATGTTAGAGGTTGAACTTCAGTCTTTGATTGGGGACCTTTGTACCGGTGGATGTCTTTCCACGAAAATCAAGCTCACCATGTCAAGTGGGTCATAGCCACTGATTCAAGTTGTTGCACTTGATCTTTGATTGGAGAACTTTGCTTCGGTGGATATCTTCCCACGAGAATCAAGCTCACCATGTCAAGTGGGTCATAGCCACTGATTCAAGTTGTTGCACTTGATCTTTGATTGGAGAACTTTGCTTCGGTGGATATCTTCCCACGAGAATCAAGCTCACCATGTCAAGTGGGTCATAGCCACTGATTCAAGTTGTTGCACTTGATCTTTGATTGGAGAACTTTGCTTCGGTGGATATCTTCCCACGAGAATCAAGCTCACCATGTCAAGTGGGTCATAGCCACTGATTCAAGTTGTTGTACTTGATCTTTGATGGCATCTTGTTTAGAGGAGAAACCTCTTTCCCTTTGGTAGACGTTTGGTTCAACGTAAGCCTGCATCAAAAGAACCCTCGAGATCCTTGAAAAGGTTATTGAAAATTCCATGGTATGATGTTATGATGTTATGTACATGTATGCAAAAGCAAATGAGTGTATATACAGACAATCATATTCACACAAAGCAAACAAGTCCTTAGGTTCAGGCTTGCACGGGGTTGTAGGTAAGTACCCCCTTGAAGTTAGTTGGCTCATCCTGTCCTAAAAATAGAAACCGGGTTCTAAGGAGCTCAATATCATTGGATTGTTTTCCGTGTTCATTGTTTTGGTTTAGCCACTTAACTGGCGACCAAAATATTCCAAGAAAACAACCCTCAATGAGTGTAGTATCGAGTATCTACCAACTTCGGACTGCACCAAAGTCGGTCATCTCACTACCCCTAAAAAGGCTAAGATGGTCAATTAAGGTTCTAAGAGTTCGTTAGTGCTTCACGATATCACTCAGCAGCCCCGTACTCTCCTTGATTGAACTCAAGGGTTACCGGTACTCACAAATATGTCACACTAACATAGCTTTACTGCTTCAACCATGCCGGTATACCCCGCACAGTTCCCTCACAGTTTTATTGCTATTTACCTAAGAAGGTGCCCCAAATCCGGGTGTAGGATTTATAACAAACCCAAACAAGGACCCAAAGAGTAAAGCAATCAAGGCAATCAAAGCAAGAATATAAAGGTGATTTAAACCCTAAGGTAACCCCACTTTTAAGATCTCCCCAGCAGAGTCGCCAGTTCTGTGATACGGTGGGAGAACTGACTTGAGGTTTTGCGTTTGTTTTCGCACTTGTTCGGTTTAGCAAGAGTCGCCACCGACTTTTTATTTTATCCTAAAGGAAAGGTTAAAAAAGCACAGGAAAAACCTTTTGAGATGTTTCGTGGGTTCGGGGGGTAGATTATGAAAAGGGAAGGTATTAGCACCCTTTTCATCCATGGTTATCCATGGGCTCTTAGTTACTTGGTTTTAGATCACTTGCCTTGATTTTTGATTGCTTGAAATGGTGTGTGTATTTCTGTTTTGAAAATGCTTTGAAATAGACGCCTTTGTTTCGGCAACCATTGTAATGACTCGTGTTTGAGTATATACGAAGGTGTGTATCTTTTTGAAAAGATGTTCAAAATGTTTTTGAAAGTTTGTTTTGAAAGTGTTTGTGGAGTGTGGTTTTGAAAAGCAGGCAAGTGTTTTTGCAAGTTGATCAAGTAACTAAGAGTTTTGTCTACCCCTAAGTTCACTCAAAGGTTTTTCTTATGTTTTAACCCTTTTTTAACAATTTTGTTCCACCATTGTATTTGGTGGACAATCTTGCGTTTATGATGTTTAACGGGACAGGCGCGGGTCATCGTACGGACCATGAATGCAATGGTGCCAAGTGTCTTTGGCAATTTTTCTTGACGGGACTATGATCATTTTGATAGGCAACTTCCGAAAGCGTCATCGAGGGACTTATGATCATTTGAATTGTTTTGCCAAAGAAACCCGACGTGCAAACATGGCCCATTTTGGAAGGCAACATGTGGGATTACCCTAGGGGTGCAAGTGTGATTGTGTATTGATTTCATGTATTTGTCTTGTATTAGGTTATCTAGCGTTTTATTTTATATACATACAAACCCTAGGTCTAACCATGGTATATTTGAAAGCGGTAAACTGCGGGAATTTAAAGTCTACGCTATTACAAAATAGTATCCGGGAGTGGGGGTACAAGTATACAAATGGGGGATGAGACTTATAGGAGGATAGTATCCAAAATAATTACAACCAAAATGGAATTGATCGCAAATGTAAAGTATAATGTATAGCAATGTATAAGAATAGCAAATGTATATGTGTAAAGCAAAGTAAATGTATCGGGTATTGTAAATGTGTAAGTGTATGATTATTTACAAGGTGAGAAATGTGAATTTTAATGTATTATTAAATATGGTTTTTATTTAATGTCATCATTTGTATTTTTGTTTAATATGTACAAAGGAAAGAAAATTTAATAAAAGAAAAAATATAAAGGTTTTAAGTTTAATTATATGTATTAGTGTATTTTTATGTATAAAAGGAAAAGAAAATGTTTTTTTAAGAAAATTAATATTTCATGTACTTTTAATTAATTTAAAAAAAAGCAATTAAACAGTTTTTATATAAAAGGAAATAAATGTATTATTTATAAAAAAAATTATGATTATAAAAGAAGGAAAATCAAAGAGTAAATGAAATTTTGAATGATAAAAAAATAGTATGTTAATTAATAAAAAGATAAGATATGTTTTATATAAAAAAGAATAGTTTAGAGATTGAATGGGCTTGGGCGTGTTAGAAAGGGGCAAGGCCCAGGTTTTGGACAACAATTCGTTTTTAGGGTTGCATGTTTTATTTTCATTTGGGAAAGCTTAGGGTTTGTGATACAGAGAGGCGCCGTTTGTGGTTTCGTCTTCATCTTCTCCGGCCAAGCGTCTAGCTAATGTCCTTCCCTTCCTACCCACCAGCGCCATCATCACCTCCTCTCTCTTCCATGGATCATTCAGCGATGTGGCACGAAGGTAATGTATTCTGAGTCATTCGGGTTAGGGTTTTCACTTTGGTGTCTTACATGCTTCGCTTCTGTTTATTGATTCTGATTAAGCTTCGTTATTGTTTGTTATTGAGGTTGTGGAAAGGAAAGAAAAGAAGAGAAATGCTACCTCTTGGAGACGGAGGAGGAGGGAAGTGGAGGCGCTCCGGCGGCTTGACGGCGAGGGGAATGGTGGTGATGCACGCTAGCTTGCTTGGAACCCTGGTATTTTTTGTCTCTTTAGGGTTTGATGATGGTCCTGAGAACCTAGCTTTTATCCCTTCTTTCCTCCTCTGGTTGCCTTTACGTGCTTCTCTTCTTCTTCTCTTGTTAGCCTCTGTATGCTTATTCTGAAACAACTTGCTTTTGCAATCTTCTTTTTCTCTTCTTCCTGTCTCTTTGTTGCCTAGCTTGCTTTCAATGATGTTTGTCTGAGAGTTTGTTGCCTTGAAATGCTGAGTTGCCTGTTGAATGTTGCTTCTGATATGCTGCTATGCTTGAGATTGATTTGAATGTTTGCATTATGGCTTTATACCACACTGTGATGAAGACATTCTGAGGGTGTTGGCTTGAATGTTTAAGTTTCTGTCAGTTTGGGGCTTTTACTGTAAGCTTCAGGCTTGGGAGCTTAGGCAGGTCTAGCTTCAGTTTGACAAATTTGTGTTTATCAGTTGGCTTCATAGTTTTAGACACGTTGATGGCCTTTGGGCTTTCAGGCTTTTGTTGGTTTTTGATACTGGTTTAGGCTTGGCTTCTGTTTGTGTTTGATGGCTTTGAATGTAGGTAAGGCTTTGGCTGAGGTTTGGTAGAGGCTAGCTTTAGCTTGAGGCTTTATGTTCTGAGTTATACAGGTGAAGGGTTTCAGGCAAGCTGTTAAGCTTGGGGCTTTTTATGCTTACAGGCTTGAAACGGGTTGGTGTTTTGTTTTGCTTCAGCAGGGTAGAGGCTTTAGGCGTGTATGCTTGACAGGTTGGGTGTTCTGTTTGTTGATAGTGAAGGCAGGTTGGAGGCTTTAGGCGTGTATGCTTGACAGGTTGGGTGTTCCCTTTTGTTGATAGTGAAGGCAGGTTAGGCTTATATAAAAGTCTTTGAGGCTTCTGAGATATATTCTACAAGTTGTTGGCTTTTTTGTCTATCTTCAGGGTCTTTGCCTCGTGGTCTTTTGAAAGGCATGAGCTATTATATTTTTTGTATATTCTTTCTTGGTCAAATTTGTGGACAGGTTTGCAAGGCTTGAGGTTTTCCCTCTTTGTGCTATCCTGCTGCATATGTTCTGCCTCTTTTTCTCTATGTATTCTGATATGTTGTTTATACCTTTTGCTTAGCCTCTAGCCTGCTGTACTGTAAACTGTTTTCCTCTCTCTTTCTCTCTCCAGATTAAAGAAGCATTTTTATTGCTTTAATTTCGTCTTTTCTGAAAAAACAAATGGCCTAGGGATATGATGCACTCTGAATATTGCTTGCAATTGTCCTTTTTCCACTGCATATTTCCATGTTTCTTGCATACTTTATGTACTTTCCTTTGACAGCTCTTGGAATTATTGATATTTGATATCTTTGGACAGCTTTTGGAATTAGTTTGACAATGTAATTCAGCTTGCCTTGGACTTTGTTTGGCATACTGTTTGTTTGGAAACTATGCAGTTGGTTGACAATCCTTTTGATTTATGCAGTATGCTTAAGAATTTTGAATTTGTGCAAAAATCATAACTTTGTGCATTCATGTTTCATTGCAAGCATTTCATCCCTCTTTGTGAACCGGGAGAGATCTCGTGATTTGCAGAGAGGACAAAACTGATTCCGGCCATTTGTTTTTAATGATGAATCTTTTTAACTGTCTATCTTTAACTTTTGTTTTTGTTTTGTTTTGCAGATGAAAAATAAATGAGCAACAAGGGAGCATTGGATAGAAGATGAAGACTTAGAAATCTTAGAACATAATTTTTATTTCAATTTAAATTATTGTAATATTATTATTGTAAATATTTTGTAAACAATAACAATTATACAAATAATTTAAAGATAAATAAAAGAGTCCTTTTATTGACATTCATTTTTAATTCTTCTTCATATATTTATCTAATTCTTTATAATTCTTAAATTAAAATAAAATGGAAATAAATTCCAATTATCTTAACTTTAAATAAATAATCAATTGATAAACACTGTGGTCTTATCATCAATCAATAACAAACCCGACGCTCCAATTATCCAAAGCAATGCACAGTTTATCAAACCAGACGACAGTTAATCAAACAAAACGTCCACATGCCTCCTTTCACTGATTAAATCCAAACAAACTGCAAATTAACAACCAGCAACCTCAGTTCTTATTTCAGAGTATTTTGAAAAGCATTGATAGAACTAACTCTTCTTGAGAAATATGCGCATAAAACCCTGATTTTTGACTTAACACTGGAGAAACGCATGCCTGATGAAACTTTGAGCCAATTCAACCAAACCCTAAACAATCTGTTTGAACTTCCTAAAAATCAATAAAAAACCCTAAATTTCATCTGACTGTCGAGAAAAGTATGTTTGACCGATTCTTGAGCCAGTCTGAAAAATCAGGAAAAGCCTGAAACTGCGATTTCTTATGGAGAAAGAGGAGGGAAAATTTTGGGGTACAACAATGTGTAATAATCCCATGGGGTTCCCATTTTGCTATAGCCTTCATATCTCCGAATATCTTGTCTATTTGTCGCTTCATCCGAAGATGATTGAATTGATCAGAAACTTTGAATATGTCAGTGGAAGTCAAAGGTTGTCCGTCAAGTGATCCGACGGGACATAGTCATACACTTTAATTCCCTAACTTTTTCCTGGACCGTCCTTTCGGGTTTTCAGTCCACCGGGAAACCCTTTTTTGCCCAAGTTTCCCTTTCAGGTTTTCAACTTGCCGGGTGTACAGATTTTTTTTATTTTATCCCTAATTTTTTCCCAAACCTTTTTGGGTCGCCGGGATTCCCTTTTTTTGCCTAGGTGTGTCAACCTAGTGGGTCTATTATGCATAGCATCTTTTGACTATGTCCGCGTTTGCAGGGTGTGGCAGGTCGTCACCGTCCATGGTGGTCAAGATCATTGCCCCACCGGAGAATATGTTCTTGATTACAAATGGTCCTTCATAGGTAGGAGTCCATTTGCCCCTGGGATCACTTTGTAGCAAGATGATACGTTTGATCACTAGATCCCCAACTTGATATACTTGGCGTCTGACTTTCTTGTTGAAAGCCTTGATCATCCGTTTTTGATACATTTGACCATGGCAAACAACAGTAAGTCTCTTTTCATCAATTAAGTTCAGTTGATCAAGTCGAATCTGGATCCAATCGTCTTCACTCAGACCTGCATCCTTCATAATCCTCAGAGAGGGGATCTGAACCTCAATAGGCAAGACAACCTCCATGTCGTAAACCAAAGAATAGAGTGTTGCCCTAGTTGACGTGCGAGCGGTGGTACGGTACCCGTGGAGAGCGAATGGTAGAATCTCATGCCAGTCTTTGTATGTGACTGTCATCTTTTGCATGATCTTTTTAATGTTTTTATTTGCAGCTTCAACAAAACCATTCATCTTTGGCCGATAGGGAGAAGAATTGTGATGTTGAATCTTGAATTGCTCGCATAATGCGGTGATCATAGTGTTGTTGAGATTTGTACCATTGTTAGTGATGATCCGTTCCGGGATATCATACCAGCAAATAAGGTTTTACTTGATGAAACGGACAACAACATTCTTGGTAACGGAAGCGAAAGAAGTTGCTTCAACCCACTTGGTAAAATAGTCAATGGCCAGTAGGATGAAGCGGTGTCCATTGGAGGATGTAGGCTTGATCTCTCCAATCATATCAATTCCCCACATAGCAAAGGGCCAAGGAGCCGTCAAGACATTCAGAGGAACCGGAGGTACGTGCACCTTGTAAGCATAAATTTGACATTTATGATAGGTCCGAGAGTGTTAATAGAAATCTGCTTCCATGGTAGACCAGTAATAGCCTGCCCGTAGGATTTTCTTCGACATCGTATGCCCACTAGAGTGAGTGCCAAAAGTACCTTCATGTAATTCAGCCATGATCTTTTCAGCCTCAATCTTATCCACACACCGGAGCAGAACAGAGTCATAATTGTGTTTGTACAGGATGCCATTACTAAGGAAGAACTTAGCAGAGAATCTCCTTAAGAACTTCTTATCATTGATTAAAGCTCCTTTTGGATATTCTTGAGCCTCAAGATACCTCTTGACCTCATGAAACCAAGGCTGGTCCACTACCTTTTCAGTATTAATCTCGTGACAATGTGTTGGTTCATCCATTCGTTCGATGGTGATCTGGGGAGCCTCGTTATCCCAATTAAGTTTAAACATAGATGACATTATGGCTAGAGCGTCTGCTAGCTGATTTTCTTCTCGCGGGAAATGCTCGAAGTTAATATTCTCAAAATGTAGCAATGTCAAAAAATGTTCTTTGTAAGGGATAAGGTTTGGGTGTTTGGTGTCCCATTCCCCTTTTATCTGACTGATGACTAAAGATGAATCTCCAAACACAACTAAAGATTTGATTCCCAAGTCTATGGCAGCTCTGAGACCAAAGATGCATGCTTCGTATTCCGCCATGTTGTTTGTACAATTGAAGCAAAGTCTGGAAGTAAATGGAGTATGACACCCTTCCAGAGATATGAGTACAGCACCGATACCATTACCAAGTGCATTGGATGCCCCATCAAAGAACAGGGTCCATCGGATCCTTATTTAGGTCTGTCATATGGTCTAATTTCTTCACAGTTGTCTAATGTCATGATGTCTTCATCCGGGAATTCAAACTTCATGGACAGATAATCTTCTACAGCTTGATGAGCAAGATGATCAGCTAGCACACTACCCTTTATAGCTTTTTGGGTAGTATATTGTATGTCATATTCTATTAGCATCATTTGCCATCTAGATATCCTCCCAGAAAGAGCAGGCTTCTCGAAGATTTACTTTATCGGATCCATCTTAGATATCAACATGGTAGTATGAGTCAGCATATACTGTCTTAGTCGGCGAGCAGCCCATGCCAGAGCACAGCAAGTTTTCTCGAGCAGTGAATATCTGGTTTCACAGTCGGTAAACTTTTTGCTCAGGTAGTAAATAGTGTGCTCTTTTCGGCCAGACTCGTCATGCTGCCCTAATACACACCCCATTGAGTTTTCTAAAATAGTCAGATACATGATCAGTGGTCTTCCCTCGACTGGTGGCGTCAAAACAGGAGGATCTTGTAAGTACTCTTAGATTTTGTCAAAATCAACCTAGCATTCATCATTCCATCTGACTACTTGATCTTTCTTCAATAGTTTAAATATTGGCTCACAAGTAGCCGTTAGGTGAGAAATGAATCTGGCAATATAGTTTAGGCGCCCCAAGAATCCTCTGACTTCCTTCTCAGTATGAGGATCAGGCATTTCTTGTATTGCTTTAACCTTGGCAGGATCAACCTCAATGCCTTTGTTACTGACGACAAAACCTAAGAGTTCACCGGACCGTACTCCGAATGTGCACTTGTTTGGGTTCAACCTTAATTTATACTTCTTCAATCTCTCAAACAACTTTTGCAAGTGATCAAGGTGCTCTTCTTCAGTTTGTGATCGGGCTATCATATCGTCTACGTGGACCTCTATTTCATGATGTATCATGTCATGAAACAAAGCTACCATGGCGCGCTGATAGGTGGCCCCAACATTCTTCAGCCCGAATGGCATCACTTTGTAGCAGAATGTGCCCGACTGTGTGACAAATGTTGTTTTCTCCATGTCCTCAGGTGCCATTTTGATTTGGTTGTAACCTGAGAATCCGTCCATGAAGGAAAACACTTTGTGCTGGGCCGTATTATCAACCAGGATATCAATGTGGGGAAGTGGAAAATCATCTTTAGGGCTGGCCCTATTCAAAGCTCTATAGTTCATGCACATTCATACTTTGTCGTCCTTTTTAGGCACGGGAACAATGTTGGCAACCCATTAGGGATAGGAAGTGACAGCCAAGAATCTGGAATTGAATTATTTCATGACTTCCTCTTTGATCTTCTCTGACATGTCAGGTCTCATGCGGAGGACGTTTTGTTTTACTGGTGGACAGTCTTCTCTTGTTGGCAGATGATGTACCACAATGTCTGTATCAAGCCCTGGCATGTCTTCATATGACCAGGAAAAGATCTCAACATAATCATGCAACAACTGAATTAGACGCTCCTTGACACTGTGCTCCAGATTGGCACCCACCTTGACCTCTTTTCTATCCTCCTCGGTACCCAGATTGATTATATCCACAGGTTCCTCATGAGGCTGAATGGCTCTTTCCTCTTGTTGTAGTAGTCTGGTCAGTTCCCCTGGTACTTCACAATCTTCCTCACCTTCGTCTTCGGCTTGGTAGATTATATCCTCAGAGTCACAAAAGGCCATAGCAGTATCGTTACCCATGGGATCCGGAATGGAGGGGTACCTGCATTTGTGAGTGTGGGTGTGTGTAAGGGTATAGCCATCTTTAAAAAATAAAATGTAAAAGAAAAACAATGAGCACAAAAGTTTGTATGTGAAAAAATGTCCATGATTCATTGAATGTCATATGAAGATGAAATAAAAACCCTTACAAATGGACCATTGTGCCTCAGGTAAGACACAAGGTTTTAAATGTGCGAATTATTTGTGAACATTATAAGTCCAACAGAAATGCAAAGATAAATTACTGAGGGATGAAAGTTATTGGGACAAAGTCTCTGGCTTCCCAATTGTGAAGCCCTCCGTTGATAGTAGGAAAGATCCAATCCTCCAAGCTGCAATCCTCTTCACCATCTTCCACCGCATTGACCTCTTTGTTGCTAATCTTCAAGGGTGGCCCTCCAGCACGGGCACGATGCACAGCCTTCTGAGCATTTGAGGTGAACCCTAAACCAAACTTGTCAGATTTATATGGAATATCCAGAAGTTTTCCCTATATGGTTCATCCACCTTCCTCTACTAATGCCTTGGCATCCTTTAGAGATGACATCCGAAGTGGAGGTCTTGTAATCTTGGGAATCCGGGACACTGTCTTGGTTACTGCTACCTCTTGAGAGACTTCGAAATGTTGAAAAGGAGTTTCAATGAACTCGCCGTCCAATTCCACATACCGGAAAGAATTGAGGTGGCTAATCATATACTCTTCCTCTCCGTGGACAGTGATAATCTTTCCCTGGACCGGATATTTTAGCATCTGGTGCAGTGTAGAGGTGACAACGCCAGCATTATGGATCCACGGTCGTCCTAGCAGATAGAATAAGAGGGGTGGATGTCCATTACATAGAAGGTTGAGTTGAAAGTTTGAGTCTAACCTTTATGTGGATATCCACCTCCCCGTGGACCATCCTCTTTGAGCCATCAAATGCCCTCACGATTATGTTACTGGGTTTCAACGTCAATCCTTCGCAGTCTAGTCTGCCGAGAGCTTTCTTCAATAAAACATTCAAAGATGAACCAGTGTCCACCAAGATATGGGCCAGAGTTGTTCCTATACATTCCATAGAGACATGCAATGCCTCGTTGTGCTTTCTTCCCCTTGGTGTCAGATCGGCATCCGAGAAGCCTAGGCCGTTATCCGCCATCAAGCTGGCCACACAATCTTGAAATTGGTCAGTCGATGTCTCTTGAGGCACATGGGTTGTCTTTATAAACTTTACCAGGGCTTTCGCATGTGCCTTGGAACACAGTAACAATGCCAGCATGGAGATTTTGGAGGGAGTTTGCCCCAACTGTTCAACTACCTCATAGTCGCTCCTCTTTATTATTCTCAAGATCTCCTCCATTTTCTTCTTGGAGGTTTTAGGGATAGTCAGTGGTTGAGCCTTCGTCCGGACAGGCTCTTCTTGGATACTTTTCCCTCAAATTTCAGCAGCAAGAGTGTTGGTAGGGATAACAGCAGGGGTTGTGTTGTCTTTGCCAATGGGAGCACTTCCAGATATAATTATTAGTACGGAGGTAACCTTCGGAGCAGCCACGGGTCCAAAAACAGCCTTTTGGGGGGAAATTTTTGGAGAGAAGATTCTACCACTTTGAGTAATCTTACTGGTTTCGGAAATATTGCTAATGTCAGAGTCTTCTTCTTCGGAGTTTATTTCTTCGGCGGCCAGCCCATCTTATTTGATGCCATGGTAGTAGATGTCTCCACCGTAATTCCACGGCACAGTTTTGTCTGATTCATACGGGACTGGCCCAAGCATTGTGATTATAAGAGGAGTAGTTTTTGGAACCAATGTAATCCTAACGGGTCTTTTGGGGACCCTGGAAGAATTGGCGGAGATGGTTATGATTGAAACTTCTTTAACAAGAACAGGTGAAACAGGAGTACTTTCAAACAGAATCTCTTTGTTTTCTATCAAGCGTTGAATGCCTGTTTTCAACAAAGGGAAAACAATTGGTGAGGATAAGAAGAGATGGTAGTCTTCATTACAATTCGGGAATACACCGGCTTTTAACAAGTTTATCTTAACGATTGGGAGTGGAGTCAAGAGTTCATCAGCTGTGGTAACAAACAAATCTTCTTCAATTGCATTGGTGTTGTGACCATGCCTGGGCATAGAAGTAGAAATGATGTTTGGCTTCTCTGGTGCATCAAACTCAATCTCTTTTGCCTCTATAAGGTCTTGAATTTTGTTTTTCAGGGCTCAACAGTTGTTAGTATCGTGACCCGGACTTTCGAAATGATATGTGCATCTGGCATTTGGGTTATAATGAGGGGACATTGTGTTGGGGTTCTTTGGAGCTTCTTTTAAAGTCTCCAAATTGGATTTTAGGTGCGGTAAAACCTGGGCTAGAGTCACATTGATTCTGATGAATTGCTGGACTGGCCTCTCCACCCTCGGTTGATTACTTCTTGGTTGATCAGATGTAGTCTTTGGGATCATGACAGCCTCCACCATTGGTCGGTGCTCGGCTCTCCCTTGGTTCCTTTACGGATATACAGCAGCTACTTCTTTCTTCCCAATGAAAGGTTTCCTCACAACTGTAGAGGCAGATGAGTCCTTCTGAATCTTTCCACTTTTTATGCCAGCTTCCACCCTTTCTCCGGTCAGTATTAACTCAGTAAATCCTGCATATGAGCTTCCAATCAGATGGTTGAAGAAAGGGCCCGATGGAGTGCCTAAGAACATATCTACCAACTCCCTTTCAGAAAGAGGGGGTTGAACTCTCCCAGCTAGATCTCTCCATTTTTGCGTGTAATCCTTGAAACCCTCATTGGAATCCATAGACATACTCTGAATTTGAGTACGGGTAGGAGCCAAATCAGTCTTATATTGATATTGCTTATAGAAAGTTGCGGCAAGATCTTCCCATTATGGACGTCGGCCCTTTCCAGTTTGTAAAACCAGTCGAGTTGCGTTCCAGATAGGCTATCTTGGAAAAAATGCACCCACAAGTCTTTATCAACGGAGTGTGGTTGGATCTTTCTCACATATGATTGGAGGTGCATCTTAGGACATGACACCCTATCATATTTTGCAAACAAAGGCACTTTAAACTTCGGGGGAATCACGATCCTCGACACTAGTCCCAATTCTTCAAAGTCTAGACCTGGCACCTTTTGTATTTCCATAGCGTTTAAATGCTCTTCAAGATGTTTGTACTTATCATCAGCTGGAGGATACTGTTCCTCAGAGTAGTCTTCCTCTTCTTCCTCCTCTTCAGATTCTAACGGAACTGCCGTTTCCTTTCCTTTCCCCTCTCCTTCACTGGATGTTATTGCGAAATTCAAGGTTCTTCTAGTCTATCCTTGAAACCTTCTCCCCATGTTCAAAACCCCAATGACCTTCTTTTTTTTCTTCTTTCTTTCTTTAGCTAACAGAGTCTTCAACTCTTCTTTCCCCTTGGCTAGGGTCATGAGTAACTGTTGAAACTGCGTGTTTTGAACTTGAAGATCTTTAACTGTCTGTTCGAGATCCATCTTACTGAAATAAACAGTAGAGAGATGAGGAAACTCATTGCAAAAGACCTGTTTATGTTATGATGAATGATATGTGCATATGTAATGTTTTCAAGGATTTTTAAAGATTCATGTTTGTTTTAGACAAAAAGAAACACACGTTATATTAATAAGATAGAGTTTGAGTACATCAATTCCCCTTGGGCAAAATAGTACAAAACTCTAAGATAAAAAAAGTAGTGTTGTTGTACCCCAAAATTTTCCCTCCCATATTCTTCAAGATTTGCAAAGAGCATGCTTCAAAATCTCCCCAAGGGTTGCACAGTTCAAAGGCCTCCTAACAGTCAAAAACTAGGGTTTTGGGTCTGGCAAAGAAATTGAAGTTTTCAAGGGTCCAATCAAGTCCCACATGCCTACAAACATGGTCAAGCATCCACATGCCAAGTTTCAAGACTTACAGCACAAAATTGCACAGTCAAAAACCCTAATTGCTCAACAGTCAACTGCAGGGGCAAAATGGTCATTTGACAGTCAAAAGTCCAAATTTTTGGTCAACATCTTATTTTGAAGCCACAAACATCATTTGATCAATTCTTGATCATTATTTTCAAGGCATGGCTCAAAAAGTCTCAAGATGCAAAAGTTTCCATATTTGGACAGTTGAAAAAGTCAACTGTAACTTGACCAAGGCATAACTTCCACATGGTTCATCAGAAAAATTCCATCCAAAGCTCATTTTGAAGGGAATGACATTTCCTACAACTCCTCTTCACACTTCAAGTCCAAGAAATGATCTCACAAAAAGTTATCAATTTCAACATTATAGGTCATTTTCAAAAGTCAACAAAAAGACACTTTAAGTCAAAGACCATAACTTGATATTGGTAAATTAAAATGACATGGGACCAAAGGCATTGGTTAGAGGACTTCAAGACCTTTCCAAAATGTCCAAGAACATGATCAAATCTTAAACATTGAGCAAGATATGCCTTGTGGAAGTTGGGAAATGTTTGGGAATTTTGAAAAGTCAACTTTGCTTTAAATGCCTCAAAATTGCTAATGGGCCACATTTTCTTGCAAGAATCATTATCCAAAGGCTATGCACGACCATTTGACCCAAAGGGGATTTATTTCATCATTTTTTATTATTTATTTGAATTTTTATCACTATTAATTCATTTAATGAAATAAAATATGACAAAAATAGAAAACCATGTTTTTTAATCCCTTTTTGCAGCATATTCTCTCCATAAAACCTCAAGATTTCGTGCACCCTCAATTTGGAAAGATTTGGCCATGATTGGTATCAAAAGCACATGGAAAAGATTTGAAAAGATTTCATTAAAGATAAAATATTTGATTCATCAAAACATGGATTGCTTGGCTCAAATTCTTACCCTAATTCGTCCCATACATATACAGAATGCAAAACCTAATGCTGACAACCTTGAAGCTGCGCTCAGAAAAGAATACACACTTTGCATTTTTTGTCAATTTTTTCAAAACTGATTTCACACATAGAGCGTGATTCAAAGCTTATAACCAATTCCAAAAGCTTTCTGAGGCTTTCCTGAACGTGATTCAATCTTTTTCCAGTCCTCACGCATCAAGAATTGGTATATAGAAGTCCAATTTTCTCAAACTTTTCTCATAATCGTGTTTTAATATATATGTCATATTCATGCATTCTAATAATCGTTTTGTACTAATATGCACTCCCTGAAGCTAATGGTGTATTTTAATTAAGTTTTTATAGCCTATATGCAAAGTTGCCATGGAAGCTCGTTAGGTTTTCAGAGGTCAAAAATTAGGGCTTCACTCATATGTGAAAATTGAACCACAAGACCTGGACCATTAGACTCGTGACCTTCATACGAATTGATTACACATGTCGCGCTCAATTTATGAGCAACGGTGGCCTAATCACTATTATCATGTTCTTCATTTAGTGGGGGTTTAAAACCCCCGCTATCCATCTGTTTTTTTTTCAGGCCAAAGCAAACGAGTGGAGAAGAAGATGAGGTGTAAGCCAGCGGTTGGTTGATTTGAAGCTTGGCGCGTTTTTTTATTATTACAGTCACTAATGCTTTTTCACATATAATGCTCATTGTTCAATATACATAAAAACCAACGCGCCTGGCTGAGTGGTTAATATGTTGTCATGCAATCCATGGGACCTGGGTTCGATTCCCAGGTCCCCCATATTTCTCAATGCATTTTGTTTTAATGTGATTCTATGCAGTACACGCCCAGAATTCTACCATGCATCCAGCGTTGGAGCTTGCCACGCGTCTCAGAAGATGAATCCAAGGGCCAACACAGGATCTCCACCATGGGCATCAGTCAAATGTGCCACACGCATCCCAGAAAAGTCAACCAGGCCTCCAATAAATGGGCCAGATTGTTGGCAATTTACCTCTAAAATTGGGGTCAACACCCCCCATTGGTTTGCATTCTATTTTTCATTCTTTTTATTTTTTCTATTTTATTTGTTTTATTTAGTTTTATTTTAATTCTTTAAATTAATTTTTCATAACATAAAAATACCAAAAAATCAGAAACTATAAAAATAAAAAAAATATGTTTTAATGTTTAACTCACTAACATTTTTTTGTGAATAAATTCAACAATTAATTTAGTTTTAATTCTAGGTTTAATTTTAATGTTTTTTTTAATAAACTAAAAAAATGTAGAATTAGGGTTTTAAATACTTTTATCCTTTTTTCTTTTCTTTTACCATTATTAATAATTAATTATTTATTTTGTAAATAAATTTGCCATTAAATAATTAGGTTAAAACTAGGTTAAATTTAAACATTTTTTTAATAAATTAAAAATAGTTTAGAATTAGGGTTAATTAACTTTTTTAATTCCAATTTAAATTTCTCATTAAACTCCATAAATACAAAAACTCCAAAAAAAATTCTTTCTTTTATTTAACTTAATTAATTTATTAATTTCAATTCAATTTCTGTAAAAGGGTCCAACGCCCTCGCTTTCGATTATAATTCCGTTTCGCGCGCTTATTTTGCTTCTTTTTGTAAATTTCATGTAATTACTCCAAAACCTTGTAATAGATTAATTAGGATATTTATTCTTTCCGCATTTTATTTTATTTCAAATCGGGTCTTGGATTAATTTGGCGATGTGGACCCGCGCCTTTGTAATAGCGTAGGACTTTTAAATTCCGCATCTTTTAAACTGTTAATAACTTGCATGAAAGAATGAATGCCAAAATAAAAGCAACGCGTAGATCACCAATGCATGAACAAGATAAACATAAATGAACATGACACACAAATCACACACCACCCCTAGGGTACGTCTCACTGTTGCCTTGCCCCTCGAAAAGTGGTCGTCGAGTAGAGGACGTTTTAGTAAGTCCTCATGTCCATGAACATGGCATGAGGGTAGCTTCTAAGGTGTCTTCCTATTGCTCTGGTGACCACACTGTCCCGAACCCTCGAATTGACCCGAACACCTCCAACGGTGGTGCTACCTACCTCTCAATGGTGGGATGGCACTACTTTAAGGACATTTACACAGACGAATTCCTTAGGGTAGGTAGAGAACTCGTAGATACTTGCTCTAATTTCAAAACAAAATCAAAAACTCTTTTCACACCGACACTTTCAAAAGCTTTCAAAAACAACTTTTCAAACACTCTTGAGGACTGATACAAGAGTCGAACTGAAATTTTCAAAGAAACTTTTTTAAACCCACAGTTGAAAAGCAAACGAACAATTTTGAAAACACAAATGAGCAAGTATCTAAGAGCCCATGGATAACCATGGATAGAAAGGGTGCTAACACCTTCCCTTTCTATAAATCTACCTCCCGAACCGAGAGCAATCTCTATAAGGAATTTTTCTGTGCTTTTGTCCTTTCCATTTGGAGAAAATAAAAGACGGTGGCGACTCTTGCTTCCGCGACATTTCGCGAACCAGCGTTAAACAGTCAGTTCCAGATCCACTGATCACAGAACTGGCGACTCTGCTGGGGAATCTTTAAAGTGAGGTGTACCTTAGGACTAAGATCACTGTGTTTTCAATTGCTTTGACTTGTTTGCTTTAAATTGTGGGACTGTCTTAGGAGTTCTATAGATCCTAACTTGAATCTGGGGATACCTTTTTAGAAAGTAGCAACAAGGCTGTGAGGGAACTGTGCGGGGTATACCGACATGGTTGAAGCAATCTGCTACGTTGATGTGGCACTTTGGTGTGTACCGGTAACCCTTGAGTTCAGTCAAGGAGAGTACGGGGCCTCCGCGTGGTGTCGTGAAGCATCAACAGACCTTAGGAACCTTAATTGAACCATCTTGGCCTCTTTAGGGTAGTGATCTAACTACTTTGGTGTAGTCCGAAGTCGGTTGATACTCGATACTACACTCAGTTGAGGGTTGTTTTCTTGGGATATTTCGGTCGCCAGTCCAGTGGCTAAATCGAAACGATGAACAATGAAAGCAATCCAGTGATATTGGGACCCTTAGAACCCAGTTACTTTTGATAGGACAGGTATGAACCAACAAACTGAAAGAGGGTAATACCTAGACCTCATGCTGGCCTAAACTCTAAGGGCTTCTCTGGTGTGACTTGTGTGCCTTCGTACTTAACTACTTGCATGCTTATTATCTGACACATGAACTACTTGCAGGTTTTGTTTATAGTCCTTAATTGGGGCTCATAACAGGGTTTACTAAGTTTCTTGCAGGTTTTGTTTATAGTCCTTAATTGGGACTCATAACAGAGTGTACTGAGTTCCTTGCAGGTTTTGTTTATAGTCCTTAATGGGGACTCATAACAGGGTTTACCTACGTTACCCCATGCATAAGCATAACATCATACCATTGCATACATCCTAACCCGTTTCAAGGATCTCAAGGACTTGTGATGCAGGTCATGATGAACAAAATGTCTAGCAAGGGGAAAAGGGGATTTATTTTCCTCTAGCCAAAGTTGTCAGGGGCTATGACCCACTTGATATGGTGAGCTTTGACACTTGGAGAAAGTTCCCCGAGCCAAGGGTGTCAGGGGCTATGACCCACTCGATATGGTGAGCCTTGACCCTTGAAGAAGGATTCTCAGCAACATGGAGCTCCTTCAATCAAGCTACAAATTCAAATGCTAACAATCTTCTTGTTTACCCTGCGAGGTCCTTGAAAACATTGCATACATATCATGCATATCTTTGCATTACAGGTACCCTCTGTACAGGTCACTTACCTCCTTCGCTGTTTATTTCAGCAATGGCTTCCCAACAATACAACCAGGACTTCCATGCTCAAGAGACTCGGTTCGAGGAAATCCTCCTGAATCTATCCAAGGGGCAGGAGGAGCTGAGGACACTTCTCATGGAGACTTTGGTCAGGAACAACGCTGAGGACGGACGGCTGAAACATCTGCAAGCTGAAGTGGATGCAATGAGAGCCCAGATGTTGGGGCAGGTGACTATCATCCAAGACTTAGCTCAAAGACAAGATGAGCTCGGGGTTCTCGTCAACCAACTACTTCGGGGTAACCAACTGGGGCAAACATCTAAGGTTGAAGGGCCAGTCATCACTCAACCACCTTTGAGGCAAGGAGATAAGGGGAGAGCTCCTCAAATGGCTTCAGGGTCACAAACTCAGCAGCAACTTCACCAACTTCAGCCAGACCAGCCCAGGAGGCAATTCACCCAGCTCAACATTTTCTTTTTCAAGCTTTACAACACCTGTTGAGATTGAATCTGATCACATTAAGGGCTCATCCCCGGAACCCCAACACAGCAGCTCCTACCTATCATCCCAATAAAAGGTGTGCCTATCACTCTTCCAGTCCAGGACATGATACAAATGAGTGTTGGGCTCTGAAGAACAAGATCCAAGACCTGATTGATGAAGGAGCATTGGAGTTCACACAAGATGGTCAGGCTGAGTTTTTCTACCATCCCTCCAAGGCTCACCATTTGAAGTAACAAGCCCTAAAGATGAAAAGACTTTTGTTCATTAGGATTTTCAAGTTGTAATTTTCTTTTGTTCAAACACTTACTCATATTAAACGTTGTTATTCCATTGATGCATCGCATACGTCTGTTTTGAAGCAATATATTCGTATTCACTATATGCAAATTATTTTCATATTTTTTCTGATGTTCAACTCTCGATTAATAATTCTAAGCCTCTTGAGGGAGGATGACGAAAACGATACCACAATCTACAGTATGCTTTTGAACAGACCCCGCTGATGAGGTACAGGCATTGTTTCAATCCCTAAACACTGGAGTTATAAGGAAGATAATCCCTCGTCAACCCCTCTGAGCCAAAGAAGTAGGAGTTTTTTCTTTTCGAAAGTTAAAACCCTTAATCATAACCTGGGGCAGGGTAGTTCTCTCAGCTGATCCAGGTGCACAACGAATGGCATCAAAAGAAGTCCTTCTGAAACAAAAGACAATAATGGTTCCAAATAACCATAAGGATAGGCAGTCATTATATCTCAAAAATGAAAACCCAATAAGTCAAAACCTATAAAGGAGACTTACAAAACTGGGGCATCCCGCTGACTGTAATCACAAAAGAAACAATTCAGGCAAAAAATAGGGATAACAGAATCAAAAAGAAAGAGGTCCTACAGACTCTCAACAAAAAAAAATGACTGCCTATGCAAAATAAGTTATCAACATCCGAATCATCACCAGAAAATCAGTTTCAAGACTCAAACCATGTCTAACGTATGATCAACTGAGTTTAGGTTTGGAGAACATCACGAAGAACGGGTGGGTACAAATAAAATTTGAGCCTTTATCCTTTGTTTCTTAAACCGTGAACCAGGCCACGTTATAACCCTTAAAAGTCCTAGCTGAAGCATGGGTTAGTTCGAAAGCATACTGTTACGAAAGGTATCCTGACTCCTTAAGGCCTACGGTAAATATGGTGTTGACATTACGTTTTACAAACATTCACTTGTTTTATGAAAAAGAATGCATTTTCAAAATCTTCAAGACAGACATAAGCTTTGCATTTTTGATATAACATTGTTTGCATATGACTATTTGTTTGAACAGCAGGGAAATTCGCACGATGAAAGCCTAGTGAACAAAGGCATTTCCAATCGAGGGGCATGACATGATCATGGTCTATCATCCGGGGCAGTTAGGTCAAGATTCAGGGAATCTCTCAAAATGTCAAATAGCCAGGGGCAAATCTCCGCCTGAGTCGCTTAGGGCATTGGACATGAATTCCAGCAACGAATCTTGCCTGATCGAACGTCTTCTGGTGGCATGGCAAAACAATTCTAACATGGGTAATTCCCTACATAGCGAGAGAACGGACATAGTCGAAAAATACTACGCATAATTAAAGACCCGCTAGGTTGACATGCCTAGGCAAAAATAAGGGCTTCCCGGCGAACCAAAAGGGTTCGGGAAAAAATAAGGGATGAAATGAAAATAATCTGTACACCCAGCAAGTCGAAAACCTGAAAAGGCGGCTTGAGCAAAAATGGGTATCCCGGTGGACTGAAAACCCGAAAGGGCGGTCCAGGCAAAAGTTAGGGATCAAAACGTACGACTATGTCCGGTCATCTTGTCACCAGCCTGCCAGAAGAAGGTTCGTCCATCAACAACTATCAGCACCTCACAGGGCTTCCTCTCCCACCTTAGAAACAGGGGCAATAATGAGTTATCTAAGCAATATGATCGCTCTGTCGGCCAAGGTATCAAGGTGAGTTCAACTGAAGAACATAACCAGTATATCATAATTCCCCAGAGAGTGAGTCAGCAAGTCAATACACTCTCGCCAAGCCAAGCTATTATCAGCCTTAAAGAAGTTGAGTACCCCCGCAGATCTCAACATTCCCCAGCAATATACATGCATTCTTAACAAGCATCCCCGGCAGTCTTGGTCTAAAGATTGTTCCCCGGCGGTATATCAAACATTCAATGGAGTCACTTCCCCGATACAGTTTAAAACTTCCCCAGGAGAGTCCAATCCAGTTTCCCCAGGAAAGTTGGAATCCATCTCCCCAAGCAAGTAAGCTTATCCCCAGTAGATTCTGGAAGCTTATCCCCCCGGCAGAGCACAAACGCGCCCCATGGTTTTATTCAAAGGTTATTTCCCCACCAGGATATAACTGGGTTATCCTCAGCCAAAAGCCACGAAAAGATCGTTCTCGGCGAAGTCTTCTTATCCCCAGCGAAGTCTATTAACACTTCCAACACAACAACGGTATCCCCATAGGAGTTACCATCAACATCTCAGCAAAGTACCTCTCTCCCCGCAGAGTAATGTTCCCCAGCAAGATCACTAGAATAATTTTCTCCCTGCAGAGTAATCCATTCGTCAAATTTATTCCCCAACGGAGTTATCTTCTCCTACCGGTTCATTCTTGCAATCATCGTCCCCAACGGAAATGAAGAACTCTCTTCAAACATCAGCCCAGGATGTGACTTCCCGGCACCCGTCAAGGATTTACTTTCCTAGATGAAAAACATACATTCATGAACATCGCATTTTCATACATCATGATACATGCATAAACGCATCATACCTTACAATCTCATTTATATTGAGAACATCATTGCTTGATCCATATCATGTATTGCATATGACTGACCTTTACCTTTCAGGAAAGATCCAGTTAAGTTCTCAGCTATGTCCAAGACCTAGCCTGGTTCAGTTAAATCGACCCTAAGATTTTCCTGATTCTTATCCAGTCAAAGGCCTTCTCTGGTTCAGTCAGATCGACCCTAAGATTTTCCTGATTCTTATCCAGTCAAAGGCCTTCTCTGGTTCAGTCAGATCAACCCTAAGATCTACCTGATTCTTATCCAGTTGAAGATATTCCAAGACCTTGTCCGGTTCAGGTAAATCGACCCTAAGATTTTCCTGATTCTTATCCAGTCAAAGGCCTTCTCTGGTTCAGTCAGATCGACCCTAAGATCTCCCTGATTCTTATCTAGTTGAAGATTCCAAGACCTTGTCCGGTTCAGTTAAATCGACCCTAAGATTTTCCTGATTCTTATCCAGTCAAAGGCCTTCTCTGGTTCAGTCAGATCGACCCTAATATCTCCCTGATTCTTATCCAGTTGAAGATTCCAAGACCTTGTCCGGTTCAGTTAAATCGACCCTAAGATTTTCCTGATTCTTATCCAGTCAAAGGCCTTCTCTGGTTCAGTCAGATCGACCCTAAGATCTCCCTGATTCTTATCCAGTTGAAGATTCCAAGACCTTGTCCAGTTCAGTTAAATCGACCCTAAGATTTTCCTGATTCTTATCCAGTCAAAGGCCTTCTCTGGTTCAGTCAGATCGACCCTAAGATCTACCTGATTCTTATCCAGTTGAAGATATTCCAAGACCTTGTCCAGTTCAGTTAAATCGACCCTAATATTTTCCTGATTCTTATCCAGTCAAAGGCCTTCTCTGGTTCAGTCAGATCGACCCTAAGATCTACCTGATTCTTATCCAGTTGAAAATATTCCAAGACCTTGTCCGGTTCAGTTAAATCGACCCTAAGATTTTCCTGATTCTTATCCAGTCAAAGGCCTTCTCTGGGTCAGTCAGATTGACCCTAAGATCTCCCTGATTCTTATCCAGTTGAAGATTCCAAGACCTTGCCCTGTTCAGTAAAGTCGACCCTAAGATTTTCCTGATTCTTATCCAGTCAAAGGCCTTCTCTGGTTCAGTCAGATCGACCCTAAGGTCTCCCTGATTCTTATCCTAGCAGAAGACATCCAAGATTCTCTCAGCGTTCCTGTTGAGGTAGTAATCATCCAAGATTCTCTCAGCGTTCCTGTTGAGGTAGTAATCGCCCAAGGTTCTCTCATCATCCCGTTGAGGTAGTAACCATCCCTGGTTCATTCATCACCTTTTGAAGCTCCAGATCCAACTCCTGTAACCAGTCAGGACACATCTATACAAAGAGTTTGAAGACCAGCTCCTGTAACAGGCCAGGTACTCATTTTCTTTTTCAGGTACGCAAGTTCTCGCTAAGGAATCTCTTACGCGATCGACATCCAGATGGCATCTATAAACCCATCCACCTATCCATCACCTCTCAGCATGGCATCTATAAGCCTATCACCCTATCCATCAATCTCCAAATGGCATCCATAAGCCCATTCCCACCATCACACTACTATGTGAGCGTAAATTTCTGGGCACTCTAGTGTTCAATCATCTTCCACCCTCGGATTACGAAAGGCACGTCAGCTAATCTGCATCCTCAGGTTTAAGAAGATTGAACAGGGGCAATTGTTGTACCCCAAAATTTGCCCTCCCATATTCTTCAAGATTTGCAAAGAGCATGCTTCAAAATCTCCCCAAGGGTTGCACAGTTCAAAGGCCTCCTAATAGTCAAAAACTAGGGTTTTGGGTCTGGCAAAGAAATTGAAGTTTTCAAGGGTCCAATCAAGTCCCACATGCCTACAAACATGGTCAAGCATCCACATGCCAAGTTTCAAGACTTACAGCACAAAATTGCACAGTCAAAAACCCTAATTACTCAACAGTCAACTGCAGGGGCAAAATGGTCATTTGACAGTCAAAAGTCCAAATTTTTGGTCAACATCTTATTTTGAAGCCACAAACATCATTTGATCAATTCTTGATCATGATTTTCAAGGCATGGCTCAAAAAGTCTCAAGATGCAAAAGTTTCCATATTTGGACAATTGAAAAAGTCAACTGTAACTTGACCAAGGCATAACTTCCACATGGTTCATCAGAAAAATTCCATCCAAAGCTCATTTTGAATAGAATGAAATTTACTACAACTCCTCTTCACACTTCAAGTCCAAGAAATGCTCTCACAAAAAGTTATCAATGTCAACATTATAGGTCATTTTCAAAAGTCAACAAAAAGACACTTTAAGTCAAAGACCATAACTTGAGATTGGTAAATCAAAATGACATGGGACCAAAGGCATTGGTTATAGGACTTCAAGACCTTTCCAAAATGTCAAAGAACATGATCAAAGCTTAAAAATTGAGCAAGATATGCCTTGTGGAAGTTGGGAAATTTTTGGGAATTTTGAAAAGTCAACTTTGCTTCAAATGCCTCAAAATTGCTAATGGGCCACATTTTCTTGCAAGAATCATTATCCAAAGGCTATGCACGACCATTTGACCCAAAGGGGATTTATTTCATCATTTTTTATTATTTATTTGAATTTTTATCACTATTAATTCATTTAATGAAATAAAATATGACAAAAATAGAAAACCATGTTTTTTAATCCCTTTTTGCAGCATATTCTCTCCATAAAACCTCAAGATTTCGTGCACCCTCAATTTGGAAAGATTTGGCCATGATTGGTATCAAAAGCACATGGAAAAGATTTGAAAACATTTCATTAAAGATAAAATATTTGATTCATCAAAACATGGATTGCTTGGCTCAAATTCTTACCCTAATTCGTCCCATACATATACAGAATGCAAAACCTAATGCTGACAACCTTGAAGATGCGCTCAGAAAAGAATACACACTTTGCATTTTTTGTCAATTTTTTCAAAACTGATTTCACACATAGAGCGTGATTCAAAGCTTATAACCAATTCCAAAAGCTTTCTGAGGCTTTCCTGAACGTGATTCAATCTTTTTCCAGTCCTCACGCATCAAGAATTGGTATATAGAAGTCCAATTTTCTCAAACTTTTCTCATAATCGTGTTTTAATATATATGCCATATTCATGCATTCTAATAATCGTTTTGTACTAATATGCACTCCCTGAAGCTAATGGTGTATTTTAATTAAGTTTTTATAGCCTATATGCAAAGTTGCCATGGAAGCTCGTTAGGTTTTCAGAGGTCAAAAATTAGGGCTTCACTCATATGGGAAAATTGAACCACAAGACCTGGACCATTAGACTCGTGACCTTCATACGAATTGATTACACATGTCGCGCTCAATTTATGAGCAACGGTGGCCTAATCGCTATTATCATGTTCTTCATTTAGTGGGGGTTTAAAACCCCCGCTATCCATCTGTTTTTTTCAGGCCAAAGCAAACGAGTGGAGAAGAAGATGAGGTGTAAGCCAGCGGTTGGTTGATTTGAAGCTTGGCGCATTTTTTTATTATTACAGTCACTAATGCTTTTTCACATATAATGCTCATTGTTCAATATACATAAAAACCAACACGCCTGGCTGAGTGGTTAATGTGTTGTCATGCAATCCATGGGACCTGGGTTCGATTCCCAGGTCCCCCATATTTCTCAATGCATTTTGTTTTAATGTGATTCTATGCAGTACACGCCCAGAATTCTACCATGCATCCAGCGTTGGAGCTTGCCACGCGTCTCAGAAGATGAATCCAAGGGCCAACACAGGATCTCCACCATGGGCATCAGTCAAATGTGCCACACGCATCCTAGAAAAGTCAACCAGGCCCCCAATAAATGGGCCAGATTTCTGGCAATTTACCTCCAAAATTGGGGTCAGCACCCCCCATTGGTTTGCATTCTATTTTTCATTCTTTTTATTTTTTCTATTTTATTTGTTTTATTTAGTTTTATTTTAATTCTTTAAATTAATTTTTCATAACATAAAAATACCAAAAAATCAGAAACTATAAAAATAAAAAAAATATGTTTTAATGTTTAACTCACTAACATTTTTTTGTGAATAAATTCAAAAATTAATTTAGTTTTAATTCTAGGTTTAATTTTAATGTTTTTTTTAATAAACTAAAAAAATGTAGAATTAGGGTTTTAAATACTTTTATCCTTTTTTCTTTTCTTTTACCATTATTAATAATTAATTATTTATTTTGTAAATAAATTTGCCATTAAATAATTAGGTTAAAACTAGGTTAAATTTAAACATTTTTTAATAAATTAAAAATAGTTTAGAATTAGGGTTAATTAACTTTTTTAATTCCAATTTAAATTTCTCATTAAACTCCATAAATACAAAAACTCCAAAAAAAAATTCTTTCTTTTATTTAACTTAATTAATTTATTAATTTCAATTCAATTTCTGTAAAAGGGTCCAACGCCCTCGCTTTCGATTATAATTCCATTTCGCGCGCTTATTTTGCTTCTTTTTGTAAATTTCATGTAATTACTCCAAAGCCTTGTAATAGATTAATTAGGATATTTATTCTTTCCGCATTTTATTTTATTTCAAATCGGGTCTTGGATTAATTTGGCGATGTGGACCCGCGCCTTTGTAATAGCGTAGGACTTTTAAATTCCGCATCTTTTAAACTGTTAATAACTTGCATGAAAGAATGAATGCCAAAATAAAAGCAACGCGTAGATCACCAATGCATGAACAAGATAAACATAAATGAACATGACACACAAATCACACACCACCCCTAGGGTACGTCTCACTGTTGCCTTGCCCCTCGAAAAGTGGTCGTCGAGTAGAGGACGTTTTAGTAAGTCCTCATGTCCATGAACATGGCATGAGGGTAGCTTCTAAGGTGTCTTCCTATTGCTCTGGTGACCACACTGTCCCGAACCCTCGAATTGACCCGAACACCTCCAACGGTGGTGCTACCTACCTCTCAATGGTGGGATGGCACTACTTTAAGGACATTTACACAGACGAATTCCTTAGGGTAGGTAGAGAACTCGTAGATACTTGCTCTAATTTCAAAACAAAATCAAAAACTCTTTTCACACTGACACTTTCAAAAGCTTTCAAAAACAACTTTTCAAAAACAACTTTTCAAACACTCTTGAGGACTGATACAAGAGTCGAACTGAAATTTTCAAAGAAACTTTTTTAAACCCACAGTTGAAAAGCAAACGAACAATTTTGAAAACACAAATGAGCAAGTATCTAAGAGCCCATGGATAACCATGGATAGAAAGGGTGCTAACACCTTCCCTTTCTATAAATCTACCTCCCGAACCGAGAGCAATCTCTATAAGGAATTTTTCTGTGCTTTTGTCCTTCCCATTTGGAGAAAATAAAAGACGGTGGCGACTCTTGCTTCTGTGACATTTCGCGAACCATCGTTAAACAGTCAGTTCCAGATCCACCGATCACAAGTGTGCATCCTCTTTGGTGCTATGTAGGCATTTAGAGTCTACTCCTTATGAAGTAGCCTAGTGAGTTCCAAAACCTTCTTCTCACTTGGGTAGAATTGGGCTTCGAAAGTATCTCACTCTCCTTTGAGCTGTATCCAATCCCTTTGTAGGTCTTCAAGAGATATGGGCATGTCAAGATGTAGGATAGTGTACGGAACTTCTCCTTTCTTAACAGGCTCAATGATCACTAGGAGAATGGAAGGATAAGGCATCATGAGACTTTGAGCGCGGGTTCGTACCCACTTGAGATAAGGCTCAAGAGGGATGGAATTCTTGTGTCCCAAAGTCTTACTATCCACCTTGTTTAGCATCCTCCATGCTCGGATGAATCTCTGGCGAAGACCTTGATCGTTGTTGTCGTAGTCGAATATCAAGCCTTGAATCAACATCTCATGCGGGCCATCCCTTCGGGCGTAACCAAAATGTCTTAGAGCTAAGCGTGGGTTGTAGGTGATGCCTCCCCTAATGCCAAGTAGAGGGACATTAGGTAATTCCCCACAACGGTCAACAATGATAACATTCTCTTCGGATAGAGAGCACCAATGAATATCTGAATGTTTAAGCGTCATTAACCTTTGTGACCACCTTAATCCTTGTTCATTCTTTAAGACTGATTGGGGAAGATGAGAAATAAACCATCTTTCCAGGAGAGGAGTGCAACACATAAGGACACCTCTTTTCCTCATTGTGTGGAAAAGAGTGTAGGATATCCCCTAGCAAAGTAGGCACCGGATTGCATGACATGAAGATTTTGACGGCACTCACATCTATGAGTTGGTCAGGATTGGGAAATAAGACCATCCCATAGATAAGAAGAGCCACAATTTCCTCAAAGGCTTGCAAGTCTAGGGAATTCCAACAACTTTTGGATTTCTCAAATAGGAACTTTACTAAGAAGCCTTTGACACCACTTCTAGTTTCCCAATGAGTCGTGACATCAGATGAGTGCAAGTGTAGAGCTTGAGCAATCTCTTCTGGCTTTGGGTCTCTTTCTGTACCATTGAAAGGTAGTTGATTGAGAATGGGAATCCTCAAGAGTTGAGAGAATTCTTCCAAAGTAGGCACAAGCTGATAGTCGGGAAATATGAAGCAATGGTGCAAAGGATCAAAGAACTGGAAGATCACCTTCATCATATCCTCATCTGTGTTAGAGGTGACTAAGTTGAGTAGACGACCATGCCTCTCAGTGAATGGCGAGTTCTCAGGGATCCTTGAAACTAGATCCTTAAGTTGTGGAGGAATTCTTACAAGGTTGACTTGGATAGTTTTCCTGCGAAGTGAATCCATATCCTAAAAAACAAGAACAAAGATGAATCTCCAAAATCCTTGAAATGGTTAGTGGATGCATATGATGCCCATGATGTCCATGATGTTATGTACAAGTATGCATATACAAGTAAAACAAACAAGTTCTTAGTTTAGGCTTGCATGGGGTTTTATAGGTAAGTACCCTCTTGAAGTTTAGTTGGCTTAAACCTATCCTAGTAATAGTAACCAGGTTCTAAGGAGCTCAATATCACTGGATTGTTTCCTTGGTCATTGTTTCAGCTCAAGCCTCTTTAATAGCGACCAAAATATCCCAAGAAAACAACCCTCGATGAGTGTAGTATCGAGTATCTACCAACTTTGGACTGCACCAAAGTCGGTCATCTCACTACATCCTAAAGGCCAAGTTGGTCAAGTAAAGGGTTCTAGAAGTTCATTAGTGCTTCATGACATCACTCAGCGGCCCCATATTCTCTTTGATTGACTCAAATGCTACCGGTACCCATAAATATGTCACACTAACATAGCTATTGCTTAGACCATGTCGGTATACCCCGCACGGTTTCCATAACTTATTTCTATTTACCTATAATGTATCCCAAATCCGGGTAGAGGATTTCAAACCCAAACAAAGAACCATAATATAAAGCAAACAAGTCAAACAATGTAAGAAAATAAATGTGATCTAGCCCTAAGGTAACCCCACTTTTAGATTTTAAATCCCCAGCAGAGTCGCCAGTTCTGTGATACGGTGGGAGAACTGACTTGAGGGTTTTTCATTTTATCGCAAATGTTACGGTTAGCAAGAGTCACCACCGACTTTTCTTTTATCCAAAAGGAAAGGTGAAAAAGCACAAGAAAGACCTTTGAGATTGTTTCTTGAGTTCGGGGGGTAGATTATGAAAAGGGAAGGTATTAGCACCCTTTTCATCCATGGTTTTCCATGGGCTCTTAGTTACTTCCTAGATCACTTGCTTTTTTTGTTTAAAATTGTGTTTGGTGTGGTTTTAAAAGTATTTTGTAAAAGAGGCCATTTGTTTAGGCAATCTTTGTAATGATTCTCGTTCGTAAGAATGTATACAAAGATGTTGATCTTTTTTAAAATGTTTTCAATGTTTGTAAGATGTTTTGAAATGTGTGTGTGTTTTAGAAAATAACAAGGATAGTTGTTTGAAAATAGAGCAAGTAACTAGAAGTAATATACCTACTCAAATGTCTTTCTTGTTCATTTTCTATTCCTTTGACATTGTTGTCTTACCATTGATTTGGTAAGCAACCCTATCTTTGGATGTAAACGGGATGGGCGTGGGTCATCGTATAACCATGATTAGCAATGTTACAAAGTATCTTAGAATTTTTGAGGGACCAAGATCATCTTGTAAGGCAACTTTGAATAGCGTCATCGAGGGACTATGATCTTATATTTGTTTGTTTTTCCAATATACTTCGCATGCGTAATATGGTTATTTTTGTATAAGGCAACCAAGTGGAGAAATCCTAAGGATGCTTGTGTACAAGTGTGTTATTTTCATGCTTTGATTTTGTCTTGTATTTCAGGTTTTCTATTTGATTTGTTTTTATCTTGCCATTCAAACCCTAATTACTAGCATGGTATGTAAAAGCCGTAAATTGCATAATTTAAAGATTATTATGCTATTACAACATTTTATGGGAGGGGGGAATACAAATTGTGAATGGGGATTTGCAATAATGAAAATATAATTAAGCTATTACAACCAAATCGAATTTGTACAAATATTTGAATAAACAATATACAATATAAATTAAATGCAATATTATGTACATGCAAGAAAAAGATTTTTTTTCTTTTGTTTTTTATGTGAAGAGGAAATTTGAGCTAAACCTAATAACTTGAGAAAAAGAAATTAAATCTTGAGAAAAATGGTTAACCCTAATTTCTAATTAAAGGGAAAATAAAGTTCTTTAGGTATTATTTTTTTGAGTATTTTTGTATTAAAAATAATAAATAATATCTTATGAAAATAGTTAGTTTTTATATATCAAAAATAAATATTTTACAAGTATGAATAAAAAAGGAATAGAATAGTTAACCTAATTCTATTTTATTTACAAGTTTATTTAAGAAAGAAATAATTAATATATAGTTGAATAAAAATATTTTTTGTGTGAAAATAAAATAAAATAAACAAAAATGCAAAATCATCATGTTATATATTTTTTATGATTTTATGTATTAAAGAAAATATTTAATGAAACAAAGAAAAGAAAATAAAACAAATAAATAAAATGTATGGGCCAGGGGGTATCCTGAGAAATCAGGTGGTGTTATGTTAGAAAAAAACACTAGGCCTAATGTTGAAGCCCATCCTGCAAAACAGCAAAAAAATGAAACTGGAAAAATATGAAAAAACAAAAGGTAGCGCCAAGGTTCGAACCCATGACCTATGCATTTCCAGCGCGCTACCTTGCCACTAGGGTGGCTGTACATTCGTTAGTTTATGTGAAAACAAAAACACATAACATGAATCCCTTCCTTTCCATGTACTTCATCTTCTTCCTCAAGCTGGCCAGAACTCCTGTATCTTTCTCATTTCTCCATGAAAATGAAAACTTCCAACATGAAAATGATAGTACTCATCCCCATAATTTCAATCATGTAACTTATGGAAACTAACAATCAAAGATTAAAATGAATTTTGAAAGCCCTAATTTTAAACCAATTTTTTATATAAATTTTAATGCTGAAATTCTCTATACATAATGATTAGAAATGAAATCTATGCACATGGTTGGCTTCAGCACTATAATATCTACATTTTTCTTTCACAAATCGTGGCCAATGGATGCATGTATGAAGAGATAGAAGTTGGAATTCTTACCTCTTTCAGCTGAGATTGTGAATGGAGTTTGAGTGAGATTTAGGAAGGCCTGAAGGTTGCTTTAGCTTGCTTGAACCTTCCTGAGTGTGTTCCAATCCTTGCCTTGCTTTGGAAGTGCCTGGAACTCTCTATCCAAGTCAACCTGCAAGCTTGAAAAACAAAAATGGCAGATGGAGAAGGATGAGTTACAGTGTAGGGATGATGGTCTGGATCACTTAGATATGAGGTAGGTAAAGTGTTTGAATGATTAAAACTTGAAACGCATGAGCAAATTGATGGATTCCTATGCTTGGACACAAACTGCGAGTTTTGACATTTTTTTGGTGATATGGAGTTTTGGAGTATTTCTGGCTTTGAGAAATTGTGTTGTAAGTTGTAATATGTTTGTGTATTAGTATGGAGAAAGTTCCAAGTCAGTTTCACAACAGATCTTTGAGTTGTAGGCTTTTTGCACACTTTCTTGGTTTTGAAGCAAAGTGAAGGGATAAGTCTTCATATGCTTGTACTGGCCTGCTTGAAGTTGGTATAAGCTCTATACAAGTTGCTTTAGGTCTGTAGGACTTGTGTGTGCAGAGAAGACAGGTCCAATGCTCAAGAATTGGAAACTTGCAAAAGTTAAGCTTTTCTGAAATGGCAATGGCAACTTTGTGCCATTTATGGAATTAAAGCTTGGATAAAGACTTTTGGGCTTGGATTAAAGCTTTGTCAACTGAGTAAGCATTAAATTATGGATTAAGAAACAAGTTTAGGACCTGTAAAGCATAGATTAGGCAGCATAGGTTCAGATTTGAATTTTTTTCTTCATGATTTGGCTTGAATTCATAGTGAGAAATTGCCAACTCATCTCTTCGATTATCTCTAATAAAAAATGATCTCAAGGAGTTCTTGGATATTTTGGAAATATTCCAATGTGCTATATAACTCATCTTTGAAATAAATTTCAATATTTCCCTTGGAACTAGGTGGAAAATTTCCATGAAGTTGGGTCAAAAACCTGCCTAAATTAGGGCAAAATTTCACTAAGTTATTTTAGTTCATGGGCATGCATTCACAAAATTATATCTTGAGATCCAGACATCTTTAGGGAAAAATTTGTGAAGCAAAGTTGTAGATTTCATGGAGATCTACAAATTTCATTATGGTAATTTCCTTTGAATCATCTTGTATCATGGTGAAAAAATGGCTTAAAGTTGAGAAAAAATAAGAAATTTTCTATACTTAGAAAATTTTCTAAGTTAAGAAAATTTCAAATTTTAAAACCAAATCTTCAATATTTGATTCCTTGATGAAAAAGTTTCACATTTTGATATTTTTTGATGAATTATGATCCTTGGCACTTGATTTTGACCAAAAAGTCAAAGTTTGACTTTTCAGTATACAGTTGATTTTGATCAGTTGACTGCAAATTTCATCTGTCTATCCAATGGATTTGCAATGTTTTGAACCATGAAATTAGGTCAAGATGATACAAATGAACCCTTGAAATAATGCTTCAAATCAATTGGTCATTTTCTAGGTCAAAAATCAGAAATTGCCCTTTCTCAGTCAAAACCCTAATTTTGACCATTTTGCCCTTTTGATGATTTGATCAAATTTCTTGAGGAATTATGGTCCAAACTTAATAAAATGATACATATGAGTCTAAAATGTTGATGTGGGTTAAAAATTATGAAGTTTGACTGTAAATTGGCCATGGTTGACTTTTTTCCCAAATACAACTGATTGTTAGGTTAATTGTCCAATTGACTGATCAAAAATGTGGTTCAAGGCCTGAAACTTGTCATGAGTAACCTTAGGGGTCCATAATGATGTTTTAAAGTCATATGAAGCATTTATAATCCAAAAATCCTTGTGCAAACTCAAACCCTAATTTTAGATCAACAGTGTAAGATGAGATGTCTTGAGCTAATCAAACCCTAATCTAGTCTTGAGTCAAAGAGATCTTGTGAGAAAAGTCTTGACAAATAAGAGGGAAAATTTTAGGGTACAAAACTTTCTATGTTAGAAACTTTAGTGTGGCAAGTGGGGATCATGTGTGGTTTAAGAAAGGAACTAACTATGATGGACCCAAAGCACATTGGGTACCAAATCAAACTTAATTTGTTTTGTAGGTATGCTTGAAGACCACATGCAATATTTGGTATCTTGATAGTGGTTGTTCAAAGCATATGACAGGAGACATACACTAACTTTCAAATCTAGTTCAAGTCCAAGGATTATTTAACATATGGGAAATACCTTAAAGGAAGAATTCTTGGCATTGGCAAAGTTGATACACTAACTTTCATATCCATTGAAGATGTACTATATGTTGAAGAACAAAATACAACTTCTAAGTACAAGTCAACTTTGTGACAAAGGCTTCAACATCATGTTTTTATGAAGATAACTACTATGTGAATTTATCAAAGTATGAGAAAAAGCATCATGAAGAATATGGCTATGGTTAAAGCCTTCAATATTATTATTTTTATTTTGTCCATTATTATGCATCTTTCCCTTCTTTTTGATAATGTCAAAGGGGGGGAAGGATGTGGTACTATATGCTTGTATATTTTCTTGTATTAATTTTTTTAAGGTACTCTCCATTCAAAATGAAAAAATACAAAGGATTCCAACCTTCTCATACATAGGGGGAGTTTTGTATCTTAGGGGGAGAAACTCTTTCCGGAAATTACATCGCATAAAGCAAGATTGTTTGACATCATCAAAAAGGGGACAATGCAAAATCAAGCTTCTCAAATGAACTTTTATTTTGATGAAGACAAACCATGATTGACAAAGAAGGCAAAGATTTGTGATCAAGCTCAAAGCATCTATGGACAAAGTCTTCAGTTCAAGCTCTTAGCAACTTTCAAGGTATAATGATCATACTTACTTTGATCTTAAGATATAGATGCTCAATGGTGAATAAGAAATGTTTTATAAATCATTACTCAAGTTTTTCAAAGTTAAAAATCATTTTTCACTTGAGTGCAATCGATTTGCATAGTAGTGCAATCGATTGCATGCTTAAAATTTTCAAAATGTTTGCTTTTGTTTCTCAGTGCAATTGATTTACATTACTTGTGCAATCGATTGCACTCAATCATTTTTTTGCTACTGACTTCACATGCAATCAATTTACACTCATGTGCAATCGATTTCACACTTAAATTTTTTGAAAATATAGCTGTTGAAACCATGTGCAATCGATTTACACAAAGGGTGCAATCGATTGCATGCTGCACGATTTTGAAAAACAGCAACTTTGCACATGCCTGTTCATAATACCTTTTCATTGAAACCTTTCACTCAATCTTGGCAATTGTTCATGATTCATTTACAGAACTTTATGATGTTTCAAAAGGGTGTTATGAACATATAAATATTCATTTTCAAAATCATTTTTAACAACCTCTTCCAAAAATATTTTCTGAATTTTCAAAATACAAACTCAAGCTTTTCTTCACTTTCATACATAAGTTTTCTGCACACTTTCATATATTGTTAACCAGAAAACTTTGAGCATTTATATCTTGAGTCATTGTATAATATTATCATTGGAAAAGAAGATCGTTCATTGTTAAATCACTCTAAGTGATCAATACTACTCAACTCACTCAAAATCAAATATTGATAGATACTTACTTATTTTTCCAAGATTGTTGGAAATAAGTTTAAGTGGTTTTATAAATCTTGTCTTTCCAGGATTGTTGGATACAAGTGTAGTCACTCTGAGAGGATTGTTCTCATTGTTGACATAGTGAAAATTCAAGAGGATTTTTCTTGGTCAAAGAGGATTGTTCTTGGTGGTTTTATTGGTTAGAGTCTTGTATAGAAGGACTAGGGTGTCTTGTCTAGAGATCTAACAATAAGGAAATCTCTTTCATGTTGAAAGGGGACTGGAGTACTCTTAGACTGTGAGGGGAACCAAGATACATCTTTGTGTTATTTACTTTTCCGCATTTACCGCTTTCATCACTAGTCATTAACCAGAAAAGAAAGAAACACATTTGTAAACTCATGCACTAAACCAGAAAATTAATATACATCTCACTAAAACGATAAAAATATTAAAGTACCTAATTCACCCCCCTATTAGGTGCACTCTCATACTTACAATATTGAACGCCTGCTTTCAACAAGGGATAATTGGTTGGTGAGGATAAACAGAAGTGACAGCTTTCATCACAGCCTGGGAAAACACCGACGTTAAACAAGTTGTTAAGAAATGTGGCAATACTTGAGAGAGTGTCATGTTAATTCTGGTGAAATGTCTGACTGGTCTTTCCACTCTTGGTTGGTTGTTTCTTTGCTGATCAGGCGCAGGTTTAGGAATCATAACAGCCCCACCATTGGAAGGAGTTCAACCCTATCTTGATTTCTCTGAGGATATACAACAACCACTTCTTTCTTTCTGATGAATGGCTTCCTTACAGCAGCAGAGGATGCATCTTTTTGAATATTTCCATTCTTTATCCCGGCTTCTACCTTTTCTCTAGTCAATATCAATTCAGTAAAACCTGACGATGAACTCCCAATTAAGTGATTGAAGAAAGGACCAGACAAGGTTCCCAAAAACATGTCTACCAACTCTCTTTCAGATAGGGGAGGTTTAATTCTCCCGGCCAAGTCCCTCCATTTTTGCGCATAGTCCTTGAAGCCTTCACTTGAAACCATGGCCATACTCTGGAGTTGAGTACGGGTAGGCGCAGGATCAGGATTGTATTAGTATTGTTTGTAAAAGGCTGCAGCAAGACCTTCCCAATTATGAACATTGGCTCTTTTTAACTAATAAAACCAATCAAGTTGAGTTCCAGACAGACTATCTTTGAAGAAGTGTACCCATAAATCCTTGTCAGCAGTATGGGGCTGGATCTTCCTTACATAGGACCAAAGATGCATTTTGGGGAATGAGACTCCGTCGTATTTGGTGAACACAGGTGCTTTAAATTTTGGAGGAATGACAATTCCTGATACTAAACCCAACTCCTTAAAGTCCAAGCCAGGCACCTTTTAGATTTCCATTGCACTCAACTATTCTTCTAGATGCTTATACTTGTCGTCGGCTGGAGGGTAGTGTTCTTCAGAATAGTCTTCTTCTTCCTCTACCTCTTCGGAATCAGACTGAACAATTGTTTCCTTTCCTTTCCCATCTTGATTGTCTTTCTCCCCGGATGTCGTTGCAAAGTCTAATGCCCTTCTTGTTTTCCCTTGGAATCTTCTTCCCATGTTCAGAATTCTGGTTATTTTCTTCGTCTTCTTTTTCTTCTCCTCAACCAGCAAGGTCTTCAACTCTTCTTGTCCTTTGGCTAGAGTTAAGAACAATTGTTGAAACTGTGCATTATGAGCTTAGAGGTCCTTCATCATTTTCTCGAGATCTATCTTACTGAAATAAACATTAGAGAGATGAGGAGACTTGTTGCAAGAAACCTGCTTATGTTATGATGAATGATAAATGTGTATGCAATGATTTCAAGGATCTTAAGATTCAATTTTTTTTTTATACAAAAAGGAAACACATGTTATATTAATAAATTAAAGCTTTGAGTACATCAATGCCTTCTTGGGAAAAATAATACAAAAACTCTAAGATAAAAAGGTAGTATGCATCCTCTTTAGTGTGATGTAGGGATTCAGAGTCTGCTCCTCATGAAGTTGCTTAGTGAGTTCCAAAACCTTCTTCTCGCTTGCCTAGAATTGGGCTTCGAAAGTATCTTTCTCCCCCTTGAGTTGTATCCAATCTCTTTATAGGTCTTCAAAAGAGGTGGGCATGTCAGGATGCAGGATAGTGTACGGGACATCTCCTTCCGCAATAGGCTCTATGATTACTGGGAGAATGGATGGTAAGGCATCATAAGACTTTGAGCACGAGCTCGTACCCATTTGAGGTAAGGCTCAAGAGGGATGGATTTATTATGCCCCAATGTCTTGATATCTACCTTGTTCAACATCCTCCAAGCTCGGATAAATCTTTGGCGATGACCTTGATCGTCGTTGTCGTAGTCAAATACCAAACCTTGAATGAGTATCTCATGTGGGCCATCCATTCGGGCATAACCAAACTGTCTTAATGCTAAGTAGGGGTTGTAGGTGATACCTCCCCTAATGCCAAGTAAAGGGACATTAGGGAATTCTCCATAACGATCGACAATAGTAACATTCTTTATGGATCGAGAACACCAATGAATGTCTGAATGTTTGAGCATCATCAACCTATGTGACCACCTTGAACCTTGCTAGTTCTTCAATACAGATTGGGGAAGATGCAAAATAAACGATCTTGCCAAAAGAGGAGTACAACACATAAGGATACCTCTTTTCCTCATAGTACGAGTGTGAAAAGAGTGTAAGATGTCTCCTGACAAAGTAGGCACCGGGTTGCGTGATATGAAGATTGTGATGGTGGTCACATCTATGAGTTGGCCAGGATTTGGAAACAAAACCATCCCATAGATGAGGAGATCCAAAATTTCCTCAAAAGCTTGCAGGTCCAAAGAATTCCAACAGGTTTGGGATTTCTCGAACAAGAACTTTGCTAGGAAACTTTGACACCACTCCTTGTTTCCCAATGAGTTGTGACATCAGATGAGTGCAAGTGTAGAGATTGAGCAATCTCTTCTGGATTTGGGTCTCTTTTCGTACCATTGAAAGGTAGTTGATTGAGAATGGGAATCCTCAAGAGTTGGGAGAACTCTTATAAAGTAGGCACAAGTTGATAGTCAGGAAATATGAAGCAATGGTGTAAGGGGTCAAAGAAGTGAAAGAGCACCTTCATCATATCCTCATCTATGTTAGAGGTGACCAAGTTGAGTAAGCGACCATATCTCTTGGTGAATGGAGAGTTTTCAGGAATCCTTGAAGCTAGTTCCTTAAATTGTGGAGGGATCCTTACAAGGTTGACTTGAATAGTTTTCTTGCGAATAGAATTCGTGTCCTACAAAAGAAGAACAAAGATGAATCCTAAAATCCTTGAAATGGTTAGTGAATGTGCATGATGTTATGATGTTCATGATGTTATGTACAAGTATGTATATACAAACAAAGTAAACAAGTCCTCAGGTTTAGGCTTGCATGGAGTCTCATAGGTAATTACCCTCTTGAAGTTTAGTTTGTTCAACCTGTCCTAGTAAGAGTAACCGAGTTCTAAGGAGCTCAATATCACCGAGTTCTAAGAAAATAAATAAAATGAAAATAAATAAATAAAATCAAATTGAGCCAAGGTGCAAATAGCCTATAGGGGGGATGAGGAATAGCCAAAAAACATAGGCCCAAAGCTGGAGCCCAGCGCCTGCAAAAAAAGTCAGAAAAAACAAAAAAAAATGTAAAAAAACACAAAAGGGTACCACTGGGGCTCGAACCCAGGTCCCATAGGTTACAGGCGCGCGCTTCTACCACTGGGGTGGCTATACATCTGTTAACATAAGAAAAACAATAAATATACAAGGTAAAACGCGCCCTGGTGACTTCATCTTCAACCTCCAGCCAGACCAACTGTAACTTGCTCATTTCTCATAAAATATGAAAATTGTAAACATGAAACTTGTAGCAAATTTTCTCACGGTTTCAGAAATGTAAAGCATTAAGACTATAGATCAAAGATAAGCATGAATTTTAATGTCCCTAACCTGAACCCTAAAAATCTCATCAATTTCAGTTTCAAAATTCTCTAAGCTGAAGCAAAATTAATGGAAACTATGGACATGGTTAGCTTCAGGGCAATGATATCTACATGTTTTGTTCATAAATAAACTATTGATGATGCTTGTATGAAGAGTTCAAATTTGAGAAAACTTACCTCAAAACTGGAAATCGTTTTTTGAGTTTGAGCTTGTTTTAAGTGATGGTGATGATCAGGTTAGCTTCCTTGAAGTCCCAGGAAGCTAATACAATGATTAACTTAAGCAATGGATGGCTGAAATGGTTTGGAGAAATCAATGTGCAGAGCTCTACTTTTGGAAATGGAGGATGCTGTTAATGGTGTTACAGTTCTATAACAGGGTGTGGATTGATTTTATGTGATATTTAGAAACTTTAGAAACCAAAAGGCCAAGAAACGCACGAGTAGATTATGAGTTTCAAGTTTTTGGTCTGTTTGTGTGAAGATGGATGTATGAAGTGTGATTCTGAGTTCTAGGTTCTTTCAAGGCTTGAGAATTCGTGTGCTTGTGTCAAATGGTTTGTGTATCTATAAACAAAAGTGTTTGAGTGCATTGGCAAGTCAGAAGTACAAGTTCTTAGCTTTTGGCTAGGTTGCTTGATTTTGAAGAAAAGATGGAAACAAGTTTCCAGAAGAGGAACAAGCATGGTATGGGTGATTGTAAGTGTTTGAAAACATTTCTCATGAGTTATAGGACCTGTTTGATCAGAAGAGAACAAGTGCAAGGCTCAAGAACAAGTTTTGTACAAAAAGTCACTTTATCAAAATGGCAATGTAACATTTCTTCCAAAAATGGATAAAAAGCATGTCCATGCATTGAATGCTTGAAGTGAGGCTTCTAACAGCTGTGTAAACCATTAATTATAGAGTGCCTAACAAGTTTGAGGCCTGCAAAGTAGTGTTTATGTAGCATAGTTTGAATTTGATTTTTGTTCATCACTAAAATGACTTGTAATAAAAGTGATAAAACCCTAACTTCATCTCTTTTATTCTCCCTACTCAAGAATGATCTCAAGGAGTTCTTGGACATTTTGGAAAGATTGCAATGTGCTATACAGCCCATATTTGAATTTATTTTGAAGATTCCCCTTGGAACCATATGAAAAAGTATCATGAAGTTAGGTCAAAATCCTGGCCAAATTAGGGAAAAATTTCACTAAGTGTTTAGTTTCATGACCACATGTTCATAAAATTATAACTTGAGATCCAAGAATTTTTAGAAGAAGTTGTGTGAATAAAATCTGTATATTTCATGGAGACATACAACTTTCATGTTGGAAGTTTCTCTTGAATCATCTTGCATCATGGTGAAAATTTTGCTCAAAGTTATGAAAAAATAAGAAATTTCCAACACTTAGACAAATTTCTAAGTTTAGAAATTTTGACTTTTCAAAATGAAATCTTAAATTTTTGATTTATTGATGAATAAGTTTCATATTTTTACATGTTTTAATGAATTATGATCTTTGGCACTTGAATTTCACTAAAAAGTCAAAGTTTGACTTTTCAGTATACAGTTAACTTTTGATCAGTTGACTAAAAAATTCATTTGTCAATCCAATGGACTTGCAATATTTTGAACTATGTCATTAGGTCAAAATGATGCAATTGGACTATTGAGATCATTCCTTAAACCAATTTACCATTTTCTAGGTCAAAAATCAGAAATTTCCCTTTCCTAGTCAAACCCCTAATTTTGACCATTTTGCCCTTTTGGAGATTTGATCAAATTTCTTGGGGAATTATGGTCCAAACTTGATCAAATGATACATATGGGTTTAAAATGTTGATGTGGATAAAAAATTATGAATTTTGACTTTAAATTGGCCATAGTTGACTTTCTCCCCGTTACAGCTAATTTTTAGGTCAACTGTTCAATTGACTGAGCAAAAGTGTGATCCAAGGCTGAAACTTGACATGAGTAATCTTGGGGTTCCATAATGATCCATGAAAGTCATATGGGGCATTGGAAGTTCAAAAATCCTTGTGCAAACTCAAACCCTAATTTTGGTCATCAGTGCTTAAGGAATGCAATCTTGAGTCAAGGATATCTTGTGAATAAATTCTTGATAAGTGAGAGGGAAAATTTTGGGGTACAACACCTTCGAATAAACCTTTGAACCCTTGGAAATGTATCACAAACTTGTGTAACCTCTGATTATGTGAATATTTGGAAGCAACATAGCCTGGCAAATGAGATTTGGTCTTGAGTCGAATGCAAGAATGAGATCGAAGCACACTTGTTCAAAGGAAGCCTTTGCGTCAGTCGAAGCTTGTGGTTGAAACAAGCTTACTCGAATGAAGCTAATGCCTATTCGAAGCATGGATCGAAACAAACATATTACCCAATCGAAATCTCATGTTTGAAGGAAGCATATTTCCCAACCGAAGCATGGGGATCGAAATAAACATAAAGGGAGTCATTGCCTTGTGTCTGTTTAGCATGAGGGAAGTTCCTGCCTTCTGAATCGAAGGGTGCTCTTTCAAGGGAAGAAAGAACTTAGTCAAATCTTGTATGAAGATACCTCTTGGCTAAAACGAAGCTTGTATGAAGCAAAGTCTGCAAGAGTCCCTTGGTGCAAGTGGATTCGAAGGATGCATTGAGATGGTTACTTTGTCCCATCGAAACTTGTCCAAATGAAGCAAGTATGCAGGAAGCAAACTTTTCCAACCAAAGCAGGCTTTTAGGCAGTAAACTTGTCCAAATCGAAGCAGGCTTGCAGGAAGCTAATTTTGAGCAATCAAAGGAGGTGCAAAGTCCAATCGAAGGGGGATGCATCGAAGGAGGCCTATTTTTCTCCAAATTTTTCAAAATGTTATTTTTATCTGTTTTCTCCCTTTTTGACAGTTTCCTTTTAATTTTGGTACTGGAAAATCCCAATGCACTTGTGCAAGCTTGAATCCTGAGAATCTTTGTGAGAAATGCCTTGAGAATTGAGAGGGTAAATTTTGGGGTTCAACAAGGGTACTTACCTATAAATTTCATGCAAGCCTAAACCTAAGGATTTGTTTGCTTTGTTTGTACATAACGACTTGTTTGCTTTTTTGTACATAACATTATGACATCATACCATAACATTGTCAATAACCATTTCAAGGATCTCAAGGGCCTGTGATGCAGGGTCATGATAAACCAGACGTCTATCAAGGGGCAAGAGGATTTATTCTCCTCTAACCAAATGCTGTCAAAGACCAAAACGCAATAACTTGAATCAAGGGATATGACCCACTTGACATGGATAGCTTGATTCTCATGGAAGGACATTCAACAATACGAAGTTCTTCACTCAAAGTTGTGATCAAAATTCAACTTCTAACATTTTCTTGTGTTTACCCCACGAGATCCTTGAAAATATTGCATCCACATAACATGCATGTCATCATAACAGGTTTTCCCCATACAGTTTTGCTCATCTGCTTACTATTTATTTCAGTAGAGATGGCTCTAGAACAGACTATCATAGTTCTTCAGACCAAAAATTCTCAACTTCAAGAATTATTCTTGAACCTATCCAAGGCGCAAGAAGAAGTGAAAGCACTCCTCATTGAGAGCATGACCAAAAAGAATCTTAAGGACAACAGGGATGACCAGATGGAATGGTTACAAAGTGAAGTGGAAACAATGAAAATCCATATGATGGGTCAGATGGTAGGTCAGATAGCTCTTATCCAAAACTTAGCTCAGGGACAAGAAGAGCTGAGAGCCCTCATCAACAAGCTTCATCAAGATGGATGCAACCATATGGGACAAACAACTAGAGTTGGGGACCGAGTCATTAATCAGCCTCCGATGAGACAAGAAGTTGGTTTGGTTGAGAGAACACCCTTCAAAATGGTTATTACATCAGGAATCCAACAACGGCCTCGCCAACCACGACAGGGTGGTCAGCGTAAACAAGATACGCCCAAAATACAATTTACCGAGATTAACATGTCCTTTACTCAAGCATTGCATCATATGTTGGAAGCCAAGCTGGTTACATTAAGGGAGCCTCCTCAAAAACCTAACACTTCTGCTCTCAACTACAAATACAATGAGAGGTGCGCATAACACTCCAATAGTCAGAGGCACGACATTGATCACTGTTGGGCATTAAAGAATAAAATTCAAGACCTGATCAATAAAGGAGCGTTGGAATTCGCACAAGATGGTCAGATTGAATTTTTCTGTCATCCCTCAAAGACACACCATCTGAAGTGAGAAATTTAGGCGGAGAAATTTTTGTTCATTTGAATTTTCAGTTGTAATTTCTTTGTTTGTTTAAACATTTGTCCTTATGTCAGACTTTGGTTGTTCTCATTAATGCATTGCATATGTTTGTCTTGAATTAATCCATCCGTTGTCACTATATTTAAACTGTGCTTTTACTCCCTTTTATGATATTCAACTCTGGAATACAAGCTGTAAACCTTTAGAGGGGGGATGACGAAAACAATGTCATATTCTCATACAGTATGCTTTTGGACAGACCTTGCTGACGATGTACAGGCGGTTTTTCAATTCCTAAAGAGTGGAGTTATAAGGAAGATAATCCCTAGTCAACCCCTTTGATCCAAATAACTAGGAGTTTTCTTTTTCACACAAATTGAAACCTTTAATCAAAACCTGGGGCAGGGTAGTTTCTCAGTTAATTCAAATGTGCATTCAGTCACAAGCATTCACTTCATACATAATGAATGACATCAAAAACATCCTTCTAAATCAAAAGATAGTGATGGTTCCCCGTAAAATAGGTAGTCATAATCTCTCAAAATAAAAAGCCCACTGAGTCAAAACCTACGAAGGAGACTTAGGCAAAACTGGGGCATCCCGCTGACTGTAGTCTCAAAAATAAGAAAAAACAGTCAGGCAAAAATCAGGGATAATAAATCAAAAAGAGGTTGTCACAAATCCTCAACAACATGAAAAATGTTGCAAAATGACTGCCTTCTCCAATAAACTTAACTTATATGAACCATCACCAAAATATCATTCCATATTCAATAGGAATCCAAATGCGCAATTAACTGATTATAGGACTGTAGAACATCATGGAGAATGGGCTGGGTACAAATAAACTTTGATCCTTATCCTTTGTTTTTTAAACCATGAACCAAACCACGTTACACCCCCTTAAAAGTCCTAATTGAAGCATGGGTTAGTTCGAAAGCATACTGTTACAAAAGGTATCCTGACTCCTGTAAGGCTTACGACAAATCCTGAGTTGAATTTATTTTCTTACAAAATTCTTTTATTGGCTAAAAATGAATTTCCAAAACTTCAAGACAAACATAAACTTTGCATTGTGTACCATTGTTTGCATATGGCTAATTGTTTGACAAATACAAAAATTCACATGGTGAATATCCAATGAACGGAAGTTCTCTCAAGAAACAAAATCACTTCAAATTGGAAGACACTGGAAAACTCCCACTTGGAAGTCGTTGAAGGGCAAACGCATCCCCGCCTCCTTGAATTCATATTCGTACATGAGGAAGCACTTGCCTGGATACGACGGGCATATCCTCCTATTATGATGAGGGATTTGTAAAATCTAGTTGGTGGTGGCCCCCTCAGCTCGAACCTCCGAACAGTTGAACGCGTCTGATGCATCATGCAAAAAACACGACCTCTTATTTCTAGGCTCAGGTGCGACCCAGGAAAAAGGGTCCTCCTCGGCATTGGTTTTATCTTTATGACTGACGGTCAAGACGTCCTCCTCGATTGGATATGCCATTATACCTGAAAAGCAAGGAACACAGTGAATTCGACATCATCAAATTCACCCTTCCACCGCAAATCAAGTGAAAGGGTGATGAATTCGTTGACGAACGGTCTTCGACCCAAGCCCTCTACTGCTATGCTGAAACAAGTCGCACCGTACTCGGGGAAATCGATCAAACCGGCATGCTTCCCAGATTAACCCCATTATCTGGGGAAAATGGCCCTGGCACCATGAACTTCATCCAGTATCATGAGCTTCAATGAACATTCATGGATGTTCATCACAGAACCCATGCATGTTCATCCAAGATTCTTCCAATCAAGACGAAAACTAAGCGTTTAATCTAAAAATTCTAAAGAAAACATGTTGTTAGGAGGATATGACTTACTTGGATAAGAATGCACACGCGAATGGGGAAGATTGCAAAAAACTTGAGAATAACAAATGAAACCATTGGGTTCCCTTTTTATAGATGGATCACACCCCACGGGGTTGCACGCGAAAAGTTATCATTAGTTTAGGCCTTTTGGACTCCCCATGAAAAGATGTCACCCCAAAATAACAGCCACGTGGCACACAAGCAGCCACGTGCCTAGTCTCAAAAGATGAACATATCCCCGACTTCCACACGAAACATTATACACGAGCACGATGAAGACGCCTCGTGCGACGAAATTCTCGACACCATGACTAAAGCATGTAAACAGGTATATTCATCATGTGCCGCTCACGAGGATGAAATAATGCTCGACATCGTTGTGACACCTTGGGGACGGGCACATCGGAAAAGAGCAGGGGGAAGCTCCATGCAGCCTATATGTCCCTGACAGACGCTGGACGAACAACTGACCTAGTTGACCTCACATCTCGCGTGTTTACGAGATCCTCAACAGGGGGGAACAACTTGTCCTCGTTAGAGGGTTATGTCGAGCTTCTCGAGCAAATTCTCCCTGACCATGAAAATGAACTTAAGTCATCACCCTTTCACCTAAGGGCAATAACTTGGGGGGCTTCTGATTTGGACTGGGCCAACCCTTGCCCACTGTTGGGGAGACCCAATCTACACTTTTACATAAGGAAGGCAAGCAGCCCAAGTTAGGGACCGTTGGGAAACTCTCCACATGTCCGTTGGGGAACGTAACCCACATGTCCATATCATCGTTATCATCCTGCCCTTCGAGAATAACGGGTTTAGCTCCTACTTTCTCGGGGCAGTTGACTAGGGGGAAGGCCACGTGCTGGACTCCATACACACATAAGCCTTAGCAGTCTTTATTGTTAGGCCTCATCGTGGCCCAATGTTGGAGACATTGGCCTAACATTGAGGGTTATAAATACCCTCTCACTTGAGAGGGTCAGGTATTGAATCATTCACACTCTCATACTCTCTTACTTGTATTAAGATCTGAACCTCACTTTAACATCGGAGTGTCTTGCAGGTATCTTCCCCCCCCCCCCCCCCCCCCGCACTCTTCAACTGTTGTTCAACTCATAACTTATAGACTTTGACAATCTATTCTGATCAGATACTATCATAAACACACTGTCAAAATATATAAATAAGTAATAGATTTAATAAAAAATATAACATATATCATAAAAAGATGAATATATGTTTACAGTAATTCAAAAGGGTTTCTCTAAATTTTATCCATTAATTTTAATTTAATCTAATATTATCAATTAATGATTTATTAAAAAGTATCAATATCTTCTTTTATTTTTTGTCCAAATTTTTTCATTAAAATAAATTTCAAACAAATATTTTAATTATTTTCCTTTTACTGTTTCTTATATAAAAGAAATATTATTTTTAAAATCTTTCCTTATAGTAACAAGGTTTCAATTTAAATTATATATTATGTTTTTTATCACAAGTGTAATTTTATTTTTGAAAATCTTCTTTTACAATAGTTAGATCTAAACAAGTTTAATTTCAACTAATAAATAGTTTGAAATTTATATTGCACTTTCTATAAAGATATCTAAAAAATATTTTTATATATGTAAAATAATAAAAGGATTAAAATGTATTGTACGGTCTGTTTTAGAAACAAAATTTGAAAGAAATAAAATGAGTAAAAATATCAATATTTTTAAATAAATAATTTATTTCGATAGTTAAATTAATTTAAAATTAATAAATACTAAGATTTAAAGTAATTATTTAATTATTCTTAAAATAAATATATTTCTTCTCTTATAAACAATTTTAAAAGTTGATATGAGTCTTCCATAACAAAATGACTTGATATAAAAAGTATTGACTTGTATTCTTTCATGACAACATTTTTAATATCAACGCTTTTTAACAATATTCTTTGTAGGGATGTTCATTTGTATATGTTAATGGGATTTTAGTGAGAATTATTTGTTTGGAGCTTTGAAATAAAAAAAAAATATTTTTTCGGAGGGAGGGAGAGAGAGAGAGGGGGGAGAGAGAGAGAGGAGGGAGAGAGAGAGAGAGAGAGAGAGAGAGAGAGAGAGAGGTTATAACAAACTTTGATTGAGAAACTCAATTGATGCATTATGAAAAACTAGTTACAAAGTTGTTTAAATACATAAGCTTCAAATGCCATGTAAGCAAAACTAACTATGTTAATAAAATTCAAAAGCTGAGCTAAGGTTCTGAATATGCAACTTCTCAGCTACACTGAGCAAAGTTCTAAAACATGTAGAAACAATAACTTCTGAACATGAATTACTTTTAACATCATCCCTTAATTCATATTCAGCTAACTAAAATCTACAACATCAATTTCATCCCTCAAATGGATAAAGTGTTCAAACTTGACAGCTTTAATCTGCACATCTGCAAGTTACTTTTGAGTGTTATAGTGAGAAACTTCTAACACTCCATTTTGAATCTGATTCCTCAGAAAATGATGCTTCGTGTCAATGTGCTTGCTATTTCCATGCAACACTGCATTCTTGGTATAATTTTTTAATTATTCTTGGAGTAAATATATTTCGCCTCTTATAAATAATATTAAAAGTTGATGTGACTCTTCCTTGACAAAATTACTTAATATAAAAAGTATTGACTTGTATTCTTTCATGACAACATTTTCAATATCAAAGCTTTTTAACAATATTCTTTGTAGGGATGCCCATTTGTATATGTTAATGGGATTTTAGTGAGAATTATTTGTTTGGAGCTTTGAAATAAAAGAATATTTTTTTCGGAGATGGGGATGGAGATTGTTGGTGGAGAGAGAGAGAGAGGGAGGGAGGGAGGGAGGGAGGAGGGAGATAGGAAACGGTTATAAAAAACTTTGATTAAGAAACTCAATTCGTTCATTATGAAAATATAGTTATAAAGTTGTTTAAATACAAAAACTTCAAATTTCACTTAAGCAAAACTAATCATGTTAATAAAATTAAGAAGCTGAGCTAAGGTTCTGAACATGCAACTTCTCAGCTACACTAGGCAAAGTTCTGAAGCATGTAGAAACAACAATTTATGAATATGAATTACTTTTAACGTCATCCCTTAATTCATATTTAGAAACTAAAATATACAACATCAATTTCATCCCTTAAATGGATAAAGTGTTCAAACTTGACATCTTTAGTCCGCACATCGGAAGTTGCTTCTGAGTGCTATAGTGAGCAACTTCTAGAAATTCATTTTGAACCTAATTCCTTATAAAATGATGATTCGGTTCAATGTGCTTGCTTTTTAATTACTCTTGGAGTAAATATATTTCTCCTCTTACAAACAATATTAAAAGTTTATATGAGTCTTCCATGACAAAATGACTTAATGTAAAAAGTATTGACTTGTATTCTTTCATGACAACATTTTCAATATCAATGCTTTTTAACAATATTCTTTGTAGGGATGTCCATTTGTATATGTTAATGGGATTTTATTGAGAATTATTTGTTTGGAGCTTTGAAATAAAAGAATATATTTTTTCAGAGATGGGGATGGAGAGTGTTGGTGTAGAGAGAGAGAGAGAGAGAGAGAGAGAGAGAGAGAGAAGAGAGAGAGAGAGAGAGAACGATTATAACAAAATTTGATTGAGAAACTCAATTGATGCATTATGAAAAACTAGTTACAAAGTTGTTTAAACACACAAACTTCAAATGCCACTTAAGCAAAAGTAACTATGTTAATAAAATTCAGAAGCTCAACTACGGTTCTGGACATGTAACTTCTTAGCTACATTGAGCAAAGTTCTGAAGCATGTAGAAACAACAACTTCTGAACATGAATTACTTTTGACATCATCCCTTAATTCATATTCAACTAACTAAAATCTACAACATCAATTTCATCCCTCAAATGGATAAAATGTTCAAACTTGGCAGCTTTAGTCCGCACATCTACAAGTTGCTTCTGAGTACTATATCGATTAACTTCTAGCACTCCATTTTGAACCTGATTCCTCAAAAAATGATGCTCCGTGTCAATGTGCTTGCTATTTCCATGCAAAACTGGATTCTTGGTAAGGGTTATAGTTTATTTATTATGAATCATCAACCTCACATGCTTGCTCACCTTAATCTTCAGATCCTTTAATAACCTCATAAGCCAAGCAACTTGACAAGCGGACAAAGCACATGCAATGTACTTAACTGTACAGGTTGACAAGGCAACTACATATTACTTCTTAGAGAACCGAAAATGGGACTTACCAGATACTTAAAGAAATATTTAGAATTACTTCTTATGTCAACTTTATCTCTACACCAATCAGAGTATGAATAACATATCATCTTTGAATCATATTTAGCACTAAAAGAGAATAAAACTCCATATCTCAGAGTCCTTTTAATATACCTTAATATCCTGACAGCAATATGGTAACGTGACCACTTTGGTTTGTTCATAAACCTACTCACTATTCCAACTGCATAGAAAATTCCAGGTCTGGTGTTAGAGAAATATCTCAAAGAGTCAACCAACTGTTTAAAGAGTGTAGCATATACATCACACCCTCAACATCAGAATCCAACTTGTCATTTATCTCAGCAGGTGTGATTGTAGTCTTGTAATTTGTTAGCTCAATTTTTTCAAAAGTTCAAGTTCATACTTCAGTTGATGCAAAATTATACCCTTCTCAGAGTATTTAATCTCCAGCCCTAGAAAATATACCATGTTTCCTAGATTAGTCATCTCAAGCTCGTTCATCAGCACCTTCTTGAACTTGATTATCTCATTTGAAAAACTCCCTATTAGAAATATGTCATCAATATAGAGATACACCAAAATCATATTGCTTTCAGAAGTATGTTGAACATAAACGTCATACTCCATCTTACACTTTTTGAATCCTTGCAGCTTAAAAAATGAATCACTCTTCAGATTCTAAGCTCTAGGAGCTTGTTTAATTCCATACAAGGCTTTATGAAACTTGTACACCATCTATTCCTGATTCTTTTTCATAAATCCAGGTAGTTGTGACACATAAACTTCCTCTTGTAAAGGATCATTCAGAAATACATATTTCATATATATATATATATATATATATATATATATATATATATATATATATATATATATATATATATATATATATATATATATATATATATATATATATATATATATATATATATATATATATATATATATATATATGCATCAGAGACCAATTTCTTTTAGCAACTATAACAATCACCAATCTGTTTATTCCATGTCTAGCTACATGCGCAAACACCTCAACGAAATCTTCTTTATTTTTATAGAAATCCTCTTGCTATTAACCTTTCTTTATGTTTTCCAATTGATCCATCTGGCTTCAATTTAACTTTGAAAGCCCATCTGACATTGATAGCTTTCTTCTCCTTTAGAAGCTCAGTCAACTCATAAATCTTGTTTCTTTCTATAGCCTCAAGTTCTTCTTTATGGCCTTCAACCACACTTTCTTCTTGAGAGCTTCTTCAGTACTAACCGGTTCAAATTCTACTAATATGGCATACTAAAGGACTTTTCCTTCAGAGTCTATCTCAGTATCTTACAACCTGTCAAACTCTGTGAATCCTCTTGATATTTTTATTATTATTTGGGCCCTCTTAACTTGTTTAGAATCTTCTTCAAATTTTGGAACAATATTAGATGTTGGACTACCTTTAGAAGATAGACCTTCGGAAGCATTACCATCATCAGAGGTTGGATTACCACCACAGTCTGGATCATCATCAGAATCTAGATCAAAATCATATTCACCTTCAGCGGCAGACTCACCTTCAAAGTCTCCTTCGGATTTTGACATGTCTTCATAATCAACTTCAGCATTAGAATCACCTTCAAACTCCAACTCATCTTCAGAGGCAGATTCTCTTTCAAAGTTGGAAATACCTTCAAACGTTACCTAAGGTGTTAACGTTGCACCAGAGTTGGATTGATACTTTTTCCAATCTCATACTTCTACTTCCTTCACAATGACGTCTCTGCTAACTTCAACCTTGTTAGTGACTGCAAAATAAAGCTTATAAGCACTTGTATTATGGTACCCAAATATTAATATTTTTCTTTTAACATCCTTTTTTCTAGTAGCACTTGGAGCATGTTTGTAGAAAATAGAACAAAATAATTTAAAATGAATCACACTTTGCTTATCTCCAGTCCATTTCTCAAAAGGAACTATTTCCTTCAGCTTCTTAGTTGGACACCTTTTAAGCATATATGTTATAGTGGTAACAGCTTAACCCGACAAGGTGTGAAGGAGCTTCTTCTCTTTCAACATGCTCTTTGTCATATCAAGAAAAGTTATATTTCTTCTTTCAGCAAGACCATTTTGCTTAGGAGTGAATGGAGCAATCACCATGTGCTCAATTTCATTCTCCTCACATAACTTCTTGAACTCTGTATAGTTTCACTCATCTCCACCATTATTTCTGAGAATTTTTAGCTTTTGACCACTTTGTTTTCAACCTTCACCTTGAACTTCTAAAACTCAGAAAACACCTCATGCTTTAACTTGATGAGTGCTACCCATGTTATTCTTGTGAACTCGTCCATAAAATACACAAAGTACTTGTTTACTCCAAGTGAAGGTACTTTCAATGGTTTTGATACATCAGAATGCACTACTCTCAAAGCATGTTTTGCTCTTAGAGCCACTTCTAATGCAAATGACAATTTGGGTTGCTTTCCTTTCATGCATATCTCACATGACTTCTCAGGCTTCACAATCTTAGGAATTCCATATACTAGATTCTTAGAACTCATATGCCCTAAGCTTTTGAAGTTTAGATGACCCAATCTCTTATGCCATAGCTCATTGTCACCTTCAGCACCTTCTGCACTAAGGCATTTAGTTTAAGTTGTCTTCATATCTACCTTAAATGTTATGTTGCTTCCCTTCTCCAATTTAATAATCAGCTTCTGATCATAATCATACAACTTCAAGAGATTGTTATTCATGGTTATTATTTCTATGAAATTATGATTGGCATGTGTTTTGGTAAAAATAACTTGGCAGTAACATGTTTAACAAGATGTTTCAATTTGAAGATTCAACATGTCGAATATGATGGTATAACTAGAAGAGTGAGACATTTGGTCTATTATAGTTTTGTAGTTCAGAAGATTTTGCAACTTGATGTTTGAACATGTCGAATGGGATGTCCTAATCATAAGTATAGCACATCAGGTCTGCTACAGCTGACAGTTTGGATCCATCTATTATGATTTAATTACTAAATATTCTAGGAATACTTAGTAATCCTATGTGGCATCCAAGATTGATAAATCAGATATTTTATGTTGGTATTCAATATATTCAAATTTTCTAAATATGGAGACATTTTAGGAAAGTTTTGATCAAAGACCTATTTTCTTGGAGGATTTTTCGCAGACTTTGTGCAGTCTCCTTGTTGCTTGTTTGAAGCCCAAATTCAGTTGGGAAAAAGGTTATAAATAGAAGCATTGTAACCTAGAAGAAGGTACCATCCATGAAGAGAAAATATGTAGTTATAGGGTTGAGTCTGTAAGCCACTCTCAAGGAGAGTTGGTATGTGTGATCCACTTGACATGTGAGTTGGAGTGTGTTATAGAGTTACAAGTCTCTATTATTGTTCACTCTTAAGTTGTGAAGTATAGAATGTTGATTGTTCTCCTCAAAATTTGTGAAGCAAGAGTGAGTATTATTCTTGGAGGAAGCTTGTAAGCAACTCTAAGTATTGTTCTTAGTTAAGAGTCATTGCTAGGTATTGTCAGTAAAGTGTATATGCTTGTTTTGTCCTGGAAGTATGTCTTCCTGTTTTGTTTTGATCCAATCGATGTCTGTGATTTATGGGGGAGTTACAGAGGGTCTCATACCTAAGTGAGTATTAGGTAGAAAGTTAGCATGGGTAGTGATTAAGTGAGAAGTTGTAAATGGGGGAGTTTATATTTGAATTGATACTATTATACTGGACTTTATCCTTGGCTTGGTATGCCCCGAGAGTAGAAGTTGTTGCCAACGAACTGGGTTAACAATTCTGGTGTGTTGTTTACTTTTCAGTACATTTTGTATGTTTATACCTTGCCATTGTTGTTTGTTCGAATTCTGATGTCTTGATATGTCATAGGATATCTAAAGTTTGATATACCAGAATTTCAATTGGTATTAGAGCAGGCATTTTATTCTGTTCTGGGAAGATACTTTCTGGTTCATGGGCAAGGAAGGACGTACTACTGAAAAGTTGTTTGAACTTGGATAGTTCATATTGTTGTTTGAATGGTCCCTTATAGTAGAGGATGGACTATTCGTGACAGGGTGTGTATTGGCCATGTTTGATATTGCTAAGCGTGTAGCTTTGGTGGTGAGCTGCTTTGTGGTTTGATTTATTTTCAAACCAATGTTGACATGTTGCACCTGGAGTGAGGTGATTGTGTGCAAGGATTATTTATTTGTGCATGAAGGTTGTTGAGGAGTTTGTGTTTGTTCTGCTGCATGGTATCTGATGTAACCCTGGTCGTTCCTTGTGTCTCTGGTGGTGAGACCTTAGTAAGGTATTTTCTTGAAAGGACGTTAGGGTTTAATCTCCTCAGCATGGATATAATACGGTGTTGTGATATGTGGTATATTCCTTTTTTTACTTGTTAAAGTAGCCAAAGATACTTGAGGTTCTTCTCAAGTCCTCTCATAAAGGCACTTATCAATAAGTTTGATGAGAATCTGAAGTAAAGATGATCAAGAGTGATTTTATAAATTTGCATGGATATTCCTAGTTTGTGCCAAAATTAGGAAAATGGTCCTGACCTTGTTGTTGTGGGAAGATGGATTTCTATTGAAGACCTTGATGCTGATCGAGGATTGTACTATATTATGTAAGAAGGGAACTGATGTTCTACCGGATGTTGGAACATGATATCAACAGATGTGCAGATTCCCATTGCATGGCAGATGCTCTAGGTGCTAAACAAATGTGTGTTGATCACATATCTTTATAACCTTCTCCTGATCTGAAAGAAGAGACATCTGAGGTGTGTGTCTAAGATGTTTCTATTCAAGAAACTTGTCAAAGATGATTGGGCTATTCAAGGAAAGAGCAACCTATTGTGTACTTATTGGGTCAGTTTATTTCTAATTCAAGTAAGTAAAAGTGTTGAGACCTAAGTTCTAGTGGATAAGTTTTTTGGGCATCTCAACCAGGTCTTTTATATGTGGAGGTCAAGCTCAAATGTCAAGGAAGTTCTCTCTGACATCTGGAAGATCCTTCTGATCAATGGAGCTAGTTTTATAGAATCTTGTTTGGGGCCATGTAACAGATTCTGTTTGAGGGGAGTAATATTTGTGTATCAACCACAAGATGTAATGTTATTTGAGGGAAGAACGTATAATTGTCTAATATGTTCTTATTAGTTATTAAGGGGGAGTCCTTTCTCTGTATTTGGAAGACCTTGAAGGAATGTCAGATATAATGTCTTAACATCTTTGTATTGAGAATTTATTTTTCTCAATAATTTTGGTGGTGCTTCTCATAAACAGGATAGAGGTTGTTTACTCAAACTTAATATTATTATCAATTCTATGAGAACATGGAAATCTTGTTCTGTTAAAGTGGAAGGGCTTTCAAGGGGTTGTGTGCATTGGAGATGTATCAACCTGAGTTCAGTGGTTGATCGGTGTCTTCACTTTGATGTGTCATCTAATCCACCTAAGATGAGCGTTTAAGTTTTTCAGGAGCAATGAGGAGTTGGTAATCCTATTAGGGACCAAAGGATCATGGTTCTTAATAAAGGAAGTTTTGTTATTCTTTCTGGTTATCTGGATGGGAAGGTTATCCTCACACTTAGGGTTCAATTATGTGGTGTCCTCACAAAATAAAACATTTGTGTTTGAAAGGATTGAAGGACATCCTTGTATCTTGAATATTTGGGATAAGCAGGCATAATCTACAGTCTATTTGTGGCTTATAATGACCATTCAATGCCATATTTGTTGATGTCTGCTCCTGATACCTGTTAGAGGGAATCTCCTCTTTACGTGCAGAAGGATGGTGTTTAACTCCTTATTGTAAAACATGAGGTCTGGACATGGTGCGTATGAGAATGTTTTTTTTTGGAGTTGTGTAACATGTAGTTTAATACAGGTTTCTATGGTATGATTCTGGAGGTTGATCAACTGCTGGTGTGGTCTGTGGTATGGATATATTTCATGTCTATCTGGTACGATTGAAGAATCCATTTGAGCTTTTATTCCTTAACCATTTGTGAGAAGGGAGTTCTATCTGCAGCGTGTACTTCTAAAGGAGGTTTTAAAGGAAGGAATATAAGGAAATTTTTCCTTTGATGAGTTGGTGCATGTGACTGATTACAAATGCCTTGACGGGAAATGGTTAGTTGCTGCAAAATTGAAGTCTGGACAAAGGTTGCATGGTCTCATACAACTTGTGTTAGTCTGCCTCTGGTGATTTTGTGATATCAAGAAAAATTTCTTGACATTGTGTTCAGTTTGGTTTCTGAACTTGGATAATGGTATTAGGCTTGGAATTCAGTGGGAAACTTTGGGTTGTGGAGTGTTGTACCCCAAAATTTTCCCTCCCATATTTCTCAATACATTTCAAGTGAGGTCCTCAAATTGCTCAAGGAAGTCCAAGGGGTGACCAGACAAGCTCTCTCCTCAGGTAGTCTACCTCAAATTAGGGTTTCATGTTGCATTAAGATACTTGAGTCCAAGGGATCCCAAATTATCACCATTTTCCTAATATATTCTCAAGATCATCCATGTCAAGTTTCAAGCCTTGCAAAGGAAGTTTGCTAAGTCAATTGCTCAAAGGCCTGAAAATCGATTGTGCTAGGGCAAAAGTCAATTGTGGCATACATACAGTCAAACTTCAATATTTTTGGTCAACATACTTATTTTTAAGTATTATTCATCATTTGATCAAGGTTTTATCATGATTCATCAAGGATTTCTCACAATTCATCAAAACCCAAAAGTTGTTAAATTAGGGTTTTGTAGGAAAAGTCAACTTAACTTTGACCAAGCATAACTTTCTTATACTTTATGAGGAATGACCCATCCAAATCTCATTTTGAAGAGAATGCAATGCTTTACATTTCATCTTCAGCTCCCAAGTTCAAAATATGCACTCACAAGAAGTTATGAATTTGGACATTATAGGTCACTTTGAAAAGTCAACAAAAATACCTTTTTTGTCAAAGCTTCATACATGAACATGGAAGACTCAATTGAGATGAGACCAAAAGGGTTGCTTAGAGGAAATCTCAAGCTTTCTAAAAGTCCAAAAACACCTTCAAAGAGTCAAAATTGTGAAGTTATGCATTGGTGAAGTTTACCTTTTTTGCAAAATTGCCAAAAGTCAAAAGTGCCTCAAATTGCAATTTTTGCTAAATGGGCCTAACTTTTTGTACTTGTTTTGAGTTGGTAGAAGGGTCCACGAGACCTAGCTCTTTCCACTTGTCTTTATCTTATTTTTTCTATTTATTTTTATTTTTTATTTCAATTAAATCATTTTAAATAAAAATAAATCATGAAAATATCCAAACCATTGAAACCTCAAGATTTTGTGCACATTTCAGGTCCCATATACAGCTAGCAAGTGAATCAAATCGTGCAAGGCATAGGTGTGCTTAAAAAGATTGATTTTGGCCTATTTTGGAAAGATTTCCAAGTGAATCAAATCAAGATCAAAAATCATAATGGACAAAGATTGAAGGCATGTTTGTAACCTTAATTTGTTCCTTGGTATATAGTGGATAAAAGCATATCAAAAGAACAAGGTTTAGAGGCGCATAGAGGATGAACCAAACTTGAAAAAATTCAAAGAAAGTGATAATCTGATTTTGCACTTCCAGACGTTTTCAAGACTCATAAGCCATCTTATTCACTTCCTGGGATTGCAAGGAAGCTATACCAATCAAGAACAAGAATTATCCTGCGCTAAAACTCAATGTAAGTGGTTCACGACTTTGAACTTTTCTTGGAATTGAATCACGTTATTTTGGCACTTGTAGCATGAAATATTTATATATTCTTGTTCCTTGAAGAATTTGCAAGCTACTCATAACAATTAATTGCATTTTATTGGCTATGCTGGAATCTACCATTGCTAGGTTTTCTTGTCTCGTTTTAGGATCTTTTGGTACATGTGAAATTGGTCCACAAGAAGGGCACCATAATGCTCAGAAGGCCAGGGCGATTTGATTCATGGCTTTAGAATCCATTTATCGTGCCTGTATTTGATTATGAAATGTGCAGGGTTTATAGTGACATACGTTTGTCCGTAGGTAAAGGTCACTGAACCTTTTAGAAACGGAGAGGGGACAAGGACGATGGCGTGGCACCATCCCATTAGTCCATTTTAAAATTCAAGCGCAGGAATTTAACAAAGTTGTGTCTTTTTATATTATTTATTTGTTCCTTTGTATACAACAAACGTGTGTAGCTCAGCTGGCATTGATGCAGGTGAAAAGGCCATAGGGCCTGGGTTCGAATCCCAGGTCCCTCATATTCCTCAATATTATTTTGTCTTGTGTAATCACGTGCTTGTACAGACCAAGACTCCACCATATGCCATCAGCTTGCCACCACTAGATCTGAAGCAGATTTAATCCAAAGGTCATCATGTGATGAACCATCATACATCCGAGTCAACATGCAAGCACTGAAGCATGGAAGTCAACGTGGATCAGTTGGTTTGGGCCCAGAATTGCTTGCTATCAACACCCTCCAATTTCTATTTCACAGGCCCATATTCTTTTCCTTTTCATTTATATTTTCTTTTACTTAATTTATTTAAATTATTTTTACTAACAAAAATTAATTCTTTTTTTTATAAAATCATAAAATCATTTTTTTTTATCAAAAGTAGATTTAGGTTTTATTTTTATAAAAATTAATTTAGTTAGTTAATTTAATTTATTAGGTAACTTTGATTTCCTTTGTAAATAAATTAAAAACAATTAGAAAATTAGGGTTTTAGTTTAATTTAATTCCTATTTTCTTTTTCTTAAAAATAAACCAAAAACACAAAAATAGGTCAAATAATTTTATTTTCTTAATTTAATTTAATTAGTAATTAAGTTTGTACATATTTAATTCAAACCCTTATTTTCTTAAAATAATCAAAAACAACAAAAATATTTTTCTTTTAATTATGTTAGACGGGGTCAAAACCCTAATTTCCTTTCGCTCCCTATTCGCCGCGCGTTTATTAATTTTTATAATATTTATGTAATTGCTCATGGGATGTAATAGATTAATTAGGACATTTTTCGTCTATTTATCGTTTTGACGGGTTTTTTTGGCTATGTAATTAATACCCGAAGCCTTGTAATAGCTTAGCTTTATTTTCCGCATTTTAATTTCCGCAAATATTAACTGTTAGATGTATGATAATAGGGTTGCATGACAAGACTGTGTGTAAACTTTAAAATGGTTAGCAAACCCTAAATGTGCAAAGATAATAAACTTGAAATTGAATCACTCGCACATGCGCACTCCTAGGTTATAATCCCACTTCGGTTGCCTTCGGTAAACGGTCATTAAGTATAGGGTATTTTAGTGGTCGCTTTCTTGTCTAAACAAAAATCAAATGTCCCGTTCGAAAATGTTGCCTCGGATATGTTGCCTCAAATATTGATCTTAAGACATTAGGGTTATTACTAAGACGTCCTAACATTGCTTTAGTGATCATACGTCCCTTTCGAATTGACCCTTAAAACTCCAACGACGGTGCTACCTACTCACTAATAGTATGATAGCGTTGTCTAAAGGAAACGAACATAGAAAAATTCTTTTTTCGAGTAGGTAGATGCTAGTAGGTACTTGCTCAAAATAAACAAACCTTTTCCACACTTACACTCTTTTCAAACAAAGTTTTCAAAACGACTTCGTAACACTCTTGAAGACAGAAGCAAGGTTTAAATCGAAGTCAAACAAAAACTTTTCAAATCACACAAACACAGAAGCAATTTTAAAAATGATGAGCAAGTACCTAAGAGCCCGTGGAAAACCACGGATAGAAAGGGTGCTAATACCTTCCCTTTCTATAATCTACCCCCCCGTACTCAGAAAATCTCGAAAAAGGAATTTTTCTGTGCTTTTTTACTTTCCAGTTGGACAAAATAAAATTCGATGGCGACTCTTGTTTACCGCGACATTTTGCAAACACAAACGCAAAAATGCAAACCAGCATTTTCCTAAAACAGTCTGGTTCTGCCACCGTATCACAGAACTGGCGACTCTGCTAGGGAATTAATAAGTGGGGTGTACCTTAGGATTAATTCATCATATTGCTTCTATTGTTTGATTTGATTGCTTTATTTTTGTGGGTTTTGTATTGTAGTTACTATAGATCCTAACCCGGATCTGGGGAACACCTTTTAGGTAAGTAGCAATAAACTGTGAGAGAATTGTACGGCATAGACCGATACGGTTGAAGCAGTAGCTACTTTGATGTGGCACATTGGTTGGTACCGGTATCCCTTGTGGAGAAACAAGGAGAATACGGGGCTGTTATATGTGTCATTAAGCATCAAATGACCTTAGAACCTATAATTGACCAACTTGGTCATAGGAAGTAGTGAGATAGCCAGTCTCGGTATAAAGCTGGGAATTGGTTGATACTCGATACTACACTCATTGAGACCATACTCTCGAGATAGTTCCGGCCGTAAGAAAAGATTGCGTGAGCTGAAACCATGACCGATGGAGGATGGTCAGTGATATTGAGAACCTCTAGAACCCGGTTACTATTATTAGGATAGGTTAAACTAACTAAACTTCAAGAGGGTAGTACCTAGACTCCATGCAAGCCTGAAACTTAAGTGCTCTTGTGTGACTTGTTTTCCTTTACCATATTTTTTATCCGCTATACCTGTGGTGTGTTTTTATCGTGACATCATGCATCATGACATAGCATGCATACTTCATTATGCTAACCATTTCAAAGACCGAGGGGATTTATCTTTGTTCTGTTTTGTAGATTATGGCTTCCGTGCGCAGAAACACCATTCGAGTTAACTTCGTGCAAATGCCTGCTCAACTCAGAGAGTTAGTCTCAAAAGTTCATGATACTTCTTCATTCATTAGAAGACATGGTCATCTCCTTAGCTTGGTCACTTCAAAGTTGGATGAGCAGATGATGAGCGTGCTGTTCCAGTTCTTTGATCCAGTGCATCATTGTTTCACCTTCCCGGATTATCAGCTAGTTCCCACTTTGGAGGAGTTTTCTGACTTACTAGGCATATCCATCCTCGAGTAGACACCCTTCGCAGGTTTGGAAGAGGTTCCTAGACCCGAGGACATTGCTTCAGCCTTACATCTAAAAAGGGTTGATGTAGTATCCAACTGGGAGACACTGAGCGGGGTTAAAGGCTTCTTGGCCAAGGTTCTAATGGATCAAGCTCAACTGTTCTGGGATAATTTGGACTTTCAAGCTTTCGAAGACATCTTGGCTCTCCTCATCTACGGCTTGGTTCTTTTCCCGAATCCAGATTCCTTCATAGATGTGAATACAATTAAGATCTTCCTGTCCCGCAATCCAGTGCCTACTATTCTGGGTGATATTTTACATGCTCTCTATACTCGTAATGTGCGAAGAAGGGGGACCCTCATGTGTTGCACGCCGTTGTTGGTGAGGTGGTTTATTTCGCACCTCCCCAAGTCTGTATTGAAGAATGAGGAAGGTGTTGGTTGGCTTACAGAATCATGTCCTTTGCCCATATGGACATTCTTTGGAGTTCTAAAGATATGGAAAGAGTAATTGTCATTGATCGATATGGGGAATACCCTAATGTCCCTCTACTTGGAATTAGAGGGGGAATAACCTACAGTCCTCGTTTAGCTTTACGATAGTTTGGTCGCACTCGGAGAGACGGTCCCCATGAGCTGCTTCTTACATATATTGCCTTTGACTACAAGGAGGACGTTGACGAGCACCGCCGAAGGTTTATACGGGCCTGAGGCATGGTGAACAGGTCTGACCCTCACGAGCTAGGACCAAAGACTTCTCTCCATATGCAACCTTATCTCCAGTGGGTTCGAGCCCATGCTCAAAAGCTGGGGATGCCTTATGAAGCTGTTTTGATGGTGGTTGTGGAGTGTTGTACCCCAAAATTTGCCCTCCCATATTTCTCAAAATATTTCAAGAAAAATTCACAAGTCCAACCCGGCGCATCATATTCAGGTGTTCTTTCACCAAGATATCTCTGATAACATATTCTCAAATTCAGGTTCGGCTCAAGAGTCAATTCTTTAAAGAAGGTATCCGAATGTGTGAGTTTTCTCGAAGAAATATGGTGAAAAAGTGTGCTGAAAGTGCAGTTTTTACGCGCTAAAAAATTCATAACTTGAAGATCGTGGCTCGTTTTGAACCCGTTCCGGTGGCCAAAGTTCCGTCTTGACATTATCTACGTTTTCATCTCTCACGGCTGGAAGCCAATTTCGATCATAAGGTCTTCAAAAATGTGGATTTATCAAGTATTTTCATACAGAAAATTTGTGACAAGTTTATTTGCGTCATGTTCAGAAAATCATAACTTGGTCGATTTTCATCGTATCGAGCTGGTTCTGGTGCCAAAATTTCACAAATTGAGTTGGCTACATTTTCACAGAAGGTATTGAGTTCAAACGGTATTCAAAAGGCCTTCGTTTTTTGCTCAGAGTGCGTGACACGCTGAAAATCCTGAATGCTGAATATTATTTCATCTGGGCCGAAACTTCGAAAATTCATAACTCGGTCAATTTTTATCGGATTGGGCTCATATTTTTACACAAGGTCCCTGACTTGTAGATCTACAACTTTGCTTCAAAATTCGAGACCGGATTATGCTCCGATCAATACCAGTTTTTTATTGAAGAACGTGTCAGAGTCGACACTGGAGCCCAAAATAAGTTTGTCTGAGCTGAAACTTCAAAAATTCATAACTAATTCACCGTTTATCCGATTGAGCCGATTTTCGGACAGGAGTTAGCTATCGATGTCGGCTACATTTTGTTTTCACATTTAAACTTCAAAAAATGCACTTAAGTCCCTGCGATTTAGCCTGGAAAGTGACGAATTTAAGTGAATATTAGAGGCCCAATTGCACATTCAAAGCCCATTTGCTTTACCCTAATTTCCATTATATAATCACCTTCTTTTCACACAAACCAGAAGAGGAAAAGAAGAGAGAGAAAAAAACCTTGCCACAACACTGTTAGAATATCAAACTCTTTCAAGAACCCTAAAACCTTGAAATCCTTATTACAAATCCCTCTCTCACTACAAATAAGTCATCACAGTTACAAACCAACACCTCACTACTTCTTCAGTAAGGATAAGGCTGGCTTGATCTCCATGATCCTAATTTTCCAGTAAGGCATAAAAGCATTCAGGTCACTAATTTTCCAGTAAGGGTAAGATTGATTTGATCTCCATGATCAAAAGGGTATAATCATTCATACATGCCATATTGTGCCTAAACATTAAATTTCTTAATATATTGGCTTTATTTGCATTTTATGATTTTATTTAATGTATTCGTGAGATTCAACTGCAGATTTAGACAGGATCCCAGGTTCATTAAGGAACGTTGAGGCCAAAAGCCAAAAGCCAAATGGCCAAAGTAGAAAAACTTATGCATGACACCAATACATGGCGAGACAGACATCCTGAGAAGATTAAGAAACGTTGAGGCCAAAACGCAAATGGCTAAAAGCCAAAAGCCAAATGGCCAAAGTAGAACAACTTATGCATGATGATGTCAGAACACAAATGGCCAAACCACTCCAATTCACCTCCAAAAAGGGGGCAGAAACCCCCCCAAGATATTGTATTTTCTTTCTTTTCCTTATTTTATTTATTTCAATTATTTCTTTTTTTAATTAATTCCTTTAATTTAACTTATTTTCATAAAATATAAAAAATAGTGAAAAACAGAAAAGTCATAAAAATCAAAATATATTTATTTAATTAATATTTTTTTGTAAATAAATTTCACTAATAATTAATTATTTATTTTTATAAATCAAAATTGCATGTAAATAATTAGATTAATTTTAGGTTTAATTTAAACATGTTTTTCTTAATAAATAAAAAAAAATTAGAATTAGGGTTAATATTTTAATTTCATTTAATCTTTCTCATAAAAATACATAAAAAACATAAATACCAAAAACTCAAAAAAAAAAAATTTCTTTTTTCTCTTTAATTTCATTAGTTTAATCATTTAATTTAATTTCATTAAAAGGGTCCAACGCCCTCGTTTCCAATTTTAATTCCTATTCGCGCATTTTTATTTATTTCCTTCTTTTAAATATTTATGTAACATCTCCCAAAGCCTTGTAAACTTAATTTCTCGCACTTTATTTTATTTCTTTATTTACTTTCCGTCAAATCGGGTCCTGGATTTTAATTTTGGCGATGTGGACCCGCGCCTTTGTAATAGTTTAGAACTTTTAATTTCCGCATCTTTTTAACTGTTAATTAAATCGCATGCAAGAATGAATGTCTAAATAAAAATAACGCGTAGATCACCCATGACATGACAAGACCAAAATATCTGAAAACGACACACAAATCACACACCACCCCTAGGGTATGCCTCACTGTTGCCTTGCCTCGAAAGGTGATCGTCGAGTAGAGGATGTCTTAGTAAGTCCTCATGATCCGGGAACCTGGCATGAGGGTAGCTTCTAAGGTGTCTTCCCATTGTTCTGGTGATCACCATGTCCCGAACCTCGAATTGACCCGAACACCTCCAACGGTGGTGCTATCTACCTCTCAATGGTGGGATGGCACTACTTTAAAGGACATTTACACAGACGAATTCCTTAGGGTAGGTAGACGACTCGTGGATACTTGCTCTAATTCAAAACAAAACAAATCAAAAATACTTTTCACACCAACACATTTTCAAAAAGCTTTCGAAAGCATTTTTCAAACACTCTTGAGGACCGATACAAGAGTCGAACTGAAATTTTCAAAGAAACTTTTTAAAACCCACAGTTGAAAAGCAAACAAACCATTTTTGAAAACACAAGTGAGCAAGTATCTAAGAGCCCATGGATAACCATGGATAGAAAGGGTACTAACACCTTCCCTTTCTATAATCTACCTTCCGAACCGAGAGCAATCTCTATAAGGAATTTTTCTGTGCTTTTGTCCTTTCCATTTGGAGAAAATAAAAGACGGTGGCGACTCTTACTTCCGCAACATTTCGCGAACCAGCGTTAAACAGTCAGTTCCAGATCCACTGATCACAGAACTGGCGACTCTGCTGGGGAATTAAACTTAAAGTGAGGTGTACCTTAGGGTTAGTTCATAACTGTGTTTTCAATTGTATTGATTTGCTTGCTTTAAAATTGTGGGTTGCATGGGAGTTACATAGATCCTAACCCGGATCTGGGGATACCCTGTTTAGGTAGCATAAGCTGTGAGGGACCTGTCCGGCGTATACCGACATGGGTGAAGCAGTGGCTACGTTGGTGTGGCGCATTGGTCTGTACCGATATCCCTCGTGTTGAAACGGGGAGAATATGGGTCTTCCAAGGAGTCATTAAGCACCAACAGACCTTAGAACCTTAACTGACCTAACTTGGCCATTAGAACAGTAGCAGTATGCTACGCCCATTGAGGCTAAACTCTCGTGATGGTTCTGGCCGCAAGAAAAGATTGCGATGCTGGAGTTATGACCGATTGAGGGTAGTCAATGATATTGGGATCCTCTAAGAACCCGGTTACTTTGATAGGACAGGTATGAACCAACCAACTGAAAGAGGGTAACACATAGACCTCATGCTGGCCTAAACTCTAAGGGCTTCTCTTGTGTGACTTGTGTGCCTTCGTACTTGACTAATTGCATGCGTGTTATCTGACACATAAGCTACTTGCAGGTTTTGTTTATAGTCCTTAACTGGGACTCATAACAGGGTTTACCAAATTTCTTGCAGGTTTTGTTTATAGTCCTTAATTGGGACTCATAACAGGGTTTACCTACATCACCCCATGCATGCATTAACATCATACCATTGCATACATCCTAACCCATTTCAAGGATCTCAAGGGCTTGTGATGCAGGTCATGATGAACCAGAATGTCCCAGCGAGGGGCAAAGAGGATTTATTTTCCTCTAGCCAAGGTTGTCAAGGGCTATGACCCACTTGATATGGTGAGCTTTGACACTTGAAGAAGGTTCCCCTAGCCAAGGTTGTCAGGGGCTATGACCCACTTGATATGGTGAGCTTTGACACTGGAAGAAGGTTCCCCTAGCCAAGGTTGTCAGGGGCTATGACCCACTTGATATGGTGAGCCTTTGACCCTTGGAAGAAAGACTCTCAACAAATATGAAGTTCTTTCAATCAAGCTACCGGATCCAAATTCTAATAAATTTTCTTGTTTATCCCGCGAGGTCCTTGAAAACATTACATTTATGTCATACTCATCATTGCATAACAGGTATCCTTGTTGCAGGTCACTTACCTTTCTCGCTGTTTATTTCAGCAATGGCCTCACAACAAGATAACCAGGACCTTCACACTCAAGAGACTCAGTTCAGGGAAATCTTCCTAAGCCTATCCAAGGGGCAGGAAGAGTTGAGGACACTCCTCATGGGGAATCTGATCAGAAAGAGTCCTGAAGATGACAAGGACGAACAGCTGAAACGTCTACAAACTGAGGTAGACACATTGAAAACCCAGATGCTGGGGCAAAGGGCCCTCATTCAAGGTTTAGCTCAGGAGCAAGGAGAGTTGAGAGCCATGATCAGCTAGCTTCCTCAAGGCATGAAGCAACCAGCCCAAATCAGGGACCAGGACATGGAACAGCTTCCAAGAGGGCAAAGGTCGGGTCCAATGAATAGACCTCTCCGAGTTGCTACTACTTCTCAGGTCCAACAACGACCTCGCCAAGAACAACGGGTTGATCAGAACAGGTCGGGCGAGCTTAAGAGACAATTCACCTACATCAACATGTCATGGTCACGAGCTTTGCAGCACATGTTAAGGATGAACCTGATTGCGGTGATCAACCCTCCTGCAAACCCAAAGACTTCCTCTCCAAATTACAACCCATAAGCAAGGTGCGCTTACCATTCTGGTAGCCCGGGGCACGATACTGAGGATTGTTGGGCACTGAAGTACAAGATTCAGAGCATGATCGATGCTAAAGAGATCGAGTTCGAGCCCGCCAAGACTCCCAACGTGATCACTGCTCCCTTGCCAAAACATGGCTAGGATTGAGAAATTTTTGTTCATTCGAATGTTCAAGTTGCAATTTTCTTTTGTTCAAACATTTACTCATGTTAAACATTGTTATTTCATTAATGCATCGCATATGTCTGTTCTGAAACAATATATTCGTATTCACTAAATGCAAGTTATTTTCATATTTTTTTTCTGATGATCAACTCTTAATTAATAATTTCTAAGCCTCTTGAGGGAGGATGACGAAAACGATACCACAATCTTTACAGTATGCTTTTGAACAAACCCCGCTGATGAGGTATAGGCATTGTTTCAATCCCTAAACACTGGAGTTATAAGGATGATAATCCCTCATCAACCCCTTTGAGCCAAAGAAGTAGGAGTTTTTCTTTTCGAAATTCAAAACCCTTCATCATAACCTGGGGCAGGGTAGTTCTCTCAGTTGATCCAAGTGCATAACGAATGGCACCAAAAAGATCCTTACAAAACAAAGAAAGACAGCGATGGTTCCGAATGATCAATAAAGAAAGGCAGTCATTATCTTTCAAAATAAAAAAAAAAACCCATTAAGTCAAAACTCATGAAGGAGACTTACAAAACTGGGGCATCCCGCTGACTGTAACTCCAAAAGGAAACAGTTCAGGCAAAAAAAGAAAGGGATAACGAAATCAAAAAAGAAAGAGGTCCTACAAACCCTCAACAAAAAAGGAATGACTGCCTATTCAAAATAAATTACCAACATCCGAACCATCACCGAAAAATCAGAGCAAAGACTCGAACAAGGTCTAACGTATGATCAACTGAGTTTAGGTTTGAAGAACATCACGAAGAGCGGGTGGGTACAAATAAAATTTGAGCCTTTATCCTTTGTTTCTTAAACCGTGAACCAGGCCACGTTATAACCCTTAAAAGTCCTAGCTGAAGCATGGGTTAGTTCGAAAGCATATTGTGCCGAAAGGTATCCTGACTCCTTAAGGCTCGCAATAAAATAACTAGTTGACATCACGTTTTACAAACATTCATTTGTTTTATGAAAGAGAATGCATTTTCAAAATCTTCAAGACAGACATAAGCTTTGCATTGTTGATATAACATTGTTTGCATATGACTTTTTGTTTAAACAGCATAGAAATTCGCACGACGAACGTCTAATGAACAAAAGCACTTCCAATCAAGGGGCAGACCTGATCATGGTCTATTATCTGGGGCAGTCCAATCAAGATTCGGAGAATCTCTCAAAAGGCCAAATAGCCTGGGGCAAATCTCCGCCTGAGTCACTTGGGGCATTTCAACAATGAATCTCGCCTGGTCAAAAATCTTCTGGTGGCGTGACAAAACATTTCTAACAGGGGCAATTCCCTACATTCTGAGAGCGTGGACATAGTCGAAAAAATACTACGCAGAAACAAAGACCCGCTAGGTTGACATACCTAGGCAAAAATTAGGGCTTCCCGGCGAACCAAAAGGGTTCGGGCAAAATGAAGGGATGAAATGAAAAATCTGTACACCCAGCAAGTCGAAAACCTGAAAAGGCGGCTTGGGCAAAAATGGGTATCCCGGTGGACTGAAAACCCGAAAGGGAGGTCCAGGCAAAAGTTAGGGATCAAAAGCGTACGACTATGTCCCGGCATCTTGTCACTGGCCTATCAGAAGAAGAGTTTGTCCATCAACAACTATCAGCACCTCACAGGTCTTCCCCTCCCACCTCAGAAACAGGGGCAATAAAGAGTTGTCTAAGCAATCTAATTGTTCTGTCCTCCAAGGTACCAAGGTAGGTTCAGCTAAAGAACATAACCAGATGTCTTAATTCCCCAGAGAGTGAGCCAGCAAGTTAATACACTCTCCTCAAGCAAAGCCATTATCAGCCTTAAGGAAGTTGGGTATCCTCCCGCAGATCTCAACATTCTCCGGCAGTACATATACTTTCTTAACAGGCATCCCCGGCAGTCTTGGTCTAAAGATTGTTCCCCGGCGGTATACCAAACATTCAGTGGAGTTACTTCCAATACATCTCAAAACTTCCCCCCATAGAGTCCAATCTAGTTCCCCAGGAAATTTGGAATTCATCTCCCCAAGCAGTAAGCTTATCCCCAGTAGATTCTGGAAGCTTATCCTCGCAGAGCACGAACGCGTCTCCTGGCTTTATTCAAAGAGTTATTTCCTTACCAGGATATAACTGGGTTATCCTCAGCCAAAAGCCACGAAAAGATCGTCCCCGACAAAGTCTCCTTATCCCCAGCGAAGTCTATTAACACTTCCAAAAGAACAGTGGTATCCCCAGCGAAGTTACCATCAACATTTCAGCAAAGTATCTATCTCCCCACAGAGTATTGTTCCCCAGCAAGATCATTAGAGTACTTTTCTCCCCGTAGAGTAATCCATTCGCCAAGTTTATTCCCCAACGGAGTTATCTCCTCCTACTGGTATACTTGCAACTATCATCCCTAGCGGAAGCAAAGATCTATTCTCCAATATCATCCCAGGAGTGACTTCCCGGCACCTGTCAAGGATTTATTTTCCTAAGACGAAAAAATACATACATAAACATCGCACTTACATACATTATAGCATGCATATACGCATCATATCTTACAAATCTCATTTATGTTGAGAGCGTCATCGCTTGACTCATATCATGCCTTGCATATGACTGACCTTTACCTTTCAGGAAAGATCCAGTTAAGTTCTCAAGCTACATTCCAAGACCTTGTCTGGTTCAGTTAAATCGACTCCCAAAGATTTTCCTGGTTATTATCCAGTCAAAGGCCTTCTCTGGTCTAGTTAAACCGACTCCTAAAGGTTTTTCTTTTGAAGACTCAGTTGAAGACTTCAAGACCTAGACCGGTTCAGTTAAATCGACTCCAAAGATTTCTCTGTTTCTTATCCAGTCCAAGGCCTTCTCTAGTCCAGCTAAATCGACCCTAAACAGATTTTCCTGATAAAGACTCAGTAGAAGTTATCCAAGATTCTCTCAATAATTGCTATTGAGGTTGTAGTCGCCTATGGTTCTCTCCCCGATACTGCGGAGGTAGTAATCATCCCAAGATTCTCCCAACGATTGCTGTTGAAGTGAAGTTATCCAAGATTCTCTCAATGATTGCTATTGAGGTTGTAGTCGCCTATGGTTCTCTCCCCGATAATGCGGAGGTGGTAATCCCAGATTTCGCTCAATGATTGCTGTTGAAGTGAAGTTATCCAAGATTCTCTCAATGATTGCTATTGAGGTTGTAGTCGCCTATGGTTCTCTCCCCGATACTGCGGAGGTGGTAATCCCAGATTTTGCTCAACGATTGCTGTTGAAGTTGAAGTTATCCAAGATTCTCTCAATGATTGCTATTGAGGTTGTAGTCGCCTATGGTTCTCTCCCCGATACTGCGGAGGTGGTAATCCCAAGATTCGCTCAACGATTGCTGTTGAAGTTGAAGTTATCCAAGATTCTCTCAATGATTGCTGTTGAGGTTAAAGTCATCCAAGGTTCTCTCCCCGATACTGCGGAGGTAGTAATCATCCCAAGATTTTCCCAACGATTGCTGTTGAGGTTAAAGTCATCCGAGGTTCTCTCACCGTTCCTGTTGAGATAGTAACCATCCCTGATTCATTCATCACCTTTTAATGCTCCAGATCCAGCTCCTGTAACCAGTCAGGACACATCCATACAAAGAGTTTGAAGACCAGCTCCCGTAACAGGTCAGGTAATCATTTTTCTTTTGCAGGTACGCAAGTTCTCGCTAAGGAATCTCCCACGCGATCAACATCCAGATGGCATCTATAAGCCCATCCACCTTCCATCATCCCTTAGCATGGCATCTATAAGCCCATCATCCAATCCATCAATCTCCAAATGGTATCTATAAGCCCATTCCCCACATCATACTACTATGTGAGCGCAAATTTCTGGGCACTCTAGTGTTCAATCATCTTCCACCTTCGGATTACGAAAGGCACGCCAGTCAATCTGCATCCTCAGGTCTAAGAAGATTGAACAGGGGCAACTGTTGTACCCCAAAATTTGCCCTCCCATATTTCTCAAAATATTTCAAGAAAAATTCACAAGTCCAACCCAGCGCATCATATTCAGGTGTTCTTTCGCCAAGATATCTCTGATAACATATTCTCAAATTCAGGTTCGGCTCAAGAGTCAATTCTTTAAAGAAGGTATCTGAATGTGTGAGTTTTCTCGAAGTAATATGGTGAAAAAGTGTGCTGAAAGTGCAGTTTTTACGCGCTAAAAAATTCATAACTTGAAGATCGTGGCTCGTTTTGAACCCGTTCCGGTGGCCAAAGTTCCGTCTTGACATTATCTACGTTTTCATCTCTCACGGCTGGAAGCCAATTTCGATCATAAGGTCTTCAAAAATGTGGATTTATCAAGTATTTTCATACAAAAAATTTGTGACAGAAGTTTATTTGCGTCATGTTCAGAAAATCATAACTTGGTCGATTTTCATCGTATCGAGCTGGTTCTGGTGCCAAAATTTCACAAATTGAGTTGGCTACATTTTCACAGAAGGTATTGAGTTCAAACGGTATTCAAAAGGCCTTCGTTTTTTGCTCAGAGTGCGTGACACGCCGAAAATCCTGAATGCTGAATATTATTTCATCTGGGCCGAAACTTCGAAAATTCATAACTCGGTCAATTTTTATCGGATTGGGCTCATATTTTTACACAAGGTCCCTGACTTGTAGATCTACAACTTTGCTTCAAAAGTCGAGACCGTATTATGCTCCGATCAATACCAGTTTTTTATTGAAGAACATGTCAGAGTCGACACTGGAGCCCAAAATAAGTTTGTCTGAGCTGAAACTTCAAAAATTCATAACTAATTCACCGTTTATCCGATTGAGCCGATTTTCGGACATGAGTTAGCTATCGATGTCGGCTACATTTTGTTTTCACATTTCAACTTCAAAAAATGCACTTAAGTCCCTGCGATTTAGCCTGGAAAGTGACGAATTCAAGTGAATATTGGAGGCCCAATTGCACATTCAAAGCCCATTTGCTTTACCCTAATTTCCATTATATAATCACCTTCTTTTCACACAAACTAGAAGAGGAAAAGAAGAGAGAAAAAAAAACCTTGCCACAACACTGTTAGAATATCAAACTCTTTCAAGAACCCTAAAACCTTGAAATCCTTATTACAAATCTCTCTCTCACTACAAATAAGCCATCACAGTTACAAACCAACACCTCACTACTTCTTCAGTAAGGATAAGGCTGGCTTGATCTCCATGATCCTAATTTTCCAGTAAGGCATAAAAGCATTCAGGTCACTAATTTTCTAGTAAGGGTAAGATTGATTTGATCTCCATGATCAAAAGGGTATAATCATTCATACATGTCATATTGTGCCTAAACATTAAATTTCTTCATATATTGGCTTTATTTGCATTTTATGATTTTATTTAATGTGTTCGTGAGATTCAACTGCAGATTTAGACAGGATCCCAGGTTCATTAAGGAACGTTGAGGCCAAAAGTCAAATGGCCAAAAGCCAAAAGCCAAATGGCCAAAGTAGAAAAACTTATGCATGACACCAATACATGGCGAGACAGACATCCTGAGAAGATTAAGGAACGTTGAGGCCAAAACGCAAATGGCCAAAAGCCAAAAGCCAAATGGCCAAAGTAGAACAACTTATGCATGATGAGGCCAGAACACAAATGGCCAAACCACTCCAATTCACCTCCAAAAAGGGGGCAGAAACCCCCCAAGGTATTGTATTTTCTTTCTTTTCCTTATTTTATTTATTTCAATTATTTCTTTTTTTAATTAATTCCTTTAATTTAACTTATTTTCATAAAATATAAAAAATAGTGAAAAACAGAAAAGTCATAAAAATCAAAATATATTTATTTAATTAATATTTTTTTGTAAATAAATTTCACTAATAATTAATTATTTATTTTTATAAATCAAAATTGCATGTAAATAATTAGATTAATTTTAGGTTTAATTTTAACATGTTTTTCTTAATAAATAAAAAAAATTAGAATTAGGGTTAATATTTTAATTTCATTTAATCTTTCTCATAAAAATACATAAAAAACATAAATACCAAAAACTCAAAAAAAAAAATAATTTCTTTTTTCTCTTTAATTTCATTAGTTTAGTCATTTAATTTAATTTCATTAAAAGGGTCCAACGCCCTCGTTTCCAATTTTAATTCCTATTCGCGCATTTTTATTTATTTCCTTCTTTTAAATATTTATGTAACTCTCCCAAAGCCTTGTAAACTTAATTTCTCGCACTTTATTTTATTTCTTTATTTACTTTCCGTCAAATCGGGTCCTGGATTTTAATTTTGGCGATGTGGACCCGCGCCTTTGTAATAGTTTAGAACTTTTAATTTCCGCATCTTTTTAACTGTTAATTAAATCGCATGCAAGAATGAATGTCTAAATAAAAATAACGCGTAGATCACCCATGACATGACAAGACCAAAATATCTGAAAACGACACACAAATCACACACCACCCCTAGGGTACGCCTCACTGTTGCCTTGCCTCGAAAGGTGATCGTCGAGTAGAGGATGTCTTAGTAAGTCCTCATGATCCGGGAACCTGGCATGAGGGTAGCTTCTAAGGTGTCTTCCCATTGCTCTGGTGATCACCATGTCCCGAACCTCGAATTGACCCGAACACCTCCAACGGTGGTGCTACCTACCTCTCAATGGTGGGATGGCACTACTTTAAAGGACATTTACACAGACGAATTCCTTAGGGTAGGTAGACGACTCGTGGATACTTGCTCTAATTCAAAACAAAACAAATCAAAAATACTTTTCACACCAACACATTTTCAAAAAGCTTTCGAAAGCATTTTTCAAACACTCTTGAGGATCGATACAAGAGTCGAACTGAAATTTTCAAAGAAACTTTTTAAAACCCACAGTTGAAAAGCAAACAAACCATTTTTGAAAACACAAGTGAGCAAGTATCTAAGAGCCCATGGATAACCATGGATAGAAAGGGTGCTAACACCTTCCCTTTCTATAATCTACCTCCCGAACCGAGAGCAATCTCTATAAGGAATTTTTCTGTGCTTTTGTCCTTTCCATTTGGAGAAAATAAAAGACGGTGGCGACTCTTGCTTCCGCGACATTTCGCGAACCAGCGTTAAACAGTCAGTTCCAGATCCACCGATCACATGGAGCATACTAATGAAGAAGGTATTCCTTATACAGTCCTTTATCCCTATATGCCTACTGATCTTGGGGCATTGAAGAGATCTTGGATCCAGTTAAAGGAAGAAAGGAATACCTACCAAGCGAAGTATCATGAGCAGGAAAGGAAGATCTTGAAGCTCACGAGGCAACTTGAGAATGAAAGGACAATCAATGATTATGTCAGCACGAAGGGGAAACGACCATGGGATTTCTGATATCTTTTATTGTTTCTAGTTTAGATTTACTTTTCAGTTATTTCTTTTGTAACGCCTTGAAGGCATTGTTAAACATTTTTACAAGTTTAATCTAATAAAGTGTGTTTTATTTTGTTTTACAAATTTAAATCTCCCAAAGTCTTTGAAACCATTTCATACGCATTCCATTACCATGCACCTCATTACATGTACCATTACAGGTTTCTTATCTTCTTCACTATTTATTTCAGCACAGAATGTCTTCCAAAATGCCTACCGATCAAGCCATCAAAGCTCTTCAAGCACAGAATGCTCAATTCCAAGAGATGTTCTTGAACTTGGCCAAAGGACAACAGGATTTGAAGACTCTCATCTTGAAGGAGAAGAAGAAGAAAAAGAAGAAGGTGGTTCTTCTGAATATGGGCCACAGATTTGGGAATAGGTTGCGACAGGAAGTTGATCTGTCTCATTCATCTAGAGGACGAGAGAATCAAGAGGAAGGAAAGGGTCCTAGTCATGTGGTCTCTGATAATGATACTGATTTTGATGATGAACAGTACCCTCCTGCTGAGGATAGGTACAAACAACTTGAGGATCGTCTGAGTGCTATGGAGATTCAGAAGGTCCCGGTTTTGGATTTTGGAGATCTGGGGCTAGCATCAGGAGTGGTGATTCCTCACAAGTTTAAAGCTCCGGTCTTTGCTAAGTACGATGGAGTGTCCTGTCCAAAACTCCACCTCCGCTCGTACGTCATAAAAATTCAACCTTACACTGCTGATAGGAATTTGTGGGTACATTTCTTTCAAGATAGTATGTCAGGGACTCAACTTGAATGGTTTTATCAATTAGAAGAAACTAATATTCGAAACTAGGAGGACCTTGCTGCTGCTTTCTACAGGAAGTACCAGTATAACATCGACCTTGCACCCACTCGTACTCATCTTCAGGGTATGTCAATGGGTGCAAGCGAAGGTTTTAAGGACTATGCTCAGAAGTGGAGAGATCTGGCTGGAAGAGTCCAACCCCCTCTGTCTGATAGGGAGGTTATTGATATGTTTCTGGGGACCTTGTCTGGTCCATTTTTCAATTATCTGATCGGTAGTTCATCATCTAGGTTTATTGAATTGATTATGACTAGGGAGAGAGTAGAAGCTGGTATCAGAAGTGGTAAGACACAGAAGGGTGCTTCATCAAGTGCAGAAAAGAGGTCTTTCACTGGTAAGAAAGAAGCTAGTGCGGTTTACAGTTCGAGGAGCCAAAACTGACCTGAACACCGTCAAGCAGTGAATGCGGTAGTAATATAAAGACCTATCGTTGCCCCACAATGCAACAATTAGCAAAGAATGGAGAGACCGTAGAGACAGTATACTCAGCTTAATATAACCTTGTCACAAATTCTACCACACTTGTTGAAGACTAACCTGGTAACTCTGAGGGAAGCCCCGAAGAATCCCAGCACCACCTCTCCACTGTATAATCCAAACGCCCGCTGCGCCTATCACTCTGATAGCCCAGGTCATGATACAAACAACTGTTGGGCCTTGAAGAATAAAGTGCAAGATTTGATTGAAGCTAAAGAGATCGAGTTTTATGCTCCATATAAACCTAACGTCATAACTGCTCCTATGCCCAAGCATGGTCATGGAGTAAATGCTGTGGACGAAAATTTATTTGTGACCTCCGTGGAAGACATTTCAACTCCTTTGATGATAGTAAAGAAGAATCTATTGTTGGCCGGTTTATTTTCGGGTTGTGGTGAAGGTTTCCACCTATGTTCCATCTTGCCTGCTGGTTGCTATTTACTGAAATCAGGTGTTCAGCACCTGATGGATAACAAAGAGATCATGTTCGAGAAAATTTTGATTCCGTTGGTTCCTGTTGAAGATGTTTCCATCATAACCATTTTCTTCGATCCTTCCAAGGCTTCCTCGAGAAAGCCTGTTAGGATTACATATGTTCTAAGATTCATTCCTATAATCATTACTATCCCTGATCCTATCCCATACACTTCGGATAAGGCTGTGCCGTGGCACTATGGGGGCGATGTATATTATCATGGGATCAAACAAGACTTGAAGGTTGAAGAGGCTGATGTTGATGTCAGCAATATTGTCGGGTCTAGCAAGGTCACCAGAAGTGGAATACTTTTCTCTCCTGAGATTTCCCCTCCGACTGTTCAGAATCCTGTTGTCATTCCATCTACCAGTACATCAGCTACTGTTCCAATTCTCACTCCAATTATCACCTCTGTCGCCGAGTCATCTGACATTCGGGGCAAATAAGTTACAGGTGGGCCTGCCGGGATGGAGGCTCCTAAGAAGATCATCATAGAAACCTCTGAGCAGGAAATAGAGGAAATTCTAAAGATTATCAAGAAGAGAGACTACAACATAGTCGAGCAGATGGGGCAGACCCCGTTGAAGATCTCCATGTTATCTTTGTTATTGTGTTCGGAAGCCCATGCAAAGGCTTTAATTGCTTTTCTCAAAACTGCACATGTGCCGAAGGAAACTTCTGCTGATCAATTCAAAGACTGTGTGGCTAGTTTGATTGCCGACAACGGGTTGGATTTCTCAGACGCGAATCTGACCGCTAAAGGAAGAAATCACATTGATGCTCTGCACGTCTCGATCGAGTGCAAGGGCACTACTTTGGACCACGTGCTGGTGGATATTGGGTCTTCATTGAATGTTTTTCCAAAGAAAGCATTAGACCGTCTGGACTGTGAAGGTTTGGTTCTGAAGCCAAGTAATATTGTGGTTAGAGCTTTTGATGGGTCAAAAAGGATGGTGCACGGGGAGGTGGACGTACCTATTAAAGTTGGCTCTCAGACTTTTGCATCTACTTTTTATGTGATGGACATCCGACCATCTTATTCTTGCTTGTTGGGTCGCCCTTGGATTCATAAGGTTGGGGCAGTGACTTCTACGCTCCATCAGATGTTGAAATATCCAGTAAAAGGGAAGATTGTTACGGTGCAGGGTGAGGAGGAGTACATGTTGAGTCATCTTAACTCTTTTCGGTATGTGGAGATGGATGGAGAGTTCATCGAAACCCCATGTCAAAAATTTGAAGAGGTCCCCCAGACTTTGGCATCAACTGAAGTTGTTGTTGATCAACCTCCGATGAAGATGGCTTCCCTCAAGGATGCCAGGGCTGTAATTGAAAAAGGTAGGTGTGCAAATTTAAGCCAACTCCCTGACATTGCACACAAGACTGACAAGTTTGGTTTGGGTTTTACTGTAGAGGCTCAAAGGGTTGTTCGGCGTGCGCGGATTGGAAGACCTCCCTTGCACATCAGTAATCAGGGAGTGAATGCAATTGAGGTTGATGAAGAAGAGTCAGAGTTCGACAGCTGGATTTACCCGACTATCAGTGGTGGCTTGAACAATTGGACGATGAAGGACTTCATGCCCGTTTCTTTTATTACACAGTAATCGACTTTTGTTTTGAGATTTGCAACAGACAATTTGAAACTTTACGGCCCAGTGCCTTGCCCGAGGCACTTTGGCTTTGTTTGTGAGGGCTTATTATTTGTCATTTTCATATATCATCAATAAAGCATTGGACGTTTTCTTGCATTACATATTTTGCATTCCTTGTTTTTCTTTTCTATCTCGCACCTTATCAAAACAGCTATTTGTCTTACACACACTCATATATCATAATACAGGTCCACATCCACTCTGGATCCTATTGGTAACGACTCTGCTACTGCCAGTTATAACTTTGAAAATCCTATCAACCAAGCCGAGGATGAAGGTGGGAAGGATTGTGAAGTGCCTGGAGAGCTTGTTAGACTGTTACTACAGGAAGCGAGGGCCATACAACCTCATGAAGAGCCGGTGGAATCAGTAAATTTGGGTACAGAGGAAGACAAGAAAGAGGTCAAGATAGGTGCAAATCTGGAGCCTAGTGTCAAGCAATGGTTGATACAGATGCTACGCGACTATGTTGATATCTTCGCTTAGTCTTATGAGGATATGCCTGGCTTAGACACTGACATTATGGTACACCGCCTTCCAACCAAAGAAGATTGTCCTCCGGTAAACTAGAAGGTTCGCCTTATGCGCCCTGAGATGTCTGAGAAAATCAAAGCTGAGGTCATGAAACAGTTTGATGTCGGGTTTCTAATTGTTACTTCTTACCCAAAGTGGGTTGCCAACGTGGTTCTGGTGCCGAAGAAGGATGGTAAGGTACGAATGTGTGTGGATTATAGAGATCTGAACAGGGCGAGCCCCAAGGATGATTTCCCTCTGCCTCACATCGATGTTCTGGTCGACAACACCGCACAGCATAAGGTCTTCTCCTTTATGGATGGTTTTTCTGGTTACAATCAGATTAAGATGGCTCCCGAGAACATGTAGAAGACAACTTTCGTTACACAGTGGGGAACTTTCTGTTACAAGGTAATTCCTTTCGGGTTGAAGAATGTTGGGGCAACTTATCAGTGCCCCATGGTTGCTTTGTTCCACCACATGATTCACCATGAGATTCAGGTTTACGTTGATGACATGATTACAAGGTCCCAGACTGAAGAACAACATCTTGACCATCTCCAGAAACTATTCGACAGGTTAAAGATGTATAAGCTGAGGTTAAACCCGAACAAGTGTGTGATACGGTGGCTAGAACCGGGACTGTTTTTTTTAGGAATGCTGGTTTGCATTTTGCGTTTGTGTTTTCAAAATGTCGCGGTAAACAAGAGTCGCCACCGACTTTTATTTTATCCAACAAGGAAAGGAAAAAAGCACAGAAAAATTCCTTTTTCGAGATTTTCTGAGTACGGGGGTAGATTATAGAAAGGGAAGGAATTAGCACCCTTTTTATCCATAGTTATCTACGGGCTCTTAGGTACTTGCTCATCATTTTCAAAATTGCTTCTTTGTGTGTTTGTGTGATTTGGAAAGTTTTTGTTTTGACTTCGATTTAACCCTTGCTTCTGTCTTCAAGAGTGTTACGAAGTGTTTTTGAAAACTTTGTTTGAAAAGGAGTGTAAGTTTGAAAAAGTTTGTTTGGATTGAGCAAGTACTTCAGAACTAATCTACCTACTCGAAAAAAGAATTGTTCTATGTTCGTTTCCTTTAGACAGTGTTATCCCACAATTAGTTGTTGTACCCCAATTTTTGACCTAAGATCCCATTTTTATTTTTTGCATTTTTTAAGATAAGTCAAGGTCACGAAATACGGTCGGTTTTAACATCTCACCTTCGAAGCTTTGACTATGCAGAAATTGTCAAATATTTTGAACATTCTTAGCCTATGTATCACTAACTTCTAATCAAGCACGAAGTGTGTGTTTTTTGTTTCTTTGATTTCATTTGCAGGAAACAGATCTAAATCAAGAGCATCAGGCGTCATGCCTCGATTAGGGTTCAGAATCTCTCAAGCCAGAAGTATGGTTGATTATGGATTCTTGAAGACTGATTCATCAAGGCACAACTGTTGCACACCAAATTTCTCCCCTAATTTTTTCAGTCGCACATTCATACCATATTTTGTCATTTGGTCACAATCATTAGTAAATATCTTCATTCATCATATTTTGCATCATTAGTCGTATTTAAGTTGATCAGAAAAGTCAGTTTAAATCAAAGTTTGCATCGTCTTTCAGTTGTAAAATACCCGGCATTTTGCTTCATGCATTTTTATCTATTTACTCATTTGTTGCATTGCTCCAAGTTGTTTATATGTCAATAATAAAAATATTTTGGTTTTATAGACAAACTGTTAAAAACGATTCAACAATGTGCGAAAATTAGTAGCGAGAAAATATTTCAAGTTTTCACCTTTTTACCGATCATTTTATGAATCTGTGTTTCGCGTAGATTATGACGGTATGCTCGCTTTATTTTTTCGGTACAGTTCGAAGTCTCGTTTTTAACCTTAAATGTCTGTTTAGTCTGATATTTTTATTATTATTTTATTTTTGATTTTTTGACTTCTTGAATATTTTTTTCTTTAATCTTTGTGACATGTAGATTATTTTAATGTGTTCATTTTATTTTTCGGATAAAGTTTCGTCCGTTTTTTATCATTTTCGGTCATTTTTGAGTCTTTATTTTTTATTCATAAAATATTCAAAAAAATCATTTTAAATTGAGTTATTTTTTATAATTTCAAGTTTTATTTTATTTTTGTCATTCAGGGACTTTTTTGGTCACAAAAAATATTAATTAGGCTTCGCTTAATTCTCATTGGTCGATAGCATAGTTTGCGGATTGATAGAGATTGAATTCTCATCGGTCGAAAACATGGTTTGCGGATTGATAGAGATTGGATTTATATTGAACGACTTGGATTTATTTTGAAATCATAATGTTTCTATTCTTTTTCTATTTAAAGGCTTCATTTTTCTTTGCAAAGGGGAAAAAAAAAAAACAACAACCAAAAAGTACTTACAGGCAATTATGTTTGACTTGCTCTCTCTCTCTATTACAAAACAAAAATCTTCAATTATCTCTCTTGACCCTTCTCTCTCCTCACGCCCATACACTCATCACTCCCTCTGTCTCAAAAACCTCACTCTCATCCCTGCAACCGGCAACTTCCTCTGTTCATCATCCATCATCATTCCCTTCACCCTCTCTCCATGAACAACAAGCATAAGTAGTAAACCCACTTTTCGACAATCATCCTCAACATAAACCACATCATAAACAGCCCACCATCCCAATATCCAACTTCCTTCTATACATCCATCACCATTATCTAACACCAATAACAATCTTGTTGGAACCATACCATACCAACTTCCTTCTAATCTCCAACGTTTAAATTTTGCTCATAATAACTTAACCGGGACACTCCCTTACTCTATTTTCTAACCTCACCTCTCTTACTCACCTGAATCTCAATCACAATCAGCTCCAGCAACCACTCAATCTCAACTTTCTTAATCTTTCTACCCTCTCCAAATTAGACCTCTCTTTCAATTCTTTGACAGGCGACCTCCCTCCAACTATGAGCTCACTTTCAGGCGTTACCACCATGTATCTGCAAAACAACCAGTTTACCGGCACTATTGACATTCTTGCTAATCTGACCCTCAATAGTTTGAATGTAGAAAACAATAATTTCACAGGTTGGATTCTGGAGCGGTTGAAAAACATAGACGACCTTCAGACGGGTGGTAATGCGTGGAGCTCAGGACCTGCACCACCCCCTCCTCCTGGGACGCCTCCAATACCTAAAAGCAAACCCAATCCGCTGTCAACTCCCTCCAATCCGTTGCTTAAAAATTTCAGATCGCCACTGCATCTCCAGCCGTGTGAACCTCCGGCAACCAGCGACTAGCTCCTCTTTGTTTTCCTTCATATTTTCCGTTCAGCAACAACACTTCCTCTCTCCGACCTCACTTCCGCGAACTGCATCAAACACTGACTTCCACGGACCATCAAACCCGAAGTCACCCTCCCGCAATCGCACCGTTACTTCTTGCAACACCACCCACTTTTGCTTCCAGATCCACCAACAACCGCCACTATGCGCATCCTTCACCAGCGCAGATCTCCACCTCCGATAGCCAACACTTACGAAATCGCAACGCAACCACCGCGCCCCTGTCCGCATTCTAACGAACTGAACAACAACACCAACTCTCTCCAACGAAGCCTTTCTACCACTCCGCGCTGTCATCAGATGAAAGGAAAAGAAATTGTGATAGATGATGATTATGAAAAGAAGAATACACGATTGAACAGAGGGATAATGTGGTATTTGTTTTATTTTTCTTTTAATTGCTTTATTATTGATTAAGTCACATTAAATCTGTCTTTTTAAAATTTATTTTAATCCTACGTGCCATGTGTCGGGACTTAAGTGGATGGTTTTCTTGTTGTTTGAAAACAAAAGATTGAAAAAAAACCAGTAAAGGTAGCAGTGCCCAAAAAAAATATATATAAAAAATATATAGTAAATCTTATATTTAGATTTAGGTTAGTATTAATTTAGAATTTTGTTTAATTAGTTTAGATTTATTTTATAACTTTAAAATATTTAGAATCATAATTAATAACTTTAGAATTTTATTTTGTTTTAGTTTTATTTTATAACTTTAGAATTTTATTTCATTTAGTAAATTTTAGAATTTTTATTTGTTTTAGTTTAGTTTAATAATTTTAGAATTTTATTTGATTTTATTTAAGCTAACTTTAGAATTTTATTTGTTTAGTTTTAGTTTAGTGATTTTAGAATTTTTATTTGATTTTATTTAAGTTAACTTTAGAATTTTAGTTGTTAGTTTTAGTTTAGGAACTTTAGAACTTTATTTGATTTAGAATTAGTTTAATAAGTTTAGAATTTTAGTTGTTTAGAATTAGTTTAATATTCTTTTAGAATTTTATTTGATTTAGATTTAGTTTAGTAACTTTGGAGCTTTTTTAGATTAGCAACTTTAGAATTAATTTAGTTTAGACCTAATTCAGTAATATTAGAGTGTTAATTTATTTTAGATTTAATTTAATAAATTTCAAATTTTAGTTAGTAACTTTAGAATTTTAATTTAGTTTTAGTTAATAACTTCAAAATTTTATTTAATTAGACACTTTAGAATTTAGGTTTAGTTTACTTAGTAACCTTAGAATTTCAAATTAGTTTAGATAATTTTTTAATTACACTTTTCTTTTATTCATGATTCTTCTTTGTCCATTCATTTAGTTTCTTACAATTATCTTGTTATCTACCTTGTTCGTTTCTCGTGGATTTTAATTATTTATGATTTCTTACTCGAATATTAGATCTACCTGCTTATGATTAAATCCAAGGGAAATATTTTAACTCAGTTGACTTCACGTCATCAAATACATCTTCTACAATCGTGCGAATAGCCTCATTCATGTTTTGCTTGCTTACTATTTTTCCAAACTTAAGACAATTTTCCCAAAAGACTCTGTTTTCAAACATACACTCTTTTAAACCAAAACTTCGACACGCGGTCGTCGCATCTTCAAAATCTCTCCAACACCGATTTTTAGCCAAACGAACCATTTTAATCAAACAAACAATTTTAACCAAAAACAGATATTTCAAAAGGTTCCTGCGGAGTACCGCAGATGCATTGGGTGCTAATACCTTCCCATTGTATAACCAACCCCCGAACTCTCGATCTCTTTCAAAAACGCATTGTATTTTATTACTTTTAAGTATTATTTTACATTGCATACTTTAGGGTTTTATTTCGCTCTTTCCCCTTTTCCCTTGGAAATAATAAAGCGCGGTGGCGACTCTTGCTTTTGTGAGTCAAGTTAATTAATAGCTTGATCTCCGATTTTCACCGCTACAGAATTAGCGACTCTGCTGGGGAAAGATTGACCTCTTGCTGGTCCATCCCTAAGTGGGTTAAGCCTAATTTGTTTTATCTGTTTTATCATTATTTGATTGTTTGATTATATGTATATATTATGATTATTTGGGTGTTGATAATATTTACAAAGGACAAGTCCTATACCCGGACTAAGTTACACTTAGGAATAGGACGGGCGGTATAGTCATGTTAACTTTGAGGGAGTAATCCCGAAGAAGGAGGCATGAGATCCCCCACTCAGTGGAAGGCCCTTTTGAACGTAATATTTGTTTACCGAGTAATTGGGAAGACATTATTATTTTCGACCTGGGAGCCAGAGAAGCTGGGAACCGTAGAACCCTAACCCATCTTAGCCTTTTAGGTGTAGCGCAAAGATTATAACGGAGTAATCCGGAAGTAATTGTTACGCGATGCTACGCTCGGATGAGTTTCTCTTGAGAATATTGCTGATCATTGAGTAATCAAGACGTTGGTAATATCCGAAGGAGGAATGTAGACTCCGGGAACTCTTAGAACCTTGTTCTGCAGGTGTGATTAAACCGTTAGTACATACCTTGGGGGTGTTCCTTACCTTGACTCCATGCTCGTGACGTTGAACCTTTCGACTTTATTTGTGACCTTGCTTGTGGTTGTTGCATAGCCATGCATTCATGCATCCATAAAACCCTTTTCACTTGACTTTGAAGGGATTTGGAGGTCTTTCTTTGTAAACATCACAAGTTTCGTCAAGCTCAATGGATCTTGGGTGTTGATAGGGCGAAAACCCTAATCCACCAAAATGGATGATTGATCTTGATGATAACTTGATCAATGTTTGGAGCCAATTTAAAATTCATCTTCTATCTTCATACTTTGGTGTTTACAACTTAATATCTTGAGTTCCTTGAAAATCAAATAAAAACTCTCTTTTGCATATCATACATCATTCTACATTTTTTTTGTTTCACTTTCAAAGGTCTTTTTCCGAGTCTTATTTCTCCTTTGGTCTCACCAGTACAACACTCGCGCTAAGAGAACAATGGAGAATATCAAGCAAGAGGTTTCTGAACTCCGTAGAGAGATGACTATTTTGAAAGCTGGTATGGATCACTCGACTGTTTTGGGTTGAAATTTTGGTTACCGCCCAAGTCAATCCTTCTAGGAGGGAGGAAGCGATGATAAAAGTATTCACTGAAACTCTAAAATCATTCTCTCATGAGAAAGTGATGGTTAATGCACCTAATGACTTTCCTGACAAGGTGAATGTGGGAGTGCGTCTAGAAGAAGATGTTGGGAAGGGATGTTCATATGAAGATGGTAGCTCAGCTAATGGTGTGAAGAAGTTTGATAATAACTTTTCCAAGAAGAGAACCATAGGAAGAAACATTCATCGTCAAAATCATCATGTTCCTCCTATTCATTAACAGAATCAGCAAGTTCCTAATCAGAGGAAAACCTAGTTAGATCCAATTCCAATTACCTATACATAGTTGTTCCCTATCCTGATGCAGAGGAATTTGGTTCAGACCTGACCTCCACCGAAGGTTCTTGAGAAGATACATTGGTACTACAAAGCTGATTTGACTTGTACCTTTCATCAAGGTGCTCCTGGGCATGACTTGGAGGGTTGCTTTGCTTTGAAGATTGAGGTTCAGAAGTTGGTCAGAAGTGGTATCTTGTCATTCAAGGACGTTGGTTTTGAAGTTCAAATCAAGCATGTGCCGAAGAGTAAACACGATTGATAGTGACTTTGATTTTTGAAGGATGTTTTCGGTAATTCAAGTCCAGAGGGAAAGCCTTCCCAGATTATTAACTTATTTATGCTTTTGTAATTTTTCTTGTTTATCAAAACATTGTTTGCATGTAAGAACTTGTTCGCATCTGAATGATTATCTTAATACAATGAGTATGTTTGTCTTGAAGAAATTCATTCGTTTCACTCATATTAGTTTTCAAAATTTTAAATTGCTTTTGCATTATGATACCAAATTGTTGCTCATTCTCTTGCCTAGGCAGAGATTGAAGGGAGGATGATGATCTAAAGAACACAAAATCTCTGGTTGTTTGCTTTTGGATAAAATCTTGCTGATGATGTACAGGCATTGTTTCAAATCCCTAAACACCAGAGATATAAGGAAGATAATCCCTTGCTAACCCCTTTTGAGCCTTTGAAGCAGAAGTTTCTTTTCTATACGAAAAAACCTCGAATTTTAACCTGGGGCAGGGTAGTTTTTAGTTAATCTGACTGAGTGTTCGAAATTCATAAGGAAGATGTTTTTTGAAGAGAAACTACGAGGGCTATCTTTCATGTATAATGAATCTAGAAGATGTGGAACCACAATGTTATCCCTCATTCATCAAGAAACGAGGCAATCACAATCCTCTCAACAAGCAAATGCAAGCTAATGTCACACATTTTGTTCAAAAAGTCAAAAATCGAGAAAAAGAAAAAGCCTGCTAAGTCAAAAAACATGAAAACGTGTGACTTAGGCAAAATTAAGGCATCCCGCTGGACTATCAATTCAAAAGAATTAGTTCAGGCAAAAGTTAGGGAAAATAAAATTGCAAAGAAAAAGGACTGCAAAGAAAAGTCCTCAGCAAAGAACAAATTGGTGACTACAAACACGAAGACATGAGGGTGGTTTCTACTTCGAAAGCCTCGTCGTTTCCTTGACCGTCACAAAATCCTTTTGAGAGATGAACACTCATGTTGAATTAACTGAACATAGGGTTGGAGAACATCATGAAGAATGGGTGGGCACCAAATATTTTGAGCCCTAAAATCTTTTTTCTAAAAACTATGAATCAAACCACGTTACAACCTTCAAAAGTCCTAATTGAAGCAAGGTTACTTTGAAAGCATATTTCAATGAGATAATGTTCCTGACTCCCATGAATGTTCTAAACAGTTATGTTGGTATCATATGTTTTTCCTATACAAAAATAAATGGTGCTTTAACTCGCAAAATTTGTGCGATATCTTTCAAAATCTTCAAGACTTACATAACTGTTTCATTAGAATTTTCATTCTCATTGTAAACTTTTTCTAACTGCAAAACATTTGTTTGATATCAAGGAAGCTCACATAAGCACCAGTGATTTCTTTTAAGGCCTGAAACTATGTTGAGTAATTGGCGGATCACGTCAAGAAAAAATCATATCCATGGGCATGTCACCTGAAGACCGTAAGCACGAACATGTTGCTTCTCCCAGTTAATGCTTCTCCAACTTGTTTACCCTTTTGGGGAAAAATTTGAAGACTTTGTTGTGCCAAGTATAGTCAATTCGGGGCAATCACGTCGAGATTTATTGAATCTCTCTAAGAGTTTGAAGACACCAGAGCATGGTGAATGCCAGGTCTTTTGTAAAATCCTCTTGAGATTATTTCTCCTCACCAACCATATAGCTTGGGGCATTTTAGAAGTGAAGTTATTCGCAAGAATTGTCGTGCAACATGCAGCTTATCAGCAGTAAACTTGGGGCATCCAAAATTAGTCCCAGGGGAAATCCAAATTTGTTAAGATATGTGATATGTATTGCACACATTATCAGAGGGTGGTGTTCCCAGTATCTCCAGCTAAGCAAGACTTCTTTCCAGCTGAAACTTTGTTCGTGTTGTTATCCTTTCAATGGATTGTTTGCAATCGAAGACTAGACTTTGGGTTTTCTACCTGAAAATATATCCCTCTCCAGAGATATTTAAGCCTTGTAAAAGGACCTTGCTCCAATGATGGCCTGTGTTTTATCTCCAGTAATGTTCCCATCCTGTTGAGATTAGCCGAGTGTTGGGTTTGTGCTATGATGTCTTATCATCTCCAGTTTATCTTGTCTATTTGTTTTGTCAGCACATACATGGAATTCATTTATTCATTCACACTTGCATCATGCACGCACAGTTGTATTTTTTGATGTCATTGAATTCGTATACCTTGGTTGTGTCTATTCAAATAATGTATTTGATCTTTCCAAGTAGAGTGCCAACTTAAGCAGAAAGTGCGCCTTCTTTCTAATTCCCCACTGAGTTAACTCTCGTGGAAGAATCTTGTTTTAGCTTTCCTTTTCCATCTCTGGATAGGATAAATCCCCATTTGAGTTATTTCCTCTTTGGGTGGAGTCTTGTTTGACTGTTTTCTCTCCAGTTTATTCCTGGATTGAGCTGTGTCTCTTGTGAACGATACCCTGTGAATATCTCTAGGCTGTGAAACCTAGATGGAGAGTGCATTTATTTTGCAATGTAAATACTTGGTCTCCTCAAGAAGGATTTATTCATGGTTCCCCATTGAAGATGAACTTTATTCCCCAGCAGTGTTATCACAACCTTCTTCTGGAATATCGACATGACAACAAGCGACTGACTCTTTATTTGAGCAGTTTGATTATTTCTGATTTCTCTATGACAAATGGTGGTCTCTTCATGAGCAGTTTGTCCATCCTCGATGAAATTATTGATTCTCACCTCCAGCAATATCTTCATGATATTTTATGGGTATCTTTGAGAAAACAGCAAGCGGCAGTCTCTTCATGGACAACTTGTATGTTATCAACACTTTCAAAAACAGCAAGCGGCAGTCTCTTCATGGACAACTTGTATGTTATCAACACTTTTAAAAATAGCAAGCGACAGTCTCTTCATGGACAACTTGTATGTTATCAACACTTTTAAAAACAGCAAGCGGCAGTCTCTTCATGGACAACTTGTATGTTATCAACACTTTCAAAAACAGCAAGCGGCAGTCTCTTCATGGACAACTTGTATGTTATCAACACTTTTAAAAACAGCAAGCGACAGTCTCTTCATGGACAACTTGTATGTTATCAACACTTTTAAAAACAGCAAGCGGCAGTCTCTTCATGGACAACTTGTATGTTATCAACACTTTTAAAAACAGAAAGCGGCATTCTCTTCATGGACAACTTGTATGTTATCAACACTTTTAAAAACAGCAAGCGGCAGTCTCTTCATGGACAACTTGTATGTTATCAACACTTTTAAAAACAGCAAGCGGCAGTCTCTTCATGGACAACTTGTATGTTATCAACACTTTTAAAAACAGCAAGCGGTAGTCTCTTCATGGACAACTTGTATGATATCAACACTTTTTTTTGAAAATGGCAAGTGGCAGTCTCTTCATGAGCAGCTTGTACGAAAATGGCAAGTGGCAGCTTCTTCATGAGCAGCTTGTACGTTAGTATTTTTGGGAAGACAGCAAGTGGCAGCTTCTTTATGAGCAGCTTGTGGGTTTTTGGAAACAAGTGGCAGCTTCTTCATGAGCAGCTTGTGTGCTTTGATATTCTTTGAAGATAGCAAGTGGCAGCTTCTTTATGAGCAGCTTGTGGGTTTTTGGCAACAAGTGGCAGCTTCTTCATGAGCAGCTTGTGTGCTTTGATATTCTTTGAAGACAACAAGTGGCAGCTTCTTTATGAGCAGCTTGTGGGTTTTTGGCAACAAGTGGCAGCTTCTTCATGAGCAGCTTGTGTGCTTTAATATTCTTTGAAGACAACAAGTGGCGGTCTCTTCATGAGCAGCTTGTATGTTATTGACACCTTTGAAAAGAAGCAAGTGGCGGCCTCTTTATTTGAGCAGCTTGTGTATCCCCAACAATAATGTCTACTCAACAAACGGCATCCCTTTCGGAAAAGTCCCGTGGGGAAGTTTGTTATTTTATCCTTTTCAAGCGATATCTTGGTTAAAGAAGAAATGTGTTACCGTTCTTGGTAAAATTCAGAAATCAGAGATGTTTACCTCCAGCCACAGTGCTGATGTCAATCATTTTGTTTTCCAGTCACAGTGCTGATGTCAATCATTTTGTTTTCCAGTCTCAGTACTGATGTCCATCATTTCTTTTTCCAGTCTTCGTACTGATGTAAATCATCTCTTTTCCAGTCTCAACACTGATGTAAATCATTCAAGAGTCTCTCATTTGAAGTCTATGACTTTGTTTCCCCATTGGAGTTCCAACCTCTTCCTCTGTGGGATTACTGTATAATGTGCTTGGTTTCTCTAGCATAGTCTGTCTCATATGGCGTCATTCCCCATAAAATTCAAAACATCACATTCATATCATATCGTAAACATAATTGCGGTATCTTAAGGCCAAAAATTGTGTATTCTATATTTAAGTCCCTTCAATCTCGTCGAAATGAAGATCCCAATCTTCATATCTCCAGATAGAAGAAACTTAAATAGGGGCAGCTGTTGTACCCCAATTTTTGACCTAAGATCCCATTTTTATTTTTTGCATTTTTTAAGATAAGTCAAGGTCACGAAATACGGTCGGTTTTAACGTCTCACCTTCGAAGCTTTGACTATGCAGAAATTGTCAAATATTTTGAACATTCTTAGCCTATGTATCACTAACTTCTAATCAAGCACGAAGTGTGTGTTTTTTGTTTCTTTGATTTCATTTGCAGGAAACAGATCTAAATCAAGAGCATCAGGCGTCATGCCTCGATTAGGGTTCAGAATCTCTCAAGCCAGAAGTATGGTTGATTATGGATTCTTGAAGACTGATTCATCAAGGCACAACTGTTGCACACCAAATTTCTCCCCTAATTTTTTCAGTCGCACATTCATACCATATTTTGTCATTTGGTCACAATCATTAGTAAATATCTTCATTCATCATATTTTGCATCATTAGTCGTATTTAAGTTGATCAGAAAAGTCAGTTTAAATCAAAGTTTGCATCGTCTTTCAGTTGTAAAATACCCGGCATTTTGCTTCATGCATTTTTATCTATTTACTCATTTGTTGCATTGCTCCAAGTTGTTTATATGTCAATAATAAAAATATTTTGGTTTTATAGACAAACTGTTAAAAACGATTCAACAATGTGCGAAAATTAGTAGCGAGAAAATATTTCAAGTTTTCACCTTTTTACCGATCATTTTATGAATCTGTGTTTCGCGTAGATTATGACGGTATGCTCGCTTTATTTTTTCGGTACAGTTCGAAGTCTCGTTTTTAACCTTAAACGTCTGTTTAGTCTGATATTTTTATTATTATTTTATTTTTGATTTTTTGACTTCTTGAATATTTTTTTCTTTAATCTTTGTGACATGTAGATTATTTTAATGTGTTCATTTTATTTTTCGGATAAATTTTCGTCCGTTTTTTATCATTTTCGGTCATTTTTGAGTCTTTATTTTTTATTCATAAAATATTCAAAAAAATCATTTTAAATTGAGTTATTTTTTATAATTTCAAGTTTTATTTTATTTTTGTCATTCAGGGACTTTTTTGGTCACAAAAAATATTAATTAGGCTTCGCTTAATTCTCATTGGTCGATAGCATAGTTTGCGGATTGATAGAGATTGAATTCTCATTGGTCGAAAACATGGTTTGCGGATTGATAGAGATTGGATTTATATTGAACGGCTTGGATTTATTTTGAAATCATAATGTTTCTATTCTTTTTCTATTTAAAGGCTTCATTTTTCTTTGCAAAGGGGAAAAAAAAACAAAAACAACAACCAAAAAGTACTTACAGGCAATTATGTTTGACTTGCTCTCTCTCTCTATTACAAAACAAAAATCTTCAATTATCTCTCTTGACCCTTCTCTCTCCTCACGCCCATACACTCATCACTCCCTCTGTCTCAAAAACCTCACTCTCATCCCTGCAACCGGCAGCTTCCTCTGTTCATCATCCATCATCATTCCCTTCACCCTCTCTCCATGAACAACAAGCATAAGCAGTAAACCCACTTTCCGACAATCATCCTCAACATAAACCACATCATAAACAGCCCACCATCCCAATATCCAACTTCCTTCTATACATCCATCACCATTATCTAACACCAATAACAATCTTGTTGGAACCATACCATACCAACTTCCTCCTAATCTCCAACGTTTAAATTTTGCTCATAATAACTTAACCGGGACACTCCCTTACTCTATTTTCTAACCTCACCTCTCTTACTCACCTGAATCTCAATCACAATCAGCTCCAGCAACCACTCAATCTCAACTTTCTTAATCTTTCTACCCTCTCCAAATTAGACCTCTCTTTCAATTCTTTGACAGGCGACCTCCCTCCAACTATGAGCTCACTTTCAGGCGTTACCACCATGTATCTGCAAAACAACCAGTTTACCGGCACTATTGACATTCTTGCTAATCTGACCCTCAATAGTTTGAATGTAGAAAACAATAATTTCACAGGTTGGATTCTGGAGCGGTTGAAAAACATAGACGACCTTCAGACGGGTGGTAATGCGTGGAGCTCAGGACCTGCACCACCCCCTCCTCCTGGGACGCCTCCAATACCTAAAAGCAAACCCAATCCGCTGTCAACTCCCTCCAATCCGTTGCTTAACAATTTCAGATCGCCACTGCATCTCCAGCCGTGTGAACCTCCGGCAACCAGCGACTAGCTCCTCTTTGTTTTCCTTCATATTTTCCGTTCAGCAACAACACTTCCTCTCTCCGACCTCACTTCCGCGAACTGCATCAAACACTGACTTCCACGGACCATCAAACCCGAAGTCACCCTCCCGCAATCGCACCGTTACTTCTTGCAACACCACCCACTTTTGCTTCCAGATCCACCAACAACCGCCACTATGCGCATCCTTCACCAGCGCAGATCTCCACCTCCGATAGCCAACACTTACGAAATCGCAACGCAGCCACCGCGCCCCTGTCCGCATTCTAACGAACTGAACAACAACACCAACTCTCTCCAACGAAGCCTTTCTACCACTCCGCGCTGTCATCAGATGAAAGGAAAAGAAATTGTGATAGATGATGATTATGAAAAGAAGAATACACGATTGAATAGAGGGATAATGTGGTATTTGTTTTATTTTTCTTTTAATTGCTTTATTATTGATTAAGTCACATTAAATCTGTCTTTTTAAAATTTATTTTAATCCTACGTGCCATGTGTCGGGACTTAAGTGGATGGTTTTCTTGTTGTTTGAAAACAAAAGATTGAAAAAAAACCAGTAAAGGTAGCAGTGCCCAAAAAAAAAATATATAAAAAATATATAGTAAATCTTATATTTAGATTTAGGTTAGTATTAATTTAGAATTTTGTTTAATTAGTTTAGATTTATTTTATAACTTTAAAATATTTAGAATCATAATTAATAACTTTAGAATTTTATTTTGTTTTAGTTTTATTTTATAACTTTAGAATTTTATTTCATTTAGTAAATTTTAGAATTTTTATTTGTTTTAGTTTAGTTTAATAATTTTAGAATTTTATTTGATTTTATTTAAGCTAACTTTAGAATTTTATTTGTTTAGTTTTAGTTTAGTGATTTTAGAATTTTTATTTGATTTTATTTAAGTTAACTTTAGAATTTTAGTTGTTAGTTTTAGTTTAGGAACTTTAGAACTTTATTTGATTTAGAATTAGTTTAATAAGTTTAGAATTTTAGTTGTTTAGAATTAGTTTAATATTCTTTTAGAATTTTATTTGATTTAGATTTAGTTTAGTAACTTTGGAGCTTTTTTAGATTAGCAACTTTAGAATTAATTTAGTTTAGACCTAATTCAGTAATATTAGAGTGTTAATTTATTTTAGATTTAATTTAATAAATTTCAAATTTTAGTTAGTAACTTTAGAATTTTAATTTAGTTTTAGTTAATAACTTCAAAATTTTATTTAATTAGACACTTTAGAATTTAGGTTTAGTTTACTTAGTAACCTTAGAATTTCAAATTAGTTTAGATAATTTTTTAATTACACTTTTCTTTTATTCATGATTCTTCTTTGTCCATTCATTTAGTTTCTTACAATTATCTTGTTATCTACCTTGTTCGTTTCTCGTGGATTTTAATTATTTATGATTTCTTACTCGAATATTAGATCTACCTGCTTATGATTAAATCCAAGGGAAATATTTTAACTCAGTTGACTTCACGTCATCAAATACATCTTCTACAATCGTGCGAATAGCCTCATTCATGTTTTGCTTGCTTACTATTTTTCCAAACTTAAGACAATTTTCCCAAAAGACTCTGTTTTCAAACATACACTCTTTTAAACCAAAACTTCGACACGCGGTCGTCGCATCTTCAAAATCTCTCCAACACCGATTCTTAGCCAAACGAACCATTTTAATCAAACAAACAATTTTAACCAAAAACAGATATTTCAAAAGGTTCCTGCGGAGTACCGCAGATGCATTGGGTGCTAATACCTTCCCATTGTATAACCAACCCCCGAACTCTCGATCTCTTTCAAAAACGCATTGTATTTTATTACTTTTAAGTATTATTTTACATTGCATACTTTAGGGTTTTATTTCGCTCTTTCCCCTTTTCCCTTGGAAATAATAAAGCGCGGTGGCGACTCTTGCTTTTGTGAGTCAAGTTAATTAATAGCTTGATCTCCGATTTTCACCGCTACATTAGTAAGTAGGTAGTACCATTGTTGGAGTTTTAAGGGTCTATTCGAAAGGGACGTACGGTCACTAAAGCAATGTTAGGACGCCTTAGTAGTAACCCTAATGTCTTAGATCAATTATTCGAGGCAACAATATCCGAGGCAACCATTCCGAGGCAACTTTGATTTTTGAGACAAAAGGGCGACAACTAAAACATCATATACTCAATGACTGTTTACCGAAGGCAACCGAAGTGGGAGTGTACCCTAGGAGTGCGCATGTGCGAGTGATTCAATTTAAAATTATTATCTTTGCACATTTTAGGGTTATCTAATTGTTTTAAAGTTAATCATACATTCTTGTCATGCATCCCTATTATTCATACATCTAACAGTTTAATATTTGTAGAATTTAAAGTGTGGAAAGTAAAGCTAAACTATTACAAGGCTTCGGGTATTTACATAGCAAAAAACAAACCCTTAAAAAATAAAGCGATAAATGAAAATAAAAGACCTAATTAAACTATTACAACTTGTGAGAAATTACATTAATAGGACAAAAATAAATGATAAAGCGCGCGCGAGGAAATTTAGATCGGGAGAGAACTAGGGTTTTGACCCTTTCTAACCTAATTGAAGGCAAAATTGTTTTGTTGTTTTTAATATTTTTTAAAGAAAAGAATTAGGGTTCTTTAAATTAAATACAAAATTAATTAGTTAATTAAATTAATTAATGAAAATAAATAAATGGCCTATTTTTTGTATTTTTTGTTATTTTTTAAAAAAAGAAAAGAGAATTAAATTTAGACAAAACCCTAATTTCTAATTGTTTTTAATTTATTTACAAAATAATTAAGTTACCCTATAAATTAAATAAACTAATTTAATTAATTAATTTTTTGATAAAAAATTAAATCTAAACCTAATTTGGTGAAAAACATTATTTTTGTGATTTTTTTATAAAAAGAATTATTTATTTTGTAAGTAAATAAAAATAAGTAGGTTAATTGAGAGAGAAAAAATAAAAGATAGAAGGAAGAATTGGGCCTGAAATTGGTGATTTGGAGGGTGTAAACAGCAGCTTCTGGGCCCAATAGAACTTGATCCACATTTGACTTCCATGCTCTCATGTGCTGCATTGACTGGGGTGTACCATGGACACCACATCATGGCCATCAGATCTGGCCTCCTGGGCATTTGGCAGGTTGGATGATTAAGTCACATGGTGGTCTTTGGTCTTTGTGTGCATGCTGGATCATGAAAAAACAAATTATATGAAATAAAGGGGGACCTGGGATTCGAACCTAGGCCCCAAAGCACTTTTCACCTGCACCAATGCCAGCTGAGCTACATGTTCTATTTGTATATAGAATAAATAATAATGATAATATATAATATATGCGCGTTAATGGAAAAAGAGCGCCAGAATTCAAATGACCCAATAGAAGGGTGCCACGCAGGTCATCCCCAACCCTGCTCCGTTGGTAAAAGTTAAAAACTTTTACCTACGGATATTAGTTCGTCGCTACATCCCTTTAATTTCTCAAAATCAAGCATGAGCAAGATGAATAAGAACTAAGGCCATGAAACAATTCGTCTGGACCTGCTGAATATCATGATGCCTTTTTTATGGGCCAATTTTTCCTGCACACAAAATTCCCAAATCGAAGCTACAAACCCTAACAATGGTGAAATCTCATACAGTCCAGAAAAATGCAATTAAACATGTCAGATAGCTTGCAAATGTGATGGTGAACAAGAATATACCATTATTTCATGCTATAGATTCCAGAATTATGCAAATCGATTTCAAAAATATATCAAAGTCGTGGCTGACTTACAGTGAGTTTCAGGACCTGAAAATGCTTGTTCTTGATTGGTTTAGGTTCCTTGTGATCCCAGGAAGCGATTGGGATGGTCAAAGAGTCTTGTAGTTTCCTGGAACTATGAATTCGAATTACCACTTTTCTTTGTTTTTTGCAAGTTTGCTCTGACCTTATGCGCCTCTCTCTAGCCTTGTTTTAGGCCTGCACATGTTCAATATATATCAAGGATTGGATTAGGGTTCAAAACTTGATCTCAATATTCCTCCATCATTGCTTTTGATCTTGATTTGATTCCTTTTAATATCTTTCTAAAAATAGCCAAAAGCATCTTTTTGTGCACACCAAGCCTTTACACGAATTCAATCTCATGCTAGCTGGATATAGGACCTGAAACATGTGCAAAATCTTGAGTTTTCAATGCATTGGATTTTTCTATGATTTGTTTTGATTAAAATTGATTTAATTCAAATAAAAATCAAAATAAATAATAAAAACAAGATAATGACAAGTGGCAAGGGCTAGGGCTAGGGATCGTGGACCATGTTTCCAACTCAAAACAAGTGCAAAAGATTGGGCCCATTTGGCAAAAATTGCAATTTGAGGCATAGTTGACTTTTGACAATTTTGCAAAAAGGGTCAACTTCACCAATGCATAACTTCCTCAATTTTGACTCTTTGAAGGTGTTCTTGGACTTTTTAGAAATATTGAGATGTCCTCTAAGAAACCCTTTTGGTATTATCTCAATTTGGTATTCCATGTTCATGTATGAAGCTTTGACAAAAAAGATGTTTTCGTTGACTTATCAAAATGACCTATAATGTCCAAATTCATAACTTCTTGTGGGTGCATAGTTTGAACTTGGGAGATGAAGATGGATTGTAGGGAATTGCATCCTCTTCAAAATTAGCTTTTGATGGGTCATTTCTCATAAAGTATGAGAAAGTTATGCTTGGTCAAAGTTGAGTTGACTTTTCCTACAAAACCCTAATTTAGCAACTTTTGGTTCTTGATGAATTATGGGCAATCCTTGATGAATCATGATCAACCCTTGATCAAATGATGAATAATACTTCAAAATTAGGATGTTGACCAAAAATATTGAAGTTTGACTGTATGTGGGCCACAGTTGACTTTTGCCCTAGCACAGTCAATTTTCAGGCCTTTGAGCAATTGACTGAGCAAACTTCCTCTGTAAGGCTTGAAACTTGACATGGATTATCTTGAGAACATATTAGGACAATGGTGAGCACTTGGAGTCCCTTGGACTCAAGTATCTTGATATAACATGAAACCCAATTTGAGGTAGATTGTCTTAGGAGAGAGCTTGTCTGGCCAACCCTTGGACTTCCGTGAGCAACTTGAAGATTTTACTTGAAATGTTTTGAGAAATATGGGAGGGAAAATTTTGGGGTACAACAGCTGCCCCTGTTCAATCTTCTTAAACCTGAAGATTTAGATTGGCTTGTCTGCCTTTCGTGATTTGAAGGTGGAAGATGATTAAACACTAAAGTGCCCAGAAATTTGCACTCGCATGAAGTGGTACTCGACTTGTGATATTGAGAATGGGCTTAAAGATACCATTCGGAGATTGATGACGGGAGATGGGCTTAAAGATGCCATCCGAAGGAGTGTCAATCGCATAAGAGATTCCTTAGTGATAACTTGTATACTTGTTGTTGAGGAAGATTCCGCTGGGGAATGTTGATCTTTGTTGAGAAAAATAGAATTTTAGGAGCTTCGGTCGTCCGTCATTCTACTGGTGAATCGTCTCTGTTCTTGAGAAAAGTTGAATTTTAGGAGCTTCGGTCGTCCGTTATTCTACTGGGGAATCTCCTCTTAGTTGAAGAGGTGAGAATTAACTACTATATGGTCGTGATCCATGCTTCATAGTGATCTAGGATTTATAGTGACTTTACTGGGGAGATGAGATCAAACTTGCTATCTGGTCGTAATCCAGGCTTCGCAATTTCTCAATTCTTATATGGTCGTAATCCAGGCTTCAGAAGGAATCAAGTTGTTATCCGGTCGCCTTTGGGCTTCAACTTGAATTTAGGGCACACTAATATCCGGTCGATCTCCGGGCTTCTTAGTAATTGTCCAGGTAAACTGCTATTTGGTCAGAATTCAAGCTTCACAATGTCTTGTACTGTTATCTGGTCGAAATCTAGGCTTCAATCCTTTTATCGTTATCTGGTCGTAATCCAGGCTTCACGATGCTTTGTACCATTATCTGGTCAAATCCAGGCTTCATGGTGTCCTGTACTGCTATCTGGTCGTAATCCAGGCTTTACAATACCTTACTTCTTATTTGGTCGAAATCCAGGCTTCAGGAGAAATCAAGTGGTTATCTGGTCGCATCTGGGCTTCGCTTTGACTGTTGGGCCTACTAATATCCGGTCGAATCTGGGCTTCATGGTAATTGGCCGGGTAAACTGCTATTTGGTCGTAATCCAAGCTTCAGTGTCCCTCACTGTTATTTGGTCGTAATCCAGGCTTCAGTGTCTTTTACCGCTGTCTGGTCGTAATCTAGGCTTCACAATGTATCATACCATTATCTGGTCGAATCCAGGCTTCATGGTGTTAGGAGAAATCAAGATATTATCCGGTCGAATCCGGGCTTCATAACTTGTATTAAAGATATACCACTATCTGGTCGTAATCCAGGCTTCGTAGTATTCTTGGTTGCTACCTGGTCGTAATCCAGGCTTCACAATGTCTTCTACCATTATCTGGTTGTAATCCAGGCTTCATGGTCTGGTATTACTATCTGGTCGTAATCCAGGCTTCACAATAACTTGCTGAGCTGTTATTCGGTCGTAGTCCGGGCTTCACGGCTTGTGTTTATGATATACCACTATCTGGTCAAATCCAGGCTTCATGGTGTTTGCTGAGCTGCTATCCGGCCGTAATCCGGGCTTCACGGCTTGTTGGGGATTAAACTATTATCCGGTCGAATCCGGGCTTCATAGCTTGCTTTTAAGAGATACCACTATCTGGGTGTAATCCAGGCTTTGCGATATTCTGATACTGTTATCTGGTCATAATCCGGGCTTCACAATATGCTGGAGAGATCAAGATATTATCCGGTCTCCCCCGGGCTTCATAGCTTGAACTTTGTGAGAATTTTATGGTACCCTTCCTGAAAGGTAAAGGTTAGATGTATGTAATGCATGATATGTATCAAGCAATGATGTTCTCAAAATAAATGATACGGTGTTGTATGACGTGTATGCACATGTCATGATGTATGGACATGCAATGTTTTATGATATTCTCTAACTGGGGAAAATAAATCCTGGACTGCATGCTGGAGAACGAAAGAGTTTCATTCGCTGGGGATAACGACCAAAGATGATTGGGAGAATAATCTTGTTGGAGAATATATTGGTGAGAGAATGACTCTATGGGGAAGAGATGCTCTGCTGAGGATTTGCTGACTTTGGAGAAATACCCTCGGCTATGGATGAATTATCATTGCTGGCGATGATGAACTCTGTTGGGGGTTGAGTTTCCGTTTGTGAAAGAAATGAACTCCGCTGGGAATGATCTTTTAGTGGCGACTTCACTGGGGATAATCTTCCAGACTCTACTAGGGATAATCTTCCAGTGATGGTGATAGATAAACTCTGCTTGGGGAGAATCTTACTGACTCATTTGCGGTTGCGAGCCTCAGCTGGGGAGAATTAACACCATTGTCCTTTTCTTACTCTACGGGGAGTGAATATATTTTTCTAGTCACATTCTTCAGTTAGGTCTATCCCTGTACCTGGTGATTAGAGCAACTGTAAGGTTTAGACATTTCTGTTTGTCTCTGTTTCTGAGATTACGAGTAATCGTCTTTTGTTTCGCATGTAAATATTTATGAGCAGCAATTATTGTAAAATGCATATATCAAAAATGAACATTGGACGTTTTTGCAAAACAAAACAGAAAAAGGAAAACAATTTTAAATTTCTTTGTGAAAATGAATTGTATTGATTTTGAATTTGGCCTGTAAATAGGCGTTTTTGTACAAGAGGTTGACGTCCTAGTAAGAGAACGCCGCTGAATGATAGAATTTACACAGTTTGTAAAAAACAAAGAAAAACAGCTATGTGAACAATCCCACTGGGTTCCACCTCTGCTATTGCCTTTATATCTTCAAGCATTTCATCACTTTGCTACTTGGTTGAAGGTAGATCAGATTGATTAGTGTCGTCCGAGCTTGATAGTTGATACTGAAGTATGGCTGCAAGATGATCCAATGAGACATAGTGTTACGCTTTGATCCCTAATTTTGCCTGGACCGCCCTTTCGGGTTTTCAGTCCACCGGGATACCCTTTTTTTCCCAAGCCGCCTTTTCAGGTTTTCGACTTGCCGGGTGTACAGATCTTTTTCATTTTCATCCCTTATTTTTTCCCGAACCCTTTTGGTTCGTCGGGAAGCACTTATTTTTGCCTAGGCCAGTCAACCTAGTGGGTCTTTGATTAGGCGTAGTATTTTTTCACTATGTCTGCATTGACGGGGTGAGGAAGGTCGTCACCATCCATGGTGGTTAGAATCATAGCTCCTCCCGAGAAAATGTTCTTAACCACAAATGGCCCTTCGTACGTAGGGGTCCATTTTCCCCTGGGATCACCTTGAGGTAGTATGATGTGTTTGATTACCAGATCTCCGACTTGATATTCCTGTCGTCTAAGTTTCTTGTTAAATGCCTTGATCATCTGCTTTTGATATGTCTGACCATGAAAAATAGCAGTAAATCTTTTCTCGTCGATTAAGTTCAGTTGATCAAGCCGGGTCTGAATCCAATCGTCCTCGCTCAAACTTGCGTCCTTCATGATCCGAAGAGAGGGTATCTGGACCTCAATGGGTAAGACTGCCTCCATGCCATATACCAAGGAATAGGGTGTTGCCCCTGTTGACGTCCGCGCTGAGGTACGGTACCCTTGAAGAGCGAATGGTAACATCTCATGCCAATATTTGTATGTCACCGTCATCTTCTGCACAATCTTCTTGATGTTCTTGTTAGCCGCTTCAACAGCCCCATTCATATTCGGCTAGTAGGGATAAGAGTTTTGATGTTGTATCTTGAACTGCTTGCAGAGCTCGGTGATCATTGTGTTGTTGAGGTTTGTACTATTGTCCGTAATGATCCTCTCTGGTACACCATATCGATAGATCAGATTGTGTCGAATGAATCGTGCCACAACATTCTTGGTTACTGTAGCAAAGGAAGATGCTTCAACCCACTTTATAAAGTAATCAATAGCTGCCAGAATGAAACGATGCCCGTTAGACGCAGTAGGTCTGATCTCGCCGATCATGTCGATGCCCCATATTGCAAAAGGCCAAGGTGTTGTCAAGACATTCAGGGGAACTAGAGGTATATGTACTTTATCAGCATAGACTTGGCACTTATGACAGGTCCGAGAATGCTGATAACAATCGGCTTCCATGGTAGACCAATAATATCCTGCCCGAAGGATTTTCTTCGCCATAGTATGTCCACTGGAATGAGTCCCAAAATTACCTTCATGTAATTCTATCATAATCCTTTCTGCCTCGTTCTTATCCACACATTGCAGTAAGGTGGAATCATGGTTACGCTTTTAAAGAATACCATTACTGATGAAGAACTTCACAGCAAACCTCCTCAGAAACTTCTTGTCATTAACAGATGCACCCTCGGGGTATTCCTGAGCCTCAAGATACCTCTTCACCTCGTGAAACCAGGGTTTATCTGCTACCTCTTCAGTCTCAATGTCACAGCAGTGTGCATGTTTGTCCAACATCTCAATGGTAATCCAGGGAGCCTCATTGTCCCACCTGATCTTGAACATAGAAGACATAGTAGCTAGCGCGCCCGCTAACTGATTCTCTTCCTCGGGGAAGTGTTCAAAGGTTATCTCCTCGAAGTGTGGAAGCAACGTCAATACATACTCTTTGTAAGGAATAAGATTTGGGTGTTTCGTATCCCACTCGCCTTTGATCTGACTGATCACGAGAGCAGAATCTCTGAATACACTTAAGAACTTAACCCTTAGGTCAATAGCTGCACATAGGACCATGATGCATGCTTCATACTCCTCCATGTTGTTGGTGCAATTAAAACATAATCGGGCGGTGAACGGAGTATGACAGCCTTCAGGAGATATGATCACAGCGCCAATTCCATTACCCAAAGCGTTTGAAGCTCCATCAAAGTACATAGACCATCAGGATCCCTCCTCAGGTCCTTCATCTGGTCCAGGTTCTCACAGTCGGTCACCAACATGATGCTTTCATCCGGAAACTTGAAATTCATAGACTGGTAATCATCAACAGCCTGATGCGCCAAATGATCTGCCAACACACTTCCCTTGATTGTTTTTTGGTCGTGTATTGGATGTCATACTCAGTCAAGATCATTTGCCATCTTGATATTCTTTCGGACAATGCAGGCTTTTCGAAGATATACTTGATTGGATCCATCTTTGGTATTAATAGAGTAGTGTGAGTCAGCATATACTGTCTCAGCCGGTGAGCAGCCCATGCCAAAGCGCAACAAGTTTTCTCGAGCAGTGAGTATCGGGTCTCACAGTCGGTAAACTTTTTGCTAAGGTAGTAAATAGCATGCTCTCTTCGGCCAGACTCGTCATGCTGCCCCAGCATGCACCCCATTGAATTATCGAGTACTATCAAGTATAAGATCAAAGGTCTTCCTTCAACATGAGGCATCAGAATAGGTGGCTTTTGGAGATATTCCTTGATCCTTTCGATGGCGGCCTGACACTCATCATTCCATTTTACCACTTGATCTTTCTTCAGTAGCTTGAAGATTGGCTCACAAGTAGCAGTTAGGTGTGAAATGAATCGGGCAATGTAGTTCAGTTGTCCCAAAAAGCCTCTGACTTCTTTTTCTGTTTGGGGAGCTGGCATCTCCTGTATAGCCTTCACCTTTGCGGGGTCCACCTGAATACCTTTATCACTAACGACGAAACCCGGCAGCTTACCAGACCTTACCCCGAAGGTGCACTTGTTCGGGTTTAACCTCAGCTTGTACAACTTCAACCTGTCAAATAGCTTCTGAAGATGGTCAAGATGTTCTTCTTCAGACTGGGACCTTGCAATCATGTCGTCAACGTATACCTCAATCTCATGATGAATCATGTCGTGGAACAAAGCGAGCATGGCGCGTTGATATGTTGCCCCATCATTCTTCAATCCGAACGGCATGACTTTGTAGCAAAAGGTACCCCACTGTGTAACAAATGTTGTCTTTTCCATATCTCCGGGAGCCATATTAATCTGATTGTAACTAGAAAAACCATCCATAAAGGAGAAGACCTTATGTTGTGCGGTGTTGTCGACTAGAACATCAATGTGAGGCAGAGGGAAATCATCCTTGGGGCTCGCCCTGTTCAAATCTCTATATTCTACACACATTTGAACCTTACCATCTTTCTTCGGCACCGGAACCACGTTGGCAACCCACTGTGGGTAAGAAGTAACAGCTAGAAAACTGGCATCAAACTGTTTCATAACCTCAGCTTTGATTTTCTCAGACATCTCTGGGTGCATTCGGCGAACCTTCTGCTTCACTGGAGGACAGTCTTCTTTGGTTGGCAGGCGGTGAACCATAATATCAGTATCCAACCCAGGCATATCTTTATAAGACCAGGCAAAGATATCAGCATAGTCACACAACATCTGTATCAAACCGTTGCTTGACACTAGGCTCCAGATCTGCACCTATCTTGACCTCTTTCTTGTCTTCTTTTGTACCCAGATTTACTGTTTCTACTGGCTCTTCATGCGGCTGTATGACCCTCTCTTCCTGAAGTAACAGTCCAGCAAGTTCCCCAGGCACTTCAAAATCATCCTCACCTTCGTCCTCGGCTTGGTTGATCGGACTTTCAAAGTCATTACTGGAAGTAGCAGAGTCGTTATCAGTGGGATCCAGAGTAAATGTGGACCTGTATTATGATATGTGAGTGTGTGTAAGACAAATAGCTGTTTTGATAAAGTGCAAGACAGAAAAGAAAAACAAGGAGCGCAAAATTTGTAATGCAAGAAAAAAACGTCCAATGCTTTATTGATGATATATGGAAACGACATATAATAAGCCCTTACAAACAAAGCCACAGTGTCTCGGGCAAGGCACCGGGCCGTAAAAGTTTCAAATTGTCTATTACAAGTCTCGAAACAAAAGTCTATTACTGTATAATAAAAGAAACGGGCACGAAGTCCTTCGCCATCTAATTGTTCAAGCCACTGTCTATAGTCAGGTAAATCCAGCTGTCGAAATCTGACTCTTCATCATCATCTTCAATTGCATTCACTCCCGAATTACTGATATGCAGGGAAGGTCTTCCAATTTGCGCACGCCGAACAGCCCTTTGAGCTTCTGCAGTAAAACCCAAACAAAACTTGTCAGTCTTGTGTGCAAAGTCAGGGAGTTGTCCCTAATTCGCGCACCCACCTTTTTCAATAACAACCCTGGCATCCTTGAGGGAAGCCATCATCATTGGAAATTCTTCAGCAACAGTTTCAGTCGACGCCAAAGTCTGGGGAACTTCTTCAAAGTTCTGACACGGGGTTTCAATGAACTCCCCATCCATCTCCACATACCGAAAGGAATTAAGATGACTTACCATATATTCCCCCTCACCCTGCACCGTAACAATCTTCCCCTTTACTGGATACTTTAACATCTGAATGAGCGTAGAAGTTACTGCCCCAGCTTTATGAATCCATGGGTGACCCAACAAGCAAGAATAAGATGGTTGAATGTCCATCACATAGAATGTAGATGCAAAAATATGGGAACCGGCCTTAACAGGGACATCCACCTCTTCATGTACCATCCTTTTGGACCCGTCAAAGGCCCTAACCACAATATTACTTGGCTTCAGAACAAACCCTTCACAATCCAACCGATCTAATGCTTTCTTGGGTAGAACATTTAAGGAAGACCCAATATCCACCAGCACGTGGGCCAAAGTAGTGCCCATGCACTCGGTTGAGACGTGCAGAGTGTAAGTCTAAGAGTGCCTAAGAGGGGGGTGAATTAGGTATATAAAAATTTATTCGGTTTTATGAGAATACTTGTAGTAATTTGTGGTTAAGTGTTTGAAGGTTTTTGACTATATCTTATCTTTTCTTGATTATGGTGATGAAAACGATAAAAGCGGAAAAGTAAAGAACACGGCGATATATCCTTGTTCCCCTCACAATCCGAGAGTACTCCAGTCCCCTTTCCAACACAAAAGAGATTTCACTATAGTTTAGAATGATTGTACAGCCTATGCTTACTATCTAACCTATAGGGTGACCAAAGGTTCTTAACACCTTTAAGGTCAAACAAACACTAATGTGAATGAAGAACAATCCTCTTCAAATCACAACACTTACTTCCAACAATTCTGGATAGTAAGGGAATACTTCCTTTTTGTAATACAATGATTTATTTGAAAGAGATGGAGAGCACTACCAATCTTTGATTGATCTTCTTCTTCAAGAAAGAAACAATTCTCAAGCAATGATTATAAATGTTCACAATGAATGTATGAAACTTGTAATGATTTCTTAATGAAAATGTATATGGCAAGTTTCACAAAATTTATGATTTGTAAGAACACTTGAAAGTTTGTAAGAATGTGCAAATTTGAATGATGAAAATTATTAATTGAAGAAGGTAATTTGAATTTGAAAATCTGCACAATTTATAATGTCACAAATACCTCTTCATTCATGCCATTTGATATGAAAAGATGCAATGCAATCATGAAAGAATACCATTTGAATTATGTTCAAAAAACAAAAGAAAATCTGTACTGGTTCACTGAGAACCGGTTCTGACCCAGGAAGAACCCGGTTCCTAGTGAACGTTATAACCCAGAATTCAAAAATAACACGCAGGAACCGGTTCCCCTATAGGTACAACCCGGTTCCTGGTACAAATTCCAGGGAAGTGATTTTTGAACAAGTTTGGAACTCGGTTCCCTGTTAGGTAGGAACCGGTTCCTGAAAGTTTATTTTCAAAAAATCCTTTTGAAAAAGATTTCAAACATAGTTTTTCTTATTGTTAAAAATGTGGGATATGTATATGATTATGAATGCATATTTGTGAACATCTATATTCAAGTTTAAGAATTATTTATACCTTTTGACATTTGTTGTTTCTTTAATAATTCTTCTTCTAATCTTCAAGACTTGTAACAAGGTTTTATATGATATTGATAAACTTTTTGCACATCCTTTGAATGTTGATATCCATGTTGTCTTCATCAAAACCAATGCTTTAAACATGACTTGAGAAGCTTGCAATTACATTCTCCCCCTTTTTGATGATGACAACCATGTCTTGAAAACAATTCTTGAAATGTTTATGTTGTTTTGTGTAGCAAAAATGTTAAGCAAATGCAAGGCTCCCCCTAAATTGTATCTCCCCCTAAGTCCATGATTCTTTGAATTTTGGAGTGAGTTTTATGATAGTTATTTTGGCCTGCAATTTCTTTGAAACAAAACAACACATATGCATATTCTTCTCCCCCTTTGTTAACATAAAAAAGGATGGGGAAAAAGAGTGAAACAAATTCATTTAAAAAACACAAATAATTTTAAACACAACCACACACTAAAACACGAACATAACGAATTGTACGATACAACATATAACAACGAAACATAAGAAACCTAAACATCACGAAACATAAGATGGAACATTGTCTAGACATAACAAAGTAAAACACGAAAATGAAAGAAATGACATAGAAATTAAAAGTAAGTCTTTAGTCTTCATCCTCATTCATCTCATCACCATCATCTTTAATTCCATTTTCACTACCACTTCCACTTCCGGATTCCTCTTCCTCTTGAACTTCTTTTCTATCAAGGTGATCAAGAATAAGCTTTTGAGTTCTTTGGACATTGCGTAGTTGTCGCCGTGCGGAAGCATTTTCTTGTTGGAGCACATCAAAGTGATCATCCACATGTCTTTGGAAGATGGTCATTTGATTAAACAACATGTCTATGGTGTAGCCGCCTTCGGGAGGTTGAGCAACATAGTGGACAGTTGGTTCGAAATCCTCTTTGTAGTGAAAGTGACCTCTTGCATCAAGAATGATTATGTTGTTCTTACGAGAGGTTGCATCTGTAATAGCCTCCTTATCTCCTTGAATTCTTGTTGTACAATGTCTTCTTGATTTTCCGGTGATTTCACAACTTGATCATTTGAAAGTTCTTCCGTGGGTAAATCTTCGTCGGATTTCTCGTCAAACTTACCGAGATTGTCTTTGTCATTGTTAAGAACAAAACACTTGCATCCAAAAATGTGGAAGTGAGCAATATTGGGCTTTCTTCCTTTGAAGAGTTCATATGGAGTCTTCTTTATTATAGGTCTAATGATAACTCGATTTCCAACATAACATGCCGTACTAACCGCATCCGCCCAAAAATATTTAGGAAGATTTGCATCACTAAGCATTGTTCTTGCAAGTTCCACTAGAAACCTATTCTTTCTTTCAACTACTCCATTTTGTTGTGGAGTTCTAGGTGCTGAAAAATTATGAGAGATACCATGTTCTTCACAAAATTCTTCAAATTGTGCATTTTGGAATTCTTCACCATGATCACTTCTTATGGATACAATCTTTAGTGATTTTTCATTTTGGATTTGCTTAGCATACTTCTTAAAAGCTTTAAAGGCATCACTTTTCTGCACAAGAAACAAAGTCCAAGAATATCTAGAAAAATCATCAACAATAACTAAAGCATAAATGTTACCTCCAAAGCTTCTTATTCTAGATGGACCAAAAAGATCCATGCAACAATTGAAGTGGTCTTGTTGTTGAAACCAAATTCTTTGGTTTGAAAGTTGATTTGGCATGTTTGCCCTTTTGGCATGCACTACATAATTTGTATTTGATGAACTTCATCTTTGGTAGACCAATAACTAAGTCATGCTTAACCAATTTGTTCAAGTGCTCCATGTGAATGTGAGCAATCCTCTTGTGCCATAACCAAGTGTCATTGTTGTTTACCATAAGACATTGTACCTTCATAGACAAATCATCTAAAGTAATCATAAAAATATTGTTAGATCTTATACCTTTGAGTTTTACCTCATTGGTTGCCTCATCCATAATAAGGCATTCTTCTTTGTTGAATTTGATCTTGAACCCTCTATGGCAAAGTTGACTTATGCTAAGAAGGTTGTGCTTTAATCCTTCAACATAGAGAACATCCTCAATTTGAATGGATGGAGGTGTGCCAACTATTCCAACGCCAAGTATCTTTCCTTTGGTGTTGTCTCCATAGGTGACATACCCTTTGGCTTTATGTACTAGATATGAAAATTGGTGTACATCTCCTGTCATATGCTTTGAACATCCACTATCAAGATACCAAACATTTTATGTGGATTTCAAGCATACCTACAAAAACAAATTATTTCTTGTTAGGTACCCAAGTTGCCTTGGGTCCTTCATAGTTAGTTCCCTTTTTCACCCATACATAATGTCCACTAGCCATACTGAAATTTCTAATATAGCATGCATTGGGTGTGTGTCCAATAATACCACAGTAAAAACAGTTTGGAACAAATTTGCTCTTGTATCTAGGAATTTGTTTTCTTTTAGATACATTAGCCTTTTTCTTTTGATGATTATGAACAACTTGCTTCTTTTCTACTTTCTTGGGATTGGAACTATTACTAGCCTTTACAAAAACAGTGGGATTGTTACTTGGTTTCTTAGTATTCACATAACCAAGACCTCTTTTATCATTTGGATAACGTTGTTGGCTTAGTAATCCTTCCAATCCTATTTGTCCTTTTTCATATCGTTCAATGACTCTTTTCAATTGAACAATTTGAAAGACATTTGATTCACACTTGGAGCATGCAAAGTTTTCCTTTTCTTTAATAAAATTTTGTTTTTGAAGATCAAAATCTTTAGTCATGGTGTCAATTTTTTCTAGACAAATTAGAAGTTCTTTTTCTTGTTTTGACACCTTTTTGTATAAACTTTTGCATTCTTTCAAGAGTTCATCAATTTCACCTTGAACATCATCATCAAAAAGATTAAATTCATTACTAACCTCTTCTTCATCGTCGTAGTGATGCGATGCCATTAAGGCCAAGTTTTCACATTCGTCGCTTTCCGATTCCAATGAACTGCTCATATCATTATCTTCCCATGCTATGTAGGCTTTCTTTTGTTTTGAGTCCTTTCCTTTGAATCCATTTTTCTTTGGGAGATTTGGACAGTTTGGCTTGATGTGTCCTTGCTTTCCACATTCATAACATGAGACATCTTGTGTTGATGTGGAGGCTTCTTTATCTTTATGCTTATAAAATTTCTTTCTTTTGACAAAGTTAGCATTATGAAGATTATTTTTATGACCAAAATATTTTACTAACCTTTTTACAAGAAGCAAAAAGTTTTCATCTTCCTCCGATGCATCTTTATCTTGACTTTCTTTTGAATCAACTTTCGAAGCAATGCCTTTGGATTTCTTCTCATGATTCTCATGTTTTTCAAGCCTTCCAAGTTCCGTCTCATATTCTTGAAGCTTTCCGAAAAGGGTTGCGGAAGTCATAGTTGCTAGGCTTTTCTTTTCGGATATTTCTGTCACTTTTGGTTGCCATTCCCTAGTTAAAGACCTAAGCACTTTAAGATTTAATTCATCGTTAGTTAAAGTCTTACCGAGTGCCTTCAAATGGTTTGTCAAGTGAACGAATCTCTTTTGCAAGTCAAGGATGGATTCTCTGGGCAGCATTCTGAATAATTCATATTCTTGACTCAAAGTGTTCAATCTAGACATTTTGACTTCGGCGGTTCCTTCATGAGTTTCTACAAGAGTATCCCAAATTTCCTTTGCCGTTGTACATGCCGATACTCGGAAAAATTCTTCCATACTAAGAGCACTTTGGAGAATATTGATTGCCTTTTTGTCAAAGAGAACCTTTTTCTTGTCATCGTCATCCCATGATGCTTTAGGCTTTGATGACCCAACACCATTGACAACACACACCGGAGTAAATGGACCATTCTCAACAGCATTCCATATTTCTTCTCCTTGCTCTTCAAGATGAGCCTTCATGCGAATTTTCCAAAAGTCAAAGTATTCACCACAAAACAATGGAGGCTTGTTGTTACTACCACCATCTTTGAAAACCGGATTTTGATTTGCGGAAGCCATTCTGGATCTTTAGGAACAAGTTACCTATAACTAGCTCTGATACCAATTGTAAGTCTAAGAGTGCCTAAGAGGGGGGGGTGAATTAGGTATATAAAAATTTATTCGGTTTTATGAGAATACTTGTAGTAATTTGTGGTTAAGTGTTTGAAGGTTTTTGACTATATCTTATCTTTTCTTTATTATGGTGATGAAAACAATAAAAGCGGAAAAGTAAAGAACACGGCGATATATCCTGGTTCCCCTCACAATCCGAGAGTACTCCAGTCCCCTTTCCAACACGAAAGAGATTTCACTATAGTTTAGAATGATTGTACAGCCTATGCTTACTATCTAACCTATAGGGTGACCAAAGGTTCTTAACACCTTTAAGGTCAAACAAACACTAATGTGAATGAAGAACAATCCTCTTCAAATCACAACACTTACTTCCAACAATCCTGGATAGTAAGGGAATACTTCCTTTTTGTAATACAATGATTTATTTGAAAGAGATGGAGAGCACTATCAATCTTTGATTAATCTTCTTCTTCAAGAAAGAAACAATTCTCAAGCAATGATTATAAATGTTCACAATAAATGTATGAAACTTGTAATGATTTCTTAATGAAAATGTATATGGCAAGTTTCACAAAATTTATGATTTGTAAGAACACTTGAAAGTTTGTAAGAATATGCAACTTTGAATGATGGAAATTGTTAATTGAAGAAGGTAATTTGAATTTGAAAATCTGCACAATTTATAATGTCACAAATACCTCTTCATTCATGCCATTTGATATGAAAATATGCAATGCAATCATGAAAGAATACCATTTGAATTATGTTCAAAAAACAAAAGAAAATCTGTACTGGTTCGCTGAGAACCGATTCCGACCCAGGCAGAACCCGGTTCCTAGTGAACGTTATAACCCAGAATTCAAAAATAACACGCAAGAACCGGTTCCCCTATAGGTACAACCCGATTCCTGGTACAAATTCCAGGGAAGTGATTTTTGAACAAGTTTGGAACCCGGTTCCCTGTTAGGTAGGAACCGGTTCCTGAAAGTTTATTTTCAAAAAATCCTTTTGAAAAAGATTTCAAACATAGTTTTTCTTATTGTTAAAAATGTGGGATATGTATATGATTATGAATACATATTTGTGAACATCTATATTCAAGTTTAAGAATTATTTATACCTTTTGACATTTGTTGTTTCTTTAATAATAATTCTTCTAATCTTCAAGACTTGTAACAAGGTTTTATATGATATTGATAAACTTTTTGCACATCCTTTGAATGTTGATATCCATGTTGTCTTCATCAAAACCAATGCTTTAAACATGACTTGAGAAGCTTGCAATTACACAGAGCATCATTGTGATTCCTTCCTTTGGCAATCAGATCTGCGTCAGAGAAACCCAACTCATTGTCAGCGGTCAAACTGGCCACACAGTCTTTGAATTGATCAGCAGATGTTTCCTGCGGCACATGTGCAGTCTTAAGGAAAGCAATTAAAGCCTTTGCATGGGCTTTTGAGCACAACAATAGAGATAACATGGAGATCTTCGACGGGGTTTTCCCCATCTGTTCGACTATGTTGTAGTCTTTTTTCTTGATAATTTTCAAAAATTCCTCTATCTCCTGCCTAGAGGTTTCAACAATGAATTTTTTAGGTGCCTCCATGCGGGCAGGCCCACCTGTAACATCTTTGCCCCAAGTGTCAGATGACTCGGCGACAGGGGTGATAACTGGTGTAAGAATCGGAACAGTAGCTGATGTGCTGGCAGATGGAATGACAACGGGCTTTCGAACAGTTGGAGGAGAAATCTCAGGAGAGAAGAGTCTTCCGCTTCGGGTGACCTTGCTAGACCCGACAATATTGCTGACATCAGTATCAGCCTCTTCAACCTTCAAGTCTTGTTTGATCCCATGATAATACACATCGGCCCCATAGTGCCACGGGACAGTCTTATCCGAAGTGTAAGGGATAGGACCAGGAATAGTAATGATCAATGGAGTAACTCTTGGAACAGATGTAATCCTAACAGGATTTCTCAAGGAAGCCTTGGAAGGATTGGAAAAAATGGTTATTATGGAAACATCTTCAACAGGAATCAACATAATCAAAGTTTTCTCGAACAAGATCTCTTTGTTATCCATCAGGCGTTGAACACCTGACTTCAATAAATGGCAACCAGTAGGAAGGACGGAACATAAGTGGAAACCTTCGCCACAACTCGGAAATAAACCAACCAATAATAGGTACTTCTTAACGGTCATCAACGGAGTAGAAATGTCTTTCACAGAGGTTACAAATGAATCATCATCCACATCATTTACTCCATGCTTGGGCATAAGAGCAGTCATGACATTAGGCTTTTCTGGTGCGTCAAACTCAATTTCTTTGGCTTCAATCAAATCTTGCACCTTATTCCTCAAGCCCCAGCAGTTGTTGGTATCATGCCCTGGGCTATCAGAGTGATAGGCACAGCGGGCGTTCGGATTATACAGCGGAGACGTGGTACTGGGATTCTTTGGAGCTTCCCTCAGAGTTACCAGGTTGGTTTTCAAAAACTGTGGTAAGATTTGAGATAAGGTCATACTGAGCCGAGTATACTATCTTTGCGGTCTCTCTACTCTTTGCTGATTGTTGCATTATGGGGAAACTGTAGGTCTTGATATTACCACTGCATTCACTGCTTGGCGGCGCTCAGGTCGGTTTTGGTTCCTCGAGTTGTTAACTGCACTAGATTCTTTCTTGAAAGGCTTCTTTACTGTACTTGACGAAGCACCTTTCTGTATCTTGCCACTTCTAATACCAGCTTCCACTCTCTCCCCAGTCATAATCAATTCAGTGAACCCAGACGATGAACTACTGATCAAATGATTGAAATATGGACCCGACAAAGTCCCAAGAAACATATCCACAAACTCCCCATCAGACAGAGGGGGTTGGACTCTTCCGGCTAGATCTCTCCACTTCTGAGCGTAGTCCTTAAAACCTTCGCTTGAACCCATGGTCATACCCTGAAGTTGAGTACGCATGGGAGCAAGGTTGGCATTGTACTGGTATTGCTTGTAAAAAGTAGCAGCAAGGTCCTCCCAGTTGCAGACCTTAGCTCCTTCCAATTGATAGAACCATTTAAGCTGAGTCCCTGACAGACTATCTTGAAAGAAATGAACCCAGAGATTTCTATCAGCGGTATAGGGTTGAATTTTTCTGACGTATGAGCGAAGATGGAGTTTTGGGCAGGACGCTCCATCATACTTAGAAAAGACAGGAGCTTTAAACTTGTGTGGGATCACCACCCCAGATGCCAGTCCCAAATCTCCAAAGTCTAGACCGGGAACATTTTGAATCTCCATGGCACTCAGATGGTCTTCAAGTTGTTTGTACCTATCCTCAGCAGGAGGGTACTGTTCGTCATCAAAATCAGTGTCATTATCAGAAACTACAGGACTATGAGCCTTCCTTTCTTCTTGATTCTCTCCTCCTCAAGATGAATGAGACAAATCAACTTCCTCTCGCAACCTATTCCCAAATCTGTGACCCATATTTAGCAGAACCACCTTCTTCTTCTTCTTCTTCTTCTTCTTCTTCTTGTCCTTCAAGATGAGAGTCTTTAAATCTTGTTGTCCTTTAGCCAAGTTCGAGAACATTTCCTGGAACTGAGCATTCTGAGCTTGAAGAGCCTTAATAGCTTGATCAGTAGATGTTTCAGAAGACATTTTATGCTGAAATAAACAGCGAAGAAGATAAGAAACCTGTAATGGTACATGTGATGAGGTGCATGGTAATGGAATGCGTATGAAATGATTTCAAAGACTTTGGGAGATTCAAATTTGTAAACCAAAATAAAACACACTTTATTAGATTAAAACTTGTAACAATGTTTAACAAATGCCTTTAAGGCGTTACAAAAGAAATAAACTGAAAAGCAAATCTAAACTAGAAACAATAAAAGTCATCAGAAATCCCATGGTCGTTTTCCTTTCGTGCTGACAATATCGTTGATTGTCCTTTCATTCTCAAGCTGCCTTGTAAGCTTCAAGATCTTCCGTTCCTGATCATGATACTTCTATCTGTAGGTATCCCTTTCTTCCTTTAGCTGGATCCAGGATCTCTTTAATGCCCCCAGATCAGTAGGCATGTAGGGATGGAGGACTGTATAGGGAACCCCTTCTTCATTAGTATGTTCTACAATCACCAGCAAAATAGCTTCATATGGCATCCCCAGCTTTTGAGCACGGGCTCAAACCCACTGGAGGTAAGGTTGCATTGGGAGATAAGTCTTCAGTCCTAGCTCATGTGGGTCATACCTGTTCACCATGCCCCAAGCTCGTATAAACCTACAGCGATGTCCCTCAATATCCCCCTTGTATTCAAAGACAATGTCTGTAAGAAGCAACTCATGAGGACCGTCTCTCCGAGCTCGTCCAAACTGTCGTAAAGCTAAACAAGGATTGTAGGTTATACCCCCTCGAATTCCAAGTAAAGGAACATTAGGGTACTCCCCATATCGATCTATGACAGCTACCCTTTCCATGTCTTTAGAACTCCAAAGGATGTCCGTATGAGCAAGGGACATGATTCTGTAAGCCCAACCTACACCTTCCTCATTCTTCAATACAGATTTGGGGAGGTGCGAAATAAACCACCTCGACAGCAGCGGTGTGCAACACATGATAGTTCCCCTTCTCCGCACAGTACGGGTATAGAGAGCATGTAGGATATCACCCAGAAGAGTAGGCACTGGGTTACGAGACATGAAGATCTTGACCGTATTCACATCTATGAAAGAATCTGGATTTGGGAAAAGAACCAAGTCGTAGATGAGGAGAGCCAAGATGTCTTCAAATGCTTGAAAATCCAAGTTATCCCAGAAATGTTGAGCTTGATCCATTAGAAACTTAGCCAAGAAACCTTTAACCCCACTCTGAGTCTCCCAGTTAGACACTACATCAGCCCTTGTTAAGTGTAAGGCTGAAGCAATATCCTCAGGTCTAGGAACCTCTTCTAAACCTGTAAAGGGTGTTTGCTCGAGAATGGATATGACTAGTAAATGAGAAAACTCCTCCAAAGTAGGGACTAGCTGATAATCCGGGAAGGTAAAACAATGATGCAACGGGTCAAAGAACTGGAACAGCACACTCATCATTTGCTCATCCAACTTTGAAGTGACCAAGCTAAGGAGATGACCATGTCTTCTAACAAACGAAGAAGTATCAGGAACTTTTGAAACCAACTCTCTGAGCTGAGCAGGGATTTGTACGAAGTTGACTCGAATGGTATTTTTGCGCATATAAGCCATAATCTGCAAAACAGAACAAAGATGAATCCCCTCGGTCTTTGAAATGGTTAGTTCTAATGAAATATGCATGCTATGTCATGATGCATGATGTCATGATAAAACATACAATAGGTATAACAGGTCTCAAACATTGTAAAGGTAAACAAGTCACACAATAGCCCTTAGGTTTAGGATTTCATGGAGTTTAGGTACTACCCTCTTGAAGTTCAGTTGGTTCAACCTATCCTAATAATAGTAACCTGGTTCTAGAGGTTCTCAATATCACTGACCATCCTCCATTGGTCATAGTTTCAGCTCACACAATCTTTTCTTGCGTCTGGAACCATCTCGAGAGTATGGTCTCAATGAGTGTAGCATCGAGTATCAACCAGTTCCCAGCTCTACACCGAGACCGGCTATCTCACTACTTCCTATGGCCAAGTTGGTCAATTATAGGTTCTAAGGTTAGTTGATGCTTAACGACCCATATAGCAGCCTCGTATTCTCCTTGTTCCTCCACAAGGGATACCGGTACTAACTAATGTGCCACATCAACGTAGCTACTGCTTCAACCGTATCGGTCTATGTCGTACAGTTCCCTCACAATTTATTGCTACTTACCTAACAGGTGTTCCCCAGATCCGGGTTAGGATCTATAGTAACTCCGATACAAAGCCCACAAAAATAAAGCAATCAAATCAAAAAATAGAAAACAATATGATGAACTATTCCTAAGGTATACCCCACTTATTAAGTCCCCAGCAGAGTCGCCAGTTCTGTGATACGGTGGCCAGAACCGGGACTAGTTTTTTTAGGAATGTTGGTTTGCATTTTTGCGTTTGTGTTTGCAAAATGTCGCGGTAAGCAAGATTCGCCACCGAATTTTATTTTATCCAACAAGGAAAGGAAAAAAGCACAGAAAAATTCCTTTTTCGAGATTTTTTGAGTACGGGGGGTAGATTATAGAAAGGAAAGGTATTAGCACCCTTTCTATCCGTAGTTATCTACGGGCTCTTAGGTACTTGCTCATCATTTTCAAAATTGCTTCTTTGTGTGTTTGTGTGATTTGGAAAGTTTTTGTTTTGACATCGATTTAACCCTTGCTTCTGTCTTCATGAGTGTTACGAAGTGTTTTTGAAAACTTTGTTTTAAAAGGAGTGTAAGTGTGAAAAAGTTTGTTTGGATTGAGCAAGTACTTAAGAACTAATCTACCTATTCGAAAAAAGTATTGTTCTATGTTCGTTTCCTTTAGACAGCACTATCCCACTACTAGTGAGTAGGTAGTACCATCGTTGGAGTTTTAAGGGACAATTCGAAAGGGACGTACGGTCACTAAAGCAATGTTAGGACGCCTTAGTAGTAACCCTAATGTCTTAGATCAATTATTCGAGGCAACAATATCCGAGGCAACCATTCCGAGGCAACTTTGATTTTGAGACAAAAGGGCGACCACTAAAACATCATATACTCAATGACTGTTTACCGAAGGCAACCGAAGTGGGAGTGTACCCTAGGAGTGCGCATGTGCGAGTGATTCAATTTAAAATTATTATCTTTGCACATTTTAGGGTTATCTAATTGTTTTAAAGTTAGTCATACATTCTTGTCATGCATCCCAATTATTCATACATCTAACAGTTTAATATTTTGCAGAATTTAAAGTGCGGAAAGTAAAGCTAAGCTATTACAAGGCTTCGGGTATTTACATAGCCAAAAACAAACCCTTAAAAAATAAAGCGATAAATGAAAATAAAAGACCTAATTAAACTATTACAACTTGTGAGCAATTACATTAATAGGATAAAAATAAATGATAAAGCGCGCGCGAGGAAATTTAGATCGGGAGAGAACTAGGGTTTTGACCCTTTCTAACCTAATTGAAGGCAAAATTATTTTTGTTGTTTTTAATATTTTTTAAAGAAAAGAATTAGGGTTCCTTAAATTAAATACAAAATTAATTAGTTAATTAAATTAATTAATGAAAATAAATAAATGGCCTATTTTTTGTATTTTTGGTTATTTTTTTAAAAAAAAAAGAGAATTAAATTTAGACAAAACCCTAATTTCTAATTGTTTTTAATTTATTTAAAAAATAATTAAGTTACCCTAGAAATTAAATAAACTAATTTAATTAATTAATTTTTTGATAAAAAATAAAATATAAACCAAATTTGGTGAAAAACATTATTTTTGTGATTTTTTGATAAAAAGAATTATTTATTTTGTTAGTAAATAAAAATAAATAGGTTAATTGAGAAAAAAATAAAAGATAGAAGGAAGAATTGGGCCTGGAATTGGTGATTTGGAGGGTTTAAACAACAGCTTCTGGGCCCAATAGAACTTGACCCACATTTGACTTCCATGCTCTCATGTGTTGCATTTACTGGGGTGTACCATGGACACCACATCATGGCCATCAGATCTGGCCTCCTGGGCACTTGGCAGGTTGGATGATTAAGTCACATGGTGGTCTTTGGTCTTTGTGTGTGCGTTGGATCATGAAAAAAAAATTATATGAAATAAAGGGGGACCTAGGATTCGAACCCAGGCCCCAAAGCACTTTCCACCTGCACCAATGCCAGTTGAGCTACATGTTCTATTTGTATATAGAATAAATAATAATGATAATATATAATATATGCGCGTTAATGGAAGAAGAGTACCAGAATTTAAATGACCCAATAGAAGGGTGCCACGCAGGTCATCCCCAACCCTGCTCCGTTGGTAAAAGTTGAAAATTTTTACCTACGGACATATGTCCGTCGCTACATCCCTGCAATTTCTCAAAATCAAGCATGAGCAAGATAAATAAGAACTAAGGCCATGAATCAATTCGTCTGGACCTTCTTAATATCATGATGCCCTTTTTATGGGCTAATTTTGCCTGCACACAAAATTCCCAAATCGAAGCTACAAACTCTAACAATGGTGAAATCTCATACAGTCCAGAAAAATGCAATTAAACGTGCCAGATAGCTTGCAAATGGGAGGGTGAACAAGAATATACCATTATTTCATGCTATAGATTCCAGAATTATGCAAATCGATTTCAAAAATATATCAATGTCGTGGCTGACTTACATTGAGTTTCAGGACCTGAAAAGCTTGTTCTTGATTGGTTTAGATTCCTTGTAATCACAGGAAGCGATTGGGATGGTCAAAGAGTCTTGTAGTTTCCTGGAACTATGAATTTAAATTACCACTTTTCTTTGTTTTTTTGCAAGTTTGTTCTGAACTTATGCGCCTCTCTCTAGCCTTGTTTTAGGTCTGCACATGTTCAATATATATCAAGGATTGGATTAGGGTTCAAAACTTGATCTCAATCTTCCTCCATCATTGCTTTTGATCTTGATTTGATTCCTTTGAATATCTTTCTAAAAATAGCCAAAAACCAATCTTTTTGTGCACACCAAGCCTTTACACGAATTCAATCTCATGCTAGCTGGATATAGGACCTGAAACATGTGCAAAATCTTGAGTTTTCAATGCATTGGATTTTTCTATGATTTGTTTTGATTAAAATTGATTTAATTCAAATAAAAATCAAAATAAATAATAAAAACAAGATAATGACAAGTGGCAAGGGCTAGGGCTCGTGGACCATGTTGACAACTCAAAACAAGTGCAAAAGATTGGGCCCATTTGGCAAAAATTACAATTTGAGGCATAGTTGACTTTTGACAATTTTGCAAAAAGGGTTGTTGTACCCCAAAATTTGCCCTCCCATATTCTTCAAGAATTGCCAAGTCAAGCTTCAAAATTCCCCAAGGGTCGCACAGTTCAAGAGTCTCCTGAATAGTCAAAATTAGGGTTTTGGTTCTGATCAAGAAAATGAAGTTTCCAAGGGTCCAATCAAGTCCCACATGCCTACAAATATGGTCAAGCATCCTCATATCAAGTTTCAAGACTTTCAGCACAAAATTGCACAGTCAAAACCCTAATTACACTACAGTCAACTGTAGGGGTAAAATGGTCATTTGACAGTCAAAAGTTCAAATTTTTGGTCAACATCTCATTTTGAAGCCACAAACATCATTTGATCAATGCTTGATCATGTTTCTCAAAGCTTGGCTCAAAAATCATCAAGATGCAAAAGTTTCCTTATTTGGACAGCTGAAAAAGTCAACTGTAAATTGACCAGAGCATAACTTTCACATGGATTATCAGAAAAATTCCATCCAAAGCTCATTCTGAAGAGAAAGACATTTCCTACAACTCATCTTCATACTTCAAGTCCAATAAATGCTCTCACAAAAAGTTATCAATTTCAACATTATAGGTCATTTTCAAAAGTCAACAAAAAGGGACTTTAAGTAAAAGGCCATAACTTGAGATTGGTAAATCAAAATGACATGGGACCAAAGACATTGGTTAGAGGACTCAAAGACCTTTCCAAAATGTCCAAGAACATGAGCAAAGCTTAAAAATTGAGCAAGTTATGCCTTGTGGAAGTTGTGAAACTTTTGGATATTTTGAAAAGTCAACATTGCTTCAAATGACCTAAAATTGCTAATGGGCCTATTTTTCTTCCACAATTCATCATCCAAGACATGTGAACGACCATTTGGCCCAAAGGGAAGTTTTTATCATTTTTTATTTATTTATTTGGATTTTTATTATTAATAATTCATTTAAATTAAAATAAATACATGAAAAATACTAAACCTAGGTTTTAAATCTTTTTATGCATATTATATACTCAATATTTCGTGCATAGCTAGATTTGGAAAGAATTGAAGAGAATTGGCCATGATTTGTACAAAATAGCATGAAAAAATATTGAAAAAGATTTTTGGAAATCAAATCTTGCAAAACATGAATGCCAAGGATTTTGATTGTTTTCTTTGACCTAATTCACTCCATACATAAGCTGGATCAAGACCTAATGCTCAATAACCAAAAAAAGCTGCGCAGAAGAGCCATAAGAAAACTTGTATTTTTCAAGAAAATTCCAATATTGAAAACTGAGTTTTTGGACGATTCAAGGCAAGATTTTTATCCCATTAGCTTCCTGAGGTTTCAAGGAAAGCTTTCCAATCGAAATCAATCATCCTAACGCACTAAATTGGTAACACGGTGACCACCTGTACAGAAAATATTTCACATTCGTGCATCTCAATTCATGCATCTTTAGCAATTTTTGATTATTGATTTATGTTCCTTGACTAATTCTGAGACTAACCATGTGATTGAATTGAGTTTTTGTGCATCGTATGAAGATTTGCCATGGATGAGTATTAGGGTTTTGCAAGCTCTAATTTGGGCGTTTCGTGATATGGTAAAATTAAGACACCTGAATACCACCATTGAATCAAGCATGTTTGGACGAAGAGAAATAAACCCTCGCGCCTAATTTATGAGGCCTTATGGCCTATTCGCTATTTTCTCTAATGATATGTTATAGAACGGTTCAAAACCGTTGCTTATTGTCTTTGTGTTTCAGAAAAAAAATAAGCTAAGGAAGAAGAAGAGTACGTGGCTAGCGCTGATGGGTTCATTCAAATTCTCGCGCGGAAATTCCATTAATCATTATTTTCTTTTATAATATTTGTTTGTTATGTGATATACAGAAAACGCGTTTGGCTTGATTGGCAAGACTTGTTACTGGTAAACCTCATGACCTGGGTTCGAGCCCCAGGTCCTCGCTATTTCCATGTTATTTTTCAATCAATGTTTCTATGCAGTTTCATATGCTGAAGACCATCATACGTCCCTCCATCAAGCCATCCACTTGGTCAATCTCATTCATCCAAGGGTTCAGATCTAAAGAACAGGATGCACTCTAGTCAACGCTGATGCACGCTAACGGAAAAAGTCAAAGTGGCCAAAGTTATTGGGCCCAGATTGCTAAAAGAAAACCCTCACAATTAGGGGCAGACCCCCTAGGTTTGCCATTTTTTTTATTCTTTCTTTTCATTATTTCTATTTTCTTTTAGTTATTGTTTTTTAATTAATTTATTATTTTTATAAAAAACACAAAAACCATAAAAAATCAGAAAAGATGAAAAAAATAATAAATATTTTATTTTAGTATTTTTGTAAATAAATTACATTAATTAATTTTAGGATTAAATTAGTTTTAACTATAATATTTTCATAATAAAAACCTAAAAATTGGTAGAATTAGGGTTTAATTAATTTTTTATCCTTTTTTTTATTTTCTTTCATAATAATTAAATATTTATTATTACTTATTTTTTTAATTAAATTGCATGTAAATTAATTAGGGTTAATTTTAGGTTAAAACTTTAACATGTTTTCATAATAAAATAAAAATTGTAGAATTAGGGTTAGCATGTTATTTTAATTAATTCTTTTTTCATTAAAACCAAAAAATACCAAAAACAATTTCTTTTCTTTTTTAATTAATTAATTCCATCATTTAATTTAATTTTGCAAAAAGGGTCCAACGCCCTCGTTTTCATTCTTATTTAATTCGCATATTTATTTTTATTCTTTATAATATTTATGTATCTCTCCCAAGGCCATGTAACATCTTTTATCTGTCGCACTTTTATTTCTTTATTTACTTTCCGTCAAATCGGGTCCTGGATTTTAATTTTGGCGATGTGGACCCGCGCCTTTGTAATAGTTTAGAACTTTTACTTCTCGCAATTTTTAACTGTTAACAAATGCATGCAAGAATGAATGGACAAAAATAAAAAACAAACGCTAGATCACCAATAACATGACAAAAGACAAAAATATCTGAAAACGACACACAAATCACACACCACCCCTAGGGTACGCCTCACTGTTGCCTTGCCTCGAAAGGTGATCGTCGAGTAGAGGATGTCTTAGTAAGTCCTCATGATCCGGGAACCTGGCATGAGGGTAGCTTCTAAGGTGTCTTCCCATTGCTCTGGTGATCACCATGTCCCGAACCTCGAATTGACCCGAACACCTCCAACGGTGGTGCTACCTACCTCTCAATGGTGGGATGGCACTACTTTAAAGGACATCTACACAGACGAATTCCTTAGGGTAGGTAGACGACTCTAGATACTTGCTCTAAACTTCAAAACAAATCAAAAAAAATACTTTTCACACCAACATATTTTCAAAAAGCTTTCGAAAGCAATTTTTCAAACACTCTTGAGGACCGATACAAGAGTCGAACTGGAATTTTCAAAGAAACTTTTTAAACCCACAGTTGAAAAGCAAACAAACCATTTTTGAAAACACAATGAGCAAGTATCTAAGAGCCCATGGATAACCATGGATAGAAAGGGTGCTAACACCTTCCCTTTCTATAATCTACCTCCTGAACCGAGAGCAATCTCTATAAGGAATTTTTATGTGCTTTTGTCCTTTCCATTTGGAGAAAATAAAAGACGGTGGCGACTCTTGCTTCCGCGACATTTCGCGAACCAGCGTTAAACAGTCAGTTCCAGATCCACCGATCACAGAACTGGCGACTCTGCTGGGGATAACTTAAAGTGAGGTGTACCTTAGGGTTAGTTCATAACTGTGTTTTCAATTGCTTTCCTTGTTTGCTTTAAATTGTGGGACTGTCTTGGGAGTTCTATAGATCCTAACCCGGATCTGGGGGATACCTTCTTAGAAAGTAGCAACAAGGCTGTGAGGGAACTGTGCGGGGTATACCGACATGGTTGAAACAGTCTGCTACGTTGATGTGGCACTTTGGTGTGTACCGGTAACCCTTGAGTTCAGTCAAGGAGAGTACGGGGCCTCCGTGTGGTGTCATGAAGCATCAACAGACCTTAGGAACCTTAATTGAACTATCTTGGCCTCTTTAGGGTAGTGAGATAACTGACTTTGGTGCAGTCCGAGGTTGGTTGATACTCGATACTACACTCAATTGAGGGTTGCTTTCCTGGAATATTTCGGTCTCCAGTTCAGTGGCTAAATCGAAACGATGAACAATGAAAGCAATCCCGTGATATTGGGACCCTTAGAACCCGGTTACTTCTAATAGGACAGGATGAACCCACCAACTTCAAGAGGGTACTACCCAGACCCCATGCTGACCTTAAACCCTAAGGGCTTGTCTTGTGTGCCTTGTGTGCCTTACATGTTTGTCTTTGTAAATATCTGTGGTGTGTTTAATCATAGCATCATGACATCATCCAGCATCATATGCATTGACTAACCATTTCAGGGGTTCGAATTTTCATCTTTGTTCTTGTTTTGTAGGACATGGAAATTGTTCGTAGAAAGACAGTTCAAATCAACCTTGTAAGGATCCCTCCTCAGCTTAAGGAGCTTATATCCAGGATTCCCGAGAACTCATCATTCAGTGAAAGACATGGAAGTCTCATTAGCTTGGTCAATACCAACATTGAGGAAGATATGATAAAGGTCATGTTCCAATTCTTTGACCCTCTGCATCACTGTTTCACCTTCTTGGATTATCAGCTGGTACCTACATTGGAGGAGTTCTCCCGGCTCCTGAAGATCCCTATCCTTGATCAACTACCCTACAACGGTACGGAAAAGGAACCCAAGCTTGAAGAGATTGCTAAAGCCTTTCACCTACAGTCATCTGACCTCAAGGGACATTGGGAAGTTAGAAGTGGTATCAAATGGTTCTTAGACAGGTTTCTGTTTGAAAAGGCCCATGAATGTTGGAACTCCCTTGACTTGCAAGCTTTTGAAGAAGTGGTGGCCCTCCTTGTCTATGGTTTGGTGTTGTTCCCTAACCCAGATCAGCTTATAGATATCAGTGTTGTCCAGATCTTTATGTCCAGGAATCCTATACCTACGTTGCTGGGAGACATCCTTCACTCATGTTACACTCGAACCATGAGAAAAAGAGGTGTCCTTATGTGTTGCACTCCCCTCCTGGGAAGGTGGTTTATTTCGCACCTTCCACAATCAGTCTTGAAGAACGAGCGGGGCTTGAGATGGTCACAGCGGTTGATGACTCTTACACATGCAGATATACATTGGTGCCCTCGGTCCAGAGAAGATGTCACTATCATTGATCGTTGCGGGGAGTACCCTAATGTTCCTTTACTTGGAATCAGAGGAGGTATTACTTACAACCCATGCCTGGCTTGGAGACAGTTTGGTTATGCTCGGAGGGATGGCCCTCATGACATGTTAATTCCTGACATAGTTTTTGACTTCGACAACGATACTCAAGGACTTCGCCAGAGATTTATCAGAGCCTGGAGGATGCCAAGTAGGATAGACAGTAAGACACTGGGGCACAAGAATTCCATCCCGTTGGAACCTTATCTCAAGTGGGTACGAGCCCGCTCCCAGAAGTTAGTGATGCCTTATCCCCATATGCTCCCTGTGATCAAAGAGCCAGTCTTGGAAGGAGAAGTGTCCTACATTATTCAGCACCCTGATATGCCCACATCCTGGGAAGAGATGCAGAAGAGCTGGATCCAGCTTAAAGAAGAACGGAATTCTCTTGAGACCAGTCTACATGCTAGTGAAAAGAAGGTCTTGGAGCTCACCCGCCTGTTGCATGAGGAGAGGAATCTCAACACTTACATAGCTCCAAAGAGAATGCGCAGTGTATTTTGGGATTGATTTGTTTTTGTATTATTTTGCCCATGAGGCTTTGATGTATTGAACAATTACTTCCTTAATGATAACGTGTGTTCCTTTTTGTCTACAACAAATTTGAACTTTCAAACCCTTGAATGCATTGCATAAACACATATCATTCATCATGTGCATAGCAGGTTTTTCCTCTTTTCAGGTTGCTTACAGTTCTTCGCTGTTTATTTCAGCATCATGAATCCTGACTCGTCATCAACTGAGACATCCATCAAAGCTCTTCAGGCGCAGAATGCGCAGTTTCAGGAATTAATCAAGGGTTTGGCTCAAGGCCAAGAAGAGCTGAAGGCTCTGCTCCTGAAGAAAGAGAAGAAGAAGAAAAGAAGAACTGTTCTGTTTAGCTCGGGCCGAAGGTTTGGCAACACTCTGCAGAATGAAGAGGCTGGTTCTTCTATTGGTAAGAGTACTCCTCAAGCAGAAAAAGGTCCTAGTCCGGTAGTCTCTGACAACGAGACTGATTTTGATGAAGAGCAGTATCCTCCGGCAGAAGACCGTTACAAGCAGTTGGAAGATAGGTTGAATGCTATGGAGATACAACAGGTACCTGGGCTGGATTTCGGAGATCTGGGTTTGTCTACTGGTGTGATTATCCCTCATAAGTTCAAAGCACCATCTTTCACTAAGTACGACGGGGCGTCTTATCCCAAGCTACATCTCAGGTCCTATGTTCGGAAGATTCAACCGTACTCAGCGGATAAGAATTTGTGGATCCACTTCTTCCAGGAGAGTCTTTCAGGGACTCATCTCGAATGGTTCTATCAGCTGGATGGAACCAAGGTTCGTAACTGGGAGGAGTTGGCTACTGCTTTCTATAAGCAGTATCAGTATAATGCCGACCTTGCCCCTACGCGTACCCAACTCCAGGGTATGTCGTTAGGTTCAAGTGATGGTTTTAAGGAGTACGCTCAGAAGTGGAGGGATCTGGCTGGCAGAGTGCAGCCTCCGTTGACTGATCGGGAGTTGGTAGACATGTTCTTGGGGACCCTATCTGGGCCATTTTTCAACCATCTTATCGGGAATTCGTCCGCAGGGTTCACTGATCTAATTCTGACTGGAGAGAGAATTGAAGCTGGGTTGAAGTCTGGTAAGATTCCAAAGGGTGCATCTACAGGTTCAGAGAAGAAACCCTTCAAAAAAGAGGCCAGTGCGGTGTATGGGCCTAGAAGGCAAGACAAACCAGAGCGCCGCCAATATGTCAGTGCGTTAATGATTGCCAAGCCTGCTGCCGCTCCTCGGCAAGTTAACCAACCAAGGGCTGAGAGACCCAGAAGGGAATTCACCCGTTTGAGTATGACCTTGTCGCAGATCTTACTACAGTTGCTCTCAACCAACTTAGTGACCGTCAGAGAGGCTCCGAAGTTTGCAAATACTACATCTCCCAAGTACAACCCAAATGCTCGTTGTGCTTACCATTCTGATAGCCCGGGGCACTCCACTGATGACTGTTGGGCCTTAAGGAACAAGCTGCAGGACCTTATTGACGCCAAGGAGGTACAGTTTGAGGCATCTGAGAAGCCTAATGTAGTGACAGCCCCCCTGCCTGCTCATGGAGTGAAACGAGGATGAAGTGGATGAAGCTGAGTTTGATAGCTGGATTTACCCGGCAGCCGACAGTGGACCTAACAATTGGAGTGCAAAGGACAATCTATCTGTTTCTCTTGTTACTGAGTAATGAATTCCTATGTTTTTGGCATTTGTAATAAACAATAAATTGAACTATATGGCCCGGTGTCTTACCCGAGGCACCGTGGTTTCATTTGTGAGGGCATATAAATTGTCATTTCATATATCATAAATGAAAATCTTGGACGTTTTCTCGCATTGCAAATTTTATGCTCCTTTTCTGTCTTTCTTTCTTTTACATATATTTCAAAATAGTTGTATTTACACACACACTCACTCATACAGGTTTCAATCCACTATGGATCTCACTGATAACGACTTTGCTACTGCCAATTATGACTTCGAAAATCCGATCAACTTAGCCGAAGACGAAGGTGAAGATGATTGCGAAGTGCCTGGCGAGCTTGCAAGACTGTTACTTCAGGAAGATAGGGCAATTCAACCCCACAAAGAGCCAGTGGAAACAATAAACTTGGGTACTAAAGAAGACAGGAAAGAGGTAAAGATTGGTGCCAACCTAGAGCTCAGCGTGAAGCAACGGTTGACTAAGATGCTACATGATTATATGGAGATCTTTGCCTGGTCCTACGAAGACATGCCCGGGTTGGATACCGATATTGTGGTTCATCACTTGCCAACTAAGGAAGATTGCCCTCCGGTTAAGCAAAAGGTCCGCCGTATGCGTCCAGAGATGTCTGAGAAGATTAAAGCCGAGGTTATGAAGCAGTTTGACGCTGGGTTCCTTGCAGTGACTTCTTACCCTCAGTGGGTTGCTAATGTGGTGCCGGTACCTAAGAAGGACGGTAAGGTCAGAATGTGTGTCGACTACAGGGATCTGAACAGGGCCAGCCCCAAAGATGACTTCCCTCTACCTCACATTGATGTCCTTGTTGATAATACAGCTCAGCATAAGGTATTCTCTTTCATGGATGGTTTTTCAGGCTACAATCAGATCAAGATGGCACCTGAAGACATGGAAAAGACTACATTTGTTACTCAGTGGGGCACCTTCTACTACAAGGTCATGCCTTTTGGACTGAAGAACGCTGGGGCAACCTACCAACGTGCCATGGTTGCTTTATTTCATGACATGATCCATCATGAGATAGAAGTGTATGTTGACGACATGATCGCAAGGTCCCAGACTGAGGAAGAGCACCTAGATCATCTGCAGAAGTTGTTTGACCGGTTGAAACTATACAAGCTGAGGTTGAACCCGAACAAGTGCACCTTCGGGGTAAGATCTGGAAAGCTGCTAGGCTTTGTGGTAAGTGACAAGGGTATTCAAGTGGACCCTGCTAAGGTCAAAGCTATTCAAGAGATGCCAGTTCCTAAGACAGAGAAGGAAGTCAGAGGCTTTTTAGGACGCCTGAATTACATTGCTCGGTTCATCTCGCACCTGACTGCTACCTGTGAGCCAATCTTCAAGCTGCTGAAGAAAGATCAGGTAGTACGTTGGAATGATGAATGTCAGGCCGCTTTTGACAGAATCAAAGAGTATCTCCAAGAACCACCCATCCTTATGCCACCGGTTGAAGGGAGACCTCTAATACTATATCTGACAGTGCTTGACAACTCAATGGGGTGTGTGCTGGGGCAGCATGACGAGTCTGGCCAAAAAGAGCATGCCATTTACTACCTTAGCAAAACGTTTACCGACTGTGAGACCCGATACTCACTGCTTGAGAAAACTTGTTGCGCTTTGGTATGGGCTGCTCGCCGACTGAGACAGTATATGCTGACTCACACTACCTTGTTGATCTCAAAGACGGATCCTATCAAGTACATATTTGAAAAGCCTGCTCTGTCTGGGAGAATTGCAAGATGGCAAATGATCTTGACGGAATACGACATTCAGTACACAACCCAGAAAGCCATCAAGGGAAGTGTATTGGCAGACCACTTGGCACATCAGGCCGTCGATGATTATCAATCAATGAACTTTGAGTTTCCAGACGAAAGCATCATGATTGTGACTGATTGTGAAGTACCTGGACCGGATGAAGGACCTGAGGAAGGATCCCGATGGTTTATGCACTTTGACGGAGCCTCCAACGCTTTGGGAAATGGTATCGGCGCCATAATCATATCTCCGCAAGGTACTCATACTCCGCTCACTGCCCGACTATGCTTCAACTGTACCAACAACATGGCAGAGTATGAGGCGTGCATCATGGGTCTTCAAGCTGCGATCGACCTAAGGATCAAGTTTTTGAGTGTCTTCGGAGATTCCTCTCTTGTGATCAATCAGATCAAAGGAGAGTGGGATACGAAACATCCGAATCTTATCCCTTACAGAGAATGTGTGTTGACCCTGATCCCCCACTTTACGGAGATAACCTTTGAACACTTTCCGAGAGAAGAGAATCAGCTGGCGGACGCGTTAGCTACAATGTCTTCTATGTTCAAGGTCAAATGGGACAATGAGGCTCCCCGAATCGTCATCTGGAAACTGGACGAACCGGCATACTGTTGCGATCTCGAGACTGAATTGGTGACCGAGAAGCCTTGGTACCATGAGGTGAAGAGATATCTGGAAACTCAGGAATACCCTGAAGGTGCCTCTATCAATGATAAGAAGTTCCTGAGAAGGTTCGCGGCAAAGTTCTTCCTTAGCAACGGCATCTTGTACAAGCGAAACCATGATTCAACCTTACTGCGTTGTGTGGATAAGACTGAAGCAGAAAGGATCATGGAAGAGCTACATGAAGGGACCTTTGGTACACATTCCAGTGGACATACTATGGCAAAGAAGATCCTTCGGGCAGGGTATTACTGGTCCACAATGGAAGCTGACTGCTACCAACATTCTAGGACATGCCATAAGTGCCGGATTTATGCAGACAAAGTGCATGTTCCTCCAGTTCCCCTGAATGTTCTGACTGCGCCTTGGCCGTTTGCAATGTGGGGCATAGACATGATCGGTGAGATTAAACCTACGGCATCTAATGGGCATCGCTTCATCCTAGTGGCGATTGATTATTTTACGAAGTGGGTCGAAGCAGCTTCCTACGCTACGGTAACCAAGACTGTTGTAGCACGGTTCATTCAGCATAACCTGATCTGTCGATACGGCGTCCCTGAGAGAATTATTACAGATAACGGTACCAATTTGAATAACAAGATGATCACTGAGCTCTGCGAGCAGTTCAAAATACAGCACCACAATTCTTCTCCTTACAGACCGAAGATGAATGGGGCTGTAGAAGCAGCAAATAAAAATATCAAGAAAATCGTGCAGAAGATGATAGTGACTTATAAAGATTGGCACGAGATGTTACCGTTCGCTCTACATGGGTACCGTACCTCAGCTAGGACGTCAACCGGGGCAACTCCTTTCTCTTTGGTTTATGGTATGGAGGCAGTCTTACCGATCGAAGTGCAGATACCCTCTCTCCGGATAATGAAGGATGCAAATCTGAATGAAGATGATTGGATCCAAACACGACTTGATCAGCTCAACCTTATCGATGAAAAAAGACTTACTGCTATCTGCCATGGTCAGACGTATCAGAAACAGATGATCAGGGCATTTAACAAAAAGGTCAGACCACAGGAATATCAAGTTGGGGATCTGGTAATCAAACGAATCATCCTTCCTCAGAGTGATCCAAGGGGCAAATGGACCCCTACGTACGAAGGGTCATTTGTGGTTAAGCATGTGTTCTCAGGAGGAGCCATGATTCTAACCAACATGGATGGTGACGACCTTCCTCACCCCGCTAATGCAGACATAGTAAAAAGATACTACGCATGAAAAAAGACCCGCTAGGCTGACATGCCTAGGCAAAAATTAGGGCTTCCCGGCGAACCAAAAGGGTTCGGGCAAAATGAAGGGATGAAATGAAAAAAAATCTGTACACCCGGCAAGTCGAAAACCTGAAAAGGCGGCTTGGGCAAAAATGGGTATCCCGGTGGACTGAAAACCCGAAAGGGCGGTCCAGGCAAAAGTTAGGGATAAAAGCGTAATACTATGTCTCATTGGATCACTTTGCATCCAGAATCCGGTATCTACATCAAGTTCAGACGGCATCGATCAGTCAGCTTCATCTCCGTTTAGGTCATCAAGTGATGAGACGCTCGGAGTTATAAAGGCAATAGCAGAGTGGAAACCCAGTGGGATCATTCATTTCACACAGCTGTTTTATTTTGTACAAAATTTGTATAAACTCTTTTGTTCGGCGGCGTTCTCTTACTAGGACGTCAGCCTCTTGTACACAAAACGCCTATTTTCAGGCCATTCAAAAATCAATACAAATATACTTTTCAGTTAAAAGTGCCAATTGTTTTTCTTTTTCTGTTTTGTTTTGCGAAGAACGTCCAAGGTTCAATTTGTGATATATGCATTGACAATAATTCGCTAACTCATGAATATTTGCATACGAAACAAAGGATTAATTACAGGTAACATTAGAAACAGGGGCAATAAAGAGTTGTCTAAGCAATCTAATTGTTCTGTCCTCCAAGGTACCAAGGTAGGTTCAGCTAAAAAACATAACCGGCATATCTCAATTCCCCAGAGAGTGAGCCAACAAGTCAGTGCACTCTTCCTCAAGCACAGCTACTATCAAACTTAAAGAAGTTGGGTATCCTCCAGCAGATCTCAACATTCCCCGGCAGCATCTATATTCTTAACAAGCATCCCCGGCAGTCTTGGTCTAAAGATTGTTCCCCGGCGGCATATCAACATTCAGTGGAGTCACTTCCCCGATGCATCTCAAAACCTCCCCAGGAGAGTCCAATCTAGTTCCCCAGGAAAGTTAGAATCCATCTCCCCAAGCAGTAAGCTTATCCCCAGTAGATTCTGGAAGCTTATCCTCGCAGAGCACGAACGCGTCGTCCGGCTTTATTCAAAGAGTTATTTCCTTACCAGGATATAACTGGGTTATCCTCAGCAAAAAAAAAAGCCACAGCAAAGATATCCCCAGCAAGTTATTATCAACAACTCAACAAGGTATCTTTCTCCCCACAGAGTATTGCTTCCCAGCAAGATTGCTAGAGTACTTTGCTCCCCGCAGAGTAATCCATTCGCCAAGTTTATTCCCCAACGGAGTTATCTTCTCCTACCGGTATTCTTGCAACTACCATCCCCAGCGGAAGCAATAAATCAATACTTCAACATCAGCCCAGGAGTGACTTCCCGGCACCCGTCAAGGATTTACTTTCCTAGACGAAAAAATACATTCATAAACATCTTCATACATTATAGCATGCATATACGCATCATGAACATACAATCTCACATATTCAGAGAGCATCTCGCATGTCATACCACATGACATCGCATACAACTAACACTTGTCTTTTCAGGACAAAAGTACAAAAATGATTACCATCAATGGTCGCAACTAAAGATCTGATTCCTGAATCTTGCCAGGGTGTATCTGTTGATGACCAATTACCAGATCCGATTTCTGTATCTTGCCAGGGTGTGTCTGAAGAGTTCGAGGATCTGATGCCTGAATCTTGCCAGGGTGTATCCGTTGAAGACTAACATTACCAGATCCGATTCTTGTATCTTGCCAGGGTGTGTCTGAAGAGTTTGAGGATCCGATGCCTGAATCTTGCCAGGGTGTATCCGTTGAAGACTAACATTACCAGATCCGATTCCTGTATCTTGCCAGGGTGTGTCTGAAGAGTTCGAGGATCCGATACCTGAATCTTGCCAGGGTGTATCCGTTGAAGACTAACATTACCAGATCCGATTCCTGTATCTTGCCAGGGTGTGTCTGAAGAGTTCGAGGATCCGATACCTGAATCTTGCCAGGGTGTATCTGTTGAAGACTAGCATTACCAGATCCGATTCCTGTATCTTGCCAGGGTGTGTCTGAAGAGTTCGAGGATCCGATACCTGAATCTTGCCAGGGTGTATCCGTTGAAGACTAGCATTACCAGATCCGATCCCTGTATCTTGCCAGGGTGTGTCTGAAGAGTTCGAGGATCCGATGCCTGAATCTTGCCAGGGTGTATCCGTTGAAGACTGACATTACCAGACTCGATTCCTGTATCTCGCCAGGGCACGTCTGAAGAATTCGAAGATCCGATTCCTGTAACCAGTCAGGATATATCTACACAAAGCATCTGAAGACCAGCTTCTGCAACATGTCAGGTACTCATTTTTCTTATGCAGGTACGCCAGTTCTCGCTAAGGAATCTCTTATGCGATTGACACCCAGATGGCATCTATAAGCCCATCCACCTTCCATCATCACCCAGATGGCATCTATAAGCCCATCATCCTATTCATCAATCTAAATGGCATCTATAAGCCCATTCCACCATCACACTGCTACTATGTGAGCGCAAATTTCTGGGCACTCTAGTGTTCAATCATCTTCCACCTTCGGATTACGAAAGGCACGTCAGCCAATCTGCATCCTCAGGTCTAAGAAGATTGAACAGGGGCAACTGTTGTACCCCAAAATTTGCCCTCCCATATTCTTCAAGAATTGCCAAGTCAAGCTTCAAAATTCCCCAAGGGTCGCACAGTTCAAGAGTCTCCTGAACAGTCAAAATTAGGGTTTTGGTTCTGATCAAGAAAATGAAGTTTCCAAGGGTCCAATCAAGTCCCACATGCCTACAAATATGGTCAAGCATCCTCATATCAAGTTTCAATACTTTCAGCACAAAATTGCACAGTCAAAACCCTAATTGCACTACAGTCAACTGTAGGGGTAAAATGGTCATTTGACAGTCAAAAGTTCAAATTTTTGGTCAACATCTCATTTCGAAGCCACAAACATCATTTGATCAATGCTTGATCATGATTCTCAAAGCTTGGCTCAAAAATCATCAAGATGCAAAAGTTTCCTTATTTGGACAGTTGAAAAAGTCAACTGTAAATTGACCAGAGCATAACTTTCACATGGATTATCAGAAAAATTCCATCCAAAGCTCATTCTGAAGATAAATACATTTCCTACAACTCATTTTCATACTTCAAGTCCAAGAAATGCTCTCACAAAAAGTTATAAATTTCAACATTATAGGTCATTTTCAAAAGTCAACAAAAAGGGACTTTAAGTAAAAGGCCATAACTTGAGATTGGTAAATCAAAATGACATGGGACCAAAGACATTGGTTAGAGGACTCAAATACCTTTCCAAAATAACCAAGAACATGAGCAAAGCTTAAAAATTGAGCAAGTTATGCCTTGTGGAAGTTGTGAAATTTTTGGATATTTTGAAAAGTCAACATTGCTTCAAATGACCTAAAATTGCTAATGGGCCTATTTTTCTTCCACAATTCATCATCCAAGACATGTGAACGACCATTTGGCCCAAAGGGAAGTTTTTATCATTTTTTATTTATTTATTTGGATTTTTATTATTAATAATTCATTTAAATTAAAATAAATACATGAAAAATACTAAACCTAGGTTTTAAATCTTTTTATGCATATTATATACTCAATATTTCGTGCATAGCTAGATTTGGAAAGAATTGAAGAGAATTGGCCATGATTTGTACAAAATAGCATGAAAAAATATTGAAAAAGATTTTTGGAAATCAAATCTTGCAAAACATGAATGCCAAGGATTTTGATTGTTTTCTTTGACCTAATTCACTCCATACATAAGCTGGATCAAGACCTAATGCTCAATAACCAAAAAAAGCTGCGCAGAAGAGCCATAAGAAAACTTGTATTTTTCAAGAAAATTCCAATATTGAAAACTGAGTTTTTGGACGATTCAAGGCAAGATTTTTATCCCATTAGCTTCCTGAGGTTTCAAGGAAAGCTTTCCAATCGAAATCAATCATCCTAACGCACTAAATTGGTAACACGGTGACCACCTGTACAGAAAATATTTCACATTCGTGCATCTCAATTCATGCATCTTTAGCAATTTTTGATTATTGATTTATGTTCCTTGACTAATTCTGAGACTAACCATGTGATTGAATTGAGTTTTTGTGCATCGTATAAAGATTTGCCATGGATGAGTATTAGGGTTTTGCAAGCTCTAATTTGGGCGTTTCGTGATATGGTAAAATTAAGACACCTGAATACCACCATTGAATCAAGCATGTTTGGACGAAGAGAAATAAACCCTCGCGCCTAATTTATGAGGCCTTATGGCCTATTCGCTATTTTCTCTAATGATATGTTATAGAACGGTTCAAAACCGTTGCTTATTGTCTTTGTGTTTCAGAAAAAAAATAAGCTAAGGAAGAAGAAGAGTACGTGGCTAGCGCTGATGGGTTCATTCAAATTCTCGCGCGGAAATTCCATTAATCATTATTTTCTTTTATAATATTTGTTTGTTATGTGATATACAGAAAACGCGTTTGGCTTGATTGGCAAGACTTGTTACTGGTAAACCTCATGACCTGGGTTCGAGCCCCAGGTCCTCACTATTTCCATGTTATTTTTCAATCAATGTTTCTATGCAGTTTCATATGCTGAAGACCATCATACGTCCCTCCATCAAGCCATCCACTTGGTCAATCTCATTCATCCAAGGGTTCAGATCTAAAGAACAGGATGCACTCTAGTCAACGCTGATGCACGCTAACGGCAAAAGTCAAAGTGGCCAAAGTTATTGGGCCCAGATTGCTAAAAGAAAACCCTCACAATTAGGGGCAGACCCCATAGGTTTGCCATTTTTTTTATTCTTTCTTTTCATTATTTCTATTTTCTTTTAGTTATTGTTTTTTAATTAATTTATTATTTTTATAAAAAAACACAAAAACCATAAAAAATCAGAAAAGATGAAAAAAATAATAAATATTTTATTTTAGTATTTTTGTAAATAAATTACATTAATTAATTTTAGGATTAAATTAGTTTTAACTATAATATTTTCATAATAAAAACCTAAAAATTGGTAGAATTAGGGTTTAATTAATTTTTTATCCTTTTTTTTATTTTCTTTCATAATAATTAAATATTTATTATTACTTATTTTTGTAATTAAATTGCATGTAAATTAATTAGGGTTAATTTTAGGTTAAAACTTTAACATGTTTTCATAATAAAATAAAAATTGTAGAATTAGGGTTAGCATGTTATTTTAATTAATTCTTTTTTCATTAAAACCAAAAAATACCAAAAACAATTTCTTTTCTTTTTTAATTATATAATTCCATCATTTAATTTAATTTTGCAAAAAGGGTCCAACGCCCTCGTTTTCATTCTTATTTAATTCGCATATTTATTTTTATTCTTTATAATATTTATGTATCTCTCCCAAGGCCATGTAACATTTTTTATCTGTCGCACTTTTATTTCTTTATTTACTTTCCGTCAAATCGGGTCCTGGGTTTTAATTTTGGCGATGTGGACCCGCGCCTTTGTAATAGTTTAGAACTTTTACTTCTCGCAATTTTTTAACTGTTAACAAATGCATGCAAGAATGAATGGACAAAAATAAAAAACAAACGCTAGATCACCAATAACATGACAAAAGACAAAAATATCTGAAAACGACACACAAATCACACACCACCCCTAGGGTACGCCTCACTGTTGCCTTGCCTCGAAAGGTGATCGTCGAGTAGAGGATGTCTTAGTAAGTCCTCATGATCCGGGAACCTGGCATGAGGGTAGCTTCTAAGGTGTCTTCCCATTGCTCTGGTGATCACCATGTCCCGAACCTCGAATTGACCCGAACACCTCCAACGGTGGTGCTACCTACCTCTCAATGGTGGGATGGCACTACTTTAAAGGACATCTACACAGACGAATTCCTTAGGGTAGGTAGACGACTCTAGATACTTGCTCTAAACTTCAAAACAAATCAAAAAAAATACTTTTCACACCAACACATTTTCAAAAAGCTTTCGAAAGCAATTTTTCAAACACTCTTGAGGACCGATACAAGAGTCGAACTGGAATTTTCAAAGAAACTTTTTAAACCCACAGTTGAAAAGCAAACAAACCATTTTTGAAAACACAATGAGCAAGTATCTAAGAGCCCATGGATAACCATGGATAGAAAGGGTGCTAACACCTTCCCTTTCTATAATCTACCTCCCGAACCGAGAGCAATCTCTATAAGGAATTTTTCTGTGCTTTTGTCCTTTCCATTTGGAGAAAATAAAAGACGGTGGCGACTCTTGCTTCCGCGACATTTCGCGAACCAGCGTTAAACAGTCAGTTCCAGATCCACCGATCACAAGGGTCAACTTCACCAATGCATAACTTCCTCAATTTTGACTCTTTGAAAGTGTTCTTGGACTTTTTAGAAATATTGAGATGTCCTCTAAGCAACCCTTTTAGTATTATCTCAATTTGGTATTCCATGTTCATGTATGAAGCTTTGACAAAAAAGATGTTTTTGTTGACTTTTCAAAATGACCTATAATGTCCAAATTCATAACTTCTTGTGGGTGCATAGTTTGAACTTGGGAGCTGAAGATGGATTGTAGGGAATTGCATCCTATTCAAAATTAACTTTTGATGGGTCATTTCTCATAAAGTATGAGAAAGTTATGCTTGGTCAAAGTTGAGTTGACTTTTCCTACAAAACCCTAATTTAGCAACTTTTGGTTCTTGATGAATTGTGGGCAATCCTTGATGAATCATGATCAACCCTTGATCAAATGATGAATAATACTTCAAAATGAGTATTTTGACCAAAAATATTGAAGTTTGACTGTATGTGGGCCACAGTTGACTTTTGCCCTAGCACAGTCGAATTTCAGGCCTTTGAGCAACTGAGCAAACTTCCTCTGTAAGGCTTGAAACTTGACATGGATTATCTTGAGAACATATTAGGACAATGGTGAGCACTTGGAGTCCCTTGGACTCAAGTATCTTGATACAACATGAAACCATAATTGAGGTAGATTGTCTTAGGAGAGAGCTTGTCTGGCCAACCCATGGACTTCCTTGAGCAACTTGAAGATCTAACTTGAAATGTTTTGAGAAATATGGGAGGGAAAATTTTGGGGTACAACAAAGTGCACCTTAGGGGTAAGGTCTGGTAAGTTATTGGGTTTCGTCTTTAGTGATAAAGGTATTCAAGTGGATCCTGCAAAGGTGAAGGCTATACAGGAGATGCCAGCTCCCTGAATGGAAAAGGAGGTTAGAGGATTTTTGGGATGTATGAATTACATTTCCCGATTCATTTCACATCTGACAGCTACTTGTGAGCCGATCTTCAAGCTACTGAAGAAAGATCAAGTGGTAAAATGCAATGATGAATGTCAGATCGCCTTCGAAAATATCAAGTAGTACCTCCAAGAGCCACCTATCCTGATGCCTCCACTTGAAGGAAGACCTTTGATCTTATACTTGATCGTACTGGATAATTTAATGGGGTGCGTGCTGGGGCAGCATGACGAGTCTGGCCGAAAGGAGCACGCTATTTATTACATTAGCAAAAAGTTTACCGACTATGAGACCCGATACTCGCTGCTTGAGAAAACTTGATGCGCTTTGGCATGGGCTGCTCGCCGGCTGAGACAGTATATGCTGACTCACACTACCCTATTGATATCAAAAATGGATCCAATCAAGTATATCTTTGAAAAACCTGCCTTGTCCGGAAGAATAGCAAGATGGCAAATGATCCTAACTGAGTATGACATCCAATACACAATCCAAAAGGCAATCAAGGGGAGTGTGTTGGCAGATCATTTGGCGCATCAGGCCGTGGATGATTACCAATCCATGAATTTCGAGTTCCCAGATGAGAACATCATGTTGGTAACTGACTGTGAAAAACCTGGACCGGATGAAGGACTTGAGGAGGGATCCCGATGGTCTATGTACTTTTATGGAGCTTCAAACGCTTTGGGTAATGGCGTTGGCGCCGTGATCATATCTCCTGAAGGTTGTCATACTCTGTTCACCGCCCGATTATGGTTTAACTGAACCAACAATATGGCGGAGTATGAAGCGTGCATCATGGGCATGCGTGCAACTATTGACCTAAGGATTAAGTTCTTGAGTGTGCTTGGAGATTCCGCTCTAGTGATCAATCAGATCAAAGGTGAGTGGGATACGAAGCACCAAAATCTTATTCCTTACAAAGAGTATGTACTGACATTGCTTCCACACTTCGAGGAGATAACCTTTGAGCATTTCCCCAGAGAGGAGAATCAGCTAGCGGACGCGCTAGCTACCATGTCTTATATGTTCAAGGTCAGGTGGGACAATGAAGCTCCCCAGATTACCATTGAGAGATTGGACGAAACCGCGCATTGCTGTGACATCGGGACTGAAGAGGTAACAGATAAACCCTGGTTCCACGAAGTAAAAAGGTATCTTGAGACTCAAGAGTACCCCGAGGGTGCATCTATTAATGATAAGAAGTTTCTGAGGAGGTTCGCTGCGAAGTTCTTTATCAATAATGGTATCCTTTATAAGCATAATGATGACTCGACCTTACTGCGATATGTGGACAAGAACGAGGCAGAAAGGATTATGGCAGAGCTACATGAAGGTACTTTCGGAACCCATTCCAGTGGGCATACGATGGCAAAGAAAATCCTACGGGCAGGATATTATTGGTCTACTATGGAAGCCGATTGTTACCAGCATTCTCGTACCTGTCATAAGTGCCAAGTCTATGCTGATAAGGTGCACATACCTCCTGTTCCTCTGAATGTCTTGACGGCTCCTTGGCCTTTTGCAATGTGGGGCATCGATATGATCGGCGAGACCAGACCTACTGCATCTAACGGGCATCGTTTAATTCTGGTAGCTATTGATTACTTCACGAAGTGGGTTGAAGCGGCTTCCTTTTCTATGGTAACCAAGAACGTCGTGGCACGGTTCATCTGACATAATCTGATATGTCGATATAGTGTACCAGAGAGGATCATTACGAACAATGGTACAAATATCAACAATACGATGATCACCGATCTCTGCAAGTAGTTCAAGATACAGCATCACAACTCTTCTCCCTACCGGCGGAAGATGAATGGGGTTGTTGAAGCGGCTAATAAGAATATCAAGAAGATTGTGCAGAAGATGACGGTGGCATACAAAGACTGGAATGAGATGTTACCATTCGCTCTTCATGGGTACCGTACCTCAGCGTGGACTTCGACAGGGGAAACACCTTATTCTTTAGTGTATGGCATGGAAGCAGTCTTACCCATTGAAGTCCAGATACCCTCTCTTTGGATTATGAAGGATGCAGGTTTGAGCGAGGACGATTGGATCCAGACCCGGCTTGATCAGCTGAACTTAATTGATGAAAAGAGACTTACTGCTATTTGTCATGGTCAGACGTATTAAAAGCGAATGATCAAGGCATTTAACAAGAAAGTCAAATTAAAAGAATATCAAGTTGGGGATCTGGTGATCAAACGCATCATACTGCCACAAGGTCATCCCAGGGGAAAATGGACCCCTACGTACAAAGGGCCATTTGTGGTTAAGAATATTTTCTTGGGAGGAGCTATGATTCTAACCACCATGGATGGTGACGACCTTCCTCACCCCGTCAATGCAGACATAGTGAAAAAATACTATGCATAATCAAAGACCCCCTAGGTTGACTGGCCTAGGCAAAAATAAGGGCTTCTCGGCTAACTAAAAGGGTTCTAGCAAAAGTAAGGGATGAAAACGAAAAAAACTGTACACCCGGCAAGTCGAAAACCTGAAAAGGCGGCTTGGGCAAAAAAGGGAATCCCGGTGTACTGAAAACTCGAAAGGCGGACCAGGCAAAAATTAGGGATCAAAGCGTAACATTATGTCTCATTGGATCGTCTGGCAACCAGACTTCGGTATCGACTATCAAGCTCGGACGGAGCCAATCAATCTGATCTACCTTCAACCAAGTAGCAAAGTGATGAGATGCTCGAAGACATAAAGGAAATAGCAGAGTTGGAACCCAGTGGGATTGTTCACATAGATTTTTTTCTTTGTTTTTCACAAATTGTATAATTTCTGTCTTTCGGCGGCATTCTCTTACTAGGACGTCAGCCTCTTGTATAAAACGCCTATTATAGGCCAACTTCAAAATCAATACAACTCATTTTCACAAAGAAATTTGAAATTGCTTTTCTTATTCTGTTTTGTTTTGCAAGAATGTCCAATGGTTCATTTTTGATATATGCATTTGACAATAATTGTTGCTCATAAATATTTACATGCAAAACAAAAGACGATTACTTGTAATGACAGGAACAGGGACAAACAGAAACGTCCAAGCCTTACAGCTGAGGTTCGCAATCGCGAGTGAGTCGGTAAGATTCTACCCAAGCAGAGTTCATCTTTCACCAACAATGGAAGACCATCCCCAGTGGAGTTTATTTCTTCAACAAACAGAAACTTTATCCCCGACAGAGTTCATCATCGCCAGCAACGATAATTCATCCCCAGCCGAGGTTATTGCTCCAAATCAGCAGATCTTCTAGCAGAGTATCTCTTCCCCACAGAGTCATTTTCTCGCCAGTTTATTCTCCAGCAGAGTTATTCTCCCGCCAATTTATGCTCAAATCATCTTCGGTCGTTATCCTCAGCGAGTGAAACTCTTTATATTCTCCAGCAGCAGTCCAGGATTTATTTTCCCCAGCTAGAGAACATCATAAAAACATTACACACCCATACATCATGACATGCATATACGCATCATACAACACAATCTCATTTATTTTGAGAACATCATTGCTCGATACATGTCATACATCATGACATTACATACGACTAACCCTTTACTTTTCAGGAAAAGATATAATCAAATTCTCACAAAGTTCAAGCTATGAATCCCGGGTACGACCGGATAGTATCTTGATTACTCCATCATATTGTGAAGCCCGGAGAACGACCGGATAACAGTATTAGAACACCGTGAAGCCTGGACTCAACCAGATAGTGGTTTATCTCTAAGCTATGAAGCCCGAATTCGATCGGATAATAGTTTAATCCCCAGCAAGCCGTGAAGCCCGAATTACGACCGGATAACAGCTCAGCAAGTTATTGTGAAGCCTGGATTACAACCAGATAGCAATATAAGTTTCTGTGAAGCCTGGATTACGACCAGATAGCAGCCAAAGACGCCGCGAAGCCTGGATTACGACCATATAGTGGTATATCTTTAATACAAGTTATGAAGCCCAGATTCGACCGGATAATATCTTGATTTCCCCGAACACCATGAAGCCTGGATTCAACCGGATAATGGTATAAAACATCGTGAAGCCTGGGTTACAACCAGATAGCGATAAGAGACACTATGAAGCTTGGATTACGACCAAATAGCATTTTACTCGGCCAATTACTATGAAGCCCGGAGTCGACCGGATATTAGTAGGCCTTAAAATCAAATGGAAGCCCGGATGCGACTGGATAACCACTTGATTTCTTCTGAAGCCTGGATTTCGACCAGATAGCAGTACAAGACACCATGAAGCCTGGATTCGACCAGATAATGGTATGGAACATCGTGAAGCCTGGATTGTGACCAGATAGCGGTACAAGACATTGCGAAGCTTAGATTTCAACCAAATAGCAATTTTACCTAGACAATTACGAAGAAGCCTGGAGTCGACCGAATATTAGTGTGCCTTAAATTCAAGTTAAAACTCGGATGCGACCGGATAACAACTGAGTTCCTTCTGAAGCCTAGATTACGACCAGATAAGAATTGAGAAATTATGAAGCCTGGATTACGATCGGATAGCAAGTTTAATCTCATTTCCCCAGTAAGCCATTGTAAAGCCTGGATTATGACCAAATAGCAGTCGATCTTATCAGTATGAAGCCTGGATTACGACCATATAGCAATCGATCTTATCACTATGAAGCCTGGATCACGACCAGATAGTAGTTCATTTTCGCCTCTTTGACCAAGAGATTATTCCCCGGTAGAATAACGGACGACTGAAGCTCCTAAAATTCAATTTTCTCTCAAGATAGAGACCAGCATTCCCTAGTGGAATCTTCCTCAACAACAGGTATACAAGCTCTCGCTAAGGAATCTCTTATGCGATTGACACTTCTTCTGATGGCATCTTTAAGCCCATCTCCCGACATCAATCTCCAAATGGCATCTATAAGCCCATTCCCGACATCACAAGACGGATACCACTTCATGTGAGTGCAAATTTCTGGGCACTCTAGTGATCAATCATCTTCCACCCTCGGATCACGAAATGCAGGCAAGCCAATCTACATCCTCAGGTTTAAGAAGATTGAACAGGGGAAGTTGTTGTACCCCAAAATTTCCCCTCCCATATTTCTCAATACATTTCAAGTGAGGTCCTCAAATTGCTCAAGGAAGTCCAAGGGGTGACCAGACAAGCTCTCTCATAAGGCAGTCTACCTCAAATTAGGGTTTCATGTTGCATCAATATACTTGAGTCCAAGGGATCCCAAATTCTCACCATTGTCCTAATATGTTCTCAAAATCATCCATGTCGAGTTTCAAGCCTTGCAAAAGAAGTTTGCTCAGTCAATTGCTCAAAGGCCTGAAAATCGATTGTGCTAGGGCAAAAGTCAATTATGGCCTACATACAGTCAAACTTCAAGATTTTTGGTCAACATCCTCATTTTGAAGTATTATTCATCATTTGATCAATGGTTGATCATGATTCATCAAGTATTGCTCACAATTCATCAAAACCCAAAAGTTGCTAAATTAGGGTTTTGTAGGAAAAGTCAACTCAACTTTGACCAAGCATAATTTTCTCATACTTTATGAGGAATGACCCATCCAAAGCTCATTTTGAAGAGAATGCAATTATTTACAATTCATCTTCATCTCCCAAGTTCAAAATATGAACTCACAACAAGTTATGAATTTGGACATTATAGGTCACTTTGAAAAGTCAACAAAAACACCTTTTTTGTCAAAGCTTCATACATGAACATGGAAGACTCAATTAAGATGAGACCAAAAGGGTTTCTTATAGGACATCTCAAGATTTCTAAAAAGTCCAAAAAAACCTTCAAAGAGTCAAAATTGAAGAAGTTATGCATTGGTGAAGTTGACCTTTTTTGCAAAATTGCCAAAAGTCAAAAGTGCCTCAAATTGAAATTTTTGCTAAATGGGACTAACTTTTTGCACTTTTTTTGAGTTGGTAGCATGGTCCATGATCCCTAGCTCTTTCCACTTGTCTTTATCTTATTTTTTATATTTATTCTGATTTTTTATTTCAATTAAATCATTTTAAATCAAAATAAATCCTGAAAATATCCAAACCATTGAAACCTCAAGATTTTATGCACATTTTAGGTTCCATATACATCTAGCAAGTGAATCAAATCGTGCAAGGAATAGGTGTGCTTAAAAAGATTGATTTTGGCCTATTTTGGAAATATTTTCAAGTGAATCAAATCAAGATCAAAAATCATAATGGACAAAGATTGAAGGCATGTTTGTAACCCTAATTCGTTCCTTGGTATATAGTGGACAAAAGCAGATTAAAAGAACAAGGTTTAAAGGCGCATACAGAAAGAACCAAACTTGAAAAAATTCAAAGAAAGTGATAATCTGATTTTGCACTCCTAGACGTTTTCAAGACTCATAAGCCATCCCATTCACTTCCTGGGATTGCAAGGAAGCTATGCCAATCAAGAACAAGAATTTTCCTGCGCTAAAACTCAATGTAAGTGGTTCACGACTTTGAACTTTTCTTGGAATTGAATCACGTTATTTTGGCACTTGTAGAATGAAATATTTATATATTCTTGTTCCTTGAAGCATTTGCAAGCTACTCATAACAATTAATTGCATTTTTATTGGCTATATTGGAATCTACCATTGCTAGGTTTTGTTGTCTCGTTTTAGGATCTTTTGGTACAAGTGAAATTGGTCCACAAGAAGGGCACCATAATGCTAAGAAGGCCAAGGCGGTTTGATTCATGGCTTTAGAATCCATTTATCGTGCCTGTATTTGATTATGAAATGTGCAGGGTTTGTAGTGACGGCGTTTGTCCGTAGGTAAAGGTCATTGAACCTTTTAGAAACAGAGATAGGACAGGGACGATGGCGTGGCACCATTCCATTAGTCCATTTAAAAATTCGCGCGTAGGAATTTAACAAAGTTGTGTTTTTTTTTAATATTATTTATTTGTTCCTTTGTATACAACAAACGTGCGTAGCTCAGCTGGCATTGATGCAGGTGAAAAGGCTATAGGGACTGGGTTCGAATCCTATGTCCCTCATATTCCTCAATATTATTTTGTCTTGTGTAATCACGTACTTGTACAGGCCAAGACTCCACCATATGCCATCAGCTTTCCACCACTAGATCTGAAGCAGATTTGATCCAAAGGTCATCATGTGATGAACCATCATACATCCTAGTTAACATGCAAGCACTGAAGCATGGAAGTCAACGTGGATTAGTTGGTTTGGGCCCAGAATTGCTTGCTATCAACACCCTCCAATTGCTATTTCACAGGCTCACATTCTTTTCCTTTTCATTTATATTTTCTTTTAATTTATTTATTTAAATTATTTTTACTAACAAAAATTAATTCTTTTTTTTATAAAATCATAAAATCATTTTTTTATCAAAAGTAGATTTAGGTTTTATTTTTTAAAAATTAATTTAGTTAGTTAATTTAATTTATTAGGTAACTTTGATTTCCTTTGTAAATAAATTAAAAACAATTAGAAAATTAGGGTTTTAGTTTAATTTAATTCCTATTTTCTTTTTCTTAAAAATAAACCAAAAACACAAAAATAGGTCAAATAATTTTATTTTCTTAATTTAATTTAATTAGTAATTAAGTTTGTACATATTTAATTCAAACCCTTATTTTCTTAAAATAATCAAAAACAACAAAAATATTTTTCTTTTAATTAGGTTAAACGGGGTCAAAACCCTAATTTCCTTTCGCTCCCTATTCGTCGCGCATTTATTAATTTTTATAATATTGATGTAATTGCTCATGGGATGTAATAGATTAATTAGGACATTTTTCGTCTATTTATCATTTTGACGGGTTTTTTTTGGCTATGTAATTAATACCCGAAGCCTTGTAATAGCTTAGCTTTATTTTCCGCATTTTAATTTCCGCAAATATTAACTATTAGATTTATGATAATAGGGTTGCATGACAAGACTGTGTGTAAACTTTAAAACGGTTAGCAAACCCTAAATGTGCAAAGATAATAAACTTGAAATTGAATCACTCGCACATGCGCACTCCTAGGGTATACTCCCACTTCGGTTGCCTTCGGTAAACGGTCATTAAGTATAGGGTATTTTCGTGGTCACTCTATTGTCTAAATAAAGATTAAATGTCCCGTTCGGAAATGTTGCCTCGGAAAGGTTACCTCGGATATGTTGCCTCGAATATTGATCTTAAGACATTAGGGTTATTACTAAGACGTCCTAACATTGCTTTAGTGATCATACATCCCTTTCGAATTGACCCTTAAAACTCCAACGACGGTGCTACCTACTCACTAATAGTAGGATAGCGTTGTCTAAAGGAAACGAACATAGAACAATTCTTTTTTCGAGTAGGTAGATGCTAGTAGGTACTTGCTCAAAACAAACAAACGTTTTCCACACTTACACTCTTTTTAAACAAAGTTTTCAAAACGACTTCGTAACACTCTTGAAGACAGAAGAAAGGGTTTAATCGAAGTCAAACAAAAACTTTTCAAATCACACAAACACAGAATCAATTTTAAAAATGATGAGCAAGTACCTAAGAGCCCATGGAAAACCACGGATAGAAAGGGTGCTAATACCTTCCCTTTCTATAATCTACCCCCCGTACTCAGAAAATCTCAAAAAATGAATTTTTCTATGCTTTTTCCTTTCCAGTTGGATAAAATAAAAGTCGGTGGCGACTCTTGCTTACCACGAGATTTTGCAAGCACATACGCAAAAATGCAAACCAGCATTTTCCTAAAACAGTCTGGTTCTTCCACCGTATCACATGGAGCATTGTGATTCTTCCTCTGATCTATGCTCTAAGTGTGTCAGAGTTGCCCTTGTGTCTTGAGAATGTTCTGAGAAATAGTGTTGGTTGTTTTCTGAGAGAATTTATTTTTCTCTATAGAAGTTGTAGAGCTCGAGGGGTAGTTCTATTGTTGGATGATATCCAAAGTGATCAGGTTCTGTGATAAGAAGCTGATGTCCTACATGATGTTGTAACATCATGCTTGTTGGTGGCTATCACTGGAAGAGTCCTAGAATGTATATCTATGAGGACTTATAGCAATCATTGATATTATTATTGTTGTTAATAAATTCTTCATCATACCATCTACATCGTGATATTTTATTGACTATTGTTAAGAAAAGGGATTCTCCTTGCATTTGCATTACTATTTGTTTGGAGAGAAACATGTTCCAAACTTTGTTGTGATATCATCCCAGGTGAAGACTCTACTGACTAGGGTGAGGATGTTACCAATCATGTTGCATCAAATATTGAATATGCTTGTGCTAATGCTAATGAAGAAGGAAAAGGGTGTCAGATAGTGTAATTTTATCCAAATTCTTGTTGGGGAGGTGGTGTCTTCTACTACAAGAAGAGTTTGTGAAATTTGAATCTTATGGAACAAGCTATTTGAATACAGTTGTTTGGGAGTATGTGAGAAACTTAAAAACAAGTGTGCATGACTTCTTACCTATACAGGGATTCATGATATTTTGTGTGTATTATCAAGGAACTAGAGTATCCAGGATTGAGTCTACATGGTATGAGTGTCTTCAGTAGGGGGGTAAAGTACTTATCTGTGGATGGTTGTTGATTGGTGCAGACCTGATGAAGCTTGTATGTTGTTCATGCTTGTGTATATTTTTGTACCTCTTATGAGGTTTTAATATAAGACAATTTGTCGTGACTAGATGTAGTTATTTGTGTCCATTACAGGGTTTGTATGATTCCAGCCATGTGAAGTTGTGTTATAATGTCCTACTCTAAGAGACAATATGTTTGTCTGGGGGAATTTATTTTTCTGTGCATATTTGGATATGACTCAAATGAGGATTTGGGTTATGTATGGGAATTTCAAACATGATGTCTTGATATCATGGTAGATTTCACTAATTCTGAGTGAAAGGGGTTCTCTTGAGAGTCAGTGAAGGCTGCGTGGTTATACTTCAGAACATGTGGATAACTCTGTGGAATTTTTTTAAGATTTTCTGACCTAGTTTGAAAACACAAGAGAAGGTAGACAGTGTTTGGCCAGATGTCAGGACATTATTTAGGACATGTTTTCCTTAAGGCTGACAAGGAAATATTATAGATGGTGTTATCAGGAGGGAGTATGGAATGTGTTTCTCATTATGCATGAATGTTTAATTTTTTATTTTCTTTTGGTTTTTCATTAGCATTACTTTAATGTGCTAATGTGCTTCTGTAGTTTGTTTTTAGTTAGTTGCTTCTGTTGTACCCCAAAATTTTCTCTCTCGTTTTTTACAAGATCTTCTCTTGCATGGGTGGTTACAAACACTTGCTTGAAGAAATTTAACAAATTTTGAAGTTGGTCAAAGTGTCGTTCGATGGGGTGTATTTTGAAGGCATGTCAACACAATGTCTTTCGATTGGCACCTGAAGAAAGGCGTCTTCGATTGGCATTTTAATGTCACTTTGATTGGTCCAAACTGAAAGAAATCGAAGAGAGCAGAACGAAGTTTTCGATCGGTCAACAAGATCCTTCGATTGGCATTTCAACAAAGCTATTTTATTGGCCTTGTAACAAGATCCTTCGATTGGAATTTCAATAAAGCCTTTCGATTGGCCTTGTAACAAGATCCTTTGATTGGCATTTCAATAAGGCTTTCGATTGATATGGATAAAGGCCATTCGATTGGCATTCCAAAAGGTCCTTCGACTAGAACTTCAGAGTGTTCTTCGACTGGAACTTCAGAGTATCCTTCAACTGGAACTTTAGAGTGTCCTTCGACTAGAAATTCAGAGTTTCGCTCAATCAAAATATCAGGATGAAATGACCTTCAAATTGCATTTCAGTGCAGAGTTTGTCTTAATCTAAGTTGCTCTGATGAAGGAGATTCTAAACACTTCAAATCAGAACTTAAACTCATCACAAGGCCAAGGGATGGTCGAAGTTGTCTAATAGGGAATGTTCTGAATAGATTCGAATTGGACTTTGAAGCTGGCGAAGAGGGCCATTGGAAGAAAGTAACAATGACTCATTCGAAGAACATGTAAATATCCATTCGAAGAAGTATTCAGAAGACCCATTCGAAGGGTGCATAAGAAGCCCATTCGAAACATGCATAAGAAGCTCGTTTGAAGCATGCATAAGAAGTCCATTCGAAGGAGGAAACTCATAGGCCATTCGAATAGAAACGCCGAAGGGTGTTCGAAGGAGTCAAGTGTCCAGGTTCATCCAAGATTTCCAAAGAGACATGAATGTTTCAAAAAGGAATGCTTTTAATTTGTCTGATTCTTGTCTCATGACTTTAAGGGCCTGTTTAAATGGTTGTCTCTTTCCGTTACTATAGGCCAGCACACTCCTATAAATACAAGAGAAATCACACAGTACCAAAGGAGGAAAAAACGAAAGAGAGGACATAAAGGGACGAACACATATACTTTTGCACACAAATAGATCACGATGCCATATTGCTCATAGAAACCCTGGGAGGGTTAAATCGAAACACTTTTTTTACAGGCACCTTCAGCCCAAACGAAGACCGGATCCTTGTTCCTGATACATCCAGGAGTCTACACCAGCTTCTAAGCAAGTGTATCCACACCCAAGAGTGTCAAATCGAAGCACCTAACAACCTCAGTCCACGCGCAAATTCTAGTTTCAAGCAAGGTAGGTCTTCTTGATCTTGCATCTTTCGTTTTAGCATAACATGTAAATGGCCTTTTATTCGTTTTCTTTGTTTCTATATTTTTTCTTGGTTTGTTTGTTCTTCTTGTCTAACTAACTTGTACAGGCTCAAACGAAATACAAAAAGGGTATGAGCGAAAGACCTTCCCTCACGTTGCTCTGTTGGTCTATACTGCTTCATAGGCCAATCGAAGGAAGCGGAAAAGGTGCCAATCAAAGGAAGCAGAAAAGGTGGCAATCGAAGGTTGCTCAAACTAACTCCTAAACTCAATCGAAAGGAAGCAGAAGAAAGATGAATCGAAGAAGACTTTTTTCTTTCCCTGGGTCGAAGAACCATATCTTGCCCAGGATCGAAAGACCGTTCCTTCCCTGAATCGAAGAAGACTTTTTCCTTGGGTCGAAGAACCATATCTTGCCCAAGATCGAAAGACTGTTCCTCCCCTGGATCAAAAGAGCCTCTATCCATTTTCTTATTTTTGGTTTTCTCTTGTTTCTTTTATTTTCTTGCCTTTTTTTATTAACATTGAAACAAAAACCACAAAAATATTTAGGCTAGTTGTTTTTCCAACTAAATTAATTTTATAAATAAATTAATTAATTTAACATTTTTCTTAAAATTGAAATTAAATAGACTTAGGCTTTAATTCCTTTTATACCAAAAACAACAAAAAGATTTCTTTTCTTTAGGATTTTTTAGACGTCTTTTCTATTTTATGCGCATTTATTTAATTCCGTATTTTACTATTTATTGTATCTGTTCACTGGATGGAATAGATAAAAATTAGGATATTTTACTGCTTTATCCCCTTTATCCCTGTATAATGTAAATCCCCTCCCCGAAGCCTTGTAATAGCTTAGGATTTACAATTCCCGCACTTTAAATTCCTGTACATATATTACTACTTAGATGTATACTAATTAGGGTTACATGATAAGATCTGAAAACAAACGGTAGAACACCTAAAGGTTTAAAGATAAATAACGGAACTGAACACACTTGCTCATATACACCTTTAAGGTACGCCCACTTTGGTTGCCTTTAAAAAACAGTCATAGGGAAGGAATGATTTAGCAAAGATCCGTAAAATCAAAATATCATAGTCCCTCGATGACCCTACAGTTACCTTCTCGGTAAATGATCTAGTCCCTAAAACAGAATTGCTAAAGCATCTCCATAAGTTGCCTTCGTGACTGTAACGTCCCTTCGAATGTCCCTGAACATCCAACGACAAGGCTACCTACTCACTAATAGTAGGATATCACTGTCTAAAGGAGAAGAGGAAAAGAACACCCTTTTCGAGTATAAAAGTAGATAGTTGTTAGAAGTTTGCTCAAACTATTTTTGCACTTACACACAAAAACTACTTTTCAAAAACAATTTCAAAACTACTTGATGAGGATGAATTTGATTACACTAATAGGACCTCATCCAAACCCCAAGACTTGCTCTCCTAACTATAATCCTGATGCAAGGCGTGTTTATCACTCTGGCAGTCCGGGGCACGATACTAACGATTGTTGCGCACTAAAATATAAGATTCAGAATATGATTGACGCCAAGGAGATTGAGTTTGACCCTCCTGAGACTCCCAACGTGGTCACTGCTCCTATGCCAAATCATGGCTAGGATTTAAAGCATTTTTCTTTACTTGAATTCTCAAGTTGTATTTTCTTTGTTTATTCAAACAATTATTGTCATGTCAAAACTTTTTTATTTCATTAATGCATTACACGTGTTTGTCTTGAATTAATTTGTTTTCATTATGCTTAAACTGCTTTCTTACTTCCTTTTCATGATATTCAACTCTTGATCAAAAGCCCTAAGTCTTTAGAAGAAGGATGATGAAAATGATACCATAATCCATACAGTGTGCTTTTGAACAGACCTTGCTGACGATGTACATGCATTGTTTCAAATCCCAAACAACTGAGTTATAAGGAAGATAATCCCTAGTCAACCCCTTTGATCCTAAGAATTAGGAGTTTTCTTTTCACACAAATTAAAAACCTTAATCATAACCTGGGGCAGGGTAGTTTTCTCAGTTAATTCACATGTGCATTCAGTTGCAAGCTCTACCTTCATACACGACAAATAGTGTAGAAGAGATCTTCCAAAAGATGGTGATGGTTCCACATAATCATTAAGACGGACAGTCATTATCTCTCACAATAAAATCCCGCTAAGTCAAAACATGTGAAGGAGACTTAAGAAAAAACCGGGGCATCCTGCTGGCTATGATCACAAAAGAAACATTTTAGGAAAAAGACAGGGATAACGAAAACAAAAAATGAGGTTACTACAAATCCTCGACAAAAAGAAGATTACAAAATGACTGCCTTCTCAAACAAACGTTCAATCTCTAAACTATCACCGGAATATCAAGGACATTCCAGAACTCAACTAGGATTCAAATGCACAATTAATTAAGCATAGGATTGAAGAACATCACGAAGAACGGGTAGGTACAAATAAATTTTGAGCCTTTATCCTTTGTTTCTTAAACCGTGAACCAGGCCACGTTACAACCCTTAAAAGTCATAGCTGAAGCATGGGTTAGTTCGAGAGCATACTGTTATAAAGGTATCATGACTCCTATAAGATTTGCTATAAATCATGAGTTGATATCACATTCTTACAAATTTTGTTTTACTATAAAAAACACATTTTCAAAAAATTTCAAGACATACATAAGCTCTGCATTCTTTAAATGACATTGTTTGCATATGGTTAATTGTTCAAATGGCAAAGAAATTCACACAATGAATATTCAGTGAACAAAAAACTTCTCAATGAAAAGGATCACCTCAAGTGGAAAAACACTTCCAACCAAGGGGAATGGCATGGTATCCAACTGATCTGAGGTAGTCGAGTCAAGATTCGAGGAATCTCTCAGAAATGCCGAATAGCCAGGGGCAGATCTCCGTTTGAATCACTCAGGGCATTGGACATGAATTCCAACAATGAATCTTATACAATCAAACAAACAACTTATGGCAGTGTGACAACACTTACTACTATGGACAATGACAATTCTCCATACCTGGTGAACATAGACATAGTCAAAAAAGACTGCACATAAACAAAGACCCGCTAGGTTGACTGGCCTAGGCAAAAATAAGGGCATCCCGACGAACCACAAGAGTTCAGGAAAAAATTAGGGATAAAAACAAAAAATATGTACACCCGGCAAGTCGAAAACCTGAAAAGGCGGCTTGAGCAAAAAAGGGTATCCTGGTGGACTGAAAATATGAAAAGACAGTCTAGGCAAAAGTTAGGGATTAAAGCGTACGACTACGTCCTGTCATCTTGTCATTTGTTTATCAATAGAAGACTTATCATCTTGATCAACATCTACTTGAAACCCCAGGAGTTGGGATGACACTCAACCATCCACAAGGTCTTCGCATGTACTTTCTCCAGCATGTACAGAGGCAGGGGTATCTTACTGAAAGGTCGCCTCCATATTCGCAGCTTACAACCTAGTGATGTCAGGTGTTCTTGTATCCCAGGAAGAACAATAATTTCCAACTACTGCTCCGACATCAGGTTTTCCTCAGTAAAGTCGTCGAAATCCTCAAGCAGTGCACAGAGCTTTCCTTCCCCAACAGAGTTTATTTCTCTAACAACGGAAGATAATATCCAAGCAGTTCAACTTCAACAAAATCTAAAGACCTACATTCTTCATCGCCAGCTGCAATCAGGGATTTATTTTCCCTAATTCAACAGCGTTGCAATAGAGAAACTGACACATTCACATATTACACCCATACATCATTCTACAAACGTCATAGCATCTGCAATACAAATGCATATATCCCAATATCATTTATTTTGAGAACACCATTACACAATGCATTTCATACATCATGATATTGCATACAACTAATACTTTACATGAATACATCTTTACACGAGCTCTTCACGAAGCAATCTTACACGGGTTCCTTCTCCTTCTGAAATATAGCTTTACACTGGCTCAACATGAAGCAATCTTACATGGGTTTCTTCTACTTCCAAAAACAGCTTTACACGGGCTCAACATGAAGCAATCTTACACGGGTTTCTTCTGATAACCAAATGCAGCTTTACACGAGCTCTTCATGAAGCAATCTTACACGGGTTCCTTCTCCTTATGAAATATAGCTTTACACGGGCTCTTCATTAAGCAATCTTACACGGGTTCCTTCTCCTTCTGAAATACAGCTTTACACGGGCTCTTCATTAAGCAATCTTACACGGGTTCCTTCTCCTTCCTTCTGAAGTTTTACATGGACTTATCCCGAAGCAGCCCTACCCAGGCTCCTTCTGAATTTTTACACAGAATTATCCTGAAGCAGCTCTACCTAGGCTCCTTCTGAAGTTTTACACGAAGCAACCCTACCCAAGCTCCTTCTGAAGTTTTACACGGACTTATCTCGAAGCATCCCTACCCAGGATCTTTCTGAAGTTTTAAACGGACTTATCCCAAAGCATCCCTACTCAGACTCCTTCCGAAGTTTTACACGGACTTATCCCAAAGCAGCCCTACCCAGGCTCCTTCTGAAGTTTTACACGGACTTATCCTGAAGCAGCCCTACCCAGGCTTCTTCTGAAGTTTTACATGGACTCATCCTGAGGCAACCCTACCCAGGTTCCTTCTTACAATTTCCAGATGCAGTTTTACACAGACTCATCCTAAGGCAACCCTACCCAGGTTCCTTCTCTTCAATTTCCAGATGCAGTTTTTACACGGACTCATCCTGAGGCAACCCTACCCAGGTTCCTTCTCTTGAATTTCCAAATGCAGTTTTACACGAACTCATCCTGAAGTAACCCTACCCAGGTTCCTTCTCTTCAATTTCCAGATGTAGTTTTACCCTGACTCATCCTGAGGCAACCCTACCCAGGTTTCTTCTCACTATTTCCAGATGCAGTTTTACCCGGACTCATCCTGAGGAAACCCTACCCCGGTTCCTTCTCACTATTTCCATATGCAGTTTTACAAAAACTCATCCTGAGGAAACCCTACCAGGGTTCCTTTTCACTATTTCCAGATGCAATTTTATACAAACTCATCCTGAAGCTTCCCTACCCAGGCTCCCTCTCATATATCTCCCAAAATAGCCCTACCCAGGTTCCTTCTCATACACTTCCAGATGAAGTCTTACCCGAACTCATCCTCAAACAGCCCTACACAGGTTTCTTCTGATACATTTCCAGATAGCAGTTAATTTCATTCTCCACAGCAAATTACCGCGAAACCTGGATTTCAACCAGAAAACATCAAACTTTCATTTCTTCAATCCAGAGATAACCCCTCAGTAGAGCCATGGACAACTGAAGTTCCTAGACTCTATTCCCCACAGAGTTTTCCTCAAAAAGGAAAACAACAGAAATAAACATCCCTCAGTGGAGTCCTCCTCAACAACAGAAACATGAATCCCCATAAAAAGACTTCTTATGAAGTCAGCATCTACTTTGGATGGAATCTTTAATCCCATCTTCGACGACTCTCCGTCATATTCCTTGGATGGCATCTTTAAGCCCATCTCCGACGACTCTCCGTCATATTCCTTGGATGGCATCTTTAAGCCCATCTCCGACGACTCTCTGTCATCTTCTCCAAATGGCAATCATAAGCCCATTCCCGCCATCATCAACAATCAATGTTACTTCATGCGAGTGCAAATTTCTGGGCACTCTAGTGTTCAATCATCTTCCACCATCAGATCACGAAAGGCAAACAAGCCAATCTACATCTTCAGGTTTAAGAAGATTGAACAGGGGCAGCTGTTGTACCCCAAAATTTGCCCTCTCAATTTTTAAAAGATCTTCTCTTGCATGGGTGGTTACAAACACTTGCTTGAAGAAAAATAACAAATTTTGAAGTTGGTCAAAGTGTCCTTTGATGGGGTGTATTTTGAAGGCATGTCAACAAAATGTCTTTCGATTGGCACCTGAACAAAGGCGTCTTTGATTGGAATTTTAACGTCACTTTGATTGGTCCAAACTGAAATAAATCGAAGAGAGCAAAACGAAGTTTTCTATCGGTCAACAAGATCCTTCAATTGGCATTTCAACAAAGCCTTTCGATTGGCCTTGTAACAAGATCCTTCGATTGACATTTCAACAAAAACATTTTGATTGTCCTTGTAAGAAGATCCTTCGATTGGCATTTCAACAAGGCTTTCGATTGATATGGATAAAGGCCCTTCGATTGGCATTCCAAAAGGTCCTTCGACTGGAACTTCAGAGTGTCCTTCAACTAGAACCTCAGAGTGTCCTTTGACTGGAACTTTAGAGTGTACTTCGACTAGAACTTCAGAGTATCCTTCGACTGGAACTTCAGAGTTTCCCTCAATCAGAATATCAGAATGAAATGACCTTCGAATGGCATTTCAGTGCAGAGTTTGTCTTAATTTAAGTTGCTCTGATGAAGGAGGTTCTGAGCACTTCGAATCAGAAGTTGGACTCATCATAAGGCCAAGGGCTGGTCGAAGTTGTCTAATAGGGAATGTTCTGAATAAATTTGAATTGGACTTTGAAGCTGGAAAAGAGGGCCATTCGAAGGAAGTAACAATGACTCATTCGAAGAACATGTAAAGATCCATTCGAAGAAGTATTCAAAAGACCCATTCGAAGGGTGCATAAGAAGCCTATTCAAAGCGTGCATAATAAGCCCATGCATATGAAATCCATTCGAAGGAGGCAACTCATAGGCCAATCGAAGAGAAACGCTGAAGGGTGTTCAAAGGAGTCAAGTGTCCAGCTTCATCCAAGATTTACAAAGAGACATGAATGTTTCAAAAAGGAATGCTTTTAATTTTTCTGATTCTTGTCTAATGACTTTAAGGGCATGCTTAAATGGCTGTCTCTTACCATTACTATGGGCCAACACACTCCTATAAATACAAGAGCAATCACACAGTACCAAAGGAGGAAAAAACAAAAGAAAGGACATAAGGGAACAGACACATATACTTTTGCACACGAACAGATCACACTGCCATATTGCTTATAGAAACCCAAGGAGGGTCAAATCGAAACACTTTTTTTCAGGAACCTTCACCCAAAATGAAGACCAGATCCTTGTTCCTCAGACATCCAGGAGTCCACACAAGCTTCTAAGCAAATATCTCCACACCCAGGAGTGTCAAATCGAAGCACCTAACAACCTCAGTCCACGTGAAAATTCCAGTTTCAAGCAAGGTAGGTATTCTTGACCTTGCATCTTTCATTTTAGCATAACATGTAAATGGCCTTTTATTCGTTTTCTTCATTTCTATATTTTTCTTGGTTTGTTTGTTCTTCTTGTCCAACTAGCCTGTACAGGCTCAAACGAAATATAAAAAGGGTATGAACGAAAGACCTTCCCTCATGTTGCTTTGTTGGTCTATACTACTTTATAGGACAATCGAAGGAAGTAGAAAAGGTGGCAATCAAAGGTTTCTCACACTAACTCCTAAACTCAATCGAAAGGAAGAAGAAGAAAGGTGAATCGAAGAAGACTTTTTTCTTTCCCTGGGTCGAAGAATCATATCTTGCCCAGGATCGAAAGATCGTTCCTTCCCTGAATCTAAGAAGACTTTTCCCTGGGTTGAAGAACCATATCTTTCCCAGGATCGAAAGAACGTTCCTCCCCTAGATCCAAAGAGCCTCTATTCATTTTCTTATTTTTGGTATTTGCTTGTTTCTTTTAATTTTCTTGCCTTTTTTATTAACATTGAAACAAAAATCACAAAAATATTTAGGCTAGTTATTTTTCCAACTAAATTAATTTTGTAAATAAATTAATTAATTTAACATTTTTCTTAAAATTAAAATTAAATAGACTTAGGCTTTAATTCCTTTTATACCAAAAACAACAAAAAGATTTCTTTTCTTTAGGATTTTTTAGACGTCTTTTCTATTTCATGCGCGTTTATTTAATTCCGTATTTTACTATTTATTGTATTTGTTCACTGGATGTAATAGATAAAAATTAGGATATTTTACTGCTTTATACCCTTTCTCCCTGTATAATATAAATCCCCTCTCCGAAGCCTTGTAATAGCGTAAGCTTTACAATTCTCACACTTTAAATTCATGTACATATATTAACTTCTTAGATGTATGCTAATTAGGGTTACATGACAAGATCTGAAAACAAACGGTAGAACACCTAAATGTTTAAAGATAAATAAATGAATTGAACACACTTGCTCATATACACCTCTAAGGTACGCCCACTTTGGTTGCCTTTAAAAAATAGTCATGGGGCAGGAATGTTTTAGAAAAGACCCGTAAAATCAAAAGATTATAGTTCCTCGATGACCCTACAGTTTCCTTCTCGGTAAATGATCTAGTCCCTAAAACAGAATTGCTAAAGCATCTTCATAAGTTGCCTTTGTGACTGTAAAGTCCCTTCAAATGTCCCTCAACATCCAACGACAAGGCTACCTACTCACTAATAGTAGGATAGCACTGTCTAAAGGAGAAGAGGAAAAGAACACCCTTTTCGAGTATAAAAGTAGATAGTTGTTAGAAGTTTGCTCAAACTATTTTTGCACTTACACACAAAAACTACTTTTCAAAAACAATTTCAAAACATTTGTGTTTTACCCCAAAATTTCCCCTCCCATATTTATCAAAACATTTCAAGAAAGATCCACAAGTTGCTCAAGGAAATCCAAGGGTTGACCAGACAAGCTCTCTCCTAAGGCAGTTTACCTCAAATTAGGGTTTCATGTTGCATCAATATACTTGAGTCCAAGGGATCCCACATGCTTACCATTGTCCTAAGATGTTCTCGAGATCATCCATGTCAACTTTTAAGCCCTACAGAGGAAATTTGCCCAGTCAATTGCTCAAAGGCCTGAAAATCGACTGTGTTAGGGCAAAAGTCAATTGTGGCCCACATACAGTCAAACTTCAAGATTTTTGGTCAACATCCTCATTTTGAAGTATATTTCATCATTTTATCAAGGTTTGATCATGATTTATCAAGTATTACTCATAATTCATCAAGAATCAAAAGTTGCCAAATTAGGGTTTTGTAGGAAAAGTTAACTCAACTTTGACCAAGCATAACTTTCTCATACTTTATGAGAAATGACCCATCCAAAGCTCGTTTTTAATAAGATGCGATTATCTACAATCCATCTTCATCTCCCAAGTTCAAAATATGCACTCACAAGAAGTTATGAATTTGGACATTATAGGTCATTTTAAAAAGTCAACAAAAACACCTTTTTTGTCAAAGCTTCATACATGAGCATGGAATATCAAATTTAGATGAGACCAAAAGGGTTTCTTAGAGGACATCTCAAGCTTTCTAAAAGTCCCAGAACACCTTCAAAGAGTCAAAATTGAGGAAGTTATGCATTGGTGAAGTTGACCTTTTTTGCAAAATTGCCAAAAGTCAACTATGCCTAAAACTTCAAATTTTGCCAAATGGGCCCAATCTTTTTCACTTGTTTTAAGTTGGAAACATGGTCCACGAGCCCTATACTTTTCCACTTGTCATTATATTATTTATATTATTTATTTTGATTTTTATTTTAATTAAATCATTTTAAATCAAAACAAATCATATAAAATCCAAAACATTGAAATTCAAAGATCTTGTGCTTGTTTCAGGTCTTAATACCCAGCTAGCATCAAATCAAATTCATGTAAAGGCATGAGGTGCAGAAAAAGATTGAATTAGGCAATTTTTGGAAATATTTTAAAGGTGAATCAAATCAAGATCAAGGACATTGATGGAGGAAGATTGAGGCCAGGCTTTCAAACCTAATCCATTCCTTGATACATATAGAAGGTGTGCAGACCAAAAGAGGATAGAGAGAGAGGCGTATGATCAAGAACAAAACTTGAAAAAACACCAAAAAAGTGCCAACACGATTTCATTGTTCCAGGCCAATTCAAGACTCTTTGACCATTACATTTTCTTCCTGGGTTTGTAGGCAAGCAAAACCAATCAAAACCAAGCATTTCCAGGCCGTATAACGCACTGTAAGACATTCACGACACCCACCTTTTCTTGAATTTTGTTTGCATAATTCTTGCACCTTTATCAAATTCTAATCATATATCCTTGTTCACCTTTACATTTGCAAGCTTTCTATAATACTCAATTGCGTTTTCATAGACTGAATCGAGAACTGCCATTGTTAGGTTTTTGGGTTCCATTTTAGGGTTTTTGTTTGTAGGTAAAATTATCCTTCATGAAGGGTACCATCATGTTCATAATGGCAAGACGAATCCAACCATGGCATTATAAATCATTTATCGTGCCGATGGAGAATTTTGAGAGGAACCAGGCTTATAGCTACGGACAAATGTCCGTAGGTAAAAGTTTGGAACTTTTACCAATGGAACAAGGTCAGGGATGACTTGCGTGTCACCTTTCCATTGGTTTATTCAAACTGCTGGCGCGCATTTTTTGTTATTTATCCATTAATTCTTTTTTCTGTATATTATCATTACTGCTTATTTTATGCACAACAAAAACAAATAGCTCAGCTGGTTGCCAAGCGCTGGAAATTGCCTTGGGGCCTGGGTTTGAATCCCAGGTCCCCCCATTCTTGCATATTATTTTTCCTTTCAGGATCAGGCATGCATACAAAGATAAGAGACTACCATATGCTCTCAAGATCTAGCCCTTGGACCTCCAGATGGCCAAATCTGATGGCCATCATCTGAAGGTACATCATGAAGCCTAGTCAACACAGCACACTGAATCCAGGAAGTCAACGTGGACTTCCATCTTTGGGCCCAAAATTCTAATTCTTGCACCCCCCATAATTGCAGGCCCAATATCTCTTCTTTATCTTTTTTTATATATTTGTTTTATTTTATTTTATTCATTTATTTTATTTACTAACACAATTAACTATTTTCTTTTTATCAAAAAAATCATAAAAATAATACTTTCCACAAATTAGGTTTAGAATTTATTTTTTATAAAAAAAAAAAATTTAATTTAATTAGATTTTAATTTTAGGTAAACTTTAATTCTTTTTGTAAATAATTAAAAATAATTAGAAATTAGGGTTTTACTTGTAATTTTATTTTCTTTTCCTAAAAATAACAAAAACCACAAAAATAGGCCATATAACTATTTTTATTAATTAATTTAATTGCTAATTAATTTGTATATTTAACTTTAAAACCTAAATTCTTTCTTTAAAAAAATATTAAAAACAACAAAAATAATTTCTCTTTTGATTAGGTTAAAAGGGTCAAAACCCTAATTTCTTCCCGATCTAATTTTTTGCGCGCGCGTTTTTATTATTTATTTTTACCATATTGATGTAACTGCCTACAGTTTGTAATAGTTAATTAGGACCTTTTATTTTCATTTATCGCTTTATTTTCAAAGGGTTTGTTTTTGGCTATGTAAATACCCGAAGCCTTGTAATAGCTTAGTTTAATTTCAAAACTTTAAATTCCACAAAATATTAAACTGTTAGATGTATGATATTAGGATGCATGACAAGAATGTATGTAAAACTTTAAAACGGTTAGATAACCCTAAATGTGCAAAGATAAATAATCTGAAATTCAATCACTCGCACATGCGCACTCCTAGGGTACACTCCCACTTGGTTGCCTTCGGTAAACGGTCATTGAGTATAGGATGCTTTAGTGGTCGTCCTTTTATCCAAAGATCAAAGTTGCCTCGGAAAGGTTGCCTCGGATATTGTTGCATCGGATAATTGATCTAAGACATTAGGGTTATTACTAAGACGTCCTAACATTGCTTTAGTGACCGTACGTCCCTTTTCGAATTGACCCTCAAACTCCAACGACTGTGCTACCTACTCACTAATAGTGGGATAGCGCTGTCTAAAGGAAACAAACATAGAACGATTCTTTTTTTCAAGTAGGTAGATTAGCTCTTAAGTACTTGCTCAATATAAACAAACTTTTTCCACACTTACACTCCTTTCAAAACAAAGTTTTCAAAAACACTTCATTACACTCTTGAAGACAGAAGCAAGAGTGGAATCGAAGTCAAAACAAAAACTTTTCAAACACACAAACACAAAAAATCAATTTTGAAAATGATGAGCAAGTACCTAAGAGCCCGTAGATAACTACGGATAGAAATGGTGTTAATACCTTCCTTTTCTATAATCTACCCCCCGTACTCAGAAATATCTCGAAAAAGGAATTTTTCTGTGCTTTTTTCCTTTCCTTGTTGGATAAAATAAAATTCAGTGGTGACTCTTACTTACCGCGACATTTTGCAAACACAAATGCAAAACGCAAACCAGCATTCCTAAAAAACAGTCCCGGTTCTGGCCACCGTATCACAGAACTGGCGACTCTTCTGTGGAGATTTAATAAGTGGGGTGTACCTTAGGATTAGTTCATCATATTGTTTTCAATTGTTTGATTTGATTACTTTATCTTTGTGGGCTTTGTATCGGAGTTACTATAGATCCTAACCCGGATCTGGGGACACCTTTTAGGTAAGTAGCAATAGACTGTGAGGGAACTGTACAGCGTAGATCGATACGGTTGAAGTAGTAGCTACGTTGATGTGGCACATTAGTTGGTACCGATATCCCTTGAGAAGGAACAAGGAGAGTATGGGGCTTCTATATAGGTCATTAAGCATCAACTGACCTTAGAACCTATAATTGACCAACTCGGCCATAGAAAGTAGCAGAATGCTACACTTATTGAGACCATACTCTCGCGATGGTTTCCGCTGCAAGAAAAGATTGTGTGAGCTGAAACTATGACTGATGGAGGATGGTCGCTGATTTGAGAACCTCTAGAACCCGGTTACTATTATTAGGACAGGTTGAACCAACTAAACTGAAAGAGGGTAGTACCTAGACTTCATGCCAGCCTGAAATTTAAGGGCTATTGTGTGACTTGTTTGCCCTTACCGTGTCTGCTATCTGTGATACCTGTGGTGTGTTTTTATCATGACATCATGCATCATGACATCGCATGCATATTGCATTAGACTAACCATTTCAAAGACCAAAGGGATTCATCTTTGTTCTGTTTTGCAGATCATGGCCTCTATACGCAGAAATACCATTCGAGTCAACTTCGTGGAGATACCTGCTCAGCTTAGAGAATTGGTTTCAAAGGTTCCTGATACTTATTCCTTTGTTAGAAGACATGGTCATCTCCTTACCCCGGTCACTTCAAAGTTGGATGAGCAAATGATAAGTGTGTTGTTCCAGTTCTTTGATCCATTGCATCACTGTTTCACCTTCCCGAACTATCAGTTGGTCCCTACTTTGGAAGAGTTTTCTTTTTTACTTGGCATATCTATTCTCGAGCAGACACCCTTTACAGGTTTGGAGATATCTCCTAGGCCAGAGGATATTACTTCAGCCCTACATCTAAAAATGGCTGATGTAGTATCTAACTGGGAGATTCGGAGTGGGGTTAAAGGTTTCCTGGCTAAGTTTTTGATTGATCAAGCTTAACAACTCTGGGATAGTTTGGACTTTCAAGTATTTGAAGACATCCTGGCTCTCCTCATCTACGACTTAGTTCTGTTCCCAAATCCAGATTCTTTTGTTGATGTTAACACAGTCAAGATCTTCATGTCTCGTAACCTAGTGCATACTCTCTTGGGTGATATTCTGCATGCTCTTTATACCCGTACTGTTCGGAGAAGGGGAACTCTCATGTGTTGTACACCGCTACTGGCGAGGTGGTTTATTTCTCACCTCCCCAAATCTGTATTGAAGAATGAGGAAGGTGTACGTTGGGCTTACAGAATCATGTCTCTTGCTCATATGGACATCCTTTGGAGTACTAAGGATATGGAAAGGGTAGTTGTCATTGATCGGTGTGGGGAATACCCCAATGTTCCATTGCTTGGAATTCGAGGGGGAATAACCTATAATCCTTGTTTGGCTTTACGACAGTTTGGAAGAGCTCGAAGGGACGGTCCTCATGAGCTGCTGCTTACAAGCATTGTCTTTGACTTCAAGGGGGATGTTGAGGGACATCGCCGCAAATTTATATGAGCCTGGGACAGGGTGAATAGGTCTGATCCACATGAGCTTGGAATGAAGACTTCTCTCCTGATGCAACCATATCTCCAATGGGTTCGAGCCCGTGCTCAAAAGTTGGGAATGCCATATGAAGCTGTTTTGCCGGTGATTGTAGAGCAAACTGATGAAGAAGGTGTTCCTTATATGATCATCCATCCCTATATGCCTACTGATCTGGGGGCATTGAAGAGATCTTGGATCCAGTTAAAGGAAGAAAGGATACCTACAGAGATAAGTATCATGAGCAGGAAAGAAAGATTTTGAAGCTTACAAGGCAGCTTGAGAATGAAAGGACAATCAACGATTATGTCAGCACGAAAGGAAAGCGACCATGGGAGTTCTGATGTCTTATATTGTTCTTAGTTTAGATTTGCTTTTCAGTATTTCTTTTGTAACACCTTAAAGTCATTTGTTAAACATCGTTTCTAGTTTTTATCTAATAAAGTGTGTTTTATTTTGGTCTACAAATTTGAATCTCCCTAAGTCTTTGAAATCATTTCATACGCATTCCATTACCATGCACCTCATTACAGGTACCCTTACAGGTTTCTTATCTTCTGTGCTGTTTATTTCAGCACAACATGTCTTCTGAAACACCTACTGATCAAGCTATTAAGGCTCTTCAAGCTTAGAATGCTCAGTTCCAGGAGATGTTCTTGAACTTGGCCAAGAGTCAACAAGATTTGAAGACTCTCATCCTGAAAGACAAGAAGAAGAAGAAGAAGAAGAAGAAGAAGAGGAAGAAGAAGGTGGTCCTGCTGAATATGGGTCACAGATTTGGAGACAGGTTGTGAGAGGAAGTTGATTTGTCTCACTCATCTGGAGGAGGAGTGAATCAAGAGGAAAGGAGGGCTTCTAGCCCTGTGGTTTCTGACAATGACACTGATTTTGATGAAGACCAGTACCCTCCTGCTGAGGATAGGTACAAGCAAATTGAAGACCGTCTGAGTGCCATGGAGATTCAGAAGGTTCCCGGTTTGGACTTTGGAGATCTGGGGCTGGCATCAGGGGTGGTGATCCCTCACAAGTTTAAAGCTCCTGTCTTTGCTAAGTATGACATGGTATCCTGCCCGAAGCTATATCTCCGCTCATACGTCAGGAAGATTCAACCATATACTGCTGATAGGAACCTCTGGGTTCATTTCTTTCAAGATAGTCCGTCAGGGACTCAACTTGAATGGTTCTATCAACTGGAAGGAGCTAATGTCCGTAACTGGGAGGACCTTGCTGCTGCTTTTTACAAGCAATACTAGTATAATGTCGACCTTGCTCCCATGCGTACTCAACTTCAGGGCATGTCTATGGGTGCGAGCGAAGGTTTTAAAGACTACGCTCAAAAGTGGAGAGATCTAGCCGGAAGAGTAAAACCCCCTCTGTCTGATAGGGAGTTGGTGGATATGTTTCTTGGGACTTTGTCTGGTCTATACTTCAATCATTTGATTGGTAGTTCATCGTCTGGGTTCATTGAATTGATAATGACTGGGGAGAGAGTCGAAGCTGGTATTAGAAGTGGCAAAATACAGAAAGGTGCTTCGTCAAGTACAGAGAAGAAGCCTTTCAAGAAGGAATCTAATGTAGTCTACAGTTCGAGGAGCCAAAATCGGCCTGAATGCTGCCAAGCAGTGAATGCGGTGGTAGTATCAAGACCTATTGTTTCCCCACAATGCAACAATCAGCAAAGAGCAGAGAGGCTACAAAGATAGTATACTCGGCTCAGCACGACCTTATCTCAAATCTTACCGCAATTGTTGAAGACCAACCTGGTGACTCTGAGGGAAGCTCCGAAGAATCCCAGTACCACCTCTCTGCTGTATAATCCGAACGCACGTTGTGCCTATCACTCTGATAGCCCAGGGCATGATACTAACAACTGATGGGTTTTGAAGAATAAAGTGCAAGATCTGATTGAAGCTAAGGAGATTGTGTTTGAAGCTCCGGAGAAACCCAACTTCATAACGACTCATATGCCAAAACATGACGCGGGAGTGAATGCAATTGAAGATGATGATAAAGAGTCAGATTTCGACAGCTGGATTTACCCGACTACCAACGGTGGCTTGAACAATTGGACGGCGAAGGACTTCGTGCTAGTTTCTTTTATTACACAGTAATAGACTTTTGTTTTATGACTTGTAACAGACAATTTGAAACTTTTACGGCCCGGTGCCTTGCCCGAGTCACCGTGGCTTTGTTTGTGAGGGCTTTATATTTGTCATTTCCATATATCATCAATAAAGCATTGGAAGTTTTCTTGCATTACAAATTTTGCGCTCCTTGTTTTTCCTTTCTATCTTGAACTTTATCAAAACAGCTATTTGTCTTACACACACTCACATATACAGGTCTACATCCACTCTGGATCCCATTGATAACGACTCTGCTACTTCCAGTTATGACTTCAAAAGTCCGATCAACCAAGCCGAGGACGAAGGTGAGGATGATTGTGAGGTGCCTGGGGAACTTGATAGGCTGTTACTTCAGGAAGAGAGGGCCATACAGACGCATGAAGAGCCAGTGGAAACAGTAAATTTGGGTACGGAGGAAGACAAGAAAGAAGTCAAGGTCGGCACAAATCTAAAGTCCAGTGTCAAGCAACGGTTGATACAAATGTTGCGTGACTATGTTGAGATCTTCGCCTGGTCTTATGAAGATATGCCTGGGTTGGATACTGATATCGTGGTTCACTGCTTGCCGACCAAAGAAGATTGTCCTCCTGTGAAGCAGAAAGTTCGCCGAATGCGCCCCGAGATGTCTTAGAAAATCAAGGCTGAGGTTATGAAACAGTTTGATGCCGGTTTTCTAGCAGTTACTTCTTACCCACAATGGGTTGCCAACGTGGTTCCGGTGCCGAAGAAAGATGGTAAAGTCCGTATGTGCGTAGACTATAGGGATCTGAACAGGGTAAGCCCCAAGGATGATTTCCCTCTGCCTCATATTGATGTTTTGGTTGACAACACCGCACAGCATAAGGTCTTCTCCTTTATGGATGTTTTTTCTGGTTACAATCAGATTAAGATGGCTCCCAAGGATATGGAGAAGACAACCTTCGTTACACAGTGGGGTACCTTTTGCTACAAAGTCATGCCTTTCGGATTGAAGAATGATGGGGCAACATATCAGCGCGTCATGGTCGCCTTGTTACACGACATGATTCACCATGAGATTGAGGTATACATTGATGACATGATTGCAAGATCTCAGACTGAAGAAGAACACCTTGACCATCTTCAGAAGCTATTTGACAGGCTGAAGTTGTACAAACTGAGGTTAAACCCTAACAAGTGCACCTTCGGAGTGAGGTCTAGTAAATTGTTGGGTTTCTTCGTTAGCAATAAAGGTATTCAAGTAGATCCTGCAAAGGTGAAGGCTATACAGGAGATTCCGGCACCCCGAACAGAAAAAGAAGTCAGAGGCTTTTTGGGACGATTGAATTACATTTCCCGATTCATCTCACATCTGACTGCTACTTGTGAGCCAATCTTCAAATTGCTGAAGAAAGATCAAGTGGTGAGATGGAATGATGAATGTCAAGCCGCTTTCGAAAGGATCAAAGAATATCTCCAAGAGCCACCTATTCTGATGCCTCCAGTTGAAGGAAGACCTTTGATCTTATATTTGACAGTACTCGACAATTCAATGGGGTGCGTGCTGGGGCAGCATGACGAGTCTGGCCGAAAAGAGCATGCTATTTATTACCTTAGCAAAAAGTTTACCGACTGCGAGACTCGATACTCGTTGCTTGAGAAAACTTGCTGCGTTTTGGCGTAGGCTGCTCGCTGGCTGAGACAGTATATGCAGACTCACACTACCCTATTGATATCAAAGATGGATCCAATCAAGTATATCTTCGAGAAGCCTTCCTTGTCCGGGAGAATAGCAAGATGGAAGATGATATTGACTGAGTATAATATCCAATACACAACCCAAAAGGCAATCAAGGGAAGTGTGTTGGCAGATCATTTGGCACATTAGGCTGTAGACGACTACCAATCCATGAACTTCGAATTCCCGGATGAAAGCATCATGTTGGTAACCGACTGTGAAACACCTGAACCGGATGAAGGACCTGAGGAAGGATCCCGATGGTCTATGTACTTTGATGGAGCTTCAAACGCTTTGGGTAATGGCATTGGCACCGTGATCATATCTCCTGAAGGCTGTCATACTTCGTTCACCGCCTAATTATGTTTCAATTGCACCAATAATATGGCGGAGTATGAAGCATGCATCCTGGGTCTTCGAGCAGCTATTGACCTAAGGATTAAGTCCTTAAGTGTATTCGGAGATTTCGCTCTAGTGATCAGTCAGATCAAAGGAGAGTGGGATATGAAACATCCAAATCTAATTCCTTACAAAGAGTATATATCGACGTTGCTTCCACATTTCGAGGAGATAACCTTTGAACATTCCCAAGAGAGCTGAATCAGTTGGCGGACGCGCTAGCTACCATGTCTTCTATGTTCAAGTTCAGGTGGGAAAATGAAGCTCCCCGGATTACCATTGAGAGGTTGGATGAACCCGCACATTGCTATGACATTGAGACTGAAGAGGTGGCAGATAAACCCTGGTTTCATGAAGTAAAGAGGTATCTTGAGGCTCAGGAATACCCTGAGGGTGCATCTGTTAATGATAAGTTTTTAAGGAGGTGCGCCACAAAGTTCTTCATCAGTAATGGTATCCTTTACAAGCGTAACCATGATTCGACCTTACTGCGATGTATGGATAAGAACGAGGCAGAAAGGATCATAGCGGAGTTGCATGAAGGTACTTTCGGGACTCATTCCATAGGACATACCATGGCAAAGAAAATCCTTCGGGAAGGATATTATTGGTTTACTATGGAAGCCGGCTGTTATCAGCATTCTCGGACCTGTCATAAGTGCCAAGTTTATGCTGATAAGGTGCATATACCTCCAGTTCCTCTGAACGTCTTGACGGCTCCTTGGTCTTTTGCAATGTGGGGCATCGATATGATTGGTGAGATCAGACCTACTGTGTCCAACAGGAATCGTTTCATCTTGGTAGCAATTGATTACTTTACAAAGTGGGTTGAGGCAGCTTCCTTTGCTACTGTAACCAAGAACGTCGTGGCACGGTTCATTCGGCACAATCTGATCTATTGATATGGGGTACCAGAGAGGATCATTACGGACAATAGTACAAGTCTTAACAACACGATGATCACCGAGCTTTGCAAATAGTTTAAGATACAGCATCACAACTCTTCTCCTTACCAGCCGAAGATGAATGGGGTTGTTGAAGTGGCTAACAAGAACATCAAGAAGATTGTGCAGAAGATGACGGTGACATACAAAGACTGGCACGAGATGTTACCATTCGCTCTTCATGGGTACTGTACCTCAGCGCGAACGTCAACAGGGGCAACACCCTATTCCTTGGTGTATGGCATGGAAGAAGTCTTTCCCATTGAAGTTCAGATACCCTCTCTTAGGATTATGAAAGATGCAGGTTTGAGCGAATATGACTGGATTCAGACCCGGCTTGATTAGCTGAATCTAGTCGACGAGAAAAGACTTACTGCTATTTATCATGGTCAGACGTATCAAAAACGGATGATCAAGGCATTTAACAAGAAAGTTAGACGACAAGAGTATCAAGTCAGGGATCTGGTGATCAAGTGCATCATTCTGCCACAAGGTGATCCTAGGGGCAAATGGACCCCTACGTACGAAGGGCCATTTGTGGTTAAGAACATTTTCTCAGGAGGAGCTGTGATTCTAACCACCATGGATGGTGACGACCTTTCTCACCCCGTCAATGCAGACATAGTAAAAAAATACTGCGCATAATCAAAGACCCGCTAGGTTGACTGACCTAGGCAAAAATAAGGGCTTCCCAGCGAACCAAAAGGGTTCGGGAAAAAATAAGGGATGAAAATAAAAAAAATTGTACACCCGGCAAGTCGAAAACCTGAAAAGGCGGCTTGGGCAAAAAAGGGTATCCCGGTGGACTGAAAACTCGAAAGATCAGTTCGGGCAAAAATTAGGGATTAAGGCGTAACACTATGTCTCATTAGATCACCTTGTAACCAGACTTCTATATCAACTATCAAGCTCAGACGGCGCTAATCAATCTGATCTACCTTCAACTAAGTGGCAAAGTGATAAGATGCTCGAGGATACAAAGGCAATAGCGGAGTTGGAACCCAGTGGGATTGTTCATGTAGCTATTTTTCTTTATTTTTCACAAATTGTATAAAATCTATCATTTCGGCGGTGTTCTCTTACTAGGACGCCAGCCTCTTGTACAAAAACTCCTATTTACAGACCAAATTCAAAATCAATACAATTCATTTTCGCAAAGAAATTTCAAATTGTTTTTCTTTTTTCTGTTTTGTTTTGCAAGAATGTCCAATGTTCATTTTTGATATATGCATTTGACATTAATTGTTGCTCATAAATATTTACATGCGAAACAAAAAGACAATTACTCGCAATATCAGAAATAGGGGCAAACAAGAAATGCCCAAACCTTACAGTTGCTCTATTCACCAGGTACAGGAATAAACCTAGCTGGAGAATATGACTAAGGTACATTCACTCCCCGCAGAGTAAGAAAAGGACAGTAGTGTTAACTCTCCCCAGCTGAGGTTTGCAACCGCGAATGGGTTGGTAAGATTCTCCCCAAGCAGAGTTTATCTGGCACCAGCACTAGAAGACTATCCCCAGCGGAGTCCAGAGGATTATCCCCAGTAGAGTCTGGAAGATTATCCCCAGTGAAGTTGCCACTAAAAGATTATCCCCAGCGGAGTTCATTTCTTTCACAAACAGAAAACTTCATCCCCAACAGGGTTTATCATCACCAGCAACGGTAGTTTGTCTACAGGCGAGGGTATTTCTCCAAAAAATCGGCAAATCCTCAGCAGAGTATCTCTTTTCCCCACAGATTCATTTCCTCGTCAGTCTATTCCCCAGCGGAGTTATCCTCTCCTACAGGTTTATTCTCCCAATCATCTTCGGTCGTTATCCCCAGCGAGCGAAACTCTTCATATTCTCCAACAGCAGTCCGGAATTTATTTTTCCTCAGCTAGAGAACATCATAAAAACATTGCACGTCCATACATCATGACATGCATACACATCATACAACACTATCTCATTTGTTTTGATAACATCATTGGCTGATACATATCATGCATTACATACAGCTAACCTTTACCTTTCAGGAAAGACACAATCAAATTCTCACAAACTCAAGATATTAAGCACGGGTACGACCGGATAGTATCTTGATCTCTCCCTCATATTGTGAAGCCCGGAGAACGAACGAATAACAATATCAGACTACCGCAAAGCCTGGATTACGATCGGATAGTGGTATCTCTTAAAAGCAAGCTATGAAGCCCGGATTTGACCGAATAATCGTTTAATCCCCAGTAAGTCATTGTGAAACCTGGATTACGACCAAATAGCAGTTAATTTTATCACTATGAAGCCTGGATTACGATCAGATAGTAGTTCATTCCCACCTCTTCAACAGAGACGATTCCTCAGTAGAATAACGGACGACCGAAGTTCTTAAAATTCAACAGAGATGATTCCTCAGTAGAATAACGGACGACCGAAGTTCTTAAAATTCAACAGAGATGATTCCTCGGTAGAATAACGGACGACCGAAGTTCCTAAAAATAAACATAGATGATTCCTCGGTAGAATAACGGATGACCGAAGTTCCTAAAATTTGACAGAGATGATTCCTCAGTAGAATAACAGACGACTGAAGTTCCTAAAATTCAACTTTCCTCTTCAATAGAGATGATTCCTCGGTAGAATAACAGATAAACGAAGTTCCTAAAATTCAACAGAGATGATTCCTCAGTAGAATAACGGACGACCGAAGTTCCTAAAATTCAACTTTCCTCTTCAATAGAGATGATTCCTCGGTAGAATGACGGACGATCGAAGTTCCTAAAATTCGACAGAGATGATTCCTCAGTAGAATAACAGACGACCGAAGCTCCTAAAATTCAACAGATATGATTCCCCAGTAGAATAACGGACGACCGAAGCTCCTAAAATTCTATTTCTCTCAAAGACAGAGATTGGCATTCCCCAGCAGAATCTTCCTCAACAACAGATATACAAGCTCTCGCTAAGAAATCTCTTATGCGACCGACACTCCTTCGGATGGCATCTTTAAGCCCATCTCCTGTCAGCAATCTCCAAATGGAATTTTTAAGCCCATTCCCAACATCACAAGACAATTACCACTTCATGCGAGTGCAAATTTCTAGGCACTCTAGTGTTCAATCATCATCCACCTTCAGATCACGAAAGGCAGACAAGCCAATCTAAATCTTCAGGTTTAAGAAGATTGAACAGGGGCAGCTGTTGTACCCCAAAATTTTCCCTCCCATATTTATCAAAACATTTCAAGAAAGATCCACAAGTTGCTCAAGGAAATCCAAGGGTTGACCAGACAAGCTCTCTCCTAAGGCAGTCTACCTCAAATTAGGGTTTCATGTTGCATCAAGATACTTGAGTCCAAGGGATCCCACATGCTCACCATTGTCCTAAAATGTTCTCAAGATCATCCATGTCAAGTTTCAAGCCCTACAGAGGAAATTTGCTCAGTCAATTGCTCAAAGGTCTGAAAATCAACTATGTTAGGGCAAAAGTCAACTGTGGCCCACATACAGTCAAACTTCAAGATTTTTGGTCAACATCCTCATTTTGAAGTATATTTCATAATTTTATCAAGGGTTGATCATGATTCATCAAGTATTTCTCACAATTCATCAAGAATCAAAAGTTGATATTTTAGGGTTTTGTAGGAAAAGTCAACTCAACTTTGATCAAGCATAAATTTCTCATACTTTATGAGAAATGACCCATCCAAAGCTCATTTTGAAGAAGGTGCAATTATATACAATCCATATTCATCTCCCAAGTTCAAAATATGCACTCACAAGAAGTTATGAATTTGGACATTATAGGTCATTTTGAAAAGTCAACAAAAACACCTTTTTTGTCAAAGCTTCATACATGAACATGGAATATAAAATTGAGATGAGACCAAAAGGGTTGCTTAGAGGACATCTCAAGCTTTCTAAAAAGTCCAAGAATACCTTCAAAGAGTCAAAATTGAGGAAGTTATGAATTGGTGAAGTTGACCTTTTTTGCAAATTTGCCAAAAGTCAACTATGCCTAAAACTTCAAATTTTGCCAAATGGGCCCAATCTTTTTCACTTGTTTTAAGTTGGAAACATGGTCCACGAGCCCTATCCTTTTCCACTTGTCATTATCTTATTTATATTATTTATTTTGATTTTTATTTCAATTAAATCATTTTAAATCAAAACAAATCATATAAAATCCAAAACATTGAAATTCAAAGATCTTGTGCTTGTTTCAGGTCTTAATACACAGCTAGCATCAAATCAAATTTGTGTAAAGGCATGAGGTGCACAAAAAGATTGAATTAGGCCATTTTTGGAAAGATTTTTAAGGTGAATTAAATCAAGATCAAGGACATTGATGGAGGAAGACTGAGGCCAGGCTTTCAACCCTAATCCATTCCTTGAAACATATAGAAGGTGTGCAGACCAAAAGAGGCTAGAGAGAGAGGCGTATGATCAAGAACAAAACTTGAAAAAACACCAAAAAAGTGCAAACACGATTTCATTGTTCCAGGCCAATTCAAGACTCTTTGACCATTCCATTTGCTTCATGGGATTGTAGGCAAGCAAAACCAATCAAAACCAAGCATTTTCAGGCCGTATAACACACTGTAAGACATCCACGATACCCACCTTTTCTTGAATTATGTTTGCATAATTCTTGCACCTTCATCAAATTCTAATCATATATCCTTGTTCACCATTACATTTGGAAGCTTTCTATAATACTCAATTGTGTTTTCATAGACTGAATCGAGAACTGCCATTGTTAGGTTTTTGGGTTTCGTTGTAGGGTTTTTGTTTGCAGGTAAAATTAGCCTTCATGAGGGGTACCATCATGTTCAGAATGGCAAGACGAATCCAACCATGGCATTAGAAATCATTTATCGTGCCCATGGAGAATTTTGAGAGGAACCAGGCTTATAGCTACGGACAAACGTCCGTAGGTAAAAGTTTGGAACTTTTACCAATAGAACGAGGTCAGGGATGACCTGCGTGTCACCTTTCCATTGGTTTATTCAAACTGCTGGCGCGCGTTTTTTGTTATTTATCCATTAATTCTTTTTTCTGTATATTATCATTATTGCTTATTTTATGTACAACAAAAACAAATAGCTCAGCTGGTTGCCAAGCGCTGGAAATTGCCTTGGGGCCTGGGTTCGAATCCCAGGTCCCCCCATTCTTGCATATTATTTTTCCTTTCAAGACCAGGCGTGCATACAAAGATAAGAGACTACCATATGCTCTCAAGATCTAGCCCTTGGACCTCCAGATGGCCAAATCAGATGCCCATCATCTGAAGGTGCATCATGAAGCCTAGTTAACACAGCACACTGAATCCAAGAAGTCAACTTGGACTTCCATCTTTGGGCCCAGAATTCTTATTCTTGCACCCCTCATAATTGCAGGCCCAATATCTCTTCTTTATCTTTTTTTTATATATTTGTTTTATTTTATTTAATTCATTTATTTTATTTACTAACACAATTAACAATTTTTTTAATCAAAAAAATCATAAAAATAATACATTCCACAAATTAGGTTTAGAATATATTTTTTATCAAAAAAAAAATAATTAATTTAATTAGATTTTAATTTTAGGTAAACTTTAATTCTTTTTGTAAATAATTAAAAATAATTAGAAATTAGGGTTTTGCTTGTAATTTTATTTTCTTTTCCTAAAAATAACAAAAACCACAAAAATAGGCCATATAATTATTTTTATTAATTAATTTAATTGCTAATTAATTTGTATATTTAAATTTAAAACCTAAAATCTTTCTTTAAAAAAATATTAAAAACAACAAAAACAATTTCTCTTTTGATTAGGTTGAAAGGGTCAAAACCCTAATTTCTTTCTGCTGCGCGCGCGTTTTTATTATTTATTTTTACCATATTGATGTAACTGCCTACAGTTTGTAATAGTTAATTAGGACCTTTTATTTTCATTTATCGCTTTATTTTCAAAGGGTTTGTTTTTGGCTATGTAAATACACGAAGCCTTGTAATAGCTTAGTTTAATTTCCGCACTTTAAATTCCGCAAAATATTAAACTGTTAGATGTATGATATTAGGATGCATGACAAGAATGTATGTAAAACTTTAAAACGGTTTGATAACCCTAAATGTGCAAAGATAAATAATCTGAAATTGAATCACTCGCACATGCGCACTCCTAGGGTACACTCGCACTTGGTTGCCTTCGGTAAACGGTTATTGAGTATAGGATGCTTTAGTGGTCGTCCTTTTGTCCAAAGATCAAAGTTGCCTCGGAAAGGTTGCCTCGGGTAATTGATCTAAGACATTAGTGTTATTACTAAGAGGTCCTAACATTGCTTTAGTGACCGTACGTCCCTTTTTGAATTGACCCTCAAACTCCCACGACGGTGCTACCTGTTAGAACAATGTTTGAATCTAGTACCCTATATTTAAGTTTTGATGATAACAAAGTGAAAAGATACAGTATTTATATGTTTCATGCTTGAACTATATGCTGCCTAAAAATACTATGCTCTGACTTGCAGATATGCTGATTAAAATAAGCAAGATCACTTCTTCAGCATCAGAATTTGATTTGATACACCAGCATCAGAAGTTGCTGAATCAGAACGTGAAGATCAGATGATCAACTCACGCACATGCTGAAGCTTGATGAACAGAACTGCGCGTAAACACTCTGATACAGAAACAAAGTAGTTCATCAGCAGCGAAGCAGAATCAGAATGAGCCAAGCCAGAACGTGCATTGAAGAAGCAACGGTACTGTGCATTGAACGCTAATTAATTCCAACGGCATCATTCTAGACAAGATCTGCTCAAAAAGGAAAGCTTGTTATTAGCATTGAATCAAGAATATTGCATTCAACGTTCATCTTCTCAAGTGCTATATAAACAAGGCTTCGAAGATTATCATGGCCAATGCTTCCATATTCTCTACACGCACAAAGCTGAACAATAATCTTCATCTACCAGTTTTGCTAAACCAACAAACTCTGATACTCCATTAGTGTTTAGCAATCTATGTTTCTAAGCTTAATTTGTGTATACATCACAGTTGTGATATAGTTTTGTAGAAAACATTCACACACATTATTTTATACCTTTGTAAGAAAGTGTTGCCTTGACAAACCGGATTGTGGTTTGAATCAAGAAGGCTTTAGCAGTTGTTAAAGCAGATTTGTATTCAGTTGAATATAGTGAATTAAGACCTCGTTGGAGAGAGGCGAAATCACCTTGACGGGTGGACTGGAGTAGTTTGAGATCAAACGAACCAGTATAAAAATATCTTGTCAATTGCGTTAAGATTCCAGTTTTACAATTCAACCCCCCCCCCCCCTTCTTGTGTTTTTCACCCCTTCAATTGGCATCAGAGCGCCTGGTTCTGAGCTAAAACACTTAACCGTGTCAGTACAAGATCCAGCGTCAGAAAAACACAATGGCAGGAAACAACTCTCATTTCAGCAATGACAACAATGAGGACAGAGACAGATTCAGCGGCAAACCTCCAGTCTTTGATGGAGAAAACTTTGATTACTGGAAAGACAGAATTGAAAGCTTCTTTCTAGCACATGATGCTGATCTGTGGGATATGGTGACAGATGGATACACGCACCCTGTGAATGCAACTGGTCAGAAGATTGAAAGAAAATCAATGACTGATCAACAAAAGCGTGACTTCAAGAATCACCATAAGGCCAGAACCATCCTCCTCAGTGCCATCTCCTATACTGAGTATGAAAAGATCTCCAACAGAGACACAGCTAAGAACATCTTTGATTCTCTCAGAATGACGCATGAGGGCAACGTTCAAGTCAAGGAAACAAAAGCTCTGGCGCTCATTCAGAAGTATGAGGCGTTCAAAATGGAAGAATCTGAATCCATTGAAACTATGTTCTCTAGATTCCAGATTCTGGTAGCTGGTCTCAAAGTTCTGGACAAAGGATACTCTACTGCTGACCATGTCAAGAAGATAATCAGAAGTTTACCCAAGCAGTGGAGGCCTATGGTTACTACTCTGAAGCTAGCGAAATATCTCAACAAAATCACTCTGGAGGAACTTATAAGCTCCCTCAGAAGTCATGAGATAGAGCTAGAAGCTGACGAGCCTCAGAAGCAAGGTAAGCCTTTAGCTTTAAAATCTAACAGAAAATCTGAATCTAAAGTTTTGCAGGCAGTTGAAGAAACATCTGATGGATCCTCATCAGAAGAAGACGAACTTTCCCTCCTCTCCAGAAGAGTAAATCAACTGTGGAAGCAAAGACAAAGGAAGTTCAGGAATCCCAGAAGATCTGATCAGAACGAGTCTTCCTCCAGATACAGAAGGACAGATTCTTCCTCTGGATACAGAAGATCTGAAGGCTCCTCTGGTAGCAAGAAGCCAAATACCAAAGACATCATCTGCTACGAGTGCAATGAGCAAGGACACTACAAGAGTGACTGCCCAAAGCTTCAGAGGGAAAAGCCCAAAAAGAAGTTTGGAAGAGAAAAGAAGAAAAGTCTCATGGCCACATGGGATGACTCTGACTCGTCTGAAGCTGACTCAGAATCAGATGATGAAAGGGCGAACATAGCGCTCATGGCTAACATTCCAGATGACAGTGAAGCTTCTGACTCAGACTCAGAATCAGACACAGAAGAGGTATTCCCTAACTTCGCTGTTAATTTTACAAAGGCTGAACTTGCTGAAAGCCTCAATGAAATTCTGGAACGTTATCAGCAGATTAGAGCTAAATTCAGAGACCTGAAAAGGACTCTTGAATCTGACTCTAATAAGTCTGAGAGTCTCAAATTGGAAAACTCTGAGCTGAGAGATAAAATTTTAAAATTAGAAAACTCTTTACAAAACTCTCAGAAGGAACCAATTTCTGAAACTCCCAGCAACGTTGATGAGATCATCAAGGAGTATGATCACAGTTTCCAGAAGTTCCTTGCTAAAAGCATAGATAGAAGCAGAATGGCTTCAATGATCTATGGAGTTAGCAGAAACGGCAGGAAAGGAATAGGATACCAAGGTAAGGTTCCTACACCTAAGAATGTCATGGATTTAATTATTAAACCCACTCCTCTAAATTCACACTTTGTGTATGGTCACACACACGACATCAAATACACTAGCAGTAAGCACTCTGTGAAACCAAAATTCAACCAGAGTTTTGGTAAAACTAACAAGTCAGGACCCAAGAAAATCTGGGTACCTAAGGATAAAATAATACATGTTGCAGATATCTTTAGCAGCAAGTCAGAAACACCAGTCATGGTACCTGGACTCTGGCTGCTCACGACACATGACGGGAAGAAGGCATATGTTCCAAAGCCTGGAACTTAAGCCTGGAGGCCACGTTGGCTTTGGAGGCAATCAGAGGGGAAAGATTATTGGCTCTGGAACTGTAGGTAACGGAAATCTTCCCTCTATTAATAATGTTCTGCTTGTTGATGGATTGATGCATAATCTGTTATCCATAAGTCAATTAAGTGATAACGGTTATGATATAATCTTTAATCAAAAATCATGTAAAGCTGTTAGTCAGAAAGATGGGACTATCCTGTTTAATGGTAAGAGGAAAAACAACATTTACAAAATCAAACTTTCTGAACTAAAGAGTCAGAACGTAAAATGTCTTCTGTCTGTTAACAACGAGCAGTGGATCTGGCACAGAAGATTGGGGCATGTTAGTATGAGAAGAATATCTCAGATTAACAAACTCAATCTGGTCAGAGGACTTCCAAATTTGAAGTTCAATTCAGATGCTTTGTGTGAAGCATGTCAGAAAGGCAAATTTGCAAAACCTTCTTTTAAATCCAAAAATGTTGTTTCTACCTCTAAGCCATTAGAACTTCTGCACATTGACTTATTTGGACCAGTTAAAACTGCTTCAGTCAGTGGCAAGAAGTATGGGTTAGTAATCGTAGATGACTATAGCAGATGGACATGGGTAAAGTTCTTAAGACACAAGGACGAGTCACACTCTGTGTTTGTTACCTTCTGTAACCAAGTTCAGAATGAAAAAGATCTTAGAATCGTTAAAGTCAGAAGTGATCATGGTGGAGAATTTGAAAATAAAGATTTTGAGTCATTCTTTAATGACAAAGGCATTCTGCATGATTTCTCTTGTCCTAGAACTCCCCAACAAAATGGAGTTGTAGAACGAAAGAACAGAACATTGCAAGAAATGGCCAGAACCATGATCAATGAGACAAACGTTGCTAAGACTTTCTGGGCAGAGGCAATAAACACAGCGTGCTACATTCAGAATAGAATCTCAATAAGACCTATTCTGGAAAAGACTCCATATGAATTGTGGAAGAACAGAAAGCCCAACATTTCGTATTTTCATCCATTTGGATGTACTTGCTATATGTTAAATACAAAGAATTATTTGAACAAGTTTGATTCTAAGGCACAGAAGTGTATTATGTTAGGATACTCTGAACGCTCAAGAGGGTACAGAGTATACAATACAGAAACACAGATTGTGGAAGAATCAATCAGTGTTCGTTTTGATGACAAGCTTGACTCTGAAAAGTCAAAGCAGAATGAAAATCTTGCAGGTATAGAAATTGAATTTGCAGGTTCTGAAGACAAGTCATCAGAAGCTCTCAACACAGACATTCCTTCAACGTCTGAAAGAAGCAATGCTAGAAATCCTACAACTGCTGCTGATCAACCTCAGAAGAGATTACCCAGAAGCAGTTTGGATCACCCAGAAGAAACTATCCTAGGAAGAAAGGAAGATCCAATCAGAACAAGAGCAAGCTTCAGAAACTCTGAAGAAACTCTTATGGGACTTGTGTCTCTGATTGAACCTTCTTCTATTGATGAAGCACTTCTGGACAACGACTGGATTCTGGCAATGCAAGAAGAGCTGAATCAATTCACCAGAAACGACGTATGGGATCTCGTTCCCAGACCAAAAGGATTCAACGTCATTGGAACAAGATGGGTGTTCAGAAACAAGCTTAATGAACAAGGTGAAGTCGTCAGAAACAAGGCACGACTGGTTGCACAAGGTTATAGTCAGCAAGAGGGGATAGACTATACAGAAACCTTTGCCCCAGTCGCCAGGTTAGAATCTATCAGACTTTTAATCTCATTTGCTGTTAATAGAGGCATCACTCTGTATCAGATGGATGTCAAAAGTGCATTCTTAAATGGTTATATAGAAGAAGAAGTTTATGTTCACCAACCCCCAGGTTTTGAAAATACAAAACATCCAGAACATGTTTTCAAACTGAAAAAGTCACTGTATGGTCTGAAACAAGCTCCCAGAGCTTGGTATGAAAGGCTAAGTAACTTTCTGCTTGAAAATGAATTCACCAGAGGGAAAGTGGACACTACTCTATTCTGTAAAACAATTAAGAGTGACATTTTAGTCTGTCAAATTTATGTTGATGATATTATTTTTGGTTCTACTAATCCTTCTCTTGGAAGAAAATTTGCTAAGTGTATGCAGGCAGAATTTGAGATGAGCCTCATGGGGGAACTGAAATTCTTTCTAGGAATTCAGATTAATCAAACTCCAGAGGGAACTTACATTCATCAGAGCAAATACATCAGAGATCTTCTGAAGAAATTTGACCTCTCAGAATGTAAGCCATCAAAGATTCCAATGCATCCCACGTGCATTCTGGAAAGAGAAGAGGTAAGCAAAAGCGTAGAACAGAAAGTCTACAGAGGTATGATTGGTTCTCTCCTTTATCTGACAGCTTCAAGACCTGATATTTTATTCAGCGTATGTATTTGTGCTAGATTCCAATCAGATCCTAGAGAATCTCACTTAACAGCTGTTAAGCGAATTTTCAAGTATCTGAAAGGTACTACTAATCTGGGTTTGTTTTATAGAAAATCTAGTGATTACAGCTTAGTAGGCTACTGTGATGCTGATTTTGCTGGAGACAGAGTGGAACGTAAAAGTACTTCTGGAAGCTGCCAGTTTCTGGGAGAAAATCTGATCTCGTGGTCCAGCAAAAGACAGTCAACAATTGCTCTGTCAACAGCAGAAGCTGAGTACATAGCAGCAGCAGGATGTAGCACACAAATGCTCTGGATGAAAAGTAAGCTTGAAGACTTCCAGATTTTTGAGAGTAACATTCCTATTCTTTGTGATAATACTTCTGCTATTTGCTTAAGTAAGAATCCTATTTTACATTCTAGAGCTAAGCATATAGAAATAAAACATCATTTCATTAGGGACTATACTCAGAAAGGTATTTTAAACTTGAAATTTATAGATACAGACCATCAATGGGCTGATATCTTTACTAAACCCCTTTCAGAAGATAGGTTTAATTTCATTCTGAAACATCTCAGCATGAAAGTATGCCCAGAATGAAAATGTTTTAATTCCATGTATTTATCTTCAGAATGTAATTACTTTACTGTGAACTTCTGATCAATCTTCTTTCAGAAAGATAGAACATGCAGATTGTATCAGATGCAAGTCTAAAGATCTGAGAGTCTAATCTCAAAGACAGACGTGCTGATCACTACATCAAACAAGTGTCATCCAATCATCAGCAAATCCCTGAAGCAGAACGCGTGCACGCTTCTGAGAAAGGAAAGCGCTGATTGGGTGCATTGAGACACATGTATGGTAACCGTTTTTAAGTATCTTTCTCAAATCCCCCAAAATCAGCAAGCATTTAATGCAGAGTAATCACGCTTGTTAATGGCAATCATTATTTTTTTCTCTCTCTTAAAAACGTTTAATTTTTCAAAATAATTTTTGAAAACTTTATTTAAGCACATTATTCTTCATTCTTACTCTTTACGCTTTCTCATAATCTCTCAAGAACTTTCTGCATATTTCTGAGTTTATCTCCTTCAAAACCTTTTTCTCTCAAATCATTCTAAAATCTTTGTTGTGTGAGAACAATGGCATCCTCCAGCATTTCTGCAGGGAATCAGAAGAAAGAAACTTCTGAGCAATATCAGGTGCCTACCAGAACTCTTCTCACACCGGTAAAGAATCTTGAGGTTCTCTCTGAATTAATCATCGACTTCGAAAGTTTGAAGGAAAATGGATTTGACCTAACTGAAGAGATTAGGGCTCAAAAGTGGGAGAGGTATTTCGATAGGTTAGTTGGACCAACTTTCCCAGAGCTTGTCAAGGAATTTTTGATTCACGCCAAGATTCATAAACATCTAGTCATCTCTTCTGTCATGGGAAAGAAGATAATAATTTCTGAAGACCTCATTGCTAGGTTAATCGGGCAAAGTGGTGGTGGAGTCCGTTGTGTGGACATGGCTGATAGATGCCCTGATATAGGTGTGGTAGCCAACTGCATTTTCACTCTTGGATTTCCCAGCAGCAAAATTAAGGATCTGAAGGATCACTGCAGAGTATGGGCCAAGATTGTTCTGGGCTGTTTCAATCACAGGAAGCCAACAAGCTCTCCTGATTATATAAACGTGGATCAGCAATTTCTGATCTACTTTATTGATCAGAGGGTGAAGATCAATCTGGCACACTTCCTGTTCAACCATCTGAAGACTAGTGTGAAAGAGACTAGAGAAGAAGAAAGGACCAAAAGGGACTGGATACCGTTTGGAAGGCTCATATCAGATATTCTGACAGAGAATAAGCTGATAGATCATCTGAGCGAAGCTCAAGTGCTGGGCACTATGGAACCAACTGTTGGAAAACCGCTGAACGCTAAGAACCTGAAAAAGATGAAGCTGATAGAAAATATTAGGAAGGAACCCAGAACTACTTCAACTGCTGACATCTCCAGCAGAAGAGTGCCTCTGAGTAATTTCCCAAGATTTTCTGAAATGGAATCCCAACCTGATATGTTTCTCAAGTATCCAGATTCATACAAGGAAGAAGATGCAGGTTCAAAGCTGAAGATCAAAGATCTGAGTCAACCCCAACCTGAAGTGACTCAGAAGAAGACAAAGAAGAGGAAAGCAGAAGGATCATCTCATCAGACTCCAAAGAAACGAGGTAATTCATCTGCTGCCCCTATTTCAATTTCATCTACTATTCCAACATCTGCTGCCCCTCCTAAAACCTCTCACAGAATATCAATCCCAATCCCTACCATTGATGAAACCATACCAGAAGACCCTTCTGAGTCCTTACAACTCAGAAGAACCAGAATCAAAATTACCAAACAACCAACTGTTTCAACAACACCAGCACTTGATAGAGTGCTAGCTGATATTGAGCGTGAACATGTTTCTGCTCAACCAAATTCTGAACCACCAAATATTCCTCCTCCACAACCTGAACCAGAAACACAACCTGAACCAGAAACACAACCTGAACCAGAAATACAACCAGAACCAGAATCAGAACAACAACAACAACCACTCACAGAAGAACCTTTGATTCCTGAGCAATCAGAGATTCCACCTCCTCAACCAGAAAATAATCCACCTTCACCACAAATAGAGTTTCACCGCTATGAAACCCCGTCTCCTCATCATTCTGACCCCCACTCACCTCAACCTTCACCGCTGGAAATCCAGTTGCCATGTGGAACCACTATTGTCAGGCCTCAGTTGCCATCTTCAGAGGAATCAACACCTCCAAAAACTCCAACCACTCCAATAGAAATATCCTCTGACTCTGATAACCCTCCTCCAAAACAAACAACCTCTGAAAACCAATCCGCTGAAAACCCCAGCAGAACTTTCATTGACTTAACAAGTCTTGAATGTCTTGCTGATCTAAGACACAAAATTGCCATACCCAAACCAAAGCAACCAGATGTTGGCTCTGGTATTTTGAATTTTGAAACAGGTATGCTGCAATGGATTGCTTCTTTGAAGCAAGTCTGTCCGGGGATGATCGACCCAGCTGCTTCTGATCAGCTCTGGTCACAGTTCAGAGTATGGGTACGTGCTGAAGCACTCAAGCTGCAGGACGTCAACTACGAGCAGGCTCAACAGAACTTTAGCAAGCTGCTGAAGGAAGTTGAGAGTCAGCTGCCTCAAGAAGTTGTACTCCCTCTGGACAGTGAATCCTGGTCTGAGAAAGAGCAAGCTGCACAGGTGCAACCATCAGAGGACAAGACCATTCAGGCTGAAGAAAATCCAGCAGAAGATGTAGCTGAAAGTTCTGAGAAGCTTCCTCCTGCTGAAAGTTCTCAAGCTGCCTTGGACAGGCAGGCTCTGGAAGAACTAAGGCTGAATGACTTGCGTCTCCAGCAGCGGATGGAAGAGAATGATCAGAAGATGGAAGCAAGAATGAATGTACAGGACAGCAAGATTGACACTGTTGTCACCATGGTTCAGAAGCAGAATGAAACTTCTGAAAAGATTCAAGCAATGCTGGAAAGCCTGTTCTCACGCATGCCCCCTCAACCATAAATTTTTTATGCATGACATTCTCTATGTTTTCTTCATTTTCTGATGTTTTGACTATGTTTTGTAATGCTATTTTGCTCTGATTCTGAACTATTTTAATATAATTTGTTTTTCTGATCTAAATTGTTTTAGCACATCACCAACACTTTTTGATTGCTGACAAAAAGGGGGAGAACAAGAATGATATTTAAAATCAATAACGGCTAACTAGACAGCAATTCTCAAACATTCTAACTCTATTACTTGAAATGTTTTTCTGTTTTGTTTTTAAGTCTACAGGCACAATGAAGACTAGAAGCTAGAAGCTCTGATCAAATGTAGAAGCTCATGTTGCTCTGATCAAATATGAAGTTCTGATCGACCTAACACTCTGATCCGAAGCAAAGCTCTGACAGCAAAAGCTCTGAAGCTCTGCTCTCTGATAAGTCAAAGACCTATAATCTGATGTTCAAAGATAGAAAAAGATCTGATCCTGAAGAACACGCATATCAAAGGGAAGTAACAAACTCAGGGGGAGTATCTCTTAAAACTCTGATTTCTCTTTACTTCTTAACTCTGAAACATTTCCTAGATACCTTTTCACGTTATTTTTTATTTAAAATATCTAGTTTTTGTCATCATCAAAAAGGGGGAGATTGTTAGAATAATGTTTGAATCTAGTACCCTATATTTAAGTTTTGATGATAACAAAGTGAAAAGATACAGTATTTATATGTTTCATGCTTGAACTATATGCTGCCTAAAAATACTATGCTCTGACTTGCAGATATGCTGATTAAAATAAGCAAGATCACTTCTTCAGCATCAGAATTTGATTTGATACACCAGCATCAGAAGTTGCTGAATCAGAACGTGAAGATCAGATGATCAACTCACGCACATGCTGAAGCTTGATGAACAGAACTGCGCGTAAACACTCTGATACAGAAACAAAGTAGTTCATCAGCAGCGAAGCAGAATCAGAATGAGCCAAGCCATAACGTGCATTGAAGAAGCAACGGTACTGTGCATTGAACGCTAATTAATTCCAACGGCATCATTCTAGACAAGATCTGCTCAAAAAGGAAAGCTTGTTATTAGCATTGAATCAAGAATATTGCATTCAACGTTCATCTTCTCAAGTGCTATATAAACAAGGCTTCGAAGATTATCATGGCCAATGCTTCCATATTCTCTACACGCACAAAGCTGAACAATAATCTTCATCTACCAGTTTTGCTAAACCAACAAACTCTGATACTCCATTAGTGTTTAGCAATCTAAGTTTCTAAGCTTAATTTGTGTATACATCATAGTTGTGATATAGTTTTGTAGAAAACATTCACACACATTATTTTATACCTTTGTAAGAAAGTGTTGCCTTGACAAACCGGATTGTGGTTTGAATCAAGAAGGCTTTAGCAGTTGTTAAAGCAGATTTGTATTCAGTTGAATATAGTGAATTAAGACCTCGTTGGAGAGAGGCGAAATCACCTTGACGGGTGGACTGGAGTAGTTTGAGATCAAACGAACCAGGATAAAAATATCTTGTCAATTGCGTTAAGATTCCAGTTTTACAATTCAACCCCCCCCCCCCCCCCCTTCTTGTGTTTTTCACCCCTTCACTACCTACTCACTAATAGTGGGATAGCGCTGTCTAAAGGAAACGAACATAGAACGATTCTTTTTTTCGAGTAGGTAGATTAGCTTTTAAGTACTTGCTCAATATAAACAAACTTTTTCCACACTTACACTCCTTTCAAAACAAAGTTTTCAAAAACACTCCATTACACTCTTGAAGACAGAATCAAGAGTTAAATCGAAGTCAAAACAAAAACTTTTCAAACACACAAACACAAAAAAACAATTTTAAAAATGATGAGCAAGTACCTAAGAGCCCGTAGATAACTACGGATAGAAAGGGTGCTAATACCTTCCCTTTCTATAATCTACCCCCCGTACTCAGAAATATCTCAAAAAAGGAATTTTTCTGTGCTTTTTTCCTTTCCTTATTGGATAAAATAAAAGTCGGTGGCGACTCTTGCTTACCGCGACATTTTGCAAACACAAACGCAAAATGCAAACCAGCATTCCTGAAAAAGGGTCCCGGTTCTGGCCACCTTATCACATAACTGGAGACTCTGCTGGGGAGATTTAATAAGTGGGGTGTACCTTAGGATTAGTTCATCATATTGTTTTCAATTGTTTGATTTGATTGCTTTATCTTTGTGGGCTTTGTATCAGAGTTACTATAGATCCTAACCTGGATCTAGGGACACCTTTTAGGTAAGTAGCAATAGAATGTGAGGGAACTGTACAGCGTAGACCGATATGGTTAAAGCAGTAGCTACGTTGATGTGGCACATTAGTTGGTACCGATATCCCTTGTGGAGGAACAAGGAGAGTATGGGGCTGCTATATGGATCATTAAGCATCAACTGACCTTAGAACCTATAATTGACCAACTCGGCCATAGAAAGTAGCAGAATGCTACACTCATTGAGACCATACTCTCGCGATGGTTCCGGCCGCAAGAAAAGATTGCGTGAGCTGAAACTATGACCGATCGAGGATGGTCAGTGATATTGAGAACCTCTAGAACTCGGTTACTATTATTAGGACAGGTTGAACTAACTAAAATGAAAGAGGGTAGTACCTAGACTTCATGCCAGACTGAAATTTAAGGGCTATTGTGTGACTTGTTTTCCCTTACCATGTCTGCTATCTGTGATACCTGTGGTGTGTTTTTATCATGACATCATGCATCATGACATCGCATGCATATTGTATTAGACTAACCATTTCAAAGACCAAAGGGATTCATCTTTGTTATGTTTTGCAGATCATGGCCTCTATGCGCAGAAATACCATTCGAGTCAACTTCGTGCAGATACCTGCACAGCTTAGAGAATTGGTTTTAAAGGTTCCTGATACTTTTTCCTTTGTTAGAATACATGGTCATCTCCTTACCCTGGTCACTTCAAAGTTGGATGACCAAATGATGAGTGTGTTATTCCAGTTCTTTGATTCGTTGCATCACTGTTTCACCTTCCCGGACTATTAGTTGGTCCCTACTTTGGAGGAGTTTTCTGATTTACTTGGCATATCTATTCTCGAGCAGACACCCTTTACAGGTTTGGAGATAGCTCCTAGGCCAGAGGATATTGCTTCAGCCCTACATCTAAAAATGGCTGATGTAGTATCTAACTGGGAGATTCAGAGTGGGGTTAAAGGTTTCTTGGCTAAGTTTTTGATTGATCAAGCTCAATAGTTCTGGGATAGTTTGGACTTTCAAGCATTTGAAGACATCCTGGCTCTCCTCATCTACGACTTAGTTCTGTTCCCAAATCCAGATTCTTTTGTTGATGTGAACGCGTCAGGATCTTCATGTCTCGTAACCCAGTGCCTACTCTCTTGGTTGATATTTTGCATGCTCTATATACTCGTACTGTTCGGAGAAGGGGAACTCTCATGTGTTGTACACCGCTGTTGGCGAGGTGGTTTATTTCTCACCTTCCCAAATCTGTAATGAAGAATGAGGAAGGTGTAGGTTGGGCTTACAGAATCATGTCTCTTGCTCATACGGACATCCTTTGGAGTACTAAGGATATGGAAATGGTAGCTGCCATTGATTGATGTGGGGAATACCCCAATGTTCCATTGCTTGGAATTTGAAGGGGAATAACCTATAATCCTTGTTTGGCTTTACGACGGTTTGGACGAGCTCGAAGGGATGGTCCTCATGAGCTGCTGCTTACAGGCATTGTCTTTGACTTCAAGGGGGTGTTAAGGGACATCGCCATAGATTTATACGAGCCTGGGACAGGGTGAACAGGTCTGATCCACATGAGCTAGGAATGAAGACTTCTCTCTCGATGCAACCATATCTACAATGGGTTTGAGCCCGTGCTCAAAAGTTGGGAATGCCATATGAAGCTGTTTTGCCGGTGATTGTAGAGAATACTGATGAAGAAGGTGTTCCTTATACGATCCTCCATCCCTATATGCCTACTGGTCTGGGGGAATTGAAGAGATCTTGGATCCAGTTAAAGGAAGAAAGGGATACCTACATAGAGAAGTATCATGAGCAGGAACGAAATATTTTGAAGCTTACAAGGCAGCTTGAGAATGAAAGGACAATCAACGATTATGTCAGCAAGAAAGGAAAGCGGCCATGAGAGTTCTGATGTCTTTTATTATTCTTAGTTTAGATTTTCTTTTCAGTATTTCTTTTGTAACGCCTTAAAGGCATTTATTAAACATTGTTTCAAGTTTTTATCTAATAAAGTGTGTTTTATTTTGGTTTACAAATTTGAATCTCCCTAAGTCTTTGAAATCATTTCATACGCATTCCATTACCATGCACCTCATTACAGGTACCCTTACAGGTTTCTTATCTTCTTTGCTGTTTATTTCAGCATAACATGTCTTCTGAAACACCTACTGATCAAGCTATTAAGGCTCTTCAAGCTCAGAATGCTCAGTTCCACGAGATGTTCTTGAACATGGCCAAGAGTCAACGGAATTTGAAGACTCTCATCCTGAAAGACAAGACGAAGAAGAAGAAGAAGAAGAAGAAGAAGAAGAAGAAGAAGAAGAAGAAGAAGAAGGTGGTCCTGCTGAATATGGGTCACAGATTTGGAAACAGATTGCGAGAGGAAGTTGATTTGTCTCACTCATCTGGAGGAGGAGAGAATCAAGAGGAAAGGAGGGCTCCTAGCCCTGTGGTTTTTGACAATGACACTGATTTTGATGAAGACCAGTACCCTCTTGCTAAGGATAGCTACAAGCAACTTGAAGACCGTCTGAGTGCCATAGAGATTCAGAAGGTTCCCGGTTTGGACTTTGGAGATCTGGGGCTGGCATCAGGGGTGTTGATCCCTCACAAGTTTAAAGCTCCTGCCTTTGCTAAGTATGACGGGGTATCCTGCCCGAAGCTACATCTTCGCTCATACGTCAGGAAGATTCAACCATATACTGCTGATAGGAACCTCTGGGTTCATTTCTTTCAAGATAGTCTGTCAGGGACTCAACTTGAATGGTTCTATCAACTGGAAGGAGCTAATGTCTGCAACTGGGAGGACCTTCCTGCTGCTTTTTACAAGCAATACCAGTATAATTCCAACCTTGCTCCCACGCGTACTCAACTTCAGGGTATGTCTATGGGTGCGGGCGAAGGTTTTAAGGACTACGCTCAAAAGTGGAGAGATCTGGCCGGAAGAGTACAACCCCCTTTGTCTGATGGGGAGTTGGTGGATATGTTTCTTGGGACTTTGTCTGGTGCATACTTCAATCATTTAATCGGTAGTTCATCGTCTGGGTTCACTGTATTGATAATGACTGGGGAGAGAGTCGAAGCTGGTATTAGAAGTGGCAAAATACAGAAAGGTGCTTCATCAAGTATAGAGAAGAAGCCTTTCAAGAAGGAATCTAGTGCAGTCTACAGTTCGAGGAGCCAAAATCGGCCTGAACGCCGCCAAGCAATGAATGCGGTGGTAATATCAAGACCTACTGTTGCCCCACAACATAACAATTAGCAAAGAGTAGAGAGGTCACAAACACAGTATACTCGGCTCAGCATGACCTTATCTCAAATCTTACCGCAATTGTTGAAGACCAACCTGGTGACTCTGAGGGAAGCTCCGAAGAATCCCAGTACCACCTCTCCGCTGTATAATCTGAACGCCCGTTGTGCCTATCACTCTGATAGCCCGGGGCATGATACCAATAACTGATGGGTTTTTAAGAATAAAGTGCAAGATCTGATTGAAGCTAAGGAGATTTAGTTTGAAGCTCCAGAGAAACCCAATGTCATAACGGCTCCTATGACAAAACATGACGCGGGAGTGAATGCAATTGAAGATGATGATGAAGAGTCAGATTTTGACAGCTGGATTTATATGACTACCAATGGTGGCTTGAACAATTGGACGGCGAAGGACTTCGTGCAAGTTTCTTTTATTACACAGTAATAGACTTTTGTTTTAAGACTTGTAACAGACAATTTGAAACTTTTACGGCCCTGTGCCTTGCCCGAGACACCGTGGCTTTGTTTGTGAGGGCTTTATATTTGTCATTTCCATATATAATCAATAAAGCATTGGACGTTTTCTTGCATTACAAATTTTGCGCTCCTTGTTTTTCCTTTCTATCTTGCACTTTATTAAAACAGCTATTTGTGTTACACACACTCACATATACAGGTTTACATCCACTCTAGATCCCACCGATAACGACTCTGCTACTTCCAGTTATGACTTTGAAAGTCAGATCAACCAAGCTGAGGATGAAGGTGAGGATGATTGTGAGGTGCCTGGGGAACTTGCTAGACTGTTACTTCAGGAAGAGAGGGCCACACAGCCGCATGAAGAGCCAGTGGAAACAGTAAATCTGGGTACGGAGGAAGACAAGAAAGAAGTCAAGGTCGGCACAAATCTAGAGTCCAGTGTCAAGCAACGGTTGATACAAATGTTGCGTGACTATGTTGAGATCTTTGTCTGGTCTTATGAAGATATGCCTGGGTTGGATACTGATATCGTAGTTTACCGCTTGCCGACCAAAGAAGATTGTCCTCCTGTGAAGCAGAAAGTTCACCGAATGCGCCCCGAGATGTATGAGAAAATCAAGGCTAAGGTTATGAAACAGTTTGATGCCGGTTTTCTAGCAGTTACTTCTTATCCACAGTGGATTGCCAACGTGGTTTCAGTGCCGAAGAAAGATGGTAAAGTTTGTATGTGCATAGACTATAGGGATCTGAACAGGGCGAGCCCCAAGGATGATTTCCCTCTGCCTCATATCGATGTTTTAGTTGACAACACCACACAGCATAAGGTCTTTTCCTTTATGGATGGTTTTTCTGGTTACAATCAGGTTAAGATGGCTCCCGAGGATATGGAGAAGACAACCTTCGTTATGCAGTGGGGTACCTTTTGCTACAAAATCATGCCTTTCAGATTGAAGAAGGATGGGGCAACGTATCAGCGTGCCATGGTCGCCTTGTTCCACGACATGATTCACCATGAGATTGAGGTATACGTTGATCACATGATTGAAAGATCTAAGACTGAAGAAGAACACCTTGACCATCTTCAGAAGCTAGTTGATAGGATGAAGTTGTACAAGTTGAGGTTAAACCCTAACAAGTGCACCTTCGGAGTGAGGTCTGGTAAACTGCTGGGTTTCATCGTTAGCAATAAAGGTATTCAAGTAGATCCTGCAAAGGTGAAGGCTATACAGGAGATGCCGGCTCCTCGAACAGAAAAAGAAGTCAGAGGCTTTTTGGGACGATTGAATTACATTGCCCGGTTCATCTCACACCTGACTTCTACTTGTGAGCCAATCTTCAAATTATTGAAGAAAGATCAAGTGGTGAGATGGAATGATGAATGTCAAGCCGCTTTCGAAAGGATCAAAGAATATCTCCAAGAGCCACTTATTCTGATGCCTCCAGTTGAAGGAAGACCTTTGATCTTATATTTGAAAGTACTCGATAATTCAATAGGGTGCGTGTTGGAGCAGCATGACGAGTCTGGACGAAAAGAGCAGGTTATTTATCACCTTAGCAAAATGTTTACCGACTGCGAGACCCGATACTCGTTGCTTGAGAAAACTTGCTGCGCTTTGGCATGGGCTGCTCGTCGGCTGAGACAGTATATGCTGACTCACACTACCCTAATGATATCAAAGATGGATCCAATCAAGTATATCTTCGAGAAGCCTGCCTTGTCCGGAAGAATAGCAAGATGGAAGATGATCTTGACTGAGTATGATATCCAATACACAACCCAAAAGGCAATCAAGGGAAGTGTGTTAGCAGATCATTTGGCACATCAGGCTATAGACGATTACCAATCCATTAACTTCGAATTCCCGTATGAGAGCATCATGTTGGTAACCGACTGTGAAACACCTGACCGGATGAAGGACCTGAGGAAGGATCCCGATGGTCTATGTACTTTGATGGAGCTTCAAACGCTTTGGGTAATGGCATTGGCATCATTATCATATCTCCTGAAGGCTGTCATACTCCATTCACCGCCTGATTATGTTTTAGCTGCACCAATAATATGGCGGAGTATGAAGCGTGCATCCTGGGTCTTCGAGCAGCTATTGACCTAAGGATTAAGTTCTTAAGTATATTCAGAGATTTCTCTCTAGTGATCAGTCAGATCAAAGGAGAGTGGGATACGAAACATCCAAATTTTATTCCTTACAAAGAGTATGTATCGACGTTGCTTCCACATTTCGAGGAGATAACCTTTTAACATTTCCAAAGAGAGGAGAATCCGTTGGCGGACGCGCTAGCTACCATGTCTTCTATGTTTAAGGCCAGGTGGGAAAATGAAGCTCCCCGGATTACCATTGAGAGGTTGGACGAACCCGCACATTGTTGTGACATTGAGACTGAAGAGGTGGCAGATAAACCCTGGTTTCATGAAGTAAAGAGGTATCTTGAGGCTCAGGAATACCCCGAGGGTGCATCTGTTAATGATAAGAAGTTTTTGAGGAGGTTCGCCGCAAAGTTCTTCATCAGTAATGGTATCTTTTACAAGCGTAACCATGATTCGACCTTACTGCGATGTGTGGATAAGAACGAGGCAGAAAGGATCATGGCAGAGTTGCATGAAGGTACTTTCGGGACTCATTCCAGTGGACATACCATGGCAAAGAAAATCCTTCGGGCAGGATATTATTGGTCTACTATGGAAGCCGACTGTTATCAGCATTCTCGGACCTGTCATAAGTGCCAAGTTTATGCTGATAAGGTGCATATACCTCCAGTTCCTCTAAACGTCTTGATGGCTCCTTGGCCTTTTGCAATGTGGGGCATCGATATGATTGGTGAGATCAGACCTACTGCGTCCAACGGGCATCGTTTCATCTTGGTAGCAATTGATTACTTTACAAAGTAGGTTGAGGCAACTTCCTTTGCTACTGTAACCAAGAACATCGTGGCACGTTTCATTCGACACAATCTGATCTGTCGATACAGGGTACCAGAGAGGATCATTATGGACAACGGTACAAATCTCAACAATACGATGATCACTGAGCTCTGTAAACAGTTTAAGATACAACATCATAACTCTTCTCCTTACCGGCCAAAGATGAATGGGGTTGTTGAAGCGGATAACAAGAACATCAAGAAGATTGTGCAGAAGATGACGGTGACATACAAAGACTGGCACAAGATGTTACCATTCGCTCTTCATGGGTACCGTACCTCAGCGCGAACGTCAATAGGGGCAACACCCTATTCCTTGGTGTATGGCATGGAGGCAGTCTTGCCCATTGAAGTTCAGATGCCCTCTCTTCGGATTATCAAAGATGCAGGTTTGAGCGAAGATGACTGGATTCAGACCCGACTTGATCAACTGAATCAAATTGACGAGAAAAGACTTACTGCTATTTGTCATGGTCAGACGTATCAAAAATGGATGATCAAGGCATTTAACAAGAAAGTTAGACGACAAGAGTATCAAGTCGGGGATCTGGTGATCAAGCGCATCATTCTGCCACAAGGTGATCCTATGGGCAAATGGACCCCTATGTACGAAGGGCCATTTATGGTTAAGAACATTTTCTCAGGAGGAGCTATGATTTTAACCACCATGGATGGTGACGACCTTCCTCACCCCGTCAATGCAGACATAGTAAAAAAATACTATGCACCTTCACCTTTTTTAACACTCTTGGGGACTGATACAAGAGTTAAACACAAAGCAAATCACTGTTCTAAGGCGTTTTCAAAACATTTTCAAACACAAAGCACAAAAGCATCTTAAAAAATGAGCAAACCTCTAAGAGCCTGTGGAAAACCACGGATGGAAAGGGTGTTAATACCTTCCCTTTCCATAATCTATCCCCCTTATTCAGAAAACTCTCGAAAAGGTCTTTTTCTGTTCTTTTCACCCTTTCCTTAAATTGGATAAAAGAAAAGACTGTGGCGACTCTTGCTTACCGCATATTTGCAAACAAAAAATGCAAAACCAGTATATAAACAGTCGATTATGCCACCGTATCACAGCTTCCTTTGTCATTTATGGCTAAAAGGGGGGAAGTGTGTGTGTTTGTGTGTGTGTATGTGTGTGTGTGTGTGTATATGTGTGAGTGCACTAACCACTGATTATTGGCTGCAATTGAGTGGGAGATTTTTTTTTATTCGCTATTGGTATAGCAGGTGTTAAGGGGGAGTCCCTGGGAGAATTTTTGATTCTCTGTTGTGATAGCAGGGGTTGAGGGGGAGTCCATGCTATTCGGGATTGAGGTGCTCTGAAGAGATGTCAGACTTGATGTCTTGACATCACAGTGTTGAGAATTTAGTTTATTTATTTGTTGTAACTATGTTTTGTAAACTTACTAATTACTAACTATTTCTCAGGTTTTGTTGTTGCTCATAACTCTACTGTTATGTTATGTTTCTGGTGTTGTGCCTCTGATGTGTGTGTTTGATTTATTTTTAAACATGATTATGGTGTTTTCCTTTGCAAGGGTTATTTGGTTGTTTTAGCCAAAATGTGCCAAAGGGGGGATTGTTATTTCTATGAAATTATGATTGGCATGTATTTTGGTAAAACTAACTTGGCAGCAACATGTTGAATAAGATGTTTCAACTTGCAGATTCAACATGTTGAATGTGATGTCCTAACCAGAAGAGCAGGACATCTGGTCTATTACAATTTTGCAGTTTGGAAGATGTTTCAACTTGTTGTTTGAACATGTCGAATGGGATGTCCTAACCAGAAGTATATGACATCAGGTTTGCTACAGCTGACACTTTGGATTCAGCAGTTGTGATTTAATTACTGAATATTCTGGAAATATTTAGTAATACTATGTGGTGTCCAAGATTGATAAATCAGTGATTTTATGTTGGTATTCAAGATATTCAAAGTTTCTAAATACAGAGATATTTTACAAAAAAAATTGATTGAAGACCTATTTTCTTGGAGGAGTTTTTGCAGACTTTGTGCAGTCTCCTTGTTGCGTGTTTGAAGCCCAAATCCAGTTGGGAAAAAGGTTATAAATAGAAGCATTATAATCTAAAAGAAGGTACCAGCCGTGAAGAGAAAAAATTTAGTTATTAGGGATGAGTTTTTAAGCCACTCTCTAGGAGAGTTGGTATGTGTGATCCACTCGAAATATGAGTTGGACTGTGTTATAGAGTTGTAAGTCTCTATTATTGTTGATTCTTAAGCTGTGAAGTATAGAATGTTGATTTTTCTCCACGAAAGTTGTGAAGCAAGAGTGAGTATTGTTCTTAGAGGAAACTTGTAAGCAACTCTAAGTATGGTTCTAAGTCAAGAGTCTTGGCTAGGTATTTTCATGGAAGTATGTATTCTTGTTTTGTCATGGAAGTATGTCTTCCTGTTTTGTTTTGACCCAATCGCTGTCTGTGATTGATGAGGGGGTTGCAGAGGGCCTCATACCTAAGTGAGTCATAGTAGAAAGTTAGCACAGATAGTGATTAAGTGAGAAGTTGTAATGGGGTAGTTTATCTTCGAATTGATCCTATTATTGTGGACTTTATCTCTAGCTTGGTATGCCCCTAGAGTAGGTGTTGTTTTCACCGAACTGGGTTAACAATTTTGGTGTGTTGTTTACTTTTTAGTATTGTTTTGTATGTTTATACCTTACCATTGTTGTTTATTTAGATTTAAATGTCTCGACATGTCATAGAACATCTAAAGTATGATATACCAGAATTTCAATGGTAACTAAGATACCTTTCTCAATGAGCTAACCTACACTCATCAGATTGCTCTTCATTCTAGGAAAATACCAAACTTATTTGGTTAGAACAATTTATCCATTCTTCACTCAGACTTTGACATTTCCCATACCTTCAACATTAAGGTACTTATCATCAGTGCATCTGATCTTTATCCTCTTTCTAGATTCAAAATCCATATGCCATTATTTGTTTCTAGTTTGATGATTTTTAGCAGCCAGTGTTCATATACCCCCAGTCTATCAAATATCCACCATCAGACTCAAAATCCATCAATAGTACAGGTTCATCATCAGAATCTCCTATGGCTATGTTTGCTTCTTCTTATTTCCTTTTCTTTTTTGACCAACAGTCCTTAGCAAAATGATCAAACCTATTACAGTTGTAACATTGAACCTTTATCTTGTCAAGCTTCTCATTTCCCTTATAATGTTTCTTCTCATCCAAGTTAGAGGGTTCTAACTTTTTAGAACCACCAACATGTTTCTTTTTGGCATGTAACCAATACTACTTATGATACTTCTTACTAGAAGACGTCTTTAGAGCCTACTCTACCTCTCTTTCATAGGTTCTCTCAGTCATATGCAACTCTTGTGCCTCTAGACTACTCTACTGCTCTTTAATTCTCGTGATGATGAGATCTTTATAATGTTAATTGCTACAACAATGTAATCTAATTTAGGAGTAAGAGATCTCAATACCTTATCAATGGTTACTTGTTTAGAAAGAGTTTCTCCACAAGATTTCATCTCATTGGTGATCAAAACCACTCTAGAGGTGTAATCTGGTACCTTATCATTGTCCTTCATGTTTAGATTCTCATACAACTTACATAGAGACTGAAGTCTCACCTTCTTCATTGATGCATCATTGGCATAGCATCATGACAATATGTCTTACGTAGCCTTCATCGTCGTTGAATAATCAATTTTCTCAAATACATTTGCATCCATATACTGATGGATGTAGAACATCGCCTTATGATCTTTCTTCCTCGTATCTCTTTGCATGGTTCTTTGTTCTTCTATCGCAATTGTTGTAATTGAAACATAACCGTCAGTAACAAGATCAAGAACATCTTGAGCACCAAACAACACACGCATATGAATAAACCATTGATTCTAATTTTTTCATCAAACACTAGAAGCTTTGTTTTCAAGCTATTTCGGTTTTTCATCTTCGTTCTTGTGCACTGAAATTCACTCAGATCTCACCAAACACTTGTGTTTCCAGATCCCTCAAAATCAAGAAATGAAATTTTGTTATGATTTTGATCGTGAATTAAAGAAATGAAATCAATCGCACACGCCTCATGTACACGCGTGTTTCCCTATGAATCTAACCAGAGTTTTGATACCAATTATTGGTACACAAGGTTAAAGATGGAAGAAAAGAGAGAGAAACAGTTATAACAAACTTTGATTGAGAAACTCAATTGATGCATTATAAAAAACTAGTTACAAAGTTATTTAAATACACAAACTTCAAATGTCATGTAAGCAAAACTAACTATATTAATAAAACTCAAAAGTTGAGCTAAGGTTCTAAACATGGAGCTTCGCAGCTACGTTGAGCAAAGTTCTGAAGCATATAGAAACAACAACGTATAGAACAATAACTTTTGAACATGAATTACTTCTAACAGGGGAAATGTAGCCCCGGTAACACTTTGAAGCGGAGATAGGGAAAGTACCTTCCGCCTCGCGGATTTCCCGACCATAACCATATTATTTAACTTTTATATTTTATATACTATATAACACATAATTATATATTAAAAAATAAAAATAAAATGTTGTAAAAAATAATAAACCTAATATATTAGAAAATATATTGGTGGATCATTTTAATTTTTAAAAATTAATAGTATATTAATAAATAAAGAGTCATTAATAAATCATTTTATTTTTAAAAAAAATTAATATACAAGAAAATGAGAGTCATTAATATATATATATAATTTTTTTATTTCTTTTATTTTATGTTATAAGATATTGTTTCACTATTCAAATATCTAGCCCTAAGAAAATAAAAAATATTTGCTTTTTAAATGAAAAATAAATAAATAAATAATAGTGTCAGAGTTTTGATTGAAAAATATTGAAATTTTCTTACTCCCTCTGTCTCATAAAAGTGTCATATTTGAGCAATGTGTGGTTATTACAAAAATGATTAGTTGTTAATTTTAATAATAAAATTAATGTTATAATACCCCAATTAATTGTAGTTAATAGAGTAATTGAATAAAGTGAAAAGTAATAAATATGGGTATAGTAGTGGAAAAATAATAATAAATGTTGGATTAGTATTGTAAAAAAACAATTATTTTGACACAGAGAAAGAATGTAAATGAGACACTTTTTATGAGAAGGGAGTAAGATTCAATCTTCGTGGATCCCTGTAGAGATCAGGAGGGTGGAAATGGGAAAATTTGGGAATGGAGAAAGTTATTCTCTTGTGGCGGGGATCAGAGACGAGGATAGAAAAAATTAGAAGGTAGGACAGGGAGCGGAAAAACATCCTTCAAACTTTCTCTGTCGCATTCACATTTCTAATTCTTTATAAGATGTAACAATGACTCCAAATGACATCTAGTTAATTTTTTAGACACTCTATTTTTCTTCCTTTTTTAAATCTCAATTGACGTGGGACAAATGTTAAAATTAAGTTTATTTAAAATTAGTTGTCAAACATTTATATGGTAATGCTTTATTATTTGGATAAAAAAATATGGAGAATTGTTAAAATAATGTAAATTTATGAAGTATTTTATTCGAGTAAAATTTAAAGAATTTTAAATGACACCAAAAAGTAAAGAATTTGAGATTGCTCCATAATTTGAATGTTAAATTTTTTATTATTAGTTTTTCAAAATTAGCAAAATGGTCCTTATATTTTATGAAAATTAGAAATGTAATTCCAAAATTTTCAGAAAATTGCAAATAAATCTCTAAATAATTTTCAAATTTTACAAATTTGTCTTTTGAAATTTTCAAAAATTACATAGTGGTCCATATTATTCATATTTTAACAATATTTTAGAAATATTTAAATTCCCAAAATTTTAACAATTAATCATTTAAATACTTCATCCAAACAAAAAATTTAAAATTACATAAATTTCAATTGAATCATTTAAATTTTTTTGAATTTTAAATTATTTAAAGATTTATTTGCAATTTTCTGAAAATTTTGGAAAAAAAATTCATTTAGTAGAAGGACTTAGATACTCTTGACATAAGTTTAAAGAAATATTAGAGCGTGAGAATTTCTTTCCCCACCTTGTTGTTTTTTAAGAGGCTCCTGGCGAAAAACCCAAAATACCCTCAGGCTTCGGATGTGCATATCCAAACGCACCGTATTTGTCATGAATATGTGGCTTCGAATATGGATATACAAAGTCACCACAATTCATTTTTTATTAAATTGACTTCGCATATGCATATCTGAAGCCATGTGATTGTCTATTTCGAATATGCATATCCGAATTTACCTATGGGACAGAAGAACCAACATAACTCATAACATAGATTCAACATAATTCGTCGAAATTACATATATAGTTCTACAGAAATTTAAAATTACATATTGTTATAAACTGGTAGCTGAGGACGCTCAAAATTTTGATAACATCTTCTCTCGATCTTTGAAGCTTTGCATCCACCTTAATCGGATCCTTAGAAGAGTATAGTTGAAAAGTACCCCATATAACCTCTATATCATCTTTGTTCTTGAGCTCAAACAGGGTGAACTTTATGTTTCTTTCAGTGTCAAGTGAGGGTGAATGATACTAAGCTTGACCACCTTTTGATTCTATGGATATTGCAAGAGAGAATTCAGTATGGTAATAAGCTTAGAGAACGGCGTGTCTGCGAGAACCTGAATTAAAGTGGCGACTGCGCACCACTAAAGTAGACAAAAGCAAGGTGATGATATGCTTGAGTCATTTCTAGTTATGATTTGTGATGTTGATGAAATGGTTTGGAGACCCTATTTATAGACTTAATGGAGAAATTTGGACCCAAGAAATATTATATATTACATCTGCATAATTCGAAATGCACTTCCGAAGGAACATTTAAAAAAAAACATCAGGGCTTATTTCGGATGTGCACATCTGAAACCACCTCTAAGTTATTTTCTAATAGCAGATTGATTCGGATATGCATATCCGAAATAAGCCCTGGTGTGTTTGTTTAAAAAACCATAAGGTTCCTTTGAAAGTGCATTTCTGAATTATGCATATGCAGTAAATAATGTTAAGGCAGAATCAGTAGCGTAGAAACATATAACTAAATAAAATTGATAACAGTAAACAACGGTAACATGAAATATAGATATGTTATATATGTATTGAATCATATATATTTTACATTGTGCATGATAATACATTTAAAAAAAGGTACGGTTATATTCTAAAATGTACCAAACGAATTAGCACCGCCTAAATGTAAAACCAGTTCTTTCTTCGACTTCTCTCTGTTTGCTTCTCTCTCAAGCTCCATCAATTTAGTGAACTTCACAAACCTTCAAAAAGGGATCCGGCCAAGTTTCCCTCTCTATTACGAAATGTGTCATCCACTAGCATGATATAGCCGAAATAGGACACCCGGGTTTCAAATAAACTTGTACAAAGTGGTGTGGTCGAAGATACCTGATACAAATGATGCGTCCATACGATTCTTTAGGTGGGTGACTCCGAAGTGGGAAAAATATCTATGAAAAACAATATCCTATCAAATCGATACACACCCTATCATAGGCACTTGCTATAAGATGGCCCATTTCAGAGAAGCTCATCCACTTTTCAACTAGTGCACGAACGCTAACACTTGGAACAAGAGCATTGTGAACTTTATTGAACGCTACCATAGTCACATATAGTCGGCTGTAAAGTTCAAAATGCACTGTCAACTCTGAAATAAGTGTTTGGCATACAAGAATGGGATTCTCCTCTCCTTTACCAAGTAAGTCGGACACTGCCTGATATTCTTAATTACCATTTGTTCCCATATCAACGATCTTTTTAATGTATTTGTGCATAAAAATAGGCATCTCATCAATGTAGATAATTGGTGGGTTTTTTATCGGAGGTGTTTGTGGTTGTTTTTTAATAGGTGGTGTACAAGGTGGCTTGGAAATGCGAGCTCCCTTGTTAACACTTGTTTTAGAATTTGGGGTTGGAGAATCTGGGAATAATGAATCAACAACTTCATGGTAAGAAGGAGTCTTATTTATTGAATTTTTACCCTGTGTACTTTTCACCTTTTTAGACGCACCTTTGGTTTTTACCAATTACGAAGGACGTTTCAAATCGGTGGTTTCTGGAAAGGCGATTTTCCGCAACTGTTCTTTGATGTGCAATTTCATATAGCCACCAGCTTTATAAAATCTATCCATTATCACTTCCAAATCGGTGGTGATGGTTATATTGGATGTACCTTCCTTTTTCGGTCCGTAGTCATCAAATCAGAGTCTTTTCCAATGAGCATAGACCTCATCCAAACATATAAGGGAATTGAGCTTCATTTTTGAGAAATAAGACAAGCACATAGAAGCCTGTAAGTTGTCCTAATTGTACACAAACACTTCAAACTATTTGGCTCAGTCGTTTCCACTCGCTTCACTTCATGATAAATGAAATTCAATCCTGCCCCGGGATATGTTGAGAACCAATTGTGCATATAAAGTGTTATCCTTGAGTCGGTGTTCTACCACTGTTTTGCTCCGCCCAAAAGTTGTTTGAATTTCATTGTGTTGGTTTTGCAACATTTGGTTTACTATGTTTTATTCTCTACAAAGATCTCCCTTGCTATCACCCAACCATTTCTTCAACGTTGCATGTGCAGATTCGACTCTACTAGTTGTTGTGTTACCCAAATGTCTAACTTGGTCCATCTAAGCACATTCAACTTTCTTTTTCACATGATCAAGGATAGTAGATTCAACTTATTTCATGAAATTGGGATATTCAACAATGAAATCCAGAAGTGCACCACATTCTCAATATACAACTCTTATGTAGTAAAATTTAAAATATCAACCCACACCCAATATCTTCTCGACTATGGGTTTGAGCCGAGAACTCACACTTTTTGTTATATTATATCGAAAAAGTAATATGGTTGATGTATGAAATACACTACCAACCACATTCATAACGAAATTATCTTGGTCGGTAAAAATGGCATTAGGCATATTTTGTGGATCCTTCAACAAAGTATTGCATATACCCAATTCCCATGTGATGTTGTCTTCTTTCTCACACTCCAAAAAACCAAATCCAACCGAAAATATTTTGTCTGTAGAGGTGACATCGATAATTTCTAGAAGCGGAAGCCTATACTTGTTAGTCTTGTACGTCGAATAAATCATAAGGACGGTTGGGAATGTGTTGAATAAGTTGATACTTTCTGGATGAGTCCAAAATATGTCACGAATACTGATGTTGTCCTTACAAACTCTGTACTTGGAAATGTAGTGGTTATCGTCCAAAAGTTTTAAAAGATGTTGCATTTCAGACCTCAGACCTCTTTGTGCAATGTGTTTTTTATAAAATTCATTGTAAACCGAATTGATATTTGAAATATTTTCTAGTCTTTTATGTTTCAAACTAGCAAGTATGTTTCACGGTACAACTTTGATTAGCGACAATTCTGAAATACATTCCTTCTCTTTCAGCATAAGCCGACTTACAATTGGATGTCCTTGTAGTTTGGTGTCCAAGACATGATTATGCATACCAGAAATCACATTAAACCGCCACAAATCATCCACCCTACAAGAACCGTACAACTTAAACAAACACTCACATATCCTCGTTCTCGTGTCATCATGTTTTAACTTCCGAATTTTTGGAAAATATTTCCCACTTTTCTCGCATGTCATCACAACAAATGGTTTCCTTATACTAGTTTCATTGTCGTACCTTGCAATCACAAGGCCAAACCCAAGTTTGTTAGCTTCCATTCGAACCCATTCGAGCATATGTTGACGAGAGGTGAAAATGATATCATTTGTAAATTGTTGTACAACATCTATCACGACATCAATCATTTTAGCATCTTCGTTGACCTTGTCAGGAACCTTTACGATAATTTTGGGAATATTGTTGGGGTGCATCATACCTAACACGACCATAAAAACATAAATTTTGTTAAAACATAATTTTGTTTTTGTAACAGACATGTTTTCGGATATGACATCCAAATTATGGTAGCTTGAATTCGAATATGCATATCCGAAGTGACGCTATTTTTTTCAACCACAGATCAACATCAATGTAAGGAATGTGAGATGAAATGAGGAAAGTTTACCTTAAATTGCAATTTTCTATATTCTCTTTGTTATGCTCAAACACTTGAAACTTAGTTTGGAGATGAAAATTTCATTGAGAATGATTAAGTTTTGTTGATGATTTTGGTTATGGGAGGAAAGAAAATGAATGAAATAGTTGGAGGAGTGACCATGCATCAACCAAATATGACAAGGGTAGTTTCGGATATGCATATCTCAAACTACCTCTAGAATTTTTAATCAAACGTTTAAGTATTAAAACATGGAAAAATGGTGACTTTGGATATGTATATCCAAAACATGCTAAAAGGTGTGTTTGGATATGCATATCCGAAAAATACTTTTGAATTTTCAAAAGTTTAACTCAACATAATCAAGTGGAGAGAAAAAATTTCTTAGAGTATATAAAAGATTTGGGTCGATCGTTCGAGTTGGTATTGGAGTGGATTGGAATCTAATAGGTACACATTGAAAGATGTTTACACGTTTTTAGTTTCCTATAAGAAAATATTGTCTTCCCTTTTTGTAATCTAATTTGGAATAAATATTTCCTCTTAGTATTTTGGTATTTTTGTGGCAATGGTTGTAAAATAAACTTCAATAAGAGATAATCTTAGGGAAAAAAGGAATGTTCATGGTAGGTAGAGAGAGTTGTCCATTTCAACGTGAAGAGAGTGAAATAATATCTTATTTAGTCTATAGTTATGCTTAATTGAAGATTATTTGGTCTATTATTTAAATGGTTGAAAGTTTATGCTAACATATCTTATGCGATAACACCGAATTTAGAAAGCTTCGCAGGATTGCTGGAAGTGGAGGAGCTACGTAAACAATTTTTTTTAGATAGGAAATGGAATTAATAACATAAATAGAGTAAAAAGGGTACTCATCCATATTCATTACATCAAGAGGACTTCAGAAATTTCACCAGACAATGACTCCATAAATCAAAATTATAGTTAATTTTGGAAGTAGAACCGATTTACATTTCAAAGTCAAGAAAGTAGAATTGCCTTATTCACCACCTCTCCTACATGAAAGACATGTGAATTAAAATAAAAATACACTCATTTCTCTTTTTGCAAATTGTCTGTGTCTTATCTCTTATTCGCAACGAGATAGTTAAAGTTTATGCTACGTTTTGTTGTTAGAGTTTAGCTGCAATGGTTCTCAGTTTGGGTGCGCTTAAATTCAATATTGTCTTTGTCTTGCAATCTTCTTGTATTGTAACATTGCTTGTATCGTCTACTTTTGAGGTCTTGTGTAGTGCTTTTACATTGAATTTTAAAGGTTATTTTTGTTTTAGCAGGAGATGTTGAGATGACTTTTATGATTTTATTTATTTATTTTAGTATTCGATCTTCTGACTGATTAATCAAAGATACTCAATTTCACTATTCACTAGTAAGAGTCTCATTTAAAGGCATAACACAATTTATATGTATTGACCCAACACAATTGTGATACGGTGGGAGAACTGACTTGTTTGTTTTGCGTTTGATCGTAAATGTTGCGGTTAGTAAGAGTCGTCACCGACTTTTCTTTTATCCAAAAAGGAAATGTGAAAAAGCACAAGAAAGACCTTTGAGATTGTTTCTTGAGTTTGGGGGGTAGATTATGAAAAGGGAATGTATTAGCACCATTTTCATCCATGGTTTTCCATGGACTCTTAGTTACTTGCTAGATCACTTGCTTTTGTTTGAAAATGTTCTTTGTGTGGTTTTTGAAAGTATTTTGAAAAGACGTCATCGTTTAGGCGAACTTTGTAATGATTCTCGTTCGTAAGAATGTATACAAAAGGTTTGATCTTTTGAAAATGTTTTCAAGTTTGAAAGATGTTTTGAAAGTGTTAGTGTTTGTTTTGAAAATAGCAAGGATGTTTTTGGTTTTGAAGTTGAGCAAGTAACTAGGAACATTCTACCTACTCAAATGTCTTTCATGTTCATTTCCTCTTTCCTTTGACATGGTTATCTTACCATTGATTTGGTAAGTAACCTTATCTTTGGATGTAAAAGGGACGGGCGTGAGTCATCGTATAGCAATGATTAGCAATGTTGTAAGATATATTAGCATTTTCTTTAGGGACTAAGATCATTTTGAAAGGCAACATGGATAGCGTCATCGAGGGACTATGATCTTGTATTTTGTTTGTTTTTCCTAAGATACCTCACATGCATAATATGACCATTTTTGTAAGGAACAAAGTGGATTTACCCTAGGGGTGTATGTGTGCAAGTGTATTGGTTTGCATGCTTCGATTGTCTTTGATTAGTGTGATCGGTGGATCTGGAACTGACTGTTTAACGCTGGTTCGCGAAATGTCGCGGAAGCAAGAGTCGCCACCGTCTTTTATTTTCTCCAAATGGAATGGACAAAAGCACAGAAAAATTCCTTAAAGAGATTGCTCTCGGTTCGGGAGGTAGATTATAGAAAGGGAAGGTATTAGCACCCTTTCTATCCATGGTTATCCATGGGCTCTTAGATACTTGCTCATTTGTGTTTTCAAAAATGGTTTGTTTGCTTTTCAACTGTGGGTTTTAAAAAGTTTCTTTGAAAATTTCAGTTCGACTCTTGTATCGGTCCTCAAGAGTGTTTGAAAAATTGCTTTCGAAAGCTTTTGAAAAGGTGTCGGTGTGAAAAGTATTTTTGATTTGTTTTGAAATTTAGAGCAAGTATCTAGAGAACCTACCTACCCTAAGGAATTCGTCTGTGTAAATGTCCTTTAAAGTAGTGCCATCCCACCATTGAGAGGTAGGTAGCACCACCGTTGGAGGTGTTCGGGTCAATTCGAGTTTGTAGGGACATGGTGATCACCAGAGCAATGGGAAGACACCTTAGAAGCTACCCTCATGCCAGGTTCCCGGATCATGAGGACTTACTAAAACATCCTCTACTCGACGATCACCTTTCGAGAGGCAAGGCAACAGTGAAGCGTACCCTAGGGGTGGTGTGTGACTTGTGTGTCGTTTTCAGATATTTTGTCTTGTTCATGTCATGGGTGATCTACACTTTGTTTTTATTTTAACATTCATTCTTGCATGCAATCTATTAGCAGTTAAAAAGTTGCGAGAAATATAAAGTTCTAAACTATTACAAAGGCGCGGGTCCACATCGCCAAATTTAATCCAGGACCCGATTTGACAGAAAATAAAGAAGTAAAGTGCGAGAAATAAAATGTCCGAGTTTACAAGGCTTTGGGAGAATTACATTAATATTATAAGAAATAAAATAAAATGCGAATTGAATTAAAATTAGAAACGAGGGCGTTGGACCCTTTTTAATGAAATTAAATTAAACGATTATTAAATTAATAAAATTAAAAGGAAAAGAAATTGTTTTTTTGGTATTTTTGTATTTTATGATTTTAATGAAAAAGAATTAATTAAAATAAAACGCTAACCCTAATTCTAGTTGTTTTTAGTTTATTAAGAAAACATATTAAAGTTTAACCTAAAATTAACCCTAATTAACTAATGCGATTTAATTCATAAAAATAAATATTTAATTACTAGTGAAAAGAAAAGAAAAAAGAAGGATAAAAATTAATTAAAACTAATTCTACCAATTTTAAATTAATTAAGAAAATATTAAGATTTTATTCCTAAATTAAAACTAATTAATTAATAAGGCTTTATTTACAAAAAATATAACATTAAATAAAAATATTAATTTTTGTCTCTTTTCTGATTTTTATTGTTTTTTGTGTTTTTATGAAGAAAAAAAAATAATTAAATTAAGAGGAATTAATAAATAAAAGAAAACAAATTGAATCAAAATAAAATAAAAAAATAGTGAGAAGAACATTGCAAACCTAGGGGGTCTGCCCCTAATGTGGAGGTAAGTCTTGAGCAATTTGAGCCCAATAAGCTTCAGGCCTTGTAGACTTTTTCCACTAGCGTGCCCAGGCGTTGACTGAGGTTCACCATATTCTTTAGGTCGTGACCCTTGGATTGATGAGATTGAACGCGTGGACGGCTTGATGGAGGAACGTATGATGGTCCATAGCGTTGGCACTGCATAGGATTATTAAATGAAAAATAGTATTGAAAGGGGTGGGGACCTGGGATCGAACCCAGGTCCTGAAGGTCACCACTACACCTGCTTGCCACTGAACCACCTAACGCGCTTTGTAAGTATTATGGAGAACAAACAATATAATATAAACATAATGGTTAGTGGATTTTGCGCGCAAAAATTCAAATGAACCAGTCAGGCCTCGCCACCTAAGCGTCTTCTTCGTGGTTTGTTTTTCCCTGAAATAGAAAAAGAGTTAGCGGGGGTTTTGAACCCCCCCAAATTATGCTTGATCTGATAATAGCGATTAGGCCATGTGGCCTCAGAAATTAGGCGCGAGGGTTTCATTATTTTCGTCCCAACGCACTGAATCTGGTCATGATATTATGAGGCTCCAATTTTATGGCTTTTAGAAACGCCTAATTTGGAACTCAAGAAAACCTAGCCTGCATCAATGGTAGAATCATGTATAGCGCATAAAAACATAATTAATTTATATGGTTAGCTCCAGAACCTTCTCATTAGTCAGAATCTATGAAAGAAATGCCATGAAAATGCATAAATATTAAAATACGATTATGAGAACAAAGTGAAAAGGTTTGACTTCTGTACAATGATTCAAGGCGTTAGAGACGTGGAAACCTAGTCAGGTACGTTGCTTAAGGTCTCAGGAAGGTGATGAGATGAATTTCTTGGCTTGAATCGACCTCTATCCCTGTTTTCAGTTTTCAATTTTTCAACCAAAAACTCAAGTTTTGTTTTCTATGTATGGCGCAGCTTTCAGTCTGTGAGCACGAGGGTTTTGTTCTGTACTTATGTGTGAGTGTTTTAGGTTAAGAAACTTGATCAAAATCCATGCATTGATGTGAAAAATATTTGATTTGCAAATCATAATTTTTCAATCTTTTTTCATGCTTTTTAGCTCCCAATCATATCCAATCAACTTCAATTCTTCCCTAATCTGATTTGCACGAAATATTGAAGATATTATATGCACAAAAAGATTTGAAATAGTAGGTTTAACATTTTTTCATGTATTTTAATTAATTTAAATGAATTATTAATAATAAAAATCCAAATAAATAAATAAAAAATGAAGAAAAACTTCCCTTTGGGCCAAATGGTCGTGCACATGCCTTGGATGATGAATTGTGGAAGAAAAAGAGGCCCATTAGCAATTTTAGGTCATTTGAAACAATGTTGACTTTTCAAAATATCCAAATATTTCCCAACTTCCACAAGGTATAACTTGCTCAATTTTTAAGCTTTGCTCATGTTCTTGGACATTTTAGAAAGGTCTTTGAGTCCTATAACCAATGTCTTTGGTCCCATGTCATTTTGATTTACCAATATCAAGTTATGGCCTTTGACTTAAAGTCCCTTTTTGTTGACTTTTGAAAATGACCTATAATGTTGAAATTGATAACTTTTTGTGAGAGAATTTCTTGGACTTGAAGTATGAAGAGGAGTTGTAGGAAATGTCTTTCTCTTCAAAATGAGCTTTGGATGGAATTTTTCTGATAATCCATGTGAAAGTTATGCCCTGGTCAATTTACAGTTGACTTTTTCAACTGTCCAAATAAGGAAACTTTTGCATCTTGATGATTTTTGAGCCAAACTTTGAGAATCATGATCAAGCATTGATCAAATGATGTTTGTGGCTTCAAAATGAGATGTTGAGCAAAAATTTGGACTTTTGACTGTCAAATGACCATTTTGCCCCTACAGTTGACTGTAGTGCAATTAGGGTTTTTGACTGTGCAATTTTGTGCTGAAAGTCTTGAAACTTGATATGAGGATGCTTGACCATATTTGTAGGCATGTTGGACTTGATTGGACCCTTGGAAACTTCATTTTCTTGATCAGAACCAAAACCCTAATTTTGACTGTTTAGGAGGCCCTTGAACTGTGCAACCTTTGGGGAGATTTTGAAGCTTGACTTGGCAATTTCTGAAGAATATGGGAGGGAAAATTTTGGGGTACAACAATTAGGGTTTTCTATGTGTTGGTTTTAATCTTTCCATACAAACCCTAATTACTAACATTTGTATATAAAGTATTAAATTGTAAAAAATAAAAATACTAAGCTATTACATCACTTAGGGGAGGGGTGTACAAATTACAAATGTGGAATTGCAAGAAATTAAATCTAAATAATTATTACAACCATATTGAATTTGAATAAGTAAAAATTTAAGGATGCAAATGTAAAAAGAAATATGATTTTTGTTTGATTTTCATGAAAAGGGGTTTTGGACTTAATTAATTAAAATAAAATAATTAACTAAAATGATAAAATTAAAATTAAGTTAGTAAAATAAACTAATTTAAAGAAAACAAGTTTTTTTTAGGGTTTTTTGTGAATTTAATCAAATTAGTATATAAAAATAATTAAATAAAAGTCATAAATTCTAAATTGATTTTTAGAAGAATAATATAATAATATAATGATCAAAATTAAATTATCTAAGTATTTAAAAAAATAAATTAAATTATTTAAAGAAAATGTTTTTGTTCTTTTAGTTTTTTATGAAAAATAAACTAAATAAAAATAAATAATAAAAATATAAATATTTTTGGGTTTCTTTTTATTAGTAACAAAAAAATGATAATAATAATAATAATAATAATAATAATAATAATAATAATAATAATAATAAAGAAAATGAAAATAAAAAAATAAAATATAAAGATAAGTCAGGGGGGGTTTGGAAATGATTTAGAGGGTAAAAAAAAGAAAGAAAGGCCCAAACTGTTGGCCCAAGCGCTGCAAAAACCGAAAGATGTCAAAAAATATGAAAAAATGCAAAAGGCAACGCGCTGAGGTTCGAACCCGTGATCTCTTAATTACCGGTGCACTGCCTTACCACTAGGGTGGCTATACATCCATTAATATAACTGAAATGATAAATATATAATACAAAACAATCTCTAAATACACTTCATCTTCAACCTCCAGCCAGACCACCTGTAACTTCACCATTTCTCAAAAAAAAAAAATGCAAACATGAAAGTTGTTCCATTTTTTCAAACGAATCCAAACATATAAATATCATGAACTATAAATCAAAGATGAATGGGAATTTTTGAAAGTACCAAATTTTGACCTAATTATTTTCAGAGGTTCAAGTTCAAAATTCTAACTACTCAGGCAATAATAATGAAATCTAAGGACATGGTTAGCTTCAGGACAATGATATCTACATTTCTTATTCATAAATAAACCATTAATGATGCTTGTATGAAGAGTTCAAAAGTCAGAAAACTCACCTTACAAGAGAGTATCGTGTTTTGAGTTTGAGCAGCTTTTGATGAGTTCTAGTGATTGGGTTAGCTTCCTCAAGTTCCCAGGAAGCTAATGTGATGCTTAGCTTGAGCTGAAAGTGGCTGAGGAGTTATGGAGAAGTCAAGGTGCAAGGTGTTGTTTTTGAAAATGGTGAATTGTGATGGAGGTGTTACAGTCGTGTTGCAGGTGTTGGAATTGTTTGTTTATGTTATTTAGAAGCTTTTGAAAGTAAAAGGCCAAGAAACGCACGAGAAAATTTGGAGATTGGATTCAAAACTCAAAAATGGAAAGTTTTGAGATGTTTTTTATGATTATGTGTTTTAGGAGGTTTCAGGGCTTGAGCATGTGTGTGTTTTCTTGCCAATGACTTGTGTTTCTATAAGCAAAAGGTTGGAGAGGTTTTGCACAAAGGATTTCTGAGTTATAGAGTTATGGCTAGGTTGCTTGATTTTGAAGAAAAGTGAGAAATGTGGTTTCAAGGTAGCAAGTACAAGCATGTAGAGTGGTTACCAACTTAAACATACTTATCTGACTTTGTAGAGGAAGTTTGTGCAAAAGGATCAAGTGCAAAGCTCAATACAAGTTGACTTTGTATAAAGCTTGCTTTATGTAAATAACAATGGTGCCTTTGTGCCATTAATGGAAAATTTACTTGGATAAAGCTTGAATCAAGTGGATAATAGCTCAAAAGGAAGTGTAATATTCTGATTATGGAGAGATCTTGAGGTTTAGAGGCCTGCAAAGTGCAGCATAGGCTTGAGATTTGAATTTTGTTCATCACAAAATTTGCCTTGTAAAACAACTTGAAATCCCAACTTTTGACATTCGATTCTCCTTGCTCACAAATGATCTCAATGAGTTCTTGGACATTTTGGAAAGCTTGTAATGTTCTCTACAATCTCTCTTTGAATCACTTTTGCAAAATCCAAATGGAACTATGTGAAACTTGGGGTCAGAAGTTAGGTCAAAATCCTGACCTAAAATGCTCAAAATTTCACTAATTGTTTTGTTTCCTGACCATGACTTCATGGATTAATAACTTGAGATCCAAGCATTTCTAGGAGAAGTTGTGTAAAGCAATGTTGTAGATATCATGGAGATCTACAACTTTCATGTTGAAAGTTTCTTTTGAATCATCTTGCATCATGGTAAAAAAATGGCTCAAAGTTTGTGAAAAAATATGAAGTTTTCAACACTTAGAAAAATTTCTAAGTTTGAAAACTTTGACTTTTCAAAATGAAATCTTGACTTTTTGATTTCTTGATGAACAAGTTTCATATTTTGACATGTTTTGATGAATTATGATCTTTGACATTTAATTTTGACCAAAAAGTCAAAGTTTGACTCTTTAGTGTACAGTTGACTGAAAATCAACTATCAATCAATTGATCTTGAGCAATGCTTTGAGTTATGCCATTAGGTAAAAATGATGCAATTTAAATCTTAAGATCATGCCTCAAACCTATTAACCATTTGCTAGGTCAAAAATCATAAATTACTCTTTCTCAGTCAAAACCCTAATTTTGACCATTTCCCCTTTTGATGATCTATCAAATTTCTTGAGGAATTATGGTCCAAACTTGATCAAATGATACATATGAGATTATAATGCTGATATGGATAAAAAATTATGAAGTTTGACCGTAAATTGGCCACAGTTGACTTTTTCCCCAATACAGCTGATTTTTAGGTCAACTGCTCAATTGACTAAGCAAAAATGTGATCCAAGGCTTGAAACTTGACATGAGTAATCTTGGGGTCAATAATGGTCCATTAAAGTCATATGAGACATTTAAACTTCAATTATCCTTGTGCAATCTTAAACCCTAATTTCAGTCATCAGTGCTTAAGGAGGTGTCTTGAGCTGATTAACCCTTTGGCAGTCTTGAGCCAAAAGAGATATTGTGAGAAAATACTTGATAAATGAGAGGGAAATTTTTGGGGTACAACAACTACCCCTGTTCAATCTTCTTAAACCTGAAGAGTTAGATTGGCGGATTCGCCATTCGTGACTTGAAGGTGGAAGATGATTGGACACTAGAGTGCCCAGAAATTTGCACTCGAAGATGAAATGGGAATGGGCTTATAGATGCCATTTGGAGGAATGATGGAGATTTTCCAGAGATGGGCTTGTAGATTCCATCAAAAGGTGACTGTTGACAGAGAATGTACTAAGTTTGAGCTTGATTTCAACTGGAAAAGAATCAGAATAAATCTTTGGAGCGACTTATCTAAACCAGAAGAAGTCTTGTATGTTGTTTGACTGGGAAGAATTAGAATAAATCTTGGAATGATTTATCTGAACCAGGAGTGTTATTTTTGGAAAGTATCAGGATAAACCGTTGAGGGGTTTAAACTGAACCAAAATAAATTTTGAATGTTTTTTAACTGGAAAGAATCAGAGTAAATCTTTGAGTGATTTATCTGAACCAGAGAAAGTGCCTGCGGGAAAGAATCAGAATAAATCGTTGAGAGATTTATCTGAACCTGAAATGTTCCTTTGGAAAGTATCAGGATAAATCGTTGAGGGGTTTAAACTGGACCAAAAGAGATCTTGAATATTCTTTAACTGGAAAGAATCAGAGTAAATCTTTGTGTGATTTATCTGAACCAGAGAAAGTGCCTTAACATTTCCTTAACCATTTCAAGGATCTCAAAGGTTTGTGATGCAGGTTATGGTAAATCAAACGTATAGCAAGGGGAAAAGGGGATTTATTTTCCTCTAGCCAATGTCATCTAGAGATCAAAACACGATAATTTGAGTCGGTGGCTATGACCCACTCGATATAGTGAGCTTGACTCTTAAAGAAGGACTCTCAACAAACGCGAAGTTTCTTCAATCAAATTTTAACTGTTTCTTGTTTACCCCGCGAGATCCTTGAAAACATTGCATACATATATCATACATATCATTGCATTACAGGTACCATTACAGGTTTCTCATCTTCTTCGCTGTTTATTTCAGCAATCATGTCTTCTGAAACACCTACTGATCAAGTCATCAAGGCTCTTCAAGCTCAGAATGCTCAGTTTCAGGAAATGTTCTTGAACTTGGCCAAGAGTCAAGAAGATTTGAAGACTCTTATCTTGAAGGACAAGAAGAAGAAGAAGAAGAAGAAGAAGAAGGTGGTCCTCTTGAATATGGGTCGCAGATTTGGGAACAATTTGTGACAAGAGACTGATTTGTCCCATTCATCTGGAGGGGGAGAGAATCAAGAGGAAAGAAAAGGTCCTAGCCCTGTGGTTTCTGACAATGACACAGACTTTGATGAAGACCAGTATCCTCCTACTGAGGATAGATATAAGCAACTTGAAGACCGGCTCAGTGCAATGGAAATTCAGAAGATACCTGGGTTGGACTTTGGAGATCTGGGATTGGCATCTGGGGTGGTGATCCCTCACAAGTTTAAAGCTCCTGTCTTTGCTCAGTATGACGGGGTATCCTTCCCGAAGCTACACCTTCGCTCATACGTCAGAAAGATTCAACCATATACTGCTGATAGAAATCTCTGGGTTCATTTCTTTCAAGATAGTCTGTCAGGGACTCAACTTGAATGGTTCTGTCAACTAGAAGGAGCTAACATCCGCAACTGGGAGGACCTTGCTGCTGCTTTTTACAAGCAATACCAGATAATGCCGACCTTGCTCCCACGCATACTCAGCTTCAGGGTATGTCTATGGGTACAGGCGAAGGCTTTAAGGACTACGCTCATAAGTAGAGAGATCTTTCCGGAAGAGTCCAACCCCCTCTGTCTGATAGGGAGTTGGTGGATATGTTTCTTGGGACTTTGTCTGGTCCCTATTTCAATCATTTAATCGGCAGCTCGTCAGTGGGTTTCACCGAACTGATTCTGATTGGAGAAAGAGTAGAAGCTGGGATCCTGAGTGGTAAGATCCAGAAAGATACCTCTTCGAGTATAGAGAAGAAGTCATTTGGTGGCAAGAGGGAAGCCAATGTTGTGCACGGCCAGAAGAGGCGTAGCCAGGCAGACTACCACCAATCTGTGGGGGCAGTGTTGATCTCTAATTCAGCACGCACACAACGACCACAACAATGAAATAATCAGCCAAAGGGGGAAAGACATCAAAGGCAGTTCACCCAAATCAACATGCCATTGTCACAAGAATTGCAGCACATGTTGAAGATGAATCTGATTACGGTGATAAACCCTCATCTGAACCCTAAGACTTCTTCTCCTAACTACAACCCGGATGCAAGGTGTGCTTATCATTCCGGTAGCCCAGGGCACGATACTAACGATTGTTGGGCGCTTAAATACAAGATGCAGAATATGATTAACGCTAAGGAGATCGAATTCTACCCTCCTGAGACTCACAATGTGATCACTGCTCCCTTTCCAAAATATGGCTAGGATTGAAAGCACTTTTGTTCATTTGAATTATAAAGTTTTATTTTTCTTTGCTTATTCAAACAATTATTGTCATGTCAAACTTTTTTATTTCATTAATGCATTACACGTGTCTGTTTTTGAATTAATTATTTTCACTATGCTTAAATTGCTTCATATTTCCTTTTTGTGATATTCAACTCTTGATTAAAAAACTCTAAGCCTTTAGAAGGAGGATGACGAAAATGATATCAAAATCTCTACAGTATGCTTTTGAACAGACCCCGCTGATGATGTACATGCGTTGTTTCAAATCCTAAACAGTGGAGTTATAAGGAAGATAATCCCTAGTCAACCCCTTTGAGCCAATGAAGTTGGAGTTTTTCTTTTCACACAAATTAAAACCCTTAATCACAACCTGGGGCAAGGTAGTTTCTCAGTTAATTCAGGTGCACAATGAATGGCATCAAAGAGGTCCTTCCAAAATAAAATATGGTGATGGTTCCTTATAATCGTCAGGACAGGCAGTCATTATCTCTCAGAAATAAAAGCCCATTAAGTCAAAACCTATGAAGGAGACTTACAAAACTGGGGCATCCCGCTGACTGTAATCACAAAAGAAACAGTTCAGGAAAAAGACAGGGATAATAAAATCAAAAAGAAAGAGATCCTACAAACTCTCAACAAAAATGACTGCTTGTTCAAAATAAATTATCAGTATCTGAACCATCACTGGAATATCAGAGCAAAGACTCAAATAGGATCTAAATACACAATTAGCTGAGTTTAGGATCGAAGAACATCACGAAGAATGGGTGGGTACAAATAAAATTTGAGTCTTTATCCTTTGTTTCTTGAATCGTGAACCAGGCCACATTATAACCCTTAAAAGTCCTAGTTGAAGCATGGGTTAGTTCGAAAGCATACTGTTACAAAAGGTATCCTGACTCCTGTAGGACTTGTTGTAAATCCTGAGTTGATATCACATTTTACAAAAATTCGCTTGTTTTATTGAAAACTGCATTTTCAAAGAACTTCAAAATAGACATAAGCTTTGCATTCTTAAAATAACATTGTTTGCATATGACTATTTGTTCAACAGTAGAGAAATCCGCACGACGAATATCTAGTGAACAAAAACCTTTTCAATAAAAAGGGTCACCTCAAGTGGAAAAAACACTTCCAACCAAGGGGCACGGCATGAGCATTGTCTATCATCTGGGGCAGTCAAGTCAAGATTCAAGGAGTCTCTCAAAGATGCCAAATAGCCAGAGGCGGATCTCCATCTGAATCACTTGGGGCATTGGACATGAATTCCAGCAACGAATCTTGTATGATCAAACGAACATCTTCTGGTAGTATGGCAACACAACACTACTGACAATGACAACTCCCTACACCCTGAGAGCATGGACATAGTCAGAAAATACTACGCATGAACAAAGACCCACTAGGTTGACGGGCCTAGGCAAAAATAAGGGCATCCCGACGAACCAAAAGGGTTCGGGCAAAAATTAGGGATAAAAACAAAAAAAAAGACTTGTACACCCGGCAAGTCGAAAACCTGAAAAGGCGGCTTGGGCAAGAAAGGGTATCCCGGTGGACTAAAAATATGAAAAGACAATCCAGGCAAAAGTTAGGGATTAAAGCGTACGACTATGTCCCGTCATCTCGTCACTTGCCTACTAGAAGAAGATTTTTCATTTCAATCGGCAATTACCAAGCACCTCATAGGTTGGAATAATACTCGATCCACAAGGCCTTCGCAGGCACCTTCTCCTGCAGATACAGGGGCAGAAAAGTCTCGATGCAAAGTCATTGGCATATCCTCAGCCCGCGTCCCAGTAACATCTACACTCCCTGCAGAGTAAGAAAAGGACAGTGGTGTTAATTCTCCCCAGCTGAGGCTCGCAACCACGAATGGGTCGGTAAGATTCTCCCCAAGCAGAGTTTATCTATCACTAGCACTAGAAGATTATCCCCATTGGAGTTTGGAAGATTATCCCCAGTAGAGTCTAAAAGATTATCCCCAGTGAAGTCGCCATTGGAAAATCATCCCCAGCGGAGTTCATTCCTTTCACAGACAAAAATTCAATCCCCAACAGGGTTCACTGTCACCAGCAACAGTAATTCATCCCCAGCTGAGTTTTATTTCTCCAAATCAGCAGATCTTCTAGCAGAGTATATACTCCCCACAGAGTCATTTCCTCGTCAGTCCATTCCCCAGCGGAGTTATTCTCTCCTGCAGGATTATTCTCCCAATCATCTTTGGTCGTTATCTCCAGCGAGCGAAACTCTTTATTCTCCAACAACAGTCAGGGATTTATTTTCCCAAACTCGGACGTACCACAATAGCATTTCATGTTCATATATCATGACGTGCGCATACATATTGCATACAGTATAATTTCATTTATTTTGAGAACATCATCATACAATGCATGTCATGCATCATATACGATTAATCATGTACCTTTTCAGGAAAGATGGTTATCATCAACAACTTCCAGCAAGTTCAAGATTAACTCTGGAAACTAAACAGAGTAATTATCTGCACGATCAAATGCAGCTTTACACGGGTTCGTCACGAAGAAATCTTACACGGGTTTCTCCTAAATGCAGCTTCACACGGGTTTATCCTGAAAAATCTTACACGGGTCCTTTCTCATATATTTCTGAATAAAGTTTTATACGAACTTATCACAAAGTAACCTTACCCGGGTTCCTCCTGAAGTTTTACATGAACTTATCACAAAGTAACCTTACCCAGGTTCCTCCTGAAGTTTTACACAAACTTATCTCAAAGTAACCTTACCCCGGTTCATTCTGAAGTTTTACACGAACTTATCACAAAGTAACCTTACCCAGGTTCCTCCTGAAGTTTTACAGGAACTTATCACAAAGTAACCTTACCCAGGTTCCTCCTGAAGTTTTACACAAACTAATCTCAAAGTAACCTTACCCCGGTTCATTCTAAAAGTTTTACACGAACTTATCACAAAGTAACCTTACCCAGGTTCCTCCTGAAGTTTTACACGAACTTATCACAAAGTAACCTTACCCAGGTTCCTCCTGAAGTTTTACACAAACTTATCTCAAAGTAACCTTACCCCGGTTCATTCTGAAGTTTTACACGAACTTATCACAGAGTAACCTTACCCAGGTTCCTCCTGAAGTTTTACACAAACTTATCCCGAAGTAACCTTACCCAGGTTCCTCCTTACAATTCCCCGATGTAGTTTCACCCAGACTCATTCTGAAGCAACCTTACCCAGGTTCCTCCTTACAATTTCCCAATGTAGTTTCACCCAGACTCATCCTGAAGCAACCTTACCCAGGTTCCTCCTTACAATTTCCCGATGTAGTTTCACCCAGACTCATCCTGAAGTAACCTTACCCAGGTTCATTCTGAAGTTTTACATGAACTTATCACAGAGTAACCTTACCCAGGTTCCTCCTGAAGTTTTACACAAACTTATCCCGAAGTAACCTTACCCAGGTTCCTCCTTACAATTTCCCGATGTAGTTTCACCCAGACTCATCCTGAAGCAACCTTACCCAGGTTCCTCCTTACAATTTCCCGATGTAGTTTTACCCAAACTCCTCGCAAAGCAACCTTACCTAGGTTTCTTCCCGGTTCAGATGCAGTTTTACCTAAACTCCTCATGAAGCAGCCTTACCTAGGTTTCTTCCCGGTTCATATGAAGTTTTACCTAAACCCATCATGGAGCAACCTTACCTAGGTTCCTTCTCATTTTAGATGTAGTTTTACCTAAACCCATCATGGAGCAACCTTACCTAGGTTCCTTCTCAGTTCAGATATAGTTTCACCTAGACTCATCCTGGAGCAACCTTACCTAGGTTCCTTCTCTTTCCTGATGTAGTTTCACCTAGACTCATCCTGAAGCAACCTTACCTAGGTTCCTCCTCAGTCCCGACGCAGTTTTACCCAAAATCCTCACAAAGCAACCTTACCCAGGCTTCTTCTCGGTTCAGACGCAGTTTTACCCAAACTCCTCACAAAGCAACCTTACCCAGGTTCCTTCTCGGTTCAGACGCAGTGTTATCCAAACTCCGCACAAAGCAACCTTACCCAGGTTCCTTATCATAACCCTACTATCCAGGTTTCTTTTCTCTTATCTCCAGACAGCAGTCCACAACACTGTAAAACCTAGACCTATCAAACACGATCAGTTTTCACCTTTCCCTAGTAGGTCGCGGTGCAGCCTGTACACAACTAGATACGTAGTTCACTTTCGCTTCCTCAAGCCGGAGTTGATTCCATAGTTGAGTACGGATGTTCGAAGTTCCTAAATATCAGCAGAGATGTTTTCCTCAGTTGAGTACGGACGTTCTAAGTTCCTAAATATCAGCAGAGATGTTTTCCTCAGTTGAGTACAGACGATCGAAGTTCCTAAATATCAGCAGAGATGTTTCCCCAGTTGAGTATGGACGATCGAAGTTCCTAAATATCAATAGAGATGATTCCTTAGTTGAGTACGGACGATCGAAGTTCCTAAATATCAACAGAGACAACTCACTGGCAGAATAACGGATGACCAAAGCTCCTAAAATTCTACTTCTTCCAACAAAGATCAGACTTCCCTAGCGGAATTTTCCTCAACAACAGGTATACAAGCTCTCCCTAAGGAATCTCATACGCTATCAACACTCCTCCAGATGGCATCTTAAGCCCATCCCCTCGTCAGCAATTTCCAAATGGCATCTGTAAGCCCATTCCCGATATCGCAAGACGGATATTATTTCATGCGAGTACAAATTTCTGGGCACTCTAGTGTTCAATCATCTTCCACCTTCAAATCACGAAAGGCACGAAAGTCAATCTACCTCTTCAGGTTTAAGAAGATTGAACAGGGGCAGATGTTGTACCCCAAAATTTTCCCTCCCATATTTCTCAAAACATGTCAACAAAGATCCACAAGTTGCTCAAGATAGTCCAAGGGTTGGCCAGACAAGCTCTCTCCTAAGGCAGTCTACCTCAAATTAGGGTTTTATGTTGCATCAAGATACTTGAGTCCAAGTGATCCCAAATGCTCAACATTGTCCTAATATGTTCTCAAGATCATCCATGTCAAATTTCAAGCCTTGCAGAGGAAGTTTGCTCAGTCAATTGCTCAAAGGCCTGAAAATCGACTGTGCTAGGGCAAAAGTCAATTGTGGCCCACATACAGTCAAACTTCAATATTTTTGGTCAACATCCTAATTTTGAAATATATTTCATCATTTGATCAAGTGTTGATCATGATTCATCAAGGATTGCTCATAATTCATAAAGAACCAAAAGTTGCTAAATTAGGGTTTTGCAGGAAAAGTCAACTCAACTTTTACCAAGCATAACTTTCTCATACTTTATGAGAAATGACCCATACAAGGCTAATTTTGAATAGGATGCAATTCCCTACAATCCATCTTCATCTCCCAAGTTCAAAATATGCACTCACGGGAAGTTATGAATTTGGACATTATAGGTCATTTTGAAAAGTCGACAAAAACACCCTTTTTTTCAAAGCTTCATACATGAGCATGGAATATCAAATTTATATGAGACCAAAAGGGTTGATTAGAGGACATCTCAAGCTTTCTAAAAAGTCCAAGAACACCCTCATAAGGTTAAAATTGAGAGAGATATGCATTGTCAAAGTTTGACAATTTTTGAAAAAAATGCATGAAGCAAATATTGACCAAACTTGGATTTTTTTTCCAAATGGGCCTATCTTTTCAAGTTTGAAACTCATTCCTAACATGGTCCACAACATCTAAGCCCACCCATACATTTTTCTACTATTTATGCTATTTATTTTGATATTTTATTCATTAAAATTCAGAATTAAATAAATAAATAATGGAAATAATGTAAAGTTTGATGTGAATCCATTTTGGGAAAGTTTTATGCTGGTTTATGTCAATTGATTTCGTGCAATAACTTTTCAAATATGTCCAGGTTCATCCACATGTGAAAATGGCATAAAATCATCAAATATGGCATTTATTTCAAATCTTGATCATGGTCTTAAAACACAACATTATGAGGGAGATTCTTTCCATGTTTTCTTGTATCCTCATTCTCCTCTATAAATATAGAGCCATACAAGCTTGAAAGGGACGAAAATCCTCTCTAAAAAGCTCTCAAAAAGCTCTTCAAAAAGCTCTCTAAAAGCTCTTCAAAAAGCTCTCCAAAAATCAAAGAATTGGTACAAATCATATCTCGAGGATCCGGTCTCTCTCAATTGACATCAAGCCTCAAACCATTCTCTTGAAGTCCTCAAGAGTCTTACAAGGCCCAAGAGCAATCCATCACACGCCTAGCACGCCCCCCATTTGACAACACCGGTTTGAACAGTTATGGATGGTTGAATCATAGGTTCCACGCAAGAATCAAAAAACACCATAGTTAGAGCATGAAGCTTTCGAAGATTCGGGCCTAGGGATTTCTGATGATTTCACCCTCTTGTTTACTTTTGCTACTAGGCTCATCTTTATTTTCATATTTTATTCGTTTTATTTATTTCTTTTAATCCCTTTTATTTTTTTATCAATAAACAAATATAAAAATCACATAGAAATAGATTTAGGATTTTTTCTTAATTAAATTTTAATTTTAGGTAAGACTTTAATTTCTTTTTGTAAATAACTTAAAAATAATTAGAATAAATAGGTTTTATTACTAACTTAATTATATTTTATTTTTTCCTAAAATAACCAAAGAAACCAAAATAGGTCATGTAATTATTTTTATTAATTAATTTAATTAACTAATTAATTGCATATTTAATTTAGAAAACTTATTTCTTTTATTAAAAACAACAAAAAAAAACAATTTTTCTTTTAATTAGGTTAGAAGGGTCAAAACCTTAAATTCTCGTTGATCTTAATTCTTCTCGCGCGCTTTATTTTTATTATTTACCATATTGATGTAACTGCCTACAGTTTGTAATAGTTTAATTAGGACGTTTATTTACATTTATCGCTTTTATTTTCAAAGGGTTTGTTTTTGGCTATGTAAATACCCGAAGCCTTGTAATAGCGTAGTTTAATTTCTGCATTTTAAAATTCTGCAAATTATTAACTGTTAGATGTATGAATAATTAGGGTTTGCATGACAAGAATGTATGATTAATTTTAAAACAGTTAGATCACCCTAAATGTGCAAAGATAAATAAACTGAAATTGAATCATTCGCACATGTGTACTCCTAGGGTACACTCCCACTTGGTTGCCTTTGGTAAACGGTCATTGAGTATAGGATACTTTAGTGGTCGTCCTTTTGTCTAAATAAAGATCAAAGTCCCGATTCGGAATGGTTGCCTCGGAATTGTTGCCTCGAATAATTGATCTAAGATATTAGGGTAATTACTAAGACGTCCTAACATTGCTTTAGTGACCGTACGTCCTTTTCGAATTGACCCTCAAAACTCCAACGACAGTGCTACCTACTCACTAATAGTGGGATAGCATTGTCTAAAGGAAACGGACATAGAACGATTCTTTTTTTCGAGTAGGTAGATTAGTTCTTAAGTACTTGCTCATTCCAAACAAATTTTTCACATTTACACTCCTTTACAAACAAAGTTTTCAAAAACACTTCATTACACTCTTGAAGACAGAAGCAAGAGTTAAATCGAAGTTAAAACAAAAACTTTTCAAAACCCACAAACACAAAGAAAACAATTTTGAAAATGATGAGCAAGTACCTAAGAGCCCGTAGATAACTATGGATAGAAAGGGTGTTAATACCTTCCCTTTCTATAATCTACCCCCCGTACTCAGAAATATCTCGAAAAAGGAATTTTTCTGTGCTTTTTTCCTTTCCTTGTTGGATAAAATAAAAGTCGGTGGTGACTCTTGCTTACCGCGATATTTTGCAAACACAAACGTGAAATGCAAACCGCAAAACTTCCTTAACGAAATAGGGAAACCACGCCCTGGTTCTGGCCACCGTATCACATTATGCATGTAGGATATCTTAGCAAAAACAATAAAAAACATACAAGATCATAGTCCCTCGATGACGCTACAAATGTTTCCTTTAAAATGATCTTAGTCCCTCAAAGAGAAATGCTAAGATATCTCACAACATTGCTATCATGACTGTACGATGACCCATGCCCGTCCCTTTTACATTCAAGGATAAGGCTTCTTACCAATCAATGGTGAGATAGCAATATCAAAGGAAGGAAGAAATGAACAAAAGACTTTTGAGTAGGTAGAAACGTTCTTAGTTGCTTGCTCACTTTCAAAACAAACATCCTTTCTCACTTTCAAAACAAACACTTTCAAAACAAACAAACACTTTCCATGAAATATTTTCAAAAGTCCAACACTTTGCATACGTTCTTACGAACGAGAACCATTACAAAGTTTGCCTAAACGAAGGAGCCTTTTCAAAAATACTTTCAAAAACCACCACAAAGCACATTTTCAAACAAAAGCAAGTGATCTAGAAAGAAACTAAGAGCCCATAGATAACTATGGATGAAAATGGTGCTAATACCTTCCCTTTTCATAATCTACCCCCCCCCCCCCCCCCGAACTCAAGAAATAATCTCAAAGGTCTTTCCTGTTCTTTTCCACCTTTCCTTTTGGATAAAAGAAAAGTCCATGGCGACTCTTGCTAACCGCAACAATTGCGATCAGACGCAAAACATCCTAAGTCAGGTATCCCACCGTATAACAGTGTGCATATTTCCTTTGACGAATCACAACTCCTTGTAAATTCATTTCAAATTCAATTCCCTGAAAACATGTGAGATTACCTAAATCAGACATATCAAACATCTTCATCATATTTCTCTTAAATCCCTTCATCTCAGCTTCATTGCTTCCAGTAACTATCATATCATCCACATAGCACATAATAAGCTTACTAGTGGTGTTTCTGCAGTAAATTCCATGTTCATTTACACACTTCATGAAACCTTGCTGAACAATAAAGATGTTTATCTTCTTATTCCAAGCCGTTGGGGCTTGCTTCAAACCATACAGATCTTTATCAATCTTGTATACATACTATTCCTTTCCCTTTATCTCAAATCCTGGTGGTTGATTCACATACACTTCTTCATCTAACTCACCATGGAGGAATGCAGATTTTACATCTAACTGGTACATAGACCAATTGTTCTTGACTACTATAGAAACAATTAATATGATTGTTTCCATCCTTGCTACTGGAGCATAAACTTCATAGTAATCTTGTCCATACTTCTGTAGGAAGCCTCTTGTAACTAGTCTAGCCTTATACTTTTCCACCTGACCATTTGGCTTCAGTTTTATTTTGAGTACCCATTTAACACTAATGTACTTCTTATCAGCAGGTAATTGAACTAATCTCCATGTTTCATTCTTCTCAATAGAGTCTAGTTCTTCAATCATTTCTTTCTTCTAGTGTTTTTGTTTAAGATCTTCCTCAAAAGACACTGGTTCAGTTTCAACAAGCATTGTTAATTGCACTATGTCACCTTCATCTGTGACTGCTTGATCAGGGAACCTCTCATACTCTCTCAATTTGGCTGGTGGTTGAGTGTTTCTTGTTGGTCTACTAGTAACTCTTGCACCTCCTTCGTCTGTCTCCTCAACAATTTCTTCTTGTTCCTCAGTTTCTATTTCTTCTGTCTCTGAATCAGATGGATAGAAGTGACTGTCAGGTTTATTTGATGCCTTGTCTTTCTAGTTCCAGCCTTTTGATTCATCAAACTTCACATCTTTGTTGAACATTATTTTCTTACTATTTGGATCATACAGTTTGTAGGCGCCAGTTGAGTGATAACCAACCATAATCATTACCTAAGATTTATCATCCAGCTTTCTTCTCAATTGATCAGGTACATGTCTGAAACACAATGAGCCAAAAATATTTAGATGTTGAACACTTGGTTTTACTCCACACCATGCTTCTTCTGGTGTCTTGTCTTTCCTCTTCCTTGTGGAACTTTTATTGATGAGATATACTGCAGTAGTAGCTACTTCACACCACAAGTAATGAGGCATATGTTTTTGCTTCAGCATGCTTCTTATCATATTTACCAAGGTTTTGCTCTTCCTCTCTGAGATCCCATTGTGTTAAGGTGTGTATAGTGCAGTGACTTCATGACTTATACCATTTGATGAGCAAAACTCATTAAACTCAGTGGAAGTATACTCACCTCCTCCATCAGATCTTAATCTTCTAATTACTTCACCACTTTCATTTTGAACTAGTAGTTTAAACTTCTTAAACATACCAAACACTTCACTTTTCTTAGCTAACACGTAAATCCATACTTTTCTAGTGAATTCATCTATGAATGTTACAAAGTAGATATTTGCTCCTACTAATTTTACTTCAAATGGTCCACATATGTCAGAGTAAATTACCTCAAGTTTCCTAGTAGCGTTGAATGGTACTTGTGTTATATGAGTTTCTGGCTTGCTTTCCAGTGCAACACATATCACACACTTCATCAGGCAGCTTTATCTTTGGTAAGCCTTGCACCATTTTCTTCTCATGAAGCATATTCAAATCCCTAAAATTGATGTGCCCATATCTTTGATGCCATAACCAATTTTCACTCTTAGTTTCTGATAGCAAGCATTGGTCTTCAATCACACTGATGTTGATTTTGAAAGTTCTTTGCTTCGACAACGGAGCTTTCAGAATCAATTTATTCTTGCTATCAAAAACCTTCATAGCTTGTTCTTTCATATTCATTGTGTACCCCTTTTGCAATAATTGATCAATACTGATAAGGTTGCTCTTCATACCTGGTACATACAGCACATCAGTGATGCATGCTTTCTTGCCGTCCTTCCTATGAATCAATACTTCCTAATTCTAGATGCACAAACTATGCTATTGTCTACAACTCTTATCTTTCTATTAACTGAATTATCTAATTCAGAAAACCAATATTTCTTGCTTGTGATATGATTTGAACATCTAGTGTCCAAATACCATTCATCACTTCTTTCTTCTTCCTCCTTGATTGCTGCCATCAAGAGTACTTCATCAGAATCTGAATGCTCATTTTGAGCAAATTGAGCTTCATCTTTGCTCCTTGGAACCCTCTTTAATCTTCATTCAGATGCATAATGTCCCCACTTCTGACAATTATAGCACTGAATATCTTTCTTATCCTTATTGAATTTTCCTTTCTTCACATACTAGGCCTGCAGTGCTTGATCAAAGGATGCACCTTTACCTCTTTCTTTGATCCTATCAGTCAACCTTAATTCATGTGCTTCAAGACTTGCTTACAATTCTTATATTTCCATAGAATTTAGATCCTTAGACTCCTCTAAAGCAACCACAATGTGATCAAATCTTGGTACTAAAGTTCTGAGAACTTTCTCAACCTTCATCACATCAGTGAAAGTTTCACTATTTCTTGTCATCTGATTTATGAGATTGATCACCTTATCAAAGTATTAACTGGTGGTCTCTTCTTATTCCATTATCAACACTTCATGTTGTCTTCTTAATGCTCGAAGTCTCACCTTCTTCAATTTACCATCCCCATAATACAATTTCTCCATTGCATCCCATGTCTCCTTTGCACTTTCATAATGCATGATCTTCTCAAAGATTTCATTACTTACACTCTGATGAATCAAGAACATGGCTTTCCCATCTTTCTTCTTCAATTTTTATGTGTCTTTTGTTGTGCCTCAGTTGCATTTGCTGCTAATGCTGGTACACTTTCGTTCACAACTTCAAGAACATCCTGAAACCGGAAGATCACCTTCATCTTTATAATCCATTGATTGAAATTCTTGTCTTCGAATACTGGTAGATGTGCAGGAATATTGTTGTTATGAGTTGCCATTCTTCATGAATTTTCTATCAAAAATGAAGGGACTGAGCTCTGCTATACCAATTTGATAGAACAAATATGAAATAATGAAGAAAAGCTAAGCAAGACTGTTTGTGAATAATTGCATAAGTAGACTAGGGTTTCTTAGAGATTAAGAGAAAGAGATAAAAGGGTAAAGCTATTTTATTGATGATTGAGTTACTGTTTTATTTACAAGACAAATAAAGCTATTTATACATCAAGAAATGTATTACTAATTGAAGCTAATTACAACAGTATTAAAAACAGATTCTAAGTAATTGAATCACTAAAACCAATAAATGTGTTGTTCTTCTAATTTTAATATGTTCTTTTTGTAATGCTCCTTAGATTTCTTTAAATGGTGTTGCTCCATAATTACGTTATCTTTCTCATTGGAACCATCAATGCCATATTTCATCGGACACTATTGATATATGTTGAATAGTTTGGTCCAATTGGTTCTGCTCCCTAAAACTGTGAGAATGTTGTTGCATCCAATTTAGAGAGCAAGATGGGTTTTGAGTTTAAGATTCAAAAATAAATTTTTAGTTTTGGAAAAGAAAATGAAGAATTAAATTAAAACCTAAAAAAAAATAGTGTCCATTTTTTCCATCACTAAGGTTAAAATAATTAACGTCATTGATAAAATTTAGACGGAAAATACTAATCTTACATGTTTTGAAAAATTGAAGAATTAAAATATTCGTTTTTAAAATTGAGGATCAAAATAAACCCTGATGTAAAGTTACATATATTTTGCCAATAAACTAATAAGTCAAAATATCCTAAAACAATATGGACAGATTTTTGAAGTGGGTAAGATAGCTAACAAAAAAAATTGAACTAAACATTCTCACTAATTCCTTTGTCAATATAAATGAAATTTTTGTTTTAGGCCACTAGGGTACTAAAGTAATTGCTTTTAAGTAATTGCTTTTAAATAGATTGTTAATTTAATTTAAAGATGATACCGTTACCTATCTTAATTTTTGATTGAGTGTATTGAGCTGGAAAGACAAGTTTGCTAGTGAAGCAAAACCCATTTATTCTTCGAAATCTAAGAGCAAGTTGCAGCAGACACAGCATGTGCATACAGATAGATAAAGAGACACACTTACATAAATTTAAGACACTATTCACAGATACTTGAATATTTGTCTCATGATCCTAAAGGTTAATTTAAGAAGACTAAAATATTAGGTTAAACAAAATAATAGTAATAAAAAAACACAGTTTATTTGTATCCAGAAAACATTACAGCGTTACCATGTTGAATAAAAAAGAAAGACACATTTAGTATGTCAAACACTAGTAACATAAAAATTACTTAAAAAAAGGTTTAGAAGAGGTCATAAAGAATAAATAAATACTACATTGACATCTAGTCAATAAATCTTATCTTGACCAGTAGTGTTGCATTGCCAAGAGATTAGGTTCTAGATGGCTAAAAGCCAAGTCAAAGTCCACATATTCCATTGACTTGACTGGAAATTCATTATTTCACTCAAATTTTACATAACTGTGGACTGCATCCAAAACTCATCCATAACATTGAACACCCATACATATTCGCAAAATAGCAAGTACCTGATATATCAATTTTACAAGCAAAATACAAGACAGGACGAAAAATTCATGTGTTTCTCCGATCTCCTACCATTTGTTTTGTCCAATTTCATGATCACTTTCTACATCGAAATAGTACAATAAAAAGTTGTCCTATTAGTAACTTTTTCTTTGCCAAATCAAACCCAGCCTAAAGGTTTTATACAATGTCAAAAGACAATATTTTTACTAAAAGTAAAAAAGTAAAATTGACATCCATTTTTAAATAAAATTTCTTTAACAACATTCACTTACAAATTCATCAGAGATTCAATATAGGACAGAAAGGGGAAGAGAGCTATACATATGACAGAAACCTTAACAAGGAAAAAAATTGACCAAATAAGACATAACAACAAAAAGCTAGTGATTTTCCTAATTTCAAGGTTTGAATTTTTCATGCATTCACACACAGTCATCTATCTACATCAAAGATTGGACAGGCCACATTTTTTTATTCGACAGGCCACATTCTTATATCAGAGTTGGAACATGAGTTGTCAAATTGTGATCCACCAATCCATATAGCATGACTGTGTCAAATGTATGATTCTCTGTCTACTAGGAATCTGGATCTGGCTAGTGACTGTGTGAAGAGTGGCTCAAGAGGGAGGAAACACTAGTACATTCTCTGTCTACTTAGGATTTGATTACATGATCAAATGCACTTTTGAGATAAACTGCTAGAACAAAAATCTTTGTTAAATCATAGTATTATCCAGAACACAAAATTGTAAGTACATGAACCAAAAAAAAAAAAATAGAAGATTTATCAAATAATTATTCATAAACAAAATCAGCTACAATGAGGATAAGCAAGGAGTATGAGAAGATTGGTTATACAAAGGAAAATCTCAAGACAATAACAAGAGGGGAGAAAAAAGCAAACAGTATTTCACAAGATTTTTTTAACTACAAGAACCCTCCCCCTTACCACTTAATTCTTGGAATAAACTTCAATTCAAATCAACAATCTTCCTATACAATCCCTTGCTCCTTTTGTAGTTTTCTATTTCTATGAAAGCAAAATCAAACTATACTGTTATCATCACAAATTCTAAATTTCATCACAAGTTACTCAGCATTGTTTGGCCTACTACCAAGAGAGTCGAGCCCTTCGGTCCGGCTCCGCACAATTCTATGGAAAACTTCCCTCACTTGGCGCTCCAACGGATCGAGTCCATCTTTCAAAGCATCACAAACCTTTGACACCTCTTGAACTCTCTGCCTAACTTCCACTTCCTTCTCCTCTGTCAACGGAAACTGCGCCGAATCAGCCAATTCACTCATCTGTCTAACAGATTTCTCAATCTGTTGAATCTCTCTAAGCAAGCCACAAGCATTCTTTCTCTCGCGCTTCTTCGACTCCTCCAAGATCCTATCGTGTAGCGCTAGCAACGGAATAGCCCAAGTGTAGCTCCTTGGAATGGTGAAATGCACTTGCAAACCACGGTCTTGACAAGGAATAGCAGCCACAAGAGCCCACATAACAAACAACAATACTGAATTCATAACATACACCGACATCGCAAGACCATTCGTCGCAATAAGATCATTCGCTTTAGGAGGATTAATGTTGTTCCCAATTGCTTGGAGTTGTCTAGCAGCAGACCAAGTACGAGAAACACTCCACGAAAGTGATCTAAAATGCCCCAAAGACTGATGTTGATAGTTGTTATTCCCATGACTATTCCCATGGCTGTGATCCTTCTCTCTACCACCATTATTCCTCCCGAAAGACCGATTCCTCTGCGCAACATTTGAATCCTTATTATCGTCAAGCATACTAATGGACAAATCAATCAGCGCCTTCTTCGCTCTCCGAAACTGCCCTTCACCAATACTCCTCTCATGATCCAATGCATAAAGAACAATCTCCAACAGCTTCTGCCAAAGCCGAATCTGCTCAACCCCATCACGAATCGCATTACAAACATCCAAAGCCTTCACACTCCGCTCAAAATAATCCGACACCATTCGATCCAACGGCGATCTCGATGCCTGTCTCTTATGGCTATAAAGGATAGCCTTAAACTCCTCCTGACAAACCAGAAAACAATCCAGAAGCTTCCCAATCCATTTCAACGAAAGCAAATCCTCCTGACCAACAGAAGATAGATCAAGGAAACGATCAGTAACATGCTCTTGAAAACCATCCAGTTCAATCTCTAAGGTTGACCCTTCCATTGAATGAACCTGTTCACGACGAAAGCTTAGAATTGAACGACCGAACTGCGTTAACGATGAAGGAGACGAACTCTGATAGTCCGTCGCTGGCATTCTCGCAGCAAACTCTCACCAATTCCGAAACTTTCAACCTTCGATTTTAAATTTCAAAATGCTGAAACCCTAAAACAGAATTTTCTTCAAATCAAACAAACAAACTCAACAATCAAAGGAAAGACAATAAATTGAAGATTGAAAGTTAAGAATCCGAAAGAAAAGAGAGAAAATTTGAAGAGAAAATGAAAAAATGAGAAAATGAGAAAATTAGGGAATTAGGGAAGAAATTGAGACATGGAACCCTAGTAGGAAGGTGAGGGGTTATATTGTGACAAATGGACCGCGTTTTATGGTGGTTGGAAAAATGAGAAAAAAAATGAATACGAAAAAAAGAAAAAAATGGAAAATGTTTTTCTTTAATTAGAGTAATCAAGTGTTTACCTTTTAATCTTTAGGTAATTAAGGAAAAGATTAAGGTTGAGCGAGAATTTATGAACACGTACCGAACACGTTTGAGACACGGTGTAAATAACTTAGATTCTAAAATTAACGGTGTGGATTTTGAGGAGGGAAATAAGGAGTGTATCTGAGCCGTTGATTTTGGTTTGGACAAAAACAATTGAATTGTTCCCCGAAATGACACAACCCGAGAGGAAGAGTGGTTTTTTTTTCTTTTTTTTTTTTGAAACTGTCAACATGACACGTGGCGGGATTCTATAACTTGGTGTCATGTTGAAGTGCTTTTTGGAGGAGAAAAATATATCGTAATACAAAATTAATTTTCTAATTTATTATATATAGAATTTTTTAAGCTTGAGGAGTATTACGCATGGCAAATAAATTCGTTTCTGTCAAGACTCGATTGCTACCGTCTCGAAATTAACGGGAAAGTGCGGATGTAGAGAAAATTCAATTTTTATTTACGGATGCGGGTGTAGAGAAAACTCAATTTTTATTTACGGGTGCGGATGCGATGACGGGTGATGTTAGTATCCGCCCTACACCCGCATCCGCCTCGTACCCACAATTAAATTAAATTTCATTTATTTATTTTTAATAGTTTTATTACTCATTTATATTTTTTAATGATATAATATTATATTTATTAAATTTTTTTCTTTCGAAAATACAATTTAAATAAAAAATCAAACATAAAAAATATTTTTAAAATAATTAATTATTTAATTTAATTATTGAATTTTATTTTTATTGAAAAAAGTATAAATTAAAAAAAATTATTCGGGCGAATGTAGGGCGGGTGTGGAAAAATCTGTTTCTTATTGGGGACGAGGGCATGGAAATAAATATTAGCCCTGGCCGAATTTAGGGGCGGGAATGGAGACGGGTCTGAGTCTAGGTGGCGGGTGCGAGTCTGATGTGTTGAAACCCGTCCCCAACCCGCCATGTTGCCATCCCTAAGGAATATATTAAAAGAGTATTAGTTTAAATAATATAGAAGGTAAAAAATAAACGACAATTTAGATAAAAGTATAAATAAAAGAGTTGATGTAAATTAATATTACATATATGATTGATTAAAATATTTATGCTTATCGTATCATATCAGTAATTTAAAAATAAAAATATCTTTTAATTAGATATATGTCTCTCATTGATTGACAATATAAAAATATTTTACATTGTTAGTGGATATTTTTTCTCTAAATAAATATAGAATGTTAAAAGAAATTTAAAAGTTTAAATATTTAAGAGATTCGTTGCACCAATTATTAAGATCATATAAAAATGACATACATATAACATATGGTATTAATAAGAGTCGTCTTGAGGGTGTATAAGGCAGCATATCGCATAGGATTCAAAATCTAACATCTAAAATTTTAATTTATTTTTCCACTATTAAACAATGATTAATTTATAGAAGATCTCCAAATACGCGAGACGACTATGGTCTTATAACATGATCAACAATTTTAGACGATAACATTTTCTTGCGCTTGAATAACCTGCTATTATGATCGAACCAACTAATCCAAACATAAGGTGATCTAATGGCTCGAAGACAATCACATGAATCTTTTTGAAGCTCGAAAGACCACTAAATTGTTGGGTATGATGAACACTATTATTTGTCAGATTAAAAATTTTATTTGTAAAATGGTCATAAACTTTTATCTAGTAAAGAGAGATTAAATTATTTTACCCTTCGAACACTTAAACCTCATTTACGCATGACTAAACACATTTTGTCCTAAAGAGCTCATGAACTTTGCGAGCTTCTTCATAAAAAAAATTTAAAAAAAATATTCAACTTTAAAAAATAGTATCTTCAAAGAGTTTTTAAGAAATAAAGTAAACTAGAAGTTATGGCAAGGTAAATACGACCAATATGAGACGTTCTTCCATAAAAAATGATGGATTATCATAAGGGAGAAGCATTTACATTGAATCAAAGACTCAAATGAACAAGCGAGAGAAAATCACAAATTCACCCAAAATCTTAAGGTGATAGTTGTATGGGTCTTATCACTTATAAAGTGTTCAACATTCACTTGTTTCTCAAGCAATGTGGGACTTATCACGCTTGTTTCTCAACAATCTCTCCATCAAATATGAGTTTATCCACTGTTCTCCCTCAAGAAGATGCTCTTTCATCCACATACTTGTCCCGTCGTTGTCATACACCCTTACCACGTCATTGGCATTTCAATAGAACACGTCGTCTGACCACCTCCATGTTAGGAAGATTTTCGATACAAGGAATATGTCTCTTACTCGAACCATTATCTGATACTAATGAACGGTCATCATGACAAGAAAATATTTATATTGGGCTACTCTCAATAAACAAAAGAAAGGATGAGGGGTTCTGTCAAAATATATATTTAAAACGATTCGGATATGCAATTCTGAAAACCCCTTGAACTTAAATTATGGGGTTGGTTCGGAGATTCACATGCGAAACCCCCTTAATATTGACAAAAAAGTTGTTCCAGACATGCATATTCGAATAGCCCCTATAAATATGTAATGTAGTGAGTTCGAATATATATCTGAATGTCGGGGGTATTTGTGAGTTTTCATCAAAGGCCTCTAAGAAAGTGTACAAATGTATTAAGAAATTTCCAAAATTGTTATCTTTCCAACAATAGAGCCTCTTGATAATCTTTTCTAAGGGTGTTTGCAGTGCGGTTTGAATGGTTTTAACATTAAAAGTCATCTGAATCGAAATAGAAAAAACATGTGGTTTGGTTTAGTTTGGTTTGGTTGGCTTTTAGGAAAAAAACGAACCAAACCAAACTAAACCAATGCGGTTTGGTTTGGTTCTGTTGATTCAGTTTTTTACAAGTACTTTATTGAGTCATACACACACATATATATCACAACATAACTTTGTATTTAGTCATTTATACACTACCAAATAACAATAAAACTTATCATATTTGACAATAATTGTCTATTTAATATGTAAAACTTATATTAGACAAAAGTGAAATAATAAACATAAAATAATAGAATAAAACAATATCAAAAATATTATAGTGAAACAAAAAAAAATAGATGAGATGAGAGATTAGTGAATATGAAAAAGAAAGAACATAAGAGAGGAAATATTAGAGAAGTAGAATTGCGATAAAAATGAATTTGGAAGAGAGAACAGTTGTATAAAAATGAGAAGGTGAAAAAGAAAAAATATAAGAGAATAGAAATTAGAGAAGAAAATGCAATATGTATGTGACAAATAAGGCGCGATAATGTTATGAGATATTTGAGAAGACTGAATCAGAAATCCTAAGTGTAAGGAACAAAAAACCGTTTGTAATCATAAGACTAAAGTATAACAGGGTTAAGTTTGAGTTGGATGTGAGTTAAATAAAATTTAGGTTATAACATAACGCGTTTCGATTCAGTTTGGTTTGGTTTCTAAAATACAAATTACAAACCAAATTAAACTGTGCAGTTTTGCTAAAATATGACTCAAACACATGCGAATCAAATGCGATTTTTTACAATTTCAATTTAGTTTAGTTTAATTTGTAATTTTTTATTCGTTTGATTCAATTTTAAACACCTCTAATCTATTCAATAAAAACGTTTATGAAAGATGGATTTATTGAATTCTTGCAATGGATTGTCCTACATAATTTAAAAGAACTATACCTATTTTGTATTTCAATACATTAGAAACCTATTTAATAGAAATCATGGAGTAATGATAATAATAAATTATTGAGATTTAATTTTTGTTTTTGCTTGTTTTTTATGTTTTTTTATTAATAAGTATTTTTCGAAAAAATAGTATGAAAAATGGGAGGGGCCGAGTCTATATAAAAATTATTCATGAAAAATGAGTGATATAATAAAATAAATTGGGATATTTTGCGTTAGCACATATGGCAGATGCAACCGAGTCTACGTTGGCGCGTGAGAAAGAGGAGGGACTGAGTCTCTATTTATTTGATTTGATTTCTAGAAAAAGAAATGGCGATTATGAGATTGAGACTGTCCAAGCAAATAATAACCAATCGGAAGGGTGGATGGACTCTTTCGTTCATTTTTTACTTTTGAGTTCTTGGACTCTTTCATTCATATACCTTGTCCTTATTATTTCTATTATAGATTATAGATTATAGATGTGAAATAACACTCACTTTCATCTATCGCCACAACTTTTTTTTTTGTTAAAATGGTGATATATTTTTGCTTGGACTTAATTCAAATGCATTAATAAAATGTAATTTTTTTATATTATCCATTAACTATTACTATGATTAAACTTTATATAAGCAATTTTAGATATAAAGATCGCCAAATGTAAAAACTTTTAATAAATATACATAATATTTAAAAATATAATCAATTTTTAAGGGGTTAAACTCGAAAAAATTGTACATTCGGAATTTTTTTAGAACAATTTAGTTTGAAAAAATATATGTATTTATATTTGATAATTTAGTATTTTTTTTAAAGACTTGATAATTTAACGTTTGATATATAATAATTGGATAAAAATTTCAAGAAGTAAGATGCAGAATTACTTGAAAGGGTAAAGTAAATGTCGAAAATCATAAAAGGAATCGAGTAAAAATGTTTACATTAAAAGTGGGACGTGGATTCATACACTTTTCACAAATTTTTTATATTTGTCACTTGTATGTTTGAATTCCATAGAGAATAACAATGAAAAAATATGAACCCCCGTCACATAGAAGAAATCTGTTTATATACTATTTACATCACTGATTGACGACGATCTCCTTTCTAACATTCGACACGTACACTATTACATTGATCTTTGTCCTTTGCTTTGCTTTTGTCCTGCTGCAAAATCACAACTCTTGTCGTAAAACACCTTCAAGTTCTCAAATTGCCTCTATTGAGAATCAATTTTCTTGTTGACGAATCTTTGTGATTTTGGTATCGAAAACATGATTTAGCTACATGCGCCTAGCCTGTATATTTATCTCGCATGCCCATTGTAACACCCTTCTAAACCCCAAGAAATATTCGCAAATAATTCAATAATTAAATCAGAGTAATGCACCAAAAAGAGTGTCATATGCTTCATACAAACATCATAGTAAAACACATTCTGCTTTGTAACACGAGTTCTCAAAAATTAAAACATCTATCTCTTTGAAAGCATCATCATAAAGCTTTAATTCATCGCAGCGGAATTATTATTTCAAACATCTTTATTAAATACTCCAAAATCAAATATCATCATACTTCGTAACTCATAAGTTAAACTTCAAAATATTCTAAAAACGAAATAGTGTATTCTCAACACATCAGGTAAACAAGGAACATATAGTTCAATTCAAACGATCCCAAAGACCATGATGTTACATATCAGAGCAAGACCCTATTTATTAGAAATAAAGCAACTAAAAGACTCCATAAAGCTATCCTCTAAACTTCGATGGGCTATTCCTGATCATCTGCAAGTTACCCACGTATAGAGGCAACATTTCCAAGCAGAAAGGGTGAGTAAATCATAATCATTATAAAAGACATAAGAAATAGATATAATAGTTATAACACAACAACAACAAGAAACCGCACACCATTAAAATCTTATATTGTACTAACACCTTCGCAAATATCATCAACACACATCAAACACATCATCATATCATCACATTAACACATATCATCAAACACCGCTAAATTGCCACATCATCAATATCATATAACCAATCATCATATCATGTCACATATAATGTAATGCACTTCATTAGACTCATGCATGTGGTACCAAAACAAAACTTCACTGATGACACAATCATTATTTCTCCAAAGATTCCCACCAATAGGATCAATTCCCGCTTGGAACCAGAGTACATCATAGAATTGCACTCAACTCACACTATGGAATTGGAGCCATCACTAGACTAAAGTCATATCACTATCACGGGATCAATCTTCCTAACAACATCACTGGGCTGAAGTCCTAACATATACCATGAATGCATGATGCAAAACATCTCAATAACAACATGACCACTGCTAGTCAAAATGCATCATCATTCATAATCAATCATAAAAGTCATCACACACTTCTTATTAAAACACATCATCATCTTAACCACAATAATTCATCATACATGCATACATCATAATAAATCATTCACCAAAACATCTTATTCATCAAAGAAAAGACACTGGAAAACACATCATATGACTCATTTTATTCCACTAAAGTATAATTCATCACGTCAGCTTCCTAACGCTTCGAATGACGCATCAAATAGAGTCTGAAACTCAAGTTACAACACTTTTTAAAATCCTCTTGTTGTCCCTCGCATGAGGCTCTCCCGGAGAAGCCGATTGCTCCCCTGAGGATCGCCTGGTGTGGCTGGGGCAACAACTCCTTCCTCATACAAAACTCCAGGGGCGTTGTTTTTCTCTTGGCTCCTTCACCCGGCAAAACACTTCGCTCGCCTGGTGAGACACCCCCGCCTCGACTTCACCCGATGAAGCTTGGACGAGTCACCATTCTCCATAAAATTTCCAGAGGCTTTGTATTCACCCCTTTCCCTTCACTTCACACTCGCCCAGCGCAACGAGGGCGAGACTCATTCGCCCGACGATACATCACGCTCGCCGGGCGAGCCTGAGCGAACATAACTTCCCTGTTACAATCTATGCACTACACCAGTATGATTTCTACACGATTCTTTCACATTACAGGTCTCAATTCATCATAAATTCACTTAGATTCCCTTTATTCCTTGTTTAACCATTGGATTATTTCTATGGTATTTCCCTCTTACCCTCACTTACATCATATTATTACCACCTTGCCCTCATAGCATATATCTCTTATTATTATTATATTAAACTAATTAAAATAATTCCAACTAATAATATTAATTATCCCAACTATTTTAAAAATACTCATTATCATCTTAATTCTCACTATCCCATTGTACATCACACAACATCATATCAAGCATCGTGTTCATCAAGATATCACATAAACATCACAAATACGCCACAAAAACTCATCATAAATAAATCACATGATTAAATAAATAATCTAATTATTTTGGGGTGTTACAACTCTTCCCAACTTAAAAGAATTTTCGCCCTCGAAAATTACCTGACGGAAACAAAATCGGATAAGACTCTCTCAACTGATCCTCCCGTTCCCAAGTCCAACTTTCACCAGCTAGTCCACCCAACAATACCTTCACTAAGGCAATGTCTTTACCTCAAATTTGTTTCACTTCTCGTCCTTCTTTCTGCACGGGTGATGCTTCCACAGTCAGTTTATCTCTCACATGTACATCATCTATTTGAATCACATACGAAGGATCCAAAATATATTTTATCAACCGAGACACATGAAACACGTCATGAAGATTCGTAAGCAACGGAGGTAAAGTAATATGATAGGCCACCTTACCTATCTTCTTTGATATCTAATATGGACCAATAAAACATGGCGTAAGCTTACTTGACTCCAAAGCTCTACCAACACCAGTCACTGGAGTAACACTCAAAAACACATGATCGTCTTTTTAGAATTCAAGTTCCTTCCTCCTCTTATCATGATAACTCTTCTGACGACTCTGAGAGGCCTTCATCTTCTCTTGGATCATCTTTACCTTCTCAGTTGTCTCTTGCATAATCTCAGGTCCGAGCACAACACTCTCACCTGACTCATACCAACACAATTGAGTTCTACACCTTCTACCATACAACGCTTCATACGGTGTGTTGTACCCCAAAATTTCCCCTCTCATTTTATCAAGATTTTCCTCACAAGACTCTTTGGACTCAAGACCAGATTAGGGTTTGCTCAGCTCAATACATCTCCTTGCACTGATGACCTGAAATTAGGGTTTGAGTTTGCACAAGGAATTTTGGACTTCCAATGCCTTATGTGACTTTCATACTTCATGTTGGACTTCTAAGATTTCCCATACCAAGTTTCAAGCCTTGAATCAAATTTTTGCCCAGTCAATTGGACAATTGACCTAAAAATCAGTTATATTAGGGAAAAAGTCAATTGTGGCCAATTTACAGTCAAACCTCATAACTTTTGTTCCAAATCAACATTATAGACTCATATGAACCATTTGATCAAGTTTGGACCACAACTCCTCAAGAAATTTGATCAGATCATCAAAAGGGCAAAATGGTCATTTTTAGGGTTTTGACTGTAGAAGGGCAATTTCTAATTTTTCACCTAGCCAATGGCAAATTGGGTTCAAGCATGGTTTTAAGGACTCAATGGCATCATCTTGACCTAATCACAAGGTTCAAAAGATCTCAAATGCATTGGATTGACAAATGAATTTTCAAGTCAACTGATCAAAAATCAATTGTACACTGAAAAGTCAAACTTTGACTTTTTGGTCAAAATCAAGTGCCAAGGGTCATTTTTCATCAAGATGTGTCAAAACATGAAACTTGTTCACCAAGAAACCTAATTTTGGAAATTAGGGTTTAAAATGGAAAATTTTCATAACTTAGAAATTTTCTAAGTTATGAAAATTTCTTATTTTCCCCCAAATTTTCCAAACTTTTTCACCATGATGCAATTGGATTCAAAGGAAACTTCCAACATGAAAGTTGTAGTCCTCCATAAAATCTACAATTTTAATTCACAAAGTTTTCCCAAAAGATGCTTGGATCTCAAGTTATGATTTTGTGAATAGGGGTCCATGAAACTTTTAACTTAGTGAAATTTTGCCATAGTTTAGGCAGATTTTTGACCTAACTTCATGACAACTTTTCACCTAGTTCCAAGTGGAACATTGTTGTACCCCAAAATTTGCCCTCCCATATTCTTCAAATTTTTGACAAGCATCACCTCAAATGGTTCGAAGGTTTTCAAGGGCTCAATCAAGTCCCATATGCTCATATACATTGTCAAGCACCTACATGTCAAGTTTCAAGGCTCACAAGGTCAAGTTGCACAGTCAAAAACCCTAATTGCTTCACAGTCAACTGTAGGGGAAAAATGGTCATTTGGTAGTAAAAAGTCAAAATTTTTGGTCAACATCTTATTTTGAAGCCACAATCATCATTTGGTCAAATCTTGACCATGATTTCACAAGAATGGCTCAAAAATCATCAAGATGTCAAAAGTTTCTATTTTGGGACAGCTAAAAAGTCAACTGTAACTTGACCAAGGCATAACTTTTTCATGGTTCATCAGAAAAATCCCATCCAATGCTCATTTTGAAGGGGAGGACATTTCCTACAATTCATATTCACATTCCAAGTCCAAGAAATGCTCTCACAAAAAGTTATCAATTTCAACATTATAGGTCATTTTCAAAAGTCAACAAAAAGGCATTTTAAGTCAAAGACCATAACTTGAGATTGGTAAATCAAAATGACATGGGACCAAAGGCATTGGTTAGAGTACTTCAAGACCTTTCCAAAATGTCCAAGAACATGTTCATAGCTTCAAAATTGAGCAAGATATGCATTGGAGAAGTTGGGAAATTTTTGTGAAATGGCCAAAGTCAACTATCCATGAAACTTCATTTTTTGACAAAAGGGCCCACTTTTTCCACTTGAGTCAGCTTTGCCATGTCACCCACGTGTCCCATGATTTATTTCAAGATTAAAGATTAATTTTTCTATTTTTATTTAATTTTATTTGATTTAATTCATTTTAAATCTTTAAAATTCAAATAAAAATCAAAGAAATTAATTAAGGGATATCTTTGAGTTTGAATAGCCTTAATGCATCATGAAACACATACCAATTTCGTGTACATCCTATTTCAAGCATAAAAATTCAAATTTGGAGCAAAAAAGGCAAGTTATTCAATGGTGGTTATGGAGGAAATCAAAACTTCATTGCAAGGCTTCAAGGCTCCTTATTGTGATTGATTCTCATTCATATACACATATGCAAGCCTTCCCACCCTCATGGACGAAAAAAAGGCATCCCTAAAATGGAAGAGCAAAAACTCAGAATTTGTCAAAAAAGTGTGAGATCTAAAGCAAGGTTGTAGGCAGTTTCAGACAAAACAAAGCACGTGAGATCCTTCATTCCCATACCCTGAAACTAAAGAGACCTTTACCACGCCCTGAGACTCCATATCAAGCACTGTAAGTCATCACAAACTCACCCCTGTACACGAAATCGTGTTTCTCTATTCTTGCATTTTTTCTGGAAAATAATGGCATAATCATACTCCTTGTTTGATTTCTAACATAATCATATTGTTCAATTTCATTTTGGGGCTTTGTATGATGATACCCGCATCTAGGGTTTGCATTGTTTGTTTTTAGGCATTCTTTCTCCAGGCACAATCAAGACAAATCATAAGCATGAAGGGATTCAGGAGGTGGAAACGAGATCAGCTATGGTCTTGAAATGGATTTTCATGGCCTGAGGAGCATTTTCAGAGCAAGCCTGCGAAACCACTTGCGGATAAAAATCCGCAGGTAAAAAACCAGTATCAAAGGAAGAAGACGCTGACGCGTCCCCTCCTCATTCGTTGTTTCAAAAAGCGCGCGTTTTTATATTTTTTTCAGGCATATGCTTTTGTTTTCTAATTTAATAATTGCGTGTTATTTTGATAATGAATGGAACATGCAGCTCAGTTGGTCAAAGCCTTGGAACGTGAACAATGGGACCTGGGTTCGATTCCCAGGTCCCCCATATATTTCTTCATGTTTTTCTTAACATATTCTAGTGTAGTGTCACATCAAATAATTCACCATAGACTCACACATCCAACATGCCATGTGTCCTCAGACAGTCATCCAAAGGCCAGGAGAGGGAGGAATACCATGTTCCAAGTCAAACGCGCTCTGGACAATCAAGGAGAGTCAAACGTGGCTTCTTAATGGGCCAGAATTCAACACACCTCCTATTTGCCCCCCCCCCCCCCCCCCCCCCCCCTTGGGTTTGCAATTTTTCTTTTTTATATTTTATTTGTCTTATTTTATTTTTCCCTTTTATTAACAATTAACCAATTAATGTTTTCATAAAAAAATAAAAATAAAGAACTAACATTATTAATTTCATTTGTATTTTTATTTTTGTAAAATAAATATTAACAGATAAAATAGTTTAATTAGGCAACTTTAACTTTTTTTTTTATTTTTAAAATAAGTTTAGAATTAGGTTTTTAATTAACTTTGAATTTTTAATTCCTTTATTTTATTTTCATAAAAACATAAAAAACACAAAAAATATTTTCTTTTAATAAATTAATTAATTAGTTTAATTATTAGTTATTAATTTCATTTAATCACAAAAAAGACAAAAAAATTCAATTTCTTTTCTTAAAAGGGTCAAAATCCTTAGAACATTCCCGAGTATTTTTTTTATTCGCGCGCATTTTATTTTGATTATTATGTAATTGCTTCCAAGAATGTAATAGTAAATAGGTTTACCGCTTTATTTAATTTTTCGTACTTATTTACCAAAACGGGTCTTTGTATTTTTGGCGATGTATAGACCCGCGCCTTGTAATAGCGTAGGATTTATGTCTCCGCAATTTACTTTCCGCACCCCCTAACTGTTAAATGCATGAAAGAATGTATGGTAAATAAAAACAACTCGTAGCTCACAAATAACATGTACAAAAACAATTAACTAAAAAACAACACACAAAGCACATGCCACTTCTAGGGTACGCCTCATTGGTTGCCTCGAACGTGGTCATCAAGTATAGGGTGTCTTAGAGGTCGCCCTTCTGTCCTAAAGATTCAGTTGCCTCGAAACGGTTGCCTCGGATAAAAGGATCTAGGACATTAGGGTTACTTCTAAGGTGTCCTACCATTGCTTTGGTGACCACACTGTCCCGATAATCGAATTGACCCAAACACCTCCAACGATGGTGCTACCTACCTCTCAATGGTGGGATAGCATTATCTAAAGGACTCTTACACAGCCTAATTCCTTAGGGTAGGTAGATTCTCATGGGTACTTGCTCTTTCTCACAACAAACAAAAACAACTTTTCGCACCTACACTTTCAAAAGGTTTTCAAACAAATTTTTCATACACTCTTGAGGACAGATACAAGAGTTACTTAGAAATTTTTCAAACGAATTTTTTTTCAAAACCCACACACACTTGAAAAGCAAACAAAATTTGAAAACATAAGAGCAAGTACCTAAGAGCCCATGGATAACCACGGATAGAAAGGGTGCTAACACCTTCCCTTTCTATAAATCTACCTCCCGAATCGAGAAACATCTCGAATAAGGAATTTTGCTGTGCTTTTGTCATTTCCATATTGGAGAACATAAAAGACGGTGGCGACTCTTGCTTACCGCGACATTTCGCGAAACCAGCTAAAAAACAGTCAGTTCTATTTCCACCGATCACAGAACTGGCGACTCTGCTGGGGACAATAAAAGTGAGGTGCACCTTAGGATTAGATCATACTTATGTTTTCAATTGCTTTGCTTTGATTGCTTTATATTTGTGGGCTTTGCATCGGAGTTTCATAGATCCTAACCCGGATCTGGGGATACCCTTTTAGGTAGCATAAGCTGTGAGGGACCTGTCCGGCGTAGACCGACACGGGTGAAGTAGTGGCTACGTTGGTGTGGCACCTTGGTCTGTACCGATATCCCTTGTGTTGCAACGAGGAGAATATGGGTCTTCTGAGGAGTCATTAAGCACCAACCGACCTTAGAACCCTAATTTGACCCAACTTGGCCATAGAACAGTAGCAGTATGCTACACCCATTGAGGCTAAACTCTCGCGATGGTTCTGACCGCAAGAAAAGATTGCGACGCTGGAGTTATGACCGATTGAGGGTAGTCAGTGATATTGGGATCCTCTAGAACCCGGTTACTTTTGATAGGACAGGTCTTAACCCACCAACTTCAAGAGGGTAATACCCCAAACTTCATGCGGGCCTAAACTCTAAGGGCTGTCTTGTGTGACTTGTGTGCTTTCCAACTTGACTACTTGCATGCTTGTTATCTAACACTTGAGTTTCTTGCAGGTTTTGTTTACAGTCCTTAATTGGGACCCATTACAGGGCCTACTTACATCACTCCATGCATAGCATAACATCATACCATTACATACATCCTGCATAAGGACTAACCCATTTCAAGGATATCAAGGGCTTGTGATGCAGGTCATGATGAACCAATGTCTAGCAAGGGGCAAAGGGGATTTATTTTCCTCTAGCCAAGTTGTCCAGAGACCAAAACATGATAAATTGAGCCAGGGGCTATGACCCACTCGATATGGTGAGCCTTGACTCTTGAAGAAGGACTCTCAACAACATGAAGTTCCTTCGATCAAGCTACCCAAATTCAAATTCTAACAAGTTTCTCTGTTTACCCTGCGAGATCCTTGGAAACATCGCATGCATACATATATATCATTGCATTACAGGTACTCTATTCTACAAGTTACTTAATCTTCTTCGCTGTTTATTTCAGCCATCATCATGAATCCTGAATCATCCAATGAACAAGCTATCAATGCCCTCTAGGCCCAGAACGCCCAGTTCCAGGAGCTGGTCATGAGCTAAGCCCAGGGACAACAGGAATTGAAGACTTTGCTTTTGAAGAAGAAGAAGAAGAGGACTGTTTTGTTCAACCCTAGACGCAGATCTGGGAATACACTGCAGAATGAAGTTGAGCGGACTACTCCATCTGTTGGGGAAGGCAGTCACCAAGAGGGAAAGGTTCCTAGTCCCGTAGTCTCTGACACCGAGACAGATTTCAATGATGAACAGTACCCTCCTGCTGAGGACAGGTACAAACAGCTGGAGGACCGGTTAAATGCTATGGAAATTCAACGTGTGCCTGGGTTGGACTTTGGGGACCTAGGTTTATCTTCTGGGGTGGTGATCCCTCACAAGTTCAAGGAACCTGCCTTTGTAAAGTACGATGGGGCTTCCTGTCCTAAGCTGCACCTCCGTTCATACGCAAGGAAGATCCAGCCCTACACTGCAGACAAAAACTTATGGATCCATTTCTTCCAGGAGAGTCTTTCAGGGAATCATCTTGAATGGTTCTATCAGCTGGATGGAACCAACATTCGTAACTGGGAGGACTTGGCTACTGCCTTTTATAAGCAGTATCAGTATAATACCGACCTCGCTCCTACGCGTATCCAACTCCAGGGTATGTCACTGGGGACAGGTGAAGGTTTTAAGGAGTACGCGCAAAAGTGGAGAGACCTGGCTGGCAGGGTGCAGCCACCGTTGACTGACCGTGAGCTCGTTGACATGTTCTTGGGGACCCTGTCTGGTCCATTCTTTAATCATATGATTGGGAATTCTTCTGCTGGGTTCACAGATCTGATCTTAACTGGTGAGAGGATAGAAGTTGGTATCAAGTCCAGGAAGATACAAAAGGGTGACTCCTCGAACGCTGAGAAGAAACCATTCAAGAAAGAGTCCAATGCTGCGTACAGTAAGAAGGATCGTCGTGACCAACACGTAGGGGCAGTCATGATCTCGGGTTCTGTGTCACACCGACAACCGCCAAAGGGAAATCAGCGAAGGCCAGACGAACCTAAAAGACAATTCACCAACATCAACATGCCATTGTCACAAGCATTGCAGCACATGGTGAAAATGAATCTGATTGCGGTGATCAACCCTCCTGCAAATCCCAAAACCTCTTCTCCAAACTACAACCCAGATGCGAGGTGTGCTTATCATTCCGGAAGCCCGGGGCACGATACTGAGGATTGTTGGGCGCTGAAATACAAGATTCAGAACATGATTGACGCCAAGGAGATCGAATTCGAGCCTGCTGAGACTCCCGATGTGATTACTGCTCCCTTGCCAAAACATGGCTAGGATTGAGAAACTCTTGTTCATTTAAATTCTGATATTGTATTTTTCTATGCTTATTCAAACAATTATCATGTCAAACTCTATTATTTCATTAATGCATTACACGTGTCTGTTTTGAAGTAATTGTGTTCTCTATATTCAAAATTGCTTTTATTTTTTTCTTGATGTTCAACTCTCGATTGAAAATTCTAAGCCTCTTGAGGGAGGATGACGAAAACGATACCACAATCTACAGTATGCTCTTGAACAAACCCCGCTAATGAGGTACAAGCATTGTTTCAATTCCTAAACACTGGAGTTATAAGGAAGATAATCCCTCGTCAACCCCTTCGAGCCAAAGAAGTAGGAGTTTTGCTTTTCACAAAAAAATTAAAACCCTTAATCATAACCTGGGGCAGGGTAGTTCTCTCAGTTGATCCAAGTGCACAGCGAATAGCATCAAAGAAGTCCTTCCGAGACAAAAAGACAGTGATGGTTCCGAATAATCATAAAGACAGGCAGTCATCATCTCTCAAAGAATAAAAACCCAATAAGTCAAAACCTATGAAGGAGACTTACAAAATTGGGACACCCCGCTGACTGTAATCACAAAAGAAACAGTTCAGGCAAAAAACAGGGATAATGAAATCAAAAAGAAAGAGGTCATACAAACCCTCAACCAAAAAAAGAATGACTGCCTATTCCAAATAAACTGTCAATATCCGAACCATCACCAGAATATCAGGACGAAGACTCAAACAAGGTCTAACGCACGATCAGCTGAGTTTAGGTTTGAAGAACATCACGAAGAACGGGTGGGTACAAATAAAAGTTGAGCCTTTATCCTTTGTTTCTTGAACCGTGAACCATGCCACGCTACAACCTTTAAAAGTCCTAACTGAAGCATGGGTTAGTTCGAAAGCATACTGTTACGAAAGGTATCCTGACTCCTTAAGGCTTGCGGTAAAATAACGAGTTGACATCACAGTTTACAAAAAATTCACTTGTTTTTATGAAAAAAAATGCATTTTCAAAAACTTCAAGACAGACATAAGCTTTGCATTTTTAATATAACATTACTTGCATATGACTATTTGTTTGAACAACATAGAAGTTCGCATGACAAATGTCTAATGAACAAAAGCACCTCCAATCAAGGGGCACATCATGATCATTGTCTATCATCTGGGGCAGTTGGGTCAAGATTCGGAGAATCTCTCAAAAGGCCAACCAGCTTGGGGCAAATCTCCATCTGGATCACTTGGGGCATTGGACGATCAAACAAAGATCTTCTGGTGGTATGACGACACAACACTACTAACAGTGGCACCTCCCTACATCCTGAGAGCATGGACATAGTCGAAAAAATACTACGCATAATCAAAGACCCGCTAGGTTGACACACCTAGGCAAAAATAAGGGCTTCCCGGCGAACCAAAAGGGTTCGGGCAAAATAAGGGATGAAAATAAAAAAATCTGTACACCCGGCAAGTCGAAAACCTGAAAAGGCGGCTTGGGCAAAAAAGGGTATCCCGGTGGACTGAAAACCCGAAAGGGCAGTCCAGGCAAAATTTAGGGATCAAAGCGTACGACTATGTCCCGTCATCTCGTCACTCGCCTACCAGAAGAAGATTTGTCGAATCGGAAGTTGTCTAACACCTCACAAGGTATCTTCTTCTCCCACATCAGAAACAGGGGCAATAATGAGTTGTCCAAGCGATCTAGTTGCTCTGTCAACCAAAGTACCAAGATAGGTTCGGCTGAAGAACATAACCAAGAGGCCTCCACTCCCCGGGAGTAAGACAAGGTTCAACAATACTCTCCCCCGAGCAGAGTTGGTCTCCCGTCAGCCCTGAAAAGGCACAATATCTCCAACAAGTCAACAACGCTCTCCCCAAGCAGAGTTAGTCTACTGTCAGCCTTAAGGAAGTTGGGTATCCCCAGAAAATCTCAATATTCTCCAGCAGTATGCAGATGTTCCTAAGCAATCATCCCCGGCAATCTTAATATAAGATTATTCCCCGGTGGAATACCAGACACCCCAGTGGAGCCATTCCCCAGTACAGTTCAAAAGTTCCCCCAGGAAAGTTGAATCAATCTCCCCAGTAGATTCTGGAAGCTTATCCCCAGTAGATTCTGGAAGCTTATCACCTGCGGAGTACGAACGCTTCTCCCCGGCTTCATTCAAAGGTTATTCCTCACCAGAGCTTATAACTGGGTTATCCTCAGCTAATTACCACGGAAAGATCGTCCTCGGCGAAGTTCTTCCTATCCCCTAGCGGAGTTCATCAAATTCCTCAACAAAACATATCAACGGGAATCCCCAGCGGAGTTATCATCAAAACCTCAGCGAAGTATCTCTTCCCACAGAGTAATTCCCCGCAGAGTAATCTCTCCAACAAGTTTATTACCCCAACAGAGTCATCTTCTCCTACCGGTTTATTCTTGCAACCATCATCCCCAGCGGAAACGAAGAACTCCACTCTTCAAACATCAAGCCCAGGATTCAATAAACTCCCGGCATCCGTCAAGGATTTATTTTCCTAGACGAGAATACATTCATAAACATCGCATCGTCATGATACATGCATATACACATCATACAATCTCATTTTATGTTGAGAACATCATCGCTTGATCCATGTCATGCATTGCATGTGACTGACCTTACCTTTCAGGAAGGATACAGTTAAATGATCAGCTATGTCAAAGAAGACAGATACAGTCGAAAGAGACCAATCCAGTCAAAGAAGACAGATTAAGTCAAAAAAGACAAGTCCAGCTAAATCCCAAAGGTTTTTCTGATGCTCATCCAGTAAAAGAAGACAAGTCCAGTTAAAATTAATTCCTAAAGTCATTGAAGACAGCCTGTCGTTATAGACACCCGTCGCCATAGACACCCGTCATTATAGACACCCGTCATTGAAGACAACCCGTCATTGTAGACACTCGTCATTGAAGACAACTCGTCATTGAAGACAACCCGTCATTGTAGACAACCCGTCATTGAAGACAACCCGTCATTGAAGACACCCGTCATTGAAGACAACTCGTCATTGAAGACAACCCGTCAGTATAGACACCCGTCATTGAAGACATCCCGTCATTGAAGACAACTCGTCATTGAAGACAACCCGTCAGTATAGACACCCGTCATTGAAGACATCTCGTCATTAAAGACAACCCGTCATTGAAGACAACCCGTTATTGAAGACACCCGTCATTGAAGACAACTCGTCATTGAAGATAACCCGTCAGTATAGACACCCATCATTGAAGACATCCCGTCATTGAAGACAACTCGTCATTGAAGACAACCCGTCATTGAAGACACCCGTCATTGAAGACAACTCGTCATTGAAGATAACCCGTCAGTATAGACACCCGTCATTGAAGACATCCCGTCATTGAAGACAACTCGTCATTGAAGACAACCCGTCAGTATAGACACCCGTCATTGAAGACATCTCGTCATTAAAGACAACTCGTCATTGAAGAAAACCCGTCATTATAGACACCCGTCATTGAAGACAACCCGTCATTGAAGACACCCGTCATTGAAGACACCCGTCATTGAAGACAACTCGTCATTGAAGACAACCCATCAGTATAGACACCCGTCATTAAAGACACCCGTCATTGAAGACAACTCGTCATTGAAGACAACCCGTCAGTATAGACACCCGTCATTGAAGACATCCCGTCATTGAAGACAACTCGTCATTGAAGACAACCCGTCAGTATAGACACCCGTCATTGAAGACATCTCGTCATTAAAGACAACTCGTCATTGAAGACAACCCATCATTATAGACACCCGTCATTGAAGACAACTCGTCAGTAAAGACAACTCGTCATTGAAGACAAATTATTATTGAAGACAACCCATCATTATAGACACTCGTCATTGAAGACAACTCGTCAGTAAAGACAACCCATCATTGAAGACAACTCGTCATTGAAGACAACTCGTCCATGAAGACAACCCGTCCAAAGAGACAACTCATCAAGAAAGATAAAACCTCCTCTGGTTCAGTTAAATCCTAAAGATTTTTCTGAGGTAACCTGTCAGTAGAGACAACCCATCAACCTTTTGAAGTTCCAGATTCGATACCTGTATCTAGCCAGGGCATGTCTGTGAGCGACTGAGTGAAGATCAACCCCTGTAATAGGCCAGGTAATTATCTTTCTTTCTCAGGTACGCAAGTTCTCGCTAAGGAATCTCTTACGCGATCGACACCTAGATGGCATCTATAAGCCCATCCTCCCATTAAAGTTCCAAATGGCATCTATAAGCCCATTCCCGACAAGGTTCTGTCACATTTCCAGATGGCATCTATAAGCCCATCCTCCTATCCACCATCTCTCCAAATGGCATCGGTAAGCCCATTCCCGCCATCACACTGCTGATACTCTACTATGTGAGTGCAAATTTCTGGGCACTCTAGTGTTCAATCATCTTCCACCCTCGGATCATGAAAGGCACACAAGCCAATCTACATCCTCAGGTCTAAGAAGATTGAACAGGGGCAACTGTTGTACCCCAAAATTTGCCCTCCCATATTCTTCAAAGTTTTGACAAGCATCACCTCAAATGGTTCAAAGGTTTTCAAGGGCTCAATCAAGTCCCATATGCTCATATACATTGTCAAGCACCTACATGTCAAGTTTCAAGGCTCACAAGGTCAAGTTGCACAGTCAAAAACCCTAATTGCTTCACAGTCAACTGTAGGGGCAAAATGGTCATTTGGCAGTAAAAAGTCAAAAATTTTGGTCAACATCTTATTTTGAAGCCACAATCATCATTTGGTCAAATATTGACCATGATTTCACAAGAATGGCTCAAAAATCATCAAGATGTCAAAAGTTTCTATTTTGGGACAGCTGAAAAGCCAACTGTAACTTGACCAAGGCATAACTTTTTCATGGTTAATCAGAAAAATCCCATCCAATGCTCATTTTGAAGGGGAGGACATTTCCTAAAATTCATCTTCACATTCCAAGTCCAAGAAATGCTCTCACAAAAAGTTATCAATTTCAACATTATAGGTCATTTTCAAAAGTCAACAAAAAGGCATTTTAATTCAAAGACCATAACTTGATATTGGTAAATCAAAATGACATTGGACCAAAGGAATTGGTTAGAGGACTTCAAGACCTTTCCAAAATGTCCAAGAACATGTTCATAGCTTCAAAATTGAGCAAGATATGCATTGGAGAAGTTGGGAAATTTTTGTGAAATGGCCAAAGTCAACTATCCATGAAACTTCATTTTTTGACAAAAAGGGCCCACTTTTTCCACTTGAGTCAGCTTTGCCATGTCACCCACGTGTCCCATGATTTATTTCAAGATTAAAGATTAATTTTTCTATTTTTATTTAATTTTATTTGATTTAATTCATTTTAAATCTTTAAAATTCAAATAAAAATCAAAGAAATTAATTAAGGGATATCTTTGAGTTTGAATAGCCTTAATGCATCATGAAACACATACCAATTTCGTGTACATCCTATTTCAAGCATAAAAATTCAAATTTGGAGCAAAAAAGGCAAGTTATTCAATGGTGGTTATGGAGGAAATCAAAACTTCATTGCAAGGCTTCAAAGCTCCTTATTGTGATTGATTCTCATTCATATACACATATGCAAGCCTTCCCACCCTCATGGACGAAAAAAAGGCATCCCTAAAACGGAAGAGCAAAAACTCAGAATTTGTCAAAAAAGTGTGAGATCTAAAGCAAGGTTGTAGGCAGTTTCAGACAAAACAAAGCACGTGAGATCCTTCATTCCCATACCCTGAAACTAAAGAGACCTTTACCATGCCCTGAGACTCCATATCAAGCACTGTAAGTCATCACAAACTCACCCCTGTACACGAAATCGTGTTTCTCTATTCTTGCATTTTTTCTGGAAAATAATGGCATAATCATACTCCTTGTTTGATTTCTAACATAATCATATTGTTCAATTTCATTTTGGGGCTTTGTATGATGATACCCGCATCTAGGGTTTGCATTGTTTGTTTTTAGGCATTCTTTCTCCAGGCACAATCAAGACAAATCATAAGCATGAAGGGATTCAGGAGGTGGAAACGAGATCAGCTATGGTCTTGAAATGGATTTTCATGGCCTGAGGAGCATTTTCAGAGCAAGCCTGCGAAACCACTTGCGGATAAAAATCCGCAGGTAAAAAACCAGTATCAAAGGAAGAAGACGCTGACGCGTCCCCTCCTCATTCGTTGTTTCAAAAAGCGCGCGTTTTTATATTTTTTCCAGGCATATGCTTTTGTTTTCTAATTTAATAATTGCGTGTTATTTTGATAATGAATGGAACGTGCAGCTCAGTTGGTCAAAGCCTTGGAACGTGAACAATGGGACCTGGGTTCGATTCCCAGGTCCCCCATATATTTCTTCATGTTTTTCTTAACATATTCCAGTGCAGCGTCACATCAAATAATTCACCATAGACTCACACATCCAACATGCCATGTGTCCTCAGACAGTCATCCAAAGGCCAGGAGAGGGAGGAATACCATGTTCCAAGTCAAACGCGCTCTGGCAATCAAGGAGAGTCAAACGTGGCTTCTTAATGGGCCAGAATTCAACACACCTCCTATTTGGCCCAACCCCCCCCCCCCCCCCCCCCCCCCTTGGGTTTGCAATTTTTCTTTTTTATATTTTATTTGTCTTATTTTATTTTTCCCTTTTATTAACAATTAACCAATTAATGTTTTCATAAAAAAATCAAAAAAAAAGAACTAACATTATTAATTTCATTTGTATTTTTATTTTTGTAAAATAAATATTAACAGATAAAATAGTTTAATTAGGCAACTTTAACTTTATTTTTTATAATTAAAATAAGTTTAGAATTAGGTTTTTAATTAACTTTGAATTTTTAATTACTTTATTTTATTTTCATAAAAACATAAAAAACACAAAAAATATTTTCTTTTAATAAATTAATTAATTAGTTTAATTATTAGTTATTAATTTCATTTAATCACAAAAAAGACAAAAAAATTCAATTTCTTTTCTTAAAAGGGTCAAAACCCTTAGAACGTTCCCGAGTATTTTTTTTATTCGCGCGCATTTTATTTTGATTATTATGTAATTGCTTCCAAGAATGTAATAGTAAATAGGTTTACCTCTTTATTTAATTTTTCGTACTTATTTACCAAAATGGGTCTTTGTATTTTTGGCGATGTATAGACCCGCGCCTTGTAATAGTGTAGGATTTATGTCTCCGCAATTTACTTTCCGCACCCCCTAACTGTTAAATGCATGAAAGAATGTATGGTAAATAAAAACAACTCGTAGCTCACAAATAACATGTACAAAAACAATTAACTGAAAAACAACACACAAAGCACATGCCACTTCTAGGGTACGCCTCACTGGTTGCCTCGAACATGGTCATCAAGTATAAGGTGTCTTAGAGGTCGCCCTTCTGTCCTAAAGATCCAGTTGCCTCGAAACGGTTGCCTCGGATAAAAGGATCTAGGACATTAGGGTTACTTCTAAGGTGTCCTACCATTGCTTTGGTGACCACACTGTCCCGATAATCGAATTGACCCGAACACCTCCAACGATGGTGCTACCTACCTCTCAATGGTGGGATAACATTATCTAAAGGACTCTTACACAGCCTAATTCCTTAGGGTAGGTAGATTCTCATGGGTACTTGCTCTTTCTCACAACAAACAAAAACAACTTTTCGCACCTACACTTTCAAAAGGTTTTCAAACAAATTTTTCATACACTCTTGAGGACAGATACAAGAGTTACTTAGAAATTTTTCAAACGAAATTTTTTTCAAAACCCACACACACTTGAAAAGCAAACAAATTTTTAAAACATAAGAGCAAGTACCTAAGAGCCCATGGATAACCATGGATAGAAAGGGTGCTAACACCTTCCCTTTCTATAAATCTACCTCCCGAACCGAGAAACATCTTGAATAAGGAATTTTGCTGTGCTTTTGTCTTTTCCATGTTGGAGAACATAAAAGACAGTGGCGACTCTTGCTTACCGCGACATTTCGCGAAACCAGCTTAAAAAACAGTCAGTTCTATTTCCACCGATCACAAACATCAAATTTAATTTCAAATATGGATTTTAGAGAATGTTACAAGCTTTCTAAAATGTCCAAGAACTCTCCAAGATCATTTATGGTTAGGGAGAATTGAAGATTTGAAAATGGCCATTTCTCACTTTTGTCCATGGCATTTTGCACAAGGTTACAACTTGCAAATCAGTTTGGATCATGCTTGTACTTGCATTACAGGTTCTAATCCTTTTTACACTCCAAAATTGAATGCAAATACATTGGACAATGGCATTATTCTGAGCTTTGGAGCATTATACATTGATTTATTCCACAAATGGCATAAAGGTAGCAATACCATTTCCATAAAGCATACTTTTTGCAATTTTGTTTATCTTGGGCATTGGACCTGATCTCTTGATACAAACAACATCCACAAACTTCAGGAAAATTGTACCAACTCTACTCAGGCCTTGAGCTAGCCTGTACAAGCTTTGGCTTTGTCAACTCAACTTTTGCTTCAAAAGCAAGTAAGCTTGCAAAAAGTCCATAACTTGTGCATCTGTTAAAACCAAGCTTGGATAGCATTTGAAACAAGTTCAGCATATTGTAACAAAGCCAAAACACGATTTTCTAAGCTCTAAAACACCCTCTAACACAGAAAACCCCATTTCTGCCCAAAACAGGGCAACTTCTGCAAACACCAAGCCAAAACCAAATTGCCTCGTGCGTTTTGTCTTGAATCACTTCCAACATATTCCATATAACACACCTGAACTATCCAAGGCATTGTTCAGCAACTGTAACCTCATTTTCAAGCTTCACCATTTTTGTTTTGAAGCTTTGCAGGTTGACTTCTACAGGGACATTCAAGCCATTTCAAAGCAAGCTAAGCATTGGGAAAGGTTGAGACAACTTCAGGCAAGCTAACACGACCTTCAGGCCTCACTCACAACTCCTACATTGCCATATCCAAACTTAACCGAAACAGGTATTTGTCCAGATTCTAACTCCTTATTTATTTTAGGCATCATTAGGCTTAGGTTTGTGAAGCAAAAATGTAGTTTGTAATGTGCTTGAGCTGTACAGATGCATAGTTCTTATTTATATTGACTGAGCTATGAGTATTTGATAGTTGAAGTTGCTGAAAATTTTAGGTCATAAATTAGGGGCACTGAAATTCTCCCTGGTTTCTTAGAGTTAGATCAAGTTTTTTATATTATTGAAATCGTGTGATCAAATGCTATAAGTTTCATATTGTGAGTTTTTGATTTCATGCAAGCATTAGAGAGAACAGATTTGAAGTACAGAGGCGCACGCGTCCGTCTGAAGGACAGGGACGAAGTGTGTATGGGCCAGGCGCCTTGGGCCTCCTACTTTTGACACCCCCTGTTTACTTTCTGCACCCCCTTGGCCCATTTTCTTTATTTTTGTATATTTTTCATTTCTTTTATATTTTCTGACTTTATTTATTTTTTATAAATATTAAAAATCACCAAAAATATTTTATTAATTTTTACATTTTTATTTTATTATTTTTATTATTTTTTATGACAAAAAATAGTTTATTAGGTTAAATATAATTTATTTTCTTGAATAAACTTGTAAATAATACAAAAATATTATATATTTTTATTTTTATTATTTATACACTTAAATGAATATTTTCATACAATATTTAATTTTTTAACATTTTTGTATATTATTATTATTTTTCTTAAACAAAAAATGAATAAATAAATAATATAAAGCATAATTTTTATTAAACAAAAATTAGGGTTTTCACCCCTTCAAAAATAATCTTTTTATTTTCTTATTTTTAGGCCATAAATAAATTTATTTTTTTACATACATAAAATAAATACAAAAACATTTTGTGCATATTTACATTTTATTGCATATTTAAATAATTGTCTATTTATTTATTTGTACAATAAATTCAATTTGGTTGTAATAGTTTTAGGGTTTTATTTTGAGCAATACCCCCCTATTCAAACTTGTACCCCCTTCCTATAATAATGTTGTAATAGTTTAGATTTACTTTACGCATTTTATCACTTTCATATACCATGATAGTAAATTAGGGTTTTATATGCAAAGACCAAAATCAAAACAAATAGCATGACCTAACACAAGATAAAAAATGCATGAAAAATGACAACACATTGCACACAAGCACCCCTAGGGTTTCATCCACTTTGTTGCCTTAAAACATGGCCATGGTATGCATGCTAGTTATCTTGGCAAAATCAATTAAAAACATAAGATCATAGTCCCTCGATGATGCTATCTTGGTTGCCTAAACAAAAATGATCTTAGTCCCTAAAACTTGCTAAAGATACTTGGCAATATTGTTATCATGTTCATACGATGACCCACGCCCGTCCCGTTTAACATCCAAAGATAGGGTTGTTTACCAAATACAATGGTAAAACAACAATGTCAAAGGGTTAAAAATGCACAAGAAAGACTTTTGATTAGGGTAGATAACTCCTAGTTACTTGATCAATTTGCAAACCATCCTTTCTATTTTCAAACAAACACACATATAATTTCAAAACATTTCCAAAACAAACTTTCAAACATTGAAACATTTTTCAAAAGACAAACATCTTTGTATACATTCTTCAAACAAGAATCATTACAAAGATTGCCAAAACGATGGCCTCTTTTCAAAATACTTTCAAAACCACACAAAGCACCATTTCAAACAATTGGAAAAGCAAAGCAAGTGATCTAAACAAGTAACTAAGAGCCCATGGAAAACCATGGATGAAAAGGGTGCTAGTACCTTCCCTTTTCATAATCTACCCCTCGAACCCAAGAAAACATCTCAAAGGTCTTTCCTGTGCTTTTTGACCTTTCCTTTGGATAAAATAAAAATTTGGTGGCGACTCTTGCTAAACCGAAACATTTGCAAACACAAACACAAAACCTCAAGTCAGTTCTCTCACCGTATCACAGAACTGGCGAATCTGCTGGGGAATCTATAAAAGTGGGGTTACCTTAGGGTTTAGATCACCTTTACATGTTTATCTTGTTTGACTTGTATGCTTTACACTTTGGTTCTATTGTTTGGGTTTCAATCCTCTACCCGGATTTGGGAAACATTCATAGGTAAATAGCAATACGTTGTGGAAACTATGCGGGGTATACCGACACGGTCTAAGCAATAGTTATATTAGTGCGACATATTTGTGGGTACCGATAGCCTTTGAGTCAATCAAAGAGAATACGGGGCCGCTGAGTGATGTCATGAAGCACTAATGGACTTTTAGAACCTTTACTTGACCATCTTGGCCTTTTAGGATGTAGTGAGATGACCGACTTTGGTACAGTCCGAAGTTGGTAGATACTCGATACTACACTCATTGAGGGTTGTTTTCTTGGAATATTTCGGTCGCCAGTAAAGTGGCTAAACTGAAACAATGAACACAGAAAATAATCCAGTGATATTGAGCTCCTTAGAACCCGATTACTATTTATAGGACATGTTGAGCCAACTAAACTTCAAGAGGATACTTACTTATGAAACCCCATGCAAGCCTAAACTAGGAACTTGTGTGATTTGCTTGTACATATATACTTGTGCATAACATCATGAACATCATGAAGCATCATTTGCATCCACTAACCATTTCAAGGATTTTGGATTTTCATCTTTGTTCCTATTTTGTAGGCTATGGAATCACTTCGCAGGAAAACTATTCAGGTCAACCTTGTGAGAATTCCTCCTCAACTCAAGGAGCTTGCTTCCAAGATTCCAGAGTATTATCCATTCATTGAGAGACATGGTCGACTTCTCAACTTGTTCAACTCCAACACAGAGGAAGACATGGTGAAAGTTCTCTTCCAGTTCTTTGACCCCCTACACCACTACTCCACATTTCCTGATTACCAGCTAGTGCCTACTTTGGAGGAATTTTCTTAACTCCTGAGGATTCCTATTCTCCATCAACTACCTTTAAAAGGTACAGAAAGAGATCTAAATCCTGAAGATGTTGCTCAAGCCTTGCACTTGCAACCATCAGATGTCAAAGGTCATTGGGAAAACAGAAGTGGTGTCAAGGGTTTCTTGGCAAAGTTCCTGTTTGAGAAAGCTCAAGAATGCTGGAATTCTCTAGACCTGCAAGCTTTTGAGGAGATTGTAGCTCTTCTCATCTATGGGTTGGTCTTGTTCCCAAACCCTGACCAGCTTATAGATGTCAATGCTGTCAAAATCTTCATGGCTCGCAACCCGGTGCCTACATTGCTTGGAGATATCATCCACTCTTTTCACACTCGAACAATGAGAAAAAGAGGTGTTCTCATGTGTTGTACTCCTCTACTGTCAAGATGGTTTATTTCTCATCTTCCCCAATCAGTCTTGAATAATGATCAAGGTTTGAGGTGGTCACAACGATTGATGACTCTTACACATTCAGATGTTCATTGGTGTTCTCGATCCATAGAAAATGTTATCATCATCGACCGTTATGGGGAATTCCATAATGTCCCTCTACTTGGAATTAGGGGAGGCATCACCTATAACCCCTGCTTGGCTCTGAGACAGCTTGGGTATGCCCGAAGGGATGGCCCACATGACATGCTGATTCCAGACTTGGTTTTTAACTTTGATAACAACGATCAAGGACTTCGACAAAGGTTCATCCGAGCTTGGAGGATGCCAAACAAGGTAGACAGTAAGACCTTGGGACACAAGAATTCCATCCCCCTTGAGCCTTACCTCAAGTGGGTACGAACCCGCGCCCAAAGTCTTATGATGCCTTACCCCTCTATTCTCCCTGTGATTAGAGAGCCTGTTATAGAAGGAGAGGTTCCATACACCCTTCTACATCCTGACATGCCAATATCACTCAAAGATTTACAAAAGAGTTGGATACAGCTCAAGGGAGAACACGATACTTTTGAAGCCCAATTCTACGCCAGTGAGAAGAAGGTTTTGGAACTTACTTGTCAACTTCACGAAGAGCAGACACTCAACACCTACATTGCACCAAAGAGGATGCGCAACGTCTTTTTACCATAGAATTTTGTATTATTTTGCCCATGGGGAATTGATGTACTAACAAATTCTATCTTATTAATATGACGTGTGTTTCTTTTTTGTTTAAAACAAAATTGAATTTATGAATACTTGAATGCATTACATGAATACATATCATTCATCATATGCATAAACAGGTCTTCACACCAAGTTTCCTTATCTCTCTGCTGTTTATTTCAACAAGATGGATATTGAACAAACGGTCAAAGACTTACAAGCTCAGAATTCACAATTCCAACAGCTACTCATGACCTTGGCTAAGGGGCAGGAGGAGCTCAAAACTCTATTAGAAAAGGAAAAGTAAAAGAAGAAGAAAAAGAGAATTGGTGTGGCTACCTTGGGCAGAAGGTTTGAAGGTCAAGCCAGATGGGTCCTGGATTTCCCATCAACATCTGAAGAGGGTGAAGGAAAGGTTAAAGGAGTTACAGTGCCTTCTGATTCTGAAGCTGAAGAAGAGGAAGATGAGGATTACTCAGAACAACAATATCCTCCTGCAGATGAGAAATACAAAAATCTGGAAGAACGTCTGGCAGCCATGGAGATTCAGAGGGTGCCTAGGCTGGATTTTGAAGAGTTAGGGTTGGTTTCTGGAATTGTAATCCCTCCCAAATTCAAAGTACCTCTTTTTGCTAAGTACGATGGGGTGTCTTTCCCAAAGATGCACCTACGGTCTTATGTCAAGAAAATTCAACCACATTCTTCTGACAAAGACCTGTGGGTCCACTTCTTCCAAGACAGTTTGTCGGGAACGCAGTTAGATTGGTTCTATCAGCTAGAGAGGTATGATATGCACAATTGGGAGGATTTGGCTGCTGCCTTCTACAAGAAGTATCAATACAATGCGGAGTTAGCACCAACCCGTACTTAATTACAGAGTATGGGCATGGTCTCAAATGAAGGCTTCAAGGAGTATGCCCAGAAATTGAGGGATTTGGCAGGACGAGTACAACCACATCTATCTGAGAGGGAGCTAGTTGATATGTTCTTGGGGACGCTGTCAGGACCTTTCTTTAACCACCTGATAGGAAGCTCTTCTGCGGGGTTCACCGAGTTAATTCTAACTGGTGAGAGAGTTGAAGCCGGAATCAAAAGCGGAAAAATTCAAAAGGATGCATCTGCTTCCGCTGCCATCAAAAAGCCTTTTCTAGCAAAGAAAGAAGTCTCAGTTGTCTACTCCCAAAGAGGTCAAGGAAGAGTTAAGCGTCGGCCAGCGGTGGGGGCCGTAATGATTCAGAAGTCTGCAGCTGATCAGCCCAGAAACAATCAACCCAGAACCAACCAAGCAAGGGTGGAAAGGCCTGTACAACAATTCACCCAGATAAACATGACTCTTGCTCAGGTTTTACCCCATCTTTTGAAGTTAAACCTTGCCAGTCTGAAAGAGGCCCCGAAGAATCCGAATACAACTTCTTCGTACTACCATTTGAACGCCAAGTGTGCTTATCGTTCAGGGAGTATAGGGAACGACACCAACAATTGTTGGGCCCTGAAGAATAAGATTCAGGATTTGATAGATGCTAAAGAAGTGGAATTCGACGCCCCTGAAAAGCAAAATGTGATCTCTGTTCCAATGCCAAGGCATGGCCATAATGCCCATGCTGTTGAAGAAGAACTTTTTATTGCTACTGTTGATGATTTGATGACTCCGTTACCAATAATCAAGTTGAATTCACTGAAGGCTGGGATTTTCCCAGGTTATGAAGAAGATTGATGCCTTTGTTCATCCTTACCAACCGACTGTCCATTGTTGAAGTTAGGCATCCAACGCCTAATGGGTAACCAAGAAATACTTTTTGAAAAGACTCCTGTTACACCGACTCCTGTCAATGATGTTTCAATAATTACCATATCCGCCAATCTTTCCAAGGTATCCAAAAGACCTGTTAAGATTACATCTGATCCAAAGATTTCACCTTTGAAGATAACCATGTCGGGGCCCATCCCGTACAAGTCCGACAAATAAATACCGTGGAACTATGGTGGAGAAATCTACTATCACGGTATTAAACAAATTGAACTAACTGAAGAGAGTTCTGATGAAGAGACTTCGACATTGGAAATATTGCTGGAACGAGTAAAATCACCCGCAATGGAAGAATTTTCTCTCCAGAGATTGCCCCTCCAAAGGCAATCTTTGGACCCTCAGTTGCTCCTAAGGTTACCCTTGTGCCGGTCAATATATCTGCAAGAACCCCGATTATTGAAGAAGTTGTAACTCCTGTGGTTGTCCCCTCTGCTGTTACTAATGATAGAGGGAAAGGGATCCAAGAAGTGCCTGTCAAGACGAGGGCTCAGCCATTGGTCATCCCTGAGACCTCTCAAAAAGAAATGGAAGAGATTTTGAAAATAATCAAGAAAAGCGATTATGATGTTGTGGAGAAACTGGGGCAAACCCCCTCAAAGATCTCTATGTTGGCCCTGCTTCTTTGTTCCGAAGCTCATGCTAAAGCTCTGATCAGATTTTTGAAGACGGCCCATGTGCTCCAGGAAACCTCTGCAGATCAGTTCCAGGAGTGTGTAGCTAGCTTAACAGCTGACAATGGTCTTGGATTCTCCGATGCCAATTTAACATCGAATGGGAGAAAGCATAATAACGCTTTGCATGTCTCGGTGGAATGCAGAGGGACTACTCTAGCTCACGTTCTGGTCGACACTGGTTCATCGCTGAATGTCTTGTCGAAGAAAGCCTTGGATAGATTGGACTGTGAAGGCCTAACCCTGAAGCCCAGCAATATCATTGTCAGAACCTTTGATGGTTCGAAAAGGATGGTCCACGGGGAGGTGGACATCTCGATTAAAGTGGGAACTGAAACCTTTAACTCCACATTCTATGTGATGGACATTCGTTCTTCCTATTCTAGCTTGTTGGGAAGACCCTGGATTCACAATGCTGGAGCCGTCACTTCTTCTCTGCATCAAATTCTTAAGTACCCTGTCCAGGGGAAAATTATAATTGTTCACGGTGAAGAGGAATACATGATAAGCCATCTAAATTCTTTCTGCTATGTAGAATTGGGTGGTGAATTCATCGAGACTCCTTTTCAGCATTTTGAAGAGGTAGCTCAAGAGATTACGGCAACCAAGATAGTGGCTTTTGTACCCATGATTACCAGACCTCCACCTCGGATGTCGTCTCTCAAAGATGCAAAGGTTGTGATTGAAGAAGGAGGAAGTACAACCTAGGGGCAGCTTCCGGACTTTCCTTTAAAATCAGATAAATTCGGCTTGGGGTTCATTGCATCTGCTCAAAAGGTTGTACGCCACGCTCGGGCTGGGGGGCCACCAGTGAAGATCACCCATCATGGAGTCAATGCTTTGGAGGATAGTGAAGAGGAGAGCAACTTGGAAGACTGGATTTTCCCTACTGTTGACGGAGGACTGTGTAACTGGGAGGTAAAAGACTTTGTTCCAATTACTTTCATACCGCAGTAATTTATCTTTCAAATATTTCTGTTGGTTTGTAATAATTCTCAAACAATTCGTACACTTTTAACCTTGTGCCTTACCCGAGGCACATAGGTCCATTTGTAAGGGTTTGATTTTTCATCTTCATATGCCATTTTAATGAATCATGGACGTTTTCACATATAAACTTTTGTGTTCATTGTCTTTCTTCTTACATTTTATTTGTTTAAAGGTGGATATCCATTACACACACCCACACTCACAAATGCAGGTACCCTTCCATTCCGGATTCCATGGGTAACAATTCTGCTATGGCCTTCAGTGACTCTGAAGATCTGGTCTACCATGCCGAATATGAAGGTGATGAAGACTGTGAGGTGCCGGAAGAATTGGATAGACTTCTACAACAGGAAGAAAGGGCTATTCTACCTCATGAGGAGCTGTTAGAGAAAATCAACTTGGGTACTGAGGAAGACAGAAAAGAAGTCAGAGTGGGTGCCAACCTAGAGCCAAGTGTCAAAGAGCGCCTAATTCAGCTGTTACATGAATATGTTGAGATCTTCGCCTGGTCATACAAAGACATGCCGGGGCTTGATACATAAATTATGGTTCACCGTCTCCCTACAAGAGAAGACTGTCCACCAATTAAACAAAAAGTCTGCCGCATGAGGCCCGACATGTCTGAAAAGATCAAAGCCGAAGTGATGAAGCAGTTCAATGCTGGATTTCTTGTTGTTACTTCCTATCCACAATGGGTTGCTAACATTGTGCCTGTGCCTAAGAAGGAAGGCAAAGTGAGGATGTGCGTGGATTACAGAGACTTAAACAGGGCTAGCCCTAAATATGACTTTCCACTACCGCACATTGACATCTTGGTTGACAATACAGCTCAACACAAGGTATTTTCTTTCATGGACGGATTTTCAGGTTACAACCAGATCAAAATGGCACCTGAAGACATGGAGAAAACTACTTTTGTTACGCAGTGGGGTACGTTCTGCTATAAAGTGATGCCATTCAGACTGAAGAATGTCGGGGCAACCTATCAGCGCGCCATGGTAGCTTTGTTTCATGATATGATACATCATGAGATAGAGGTCTACGTAGATGACATGATAGTCCGATCGCAGACGGAAGAAGAACACCTCGACCATTTGCAAAAGCTGTTTGTCAGGTTGAAGGAGTACAAGCTCAGATTGAACCCTAACAAGTGCACTTTCGGAGTCAGGTCCGGTAAACTCTTGGGTTTCATTGTCAACAACAAAGGCATCGAGGTTGATCCTGCCAAAGTCAAAGCTATACAAGAAATGTTTGCCCTTCACACTGAGAAGGAGGTCAGAGGTTTCTTGGGACGCCTAAACTACATTGCTAGGTTCATTTCTCACCTAACATCTACTTGTGAGCCAATCTTCAAGTTGTTGAAGAAATATCAGGTGGTTAAATGGAATGATGAATGTCAAGTTGCTTTCGATAAAATCAAGGAGTATTTGCTAGAACCTCTTATCTTGATGCCTCCCGTCGAAGGAAGACCACTAATCATGTATCTGACCGTTTTGGATAACTCAATGGGGTGCGTACTGGGCTAACATGATGAGTCTGGCCGAAAAGAGCATGCCATTTATTAACTTAGCAAAAAGTTTACCGGCTGTGAGACCTGATACTCACTGCTCGAGAAAACTTGATGTGCTTTGGTATGGGCTGCTCGCCGGCTAAGGCAATATATGTTGACTCATACCACTTTACTGATATCTAAGATGGATCCGACCAAGTACATCTTCGAGAAGCCTGCTTTGTCTGGAAGGATAGCTAGATGGCAAATGATCCTGACCGAATACGATATCTAGTACACGACCCAAAAAGCTATAAAGGGAAGTGTACTAGCTGACCATCTGGCTCATCAAGCTGTCGAAGATTACCAATCCATGAGGTTTGACTTCCCCGACGAAGACATTATGACCTTGGACAACCTTGAAGATTTCAGACCGTATGACGGACCTGAACAAGGATCCCGATGGACCCTGTACTTTAATGGTGCCTCTAATGCACTTGGAAAAGGTATCAGCGCGGTACTCATCTCTCCAGAAGGTTTCCATACACCTTTCACCGCCAGACTTTGTTTCAGCTGCACCAACAACATGGCCGAGTATGCAGCTTGTATCTTTGGTCTCAAGGCTGCAATAGACCTGGGAATTAAATCTTTGATTGTGTTTGGAGACTCCGCTTTGGTTATCAGTCAGATCAAAAGAGAGTGAGACACTAAACATCCTAACCTTATCCCTTACAAAGAACATGTCTTGACATTACTGCCTCATTTCGAGCAGATTACCTTCGAGCACTTCCCGCGAGAAGAAAATCAGCTAGCAGAGGCTCTAGCTACAATGTCATCCATGTTTAAACTTAACTGGGATAATGAGGCTCCCCAAATCACCATCGAGCGGATGGATGAACCTGCACATTATCACGAGATTAATACCGAAGAAGTAGTGGACCGACCTTGGTTTCACGAAGTCAAAAGATATCTCGAGGCTCAGGAATATCCTGAAGGAGCTTCAGTCAACAACAAAAAGTTCTTGAGGAGATTCTCTGCCAAGTTCTTCCTGAGCAATGGTATCCTATACAAGCACAATCATGATTGTATTCTGCTCCGTTGTGTGGACAAGGTTGAAGCTGAGCAGATCATGGTTGAACTGCACAATGGTACCTTTGGCACTCACTCTAGCGGACATACGATGGCTAAGAAGATTCTACGGGCAGGCTATTACTGGTCTACCATGGAAGCTGACTGCCATCAACATTCCCGGACTTGTCACAAATGCAAATCTATGCGGACAAGGTACATATACCTCTAGTTCCTCTCAATGTCTTAACAACTCCTTGGCCATTTGCTATGTGGGGAATCGACATGATTGGAGAGATCAAGCCTACAGCATCCAACGGACACCGTTTCATTCTAGTGGCCATTGATTACTTCACCAAGTGGGTCGAAGCAGCGTCCTTCGCATCCGTTACAAAGAATGTTATTTCCCACTTCATCAAGCAGAACCTCATTTGTTGGTACGGCATCCCTGAAAGGATCATCACTGACAACGGTACAAACATGAACAACACTATGATCACCGCCTTGTGCGAGCAGTTCCAGATTCAACATCATAATTCATCTCCCTATCGGCCAAAGATGAACGGTGTTGTCGAAGCTGCAAACAAAAATATCAAGAAGATCATACAAAAGATGACAGTCACCTACAAGGACTGGCACGAGATGTTACCGTTTTCTCTCCACGGGTACCGCACCACGGCGCGTATATCAATTGGGGAAACACCCTATTCTTTGGTATACGGCATGGAAGTTGTTTTACCTATCGAGGTTCAGATTCCCTCCTTGAGAATCATGAAGGATGCTGGTCTGAGTGAAGATGATTGGATTCATACCCGACTTGATTAACTTAACTTGATTGACGAGAAGAGACTTACTGCTGTTTGCCACGGTCAGACGTATCAAAAACGGATGATCAAGGCTTTCAATAAGAAAGTCAGACGCCAGGTATATCAAGTCGGGGATCTTGTAATCAAGCGGATCATCTTGCCGCAAAGTGATCCCAGGGGAAAATGGACTCCTACTTACGAAGGACCATTTGTGATCAAGAACATCTTTTCTGGTGGGGCAATGATATTAACCACCATGGACGGCGACGACTTGCCGCACCCTGCGAATGCAAACATAGTCAAAAGATACTACGCATAAATGACCCGCTAGGTTGACACACCTAGGCAAAAAAGGGCATCCCGGTGAATCGAAAACCCGAAAGGGCGGTTCAGGCAAAAGTTAGGGATAAACAAAAAAAAATCTGTACACCCGGCAAGTTGAAAACCCAAAAGGGCGACATGGGCAAAAAAGGGTTTCCTGGTGGATCGAAAACCCGAAAGGGCGGTCCAGGAAAAAGTTAGGGAATTAAAGCGTATAACTATGTCTCGTAGGATCACTTTAAGGATAATCTCTTCATAGACAAGCTCTGGGTTTCTGATCAACTCAATCATCTTCGGGCAAAGCAACGAATGGACAAGATATTCAGAGTTACAAAGGCTATAGCAGAATGGGAACCCCATGGAATTTTTACACATAGCCATCTTTCTTTGTATAAATTTTTATGACAACGTTCTCTTACTAGGATGTCTGTCTCCTTTGTACAAAATACTTACACAAAGTTAATACAAAGATACTTCAAAGTGCAGAAAACTATTTGCCTTTTCTTTTTTTACACTTGTGTTTTATTTGAAAACGTCCAATGATTTATTAATGAGCATATGCATTTAAATATAATCATTGTTTATAAATAAACGAAATGGGAGAGAATAATTACTGACAGGTTGAAAGTATAGGAAAACGTCTTTAGGCTATTCCAGGAGAAATCCCCTGCAGTACATCATCTAGGTCCCCAGCAGAGCTAAAACCTTAAAATACATATCCCCAGCGGAGCTAAATTTCAAAATCCTCATCAGAGTTAAAACTTCAAACTCCCAATCCGCAGCGGAGTATAAACTTTGAACTACAGAGCCTCAGCGAAGATGAAACCTTCTTCCCCAGTCAAGTCAAATTTCCAACTACCAATCCACAACGGAAACCATTCAGTTTTCCCCAGATTCCCCAGCAAGTTATCCTGAAGCCTGGCAGTCAACCAGATAACAATTAACTTTTGTCTTATCCCCAAAGCTAGGATAATTCCCCGGTAGAGTGGCATACAACCCAAACTCCTGAACTTTTTCCAAACAGGAATAAGCTTTTTCCCCAGAGTTCTGAACTTACTCTCCAACAGGATAGCTACTCCCCAGCAGTATAGCTATTCCCCACAGAGTTTTTCATCCCATAGCAGTTTGAAGATTCTCATCCTCATTTCTCCAGTGAAGTTTCCAGAATCTTCATTACTCCCCAACATGAATTTGTCAGAATTTTTAATCCCCTGCAGGTCGAAGATTCTCATTCTTGACTCCCCAGCATGAAGTCCCAAAGGATTCAAGCTCCTCAACAGAATGAAGATTCTCATTCCCCATAGAAATCATCAGAATTTTCCCTATTCCCCAGCCGAGTAAGGATTCCCTTTGTGTAATCCCCAGCCATAGTCATCAAAGTTCTCGGGACTCCCAAGCAGGTTTCTCAAGCATCACATGGCATTACTTCTCACAACAGAATGTTTATCATCCTCCAACTCCAAAGACTTGAAGGATCCCTATATCCCCAGGAAAGTCGTGAAGGATTCTCACATCCCCACGGAAGTTGTCAAGGATCTTTAATCCCCAAGCAGTCAACAAGGATTTCTCATCCTCAGCAATCAAAGATTTTGAATCTCCAGCAGCAGTCAAGGATTTATTTTCCCCGGCAGCAGTCAAGGATTTTATTATCTCCAGCTATCAAGGATTTATTTTCCTCAGCATTACAGCAAATCAGCTTACATGCACATACATTATATTCATATATCATAAACATTGATAAAACACATTTTATTGCATCATACATTTCATGCAACATAATTTTGTGTTTCAGCTAACATTTTACCCTTTTTCAGGATAAGATTAACAACTATCTTTAACAAATATTCAAAGATTTCAGATACAGTACGGATACACTCCAGAGAAGTCATTCTGTTACTCATTCAGATCTCTTATTCAGATACAGTACAAATACACCCCAGACACAGAGGTCATTCTATTACTCATTCAGAATTTCAAGTCAAGATATAGTTCAGATACGCTCCAGACACAGATGCCATTCTGTCACTCATTCAGACTTCAACAATCAGATACAGTTCAGATATGCTCTAGACACGGATGCCATTTTGTCACTCATTCAGACTTCAACAATCAGATACAGATTAGATTCACTCCAGACACGGAAGCCATTCTATTTCTCATTCAGATTCAACTATCAATTTCAAGTTCAGATACACTCCAGACACGAAAGTTATTCTGTCACTTATTCAGATCCCAGTTACAGTTCAGATACACTCCAGACACGGAAGTCATTCTGCTACTCATACAGATCTCAAATTTCAGATACAGTCCAGATACGCTCCATACACGGTTGCCATTCTATCACTTGTTCTGACTTTTTTCCCAGCCCAGAGATGCTCCAGACACGGAAGTAATTCTGTCGCCTACTCATATTTCATACTCAGATACAATACAGATGCACTCCATACATGACAGTCATTCTGTTATTCATTCAAATTCAAATACAGTTACAGCCCAGATGCTCCAGACATGAAAGTCATTTTGTCGCCTATTCAGATTTCAGACTCAGATACAATACAGATGCACTCCAGACACGGCATTCATTCTGTTATTCATTCAAACTCAAATACAGTTACAACTCGGATACGCTCCAGACACGAATGCTATTCCCTTGCTCATACAGATCCAATCTCCAGATACAACTCAGATACGTTCCAGATACGGATACCATTCTGATGTTCATTCTCCTGATTTTCAACAAACATTCTTGGATGGCATCTTTAAGCCCATCTCCGACAAGATTTTGTCACCTCTCCAAATGGCATCTTTAAGCCCATTCCCTCAACTACATTTTGACGAGTGCAAATTTACGGGCACTCTAGTGTCCAATCATCTATTACCTTCGAGTCACGAACGACAAGACTCGCCAATCTAACTCTTCAGGTTCAAGAAGATTGAACAGGGGCAGCTGTTGTACCCTAAAATTTTCCCTCTCATTTTATCAAGATTTTCCTCACAAGACTCTTTGGACTCAAGACCAGATTAGGGTTTGCTCAGCTCAAGACATCTCCTTGCACTGATGACCTGAAATTAGGGTTTGAGTTTGCACAAGGAATTTTGGACTTCCAATGCCTTATGTGACTTTCATACTTCATTTTGGAATTCTAAGATTTCCCATACCAAGTTTCAAGCCTTGAATCAAATTTCTGCCCAGTCAATTGGACAGTTGACTTAAAAATTAACTGTATTGGGGAAAAAGTCAACTGTGGCCAATTTACAATCAAACCTCATAACTTTTGATCCAAATCAACATTATAGACTCATATGAACCATTTGATCAAGTTTGGACCAAAACTCCTCAAGAAATTTGATCAGATCATCAAAAGGACAAAATGGTCATTTTTAGGGTTTTGACTGTAGAAGGGCAATTTCTGATTTTTCACCTAGCCAATGGCAAATTGGGTTCAAGCATGGTTTTAAGGACTCAATGGCATCATCTTGACCTAATCACAAGGTTCAAAAGATCTCAAATGCATTGGATTGACAGATGAATTTTCCAGTCAACCGATCAAAAATCAATTGTACACTGAAAAGTCAAACTTTGACTTTTTGGTCAAAATCAAGTGCCAAGGGTCATTTTTCATCAAGATGTGTCAAAACATGAAACTTGTTCACCAAGAAACCTAATTTTGGAAATTAGGGTTTAAAATGGAAAATTTTCATAACTTAGAAATTTTCTAAGTTATGAAAATTTCTTATTTTCCCCCAACTTTTCCCAACTTTTTCACCATGATGCAATTGGATTCAAAGGAAACTTCCAACATGAAAGTTGTAGTACTCCACCAAATATACAACTTTTATTCACAAAGTTTTCCAAAATGATGCTTGGATATCAAGTTATGATTTTGTGAATAGGGGTCCATGAAACTTTTAACTTAGTGAAATTTTGCCCTAGTTTAGGCAGATTTTTGACCTAACTTCATGGCAACTTTTCACCTAGTTCCAAGTGGAATATAAAATTTCATTTCAAAGATGGAATGTAGAGCATGTTATAAGCTTTCCAAAATGTCCAAGAACTCTCCAAGATCATTTATGGTTAGGGAGAATCGAAGATTTGAAAATGGCCATTTCTCACTTTTGTCCATGGCATTTTGCACAAGGTTACAACTTGAAAATCAGTTTGGATCATGCTTGTACTTGCATTACAGGTTCTAATCCATTTTACACTCCAAAATTGAATGCAATTATATTGGACAATGGCATTATTCTGAGCTTTGGAGCATTATACATTGATTTATTCCAAAAATGGCATAAAGGTAGCAATACCATTTCCATAAAGCATACTTTTTGAAATTTTGTTTATCTTGAGCATTGGACCTGATCTCTTGATACAAACAACATCCACAAACTTCGGGAAAAGTGTACCAACTCTCCTCAGGCCTTGAGCTAGCCTATACAGGCGTTGGCTTTGTCAACTCAACTTTTGCTTCAAAAGCAAGTAAGCTTGCAAAAAGTCCATAACTTGTGCATCTTTTAAAACCAAGCTTGGATAGCATTTGAAACAAGTTCAGCATATTGTAACAAAGCCAAAATACAATTTGCTAAGCTCTAAAACACCCTCTAACACAGAAAACCCCATTCTGCCCAAAACAGGGCAACTTCTGCAAACACCAAGCCAAAACCAAATTGCCTCGTGCGTTTTGTCTTGAATCACTTCTAACATATTCCATACAACACACCTGAACTATCCAAGGCATTGTTCAGCAACTGTAACCTCATTTTTAAGCTTCACCATTTTCGTTTTGAAGCTTTGCAGGTTGACTTCTACAGGGACATTCAAACCATTTCAAAGCAAGCTAAGCATTGGGAAAGGTTGACACAACTTCAGGTAAGCTAACACGACCTTCAGGCCTCACTCACAACTCCTACATTGCCATATCCAAACTTAACTGAAACAGGTATTTGTCCAGATTCTAACTCCTTATTTAGACATCATTAGGCTTAGGTTTGTGAAGCAAAAATGTAGTTTGTAATGTACTTGAGCTGTACATATGCATAGTTCTTATTTATATTGACTGAGCTAGGAGTATTTGATAGTTGAAGTTGCTGAAAATTTTAGGCCATAAATTAGGGGCACTGAAATTCTCCCTGGTTTCTTAGAGTTAGATCAAGTTTTTTATATCATTGAAATCGTGTGATCAAATACTATAAGTTTCATGTTGTGAGTTTTTGATTTCATGCAAGCATTAGAGAGAATAGATTTGAAGTACAGAGGCGCGCGCGTTCGTCTGAAGGACAGGGACGAAGTGTGTATGGGCCAGGCGCCTTGGGCCTCCTACTTATGGCACCCCCTGTTTACTTTCTGCACCCCATTGGCCCATTTTCTTTATTTTTGTATATTTTTCATTTCTTTTATATTTTATGACTTTATTTATTTTTTCTAAATATTAAAAATCACCAAAAATATTTTCTTAATTTTTACATTTTTATTTTATTATTTTTATTATTTTTTATGACAAAATATAGTTTATTAGGTTAAATATAATTTATTTTCTTGAATAAACTTGTAAATCATACAAAAATATTATATATTATATATTTTTATTATTTATAGACTTAAATTAATATTTTCATACAATATTTAACTTTTTAAACATTTTTGTATATTATTATTATTTTTCTTAAACAAAAAATGAATAAATAATATAAAGCATAATTTTTATTAAACAAAAATTAGGGTTTTCACCCCTTCAAAAATAATCTTTTTATTTTCTTATTTTTAGGCCATAAATAAATTTATTTTTTTACATACATAAAATAAATACAAAAACATTTTGTGCATATTTACATTTTATTGCATATTTAAATAATTATCTATTTATTTATTTGTACAATAAATTCAATTTGGTTGTAATAGTTTTAGGGTTTTATTTTTAGCAATATCCACCTATTTAAACTTGTACCCCCCTTCCCATAATAATGTTGTAATAGTTTAGATTTACTTTACGCATTTTATCGCTTTCATATACCATGATAGTAAATTAGGGTTTTGTATGCAAAGACCAAAATCAAAACAAATAGCATGACCTAACACAAGATCAAAAATGCATGAAAAATGACAACACATTGCACACAAGCACCCCTAGGGTTTCATCCACTTTGTTGCCTTAAAACATGGCCATGGTATGCATGCTAGTTATCTTGGCAAAATCAATCAAAAACAAAAGATCATAGTCCCTCGATGACGCTATCTTGGTTGCCTAAACAAAAATGATCTTAGTCCATAAAACTTGCTAAAGATACTTGGCAATATTGTTATCATGGTCATACGATGACCCACGCCCGTCCCGTTTAACATCCAAAGATAGGGTTGTTTACCAAATATAATGGTAAAACAACAATGTCAAAGGGTTAAAAATGCACAAGAAAGACTTTTGATTAGGGTAGACAACTCCTAGTTACTTGATCAATTTGCAAATCATCCTTGCTATTTTCAAACAAACACACACACACACAATTTCAAAACATTTCCAAAACAAACTTTCAAATATTGAAACATTTTTCAAAAGACAAACATCTTTGTATACATTATTCAAACAAGAATCACTTACAAAGATTGCCAAAACGATGACCTCTTTTCAAAATACTTTCAAAACCACACAAAGCACCATTTCAAACAATTGGAAAAGCAAAGCAAGTGATCTAAACAAGTAACTAAGAGCCCATGGAAAACCATGGATGAAAAGGGTGCTAGCACCTTCCCTTTTCATAATCTACCCCCCGAACCCAAGAAAACATCTCAAAGGTCTTTCCTGTGCTTTTTGACCTTTCCTTTGGATAATATAAAAAGTCAGTGGCGTCTCTTACTAAACCGAAACATTTGCGAACACAAACGCAAAACCTCAAGTCAGTTCTCCCATCGTATCACACGGTGCCATCCCAATTCTAGAATGGAAATTGTTGTTGTATGTAAACTCAATCAATGATAAGTGAATATCCCAAGCACCTCCCTACTCCAACACACAAGCCCTTAACAAATCTTCCAAATATTGAATAGTCCTCTTCGTCTGACCGTCCGTCTGCGGATGATATGCAGAGATCAACTTCTACTTAGTACCAAAAGCATTATCTAAACCTTCCCAGAATTTTTCCGTAAACCTCAGATCTCTATTCGACACGATACTCGAAGGTATTCCATGCAATCTCAAAATCTCATCAATGTACATCTCAGCTAGCTTCTCCATAGGATGATTAATCTTCATTGGCAAGAAATGAGCTGACTTAGTCAACCTATCCACTATCACTTAAATTGAGTCATTGCATTTAGCAGTCTTCGGCAAACCCGACACAAGATCCATAGAGACACTGTCTCATTTCCACTCTAGAATACTCAAAGGTTCCATAAGACCCACCCATAGGCTTCTGATGTTTAATCTTCAATTTTTGACAAGTCAAACAAGCATAAACAAATTTAGTGATTTCCTTCTTCATACCATGCCGCCAAAATAACTTCTTCAAGTCTTGATACATCTTTGTAGCACCGAGATGAATACTTAACCTGCTTCGATGTCCTTCTTCAAGGATACTTATCTTAAGTTTTGGAATATCTAGAACACACACTCTAATTCTGAACTACATCACACCATTATCATTAACTTTGAACTCGCCTCTATTACTTTGGTTAATCAAGGTCTAGTGGTCAACCAATTTTAAATCATACTTCTGACCTTCTCGGATTTCTTCTAAAATACCACTAGTCAGTTTCAACATCCCCAATTTCATATTATAGGGAGTCTCTTCACATGTTAAGCTCATATCTCTGAATTGTTTGATCATTTCTAACTCTCGAACCATAAGCATCAATATATGTAACGACTTCTGTTGTACCCCAAAATTTGCCCTCCCATTTTTCATAGAAGACACAACCCTAGGGTTTCTCGGATATTCAAGTTGGTTCAGAAATTGACCAGACATATTCTCTTCTGTGGCAGTAAACCAGCAATTAGGGTTTTTCTTGCAATTCTCAGAAGAAAATGAGTTCTCAGAAATTTAATTGGTTTTCACAGGTCTTCATGTTTTCTCAAGTTTACTGAAAAGGTTAATGTTTGTTCCTAGAGCATGTTTTGTTTAGGACAAGAGATGAAGGTTAAGACTGTCATTTGGAACGACCATGATTTTAATCCAGGTTAACCAGATGATTTGCGTCTTTTAAAACATTTGCTTGGTTAAGAAATGGAATATACAGTGCGTGTTTGTTTGGAATGCAGTTGCAAGATTACAGAATTATTGGAATTTAAGTTATCAGATTGGAGCATTTTGTTTCAATTGTCTTGATTGGGAATTTCAAAAATCAATTAGGATTAGGGAGAGAAAATTACAAGTTGTTGGTAAATGATTTCAAGTAACACCAGAACATTTCATATGATTTTCTCCAATTTCATATATTGTTACAAAACAATTTATTCTTTTAAATACTTTAAGTATTACAACTTATCGTATTTGAAAATGAATTGATATAATTATCGATTACAATACAAGAATGATTTTTTTCTAAATTACAGAAAATCCAAATGTTTGATTGGCCTAGGAAAAGTAATCTATGCCTAAGCTTGTCTGAAGATTGAAGTCGTATCCAATTCTTTTGTTTATCTCCGAAGACTTCCATGCTTGCCATAAAGTTCTTGCCTTTCATGCTTTGTCATCTCCATTTTGCTCACATGAAAATAAAATAAAGAAAATGTGATTAGTACAAAATCATTTGGGCATGAACAAAGATTTTAAATGTTATTCATCATTAAAGTTTGCAAAGTGGAATCAGAAGGATATTTTAATTCATCACAATTTATTTCCTCTATTTGCAAATCACAAGAAGATTATTCTTCTTGGTTCATAAAAAGAAAGAGGAAAAGAAATGCTACAAAGCTGTCCAAACAAGCAAATGTTACAAAAATGTCCAAGAAATGCTACAAAGCTGTTCAAACAAGAAGAGATGCTACAAAACTGTCCAAACAAAATGCAGCAAAACTGAATAAAACAAATGCTGCAAAATTGCCCAAACAAATATTGCAAACAGAACCAAACAAACAACAATATGGTAAACAACAAACAGCAGCCCCAAAAGCCAAACAAACAGCTTTGTCCAAACAAAATTCAAACATCATCAATAAAAACGAGGCAGCAACATAGCAAGTAAGCAAACAGCATCAACAAAAGCTAAAGCAGTGCAGAAACATGGCAAATAAAGCAAATAGCTAAGTCAAATAACAAAGCTTCCTCATAAAGTCATCATTTTCCATTTTCCTTTACAAACTTTTCAGAATTGGAAAAAAGGGGCAAAAAGCAATTTGCTTTCCTATTGTCATTGAGAGAGAAGAGAGGAAAGAAGTCACCTAGGTTGTTGGGATGCACAACTTTGCTGCCCTGCCTGTCACAAGTTGCACGGAATGTGCTAAAAAACAAAACTGCAACAAAAAGGCCATATGAACAATATACTGAAAATATTCAATTGGGGGAGTTTCCCACCATTTTGAATATGAATTCAACAGAAGCAGGGCCAATATAACAGTGAACACAACTCTCAAGCAAAATACATAGAAACATTATCAAACTCAAAAACTTGACATAAGTCCCAAACTGATAAACTGTCAACCATCATCAACTGTCAAAACAAAAAAAAAAACCTCCAAGATCACAAAACCACAAACTGAAACACATAAGTCTCAAACATCCCAAACCTGATCCAAAATCGAAACACAGTACCAAAAGCCACAAACTCTAAAAAAACCAGCAACCTTCATAAAATACAAAACAAACTCCCAAAACCTGAATCAGTAACATATCCAAAACCTGTAACCAAAACCTGTCACACAAGCCTCAAACCAAAAATCCCAACACTGTAACCAAACCCAAAAAACCAGTAAACCATCAACACATCCAAAACCAAAGCTCCAAAGGCCTAAAACCAAAACAAAAAAACCAATAAGGATCTCAAGATGCCAACCAGCAAAAACCTGTAAAACTCCCATAGGTTTCAAATTTGAACCATCATTAAACAACCAAACCCAAAAAACCAGTAAAACATCAACCAACCTGAACCAAAGAAAATTCAAGCACAATAGTCAAACTAAGAAACCAAACAATCACCATCAAACTCAAAAAAACTTGTAACAAGTTTCAAAGGCCAAAACAGTAGCAAAACCAAAATTCCAAAGACCAGTTAGCCATCCAACAAAACAATCACAAAAATCTCAAAATCCATCAAACAGTAATCCTCATCATTCAACAAAGGAAACAGAAGAAAGTTACCAAAAAAATCACGCCTTCATCATCATCTCTTCCCCTCGCGCAAATTCTGCCACCACGGAACACGGTCACCATCTCGCCTCTCCCTTTCTAAATCACAGAAAGAACTCCAACAGGTATGGATTCTTCATCTTTCTTATAATCACCTTTCTCTGCATCTAAAATCATGAGTTTAGTTAGCAGAAAACATGAACAAGATTTAAAAAAAAAACCATTGAAATCATTAAGTTTCGAAAGGTAACAGAACCTTACCCTTTTTTTCAAAGAACGTCGTTAGCATTTGATTAGGGAGGCGAGGACAACCGTTCCGGCAACTGAGAGTTGGGGGGGGGGGGAAGATCAGATAAACCAATCTCAGACCTCTTAGGCTTAAATCCGATTCAACACTTAGGGTTTCAAAAACACAAATCGCGGTGAGATAAGAGGAGGGTGATTAGGCCATGAGGCTAGACAAAGACGGGTAGTGTTTTTATTCAGAGGTTTCAACAAAAAATGGAAGGGATGAGCGAAAGAGATGAGGCAGCGCCGCTGTGAATCACAAGGGTTCCAAGAACCCTAATTTTGTTTTGAACCCTTAATCAGCAACTAAGCTGATTTAGAGCTTGGGCTTGTTATTTACAATTTTCCCTAAGCCCATTCGCCTTACTGGATACACCCCCCTCTTGGCTTGTTTTTCTGTTACAACACATAGGCTTTTTAACTCTTTGGGCCTAATTCTCTAAAATAACTTAAGCCCATATTTTTTTAATTGGTTTTCTTTTACATCTTTTTTTTATATATACAAATAATATTAAAACTTGAATTATTTTTATTAGTTTGATTTAGGTTTTTGTAAATAATTTTCATCATTTTCTTTTTTTCATAAATTTTTGTTTTAGATTTAATTGATATAATAAAACACAAAAAATAATAATAGGACTTAGTGTTGTCATTTCTTTAATTTATTTTGTCACTTACATAATTAATAAAACGCAAAAAATAAAGATTTTAATTTAATCAATTATTTTTATTTTTTAGATTAGGTTTTACCTTTCTTTTTTTAAAGTAAATATTTAGCATTTCATATTTTGTTAATTTTATTATTATGAATTATCATAGCTTCATATAAATCACACAAATTTCGATTTGGTTGTATTGTTTGATATTCAGACATTTCTATCTCATTTGATTCATCCCCATTTGTAAAAATTGTACCCCCATTCCCGAACATTTTGTAATAGTTTAGAATTTCAATTCCCGCAATTTACTACTTTTTTTATACTGTATAGTAACTAGGCGTGTATGGCAAGATTCAAAAATCAATCGCTAGAATACCTAATTAAAGAATAAAATAACTTGAAACCGACACACTTTCTCACACGCGCACCTCTAGGGTAACCTCGCTCGTTGCCTCGGAAATACAATCATGTCCCTCGAATATGGGATGCTCTAGCAATGACCCTTCGATAAAAAAGATCGTAGTCCCTCGATGACCCTCGATGTTGCCTTCGACAAAACGATATCGTCCCTTACAAAAATTGCTAAAGCGTCTCACGAGTTGCCTTCAATGATTGTAAAATTGACCCGCGCCTGTCCCTTCACATCCAACGATGGGGCTTCCTACCAAATCAATGGTAAGATAGAACCATTAAAAGGAAGAAGAAAAGAACAATTTAAGACCTTTCGAGTAGATAGATTCGCTCTTAGTTACTCGCTTGCTCACGATAAAAACTTTTACACCTACACTCTTATTTCAAAACATTTTCAAAAGACAAAATGTTTTGTATACGTTCTTATAGAGACGAGAACCATTGCAAAACATCTTTTCAAAACACTTTTCGAAATACGATTCACAAACACATATTTGAACCACTTTTTGAAACAAAACTTTGTATACGTTCTTATAGAGACGAGAACCATTACAAAGAGATTTTTCAAAATACTTTCAAAGCCCACACCACAAGCACACTATCAAATGAAAGCAAGTGATCTAAACGAGTAATTAAGAGCCCATGGAAAACCATGGATGAAAAGGGTGCTAATACCTTCCCTTTTCATAATCTACCCCCCGAACCCAAGAAAATCTTGAAAGGTCTTTCCTGTGCTTTTTTACCTTTCCTTTTGGATAAAAGAAAAGTCGGTGGCGACTCTTGCTAACCGCACAAGTGCGATTGAAACGCAAAACATCTAGTCAGTTCTCCCACCGTATCATAGAACTGGCGACTCTGTTGGGGAATAAAATAAAAAGTGGGGTTACCTTAGGGTTAGATCACTTTTACTCGCTTTCACTATTTAATTTGTGTGCTTTATATTCAGTTCTTTGTATTGGGCTTGCTTTGATCCTAACCCGAATATGGGAAATACCTTTTAGGTATGTAGCAATAAACTGTGAGGGAACTGTACAGTGTAGACCGATACGGTTGAAGCAGTAGCTACGTTAGTGTGACGCATTTGTGGGTACCGGTATCCCTCGTGGTGAATCAAGGAGAATACGGGGCCGCTGAGTGGAGTCGTGAAGCACTAATTGACCTTAGAATCCTAATTGAACAAACTTGGGCATTAAGACGTAGTGAGGTAGCCAGTTTCGGTGTAAAGCTGAAAATTGGTTGACATTCGATACTATACTCATTGAGGCTAGAATTTTGGGATATCTCGGCCACAAGAAAAGATTGTTGTGTTGAGACAATGCCTAAAAGAAAGGTCGGTGATATTGAGATCCTTTAGAACCCGATCATTATTTCTAGGACAGGTTGAGCCAACTAAAACTTCAAGAGGGTACTTACCTACAAACTCATGCAAGCCTGAAACATATGGATCTGTTTGTTGTGTGTGTATATGTTTGCTTGTACATAAACATTATAAACATCATCAACATCATATGCATGCTCACTAACCATTTCAAGGATTTAGAAATTTATCTTTGTTTTTGTTTTGTAGGATATGAATTCTCTCCGAAGAAACACCATCTGAATCAGATTTGTAAAAGCACATCCTCAACTTCAAGAACTAGCCTCAAGAGTGCCCGGGGATTCTCCTTTTACCAAGAAGTATGGTCGACTTCTCATTTTGGATACATCCAGCTTCCAAGAAGAGATGATGTGTGTACTATTCCAATTCTTTGATCCCATACATCATTGTTTCACTTTTCCAGACTATCAGTTGGTACCTACATTGGAAGAGTTCTCTCTACTCTTAGGGGTGCCCGTGCTTAACCAGATACCGTTCACCGGTCTAGAAGGGATTCTGAAACCTGAATTCAGCGTCGAAGCTTTACATGTGAAGAGGGCCAACGTCACAGCCAATTGGGAGACAAGAAGTGGGGTTAAAGGATTTTTAGCTAAGTTTCTATTGGAAAAAGCTCGTTCATTCTGGGATGACATGGATTTCCAAGATTTCAAAGACGTGCTAGCTCTCCTCATTTATGGTTTGGTTCTGTTTCCTAATTTGGACCAATTCATAGACGTTAATGCCATCAAAGTCTTTCTCTCTCGCAATCCTATACCCACCTTGCTAGGAGACATCTTGCATTGCCTTCATACCCGTACCATGAGGAAAAGAAGTACCCTTTTGTGTTGTATACCCCTACTCACTAAGTGGTTCACTTCACACCTGCCTCAGCCAGCATTGAAGAATGAGCAAATATTAACTTGGTCTCAAAGGATGATGTCTCTCACTCACTCTGATATTCGTTGGTGCTCAAGATCTTTGGAAGATATCTCTATCATTGACCGCTATGGTGAGTTCCATAATGTACCTCTGCTAGGTATTAGGGGAGGTATCACCTACAACCCGTGTTTAGCTCTTCGGCAATTTGGGTATGCCCGAAGAGACGGCCCGCATGAGATGCTCGTCCGAGGTCTGGTTTTCGACTACGACAAAGAAGACCAAGGTTACCGCCAGAGGTTTACCCGTGCTTGGGGAATGGTGAACAAAGTGGACAGTAGGACTTTGGGACATAAAAACTCTATCCATCTCGAGCCTTACCTTAAGTGGGTACGGGCTCGTTCCCAGAGTCTCTTAATGACTTACCCTTCCATCCTTCCTGTCATCATTGAGCCCATTATTGAAGGAGACGTCCCATACACCGTTCTCCATCCTGACGTGCCTACCTCTCTCGAAGACCTGCAGAAAGCCTGGATTCAGTTGAAGGAAGAGCAAGACACCTTTGAAACCCAGTACTACGCCAGCGAAAAGAAGGTTCTGGAGCTCACCAAACTGCTTCATGCAGAGAAGAATCTGAATACCTACATTGCTCCAAAAAGGATGCGTTCAGTCTTTTTGTATTAGGAGTTTTTGCTGTATTTTGTTTCTTTCTTTGTAAGCCCGAGGAGGCATGATGTATTCGAACTTGGTTTTATTTAATATGACGTGTGTTCTTTTTGGTTTGAACAAATTTAAATCTTCTAAATTTCCTTGAAATCATTTTCATGTTGCATCTTCATTCATCATGACATCATACAGGTTTCTCATAACAGGTCGCCTTATCCTTCTACTGTTTATTTCAGTGAGATGGATGTTGAACAGACTGTAAAAGATCTTCAGGCGCAGAATGCCCAGTTTCAACAAATGCTCATGGCTCTTACAAAAGGGCAAGAGGAGTTGAAGACTTTTCTAGCCAAAGAGAAAAAGAAGAAGACGAAGAAACCAATCCGGGTTGTGATTATGGGAAGAAGGTTTAAAGGAAATACCAGGCGAACCTTGGATTTTGCAACATCGTCGGGTGAAGGAGATAACCGAGGGGCCGAGACCCAGGAAGTGAACGAAGACCCAACATCCGAAGGAGAGGAAGAGCCTGATTACTCTGAGGAGCAATATCCTCCTGCTGATGATAAATACAAACAACTAGAGGATCGTTTGAACGCCATAGAGATTCAGAGAGTGTCCGGTTTGGACTTTGAAGAACTAGGACTCATCTCCGGGGTTGTCATCCCACAAAAATTCAAGGTCCCAACCTTCTCCAAGTATGATGGTATCTCTTGCCCAAAACTACATCTGAGGTCATATGTTAGAAAGATTCAGCCCCACACGACTGACAAAAATCTGTGGGTGCATTTCTTCTAGGAAAGCTTATCGGGGACTCAGTTGGATTGGTTCTACCAATTAGAAGGTCCAATGTCCGTAATTGGGAAGAGTTAGCTGCCGCTTTCTCAAACAGTATCAGTATAATGCTGATTTGGCTCAGACTAGGACACAGTTATAGAGTATGTCTATGGGAACAAATGAGGGTTTCAAAACCTATGCTCAAAAATGGAGGGATCTCGCAGGCAGAGTCCATCCCCCTTTATCCGACAGAGAATTAGTGGATATGTTCCTTGGCACCTTGTCAGGTCCATTTTTAAATCACCTGATTGGTAGTTCTTCATCTGGGTTTACCGAATTAATCATGACTGGCAAAAGGGTGGAAGCCGGTATAAGAAGCGGGAAAATTCAGAAAGACGCATCTGCCTCTGCTGCTGTTAAAAAGCCCTTCACAGGAAAGAAGGAAGCATTTGCTGTCTATACACAGAGAAATCAGGGAAGAACTGAGCGTCGACCAACAGTGGGGGCCGTTATGATTCAAAAGCCTGCATCAGGCCAACCAAGAAACAATCAGCCAAGACATAATCAGCAAAGGATGGAAAGGCCAGTGCGGCAATTCACCAAGATTAACATGACTCCCGCTCAAGTCCTACCGGATCTTCTGAAGTTGAATTTGGCCTTGCTAAAAGAGGCCCCTAAAAATCATAATACTGCATCTCCATACTACCATCCCAATTCCAGGTGCGCATACCATTCTAAAAGTCCAGGGCACGACACCGACAACTGTTGGGCTCTGAAGAACAAGATTCAAGATCTGATAGATGCGAAGGAAGTTGAATTTGAAGCACCTGAGAAACCGAATGTTATCTCCGCTCCGATGCCTAGGCATGGACACAATGCCAGTGCTGTTGAGGAAGACTTATTTGTTGACACCGTGGATGATTTGTTGACTCCGCTCTCGACCATCAAGTTGAATTTGTTAAAGGCTGAGGTGTTCCCAGGTTGTGACAAATATTTCCATATTTGCCTATCCGCATCATTTGAATGCCCTCTGTTGAAGAAAGGTATCCAACAACTGATTGATAATCAAGAAATCTTGTTTGAGAAAGCTCCTGTTTCACCCATTCCAGTTACAGAAGTTTCAATAATAACCATATACGGCAATCCTTCCAGGGTTCCTAAAAACCCCGTTAGAATTACATCTGCTCCAGTGACTGCTCCGCTTAAGATAACAATGCTCGGGCCAACCCCATACAAATCAGATAAAACGGTACCATGGAACTATGGTGGAGAAATCTACTACCATGGTGTCAAACAAATTGAACAGATTGCCAAAGAGGAGAGCTCCGAAGAGGACAATTACGACATCAGTAACATTGCCGGAACAAGCAAGGTTACCTGTAGTGGAAGAATCTTTTCTCCAGAGATTGCTCCTTCAACAACAGTCTTTGGACCCGTGGCCATTCTGAAGATTACCTCTACACCAGCAATTGTACCTGCAAGATTACCCACCGACAAAGACAATATAATTCCTATCTCTACTTCCACTGTTGAGAATAAAGGAAAGAACGTTCAAGAGGAGCCTGTCCTGACGAAGGCTCAATCACTAGTTATTTCTGAAACATACAAGAAGGAGATGGAAGAAATCCTGAGGATCATTAAGAAGAGTGATTATGATGTGGTAGAACAACTGGGGCAGACCCCCTCCAAAATCTCTATGTTAGCATTGCTACTGTGCTCTGAGGAGCATGCTAAAGCTTTGGTAAAATTTCTGAAGACGGCTCATATACCGCAAGAGACGTCCGTGGATCAATTCCAAGAGTGTGTGGCCAGTCTGACAGCTGACAATGGCCTGGATTTCTCCGATGCTGACTTAACCTCCAAAGGGAGAAAACACAACGATGCACTACATGTCTCGGTGGAGTGTAGGGGGACTACCCTAGCCCATTTCTTGGTTGATACTGGATTGTCTTTAAATGTCTTGCCGAAGAAAGCCCTGGATAGGTTGGATTGTGAGAGGCTGACTTTAAAACCCAGCAACATAATTGTGATAGCATTCGACGGCTCTAAAAGGATGGTCCATGGGGAGGTGGACATCCCGATCAAGGTGGGAACTCAGACCTTTAATTCAACATTCTACGTGATGGACATTCGTCCTTCCTACTCTTGTCTGTTGGGACGCCCCTGGATCCACAACGCTGAAGCTGTCACCTCCACTTTGCATCAGATGCTCAAGTACCCCGTCCAAGGGAAGATCATAACTGTCCATGGGGAGGAGGAGTATATGATTAGTCATCTGAATTCCTTCCGTTATATGGAGTTAGATGGCGAGTTCATTGAGACCCCTTTCCAACATTTTGAAGAAGTCTTTCCAGAAATAGCGACAACCAAGGAGGTATCCTCAACTCCTGTGATCACAAGACCTCCACCTCGGATCTCCTCTCTCAAGGATGCAAAGGCAGTTGTGGAAGAAGGCAGATCCACCATCTGGGGACAGCTACCAGAAATTCCCTACAAATCAGACAAGTTCGGCTTGGGGTTCACCTCAACAGCTCAAAAGACCGTGCGTCGTGCCCGTGTCGGAGGGCCACCTGTGAAGATCAGTCACCAAGGGGTTAATGCACTAGAGGACAGTGAAGAAGAGGGAAGCTTGGAAGACTGGATATTTCCTACTATCGGTGGAGGACTGTGCAACTAGGAAGCCAAAGACTTTGTTCCAATTACTTTCATATCGTAGTAATTTACCTTTTACATATTTGTTGGACTGCAATAATTCACAAACAATTCATACTTTTTCAACCTTGTGTCTTACCTGAGGCACAATGGTCCATCTGTAAGGGTTCTTATTTCATTTTCATATGTCATTTCAATGAATCATGGACGCTTTTTCATATATAAACCTTTTGTGCTCATTGTCTTTCTTTTACATTCTATTGTTTTAAGATGGTTATACTCTTACACACACTCACACTTACAAATGTAGGTACCCTTCCATTCCAGATCCCATGGGTAACGATACTGCTATAGCCTTCAGTGACTCTGAAGATCTGATCTACCAAGCCGAATACGAAGGGGAGGAAGATTGTGAGGTACCAGAGGAATTGGCCAGACTATTACAACAAGAGGAAAGAGCAATTCAGCCTCATGAGGAACAGTTGGATACAATCAACTTGGGTACTGAGAAAGACAGAAAGGAAATCAGAGTGGGTGCTAATCTAGATCCGAGTGTCAAGAAGCGCCTAATCCATCTATTGCATGATTATGTTGAGATCTTTTCCTGTTCATACGAAGACATGCCAGGACTCGATATAGACATTGTGGTACACTGTCTACCCACAAGAGAAGACTGTCCACCAGTGAAGCAAAAAGTCCGCCGCATGAGACCTGACATGTCAGAGAAGATCAAAGCAGAAGTTATGAAGTAGTTCAATGCTGGATTTCTGGTTGTTACTTCCTATCCACAATGGGTTGCTAACATAGTTCCCGTGCCTAAAAAGGATGGCAAAGTGAGAATGTGCATGGATTATAGAGACTTAAACAGGGCCAGCCCTAAAGATGATTTTCCACTTCCATACATCGACATCCTGGTTGACAATACAGCCCAGCACAAAGTATTTTCTTTCATGTATGGATTCTCAGGCTATAACCAGATCAAAATGGCACCTGAGGACATGGAGAAAACTACTTTTGTCACACAATAGGGTACGTTCTGCTACAAAGTGATTCCATTCGGACTGAAGAATGTCGGGGCAGCCTATCAACGCGCCATGGTAGATTTGTTTCATGATATGATACATCATGAGATAGAGGTCTACGTAGATGACATGATATCCCGATCACAAACTGAAGAAGAACACCTTGATCACTTGCAAAATCTGTTTGTCAGGTTGAAGGAATACAAGCTCAGGTTGAATCCAAATAAGTGTACATTTGGAGTCCGGTCCGGTAAACTCTTAGGTTTCATTGTCAGCAACAAAGGCATCAAGGTTGATCCTGCCAAAGTCAAAGCTATACAAGAAATGCCTGCTCCTCGCACTGAGAAGGAAGTCAGAGGTTTCCTGGGACGCCTAAACTACATTGCTAGGTTCATTTCTCACCTAACATCTACTTGTGAACCAATCTTCAAGCTGTTGAAGAAAGATCAGGTAGTTAGATGGAATGATGACTGTCAAATTGCTTTCGATAAAATCAAGGAGTATTTATAAGAGCCTCCCGTCTTGATGCCACCAGTCGAAGGAAGACTGCTAATCATGTATCTGACCGTCCTAGAGAATTCAATGGGGTGCGTACTGGGACAGCATGACGAGTCTGGCCGAAAAGAGCATGCCATTTATTACCTTTGCAAAAAGTTTACCAACTGTGAAACAAGATATTCACTGCTCGAGAAAACTTGCTGCGCTTTGGTATGGGTTGCTCGCCGGTTAAGGCAGTACATGTTAACTCATATCACCTTGCTGATATCTAAGACGGATCCGATCAAGTACATCTTCGAAAAGCCTGCTTTATATGGAAGGATAGCTAGATGGCAGATGATCCTAACGGAATATGACATACAGTACACTGCCCAAAAAGCTATAAAGGGAAGTGTGCTAGCTGATCATCTGGCTCATCAAGCTGTAGAAGATTATCAATCCATGAAGTTTGACTTCCCCGACGAAGACATCTTGACATTGGATAATGTTGAAGAATCCAGACCATATGACGAACCTGAACAAGGATCCCGATGGACCCTATACTTTGATGGTGCCTCCAATTCACTTGGAAACGGTATCGGTGCTGTGCTTATATCTCCAGAAGGATGCCATACTCCTTTCACTGCCAGACTTTGCTTCAACTGCACGAACAACATGGAAGAGTATGAAGTGTGCATCTTTGGACTCAAGGCTGCCATAGACTTGGGAATCAAATCTTTAGCTGTGTTTGGGGATTCAACTTTGGTCATCAGTCAGATCAAAGGAGAATGGGATACTAAGCATCCAAACCTCATCCCTTACAAAGAACATGTCTTGACATTGTTACCACATTTCGAGCAGATTACCTTCGAGCACTTCCTGCGAGAAGAAAATCAGCTAGCAGATGCTCTAGCTACAATGTCATTCATGTTTAAACTTAATTGGGATAATGAGGCTCCCCAGATCACCATTGAACGGATGGACGAACCAGCGCATTGTCATGAGATTAATACCAAAGAAGTGATAACGAGAAAATATATCGTATAATTAACATACTTTTTACCGATTTTATATTCCATTAAGTCGTCTAACCCTCGATTATTCCGAGATTATTTGTCTTTTTGCAGGTATGACACTTGTCGACTCAAACCGATGAAAAAGGACAACATGAAGAAAGCTAGACGAAAAACAAAGAGAAAAAGAATAAAAAAATACAAAGTGTGGACTTCTGGATAGATGACGGTCGTCACGCCCCTGTGATGGGCGTAACACCCCACAACATAACCAAACGCTCGTCACACACACCTGACGAGCGTAAGGCACCACTTCAGCGTGTGACGACCGTCACCCACCTGTGACGACCGTCACGCGCGTGAAGGAGGGCGTTACGCATGGCTTGAAGACGTGGGCGTGAAGGGCAGAATAGTTCTCCCTGTTTCTACTGAATCTCCTATTTTATTGCCACAACTATTACTGCTCCTAGAATTTCTCCACGAAGACTTCATCAAGAATTCAAAATGAAACTGCTGATTTTTCCTGCTATATATATGAGTACCAAGGCACAGTCCAAGGGTCGAAGAATTTTACTCAGAGCAAATATTTATTTTATTTTTACAGTTATTTCCAATTTGTTTGTTTTGCAATTCTGCTTTGAATTCCTTGTAATTTTCATTCAAGCCTTAGTTTCTATTTTTAAGTGTTAATTCTTCTTACAAGAATTAACACGAATTTCTACTGCAAGTCAAGCTCGAAGATTTGGATTACTGTATTACCTCAAGATTACTATAGCATCTGTAATTCCAGGTTTTTTATATTGCAATTATTATTTATTTAGTTTCTATAATATGCCATTTATTGCCATGAATTATATTGCTGTTAAGTTAATTATGTCTGGCTAAATTATTAATACCGGTATGTGACCGTAAGAACTGAAAGAATTCAATGATACCTTGGCCAAAAATATTCATAAAACAATTTCTGGTTTCCAATTTCCAATATTAATTTAACTATCCTTGTCACGAGAGTGAGAGGTTAATTAACATGATTTTGCCACGAGAGTGGGAAATTAATTAAGGCAAGAACCTGCATGCGAGAGCTGGGGTTCAACCCAGATAGTGGTAACGAAGCATTGATTTTTAAATACACGAGAGTGTTTTAATAAATTAATTAAATTCAAATTGTTTTCAAAAAGTGTTATTAAATTTAAAGTACACCCACTAGGTTTAGTAGCATGACTTATTTCATAAACACGAGAGTGTATATCTCAGGTTTTTAAACAATTAGCTTTTACCGAAATACTTTATAGGCCAAGCGATTCATCGAATTCTCTAAGTCCGATTATCACGTACCGGTATAATTAGTACTATTACTTTTAAAACTAAACTGTCTCCCCCAAATATCGAATATTCATCGCTTAGTTAGACAAAACTGTAGCATTAGATCGTATGCGATTGATACACAGTCTCTGTGGGTTCGATAATCTTTTAAAACTAGAACGACTGAATTGTATACTTGCAGTTAGTATCCCGACAGACTTATAAAGTCCCGATCAAGTTTTTGGCGCCATTGCCGGGGACTGGTAGTCAATTAATTACGATTCTTCTGTTGCGCGTTTAGACTAAGCAACAGACACCCTTTGTCGATTTGTATGCCAAGGACTCGCTCACAAGGCGAACCACTTGACAAACCGACGGACGAACCTGAACGCATTCTTTCCGTAAGATGTGCAGTCAGGGATTACTGTTTAAATCACGCTATTCCCTTACCTAAACCAGAAATCAAGATTGATTCTGAAACTGATTCTAATTCTTCCTCTGAAACTGAAACCAATCCAGAATTAGACATGGCCGAAGAACAAAGGACCTGCCCACTGAAGGAGTACGCAGCTCCATCTCAACAAGAACCCCATAACAGCATTGCTGCTCCAGCAATAAATCGAAACGATTTCGAGTTAAAGCCGTCATTGATATCAGCTATCCAACAACGCCAATTCTCTGGAGATCCTTCTGAGGATCCGAATGAACACCTTACAAAATTCGTTCAATTTGCCGACACAGTTATAGCAAATGGTGTTAGTAAAGATGCTATTAGATTACGTCTTTTCCCTTTCTCACTAAGAGATAGAGCTTGGGCTTGGTTGCAATCCTTGCCATCAAATTCCGTCACTACGTGGGAAGGACTGAAGATCGTATTCTTAGCACGATACTTTCCCCCAAGCAAGACCGCTGCACTAAGAGCCCAAATCAACGGATTTAGGCAGAAGGATACTGAATCACTATTCGATGCATGGGAGCGCTACAAAGATATGATGCGAATGTGCCCACATCACGGACTAGAAAAATGGATGATAATCCACATGTTTTATAATGGACTCTTGTACAACACAAGACTATCTATAGATGCCTCCGCATGTGGTACACTGATGGACAAGCCTTATGACGAAGCTAACCAACTCATTGAAAACATGGCTCAAAACCACTATCAGTGGGGAGGAGAAAGAACATCAGTGGAGAAGACTCAAGCCAAAGGCGGGATGTACGAGGTTAGTAACCTAGATAAAGTTAATGCTAAGGTAGATGCTCTTACCCAAAAGATAGAAAGCTTGACCTTACCCCCTGCAGCTACCGTAGCTGCAGTTACCCCAAGCTGCGAAGTTTGTGGAGTACCTGGTCATGTTGGAACCGATTGTCAAATCTTAGCAGTTATAATGGCTGATCAGGTAAATTACACTCAAGGAAATCCTTATGCCAATACCTACAATCCTGGTTGGAAGAACCATCCTAACTTCTCGTACAAGAGCAATAACGCTTTATATGCACCTGGCCAAGCACCAGCTGTACCTCCAGGCTATCAAAAACCCGCTGGTAATGTTCCTAACATTCCTAAGAAATCTAACCTTGAAATCCTAATGGAAAATTTTATCGCTAATCAAGCCCAATAAAACAAAGAATTCCTCAATCAAAACGTTCACACCGGTGAACAATTGAAGCTATTAGCAAACAAGGTAGATGCCCTAGCTACTCACAACAAAATCTTAGAAACCTAAATCTCCCAAGTAGCACAACACCAAGCTAGTTCTTCCGCACCTGCTGGTACATTTCCTGGACAGCCACAGCCCAATCCCAAAGGACATGCAAATGCTATTACATTAAGAAGTGGAACAACCCTTGATGGACCGGTAGATCCTAGACTCCAAAACCCGACCATGTATAAAAAACCTGAGAAAGAAATAGAGAAGTCGAAAGATCAATTTGAAAATGTAGAGGAAGACGCGAATGAGAATAGAGAGGCCTCAGAAAAGCCCTATGTGCCTCCACCACCATACAAACCACCAATTCCATACCCTCAAAGACTTGCAAAACCCAAGAACGAGGGACAATTCAAGAAATTTGTAGAACTTCTGAAACAACTAAACGTCACTATTCCGTTTACAGAAGCTATAACCCAAATGCCGTCATATGCTAAATTCCTAAAAGAAATATTGGCTAATAAGAAAAAAATCATTGAGAACGAAACTGTTATGCTAACTGCCGAATGTAGCGCCATAATTCAAAATAACATGCCTCTGAAGCTAAAAGATCCTGGTAGTTTCTCCATACCATGTGTAATTGGAAAATCTGTCATAGACAAAGCTCTATGCGATTTAGGAGCCAGTGTCAGTCTAATGCCCTTATCTATTTGCGAAAAGCTCATATTAGGCGACATGAGACCTACCAAGATGTCCTTACAACTAGCCGATAGATCAGTCAAATTTCCTGTTGGTATGCTAGAGAACATTCTTGTCCGAATAGGACAATTTTACATACCGACTGACTTCATAATAATGGACATCAAGGAAGATTCAAACATTCCCATCATACTAGGAAGACCATTTTTAGCTACTGCAGGAGCCATCATTAACGTCAAGAAAGGAAAACTTACCTTTGAGGTAGGAGAAGAAAAAGTAGAATTCATTCTTTCCCAATTCTTTAAAGCCCCTGCTATAGATGACTCATGTTGTCTCCTAGATATCATTGATGAATGTGTCAAAGAACTTGAATGCCAAGAGGACACCTACTATGAGATGTTGAAAATTCAGACACCGAATATCCTCAAGAACGAAGACTGGAAACAAGAACACTTAGATGCCAACCTAAGCGAATGTTTAGCCTTAACACCCGATCATGACTCAACTAATAAGAAACCCGGTATAGAACTTAAAACACTACCTGAAGATCTTAGGTATGAATTCTTAGATAAAGAACTCGAACGACCAGTTATAGTCAATGCCGAATTAGGAGAGATCGAAACCGAAAAACTTCTTAGTGTGTTAAGGAAATATCCAACCGCGTTAGGCTATAATATCTCAGATCTCAAAGGAATAAGCCCTTCTCTCTGTATGCACCGCATTATGCTGGATGAGGACTGCAAGACTTCTAGAGAACATCAGAGACGAATAAATCCTATCCTAAGTGAAGTCGTTAAGAAGGAAGTGCAAAAACTACTAGAGGCAGGCATCATATACCCAATATCAGATAGAAACTGGGTCAGTCCAGTTCATGTGGTGCCTAAGAAAGGAGGTGTTACAATTATAACAAATATAAAAGGCGAATCGGTAGCACAGCGTACGCAAACAGGATGGAGAATGTGTATCGATTATAGGAAACTAAACAAAGCTATGCACAAAGACCATTTCCCATTACCATTCATTGATCAAATGCTCGAGCGTTTAGCAAAACATTCCCATTTCTGCTATCTTAATGGATATTCAGGATTCTTTCAAATTCCCATTCATCCTGACGATAAAGAGAAAACTACATTCACATGTCCCTATGGTACCTGTTGTACCCCAAAATTTGCCCTCCCATATTCTTCAAAATTTGCCAAGTCAAAGCTTCAAAGTCTCCCCAAGGGTTGCACAGTTCAAGGGCCTCCTAACAGTCAAAAATTAGGGTTTTGGTTCTGACAAGGTAATTGAAGTTTCCAAGGGTCCAATCAAGTCCCACATGCCTACAAACATGGTCAAGCATCCTCATACCAAGTTTTAAGACTTACAGCACAAAATTGCACAGTCAAAAACCCTAATTGCACTACAGTCAACTATAGGGGCAGAATGGTCATTTGACAGTCAAAAGTTCAAATTTTTGGTCAACATCTCATTTTGAAGCCATAAACATCATTTTATCAATGCTTGATCATGATTCTCAAAGCTTGGCTCAAAAAGTCTCAAAATGCAAAAGTTTCCATATTTGGACAGTTGAAAAAGTCAACTGTAACTTGACCAAGGAATAACTTTCACATGGATTATCAGAAAAATTCCATCCAAAGCTCATTTTGAAGAGAAAGACATTTCCTACAACTCCTCTTCACACTTCAAGTCCAAGAAATGCTCTCACAAAAAGTTATCAATTTCAACATTATAGGTCATTTTCAAAAGTCAACAAAAAGGGACTTTAAGTCAAAGGCCATAACTTGAGATTGTTAAATCAAAATGACATGGGACCAAAGACATTGGTTATAGGACTCAAAGACCTTTCCAAAATGTCCAAGAACATGAGCAAATCTTAAAAATTGAGCAAGTTATGCCTTGTGGAAGTTGGGAAATTTTTGGATATTTTGAAAAGTCAACATTGCTTCAAATGTCCTAAAATTGCTAATGGGCCTCTTTTTCTTCCAAAATCCATCATCCAAAACATGTGCACGACCATTTGGCCCAAAGGGAAGTTTTTTATCATTTTTATTTATTTATTTGGATTTTTAATTATTAATAATTCATTTAATTAAAATAAATATGTGGAAAATACTAAGCCTAACTTTTTAAATCTTTTTGTGCATGAAATAGTCTCAAGATTTTGTGTATAATCAGATTTGGAAAGAATCTTGATAATTGGACATGATTTGTACCAAATATGCTTGAAAAAGATTGGAAAATTATGGCATAAAAATCAAAGATTGATTCCTTCAATTCATGGATTCTTTGGACAAAAAACCAACCCTAATCATTCACACGTAAGTACTGATGCAAACCCTATTCCAAAGAACCACAAAGCTGCGCCAGAAATCCATTATCAAGTTTGAGTTTTTTTGACAAATTTTCAAAAACTGAAAACTACATTCCAGTGCTTTTCAAGATCAAATAACCACTCCATTAGCTTGCCAAGGTGACCAGGAGACTATTCCAATCAAGAACATCAACTCTAACGCCTTGAATCGGTATACAGAGATCAAAAATTTTCATATAAAATGCATATTCGTGTTTTGATTTTCAAGCATTCTCATGGCATTTTATTTATGGATTCATACTAATTGATGCATTCTGAAGCTAACCACATACTTTGATTGAGTTTTTATACACTATATGCAAAAACGCCATTGTTATATTTTAGGGTTACAGGGATTTTGATTTAGGGCTTTACGTTCAAGGAAAAATTGGGACACGAGACTGGCACCATGAGAACCACAAGCTTCCAACGAATTCAATGATGGGGTCGCGCCCAATTTATATTCCAAAACGGCCTATTCGCTATTATTGGATATTGCATGTTTTGGGGGGGGTTCAAAACCCCCGCTAACCTCTTTTGTATTTCAGGAAAAAAGGCAAAACGGAGAAGATGATGAAGTGTCAAGGCATGAGTGGCTCATTTGAATTTGCGCGCTAAATTTCCCACTAGTTGTTGTTTGATATTATATTATTCTTTAGTTACATAATAATCAAAGCGCGCAAGTGGAGCAGTTGGTCAGGCATGTGTATGGTAATCTCTAGGACCTGGGTTCGAGCCCCAGGTCCCCATCCCTTTCCAATATTATTTTTCTAATTGTCATCCTATGCAGTATCTCCCCTGAAGACCACCATGTAACTCACCATCCAGCCATGCCACACGCCTCATGATCTTAATCCAAAAGCCCAGATCTGATGGACACCGTATACGTTAGTCAATAGAGCTCCATGCTAGCCAAAAAGTCAGACAAGGCCATAAACAAATGGGCCTAAATTACTAAGCAAAACCTCCAATATTGGGGACAGACCCCCCAAGGTTTGCAATTTCTTTTATATTTTTCATTTTTATTTGATTCAATTATTTCTCTTTTTAATTAATTCCTTTAATTTAATTATTTTCATAAAAATATAAAAAACAATATAAAAATCAGAAAAAGACAAAAAATAAGTATTTTTATTTAATGTTATATTTTGTAAATAAATATTATTCATTAATTTTAGCTATTAAATTAGGTTTAATTCAAGCATTTTCTTAATAAATTTAAAAAATTAGAATTAGGGTTTGTATCAATTTTTATCCTTTTTCTTTTCTTTTCACCACAATTAATTATTTAGTATTATTTTTGTAAATATTTGCAATTAATTAATTAGGTTTAATTTTAGGTTAAAGTTTAATCTTTTCTTAACAAATAAAAAAATTAGAATTAGGGTTAATATTTTAATTTCATTTAATCTTTCTCATAAAAATTCATAAATCCAAAAAATATCAAAATAATTTCTTTTTTATTTTAATTTAATTAATCTAATCATTTGATTTAATTTCATTAAAAGGGGTCCAACGCCCTCGTTTCCAATTTTAATTCATATTCGCGCATTTTATTTATTCTTTCTTTTAAATATTTATGTAATTCTCCCAAAGCCGTGTAAACTTAATTTCTCGCACTTTACTTTATTTCTTTATTTTCTGTCAAATCGGGTCCTGGATTTTAATTTGGCGATGTGGACCCGCGCCTTTGTAATAGCTTAGAACTCTTAATTTCCGTAACTTTTCAACTGTTAAATAAATGCATGCAAGAATGAATGACAAAATAAAAACAAACGCGTAGATCACCCATGACATGACACAAGATAAATACAAATGAACATGACACACAAATCACACACCACCCCTAGGGTACGCCTCACTGTTGCCTTGCCTCGAAAGGTGATCGTCGAGTAGAGGATGTCTTAGTAAGTCCTCATGATCCGGGAACCTGGCATGAGGGTAGCTTCTAAGGTGTCTTCCTATTGCTCTGGTGATCACCATGTCCCGAACCTAGAATTGACTCGAACACCTCCAATAGTGGTGCTACCTACCTCTCAATGGTGGGATGGCACTACTTTAAAGGACATTTACACAGACGAATTGCTTAGGGTAGGTAGACGACTCTAGATACTTGCTCTAAATTCAAAACAAATTCAAAAATACTTTTCACACCGACACCTTTTCAAAAGCTTTCGAAAGAAACTTTTCAAACACTCTTGAGGACCGATACAAGAGTCGAACTGAAAATTTCAAAGAAACTTTTTAAAACCCACAATTGAAAAGCAAACAAACATTTTGAAAACACAAGTGAGCAAGTATCTAAGAGCCCATGGATAACCATGGATAGAAAGGGTGCTAACACCTTCCCTTTCTATAAATCTACCTCCCGAACCGAGAGCAATCTCTATAAGGAATTTTTCTGTGCTTTTGTCCTTTCCATTTGGAGAAAATAAAAGACGGTGGCGACTCTTGCTTCCGCGACATTTCGCGAACCAGCGTTAAACAGTCAGTTCCAGATCCACCGATCACAGAACTGGCGACTCTGCTGGGGATACTTTATAAAGTGAGGTGTACCTTAGGGTTAGTTCATAACTGTGTTTTCAATTGCTTTCCTTGTGTGCTTTAAATTGTGGGACTGTCTTGGGAGTTATATAGATCCTAACCCGGATCTGGGGATACCTTCTTAGAAAGTAGCAACAAGGCTATGGGGGAACTGTGCGGGGTATACCGACATGGTTGAAACAGTCTGCTACGTTGATGTGGCACTTTGGTGTGTACCGGTAACCCTTGAGTTCAGTCAAGGAGAGTACGGGGCCTCCGCGTGGTGTCGTGAAGCATCAACAGACCTTAGGAACCTTAATTGAACTATGTTGGCCTCTTTAGGGTAGTGAGATAACTGACTTTGGTGCAGTCCGAAGTTGGTTGATACTCGATACTACACTCAATTGAGGGTTGCTTTCCTGGAATATTTCGGTCGCCAGTTCAGTGGCTAAATCGAAACGATGAACAATGAAAGCAATCCCGTGATATTGAGACCCTTAGAACCCGGTTACTTCTAATAGGACAGGTTGAACCCACCAACTTCAAGAGGGTACTACCCAGACCCCATGCTGGCCTTAAACCCTAAGGGCTTGTCTTGTGTGCCTTGTGTGCCTTACATGTTTGTCTTTGTAAATATCTGTGGTGTGTTTAATCATAGCATCATGACATCATCCAGCATCATATGCATTGACTAACCATTTCAGGGGTTCGAATCTTCATCTTTGTTCTTGTTTTGTAGGACATGGAAACTGTTCGCAGAAAGACAATTCAAATCAGTCTTGTAAGAATCCCTCCTCAGCTTAAGGAACTTATATCCAGGATCCCCGAGAGCTCTTCATTCAGTGAAAGACATGGAAGACTCATCAGCTTGGTCAACACCAACATTGAGGAAGATATGATAAAGGTCCTATTCCAGTTCTTTGACCCTTTGCATCACTGTTTCACCTTCTTGGATTATCAGCTGGTACCTACCTTGGAGGAGTTCTCCCGGCTCCTGAAGATCCCTATCCTTGATCAACTACCCTACAACGGTACGGAAAAGGAACCCAAGCTTGAAGAGATTGCTAAAGCCTTGCACCTACAGTCATCTGACCTCAAGGGACATTGGGAAGTTAGAAGTGGTATCAAAGGGTTCTTAGCCATGTTTCTGTTTGAAAAGGCCCATGAATGTTGGAACTCCCTTGACTTGCAAGCTTTTGAAGAAGTTGTGGCCCTCCTTGTCTATGGTTTGGTGTTGTTCCCTAACCCAGATCAGCTTATAGATATCAGTGCTGACCAGATCTTTATGTCCAGGAATCCTATACCTACGTTGCTGGGGGACATCCTTCACTCATGTTACACTCGAACCATGAGAAAAAGAGGTGTCCTTATGTGTTGCACTCCTCTCCTGGGAAGGTGGTTTATTTTGCACCTTCCGCAATCAGTTTTGAAGAATGAGCGGGGTTTGAGATGGTCACAACGGTTGATGACTCTTACACATGCAGATATACATTGGTGCCCTCGGACCAGAGAAGATGTCACTATTATTGATCGTTGCGGGGAGTACCCTAATGTTCCTTTACTTGGAATCAGAGGAGGTATTACTTACAACCCATGCCTGGCTTGGAGACAGTTTGGTTATGCTCGAAGGGATGGCCCTCATGACATGTTAATTCCTGACATAGTTTTTGACTTCGACAACGATGCACAGGGACTTCGCCAGAGATTCATCAGAGCTTGGAGGATGCCAAGTAGGATAGACAACAAGACACTGGGGCACAAGAACTCCATCCCATTGGAACCTTATCTCAAGTGGGTACGCGCCCGCTCCCAGAAGTTAGTAATGCCTTATCCTCATATGCTCCCAGTAATCAAAGAACCAGTCTTGGAAGGAGAGGTGTCCTACACCATTCAGCACCCTAATATGCCCACATCCTGGGAAGAGATGCAGAAGAGCTGGATCCAGCTTAAGGAAGAACGGAATTCTCTTGAGACCAGTCTACATGCTAGTGAAAAGAAGGTCTTGGAGCTCACCCGCCTATTACATGAGGAGAGGAATCTCAACACCTACATAGCTCCAAAGAGGATGCGTAGTGTCTTCTGGGATTGATTTGCTTTTGTATTATTTTGCCCATGAGGTCTTGATGTACTGAACAATTGTTTCCTTAATGATAACGGGTGTTCTTTTTTGTTTACAACAAATTTGAACTTTCGAACCCTTGAATGCATTGCATAAACACATATCATTCATCATGTGCATAGCAGGTTTTTCTTCTTTTCAGGTTGCTTACTGTTCTTCGCTGTTTATTTCAGCATCATGAATCCTGACTCATCATCAACCGAGATGTCCATCAAGGCTCTTCAGGCGCAGAATGCGCAATTTCAGGAATTAATCATGGGTTTGGCTCAGGGCCAAGAAGAGCTGAAGGCTCTGCTCCTGAAGAAGGAGAAGAAGAAGAAGAAGAGGACTATTCTTTTCAACTCGGGCCGAAGGTTTGGCAACACTTTGCAGAATGAAGAGGCTGGTTCTTCTATAGGCAAGGGTAGTCCCCAAGGGGGAAAAGGTCCTAGTCCGGTAGTCTCCGACAACGAGACTGATTTTGATGAGGAACAATATCCTCCGGCTGAAGACAGATACAAGCAGCCGGAGGACAGACTGAATGCTATGGAGATCCAACAGGTGCCTGGGCTGGATTTCGGAGATTTGGGTTTGTCTACTGGTGTGATCATTCCTCGTAAGTTCAAAGCACCATCTTTCACCAAATATGACGGGGCATCTTGTCCCAAGCTACACCTCAGATCCTACGTGCGGAAGATTCAACCGTACTCAGTGGATAAGAATTTGTGGATCCACTTCTTCCAAGAGAGTCTTTCAGGGACTCATCTCGAATGGTTCTATCAGCTGGATGGGACCAAGGTTCGTAATTGGGAGGAGTTGGCTACTGCTTTCTATAAGCAGTATCAGTATAATGTCGACCTTGCCCCTACACGTACCCAACTCCAGGGTATGTCGTTAGGTTCAAGTGAAGGTTTTAAAGAGTACGCCCAGAAGTGGAGGGATCTGGCTGGCAGGGTGCAGCCTCCATTGACTGATCGGGAGTTGGTAGACATGTTCTTGGGGACCCTATCTGGGCCATTTTTCAACCATCTTATCGGTAACTCATCTGCAGGGTTTACTGATCTTATTCTGATTGGAGAGAGAATTGAGGTTGGGTTGAAGTCTGGTAAGATTCCGAAGGGTGCATCTACAAGTTCAGAGAAGAAACCCTTCAAGAAGGAGGCTAGTGCTGTATATGGCTCCCGAAGACAAGAGAAATCTGAGCGCCGCCAATCTGTCAGTGCGGTAATGATTGCTAAGCCTACTGCCGCTCCTCGGCAAACCAATCCACTAAGGGCTGAAAGACCCCAGAGAGAATTCACCCGTTTGAGTATGACTTTGTCGCAGATCTTGCCACAGTTGCTATCCACCAACCTAGTGACTGTCAGAGAGGCCCCAAAAGTTGTGAACACTGCCTCCCCGAAATACAATCCAAATGCCCGCTGTGCTTATCACTCTGATAGCCCGGGGCATTCCACTGATGACTGTTGGGCATTAAGGAATAAGGTGCAAGACCTTATTGACGCAAAAGAGATACAGTTTGAAGTGCCTGAGAGGCCGAATGTGGTGACTGCTCCTATGCCCCAGCATGGAGTAAATGCTGTTGATGAAGATGTTTACGCTGTTTCCGTGGATGATGTAGCTACTCCTTTGAAGACTGTCAAAAGGAACCTACTGCTGGCCGGTTTATTTCCGGGTTGCAGTGAGGGCTGCTTGTTCTGCGCTGTTTCTCTATCTGGTTGTCCTTTGCTGAAGTTGGGCATCCAAAGCCTAATGGATAGCAAGGAGATTCTGTTTAAGAAATCCGCTGTTCAGTTGGTTCCGGTAGAAGAAGTTGCTGTTGTTACAATCTTCAATAATCCAATTAAGGCTCTCCCGAGGAAGCCTGTTCAAATCATGACTGTCGCACCTGTTGTTATTACTGTTCCGGGGCCTCTCCCCTACGTATCTGATAAAGCTGTCCCCTGGCACTATGGGGCAGATGTGTATGTGAATGGGATCAAACAAGAGTTCAACATTGGCGCCAATATCTGCGATATCACTGGTCCAACCAAGGTTACCCGCAGTGGCAGGCTCTTCTCGCCTGACATTGCACCACCCGCTGTTCGGAGACCCCTCACCATAACACCTACAAGTGTACCTGTTCCTGTTTCTGATCAAGTTGTTTCCCCTGTGCCGAATCATCCAATGCCCGGGGCAAAGGGATTGAAGATGAGCCTGCCCGGATGGAGGCACCAATACCTATAAATGTTGAGGCCTCCCAACAAGAGATGGAGGAAATCCTGAAAATAATAAAGAAGAGTGACTTTAATGTTGTGGAACAGTTGGGGCATACGCCCTCCAAGATCTCCATGCTCTCCTTGCTACTGTGTTCAGAGGCCCATGCTAAGGCCTTGATCTCATTTCTCAAGACGGCCCATGTGCCACAGGAGACATCTGCAGTCCAATTCACTGATTGTGTAGCAAATCTGACAGCGAACAATGGGTTGGGTTTTTCGGATGCTGACCTTACTGCAAAAGGAAGGGACCACAATGATGCCCTGCATGTCTCTATTGAATGCAGGGGCACTACTCTGGCACACGTATTGGTGGATACTGGTTCTTCCTTAAATGTGCTACCCAAGAAGGCCTTAGACCGTTTGGATTGTGAAGGTCTGGAGTTAAAACCTAGCAATATCATCGTCAGAGCCTTTGACAGTTCCAAGAGGATGGTTCATGGAGAGGTTGACATTCCTATTCGTGTGGGCTCTCAGGTGTTTGACTCTACCTTTTATGTGATGGATATCCGTCCATCATATTCTTGTGTATTGGGTCGACCTTGGATCCACAAAGCTGGGGCAGTGACCTCTACCTTGCACCAGAAGCTGAAGTACCCCGTCAGAGGGAAGATCGTCACTGTGCAAGGAGAGGAGGAGTATATGGTGAGCCATTTGAATTCCTTCAGGTACATTGAGATGGACGGGGAGTTTATTGAAACACCCTTTCAGCATTTCGAAGAGGTACTTCCAATTTCAGCAGCAGCAGAAACAACGGTCGAAGAGGATGTTCCTTTGAAGATGGCTTCCCTAAAGGATGCCCGGGCTGTGGTTCAGAAAGGTGAATGTACTAACTGGGGCAGGCTTCCCGACTTTACACAGAAAACTGACAAATTTGGACTGGGTTTTACTGCAGAGGGACAGAAAGCTATGCGGAAGGCAAAGACCAGAAGACCTCCTGTGCTCATTACAAATCCAGGAGTGAATGATGTTGGGGAGGATAATGAAGTGGATGAAGCTGAGTTCAATAGCTGGATCTACCCGACAACTGATGGCGGGTTGATCAATTGGATTGCCAAAGACCATACTCCTGTTACTTTTATTACGCAGTAATAAACTTCTTTGTTTTGTTATTTGTAATAAACAATAAATTGAACTCTATGGCCCGGTGTCTTACCCGGGGCACCGTGGCTTCATTTGTGAGGGCATATAAATTGTCATTTCATATATCATAAATGAAAAATCTTGGACGTTTTCTCGCATTTCAAATCTTATGCTCCTTTTCTGTCTTTCCTTCCTTTATACATATTTCAAAATAGTTGTATTTACACACACTCACTCATACAGGTTTCAATCCACTCTGGATCTCACTGGTAACGACTCTGCTACTGCCGGTTATGACTTCGAAAATCCGATCAACTTAGCCGAAGACGAAGGTGAAGATGATTGCGAAGTGCCTGGCGAGCTTGCAAGACTGTTACTCCAGGAAGAGAGGGCAATTCAACCACATGAAGAGCCAGTGGAAGTAATAAACTTGGGTACTGAGGCAGACAGGAAAGAGGTAAAGATTGGTGCCAACCTAGAGCTCAACGTGAAGCAACGGTTGACTAAGATGCTACATGATTATATGGAGATCTTTGCCTGGTCCTACAAAGACATGCCCGGGTTGGATACCGATATTGTGGTCCATCATTTGCCTACTAAGGAAGACTGCCCTCCAGTTAAGCAAAAGGTCCGCCGTATGCGTCCAGAGATGTCTGAGAAGATCAAAGCCGAGGTTATGAAACCGTTTGATGCTGGGTTCCTTGCAGTGACTTCTTACCCTCAGTGGGTTGCTAATGTGGTGCCGGTACCGAAGAAGGACGGTAAGGTCAGAATGTGTGTTGACTACAGGGATCTGAATAGGGCCAGCCCCAAAGATGACTTCCCTCTACCTCACATTGATGTCCTTGTTGACAATACAACTCAGCATAAGGTGTTCTCTTTCATGGATGGTTTTTCAGGTTACAATCAGATCAAGATGGCTCCTGAAGACATGGAAAAGACTACATTTGTTACTCAGTGGGGCACCTTCTGCTACAAGGTCATGCCTTTTGGACTGAAAAATGCTGGGGCAACCTACCAGCGTGCCATGGTTGCTTTATTTCATGACATGATCCATCATGAGATAGAAGTGTATGTCGACGACATGATTGCAAGGTCCCAGACTGAGGAAGAGCACCTTGATCATCTGCAGAAGTTGTTTGACCGTCTGAAGTTGTACAAGCTGAGGTTGAACCCGAACAAGTGCACATTCGGGGTAAGATCTGGGAAGTTGCTAGGCTTCGTTGTAAGTGACAAGGGTATTCAAGTGGACCCTGCCAAGGTTAAAGCTATTCAAGAGATGCCAGTTCCTAAGACGGAGAAAGAGGTCAGAGGCTTTTTAGGACGCCTGAATTATATTGCTCGGTTCATCTCACACCTAACTGCTACTTGTGAACCAATCTTCAAGTTGCTGAAGAAATATCAGGTAGTACGTTGGAATGATGAATGTCAGGCTGCTTTTGACAGAATCAAAGAGTATCTCCAAGAACCACCCATCCTTATGCCACCGGTTGAAGGGAGACCTCTGATACTATACCTGACAGTGCTTGACAACTCAATGGGGTGTGTGCTGGGGAAGCATGACGAGTCTGGCCGAAAAGAGCATGCCATTTATTACCTTAGCAAAAAGTTTACCGACTGTGAGACCCGATACTTACTGCTTGAGAAAACTTGCTGCGCTTTGGTATGGGCTGCTCGCCGGCTGAGACAGTATATGCTGACTCACACTACCTTGTTAATCTCCAAGATGGATCCTATAAAATACATATTTGAAAAGCCTGCTCTGTCTGGGAGAATAGCAAGATGGCAAATGATCTTGACGGAATACGACATTCAGTACACGACCCAGAAAGCCATCAAGGGAAGTGTATTGGCAGACCACTTGGCGCATCAGGCAGTAGACGACTATCAGTCAATGAACTTCGAGTTTCCAGACAAGAGCATCATGATTGTGACTGATTGTGAAGTACCTGGACCGGATGAAGGACCTGAGGAAGGATCCCGATGGTCTATGCACTTTGACGGAGCCTCCAATGCTTTGGGAAACGGTATCGACGCCATAATCATATCCCCTCAAGGCACTCATACTCCACTTACTGCCCGGCTATGTTTCAACTGTACCAACAACATGGTGGAGTATGAGGCGTGCATCATGGGTCTTCAAGCTGCGATCGACTTAAGGATCAAGTTTCTGAGTGTCTTCAGAGATTCCGCTCTCGTGATCAATCAGATCAAAGGAGAGTGGGATACGAAACATCCTAACCTTATTCCTTACAGAGAATGTGTGTTGACCTTGATCCTTCACTTCACGAAGATAACCTTTGAACATTTCCCAAGAGAGGAGAATCAGCTAGCGGACGCGTTAGCTACAATGTCTTATATGTTCAAGGTCAAATGGGATAATGAGGCTCCCCGGATCATCATCTGGAAACTGGACGAACCGACATACTGTTGTGATCTCGAAACTGAATTGGTAACTGAGAAGCCTTGGTACCATGAGGTGAAGAGATATTTGGAAGCTCAGGAATACCCTGAAGGTGCATCTGTCAACGACAAGAAGTTTCTGAGAAGGTTCGCAGCGAAGTTCTTCCTTAGCAACGGCATCTTGTACAAGCGAAACCATGATTCAACCTTACTGCGTTGTGTGGATAAGACTGAAGCAGAAAGGATCATGGAAGAGCTACATGAAGGGACCTTTGGTACACACTCCAGTGGACATACTATGGCAAAGAAAATCCTACGGGCAGGGTATTTCTGGTCCACCATGGAGGCTGACTGCTACCAACATTCTCGGACATGCCATAAATGCCAGATTTATGCAGACAAGGTGCATGTTCCTCCAGTTCCTCTAAATGTTCTGACTGCGCCTTGGCCGTTTGCAATGTGGGGCATAGATATGATCGGTGAGATTAAACCTACGGCATCTAACGGGCATCGCTTCATCCTGGTGGCGATTGATTATTTCACGAAGTGGGTCGAAGCAGCTTCCTATGCTACGGTAACCAAGACTGTTGTGGCACGGTTCATTCGGCATAACCTGATTTGTCGATACAGCGTCCCAGAAAGAATTATTACAGATAACGGTACCAATCTCAATAACAAGATGATCACTGAGCTCTGCGAACAGTTTAAGATACAGCACCATAACTCGTCTCCTTATCGGCCGAAGATGAATGGGGCTGTAGAAGCAGCAAATAAAAATATCAAGACAATCGTGCAGAAAATGACAGTGACCTATAAAGATTGGCACGAGATGTTACCGTTCGCTCTACATGGGTACCGTACCTCAGCCAGGACGTCAACCGGGGCAACTCCTTTCTCCTTGGTCTACGGCATGGAGGCAGTCCTACCGATCAAAGTGCAAATACCCTCTCTCCGGATAATGAAGGATGCAGATCTGAATGAAGATGATTGGATCCAGACACGACTTGATCAGTTAAACCTCATCGATGAAAATAGACTTGCTGCTATCTGCCATGGTCAGACGTATCAGAAACGGATGATCAGGGCATTTAACAAAAAGGTCAGACCACAGGAATATCAAGTTGGGGATCTGGTAATCAAGCGAATCATCCTTCCTCAGAGTGATCCAAGGGGCAAATGGACCCCTACGTACGAAGGGCCATTTGTGGTTAAACATGTGTTCTCAGGAGGAGCCATGATTTTAACCAACATGGATGGTGACGACCTTCCTCACCCCGCCAATGCAGACATAGTAAAAAGATACTACGCATGAAAAAAGACCCGCTAGGTTGACATACCTAGGCAAAAATTAGGGCTTCCCGGTGAACCAAAAGGGTTCGGGCAAAATAAAGGGATGAAATATAAAAAAAAATCTGTACACCCGGCAAGTCGAAAACCTGAAAAGGCGGCTTGGGCAAAAATGGGTATCCCGGTGGACTGAAAACCCGAAAGGGCGGTCCAGGCAAAAGTTAGGGATAAAGCGTAATATTATGTCTCATTGGATCACTTTGCATCCAGAATCCGGTATCTATATCAAGTTCAGACGGCATCGATCAGTCAGCTTCATCTTCAACCAAGGTCATCAAGTGATGAGACTCTCGGAGATATAAAGGCAATAACAGAGTTGAAACCCAGTGGGATCATTCATTTCACACAGCTGTTTTATTTTCTCTTGTACAAAATTTGTATAAACTCTTCTGTTCGGCGGCATTCTCTTACTAGGACGTCAGCCTCTTGTATATAAACGCCTATTTTCAGGCAAATTCAAAATCAATATAAATACACTTTTCAGTTAAAAGTGCCAATTGTTTTTCCTTTTTTCTGTTTTGTTTTGCGAAGAACGTCCAAGGTTCAATTTGTGATATATGCATTGACAATAATTTGCTAACTCATGAATATTTGCATACGAAACAAAGGATTAATTACAGGTAACATTAGAAACAGGGGCAATAAAGAGTTGTCTAAGCAATCTAATTGTCCTATCCTCCAAGGTACACAGGTAGGTTCAGCCGAAGAACATAACCAGCATATCTTAAATCCCCAGAGAGTGAACCAACAAGTCAGTGCACTCTCCCCGAGCAAAGCTACTATCAAACTTAAGGAAGTTGGGTATCCTCCAGCAGATCTCAACATTCCCCAGCAGCATATATATTCTTAACAAGCATCCCCGGTAGTCTTGACCTAAAGATTGTTCCCCGGCGGTATACCAGACATTCAAAGGAATCACTTCCCCGATACAGCTCAAAACTTCCCCAGGAGAGTCCAATCCAGTTTCCCCAGGAAAGTTGGAATTCATCTCCCCAAGCAGTAAGCTTATCCCCAGTAGATTCTGGAAGCTTATCCCTCGCAAAGCACGAACGCGTCTCCCGGCTTTATTCAAAGAGTTATTTCCTTACCAGGATATAACTGGGTTATCCTCAGCCAAAAGCCACGGAAAGAGCGTCCTCGACGTAGTCTTCTTATCCCCAGCGAAGTCTATTAACACTCCCAACACAACAAGGGTATCCCCAGCAAGTTATTATCAACATTTCAGCAAAGTACCTCTCTCCCCACAGAGTATTGGTCCCCAGCAACACAGTTAGAGTTATTTCTCCCTGCAGAGTAATCCATTCGCCAAGTTTATTCCCCAACGGAGTTATCTTCTCCTGCCGGTATTCTTGCAACTATCACCCCCAGCGGAAGCAAAATCTATTCTCCAACAGCCCAGGAGTGATTTCCCGGCATCCGTCAAGGACTTATTTTCCTAAGACGAAAATATACATTCATAAACATCATATTTTCATACATTATAGCATGCATATACGCATCATATCCTACAAATCTCATTTATGTTGAGAACATCATTGCTTGATCCATATCATGCATTGAGTATAACTGACCTTTACCTTTCAGGAAGAATTTAGTTAAGTTCCCAGCTATATTCAAGACCTTGACCGGTTCAGTTAAGTCGACCCTAAGACTTTTTCTTATCCAGTCCAAGGCCTTCTCTGGTTCAGTCAGATCGACCCTAAGATCTCCCTGTTTCTTATCCAGTTGAAGACATTCAAGACCTAGACCGGTTCAGTTAATCGACCCTAAGATTTTTCTGTTTCTTATCCAGTCCAAGGCCTTCTCTGGTTCAGTCAGATCGACCCTAAGATCTCCCTGTTTCTTATCCAGTTGAAGACATTCAAGACCTAGACCGGTTCAGTTAATCGACCCTAAGATTTTTCTGTTTCTTATCCAGTCCAAGGCCTTCTCTGGTTCAGTCAGATCGACCCTAAGATCTCCCTGTTTTTTATCCAGTTGAAGACACTTCAAGACCTAGACCGGTTCAGTTAATCGACCCTAAGATTTTCTGTTTCTTATCCAGTCCAAGGCCTTCTCTAGTCCAGCTAAATCGATCCCTAACAGATTTTCCTGATAAAGACTCAGTAGAAGTTATCCAAGATTCTCTCAATGATTACTGTTGAGGTTGTAGTCGCCTATGGTTCTCTCCCCGATACTGCGGAGGTAGTAATCATCCCCAGATTCTCTCAGCGTTACTGTTGAAGTAGAAGTTACCCAAGATTCTCTCAATGATACTGTTGAGGTTGTAGTCGTCTATGGTTCTCTCCCCGTTACTGCGGAGGTAGTAATCGTCCCAAGATTCTCTCAACGTTTCTGTTGAGGTAGTAATCATCCAAGGTTCTCTCACCGTTCCTGTTGAGGTAGTAACCATCCCTGGTTCATTCATCACCGTTTGAAGCTCCAGATTCAGCTCCTGTAACCAGTCAGGACACATCCATACAAAGAGTTTGAAGACCAGCTCCTGTAACAGGTCAGGTAATCATTTTCTTTTGCAGGTACGCAAGTTCTCGTTAAGGAATCTCTTACGCGATCAACATCCAGATGGCATCTATAAGCCCATCCACCTTCCATCATCTCTTAGCATGGCATCTATAAGCCCATCATCCCATCCGTCAATCTCCAAATGGCATCTATAAGCCCATTCTTATCACCGCTACTATGTGAGCGTAAATTTCTGGGCACTCTAGTGTTCAATCATCTTCCACCTTCGGATTACGAAAGGCACGTCAGCCAATCTGCATCCTCAGGTCTAAGAAGATTGAACAGGGGCAACTGTTGTACCCCAAAATTTGCCCTCCCATATTCTTCAAAATTTGCCAAGTCAAAGCTTCAAAGTCTCCCCAAGGGTTGCACAGTTCAAGGGCCTCCTAACAGTCAAAAATTAGGGTTTTGGTTCTGACAAGGTAATTGAAGTTTCCAAGGGTCCAATCAAGTCCCACATGCCTACAAACATGGTCAAGCATCCTCATACCAAGTTTCAAGACTTACAGCACAAAATTGCACAGTCAAAAACCCTAATTGCACTACAGTCAACTGTAGGGGCAGAATGGTCATTTGATAGTCAAAAGTTCAAATTTTTGGTCAACATCTCATTTTGAAGCCATAAACATCATTTGATCAATTCTTGATCATGATTCTCAAAGCTTGGCTCAAAAAGTCTCAAAATGCAAAAGTTTCCATATTTGGACAGTTGAAAAAGTCAACTGTAACTTGACCAAGGAATAACTTTCACATGGATTATCAGAAAAATTCCATCCAAAGCTCATTTTGAAGAGAAAGATATTTCCTACAACTCCTCTTCACACTTCAAGTCCAAGAAATGCTCTCACAAAAAGTTATCAATTTCAACATTATAGGTCATTTTCAAAAGTCAACAAAAAGGTACTTTAAGTCAAAGGCCATAACTTGAGATTGGTAAATCAAAATGACATGGGACCAAAGAAATTGGTTAGAGGACTCAAAGACCTTTCCAAAATGTCCAAGAACATGAGCAAAGCTTAAAAATTGAGCAAGTTATGCCTTGTGGAAGTTGGGAAATTTTTGGATATTTTGAAAAGTCAACATTGCTTCAAATGTCCTAAAATTGCTAATGGGCCTCTTTTTCTTCCAAAATCCATCATCCAAAACATGTGAACGACCATTTGGCCCAAAGGGAAGTTTTTTATCATTTTTATTTATTTATTTGGATTTTTAATTATTAATAATTCATTTAATTAAAATAAATATGTGGAAAATACTAAGCCTAACTTTTTAAATCTTTTTGTGCATGAAATAGTCTCAAGATTTTGTGTATAATCAGATTTGGAAAGAATCTTGATAATTGGACATGATTTGAACCAAATATGCTTGAAAAAGATTGGAAAATTATGGCATAAAAATCAAAGATTGATTCCTTCAATTCATGGATTCTTTGGACAAAAAACCAACCCTAATCATTCACACATAAGTACTGATGCAAACCCTATTCCAAAGAACTACAAAGCTGCACCAGAAATCCATTATCAAGTTTGAGTTTTTTTGACAAATTTTCAAAAACTGAAAACTACATTCCAGTGCTTTTCAAGATCAAATAACCACTCCATTAGCTTGCCAAGGTGACCAGGAGACTATTCCAATCAAGAACATCAACTCTAACGCCTTGAATCGGTATACAGAGATCAAAATTTTTCATATAAAATGCATATTCGTGTTTTGATTTTCAAGCATTCTCATGGCATTTTATTTATGGATTCATACTAATTGATGCATTCTGAAGCTAACCACATACTTTGATTGAGTTTTTATACACTATATGCAAAAACGCCATTGTTATATTTTAGGGTTACAGGGATTTTGATTTAGGGCTTTACGTTCAAGGAAAAATTAGGACACGAGACTGGCACCATGAGAACCACAAGCTTCCAACAAATTCAATGATGGGGTCGCGCCCAATTTATATTCCAAAACGGCCTATTCTCTATTATTGGATATTGCATGTTTTGGGGGGGTTCAAAACCCCCGCTAACCTCTTTTGTATTTCAGGAAAAAAAGGCAAAACGGAGAAGATGATGAAGTGTCAAGGCATGAGTGGCTCATTTAAATTTGCGCGCTAAATTTCCCACTAGTTGTTGTTTGATATTATATTATTCTTTAGTTACATAATAATCAAAGCGCGCAAGTGGAGCAGTTGGTCAGGCATGTGTATGGTAATCTCTAGGACCTGGGTTCGAGCCCCAGGTCCCCATCCCTTTCCAATATTATTTTTCTAATTGTCATCCTATGCAGTATCTCCCCTGAAGACCACCATGTAACTCACCATCCAGCCATGCCACACGCCTCATGATCTTAATCCAAAAGCCCAGATCTGATAGACACCGTATACGTTAGTCAATGGAGCTCCATGCTAGCCAAAAAGTCAGACAAGGCCATAGACAAATGGGCCTAAATTACTAAGCAAAACCTCCAATATTGGGGACAGACCCCCCAAGGTTTGCAATTTCTTTTATATTTTTCATTTTTATTTGATTCAATTATTTCTCTTTTTAATTAATTCCTTTAATTTAATTATTTTCATAAAAATATAAAAATCAGAAAAAGACAAAAAATAAGTATTTTTATTTAATGTTATATTTTGTAAATAAATATTATTCATTAATTTTAGCTATTAAATTAGGTTTAATTCAAGCATTTTCTTAATAAATTTAAAAAATTAGAATTAGGGTTTGTATCAATTTTTATCCTTTTTCTTTTCTTTTCACCATAATTAATTATTTAGTATTATTTTTGTAAATATTTGCAATTAATTAATTAGGTTTAATTTTAGGTTAAAGTTTAATCTTTTCTTAACAAATAAAAAAATTAGAATTAGGGTTAATATTTTAATTTCATTTAATCTTTCTCATAAAAATTCATAAATCCAAAAAATATCAAAATAATTTCTTTTTTATTTTAATTTAATTAATCTAATCATTTAATTTAATTTCATTAAAAGGGGTCCAACGCCCTCGTTTCCAATTTTAATTCATATTCGCGCATTTTATTTATTCTTTCTTTTAAATATTTATGTAATTCTCCCAAAGCCGTGTAAACTTAATTTCTCGCACTTTACTTTATTTCTTTATTTTCTGTCAAATCGGGTCCTGGATTTTAATTTGGCGATGTGGACCCGCGCCTTTGTAATAGCTTAGAACTCTTAATTTCCGTAACTTTTCAACTGTTAAATAAATGCATGCAAGAATGAATGACAAAATAAAAACAAACGCGTAGATCACCCATGACATGACACAAGATAAATACAAATGAACATGACACACAAATCACACACCACCCCTAGGGTACGCCTCACTGTTGCCTTGCCTCGAAAGGTGATCGTCGAGTAGAGGATGTCTTAGTAAGTCCTCATGATCCGGGAACCTGGCATGAGGGTAGCTTCTAAGGTGTCTTCCTATTGCTCTGGTGATCACCATGTCCCGAACCTCGAATTGACCCGAACACCTCCAATAGTGGTGCTACCTACCTCTCAATGGTGGGATGGCACTACTTTAAAGGACATTTACACAGACGAATTCCTTAGGGTAGGTAGACGACTCTAGATACTTGCTCTAAATTCAAAACAAATTCAAAAATACTTTTCACACCGACACCTTTTCAAAAGCTTTCGAAAGAAACTTTTCAAACACTCTTGAGGACCGATACAAGAGTCGAACTGAAAATTTCAAAGAAACTTTTTAAAACCCACAATTGAAAAGCAAACAAACATTTTGAAAACACAAGTGAGCAAGTATCTAAGAGCCCATGGATAACCATGGATAGAAAGGGTGCTAACACCTTCCCTTTCTATAAATCTACCTCCCGAACCGAGAGCAATCTCTATAAGGAATTTTTCTGTGCTTTTGTCCTTTCCATTTGGAGAAAATAAAAGACGGTGGCGACTCTTGCTTCCGCGACATTTCGTGAACCAGCGTTAAACAGTCAGTTCCAGATCCACCGATCACAGAACTGGCGACTCTGCTGGGGATACTTTATAAAGTGAGGTGTACCTTAGGGTTAGTTCATAACTGTGTTTTCAATTGCTTTCCTTGTGTGCTTTAAATTATGGGACTGTCTTGGGAGTTATATAGATCCTAACCCGGATCTGGGGATACCTTCTTAGAAAGTAGTAACAAGGCTATGAGGGAACTGTGCGGGGTATACCGACATGGTTGAAACAGTCTGCTACGTTGATGTGGCACTTTGGTGTGTACCGGTAACCCTTGAGTTCAGTCAAGGAGAGTACGGGGCCTCCGCGTGGTGTCGTGAAGCATCAACAGACCTTAGGAACCTTAATTGGAAGAAAAGAAGCTTCATACTATCTACTACACGAGCAGAACGCTTGATCCCGCACAAATGAATTACGCCACTACGGAGAAGGAACTCTTAGATATGGTATTCGCATTGGACAAATTTCGTTCCTACTTAGTAGGCGCTAAAATCATTATTTATACGGATCATGCTGCGATCCGATACCTACTAAGCAAGAAGGACGCCAAACCGCGATTACTCAGATGGATCTTACTCTTACAAGAGTTTGACTTAGAAATAAAAGACAAAAGAGGAACTGCAAACGTGGTAGCTGACCATTTATCGAGATTAGATGGAATCCAAACCGAGAGTGTTCCCATAAATGAAGATTTCCCTTATGAACGCCTCATTGCCAAGCTAGAGACAAACCCTACCGACAGTTTAGATCCACATAATGAAACTTTCGCAACTGCGGTAGTAGAATCCATTTGTACTAATACCGCATTACCATGGTACGCTGACTTCGTCAACTATTTAGCTGCCGGTGTTTTACCACCTAATTTGACATACCAACAGCGGAAGAAATTTTTCCATGACCTTAAACACTACTTTTGGGATGAACCATTACTCTTTAAAAGAGGCGCCGATGGTATCTACCGTCGCTGCATTCCTAATGATGAAATAAACGACGTCATTTCCCATTGTCATTCCGCCCCTTATGGTGGACACGCTAGTACATCGAAAACCTGTGCAAAAATACTTCAAGCTGGCTTCTTTTGGCCTACCTTATGGAAAGACGTCCACGTAGCAATTATGAACTGCGATAGATGTCAACGCACAGGAAATATATCTAGACGTGACGAAATACCATTAAAAGGAATCCTCGAAGTAGAAGTTTTTGATGTGTGGGGAATTGATTTCATGGGACCTTTCCCCGCATCTTTTGGAAATAAATATATTTTGGTAGCCGTCGACTATGTATCAAAGTGGATTGAAGCCATCGCTGCACCCACAAACGATACACGTGTGGTACTAAAACTATTCAAGAATATTATCTTCCCACGATTCGGTGTCCCAAGACTAGTGATCAGCGATGGTTGCTCACATTTTATCTCCAGAATCTTCGAAAGGTTACTTTCCAAATATGGCGTTAAACATGGCATAGCCACACCATACCATCCTCAAACAAGTGGACAAGTGGAAGTGTCAAATAGGGATATCAAACAAATACTTGAGAAAACCGTAGCCACATCCAGAAAAGACTGGTCCTCCAAGCTAAACGATGCTCTTTGGGCATATCAGACAGCTTTCAAAACTCCTATCGGAACAACGCCGTTCAAGTTAGTTTATGGAAAATCTTGTCATTTGCCAGTAGAATTAGAACATAAAGCTTATTGGGCGATAAAAACCCTTAACTTAAACTATAAGAGTGTTGGTGAGAAACGAGTGTTAGATATCCATGAACTAGAAGAATTGTGTTTAGACGCTTATGAAAATGCTAAAATCTATAAAGAACGAACAAAAAAATGGCACGATAAGCGTATCTCGCGGAAAGACTTTAAGGAAGGAGACATCGTACTCCTATTCAACTCTAGACTAAAACTTTTCCCGAGAAAATTACGTTCCAGATGGTCCGGACCGTTCGAAATTAGCAAAGTTTTCCCAAGTGGCGCGATAGAAATTAAAGGTAGTTCTATCGAACCATTCATTGTTAATGGCCAGCGCTTAAAGCACTATTTTAACGTCAGAAATATCGACTTCTCGGCTTATATTCAGTTAAGTGAGACGCCTACCCCATTACCTAACTGAATAGGTACTTACTGTCGAGTCGTCGACATAAAATAAACGCGCTTCGTGGGAGGCAACCCATGTTTTATTTTAATCATTTTTTCTGCTTTAATGTGCTTTTATTTTTCTTTTCTTTTTCTTGATTTTTAAAAACATTTTCATTATTGCATTTCTTACTCTTTTCTATTTTTCTTCTGTTTTTATTTCTGCCATTCATTTTTCTTTTTCTTTTTAACTTTGGCAATTTCCTAACCCGAAAATACTTACTTAATTTCCTTTTCTTTCAAACATTTATCAAATATTTTCAGGGGGGTATTTCTTTTTCTTTCACATCTCGCGCTATGGATTGTGCTAACTTCATGAATGTCAAACTGCAAAGCCGCACACCTCATCTACGAGCGGGAAGACGGCAGATTCCACCTCGTAATCAGGAATACTGTCTATCAGAATATTATTTTACCGAATAAGGACCAAATCGATCTAACTGGTTGTTCGACCCTGAAGTTCCCGCAGAGCCTGCACCTGCTCACGAAGACCAAGCTGCGGCCGCCGCAGACGACATACAAGAAGAGTTGGATAATGCTCTGCCTGTCCACGACACCCCTGGATCCTCATCTGCACCTCCTCCTATCAATCTTGAAGACATCCTCCGCACCCTCCACATGCAAAATCAAATGAATGCGGCGCTTGAAAGGAGGCAAGCTGAGCAGTTTGAGTCTCTGTGCGCCCAAAACGCTCAGATCTTGACTGGGCAGCGAAACATGAATGAAAGGTTGGATGAGGCGTTGTCCGAGCTTAACGCCTTGAGGATATATATGAACACTTATGGCTTCCAAGACACCGACGCTGAAGCCACTCCTACCAGACGCTCTCGCACCAGGAGCAGAGGACGTGGTCACCAGTAGTTTGTCTTTCTTTAATTTCTTTGTAATTTGTTATTTTTATGTTTCATTTCTTTTCCTTTTTGTTTTTGTAATTGTACTTCCCCGCATATATATCGCAACATTGAGGACAATGTCGGATTTTGTGTGGGAGAGGTACCTTTCAATCTTTAATAAAACTAGTAAATTCTTGTGATATGTCTAGATTCAAATTCTTCGCTTTACTTTGCCATACCGAAAAATTTTTATTTTCGCATTAGCCCGACATACCTACTTTAATGAAATCCCAGTTGAGGAAGCCGAAAACGACATAACAAGATCGATACGGTTCTGTCACCGTAGACTTCCTGCTTACGCGATTCGTTTCAATAACCATTATACCGATATCTGGAGTTTCAAGTTCTAGAAGTAACCCCTAGTAGTTTATACTAGCAGTCAGCACCGTCTTGACACAAACCACGTGGAGAATCGATGAATATAAGTGTTTGATGCCTGATTCTAAAAATATCCTTCCTATCTCGCTGCTAAAAGAAAAGAAAACTTGTGTACCAAAATATACGGGCACATACAAGAGCTGAGCAAATAATGAAGGAATCCAGTGTTGGTTGGATCAGAGGTATCTGGTTCTGAACTCGGTAGGGCGTGCTACGGCCCGATCCCCCACAACCTCCAATTTGGATAACATATGTAGGGTTGCCACATTCATGTACCAGACCCCGTGCTAAAGGATCAAAGTCACTAACCGGTTACTCCACCACGTGCGTGCTAAGGCAAAGGGCTTAATGTGATTGCGCCAGAACGAAACCGGGTGAAATAGATACGAGGAACTCCGGGCAGAGTTATAATGGAACTGTTGGATAGCTCGTTTAAAATGGAAGTCTACGGGTAAGCTTATCGCTTGCGTCATGAGCGTATCTTTAGTGTTTTACTCAAGTATCGGCCAAACCAACGAGGATTTCTCGAAACTGCTTTAAAAATCCAAGGTATGTCATGCTTATGCGCTTACCAGAAAACTTGTCCGACCTCCCGAATGACTATTTGCTTGAGGACAAGCAAAGGTTTAAGTATGGGGGAATTTGATAACGAGAAAATATATCGTATAATTAACATACTTTTTACCGATTTTATATTCCATTAAGTCGTCTAACCCTCGATTATTCCGAGATTATTTGTCTTTTTGCAGGTATGACACTTGTCGACTCAAACCGATGAAAAAGGACAACATGAAGAAAGCTAGACGAAAAACAAAGAGAAAAAGAATAAAAAAATACAAAGTGTGGACTTCTGGATATGTGACGGTCGTCACGCCCCTGTGACGGGCGTAACACCCCACAACATAACCAAACGCTCGTCACACACACCTGACGAGCGTAAGGCACCACTTCAGCGTGTGACGACCGTCACCCACCTGTGACGACCGTCACGCGCGTGAAGGAGGGCGTTACGCATGGCTTGAAGACGTGGGCGTGAAGGGCAGAATAGTTCTCCCTGTTTCTACTGAATCTCCTATTTTATTGCCACAACTATTACTGCTCCTAGAATTTCTCCACGAAGACTTCATCAAGAATTCAAAATGAAACTGCTGATTTTTCCTGCTATATATATGAGTACCAAGGCACAGTCCAAGGGTCGAAGAATTTTACTCAGAGCAAATATTTATTTTATTTTTACAATTATTTCCAATTTGTTTGTTTTGCAATTCTGCTTTGAATTCCTTGTAATTTTCATTCAAGCCTTAGTTTCTATTTTTAAGTGTTAATTCTTCTTACAAGAATTAACACGAATTTCTACTACAAGTCAAGCTCGAAGATTTGGATTACTGTATTACCTCAAGATTACTATAGCATCTGTAATTCCAGGTTTTTTATATTGCAATTATTATTTATTTAGTTTCTATAATATGCCATTTATTTCCATGAATTATATTGCTGTTAAGTTAATTATGTCTGGCTAAATTATTAATACCGGTATGTGACCGTAAGAACTGAAAGAATTCAATGATACCTTGGCCAAAAATATTCATAAAACAATTTCTGGTTTCCAATTTCCAATATTAATTTAACTATCCTTGTCACGAGAGTGAGAGGTTAATTAACACGATTTTGCCACGAGAGTGGGAAATTAATTAAGGCAAGAACCTGCATGCGAGAGCTGGGGTTCAACCCAGATAGTGGTAACAAAGCATTGATTTTTAAATACACGAGAGTGTTTTAATAAATTAATTAAATTCAAATTGTTTTCAAAAAGTGTTATTAAATTTAAAGTGCATCCACTAGGTTTAGTAGCATGACTTATTTCATAAACACGAGAGTGTATGTCTCAGGTTTTTAAACAATTAGCTTTTACCGAAATACTTTATAGGCCAAGCGATTCATTGAATTCCCTAAGTCCGATTATCACGTACCGGTATAATTAGTACTATTACTTTTAAAACTAAACCGTCTCCCCCAAATATCGAATATTCATCGCTTAGTTAGACAAAACTGTAGCATTAGATCGTATGCGATTGATACACAGTCTTTGTGGGTTCGATAATCTTTTAAAACTAGAACGACTGAACTGTATACTTGCAGTTAGTATCCCGACAGACTTATAAAGTCCTGATCAAGAAGTAGTGGAACAGCCTTGGTTTCACGAAGTCAAAAGGTATCTCGAGGCTCAAGAATACCCTGAAGGAGCTTCAGTCAATGACAAAAAGTTCTTAAGGAGATTCTCAGCTAAGTTTTTCCTAAGTAATGGCATCTTGTACAAATGCAATCATGATTCTATTCTGCTTCGTTGTGTGGACAAGGCTGAGGATGAAAAGATCATGGATGAATTGCATGAAGGTACCTTTGGCACTCACTCTAGCAGGCATACGATGGCGAAGAAAATTCTACGGGCAGTCTATTACTGGTCTACCATGGAAGCAGACTGCTATCAACACTCTCGGACTTGTCATAAATGTCAAATCTATGCAGACAAGGTGCACGTACCTCTGGTTCCTCTAAATGTCTTAACAGCTCCTTGGCCCTTCGCTATGTGGGGGATTGATATGATTGGGGAGATCAAGCCTACAGCCTCCAATGGACACCGCTTTATTCTGGTGGCCATTGATTACTTCACAAAGTGGGTCGAAGCAGCTTCCTTCACATCCGTTACTAAGAATGTTGTTGCCCGCTTCATCAAGCAGAACCTTATTTGCCGGTACGGTATCCCAGAAAGGATCATCACTGATAACGGTACAAACCTTAACAATACTATGATCACCGCCTTGTGCGAGTAGTTCAAGATTCAACATTATAATTCATCTCCCTATTGGCCGAAGATGAATGGCGCTGTCGAAGCTGCGAACAAAAACATCAAAAAGATCATACAAAAAATGACAGTCACCTACAAGGACGCATGAGATGCTACCGTTTGCTCTCCATGGGTACCGTACCACGACTCGCACATCAATTGGGGCAACACCCTATTCTTTAGTTTATGGCATGGAGGTTGTTCTACCTATTGAGGTTCAGATCCCCTCTTTGAGAATCATGAAGGATGCAGGTTTAAGTGAAGACGATTGGATCCAAACCCGACTTGATCAGTTGAACTTAATTGACAAGAAGAGACTTACTGCTGTTTGCCATGGTCAGATGTATCAAAAGCAAATGATCAAGGCTTTCAACAAGAAAGTCAGACGCCAAGTGTATCAAGTTGGATATCTTGTGATCAAGCGCATCATCTTGCCACAAAGTGATTCCAGGGGCAAATGGACTCCTACCTATGAAGGACCATTTGTAATCAAGAACATCTTTTCTGGTGGGGCAATGATCTTAACCACCATGGACAGCGATGATCTGCCGCACCCTACGAACGCAGACATAGTCAAAAGATACTACGCATAAGAGACCCGCTAGGTTGACACACCTAGGCAAAACAAGGGCATCCCGGCGAACCAAAAGGTTCGGGAAAAAATTAGGGATAAAATAAAAAAAATCTGTACACCCGGCAAATTGAAAACCTGAAAGGGCGACTTAGGTAAAAAAGGGTTTCCCGATGGACTGAAAACCTGAAAGGGCGGTCCAGGCAAAAATTAGGGAATTAAAGCGTATGACTATGTCTCGTCGGATCACTTTAAGGAAAATCTCTTCACATACAAACTCGGAGCTTCTGATCAATTCAATCATCTTCGGACGAAGCAACAAATTGACAAGATATTCGGAGATACGGAGGCTATAGCAGAATGGGAACCCCATGGGATTATTACACATAGCTATCTTTCTTTGTAAATTTTTATTATTTATGACACCATCCTCTTACTAGGATGTCTGTCTCCTTTGTACAAAATACTTATTCAAAGTAAATACAAAGATATCTCTTTCAAAGTACAGAAAACTATTTGCCTTTTTCTTTACACTTGTGTTTCATTTGCAAAAACGTCCAATGATTCATTAATGAACATATGCATTTGAACATAATTATTGTTTACAAATAAATAAAGTGGAAAGGAGCAATTAGTGACAGGTTGAAAGATTAGGAAAACATCTTTAGGCTATTCCATGAACAATCTCTACATCACGTCATTAAGATCCCCAGCGGAGCCAAAACTTTGAACTACAGATCCCCAGTGGAGCTGAGACTACCAACTACCAATCCCCAGCGGAGCCAAAACTTTGAACTACAGATCCCCAGTGGAGCTAAGACTACCAACTACCAATCCCCAGCGGAGCCAAAACTTTGAACTATAGATCCCCAGCAGAGCTGAGACTACCAACTACCAATCCCCGGCGGAGCCAAAACTTCAAACTATGAACCCACAGCGGAAATCATCCAGTTTCTCCAGGTTCCCCCAGCAAGTTGTCTTGAAGCCTGAAAATCAACCAGATAACGGTTAAATTTTATTTCTCCCCAACCTAGGGTAACTCCCCAGTATAGTGGCAGACGACCAAAGCTCCTAAACTTTTTCCAAACAGGAATAAGCTTTTCCCCACAGAGTTTTTATTGCTTCTCGACAGAACAAAGACTCCCGTCAATAATCCCCAGTAGAAGTCATTAAAATTCTCTAGATTCCCCAGGAAGATTCCTAAAGAAGTATATGGCATTACTCTCACAACGAAATCCTCAGTAGGATTTATTTTCCTCAGCAATACAGCAAATCAGCTTACATGCGCATACATTACATCCATATATCATAAATATTGATAAAGTACATATATTGCATCATGCATTTCATGCATCATAACTTTGTGCTTCAGCTAACATTTTACCCTTTACAGGATACGATTAATAGCTACCGTTTAACAATATGCAATCATTATACAGTACAGATACGCTCCAGATATGGATGCCATCCTGATACTCATTCAGATTCAGATTTCAGATGCAGTTTAGATACACTCCAGACACGGAAGCCATTCTATTTCTCATTCAGATACAGTTCAGATACGCTCCAGACACGGAAGCCATTTTGCTACTTATTCAAATTCCAAGTACCGATACAGTACAGATACACCCCAGACACGAAAGTCATTTTATTACTCATTCAGACTTAATTTCAAGATACAATACAGATATGCCCCCCGCGGTTGCCATTCTGTCGCTCATTCAGATTTCAATTTCAAGATACAATCCAGGTACACTCCAGACACAGAAGCCATTATGTCGCTTATTCAGGTTCATCCTTCAGATACAGTTCAGATACGCTCCAGACACGGAAGCCATGTTGTTACTTATTCAAATTCAAGTACAGATATAGTTCAGATACGTTCCAAATACGGACACCATTCTGATGCTTATTCTTTGGATTTACAACAAACATTCTTGGATGGCATCTACAAGCCCATCTCCAACAAGATTCTAACATCCCTCCAAATGGCATCTTTAAGCCCATTCCCTCAGCTACACTTTTTTCGAGTGCAAATTTATGGGCACTCTAGTGTCCAATCATCTTTTACCTTCGAGTCACGAACGACAAAACTCGCCAATCTAACTCTTCAGGTTCAAGAAGATTGAACAGGGGCAGCTGTTGTACCCCAAAATTTTCCCTCCCATTTTTCATAGAAGACACAAGCCTAGGGTTTCTCGAATATTCAAGTTGGTTCAGAAATTGACTAGACAAATTCTCTTCTGTAGCAGTAAACCAACAATTAGGGTTTTTCTTGCAATTCTCAGAAGAAAATGAGTTCTCAGAAATTCAATTGGTTTTCACAGGTCTTCATGTTTTCTCAAGTTTACTGAAAAGGTTAATGTTTGTTCCTAGAGCATGTTTTGTTTGGGACAAGAGATGAAGGTTAAGACTGTCATTTGGAACGACCATGATTTTGATCCAGGTTAACCAAATGATTTGCGTCTTTTAAAACATTTGCTTGGTTAAGAAATGGAATATACAGTGCGTGCTTGTTTGGAATGCAGTTGCAAGATTACAGAATTATTGGAATTTAAGTTATCAGATTGGAGCATTTTGTTTCAATTGTCTTGATTGGGAATTTCAAAAATCAATTAGGATTAGGGAGAGAAAATTACAAGTTGTTGTTGGTAAAGGATTTCAAGTAACACCAGAACATTTCATATGATTTTCTCCAATTTCATATATTGTTACAAAATAATTTATTCTTTTAAATACTTTAGGTATTACAACTTATCGTATTTGAAAATGAATTGATACAATTATTGATTACAATACAAGAATGATTTTTTCTAAATTACAAAGAAAATCCAAATGTTTGATTGGCCTAGGAAAATTAATCTATGCCTAAGCTTGTCTGAAGATTGAAGTCGTATCCAATTCTTTTGTTTATCTCCGAAGACTTCCATGATTGCCATAAAGTTATTGCCTTCCATGCTTTGTCATCTCCATTTTGCTCACATGAAAATAAAAGAAAGAAAATGTGATTAGTACAAAATCATTTGGGCATGAACAAAGATTTTAAATGCTATTCATCATTAAAGTTTGCAAAGTGGAATCAGAAGGCCATTTTAATTCATCACAATTTATTTCCTCTATTTGCAAATCACAAGAAGATTATTCTTCTTGGTTCACAAAAAGAAAGAGGAAAAGAAATGCTACAAAGCTGTCCAAACAAGAAAATGTTACAAAACTGTCCAAGAAATGCTACAAAGCTGTCCAAACAAGAAGAGATGCTACAAAACTGTCCAAACAAAATGCAGCAAAACTGAATAAAACAAATGCTGCAAAATTGCCCAAACAAATATTGCAAACAGAACCAAACAAACAATAATATGGTAAAAAACAAACATCAGCCCCAAAAGCCAAACAAACATCTTTGTCCAAACAAAATGCAAACAGCATTAACAAAAACGAGGCAGCAACGTAGCAAGTAAGCAAACAACATTAACAAAAGCTAAAGCAGTGCAGCAGCATGGCAAATAAAGCAAATAGCTAAGTCAAATAACAAAGCTTGCTCATAAAGTCATTATTTTCCATTTTCCTTTGCAAACTTTTCAGAATTGGAAAAAATGGGCAAAAAGCAATTTGCTTTCCTATTGTCATTGAGAGAGAAGAGAGGAAAGAAGTCACCTAGGTTATTAGGATGCACAGCTTTGCTGCCCTACCTATCACAAGTTGCACAGAATGTGCTAAAAAACAAAACTGCAACAAAAAGGCCATATGAACAATATACTTAAAATATTCAATTGGGGGGGGGGGGGTTCCCACCATTTTGAATATGAATTCAACAGAAGCAGGGCCAATATAACAGTGAACACAACTCTCAAGTAAAATACATAGAAACATTATCAAACTCAAAAACTTGACATAAGTCCCAAACTGAAAAACTGTCAACCATCATCAACTGTCAAAACAAAAAAAACCTCCAAGATCACAAAACCTCAAACTGAAACACATAAGTCTCAAACATCCCAAACCTGATCCAAAATCGAAACACAGTACCAAAAGCCACAAACTCTAAAAAAACCAGCAACCTTCATAAAATACAAAACAAACTCCCAAAACCTGAATCAGTAACATATCCAAAACTTGTAACCAAAACCTGTCACACAAGCCTCAAACCAAAAATCCCAACACTGTTACCAAACCCAAAAAACCAGTAAACCATCAACACATCCAAAACCAAAGCTCCAAAGGCCTAAAACCAAAACAAAAAAACAAGTAAGGATCTCAAGATGCCAACCAGCAAAAACCTGTAAAACTCTCATAGGTCTTAAATCTGAACCATCATTAAACAACCAAACCCAAAAAACCAGTAAAACATCAACCAACCTGAACCAAAGAAAATTCAAGCACAATAGTCAAACTGAGAAATCAAACTCAAAAAAACTTGTAACAAGTTTCAAAGGCCAAAACAGTAGCAAAACCAAAATTCCAAAGACCACTTAGCCATCCAACAAAACAATCACAAAAATCTCAAAATCCATCAAACAGTAATCCTCAACATTCAACAAAGGAAACAGAAGAAAGTTACCAAAAAAATAACGCCTTCATCATCATCTCTTCCTCTCGCGCAAATTCCGCCACCACGGAACACGGCCAGCATCTCGCCTCTCCCTTTCTAAATCACAGAAAGAACTCCAACAGGTATGGATTCTTCATCTTTCTCATAATCACATTTCTCTACATCTAAAATCATGAGTTTAGTTTGCAGAAAACATGAACAAGATTAAAAAAAACCATTGAAATCATTAAGTTTCGAAAGGTAACAGAACCTTACCCTTTTTTTCAAAGAACGTCGTTAGCATTTGATTAGGGAGGCGAGGACAACCGTTCCGGCAACTGAGAGTTGGGGGGGGGGGGAGATCAGATAAACCAATCTCGGACCTCTTAGGCTTAAATCCGATTTCAACACTTAGGGTTTCAAAAACACAAATCGCGGTGAGATAAGAGGAGGGTGATTCGACCATGAGGCTAGACAAAGACGGGTAGTGTTTTTATTCAGAGGTTTCAACAAAAAATGGAAGGGATGAGCGAAAGAGATGAGGCAGCGCCGCTGTGAATCACAAGGGTTCCAAGAACCCTAATTTTGTTTTGAACCCTTAATCAGCAACTAAGCTGATTTAGAGCTTGGGCTTGTTGTTTACAATTTTCCCTAAGCCCATTCGCCTTACTGGATACACCCCCCCTCTTGGCTTGTTTTTCTGTTACAGCACATAGGCTTTTTAACTCTTTGGGCCTAATTCTCTAAAATCACTTAAGCCCATATTTTTTTAATTGGTTTTCTTTTACATCTTTTTTTATATACACAAATACTAATAAAACTTGAATTATTTTTATTAGTTTGATTTAGGTTTTTGTAAATAATTTTCATCATTTTCTTTTTTTCATAAATTTTTGTTTTAGATTTAATTGATATAATAAAACACAAAAAATAATAATAGGACTTAGTTGTCATTTCTTTAACTTATTTTGTCACTTACATAATTAATAAAATGCAAAAAATAAAGATTTTAATTTAATCAATTATTTTTATTTTTTAGATTAGGTTTTACCTTTCTTTTTTTTAAGTAAATATTTAGCATTTCATATTTTGTTAATTTTATTTTCATGAATTATCATAGCTTCATATAAATCACACAAAATTCGATTTGGTTGTATTGTTTGATATTCAGACATTTCTATCTCATTTGATTCATCCCCATTTGTAAAAATTGTACCCCCATTCCCGAACATTTTGTAATAGTTTAGAATTTCAATTCCCGCAATTTACTGCTTTCTTTATACTGTATAGTAACTAGGCGTGTACGGCAAGATTCAAAAATCAATCGCTAGATGACCTAATCAAAGAATAAAATAACTTGAAACCGACACACTTTCTCACACACGCACCTCTAGGGTAACCTCGCTCGTTGCCTCGAAAATACAATCATGTCCCTCGAATTTGGGACGCTCTAGCAATGACCCTTCGATAAAAAAGATCGTAGTCCCTCGATGACCCTTGATGTTGCCTTCGACAAAATGATCTCGTCCCTTACAAAAATTGCTAAAGCGTCTCACAAGTTGCCTTCAATGATTGTAAAATTTACCCGCGCCTGTCCCTTCACATCCAACGATGGGGCTTCTTACCAAATCAATGGTAAGATAGAACCATTAAAAGGAAGAAGAAAAGAACAATTTAAGACCTTTCGAGTAGATAGATTCGCTCTTAGTTACTCGCTTGCTCACGACAAAAACTTTTACACCTACACTCTCATTTCAAAACATTTTCAAAAGACAAAACGTTTTGTATACATTCTTATAGAGACGAGAATCATTGCAAAACATCTTTTCAAAACACTTTTCAAAATATGATTCACAAACACATCTTTGAACCACTTTTCTAAACAAAACTTTGTATACGTTCTTATAGAGACGAGAACCATTACAAAGAGATTTTTCAAAATACTTTCAAAGCCCACACCACAAGCACACTGTCAAATGAAAGCAAGTGATCTAAACGAGTAATTAGGAGCCCATGGAAAACAATGGATGAAAAGAGTGTTAATACCTTCCCTTTTCATAATCTACCCCCCGAACCCAAGAAAATCTCGAAAGATCTTTCCTGTGCTTTTTTACCTTTCCTTTTGGATAAAATAAAAGTCGGTGGCGACTCTTGCTAACCGCACAAGTGCGATTGAAACGCAAAACATCTAGTCAGTTCTCCCACCGTATCACAACTTCCTACTCAACACATTAGCCACCACATTTGCTTTACCCAGATGGTAATTTAAATCAAAGTCATAATCCTTTAACAATTCAAGCCACCTTCTCTGTCTCATATTTAATTTCTTCTGATCAAACAAGTACTTCAGACTCTTATGATCGTTGAACACTTCAAATATATAGCCAAAAAGATAATGTCTCCAAAACTTCAACACAAACACCACAGTTGTTGTACACCAATTTTTGCCCCTAAGATTTCTCTATCATCATATACCATCACAATGCAACCAGATCACACATTAGGGTTTTGGGTACTTCTCCTACTCTATCCTATCTTTAGGTTTGTCCATGAGGGATCATCATGCACATTGAATTGTGTATCTTGTACATATATCCTTTTGACCAACATCAAAGTATATATATGTCTCTTTGAATGTCATCTTGTAGGTGGTGTACCCTAAATTTTGCCTCTAATTTTTTAGGCGTATTATTGTATCATGCTTTGTCATTTGGTCACAATCATTAATAAATATCTTCATTCATCACATTTTACATCATTAGTCGTATTTAAGTTGACTAAAAGTCAGTTTAAATCGAGGTTTGCATCATTTTGTAGTTGAAAAACATCGGATATTTCACTTCATGCATTTTTATTTCTGTACTCGTTTCTAGCATTGCTCCAAGTTGTTTATATGTCGATAATATTAATATTTCAGTTTTACAGACAGATCGTTAAAAGCGATTCGATACTGTGCAGAAAATTAGCGAGAACAATATTTCAAGTTTTCACCTTTTACTGACCATTTTATGAATTTGCGTTTCGCATAGATCATGACGGTATGTGTTGTACCCCAAAATTTTCCCTCCCATATTCTTCAAGAATTGCAAAGAGCATGCTTCAAAATCTCCCCAAGGGTTGCACAGTTCAAGGGCCTCCTAACAGCCAAAAATTAGGGTTTTGGTTCTGGCAAAGAAATTGAAGTTTTCAAGGGTCCAATCAAGTCCCACATGCCTACAAACATGGTCAAGCATCATCATACCAAGTTTCAAGACTTACAGCACAAAATTGCACAGTCAAAAACCCTAATTGCTCAACAGTCAACTGCAGGGGCAAAATGGTCATTTGACAGTCAAAAGTTCAAATTTTTGGTCAACATCTCATTTTGAAGCCATAAACATCATTTGATCAATTCTTGATCATGATTTTCAAGGCATGGCTCAAAAAGTCTCAAGATGCAAAAGTTTCCATATGTGGACAGTTGAAAAAGTCAACTGTAACTTGACCAAGGCATAACTTCCACATGGTTTATCAGAAAAATTCCATCCAAAGATCATTTTGAAGAGAAAGACATTTCCTACAACTCCTCTTCACACTTCAAGTCCAAGAAATGCTCTCACAAAAAGTTATCAATTTCAACATTATAGGTCATTTTCAAAAGTCAACAAAAAGGGACTTTAAGTCAAAGACCATAACTTGAGATTGGTAAATCAAAATGACATGGGACCAAAGGCATTGGTTAGAGGACTTCAAGACCTTTCCAAAATGTCCAAGAACATGATCAAAGCTTAAAAGTTGAGCAATATATGCCTTGTGGAAGTTGGGAAAGTTTTGGGAATTTTGAAAAGTCAACTTTACTTCAAATGCCTCAAATTTGCTAATGGGCCACATTTTCTTCCAAGATTCATCATCCAAAGGCTATGCACGACCATTTGGCCCAAAGGGGATTTATTTCATCATTTTTATTTATTTATTTGAATTTTTAATTACAATTAATTCATTTAATTAAATAAAATATGGAAAAAATACTAAACCAATGCATTTGAATCTTTTTATGCAGTATTTGCTCTCCTTAAAGACTCAAGATTCGTGCACAATCCAAATGGGAAAGATTGGCCATGATTGGAATCAAAATCACATGGAAAAGATTTGAAAAAATATGCATGAAAATCAAATATTCCATACATCAATGCAAAGGGTTTTGGATCCAAATTTCAACCCTAATCCGTTCCCATACATATACTGATCAAAACCTAATGCACAAAGACCTCGAAGCTGCGCCCAAAACCTCTTATGCAATTGGCAATTTTTGTGAAAAAACTCAAAACTGAAAACACCATTCCAAAGCGTTTCAAGGCAAAACATTGATTCCATTAGCTTGCAAAGGCATCAGGGAACATTTCTGGATCAAAACCACTGCTTCTAACGCAAAGAACTGGTAGAAACATGTCTCACTTTTCATGAAAATATGCATAATCGTGTTTAAGTTTCTGGGCATCTTTCATACATTTTAATTGTTGTTTTATGCTAATATGAACCTTCTGAGTCTATTGATGTTGTTGAATTGAGTTTTTATAGCCTATACGCGAAGTTGCCATTGGAGCTCACTAGGGTTACAAAACTGTAAAATTGGGGCTTTACGTTTAAGGAAAAATCAGGCAACAAGACTTGTACCGTTCGAACCAAAAGCTTCATACGAATCCAATGCACTAGTCGCGCTCAATTTATCATGGGCCAATTTCTAATCGCTATTATTCTGTTCATCATTTAGTGGGGGTTTAAAACCCCCGCTATCTCTTTTTATTTTACAGGCAATTGAAGAAGAAGACAGACGTGTCCATGGCTTACAGGCTCATTTGAATTTCGCGCGAAATACCCACTAATCATTTGTTTTACCTTATATTCATTGTTTTCTATATTATATACAACGCGGTGAAGCAGCTCAGTTGGTGGAATGTTGTGTTGGCAAGCTTTGGGACCTGGGTTCGATTCCCAGGTCCCCTCACTTTCTTGATATATTTTGTTTCCATGTGATTCTATGCAGCGTGCCTCCTAAGGACCATCATGTGTCCCCATAATCTGACGTGCCACGCGCCCACTAAGATCCAACCAAGGGCCCTGATCTGAAGAGTACCATGTGTATAAGTCAACCAGGCCACACGCCAGCATGAAAAGCCAACAAGGCCAAGGGTCTATTGGGCCTAATTGCTGGACAAAACCTCCAAACTGGGGTCAACACCCCCAAGGGTTTGCATTTCTTTTCTTTTTCCTTATTTTATTTTTATTTGTTTAATTTTAATTTAATTCTTCAAATTAATATTTTCATAAAACATAAAAAATAACAAAAAATCAGAAAAGACAAAATATAAAAACATATTTTATTTAAATGTTTTCTTTGTAAATAAATGGTATTAATTAATTTAGTTAATTTTAGGGTCAAATTTTAATATTTTTTGTAATAAATTAAAAAACGTAGAATTAAGGGTTTTAATTACTTTTATCTTTTTTCTTTTCTTTTACCATTATTAATAATTAATTATTTATTTTTGTAGATAAAATTGTATTAATTAATTAGGTTAATTTTAGGTTCAATTTTAACATATTTTTCTTAATAAATTAAAAATAGTTAGAATTAGGTTTAAATTCCTTTAATTCTCATTAAAATTCGTAAATACAAAAACTCAAAAATAACTTCTCTTTTTTCATTCAATTTAATTAATTTCGTAGTTTTAATTCAATTTCTTTAAAAGGGTCCAACGCCCTCGCATTCCCGATTCTAATTCTCTTCGCATTTTTTTCTTTTCGTGAATATTCATGTAATTCTCCCAAAGCCATGTAATAGCTTAATTAGGACATTTATATTTTTCGCACTTTATTTTATTTCAAATCGGGTCTTGGATTAAATTTGGCGATGTGGACCCGCGCCTTTGTAATAGCGTAGGACTTTTATATTCCCGCAACTTTTTAACTGTTAATTAAACTGCATGAAAGAATGAATGTCAAAAATAAAAGCAACGCTAGATCACCAATGCATGAACAAAACAAAAATAAATGAATCTGACACACAAATCACACACCACCCCTAGGGTACGCCTCACTGTTGCCTTGCCCCTCGAAAGGTGATCGTCGAGTAGAGGATGTTTTAGTAAGTACTCATGATCCAGGAACCTGGCATGAGGGTAGCTTCTAAGGTGTCTTCCCATTGCTCCAGTGATCACCATGTCCCGAACCCTCGAATTGACCCGAATACCTCCAACGGTGGTGCTACCTACCTCTCAATGGTGGTATGGCACTACTTTAAGGACATTTACACAGACAAATTCCTTAGGGTAGGTAGACGACTCTAGATACTTGCTCTAATATCAAAAACAAATCAAAAATACTTTTCCCACCGACACCTTTTCAAAAAGCTTTCGAAAGCAACTTTTCAAACACTCTTGAGGACCGATACAAGAGTCGAACTGAAATTTTCAAAGAAACTTTTTTAAAACCCACAATGGAAAAGCAAACAAACCTTTTGAAAACACAATGAGCAAGTATCTAAGAGCCCATGTATAACCATGGATAGAAAGGGTGCTAACACCTTCCCTTTCTATAATCTACCTCCCGAACCGAGAGCAATCTCTATAAGGAATTTTTCTATGCTTTTGTCCTTTCCATTTGGAGAAAATAAAAGACGGTGGTGACTCTTGCTTCTGCGACATTTCGCGAACCAGCGTTAAACAGTCAGTTCCAGATCCACCGATCACAGAACTGGCGACTCTGCTGGGGATACTTATAAAGTGAGGTGTACCTTAGGACTAAGATCACTTGTGTTTTCAATTGTCTGAATTGTTTGCTTTATTATTATGGGTACTGTCTTGGGAGTTCTATAGATCCTAACCCGAATCTGGGGGATACCTTCTTAGAAAGTAGCAACAAGGCTGTGAGGGAACTGTGCGGGGTATACCGACATGGTTGAAATAGTCTGCTACGTTGATGTGGCACTTTGGTGTGTACCGGTAACCCTTGAGTTCAGTCAAGGAGAGTATGGGGCCTCCGCGTGGTGTCGTGAAGCATCAACTGACCTTAGGAACCTTAATTGAACCATCTTGGCCTCTTTAGGGTAGTGAGATAACTGACTTTGGTGCAGTCCGAGGTTGGTTGATACTCGATACTACACTCAGTTTAGGGTTGTTTTCTTGGAATATTTCGGTCGCCAGTTCAGTGGCTAAATCGAAACGATGAACAATGAAAGCAATCCAATGATATTGGGACCCTTAAAACCCGGTTACTTTGATAGGACAGGTTTGAGCCCACCAACTTCAAGAGGGTAGTACCCCAAACTTCATGCTGGCCTAAACTCTAAGGGCTCTTTGTGTGACTTGTGTGCTTTCAAACTTGACTACTTGCATGCTTGTTATCTGACACATGAACTACTTGCAGGTTTTGTTTATAGTCCTTAATTGGGACTCATAACAGGGTTTATTAAGTTTCTTGCAGGTTTTGTTTATAGTCCTTAACTGGGACTCATAACAGAGTGTACTGAGTTTCTTGCAGGTTTTGTTTATAGTCCTTAATGGGGACTCATAACAGGGTTTGCTTACATCACTCCATGCATACCATAACATCATACCATTGCATACATCCTAACCCATTTCAAGGATCTCAAGGGTTTGTGATGCAGGTCATGATGAACCAGAATGTCTAAGCAAGGGGCAAAGGGGATTTATTTTCCTCTAGCCAAGATTGTCAGGGGCTACGACCCACTCGATATGGTGAGCCTTGACCCTTTGAAGAAGGACTCTCAATAATATGCAGTTCCTTCAATCAAGCTACCGGGCCCAAATTCTAACAAATTTTCTTGTTTATCCCGCGAGGTCCTTGAAAACATTACATGCATGTCATACACATCATTGCATAACAGGTATCCTTGTTGCAGGTCACTTACATTTCTCGCTGTTTATTTCAGCAATGGCTTCCCAACAAGCTAACCAGGACCTTCTTGCTCAAGAGACTCGGTTCGAGGAAATCTTCCTGAATCTATCCACGGGGCAGGAGGAGCTGAGAACACTTCTCATGGGGACTTTGGTCAGGAACAGCGCTGAGGACGAACGGCTGAAACATCTGCAAGCTGAAGTGGATGCATTGAAAGCCCAGATGCTGGGGCAGGTGACTATCATTCAAAACTTAGCTCAAAGACAAGATGAGCTCGGGGTTCTCGTCAACCAACTGCTTCGGGGTAACCAACTGGGGCAAATATCTAAGGTGGAAGGGCCAGTCATCATTCAACCATCTTTGAGACAAGGAGATAAGGGGAGAGCTCCTCAAATGGCTCTAGTGTCGAAAATTCAGCATCAACCTCACCAGCTTCAGCCAGACAAGCCCAGGAGGCAATTCACCCAGCTCAACATGTCGCTGTTTCAAGCTTTACAACGCCTGTTGAGGTTGAATCTTATCACATTAAGGGCTCATCCCCGGAACTCCAACACAGCATCTCCTATCTATGATCCCAATAAAAGGTGTGCCTACCACTCTGCCAGTCCAGGACATGATACAAATGAGTGTTGGGCTCTGAAGAACAAGATCCAGGACCTGATTGATGAAGGAGCATTGGAGTTCACACAAGATGGTCAGGCTGAGTTTTTCTACCATCCCTCCAAGGCTCACCATTTGAAGTGACAAGCCCTGAGACTAGAAAACTTTTGTTCATTCGAATGTTCAAGTTGTAACTTTCTTTTGTTCAAACATTTACTCATGTTAAACGTTGTTATTTCATTAATGCATCGCATATGTCTGTTTTGAAGCAATATATTCGCATTCGCTATACTCAAACCGCTTTCATTTTTTGATGTCAACTCTCAATTAATAATTCTAAGCCTCTTGAGGGAGGATGACGAAAACGATACCATAATCTACAGTATGCTTTTGAACAGACCCCGCTGATGAGGTATAGGCATTGTTTCAATCCCTAAACACTGGAGTTATAAGGAAGATAATCCCTCGTCAACCCCTTTGAGCCAAAGAAGTAGGAGTTTTTTTTTTTTTTCAAAAGTTAAAACCCTTAATCATAACCTGGGGCAGGGTAGTCCTCTCAGTTGATCCAAGTGCATAACAAATGGCACCAAAAAGGTCCTTACAAAACAAAGAAAGACAGTGATGGTTCCGAATAATCAATGAAGAAAGGTAGTAATTATCTTTCAAAATAAGAACCCATTAAGTTAAAACCTAGGAAGGAGACTTACAAAACTGGGGCATCCCGCTGACTGTAATCACAAAAGAACAGCTCAGGCAAAAAAAAGGGATAACAAAAATCAGAAAAAGAAAGAGGTGTTACAAACCCTCGACAAAAAATGATTGCTTATTCAAAATAAGTTATCAACATCCGAATCATCACCGGAAAATCAGAGCAAAAAACTCAAACAAGGTCTAACGTATGATCAACTGAGTTTAGGTTTGGAGAACATCATGAAGAGCGGGTGGGTACAAATAATTTGAGCCTTTATCCTTTGTTTCTTAAACCGTGAACCAAGCCATGTTATAACCCTCAAAAGTCCTAGCTGAAGCATGGGTTAGTTCGAAAGCATACTGTTGCGAAAGGTATCCTGACTCCTTAAGGCCTACGGTAAATACGGAGTTGACATCACGTTTTACAAACATTCACTTGTTTCATGAAAAAGAATGTATTTTCAAAATCTTTAAGACAGACATAAGCTTTGCATTTTTAACATAACTTTGTTTGCATATGACTTTTTGTTTGAACGGCAGGGAAATTCGCACGATGAATACCTAGCGAACAAAAGCACTTCCAATCAAGGGGCAGGCATGACTATTGTCCATCATCTGGGGCAGTTAAGTCAAGATTCGGCGAATCTCTCAAAGGCCAAATAGCCTGGGGCAAATCTCCGCCTGAGTCACTTGGGGCATTCCAACAACGAATCTTGCCTGATCAAACACCTTCTGGTGGCATGACAAAACACTTCTAACAGGGGCAACTCCCTACATCCTGAGAGCATGGACATAGTCGAAAAAATACTACGCAAAATCAAAGACCCGCTAGGTTGACACACCTAGGAAAAAATAAGGGCTTCCCGACGAACCAAAAGGGTTCGGGAAAAAATAAGGGATGAAAAGAAAAAATATGTGCACCCGGCAAGTCGAAAACCTGAAAAGGCGGCTTGGGCAAAAATGGGTATCCCGGTGGACTGAAAACCCGAAGGGGAGGTCCAGGCAAAAATTAGGGATTTAAGCGTACGACTATGTCCCGGCATCTAATCACCTGTCTACCAGAAGATTTGTCAACTACCTCCACAAGGTATCTTTTCCCCTCACCTTAGAAACAGGGGCAATAATGAGTCGTCCAGGCAATCCAGTTGCTCTGTCAACCAAAGTACCAAGGAAAGGTTAATACAAAGATTATTACCATCTACCTTTACAAATTCCAGATCGTGGGTTAACATCCGAAACCAAACAGGACAATCATCCACTTGATCATCATCAGGCAACCCTACACCGGTTCCTTCTCAATTTTCAGACGAAGTCTTACACGGACTCACCCTCCACAGATGACCTTACCCAGGTTCATCAAGAAGTTTTACACGAACTTATCCCGAAGTAACCCTACACAGGTTATCTCTTTCCAGACGTAGTTTTACATGGACTCGTCATCAGTAAACCTTACACAGGTTTCCTTCTCAAAACTCCAGATGTTAGTTTTACACGGACTCGTCACCCAGAAACCCTACACAGGTTCTCTATTTTTAAGGATGCAGTTTTACACGGACTCGTCACCTAGAAACCCTACACAGGTTCTCTATTTTTAAGGATGCAGTTTTACACGGACTCGTCACCTAGAAACCCTACACAGGTCCTCTATTTTCAAGGATGCAGTTTTATACGGACTCATTGTCAGTAAACCCTACACAGGTTTCCTTCAACTCCAAATGCAGCTCCACACGAGCCCAACCTGAAAGTAACCCTACACAGGTGTCCTTCTTTCCAAGATGCGGTTTTACACGAGCTCATCATCAGGCAACCCTACATAGGTTCCCTCTTTCAGCTTACAAAAATTACAGTTCAAAAATTTCCCCAGGAGAGTCCAATCAAGATTTCCCCAGGAAAGTTTGAATCCATCTCCCCAGCAGTAAGCTTATCCCCAGTAGATTCTGGAAGCTTACCCTCGTAGAGCACGAACGCGTCTCCCGGCTTTATTCAAATAGTTATTTCCCTACCAGGGTATAACTGGGTTATCCTCAGCCAAAAGCCACGGAAAGATCGTTCTCGACGAAGTCTTCTTATCCCCAGCAAAGTTACCATCAACATCTCAGTAAAGTACCTCCCCTACAGGGTATTGCTCACCAGCAAGATCACTAGGGTATTTTTCTCCCCGCAGAGTATTCCATTCTACAAGTTTATTCCCCAATGGAGTTATCTTCTCCTACCGGTATTCTTGCGACTATCATCCCCAGTGGAAGCAAAGATCTATTCTCCAAACATCAACCCAGGATATGATTTCCAGGCACCCGTCAAGGATTTATTTTCCTAAGACGAAAACATACATTCATAAACATCACATACATCATTATAGCATGCATATACGCATCATATCTTACAAATCTCATTTATGTTGAGAACATCATTGCTTGATTCATATCATGCATTGCATATGACTGACCTTTACCTTTCAGGAAAGACCCAGTTAAGTTCTCAGATATATTTCAAGACCTAGACCGGTTCAGTTAAATCGACCCTACGATTTTTCTGTTTCTTATCCAGTCAAAGGCCTTCTCTGGTTCAGTCAGATCGACCCTAAGATCTCCCCGTTTCTTATCCAGTTGAAGATTTCAAGACCTAGACCGGTTCAGTTAAATCGACCCTAAGATTTTCCTGTTTCTTATCCAGTCAAAGGCCTTCTCTGGTTCAGTCAGATCGACCCTAAGATCTCCCTGTTTCTTATCCAGTGGAAGATTTCAAGACCTTGACCGGTTCAGTTAAATCGACCCTGAGATTTTCCTGTTTCTTATCCAGTCAAAGGCCTTCTCTGGTTCAGTCAGATCGACCCTAAGATCTCCCTGTTTCTTATCCAGTTGAAGATTTCAAGACCTTGACCGGTTCAGTTAAATCGACCCTAAGATTTTCCTGTTTCTTATCCAGTCAAAGGCCTTCTCTGGTTCAGTCAGATCGACGCTAAGATCTCCCTGTTTCTTATCCAGTTAAAGATTTCAAGACCTTGTCCGGTTCAGTTAAATCGACCCTAAGATTTTCCTGTTTCTTATCAAGTCAAAGGCCTTCTCTAGTCCAGTTAAATCGATCCCTAAGAGATTTTCCTGATGAAGACTCAGTAGAAGACACCCAAGATTCTCTCAGTGTTACTGTTGAGGTTGAAGTCGCCTATGATTCTCTCAGCGTTACTGTTGAGGTTGAAGTCGCCTATGGTTCTCTCCCCGTTACTGTGGAGGTAGTAATCGCCCCAAGATTCTCTCAGCGTTCCTGTTGAGGTAGTAGTCGCCCAATATTCTCTCAGCGTTCCTGTTGAGGTAGTAATCATCCAAGGTTCTCTCATCGTCCCGTTGAGGTAGTAACCATCCCTGTTTCATTCATAACCTTTTGAAGCTCCAGACCCAATTCCTGTAGCCAGACAGAGCGCATCTATACAAAGAGTTTGAAGACCAGCTCCTGTAACAGGCCAGGTAATCATTTTCTTTTTCAAGTACGCAAGTTCTCGCTAAGGAATCTCTTACGCGATCGACACCCAGATGGCATCTATAAGCCCATCCACCTTCCATCACCTTTTAGCATGGCATCTATAAGCCCATCATCCTATCCATCAAATCTCTAAATGGCATCTATAAGCCCATTCCCATCATCACACTACTATGTGAGCGCAAATTTCTGGGCACTCTAGTGTTCAATCATCTTCCACCTTCGGATTACGAAAGGCACGTCAGCCAATCTACATCCTCAGGTCTAAGAAGATTGAACAGGGGCAACTGTTGTACCCCAAAATTTGCCCTCCCATATTCTTCAAGAATTGCAAAGAGCATGCTTCAAAATCTCCCCAAGGGTTGCACAGTTCAAGGGCCTCATAACAGCCAAAAATTAGGGTTTTGGTTCTGGAAAAGAAATTGAAGTTTTCAAGGGTCCAATCAAGTCCCACATGCCTACAAACATGGTCAAGCATCATCATACCAAGTTTCAAGACTTACAGCACAAAATTGCACAGTCAAAAACCCTAATTGCTCAACAGTCAACTGCAGGGGCAAAATGGTCATTTGACAGTCAAAAGTTCAAATTTTTGGTCAACATCTCATTTTGAAGCCATAAACATCATTTGATCAATTCTTGATCATGATTTTCAAGGCATGGCTCAAAAAGTCTCAAGATGCAAAAGTTTCCATATGTGGACAGTTGAAAAAGTCAACTGTAACTTGACCAAGGCATAACTTCCACATGGTTTATCAGAAAAATTCCATCCAAAGCTCATTTTGAAGATAAAGACATTTCCTACAACTCCTCTTCACACTTCAAGTCCAAGAAATGCTCTCACAAAAAGTTATCAATTTCAACATTATAGGTCATTTTCAAAAGTCAACAAAAAGGGACTTTAAGTCAAAGACCATAACTTGAGATTGGTAAATCAAAATGACATGGGACCAAAGGCATTGGTTAGAGGACTTCAAGACCTTTCCAAAATGTCCAAGAACATGATCAAAGCTTAAAAGTTGAGCAATATATGCCTTGTGGAAGTTGAGAAATTTTTGGGAATTTTGAAAAGTCAACTTTACTTCAAATGCCTCAAATTTGCTAATGGGCCACATTTTCTTCCAAGATTCATCATCCAAAGGCTATGCACGACCATTTGGCCCAAAGGGGATTTATTTCATCATTTTTATTTATTTATTTGAATTTTTAATTACAATTAATTCATTTAATTAAATAAAATATGGAAAAAATACTAAACCAATGCATTTGAATCTTTTTATGCAGTATTTGCTCTCCTTAAAGACTCAAGATTCGTGCACAACCCAAATGGGAAAGATTGGCCATGATTGGAATCAAAATCACATGGAAAAGATTTGAAAAAATATGCATGAAAATCAAATATTCCATACATCAATGCAAAGGGTTTTGGATCCAAATTTCAACCCTAATCCGTTCCCATACATATACTGATCAAAACCTAATGCACAAAGACCTCGAAGCTGCGCCCAAAACCTCTTATGCAATTGGCAATTTTTGTGAAAAAACTCAAAACTGAAAACACCATTCCAAAGCGTTTCAAGGCAAAACATTGATTCCATTAGCTTGCAAAGGCATCAGGGAACATTTCTGGATCAAAACCACTGCTTCTAACGCAAAGAACTGGTAGAAACATGTCTCACTTTTCATGAAAATATGCATAATCGTGTTTAAGTTTCTGGGCATCTTTCATACATTTTAATTGTTGTTTTATGCTAATATGAACCTTCTGAGTCTATTGATGTTGTTGAATTGAGTTTTTATAGCCTATACGCGAAGTTGCCATTGGAGCTCACTAGGGTTACAAAACTGTAAAATTGGGGCTTTACGTTTAAGGAAAAATCAGGCAACAAGACTTGTACCGTTCGAACCAAAAGCTTCATATGAATCCAATGCACTAGTCGCGCTCAATTTATCATGGGCCAATTTCTAATCGCTATTATTCTGTTCATCATTTATTGGGGGTTTAAAACCCCCGCTATCTCTTTTTATTTTACAGGCAATTGAAGAAGAAGACAGACGTGTCCATGGCTTACAGCTCATTTGAATTTCGCGCGAAATACCCACTAATCATTTGTTTTACCTTATATTCATTGTTTTCTATATTATATACAACGCGTTGAAGCAGCTCAGTTGGTGGAATGTTGTGTTGGCAAGCTTTGGGACCTGGGTTCGATTCCCAGGTCCCCTCACTTTCTTGATATATTTTGTTTCCATGTGATTCTATGCAGCGTGCCTCCTAAGGACCATCATGTGTCCCCATAATCTGACGTGCCACGCGCCCACTAAGATCCAACCAAGGGCCCTGATCTGAAGAGTACCATGTGTATAAGTCAACCAGGCCACACGCCAGCATGAAAAGTCAACAAGGCCAAGGGTCTATTGGGCCTAATTGCTGGACAAAACCTCCAAACTGGGGTCAACACCCCCAAGGGTTTGCATTTATTTTCTTTTTCCTTATTTTATTTTTATTTGTTTAATTTTAATTTAATTCTTCAAATTAATATTTTCATAAAACATAAAAAATAACAAAAAATCAGAAAAGACAAAATATAAAAACATATTTTATTTAAATGTTTTCTTTGTAAATAAATGGTATTAATTAATTTAGTTAATTTTAGGGTCAAATTTTAATATTTTTTGTAATAAATTAAAAAACGTAGAATTAAGGGTTTTAATTACTTTTATCTTTTTTCTTTTCTTTTACCATTATTAATAATTAATTATTTATTTTTGTAGATAAAATTGTATTAATTAATTAGGTTAATTTTAGGTTCAATTTTAACATATTTTTCTTAATAAATTAAAAATAGTTAGAATTAGGTTTAAATTCCTTTAATTCTCATTAAAATTCGTAAATACAAAAACTCAAAAATAACTTCTCTTTTTTCATTCAATTTAATTAATTTCGTAGTTTTAATTCAATTTCTTTAAAAGGGTCAAACGCCCTCGCATTCCCGATTCTAATTCTCTTCGCATTTTTTTTCTTTTCGTGAATATTCATGTAATTCTCCCAAAGCCATGTAATAGCTTAATTAGGACATTTATATTTTTCGCACTTTATTTTATTTCAAATCGGGTCTTGGATTAAATTTGGCGATGTGGACCCGCGCCTTTGTAATAGCGTAGGACTTTTATATTCCCGCAACTTTTTAACTGTTAATTAAACTGCATGAAAGAATGAATGTCAAAAATAAAAGCAACGCTAGATCACCAATGCATGAACAAAACAAAAATAAATGAATCTGACACACAAATCACACACCACCCCTAGGGTACGCCTCACTGTTGCCTTGCCCCTCGAAAGGTGATCGTCGAGTAGAGGATGTTTTAGTAAGTCCTCATGATCCAGGAACCTGGCATGAGGGTAGCTTCTAAGGTGTCTTCTCATTACTCCGGTGATCACCATGTCCCGAACTCTCGAATTGACCCGAATACCTCCAACGGTGGTGCTACCTACCTCTCAATGGTGGTATGACACTACTTTAAGGACATTTACACAGACGAATTCCTTAGGGTAGGTAGACGACTCTAGATACTTGCTCTAATTTCAAAAACAAATCAAAAATACTTTTCCCACCGACACCTTTTCAAAAAGCTTTCGAAAGCAACTTTTCAAACACTCTTGAGGACCGATACAAGAGTCGAACTGAAATTTTCAAAGAAACTTTTTTAAAACCGACAATTGAAAAGCAAACAAACCTTTTGAAAACACAATGAGCAAGTATCTAAGAGCCCATGGATAACCATGGATAGAAAGGGTGCTAACACCTTCCCTTTCTATAATCTACCTCCCGAACCGAGAGCAATCTCTATAAGGAATTTTTCTGTGCTTTTGTCCTTTCCATTTGGAGAAAATAAAAGACGGTGGCGACTCTTGCTTCCGCGACATTTCGCGAACCAGCGTTAAACAATCAGTTCCAGATCCACCGATCACAGTATGCTTGTTTCATTTTTTCGGTACAATTTGAAGTATTGTTTTTAACCGTAAGCATTTGTTCAGCCTGATATTTTTATTCTCATTTTATTTCGATTTTGACTATTTGGTTAATTTTTTATTAATCTTTGTGACATGTAGTTTATTTTAATGTGTTCATTTCATTTTTTTCAGATAGATTAATGTCCATTTTTTTATCGTTTTTGATCATTTTGGATCTCTATTTTTTATTCACAAAAATTAAAAAAAAAATATTTTAAATTATATTAATTTTTATACTTTTAGTTTTTAACATCATTTTTTATCAATAGGGACTTTTTGGTCACTTAGAAAATTAGTTAATCCAATAGTTTTATGTTATAAATAGAGAGGATGTAAATTTCATTAGGGGCTAGCAGAGATTGATAACGAAATTGAAAAAAAAAACAGAGAGAAATCCTCTCTTCCCCTCTCACGATTCCCACTTCATCTCTCTCACAACACCCGTATAATCCCAATGCTTTCTCCTCCAGCCACCTTCGTTTTGTTACATCACCATAACAATCCCTCTGTCTCCGCTGACTACCGCAAATCTCTCACTAATCATCTTCATTCAATTCTTCTACCACTGTGAGCTTCCACGACAACAACTCAGTCACCATCCACCTTCTTAATCTCTCAGCAACTCCCTCTGCCAGCTATCGTAAATCACAACTTCATCACTGGTTCTCCTCTCCGCAAGCTTTATCTTCATCTTCATCATCCCTTATACAAACGCCTACGCTCATCTCTATTTCCAGCGTATTTCCTCTGAGACCGCAAATCGTCATCATCACTTTCGCCTCACAAACCGTCATCACCTTCCACCTTCCGTCTGTTTTCTCTGGCTTCATCATTAATTCAACTGTTCTTCTCCATCCGTCTCTTCTTCTACGCATAAACCACACTTCATAACCACTAACTTAATTCTGCAAGCAACCAGCCATCTCCCTCCACCGAACATCTATTCTCAATTCAGCTTCCAATTTCACAGCAATCCACTCACTCGATTAACATCCATTCTTACTCTTCATATTACTTCTCCTTTCATTTTCTTACTTAATTTTTACTTATGTAATTTCATTATGTTTAGAATATTTTAGATTTGGATACCTCTTCAAATGTTAGGTACATTTTTTGGAAAAAAAAAACGCAGAATGATTATTTTGATTATTTTGTTTGATAAAGCCAAATGTCAGTATTATCGTTATGTTTTGTTATTATTCAATTTATTAATTTTTTTTGATTAATGAATATGTATCGGACTTCTTTCTAAACCCATTCAAGTTGACATTTCCTATCTAGTTGCATTATGATTTCATGGTTGCATTATGATTTCAAATTTTAATCCAATTTAACTTTCGAAGATCGTATGGATGCATAGACTTTATTGACCGACCTCAAAATAAGTGAGACTTTTATATAAGTCTACTTACGATTGCATAACATAGCGCTAAATTTTGTCCCGATTCGAGAAATAATCATTTGTGGCGTAAACTTATGTTTGCAAGCTCAAGTATGTTAATTTGAATCCTTTTATCCAAAAACCTTCAGATTCATTGTTAGGAGGCTTTGATCTTATCAATCTTCTAATGAATCTTCATAAGCTTTGGTCAAAGTGAATCACTTAAACATCGTTGATCATTTATTGTTGCCTTGAGAATTTTAAAATGAATGATATACTTGACAAAAAGAAAATGAGACTTGTTGTTGAGAGGTTTTGATTTTATCAATCTTATAATGAGTTTAAAATACAAGTTTCAAGAAGGTCATTCAACTAACCTCTAATTTCTAACAATCGGCTTTATCTTATGCTTTTTAATTTAAGTACATTTATTTTAGCATTTACATTTCATACTATTTTCGTCTTTGCTCACTTGAGCATTTATTATTATGTCATTTTCTTTATTTTTCTCATTTGAGCTTTCATTTTCTTTTTGAAGATACCTAATAACCAACTTGAACAATAAAAAAACTTTAATGTTACTTGGACTATTCGGTTACTATCCTTGGAATTATGGAGTGATGGACTTCTTGGATTTAGGATTAGATACCCTGACCTACCTTGAGACCTTGTAACCTCAACTGTTATTTTGTCTGGAGCTCTTGGGGTTTACCCTAAGAAATTGGGTTGTTTGTTTTCTTTGTATGCAGGTTATTGTGATTACATGTTTTGTCCATGATCAGGAATTCATCTGTATACAGTCGTTACTCTCCCCAATTTTTGTGAAGACATAATGCATTCAAAGTTTGGTATTCTTAAGAGGTTTAATATCCTTGCTTGCTTGGTCAATCCAAAGGATGGGAATTCTACATTGACTCATTTTGTCAAATGTTGACTTCTTGTTGGTTAGACGGTTCTTTTCCCTAGCTTTTACCTTATGCTTTAGGATAGTCCTTTCATCTCCTCTCATCTTACTTAATTTAAAAAATCTTCTCCCTCCTTTTGAAAACTCTTCTTGTTTCTAAACTTGAACCACTTTCGTAATAAACTTGGACTTAGGTCCATGCATTTTCAAAAATATTTTCTTAATCAACTTAATAATACCTTTCCATTTTTGTGAGAATACTAAAAGTCAATCAATCTCATTCAAACTATCTTTGCCACTTTGGCTTTTTACCTTAAAATTTTCTCAAAAGATTAGACTCTTGCCAATCTTTGTAGTGATGCGAGCTACTATACTTCTATGATATGTAGTGAAGTGAGATATTTTCCACTTGGGTGTTGAGTGAGGCTCTGTTGATTTTAAAATCCAAGACATATCCTCCACTTTGAGATGAAGCAAATTCTCCTTTCTCATAATCATGGGTAGTAATTATGTTCTTCCACTCGGATAAGATGATGATGTCTTGTCTCTTAAAACTAACCAACACCCTTGTGTTTTAAAATTTTTAAAAGTGAACTACGAGTACCCTGATCCCCTATTGCATGGAAGGTGTTACGTAGGCACTAAAGATTCGCAATCGCGACGGGTGCAAAAATCATAAAATATACTTCTTTTCTCATCTTCACCATCTATTTTTTATACAACATTTTATAGCCAAAATCCACAGATTTTCAAAGAGGTTCATGTGGAGTACCGTAGATGTTTAGGATGCTAATACCTTCCCTTTGCATAACCAACCCCCGAACTTAGATTCTATCCCCCTCTTTTTGGGTTATTCGCTCTTTTCCCATTTCTTTGGAAACAATAAAGTGCGGTGGCGATTTTGATCTGTGCGAGTCAAGTCAATCCAATGGCTTATTCTCAACATTTCTACCGCTACAGAAAAATGGCGACTTCATTGGGGAAAGATTGACCTGTTGCTGGTCCATCCCTAAGTGGGTTGAGCTTATCTTTGCTTATCTGTATATGTGCTATTATCTATTGTATATTATATGATGTATATATGTTTGTCTGGACTTTTCTGGTTTTCAGAGTGCTTAGTGATTTCTCATAAGTCATATACCCTGACTTGGGCAAACTTAAGATAGGACGGACGGTATAGTCATGTTAACTTTGAGGGAGTAATTCCAAAAAATGAGACATGAGATCCCCCACTCAGTGGAGGCCCCTTTGATTGTAGTGTTGTTTACCGAGTAATCGGGAAGACGTGCTGCTTTCGACCTAGGAGCCTGCTGAAACTGAGAACCGTAGAACCCTTAACCCATCTTGGCGTTTTAGGTGTAGTGCAAAAGCTATGACGGAGTAATCCGGAAATGGTTGTCACACGATACTATGCTCGGACAAGTTTTTCTTGAGAATATTGCTAATTACCGAGTCAATTGAGAAGTTGGTAATATCCGAAGGAAGGATGTAGACTCTGGGAACCTCGTAGAACCTTGTCCGGTAGGTGATAAACTTTTATACCATACCTTGTGGGTAGTACCTTTGACCTCATGCTCGTGACGTCAAACCTATGAATCCTATGTTTGTGATCTTGTATGTGATTGTTGCATCATACATTCATGCATCCATGAGCATCCTTTAAAACATTTTGTTTCAAGGGACTTAAAAGTTGACTCTTTGTGAATATCTCAGGTACTTTTTGACTATGGATTCTGGAAAAATAAATAATAAGAAGTACAGTTTCAAAGATCCCAAGATAGATGAATTGATGAGTCTGATTCCTGAGATTGAGAGTTCTACATATTTTTGGAGGAAGTGTGGGTCCATCATTTCTCTTATGAAGCTTAGGATGAAGGAGGGTATTCTCTCGACCTTGGTCCAGTTCTATGATCCGATGTATCGATGCTTTACTTTCCCTGATTATTAGTTGATGCCTACATTGGAATAATATTCTTATCTATTGGGTTTACCTGTTACTGATCGTGTTCCGTTCGCTGGTTTGGAGGGGGAGCCAAAATCTCATGAGATTGCTGCTTTGATCCATTTGGGGAATTATGAGGTTGAAGCCCACATGACTACCAAAGGAGGTATTAGAGGATTACCTGCTCAGTTCTTATTGGAGAAAGCTCGCTATTTTTCTATAATGAAGAGTATGGTTTCTTTTGAGGCCATCTTTACTCTACTTGCTTATGGGTTGTTCTTATTTCCTAATGTCAACAAATTTGTGGATATCAATGCCATCAGGATCTTTATGATTGGGAACCCAGTTCCTACATTATTGGGTGATGCTTATTACTATATTCATCTTCGGGATTCTTACCATGGAGGGATGATCATTTGCTGCACGCCTTTGTTGTATCATTGGTTTATTTCTCACTTACCTAGATCTGATGCTTTCTGGGATGTCAAGAAAGGAACCTCGTTGGGCTCCAAAGATTATGACCCTCACTCATTCAGATATTGTTTGGTATCATCAGGCTTACTATGATGTGGAGATTGTCGATAATTGTGGTATTTTCCCTAATGTACCTCTTCTTGGTACAAAGAGAGGAATTAACTACAACCCTGTTCTCGCACGATGACATCTTGTGTTGGATTAAAATATCTAGCGTCGACCTTAGGGATTCGAAGGGCTTAACATCCCACCCATGGGCGCTTAGTAAACTAGGTGCAACCCTTGAAAATGCTCGTATTATATGGAAATAAAGTTGTGCCTTGGCTACAAGCAATTGCTTTTAGCGCAGTGGTAAGCGATTGACCCACAAGTGGTATCAGAGCATGGTCATGGGTTTGAATCCCCTCGGCTGACACTGGGGGGGGGGGGGGAGGGGGGATATTGTTGGATTAAAATTATCTAGCATCAAACTTAGGGATTCAAAGGGCTTAACATCCCACCCATGGGTGCTTAGTAAACTAGGTGCAACCCCCGAAAATGCTCGTACTATATGGAAATAAAGTTGCACCTTGTCTACAAGCAATTGCTTTTAGCGCAATGGTAAGCGATTGATCCTACATATTGGATATATGATGAGGGATAAGCCAAATAGCATTCATTTGAGTGGTTTCTTCCTTAAAGAGGGAGAGGTTTATAAGGAAGCTAAAGAGGAGATTGCGAAGGCTTGGCGTCATATTCACAAGAAGAGTAGGAAGGACTTAGGACCTAGGGGGTTGTTTATTTGGAGCCTTATCTTCAGTGGGTACTGTTGTACCCCAAAATTTTCCCTCTCACTTATCAAGAATTTTCTCACAAGATCTTCTTGGGCTCAAGACTGCACTAGGGTTTGATCAACTCAAGACACCTCCTTAGGTACTGATGACCAAAATCAGGGTTTGAGTTTGCACAGGGATTTTTGAACTATCAATTCTTCATATTACTTTCATGGACCATTATGGACCCCCAAGATTACTCATGTCAAGTTTTAAGCCTTGGATCACACTTTTGATCAGTCAAATGAAAAGTGGACCCAAAAATCAATTGTATTGGGGAAAAAGTCAACCATGGCCAATTTACAATCAAATCTCATAATTTTTATCCACATCAACATTTTAAACTCATATGTATCATTTTATCAAGTTTGGACCACAATCCCTCAAGAAATTTGATCAAATCTCCAAAAGGGCAAAATGGTCAAAATTAGGGTTTTGATTGGAAAAAGGCAATTTCTGATTTTTTACCCAGCAAATGATCAATTGGTTTAATGATCTCAAGAGTAAAATTGCATCATTTTGACCTATTGACATGGTTCAAAACATTGCAAATCTATTGGGTTGACAGATGAATTTTGTAGTCAATTGATCAAAAGTCAACTGTATACTGAAAAGTCAAACTTTGACTTTTTGGTCAAATTCAAGTGCCAAAGATCATAATTCATCAAAACATGTCAAAATATGAAACTTATTCATCAAGAAATAAAAAACTCAAGATTTCATTTTGAAAAGTCAAAATTTCTAAACTTAGAAATTTTTCTAAGTGTTGGAAATTTCATGTTTTTTTTCATAACTTTGAGCCAAATTTTCACCATGATGCAAGATGAATCAAGAGAAACTTCCAACATGAAAGTTGTAGATATCTATGAAATCTACAACTTTTCTTGACACAACTTCTTCTAAAAGTGCTTGGATCTCAAGTTATAATTTCAAGAACATAGGATCATAAAACTAAACACTTAGTGAAATTTTACCCTAATTTGGTCAGGATTTTGACTCAACTTCATGGCACTTTTTCATATAGTTCCAAGGTGAATCTTCAAAATCAATTAAAATATGGGATGTAGAGCACATTGCAAGCTTTCCAAAATGTCCAAGAACTCCTTGAGATCATTCTTGAGTAGGGATAATCGAAGAGATGCAGTTGGTGTTTTGTCACTTGAATTACAAGGCATTTTGTGATGAACAAGAATCCAATTTCAAACCTAGGCTGCATAATCTTGCTTTGCAGGCCTCCTAACTTGTGTATCTATCCATCATTAATGGATTACACAAACTTTTGAGGTTTAATCCAAGTGGTTTAAGCTTTATCCAATCCATATTTCCATTAATGGCACAAAGTGAACATTTCCATTTTAGAAAAGCAAGCTTTTGTGTAAAGTCAATTCTTGAGCCTCTAACTTGTTCCCTCTAATCACACTCCATTGACAAAGTTAGAAGAAAGCTTGTTTAAAGAATAACCACTCTATCTTAGCAAGTACACAATGCTTGGTAACTCGAAATTCTCAAAAATCACATGTTATGCATAAACTTGTGATTTTGAGTTCTGATCAACAACAACTCTCCAAACTTGTTGCTTATAAAAAGAGGCATTATTTGTGAGCTAGAGGACGAGCTTGAGCACCCTGAAATACACCAAAACTCTCTCAAATCAGAAATTGCCCAAAAACTCCATTGTTGCACAGTTTCTGACCTTGAACCTCAAACTCACATTTCCCTCGTGTGTTTCTTGGCCTTTTAGTTTCTAAAGCTTCCTTGCATCAAGGATAACTTATCCATATACCTGTTTCACTTCTGTAACACCATTTTCCTTGTCTTCCATAACCAAAAATAGAGTATCACAGTTGGACTTCTCCAGACCATTCCAGCTACCCTCAGCTCAAGCCAGCCGTTGCATTAGCTTCCTAGAGGTCCAAGGAAGCTAACCTGATCATTAGCACTGCCTGAAACAAGCTCAAATCCATTTCACGATTTCCAGTTATGAGGTATTTTTATTAAACTTCTATCTCATTAATTAGGAATTGTTAGGCTTGCATTTGTGAAGATAAAATGTAGACATCATTACCCTGAAGCTGTACATGTCCATAGATTTCATTTATTTTGATTGAGCTAGGAGAATTTTGAGTTTGAACTTTCTGAAATACTTAGGTCAGAATTTGATACTTTTAAAAATTCTCATTCATCTTCGATTTATAGTTTATGATTTTTATAGTGTTGGATTCGTGTGACAAAATGGAGCAATTTTCATGTTTACATTTTTGCAAATGGTTGAGAAATGGGCAAGTTACAGATCCTTTGGCTGGAGGTTGACGATGAAGTACAATCAGGGCGTGTTTTGTGTTATGTATTTATCATTTCATACAAATTAACAGATGTATAGCCATCCCAGTGGTAAAGCGCGTGCCTGTTCACCCCTTGGTCCTGGGTTCAAGCCCCAGTGTGACCATTTTTTTATTTTTACATTTTCAGACTTTTTTTTGGTTCTTTTTTGGCAGCATTTGGGCTCTTCATTGGGCTTAGTTTATTTTTGCTCATGAATACTCTTTTGTTTACTAATGAACCCCCCTGACTTTTTAATTTATTTTATTTTCTTTTTCTTTTTCTTTATTAATATTAATATTAATATTTATTTTATTGACAAAAAAAGATAAAAAAATATTTTTATTTATACTATATACATTTATTTTCTAGACTAAAACATCAAAAGTATTTTTGTTACAAACTTAACTTTTTTTTATTAAATAGATTTAGGCTTATTTTATTTTCTTAAAATAAACATAGAATTTATACTTTTCCTAATTTAATTAATTTTCATACTATTTAGTTTAATGTTAAAATCTTCTTCATAAAACATAAAAATATTTTCTCTTTTAAATTAAATTAGTTTATTTTTTTATTAAGCATTTTTTTTAGTTCATTAGTAAGAAATAAAAACTTTTTTTTAACAAGGACAAAACCAAATAAAATCCATTCTTTTTTTATTCATTACTTTATACATTATTCCTTTTCATATTTTGTACATTTATTCAGTTCAATATGGTTGTAATAGATTAATTACGGTTTAATTTCTTGCAATCCCCATTTATACTTTGTACACCCCCTTCCCACAAATCATGTAATAGCTTAGTATTTTTATCTTCCGCAATTTAAATGCTTCATATTCACATGCTAGTAATTAGGGTTTGTATGGAAAGAATAAAATCAATCAAATAGAAAATCCTAATTCAAGACAAAAATAAGCATGAAAACAATACACTTGCACACAAGCACCCCCAGGGTAAAATCCACTTGGTTGCCTTACAAAATGGTCATATTACGCACGTGAGGTATCTTAGCAAAAACAAACGAATACAAGATCATAGTCCCTCGATGACGCTATCTAAGTTGTCTTACAAATGATCTTAGTCCCTAAAAGAGAATGCTAAGATGTCTTGCAACATTGCTAATCATGGTTATACGATGACCCACGTCCGTCCCGTTTACATCCAAATATAGGGTTACTTACCAAATAAATGGTAAGTGTTGTACCCCAAAATTTGCCCTCCCTTTTTCTCAACATTTTTTCATCACAAGGCCCTTGGAGCTCAAGCTCCAGTTAGGGTTTCCTCTGCTCAAGACTTCTCCTAGCACTGCTGACCCAAATTAGGGTTTATGTTTGCACAAAGTTGTTTTGACCTAAAATGCCTAAGATGACTTTCATGCTTCATATTGGACTCCCAAGTTTATCCATATCAAGTTTCAAGCCTTGATTCCAAATTTTGCCCAGTCAATTGGACAGTTGACCTAGAAATTAACTGTATTGGGGAAAAAGTCAACTGTGGCCAATTGACAGTCAAATCTCATGAAAATTGATCCACATCAACACTATGAACTCATATGGACCATTTGATCAAGTTTGGATCACAATTCCACAAGAAATTTGATCAGATCACCAAAAGGGCAAAATAGTCATTTTTAGGGTTGTGACTGCACAAAGGCAATTTTTGACTGTTTGACCAAGCCAATGGCAAACCAAGCTCACATATGGACTCAAGGACCCAATGGAATTGTCTTGACATGCTCAACAAGTTCAAAAGATCCCAAATGCACAAGATTGACAGTTGAATTTCCCAGTCAATTGATCAATTTTGACTGTATACTGAAAAGTCAAACTTTGACTTTTTGGTCAAAATCAAGTGTCAAGATTCATTTTTCATCAAAACATGCCAAATCATGAAACTTGTTCATCAAGAAATCAAGAATTGCAAATTAGGGTTTGAAATGAAGATTTTTCATAATTTAGAATTTTTCTAAGTTATGAAAAACCCTAATTTTTTCCTAACTTTGTCCCACTTTCTCACCAAGATTCATTTGGATTCAAGCAAAAGTCAAAACATGAAAGTTGTAGTCCATTTCAAAATATACAACTTTGATTCACAAAGTTTTATCAAAAGAAGCTTGTAGCTCAAGTTACAATTTTTGGAACAAGGGTACCAAACCATTCTTAACTTAGTAAAATTTTTGACCTATTTTAGGCAGGATTTTTCCCAACTTCATAGCAATTTTTCACATGCTTCCACTTGGAATTTCAATTTTTATTTCAAAGATGGATTGTAGTACACATTTCAATATTTCCAAAATGTCCAAGAACTCATCAAACAACCTCATGGTTAGAGAGAATCAAATTTGGCAATATGGGAAAAACTCACTTTGTTCATGACCAAATTACACGTCCATACACTTAGGCAATTTTGAACTCAGCTTGCATTTCTTGATTACAGGTCCTATATCCCATTTACACTCATAAATTTAATGCTAAATCATTGTGCCAAGACCATATTTTATGTGTTCAAGCATTACATAAAGGTTTAGTCCCAAAATAGAAAAAGCATAATGTCCATTTTTGCAAAAGTAGAACTTTATGTCAATTAGCAAATTAAGAGGTACACAGTAAATCTCCTTGGCACAAGTTATTAGACTAATCCCACTGATCAAGGATAAGGTTAGCAGTACATTAGGGGGGCCTCTATCAGTCTAAAACTCTAGTGGACACTTTGTTGCTTAAAGTTGAAGAAACATAGCATAACAAGACACAACTCTCATTCCTGTAAACCAGAGCTTAAGCAAACTTGTCAAACACATTCTAAACCTCCATCCTGACCTGAGACACAAGCCTATCACCTCCAATACCTCTCTATTCACAGAATCACCATTGAACTGCACAAAAATAGGGCATCCCTGCAGTTTGAGTGGCATAGTTCATTTCCATCGTGCATCTTGGCCAAAACCAGTTCAAACACTTTCCCTACCATCAATACAAACTGTCCAAAGCATTAGAAGTAGACTGTAACACCCCTAATCAGTTTGGCCATTTTCATTTCTTCCTCTTGCAGGTTGACTTCTGCAGCTTGATATAGAAGGTTTCAAAGCATACCAAGTATTGGAATAGCATCCTCATACATCAAGCAAGCTATCCAAATCCTTATCTTGTCCTGAAAGCTCCTCCATTGCCAGACACGATTCCAACTGAACAGGTAAGTTCATGAACCTTTATCTCTCAATTTAGGAAGAATTAGCTCTAAGTTTGTGAATGAAAAATGTCATGCTCATGTCCCTGAAACTATACATATCTTTACTTTCCATTTATTTTGCCTGTGCTATGAGAATTTGAGGTCTGAACATTGATAAAAAGTTAGGTTAAGATTTGGGAATGGAGAAATTCTCTCTCATTTCTGAGAGTTAGGATGAGTTCTTTACATGTCCAGAATCGTGGCTTGATGCTTAACACTTTTCATGTTATGAGTTTGTGCTAAAAGTCCAGGAATCCGGAGTTGTGTTTGAAGCAAGAAAAGGCGCGTGTTTTCAAAGGTTTTGTCTGAAGGTTGAAGACAAAGTCTTCTTGGGCTGGGCCTGAGTTGATTTCTTTTTTGCACCATGCTTTTACAGTTGCACCCCCCTGGCCCATTTTGAAATATCTTTATTATTTATGATTTTTTCCTTTTGATTTTGTTTTTATATTTTTGTCTAAACATGAAAAAACATTAAAATTATTTTTCTCACATTTTTTGCATTTTTTTTGACATTTATTTTGTTTCTTTTAGTTTTGTACATAAATAATACCTAGATATGCTTTTACTTAAAAAATACTAAAAAAAAATAATGCAAACACATTTTATTTTCCATTTTTATTTTATTTTATCTTCTGAAAATATTTTATATAAAATGTACTTTTTTTATAAATATTAAATATTATTATTTTGCACATATTCAATATATTTGATAAATAATACAAATATATACATATATATTAGTATATTTAGGTTAAAAATACAAAATATATACATTTTTATTTTTATTAATATTTAACATTAAAAATACCTTTTTTACAAATATACTTTATTTTTATTTTATTTTTATACATAATTAATAAACATTGTATATATTAAATAATAAATACCTTTTTTTTGCAAAATTAGGGTTTTGCCCTAAATACCTAAAAACTCCAAAAATTAATACTTTTTTTTATTTTGTTTATTTGACATATAAAAAAACACTTTTTTTTCATACATATAGAAAACATTTTTTTTGCATCTTGCATATTTATTCCATTTTTATTTAATTATTGTATATTAAATATCTTGTAAATTCTCAATTTGATGTAATAGTCTAGGTTTAAATTCCTTGTCAAAATACCCCCATTTGAACATTTGTACCCCCCTCCCCATATACTATGTTGTAATAGTTTAGGAACTTTATTTTCCGCATTTACAAGCTTTCTAAATATGCCATGTTAGAATTAGGGTTTGTATGCGAATCAAAAACAACAAAAATAGTTTGACCTAAATTCAAGATAAACAAGCATGAAAACGGACAACACTAATCACACTTGCACCCCTAGGGTATTCCACTTGTTGCCTTCAATAATGGGCCATATTGCATGTTAGGTCTCTTTGGGCAAAACCAAAACAATCAAATGATCATAGTCCCTCGATGACGCTTTCGAAAGTTGCCTAAAAAATGATCAAGTCCCTCCAAGGAAAAATTGCCCAAAGATACTTGGCACCATTGCAATTATGGTCTAAACGATGACCCGCGCCCGTCCCTCTCACATCCTAACACAAGATTGTCCACCAAATGCAATGGTGGAACAAAATTGTTAAAAGGGTTAAAACATAGCAAAAATCTTTGAGAACTTTAGGGTAGATAGCTCTTAAGTACTTGTCAACTTGCAAAACAAAACACTTGCCTATTTTCAAACCACACATCACTACACTTTCAAAACAACTTTCAAACATCTTTTCAAAAAGACAAACACCTTTTGTAAAACATTCGAGTAAAGAATTGTTACAAGGGTAGCCTAGACAAGGCATCTTTTTCAAAACATTTTCAAAACCACGCACAAAGCACCATTTCAAACAATTGAAAATCAAGGCTAGTTGATCTAAGAAAGTAACTAAGAGCCCATGGATAACCATGGATAGAAAGGGTGCTAATACCTTCCCTTTCTATAATCTACTCCCCGAACCCACGAAATATCTCAAAGGTTTTTGCTGTGCTTTTTAAACCTTTCCTTAGGATAAAATAAAAAGTCGGTGGCGACTCTTGCTCAACCGAAACATTTGCGAAAACAAATGCAAAACCCTAGTCAGTTCTCCCACCGTATCACAGAACTGGAGACTCTGCTGAGGACTTCCTTAAAAGTGGAGTAACCTTAGGGCTTAGATCACCCTCTTGCATGATTAATTGTTTGTTTTGATTGCTTTATATCTTGGCTATTTTGTTTGGGTTTGCAATCCTACACCCGGATTTGGGGAAACATTCATAGATAGCAATACGTTGTTGAAACTGTGCAGGGTATACCGACACAGTTGAAGCAATAGCTATATTAGTGCGACATATTTGTGAGTACCGGTAACCCTTGAGTTCAATCAAGGAGAGTACGGGGCCGCTGAGTGATGTCACTAAGCACTAATGACCTAGAACCTTACTTGACCATCTTGGCCTTTTATTAGGGGTAGTGAGATGACCGGCTTTGGTGCAGTCCGAAGTTGGTAGATACTCGATACTACACTCATTGAGGGTTGTTTTCTTGGAATATTTTGGTCGCTAGTTAAGTGGCTAAACCAAAACCATGAACGATGAAAACAATCCAATGATATTGAGCTCCTTAGAACCCGGTTACTATTTATAGGACAGGTTTTTAAGCCAACTACACTCAAGAGGGTACTTACCTATGAAACCCCATGCAAGCCTGAAACTAGGGTTTGGTGTGATTTGCTTGTACATATGTTTGTGCATACATCATGAACATCATAAAGCATCATATGCATTTACTAACCACTTCAAGGGTTTAGATCTTCATCTTTGTTCTTGTTTTGTAGGTCATGGAAATTCTTCGAAGAAAAACCATCCAAGTCAGCCTTGTGAGGATCCCTCCTCAACTCAAGGAGCTCACATCAAGGATTCCGGAAAGCTCACCCTTCAGTGAAAGACATGGTAGACTGCTCAGCCTAGTCAACACCAATATTGAAGAGGACATGATGAAAGTGCTGTTCCAGTTCTTTAACCCTCTTCACCACTGTTTCACTTTCCCCGACTATCAGTTGGTGCCCACTTTGGAGGAGTTTTCTCAACTCCTAAGAATCCCTATCCTTAATCAACTACCCTTCAACGGTACGGAAAAGGAACCAAAGCCGGAAGATGTTGCTCGAGCATTACATCTACAACCATATGACATTAAGGGGCATTGGGAAACCAGAAGCGGCGTCAAAGGATTCTTACCAAAATTCTTGTTTGAGAAGGCACAAGAATGTTGGAATTTATTGGACCTACAAGCCTTTGAAGAAATTGTGGCACTCCTTATCTATGGGTTGGTCTTGTTCCCAAATCTTGACCAGCTGGTAGATGTCAATGCCGTCAAAATCTTCTTATCCAGAAATCCAATACCAACATTGCTTGGGGACATTCTTCACTCATTTTACACACGAACAATGAGAAAGAGGGGTGTTCTCATGTGTTGTACTCCTCTCCTCGCAAGGTGGTTTATTTCACACCTTCCACAATCTGTCTTGAAGAATGACCAAGGCTCAAGGTGGTCCCAACGATTGATGATTCTTACTCACTCTGATGTACATTGGTGTTCTCGGTCCATAGAAAATGTCATCATCATCGATCGTTGTGGAGAGTTCCCTAATGTTCCATTACTTGGCATTAGAGGGGGCATTACCTACAACCCTTGCCTAGCTTTGAGGTAATTTGGATATGCACGGAGGGATGGCCCTCACGACATGTTGATTCCTGACCTAGTTTTTGACTTCGAAAACGATGCGCAAGGACTTCGCCAAAGATTCATCAGAGCTTGGAGGATGCCCAACAAGGTTGATAGCAAGACACTGGGGCACAAGAACTCCATCCCTCTTGATCCTTATCTCAAATGGGTACGAGCCCGAGCCCAGAGTCTAATGATGCCTTATCCTCATGTTCTCCCTGTGATTAAAGAGCCCGTCAAGGAAGGAGAGGTTCCCTACACCATCCTATATCCTGACATGCCTACATCGTGGGAGGAAATGCAGAAGAGCTGGATTCAGCTCAAGGAGGAACATAACACTTTTGAAGCCAGCTTCTACGCTAGTGAGAAGAAGGTTCTAGAGCTTACCCGCCGACTCCATGAGGAAGATACCCTCAACACCTACATCGCACCAAAGAGGATGCACAATGTCTTTTTACCTTGAGAAGTTTGTTTTTGTAATATTTGGCCCATGGGGCATTTATGTACTAACAAATTTCTTCTTATTAATATGACGTGCATTCTTTTTTGTCTGCAACAAGTTTGAATATTCTAAATCCTTGAATGCATTGCATACATAAGCATACCATTCATCATGTGCATAAGCATGTCTCACGCTAGGTTTCCTTATCTGTCTGCTGTTTATTTCAGTAGGATGGATCTCGAGCAAACAGTCAAGGACCTACAGGCTCAAAATGCACAGTTTCAGCAACTCCTGATGACCTTGGCTAAGGGTCAGGAGGATCTAAAGACCTTGCTGGGGAATAAAGACCCAGTGAAAAAGAAGAAAAAGAGACTCGGGGTGGCTACTTTAGGGAGAAGATTTGAAGGAGAGGCCAGAAGAGTGCTTGATTTTCCTCCTACTTCTGAGGAGGGAACCAGTAAAGGGGGTGCGACTGCGGTACCTTCCGAGTCCGATATGGAAGAAGAGGAGGCTGAAGAGGATGAAGACTATTCTGATCAACAATACCCTCCGGCTGATGATAAATACAAAGGTTTAGAAGACAGGTTGGCAGCCATGGAGCTACAGAGAGTGCCGGGTTTGGATTTCGAAGACTTGGGTTTGGTTGCCGGGATTGTGATTCCCCCAAAGTTCAAAGTGCCAGTTTTTGTGAGGTATGACGGGCTGTCCTATCCAAAAATGCATCTCAGGTCCTACGTAAGGAAGATCCAACCTTATACGGCAGATAAGAACCTTTGGATCCATTTCTTTCAAGACAACCTTTCTGGGGCTCAACTGGAGTGGTTCTATCAGCTAGAGGGAACCAACGTCCGAAACTGGGAAGACTTGGCCACCGCCTTTTACAAACAGTATCAGTATAATTCTGACCTTGCTCCCACGCGTACCCAACTTCAGGGTATGTCACTGGGAACAGGCGAAGGATTCAAGGAATATGCACAAAAATGGAGGGATTTGGCTGGCAGGGTGCAGCCTCCTTTAACCGACCGTGAACTTGTTGACATGTTTCTAGGGACCCTGTCTGGTCCATTTTTCAACCATCTAATTGGTAACTCTTCCGCGGGGTTTACCGATTTGATCTTAACAGGCGGGAGAATAGAAGCTGGCATCAAGTCAGGGAAGATTCAGAAGGGTGCCACTGCAAGTGTTGAGAAGAAGCCTTTCAAGAAGGAAACGGCCGTGGTATACTCTCAGAGAAGAGCAGGGAAGACTGAACGTCGGCCAACTATGGGGGCCGTAATGATTCAAAACCCTTCAAGTGAGCAACCTCGCTATAACCAGTCCAGACCAAATCAACAACGGGTGGAACGGCCACAACGGCAGTTCACCTGCATTAATATGACGCCAGCACAAGTGCTTCCCCATCTGTTAAAGTTGAATCTCGCCACTATCAAAGAGGCACCAAAAAATGTGAATACGTCCTCTCCGCATTATCATCCTAATGCTAAATGCGCCTACCATTCTGACAGTGTCGGGCACGACACCAACGATTGTTGGGCACTCAAGCATAAAATCCAAGACCTGATAGAGGCGAAGGAGGTGGAGTTCGACGCTCCAGAAAAGCCGAACGTGATATCTACTCCAATGCCGAAGCACGGCCGAAATGTCAATGCCATTGAAGAAGATTTGTATGTTGCTGATGTCAATGATCTGATGACTCCGTTGTTAACCATCAAGTTGAATCTGTTAAAGGCCGGGATTTTCCCGGGATGTAAAGAAGATTGCTACGGTTGTTACTCTCTGCCGTTTGACTGTCCGTTACTAAAGAAAGGCATCCAAGGCCTAATGGACAGTCGACAAATTTTGTTTGAAAAAGTTTCTGCTATTCCAACCCATATTGAAGATGTCTCAATTATAACCATTCACGCCAATCTTTCCAAGGCCGTCAGAAAGCCTGTTAAGATTACACCAGCTACGAAGTCTGTTCCTTTGAAGATAAAAATGCCAGGGCCTATCCCCTACATTTCTGAGAAGTCAATACCATGGAACTACGGCGGTGACGTCTACTACCATGGTGTTAAACAAATTGAAATAACTGAAGAAAGTTCGGATGAAGAAGAAGCCAGCACTGGAAACATTACGGGCACAAGCAAAATCACCCGGAGCGGGAGAATATTTTCTCCAGAGATTGCCCCTCCAAGAGCAATCTTTGGAGCCGCATCTGCTGCCAAAGTTATCCCTGCACCTATAAAACTCTCCGCTAGAACCCCATTGATTGAAGATGTTGTTGTTCCTAGTATTGTCCCTCCTACCTCTGCTGATAAAGGTAAGAGAATCCAAGATGAGCTCGTCAGGACGAGGGCTCAACCCTTGGTCATCCCGAAAACCTCCAAGAAAGAAATGGAAGAGATCTTGAAGATAATCAAAAGGAGTGATTACGACGTGGTAGAACAACTGGGGCAAACCCCCTCGAAGATCTCCATGTTGGCACTACTACTTTGCTCAGAGGCGCACGCTAAGGCTCTAATAAAATTCCTGAAGGCAGCCCATGTGCCCCAGGAAACCTCTGCAGATCAATTCCAAAATTGCGTGGCCAGCCTTACCGCGGATAATGGATTAGGTTTCTCTGATGCCGACCTAACTCCTAAAGGTAGAAACCACAATGATGCTTTGCATATTTCAGTCGAGTGCCGAGGAACGACTCTCGCACATGTTTTGGTCGACACGGGTTCTTCACTGAATGTACTGCCTAAGAAAGCTTTGGACCGACTAGATTGTGAAGGGTTAGAGCTGAAGCCGAGTGATATTGTTGTAAGAGCTTTCGATGGTTCGAAGAGGATGGTCCATGGGGAGGTTGATATTCCCATCAAGGTAGGCATTGAGGTGTTCAAATATACTTTCTATGTGATGGACATCCGTCCGTCATACTCTTGCTTGTTGGGTAGGCCTTGGATACACAATGTCGGGGCAGTCACCTCTTCCTTACATCAAATGTTGAAGTATCCTGTCAAGGGAAAGATCATAACTGTCCATGGTGAAGAGGAGTATATGATCAGCCACCTGAACTCCTTTCGGTATGTGGAGGTAGAGGGTGAGTTCATTGAGACACCATTCCAGCATTTCGAAGAAGTCCTTCCTGAAATAACAGTGGCAAAGTTGGTAGCTGATGTACCAAAGCAGATGGCCAGGATGGCATCTCTGGAAGACGCAAAGGCCGTAATAAAGGAGGGGAAGAATTCAGCATGGGGACAGTTGCCTGATATTCCGCATAAAACAGACAAATTTGGATTAGGATTCACCACGGCGGGCCAGAAAGCTATGCGCCGTTCAAAGATTGAAAGGGCGCCAATCAAGATTTCTCCTTACGGAATCAACGCTTTGGGGGGTGAAGACGAAGAGGACAACATGGAAGAGTGGATCTACCCAACTATCAAAGGAGGATTATGCAACTGGGAGGCAAAAGACTTTGTCCCCATTACTTTTATCCATCAGTAATTTATCTGTCAAACATTTCCTATTGGTCTGTAATAATTACTTTTGAACAATCCGCACACTGCCTTTTTACCTCATGCCTTGCCCGGGGCATGTAGGTCCATTTGTAAGGGTTTTGATTATCTTCATATCCATATGCCATGTTTAATGATTCATTGGACGTTTTTCATTTGATAAACTGCTGTGTTCATTTTTTTCCTTTTGCATTTTTTGTTTAAGGATGGCTATCCCTTACACACACCCACACTCACAAATGCAGGTACCCATCCACTCTGAATTCCATGGGTGGCTATTCTGCTATATCCTTCAATAACTCTGAAGATCTGGTCAATCAAGCCGAGTATGAAGATGACGAAGATTGTGAAGTACCCGGGGAACTAGCCAGACTTCTACAGCAAGAAGAAAGGGCCATCTTACCTCACGAAGAGTCATTGGAAACTGTCAACTTAGGAACCGAGGAAGACCGGAAGGAGGTACAAGTGGGTGCCAATCTGGAACCAAGTGTCAAGGAGCGCCTGATACAGTTGTTAAATGAGTATGTTGAAATCTTCACTTGGTCTTATGAAGACATGCCGGGTTTAGACACAGACATCATGGTTCACCGCCTCCCCACAAGAGAGGATTGTCCACCGATCAAACAAAAAGTCCGCCGAATGAGGCCTAACATGTCCGAAAAGATCAAAACAGAAGTGATGAAGCAATTCGATGCTGGCTTTCTGGCTGTTACGTCCTATCCTCAATGGGTCGCTAACATCGTGCCAGTACCTAAAAAAGATGGCAAAGTTAGGATGTGTGTGGACTACCGGGATTTGAATAGGGCCAGCCCCAAAGATGATTTTCCGCTACCACACATCGACATTTTGATCGACAACACAGCTCAGCATAAGGTGTTTTCCTTCATGGATGGATTCTCGGGCTACAATCAAATCAAAATGGCCCCCGAGGATATGGAGAAAACAACTTTTGTCACACAATAAGGCACTTTCTGTTACAAGGTGATGCCGTTCGGGCTGAAGAATGCAGGGGCAACTTATCAACGCGCCATAGTAGCTTTGTTTCATGATATGATACATCATGAGATTGAAGTTTATGTAGAAGATATGATAGCTCGTTCACAAACAGAGGAGGAGCACCTTGAACATCTAGAAAAGCTGTTTGCCAGGTTGAAAGAATACAAACTCAGGCTGAATCCAAGTAAGTGCACTTTTGGAGTTAGGTCTGGTAAACTTCTAGGATTCATTGTAAGCAACAAAGGCATTGAAGTCGATCCAGCAAAAGTGAAAGCAATACAAGAGATGCCTGCTCCCCATACTGAAAAGGAGGTTAGAGGGTTCTTGGGGCGCTTGAACTATATTGCCAGATTCATCTCTCATCTCACTTCTACCTGTGAGCCAATTTTCAAACTATTGAAGAAAGATCAAGTAGTCGAATGGAACGACGATTGCCAAGCTGCTTTTGATAAGATCAAGGAGTACTTGCTAGAACCTCCTATTCTGATGCAGCCCATCGAAGGAAGACCATTGATCATGTATCTGACCGTCTTGGATAACTCAATGGGGTGTGTTTTAGGCCAGCATGACGAGTCTGGTCGAAAAGAGCATGCTATTTATTACCTTAGCAAAAAGTTTACCGACTGTGAGACTCGCTACTCACTGCTCGAGAAAACTTGCTACGCTTTGGTATGGGTTGCTCGCCGACTAAGGCAGTATATGTTGACTCATACTACCCTGCTGATTTCCAAAATGGATCCTATCAAGTATATCTTCGAGAAGCCTGCTTTATCTGGAAGAATAGCTAGATGGCAAATGATCCTAACCGAGTATGACATCCAGTACACCACTCAAAAAGCTATAAAAGGGAGTGTACTAGCTGACCATCTGGCTCATCAAGCTATCGAAGATTATCAACCCATGAGATTTGACTTCCTGGACGAGAACATCATGAATTTGGACAACATTGAAGGTAACGGACCGTATGACGGACCCGAAAAGGGATCCCAATGGACCCTGTACTTTGATGGTGCTTCAAATGCACTTGGAAATGGTATCGGCGCGATACTCATTTCCCCGGAAGGTTGTCACACACCTTTCACGGCCCGACTTTGCTTCGGCTGCACAAACAACATGGCTGAATATGAAGCTTGCATCTTTGGTATCAAGGCTGCTATAGACTTGGGGATCAAATCTTTGATCGTATTTGGGGACTCGGCTTTGATTACAGTCAAATCAAAGGAGAGTGGGATACCAAGCATCCTAATCTTATCCCATACAAAGAACATGTCTTGACATTGTTGCCTCATTTCGAGCAAATTACCTTCGAGCATTTCTCGCGAGAAGAGAATCAGCTAGCAGATGCTCTGGCTACAATGTCTTCCATGTTTAAACTCAACTGGGATAACGAGGCTCCCCAAATCACCATCGAGCGGATGGATGAACCCGCACATTGTCACGAGATTAATACCGAAGAAGTAGTGGAACAACCCTGGTTCCATGAAATCAAAAGGTATCTCCAGACTAGAGATTATCCCGAAGGAGCTTCCGTAAATGACAAGAAGTTCTTAAGGAAATTTGCTGCCAAATTCTTCCTGAGCAACGACATCCTTTACAAACGAAGCCATGATTGTGTATTACTCCGATGCGTAGACAAAGCTGAAGCAGAGTTGATCATGACTGAGATACACAGCGGCACATTTGGCACTCACTTGAGCGGGCATACAATGGCTAAGAAGATCCTAAGGGCAGGCTATTACTGGTCTACCATGGAAGCTGACTGCCATCAACATTCCCGTACTTGCCACAAATGTCAAGTCTACGCTGACAAAGTTCATATCCCTCCGGTTCCTCTCAACGTTCTGACTGCTCCGTGGCCATTTGCAATGTGGGGCATTGACATGATTGGAGAGATCAAGCCCACGGCTTCCAACGGACATCGTTTCATCCTGGTTGCCATTGACTATTTCACCAAATGGGTCGAAGCAGCTTCCTTCGCCTCTGTTACTAAAAATGTGGTTGCCCGCTTCATCAAGCAAAATCTCATATGCCGGTATGGTGTTCCAGACAGGATCATCACAGACAACGGTACAAATCTGAATAACACGATAATCACCGCATTGTGCGAACAATTCAAGATTTATCATCACAATTCATCTCCCTATCGGCCGAAGATGAACAGTGTTGTTGAAGCTGCGAACAAAAACATTAAGAAGATCATTCAGAAAATGACTGTCACTTACAAAGACTGGCATGAGATGTTACCGTTTGCTCTACACGGATACCGTACGACGGCACGTACTTCAACCGGGGCAACCCCATTTTCTTTGGTTTATGGCATGGAAGCTGTCCTGCCTATGGAGGTTCAGATTCCTTCTCTAAGGATTATGAAGGACGCATGTTTGAATGAAGATGATTGGATTCAGACCCGACTTGATCAACTCAATCTAATCGAAGAGAAACGACTCGCTGCTGTATGCCATGGTCAGACGTATCAAAAGCGGATGATCAAGGCCTTCAATAAGAAAGTCAGACGTCAAGTGTATCAAGTCGGAGATCTCGTAATCAAGCGGATTATCTTGCCGCAAAGTGATCCCAGGGGCAAATGGACTCCTACATATGAAGGACCATTTGTGATCAAGAGCATATTTTCTGGTGGTGCAATGATTCTGACCACCATGGACGGCGATGATTTGCCGCACCCTGCGAATGCAGACATAGTCAAAAGATACTACGCATAAAATAACCCGACAAGTCGAAAACCCGAAAGGGCGGCTTGGGCAAAAATGGGCATCCCGGTGAACCGAAAACCCAAAAGGGCGGTTCAGGCAAAAATTAGGGATAAAAACAAAAAAAATCTGTACACCCGGCAAGTTGAAAACCCGAAAGGGAGGCTTGGGCAAAAAGGGGTTTCCCGGTGGATCGAAAACCCGAAAGGGCGATTCAGGCAAAAGTTAGGGAATTAAAGCGTATGACTATGTCTCGTCGGATCACTTCAAAGACAGTCTCTTCATCAACTAGTTCCAAGCTTCTGATCAATCCAGCCATCGGCAGACGAAGCATTGAATGGACAGATATTCAGATTTGTGAAGGCTATAGCGGAATGGAATCCCATGGAATTATTTCACATAGCCATCTTTCTTTTGTATAAATTTCTTCAATATTTACAACGACATCCTCTTACTAGGATGATCGCCTCCTTTGTACAAATATACTCACAGAAAGTTAATACAAATGCTTTTCAGAAATTTGCGTCGTTACCTTTTCTCTTTGCTTTTGCACTTATGTTTTATTTGAGAAACGTCCAATGTTTTGTTAAATAGGCATATGCATTTGAACACAATCATTCCCTTATAAATCAAGGTAGGTGATCACTATTGAGTTGAAGGTGCAGTTGGATATCTTGATACCCTTTCAAAGGAAATCCCGAGCAGATTTGAAATCCACATTCCTCAGTCAGAACTTAATTCCCTAAACAGAGTCAGACTTCAGAATCCTCATCAACGAAAGCTCTCTCAAAAAACTGATTTCCCCAGCCAGAGAATCCTCCAGAACTCAATTCCCCTCAGAATTAAGTTTCAGTATCCCCAGCAGAGCTAAAACTTCAGGCTATCGATCCCCAGCGGAGCCAGACTAGTGAACCTTCTCCCCCATAGAGATGCTTCTCACTAGACTAGAGATTCTCAGTCTTACCTCCCCAGCTTAAGTCTACCAGGTTCTAAAATCCCCAGTAGAGATCTTCAGAAATTCTCATACCCTGCAAGTCACCAAGGAAATTCCAAGTCCCCGCAAGTGGTTCTAAGGCCCCTCGACATTTGAAGGTCCGGTATTCCCCAAGCAAATCTGAAGACTTTCAGTTTTCAGTTCCTCATTGTATATTCGAAGATTCTCCAGTGAAGATCTCCTCAAGACAGGAATTCCCCAGAAGATTGGTATACAACCCAAGCTCCTTATGCCCCAGCAACAGCCAATAATTTTTTCTTCCCGGCAGCAGTCAAGATGCTTTTATCTTCAGCCATCTCGGATTCATCTATCCTCCGCAAGACAACTCTCCAGCTTACATGCGCATTCATTTACCTTCATATAACATACATCGCATCATGCATCATGACATTGCATACAACTAACTCTTTACCTTTTCAGGTAAGATCAGTCAACAGACAAAAAATCATTATCTTCCGAGACTCTTTCTAGAAATAGTTCAGATGTGACCCAGACATGGCAACATTCTGATGCTTATTCCAGATTCATCCAGATGCAGTTTTATACGAGCTCATCATCAGGAAACCCTACACCGGTTCCTCTTCAACTTCAAGACTTCTGAAAACAGTTCACAGGTTCTCCAAGTAACGGATGTTAACCTATCGCTTGTTCAGATTCTTCTCAAGACTTCTGAAAATAGTTTATGGATTCTTCCCAACAACGGACGTTAATCTATCACTTGTTCAGATGCAATTTTTTGAAAACAGTTTACGGACGCTTCCCAACAACGGATGCTGCTCTATTGCTTATTCAACTTCAAGATTTCTGAAAACAGTTCACAGGTTCTCCAGTAACGGATGTTAACCTATCGCTTGTTCAGTTTCTTCTCAAGACTTCTGAAAACAGTTTATGGATTCTTCCCAACAACGGATGTTAATCTATCGCTTGTTCAGATGCAACTTTTGAAAATAGTTTACGGACTCTTCCCAACAACGGATGCTGCTCTATTGCTTATTCAACTTTAAGATTTTTGAAAACAGTTCACGGGTTCTCCAAGTAACGGATGTTAACCTATCGCTTGTTCAGATTCTTCTCAAAAACTTTTGAAAACAGTTTACGGATTCTTCCCAACAACGGATGTTAATCTATCGCTTGTTCAGACTCTTCTCAACTTTTGAAAACAGTTTACGGATGCCTCCAGATACGGATGTCAATCTATTGCTTATTCAGACCCCCAGTTCAGAGATGGTCCTAAACATGGACACCCTTCCGATACTCATTCCAGATGGCATCTTTAAGCCCATCCCCGACAAGATTCTGTCACCCCTCGAGATGGCATCTTTAAGCCCATCCCCAAATGGCATCTCTAAGCCCATTCCCGCATCCATTGCTTTGACGAGTGCAAATTTAAGGGCACTCTAGTGTCCAATCTCCTTTTACCCTCGAGTCGCGAAAGGCAAACTTGCCAATCTAACTCTTCGGATTCAAGAAGATTGAACAGGGGCAACTGTTGTACCCCAAAATTTTCCCTCCCTTTTTCTCAACATTTTCTCATCACAAGGCCCTTGGAGCTCAAGCTCCAGTTAGGGTTTCCTCTGCTCAAGACTTCTCCTAGCACTGCTGACCCAAATTAGGGTTTGTGTTTGCACAAAGTTGTTTTGACCTAAAATGCCTAAGATGACTTTCATGCTTCATATTGGACTCCCAAGTTTATCCATATCATGTTTCAAGCCTTGATTCCAAATTTTGCCCAGTCAATTGGACAGTTGACCTAGAAATCAGCTGTATTGGGGAAAAAGTCAAATGTGGCCAATTGACAGTCAAATCTCATGAAAATTGATCCACATCAACACTATGAACTCATATGGACCATTTGATCAAGTTTGGATCATAATTCCACAAGAAATTTGATCAGATCACCAAAAGGGCAAAATGGTCATTTTTAGGATTGTGACTGCACAAAGGCAATTTTTGACTGTTTGACCAAGCCAATGGCAAACCAAGCTCACATATGGACTCAAGGACCCAATGGAATTGTCTTGACATGCTCAACAAGTTCAAAAGATCCCAAATGCACAAGATTGACAGTTGAATTTCCCAGTCAATTGATCAATTTTGACTGTATACTGAAAAGTCATACTTTGACTTTTTGGTCAAAATCAAGTGTCAAGATTCATTTTTCATCAAAACATGCCAAATCATGAAACTTGTTCATCAAGAAATCAAGAATTGCAAATTAGGGTTTGAAATGAAGATTTTTCATAACTTAGAATTTTTCTAAGTTATGAAAAACCCTAATTTTTTCCTAACTTTGTCCCACTTTCTCACCAAGATTCATTTGGATTCAAGCAAAAGTCAAAACATGAAAGTTGTAGTCCATTGCAAAATCTACAACTTTGATTAACAAAGTTTTCTCAAAAGAAGCTTGTAGCTCAAGTTACAATTTTTGGAACAAGGGTACCAAACCATTCTTAACTTAGAAAATTTTTGACCTATTTTAGGCAGGATTTTTGCCCAACTTCATAGCAATTTTTCACAAGCTTCCACTTGGAATTTCAATTTGCATTTCAAGGATAGATTGTAGTACACATTCCAAGATTTCCAAAATGTCAAAGAACTCATCAAACAACCTCATGGTTAGAGAGAATCGAATTTGGCAATATGGGAAAAACTCACTTTGTTCATGACCAAATTACATGTCCATACACTTAGGCAATTTTGAACTCAGCTTGCATTTCTTGATTACAGGTCCTATATCCCATTTACACTCATAAATTTAATGCTAACTCATTGTGCCAAGACCATATTTTATGTGTTCAAGCATTACATAAAGGTTTAGTCCCAAAATAGAAAAAGCATAATGTCCATTTTTGCAAAAGTAGAACTTTATGTCAATTAGCAAATCAAGAGGTACACATCAAATCTCCTTGGCACAAGTTATTAGACTAATCCCACTGATCAAGGGGAAGGTTAGCAGCACATTAGGGGGGCCTCTATCAGTCTAAAACTCAAGTGGACACTTTGTTGCTTAAAGTTGAAGAAACATAGCATAACAAGACACAACTCTCATTCCTGTAAACCAGAGCTTAAGCAAACTTGTCAAACACATTCTAAACCTCCATCCTGACCTGAGACACATGCCTATCACCTCCAATACCTCTCTATTCACAGAATCACCATTGAACTGCACAAAAACAGGGCATCCCTGCAGTTTGAGTGGCATAGTTCATTTCCATCGTGCATCTTGGCCAAAACCAGTTCAAACACTTTCCCTACCATCAATACAAACTGTCCAAAGCATTAGAAGTAGACTGTAACACCCCTAATCAGTTTGGCCATTTTCATTTCTTCCTCTTGCAGGTTGACTTCTGCAGCTTGATATAGAAGGTTTCAAAGCATACCAATTATTGGAATAGCATCCTCATACATCAAGCAAGCTATCCAAATCCTTATCTTGTCCTGAAAGCTCCTCCATTGCCAGACAGGATTCCAACTGAACAGGTAAGTTCATGAACCTCTATCTCTCAATATAGGAAGAATTAGCTCTAAGTTTGTGAATGAAAAATGTCATGCTCATGTCCCTGAAACTATACATATCTTTACTTTCCATTTATTTTGCCTGTGCTATGAGAATTTGAGGTCTGAACATTGATAAAAAGTTAGGTTAAGATTTGGGAATGGAGAAATTCTATCTCATTTCTGAGAGTTAGGATGAGTTCTTTACATGTCCATAATCGTGGCTTGATGCTTAACACTTTTCATGTTATGAGTTTGTGCTAAAAGTCCAGGAATCAGGAGTTGTGTTTGAAGCAAGAAAAGGCGCGTGTTTTCAAAGGTTTTGTCTGAAGGTTGAAGACAAAGTCTTCTTGGGCTGGGCCTGAGTTGATTTCTTTTTTGCACCATGCTTTTACAGTTGCACCCCCCTGGCCCATTTTGAAATATCTTTATTATTTCTGATTTTTTCCTTTTGATTTTGTTTTTATATTTTTGTCTAAACATGAAAAAAGATTAAAATTATTTTTCTCACATTTTTTGCATTTTTTTTGACATTTATTTTGTTTCTTTTAGTTTTGTACATAAATAATACCTAGATATGCTTTTATTTAAAAAATACTAAAAAAAAATAATGCAAACACATTTTATTTTCCATTTTTATTTTATTTTATCTTCTGAAAATATTTTATATAAAATGTACTTTTTTTATAAATATTAAATATTATTATTTTGCACATATTCAATATATTTGATAAATAATACAAATATATACATATATATTAGTATATTTAGGTTAAAAATACAAAATATATACATTTTTATTTTTATTAATATTTAACATTAAAAATACCTTTTTTACAAATATACTTTATTTTTATTTTATTTTTGTACATAATTAATAAACATTGTATATATTAAATAATAAATACCTTTTTTTGCAAAATTAGGGTTTTGCCCTAAATACCTAAAAACTCCAAAAATTAATACTTTTTTTTATTTTGTTTATTTGACATATAAAAAAACACTTTTTTTTCATACATATAGAAAACATTTTTTTTGCATCTTGCATATTTATTCCATTTTTATTTAATTATTGTATATTAAATATCTTGTAAATTCTCAATTTGATGTAATAGTCTAGGTTTAAATTCCTTGTCAAAATACCCCCATTTGAACATTTGTACCCCCCTCCCCATATACTATGTTGTAATAGTTTAGGAACTTTATTTTCCGCATTTACAAGCTTTCTAAATATGCCATGTTAGAATTAGGGTTTGTATGCGAATCAAAAACAACAAAAATAGTTTGACCTAAACTCAAGATAAACAAGCATGAAAATGGACAACACTAATCACACTTGCACCCCTAGGGTATTCCACTTGTTGCCTTCAGTAATGGGCCATATTGCATGTTAGGTCTCTTTGGGCAAAACCAAAACAATCAAATGATCATAGTCCCTCGATGACGCTTTCGAAAGTTGCCTAAAAAATGATCAAGTCCCTCCAAGGAAAAATTGCCCAAAGATACTTGGCACCATTGCAATTATGGTCTAAACGATGACCCGCGCCCGTCCCTCTCACATCCTAACACAATATTGTCCACCAAATGCAATGGTGGAACAAAATTGTTAAAAGGGTTAAAACATAGCAAAAATCTTTGAGAACTTTAGGGTAGATAGCTCTTAAGTACTTGTCAACTTGCAAAACAAAACACTTGCCTATTTTCAAACCACACATCACTACACTTTCAAAACAACTTTCAAAAACCTTGAAACATCTTTTCAAAAAGACAAACACCTTTTGTAAAACATTCGAGTAAAGAATTGTTACAAGGGTAGCCTAGACAAGGCATCTTTTTCAAAACCACGCACAAAGCACCATTTCAAACAATTGAAAATCAAGGCAAGTTGATCTAAGCAAGTAACTAAGAGCCCATGGATAACCATGGATAGAAAGGGTGCTAATACCTTCCCTTTCTATAATCTACTCCCCGAACCCACGAAATATCTCAAAGGTTTTTGCTGTGCTTTTTAAACCTTTCCTTAGGATAAAATAAAAAGTCGGTGGCGACTCTTGCTCAACCGAAACATTTGTGAAAACAAACGCAAAACCCCAATCAGTTCTCCCACCGTATCACAGTAAGATAACAATGTCAAAGGAAAAGGAAATGTACAAGAAAGACTTTTGAGTAGGTAGAATGCTCCTAATTACTTGCTCCATTTCAAAACAAACATCTTTGCTATTTTCAAAACAATCACATACACTTTCAAACATCTTACAAAATTGAAAATATTTTCAAAAGATCAAACATCTTTGTATACCTTCTTATGAACAATAATCATTACAAAGGTTGCCTAAACAATGGCCTCTTTACAAAATACTTTCAAAAAACCACACAAAGCACAATTTCAAAACAAAAAAAAAGCAAGTGATCTAGCAAGTAACTAAGAGCCCATGGATAACCATGGATGAAAAGGATGCTAATACCTTCCCTTTTCATAATCTACCCCCCCGAACTCAAGAAATAATCTCAAAGGTCTTTCCTGTGCTTTTTCACCTTTCCTTTTGGATAAAAGAAAAATCGGTGGCGACTCTTCCTAACCGCAATATTTACGATCAAACGTAAAACCTTCAAGTCAGTTCTCCCACCGTTCACAGACTGGCGACTCTGCTGGGGAAAATTCTAAAAGTGGGGTTACCTTAGGGTTAGATCAAATTTACTTGCTTACATTGTTTGACTTGTATGCTTTACATTATGGTTCTTTGTTTGGGTTTGAATCCTCTACCCGGATTTGGGATACATTATAGGTAAGTAGCAGTACATTGTAGAAACTATGCGGGGTATACCGACACAGTCTAAGAAATAGCTATGTTAGTGCGACATATTTGTAGGTACCGGTAGCCTTTGAGTTAATCAAAGAGAATATGGGGCCGCTGAGTGATGTCATGAAGCACTAATGAACTTTTAGAACCTTTACTTGACCAAATTGGCCTTTAGGATGTAGTGAGATGACTGGCTTTGGTGCAGTCCGAAGTTGGTAGATACTCGATACTACACTCATTGAGGTTTGGTTTCTTGGGATATTTCGGTCGCCATTAAAGAGGCTTGTACTGAAACAATGACCAAGGAAACAAACCAGTGATATTGAGCTCCTTAGAACCCGATTACTATTAATAGGACAAGTTTGAGCCAACTAAACTTCAAGAGGGTACGTACCTATAAAACTCCATGCAAGAAAAAACCTAAGGATTTGTTTATTTTGTTTGTATATACATACTTGTACATAATATCATGAACATCATGAACATCATATACATCCACTAACCATTTCAAGGATTTTGGGATTCATCTTTGTTCTTGTTTTGTAGGATATGGATTCACTTTGCAGGAAAACTATTCAAGTCAATCTTGTAAGGATCCCTCCACAACTCAGGGAGCTAGCTTCAAGGATTCCTGAAAACTCTCCATTCACCGAGAGACATGGTCGCCTACTCAACTTGGTCACCTCCAACACAGATGAGGACATGATGAAGGTGCTCTTTCAGTTCTTTGATCCTTTACACCATTGTTTCACATTTACCAACTATCAACTTGTGCCAACTTTGGAAGAATTATCCCAACTCTCGAGGATTCCCATTCTCAATCAACTACCTTTCAACGGTACGGAAAGAGACCCAAAACCATAAGAGATTTCTCAAGATCTACACTTGCACTCATCTGATGTCACAACTCATTGGGAAACAAGGAGTGGTGTCAAAGGTTTCCTAGCAAAGTTCTTGTTCGAGAAAGCCCAAAATTGTTGGAATTCCTTGGATCTGCAAGCCTTTGAGGAAATTGTGGCTCTCCTCATCTATGGGATGGTTTTGTTTCCAAATCCTGACCAACTCATAGGTGTGAACACCGTCAAAATCTTCATATCTCGTAACCCGGTGCCTACTTTTCTAGGAGACATCCTACACTCTTTTCACACTCGCACAACGAGGAAAAAAGGTGTTCTTATATGTTGCACTCCTCTCTTGGCAAGATGGTTTATTTCTCATCTTCCCCAATCTATATTAAAGAATGAGCAAGGTTCAAGGTGGTCACAAAGGTTGATGACGCTCAAATATTCAGACATTCATTGGTGCTCCCGATCTATAGAGAATGTTACTATTGTCGACCGTTATGGAGAATTTCCTAATGTCCCTTTACTTGGAATTAGGGGAGGTATCACCTACAACCCCTGTTTGGCCTTAAGACAGTTTGGTTACGCCCGAAGGGATGGCCTGCACGAGATGTTGATTCAAGGTTTGGTATTTGACTACGACAACAACGATCAAGGTCTTCTCCAGAGATTTATCCGAGCTTAGAGGATGTTAAACAAGGTAGATAGCAAGACTTTGGGGCATAAAAATTCCATACCTCTTAAGCCTTACCTGAAATGGGTACAAACTCGTGCTCAGAGTCTTATGATGCCTTACCCCTCCATCCTCCCAGTAATCATTGAGCCTTTCATAGAAGAAGATGTTCCATACACTATCCTACATCCTGACATGCCTACCTCTCTTGAAGACCTACGAAGGGATTGGATACAACTCAAGGGGGAGTGAGATACCTTCGAAGCCCAATTCTATGCAAGCGAGAAGAGGGTTTTGGAACTCACTAGGCTACTTCATGAGGAGCAGACTCTGAATGTCTACATTGCACCAAAGAGGATGCGCACTACCTTTTTATCTTAGAGTTTCTTGTATTTGTTTTGCCCAAGAAGGCATTGATGTACTCAAAAGTTTTAATTTATTAATATAACATGTGTTTCCTTTTTTGTCTAAAACGAATTTGAATCTTAAAATCCTTGAAATCATTGCATACACATTTATCATTCATCATAACATAAGCATGTTTCGTGCAACAAGTCTTCTCATCTCTCTACTGTTTATTTCAGTAAGATGGATCTCGAGCAAACAGTGAAGGACCTCCAAGCTCAGAATGCATAATTTCAACAGTTGTTCTTAACTTTGGACAAAGGACAAAAAGATTTGAAAACTTTGCTAGCTGAGGAAAAGAAAAAGACAAAGAAGGTAACCAGAGTCCTAAACATGGGAAGAAGCTTTCATGGGCAGATAAGAAGGACCCTAGACTTTGCAACGACATCCGGTGAGAGAGACAATCAAGATGGGAAAGGCAAGGAAATAGTTGTCCCGTCAGAATCAGAAGAAGAAGACTATTCTGAAGAACAATACCCTCCAGCTGATGACAAGTATAAACATCTCGAAGAGCGGTTGAGTGCGATGGAAATCCAAAAAGTGCATGGCTTGGACTTTGAGGAATTGGGGTTAGTGTCGGGGATTGTCATTCCTCCCAAATTCAAAGCACATGTGTTCGCCAAATATGACAGAGTCTTATGCCCCAAAATGCATCTCCGGTCCTACGTGAGGAAAATCCAGCCCCATACCGCTAACAAAGATTTATGGGTACACTTCTTCCAAGACAGTCTGTCTGGAACTCAACTTGATTGGTTTTATCAAATAGAAAGAGCCAATGTTCATAATTGGGAAGATCTTGCTGCAGCCTTTTATAAACAATACCAATACAATGCTGATCTTGCGCCTACCCGTACTCAACTCCAGAGTATGGCCATGGTTTCCAATGAAGGTTTCAAGGACTATGCGCAAAAATGGAGAGACTTGGCTGGAAGAGTTCAACCTCCCCTATCTGAAAGAGAATTAGTAGACATGTTTTTGGGCACCTTGTCTGGTCCCTTCTTCAATCATCTAATTGGGAGTTCATCGGCAAGTTTTACTGAACTGATATTGACTGGAGAAAGGGTAGAAGCCGGGATAAAGAGTGGAAAGATTCAAAAGGATACATCCTCTGTTGCTATAAGAAATCCATTTATCGGAAAGAAAGAAGTGATTGTTGTTTATCCTCAGAGAAATCAAGATAGGTCCGAACACCGTCCAATGGTGGGGGCTGTTATGATTCCTAAACCTACGCCTGATCAGCAGAGAAACAACCAACCAAGGATGGAAAGGCCAGTCAGACAATTCACCAGAATTAACATGACCCTATCTCAAGTATTGCCACATCTATTAAGATCCAACCTGGTGACTTTGAAAGAAGCTCCAAAGAATCCTAATACAACATCTCCTCACTATCATCCTAATGCCTGATGTGCATACCACTCTGAGAGTCCCGACCATGTCACTAATAATTGTTGGGCTCTAAAGAACAAAATACAAGACCTCATTGAATCAAAAGAGATTGAATTCGATGTGCCTGAAAAGCCAAACGTCATCTCTGCCCCTATGCCCAAACATGGCCATAATATCAACGCTATTGAAGAAGAAATGTTTGTTACTTCAGTTGATGAACTTATGACCCCACTCCTGACTATTAAAGTGAACTTGTTGAATGCCGGTGTGTTCCCGGGCTGTGATGAAGGCTGTCATTTCTGTTTGTCCTCACCAACCAACTGTCCTTTGTTAAAAATAGACATTCAGTGCCTAATAGATAACAAAGAAATTTTGTTTTAAAAAACTTCTGTTCCACCTGTTCCTTTTAAAGATGTTTCTATCATTACCATTTTAGCCAATTATTCCAGGGTCTCCATCAAAAGACCCGTTAGAATTACACCAATTCCGAAAGCAACTCCTTTGATAATTACAATGCCTAGACCAGTCCCATATTCGTCAGACAAAACCATACCATGGAATTATGGAGGGGATGTCTACTACCACGGTATCAAGCAGGATTGGCCAGTCGCCGAAGATTCGAGTTCTGAGAAAGTCAACTCTGACATCAGTAATATTGCAGGAACTAGCAAGATTACCCGAAACGGAAGGATATTATCTCCAGAAATTGCTCCCCCAAAAGCAGTTTCTGGACCTGTAATCATTCCTGTTGTTGCTCCCCCGAAGGCTATTCCCAGTCCTACAATCGTCTCCACTAATACTCTAACTGACAAAGCTATTACAATCCTTGTTATCATTCCTACTGACAATCCTGCTGCCGAGTTAACCGAGACTCGAGGAAAAGGTGTTTTGGTTGAGTCTGTCAAGACGAAGACACAATCATCGGCTATCCCTGAGACCTCCCAGAAAGAGATGGAGGAAATTCTAAAAATCATAAAAAGAAGCGACTACGATGTAGTTGAGCAACTGGGGAAAACTCCATCTAAAATTTCCATGCTGGCTTTACTACTGTGTTCTGAGGCGCATGCAAAAGCCTTGGTAAAATTCCTGAAAACTGCCCATGTACCCCAAGAGACATCTGCCGATCAGTTCCAAGACTGCATAGCTAGCTTAACTGCAGATAATGGTCTAGGTTTTTCAGATGTTGATTTAACGCTAAGAAGAAGGAAGCATAATGAGGAATTGCATGTCTCAGTTGAATGTAGGGGCACAACCTTGGCTCATGTTTTGGTGGACACTGGCTCATCTGTGAATGTATTTCCTAAAAAAGCTCTTGATAGGCTTGACTGTGAGGGATTGACATTGAAGCCAAGTAACATAGTAGTAAGGGCTTTTGACGGCTCGAAAAGGATGGTACATGGGGAAGTGGATATCCCCATAAAGGTTGGAACCCAACCATTTGATTCAACTTTTTATGTAATGGATATCCATCCCTCATATTCCTTCTTGCTAGGCCGACCATGGATTCACAATGCTGGCGATGTCACTTCTACGTTGCACCAAATGCTGAAGTATCCAATTCAAGGGAAGATTATCACTGTTCATGGAGAAGAAGAGTATATGATCAACCATCTCAATTCCTTCAGATATGTGGAATTAGATGGTGAATTTATTGAAACTCAATTCAAACACTTTGAAGAAGTCCCGCAAGAAGTGGCAGTAAACCAAAGTTTTTCCCAAGATCATAAGGCCTCCGCTCAGGATGTCATCTTTGAAGGATGCAAAGGCAGTAATAGAAGAAGGTGGGTGCACTATTTGGGGACAACTCTCGGATATCCCATACAAGTCAGATAAGTTTGGTTTGGGTTTCTCTTCAAGTGCTTAAAAGGTTATACGCCGCGCTCGTGCTGGAGGACCACCCCTGAAGATCAGCAACCGTGAAGTCAACACGGTAGAGGATGATGAAGATGGTTGCAACCTGGAGGATTGGATCTTCCCAACTGTTAGTGGAGGGCTCAACAATTGGGAGGCTAGAGATTTTGTCCCGATCACTTTTATCCCACAGTAATTTGTCTTTACACTTTGTTGGATATGTAATATTAAAACAATTCAAACTCTTAAAACCTTGTGTCTTACCCGAGGCACAATGGTCCATTTGTAAGGGTTATTATCTCATTTCCATATGACATCAATGAATCATGGACATTTTGCATACAAACTTTGTGCTCATTGTTTTTGCTTTTTACATTTTCATTTCTTTCAAAGATAGCGATACCCTTACACACATTCACACTCACAATGCAGGTCTACATCCATTCAGGATCCCATGGGTAACGGTTCTGCTATGGCTTTATGTGACTCTGAAAATCTAATCTACCAAGCCGAAGATGAAGGTGAGGAAGATTATGAAGTACCAGGGGAACTTTCCAGATTACTACTGCAAGAAGAGAGAAGCATTCAGCCTCACGAGGAACCCGTAGACACAATCAACCTGGGTACCGAAGAAGACAAAAAAGAAGTCAAGGTGGGTGCCAATCTGGAACTGAGTGTCAAGGAGCATCTGATTCAGTTGCTACACGAGTATGTTGAGGTCTTTTCCTGGTCATATGAAGACATGCTGAGACTTGATACAGATATTGTGGTATATCGTCTGCCTACAAAAGAGGATTGCCCACCAGTAAAATAAAAAGTATGCCGAATGCGACCGGATATGTCAGAGAAGATTAAAGCAGAAGTCATGAAATAATTTAACACTGGATTCTTGGTCGTCACCTCCTATCCGCAATGGGTTGCCAATGTTGTTCCCATACCCAAGAAAGAAGGCAAGGTACGAATGTGCATGGACTATAGAGATTTGAATAGGGAAAGCCCTAAGGATGATTTCCCACTTCCCCACATTGATATCCTAGTTCACAATACGGCACAACACAAAGTGTTTTACTTCATGGACGGATTCTCAGGTTACAACCAAATCAAAATGGCGCCTGAGGACATGGAGAAAACAATGTTTGTCACGCAGTGGGGTACTTTCTGCTATAAGGTGATTCCATTCGGACTAAAGAATGCTGGGGCAACCTATCAACGTGCCATGGTAGCTTTATTTCATGACATGATGCATCACAAAATAGAGGTCTACATGGACGATATGATAGACATATCTCAAACAGAAGAAGAGCATCTTGATCACTTACAAAAACTGTTTGAGAGACTGAAGAAGTACAAGCTTATGTTGAATCCAAACAAATGCACATTTGGAGTAAGGTCTGTTAAACACTTAGGCTTTGTCGTCAACAACAAAGGTATCGAGGTCGATCCTGCCAAAGTTAAAGAGATACAAGAGATGCCTGCTCCTCGTACTAAGAAGGAAGTCAAAGGATTCTTGGGGCGTTTGAACTACATTTCCAGATTCATCTCTCACCTGACAGCTACTTGTGAGCCAATCTTCAAATTGTTGAAGAAAGATCAAGTAGTCAAATGGAATGAAGAGTGCCTAGTTGCTTTTGACAAAATCAAAGAGTACTTACAAGATCCTCCTGTGTTGATGCCACCAGTCGAGGGAAGACCATTGATCATGTATCTGATTGTTTTAGAAAACTCAATGGGGTGTATATTGGGGCAGCATGATGAGTCTGGCCGAAAAGAGCATGCTATTTACTACCTGAGCAAAAAGTTTACCGACTATGAAACCAGATATTCACTGCTTGAGAAAACTTGCTGCGCTCTGGCATGGGCTGCTCGCCGGCTAAGAGAATATATACTGACTCATACTACTTTGTTGATATCTAAAATGGATCCGATAAAATACATCTTCGAGAAACCTGCTCTCTCCGGGAGAATAGTGAGATGGCAGATGATCCTAACAAAGTATGACATACAGTATACCACCCAGAAAGCAATAAAGGGCAGTGTATTAGCTGATCACCTTGCTCACCAAGCCGTGGAAGACTACCAATCCATGAAGTTCAAATTTCTGGATGAAGACATCATGACGTTAGACAACTGTAAAGAATTCAGGCCACATGACGGACCTGAACAAGGATCCCGATGGACCATGTTCTTTGATGGGGCATCCAAAGCACTTGGAAATGGTATCGGTGTTATACTCATATCTCCGGAAGGGTGTCATACTCCCTTTACTTCCAGACTCTTCTTCAGTTGTACAAACAACATGGCGGAATACGAAGCGTGCATCTTTGGTCTCAGAGCTACCATAGACTTAGGGATTAAATATTTGAGTGTGTTCAGAGATTCAGCTTTGGTCATCAGTCAGATCAAAGGGGAATGGGACACCAAACACCCTAACCTTATACCTTACAAAGAACATTTTTTGATGTTGCTACCACATTTTGAGAAGATTACCTTCGAGCATTTCCCGCGAGAAGAAAATCAGCTAGCAGACGCACTAGCCACAATGTCATCCATGTTTAAACTTAAATGGGATAACGAGGCTCCCAAAATCACCATCGAACGAATGGATGAACCAGCACACTGTCACGAGATTAATACTGAAGAAGTAGGGGACCGGCCCTGGTTTCACGAAGTCAAGAGGTATCTCGAGGCTCAAGAATATCCGAAAGGAGCTTCAGTTAATGACAAGAAGTTCTTAAGGAGATTCTCCGCTAAGTTTTTCCTTAGTAACGACATCCTGTACAAACGCAAACATGACTCTGTGTTACTTCGATGCGTAGATAAGGTTGAAGCTGAAAGGATCATGGCTGAATTGCATGAAGGCACTTTTGGAACCCATTCTAGTGGGTATACGATGGCAAAGAAAATTCTACGGGAAGGCTATTACTGGTCTACCATGGAAGCAGATTGTTATCAACACTCTCGAACCTGCCATAAGTGTCAGATTTATGCTGATAAGGTGCACGTACCTCCGGTTCCTCTGAATGTCTTAACGGCTCCTTGGCCCTTTGCTATGGGGGAATTGATATGATTGGGGAAATCAAGCCAACAATCTCCAATGGACACCGCTTCATCCTAGTGGCCATTGACTATTTTACAAAGTGGGTTGAAGCAGCCTCCTTCGCCTCCGTTACCAAGAATGTTGTTGCCTGTTTCATCAAGAAAAATCTCATTTTCCTGTACGGTATCTCGGAAACGATCATCACTGATAATGGTACAAATCTCAACAACACTATGATCACTGCCTTGTGCGAGCAACTCAAGATTCAACATCACAATTCTTCTCCTTACCGGCCGAAGATGAATGGTGTCGTCGAAGCTGCAAATAACAACATTAAAAATATCATACAGAAAATGACAGACACATACAAAGACTGGCATGAGATGCTACCATTCGCTCTCCACGGGTATCGTACCACAACTCGCACATCAACCGGGGCAACACCCTATTCTCTGGTTTATGACATGGAGGTTGTCTTGCCTATCGAGGTCCAGATCCCCTCTCTGAGGATTATGAAGGATGCATGGCTGAACGAAGACGATTGGATCCAGACCCGACTTGATCAATTGAACTTGATTGATGAGAAGAGACTTACTGCTATTTGCCATGGTCAAATGTTTCAAAAACGGATAATCAAGGCTTTCAACAAGAAAGCCAGACGCCAAGTGTATCAAGTTGGGGATCTAGTGATCAAACGCATCATACTGCCACAAGGTGATCCCAGGGGAAAATGGATTCCTACCTATGAAGGACCATTTGTGATCAAAAACATATTCTCTGGTGGGGTAATGATCTTGACCACCATGGATGGTGACGACCTTCCGCACCCTGCAAACACGGACATAGTCAAAAGATACTACGCATAAGAGACACGCTAGGTTGACATACCTGGGCAAAACAAGGGCATCCCGACGAACCAAAAAGGTTCAGGAAAAAATTAGGGATAAAACAAAAAACTTGTACACCCGGCATGTTGAAAACCCGAAAGGGCAACTTGGGCAAAAAAGGGTATCCCGATGGACTGAAAACCCGAAAGGGTGGTCCAGGAAAAAGTTAGGGAATTAAAGCGTATGACCATGTCTTGTTGGATCACCTTACGGAAAACCTGACAAACACAAAGATTTTGATCAATCCAATCAGCTTCCAATAAGGCAAAAAATGGACAAGATGCTCAGAGATACAAAGGCTATGGCAGAATGGGAACCCCATGGGATGATTACACATAGCTATATTTTCTTTGTATTAAAATTTTCATTTTTTACGAAGGTGTTCTCCTACTAGAATGTTTGTCTCACTGTTGTACCCCAAAATTTTCCCTCTCATATTCCTCAATACATTTCAAGAAAAATCACCAAATGGATCAAGGTTGCTTAAGAGTGGGTCAGACAAGTCATCTCTTAAGACAGTCAACCCCAAATTAGGGTTTTGTGTTACATCAAGATACTTGAGTCCAAATGACCTCAATTGCTCCCCAATGTACTAATACATTCTCAAGATCATCCATGTCAAGTTTCAAGCTTTGCAGAGGAAGTTTGCTCAGTCAATTGCTCAAAAGGCCCAAAAATCGACTGTGCTAGGGCAAAAGTCAACTGTGACCCAAATACAGTCAAACTTCAAGATTTTTTGTCAACATTCTCATTTTAAGGGATATTTCATCATTTTATAAAAGGTTGATTGTTGTACCCCAAAATTTGCCCTCCCATATTCCTCAAGATTTGTCAAGAATCATCTTCAAATGGTTCAAGATTGCTCAAGAGGTAGACAGTCAAATCGCCTCCTAAGCCAGCTGAAATTAGGGTTTTGGTTCTTTCAAGGAATTTGGGGTTTTCAATGGTTCAATCAAGTCTCAAGGGCCTATATACATCCTCAAGCACCTACATACCAAGTTTCAAGATTCACAGTGCCAATTTGCACAGTCAAAAGCTTCATTTGACCTACAGTCAACTGTAGGGGCAAAATGGCCATTTTGCAGTCAAAAGTCAGAATTTTTGGTCAACATCTTATTTTTAGTACACAATCATCATTTGATCAAGTCTTGATCATGATTCCACAAGAATAACTCAAAAACCATCAAGATGCAAAAAGTTACTATTTTTGGATAGTAGAAAAGTCAACTGTATCTTGACCAGGGCATAACTTTTTCATGGTTCATCAGAAAAATCCCATCCAATGCTCATTTTGGAGGGGATGCAATTTCCTACAACCCATCTTCACACTCCAAGTCCAAGAAATGCTCTCACAAGAAGTTATCAATTTCTACATTATAGGTCAATTTCAAAAGTCAACAAAAGTGCACTTTAAGTCAAAGGCTATAACTTGAGATTGGTAAATCCAAATGACATGGGACCAAAGGCATTGGTTAGAGGACTCCAAGACCTTTCCAAAATGTCCAAGAACATGGTCATATGATCAAAATTGAGCAAGATATGCATTGGAGAAGTTGGGAAATTTTCATGAATTTGCAAAAGTCAACTTTGCTCAAAACACCTTGTTTTTGCTAATGGGCCTCAAATCTATTCTTGAAACTTCATCCATGGCCTATGCACGACCCATCAAGCTTAATTGAATTTATTTTCTTATTTTTATTAATTAATTGGATTTTTAATTGATATTAATTCATTTAATTAATTTAAATTGTAGGAAAATACAAAGATTTGATTTTTCAATCAATTTGTGAAGCAAATATGGTCAAGATATGCTGGCAATTTCGTGCACCAAGTCAAAGATGCAATATCTCCAAAATTGGCAACTTTTTCCAATCATGAAAATGCAAAAAGATTTGATTTTCAATCAAATATTCAATCATCAATTCCATGGATTTTTGCTCAAGATTGTGACCTAATTTCAGTCCTCTATATATGTACAAGCTAACCCTAATGCCATACACGTGAGAAAGCTGCAGGAAAAAGCCATAGCATATTGAGAAATTTCAAGAAAATTGCAAAACTGATTCTTGCGTTCCAGGCCAATTCAAGGCATTCTATTGATTTAAACACATTGTTGGAAGTGTCAGGAGTGATTTACAACTGAAATCACACGCTAAAGCTCAAAGAATCCAAGGATACAGAACCACGGGTTTCCAAGCTGTGAATTGGGGCTTTGCAATCCAGGAACAATTAGGACCAGTGAGGCATATGACTGAATTCGTGAGAACCAGACGAACCTGACCAAACCTTCGCGAAATATTTATATAAACCATAGCTCTAATCGCTATTTTTCCTCGTAGCATATTGTGGGGGTTAAAACCCCCCGCTATCTGTTTATATTTGTTGCAGGAACCATGAAGAAGATTATGAGGTGGTAGCGTCCTATTGGCTCCTTAGAAAAATCGCACGCTTTTATTTTGTTTTCAGGCATATTTATTTGTTTGTTAATATATTGATTACTTGTTTATCCAATATCAATTAAGGCAGCATGGTGGAGTGGTTGAGCAAGCATCCAATAAGCATTAGGACCTGGGTTCGAATCCCAGGTCCCCCAAAATATTTGTTCTCTTTTTTCTTCATATAATTACATGCAGGTTTCAGGAGGTGGTCTACCATGTACCTCAAATATCCACTCGCCAGGTGTCTTCCAGCTTAGATCTAGTGGCCATGAGTGAAGATCACCATACACCTTAGTCAATGAGCATACAGGGAATTGTTAAAGTCAAACGGGCTGGCAGCTTAATGGGCCACAAATTGCATAACATACCTCCTGATTTGGGCCATCACCCCCACAAGTTTATTTCTTTTCCCTTTTTTTATTTCTTTCATTAATTATTTATTATAATTATTTTCACTAACAAATTAATTATTTTCATAATAAATTCAGAAAACTAAAATATAATATTTTTTATTATTTATTAATTTCACCTTTAATTTATTATTTTTGTAAATAAATATAATTAACTAACTTAGTCTTAATTAGGTTAAATTTGATATTTTTGCAATAAATAAAATCAACATAGAATTAGGGTTTGTTTTTAACAACTTTTAATCCTTTTGTTTTTATTTCCTTAAGACATTAAAAAACCAAAAATATTTCTTTTATTTAATTAATTAATTAGTCTAGGTTTAATTTAATTAAATGCAAAATAACAAAAACTTCTTTCTTTCTCAAAAGGGTCAAAACCCTAAGGACTTCTCCGATTCAATTCTTTTCGCGCATATTATTTTTGACCATATTTATGTAATTGCTCCGAGGATGTAATAGCTTTAATTAGGACTTTTTATCGCTTTCTTTAATTTCCCGCAATTTACTTTTCAAGGGTTGCTTTTGGCGATGTAAATACCCGACGCCTTGTAATATCTTAGCTTTATTTTCCGCAACTAATAACTGCTAGATGTATGTTAATTAGGCTATGCATGACAGGACTTATCTCTGAAATTAAAATCAATCGTAGCTCACTATAACATGTACAAAGATAACTTAATTGAAACCTGACACACGTGCACATGCCACTCTTAGGGTACGCCTCACTTGGTTGCCTCGACGTGGTCATTGAGTATAGGGTGTTTTAGAGGTCGCCCTCCTGTCTAAAGATCCAAGTTGCCTCGAAACGGTTGCCTCGGATAAAAAGGATCTAAGACATTAGGGTTACCGCTAAGGCGTCCTACCATTGCTTTAGTGACCACATGTCCCTATAATCAAATTGACCCGAAAAACTCCAACGACGGTGCTACCTACTTCTCAATAGTGGGATAGTACTGTCTAAAGGACATTTACACAGCTTAATTTCTTTTGAGTAGGTAGAGGTTCTCAGGTACTTGCTCTTTCAAAACAAAAAAAATACTTTTTGCACCTACACTTTTCTGACAAAAGTTTTCAAACAAACACTTCATACACTCTTGAGGACAGATACAAGAGTTAAAGCGAAGTTTTCAAAACAAACTTTTTCAAAACCCACAAACACAAGAAAAGCAAAACATTTTGAAAACATAGTGAGCAAGTACCTAAGAGCCCGTGGATAACCACGGATAGAAAGGGTGCTAACACCTTCCCTTTCTATAATCTACCTCTCGAACCGAGAAACATCTCGAAAAGGAATTTTGTTGTGCTTTTGTCCTTTCCTTATTGGAGAATATAAAAGACGGTGGCGACTCTTGCTTACCGCGACATTTCGCGAACCAGCATTTCAAAATAGTCAGTTCTATTTCCACCGATCACAGAACTGGCGACTCTGCTGGGGAAACTATAATAAGTGAGGTGTACCTTAGGATAAGAACACTTATGTTTTCAATTGTATGCCTTATATGCTTTAATTTTGTGGTTTTGCATCGGAGTTTTATAGATCCTAACCTAGATCTGGGGAATACCCTTTAGGTAAGTAGCAATAAACTTTGAGGGACCTGTCCGGCGTAGACCGACACGGGTGAAGCAGTAGCTACATTGGTGTGACACCTTGGTCTGTACCGATATCCCTTGTGTTGGAACGAGGAGAATATGGGTCTTCTGAGGAGTCATTAAGCACCAACTTACCTTAGCACCTTAAATTGACCAACTTGGCCATAGAACAGTAGTAGTATGCTACACTCATTGAGGCTAAACTCTCGCGATGGTTCCGGCCGCAAGAAAAGGTTGCTAAGCTGGAGTTATAACCGATTGAGGGTAGTCAGTGATATTGAGATCCTCTAGAACCCGGTTACTATTTTTAGGACAGGTCTTAACCAACTGAAACTGAAAGAGGGTAGTACCTAAACTTCATGCTGGCCTGAAATCTAAGGGCTCTTTTGTGCGACTTGTGTGCCTTACCATGGTTGCCTTTTGTGAATACTTGTGGTGTGCCTTTATCATAACATCATAACGTCATAACATTGCATACATCCTACATAAGGACTAACCCATTTCAAGGATCTCAAGGGTTTGTGATGCAGGTCAAGATGAACCAACTATCTAGCAAGGGGCAAAGGGGATTTATTTTCCTCTAGCCAAGGTTGTTTGGAGATCAAAACACGATAACTTGAGTTAGAGGCTATAACCCACTCGATATGGTGAGCCTGACTCTTGAAGAAGGACTCTTAATAACAGGAAGTTCCTTCAATCAAGTTGCAAAATTCAAATTCTAACAGTTTCCTGTTTACTCCGCGAGATCCTTGAAAACATTGCATACATATATCATACATATCATTGCATCATAGGTCACCCTTTACAGGTCTCTCACGTTCTCGCTGTTTATTTTAGCAATGGCTTTCCAACAAGACAACCAGGATCTTCATACTCAAGAGACTCAGTTCAGGGAAATCTTCCTAAGCCTATCCAAGGGGCAGGAAGAGTTGAGAACACTCCTCATGGGGAATTTGGTCAGGAAAAGTCCTGAAGATAGCAAGGACGAACGACTGAAACATCTGCAAGCTGAGATGGATGCAATGAGAACCCAGATGCTGGGGCAGATGGCTCTTATCCAAGGCTTAGCTCGGGAACAAGAAGAGTTGAGAACCATTGTCAACCAGCTTCGTCAAGACAGATACAACAGTATGAAGCAAATAGTCAAGGCTGAGGATCAAGTCATTAATCAACTTCCGAGAAGTTAAAGGTTTGGTTTGATGAAGAATAGACCTCTCCAGGGTGCCACTACCTCACAGGTACAACAACAACCTGACCATAAGCAACGAGCTACTCCGAGGCTGTTTACCAAGCTCAACACGCCGCTGTCCCAAGCTTTGCAACACCTGTTGAATTTGAATCTGGTGACGTTGGTAGGACCTCACCCGAATCCTAAGACTTCTTCACCCAACTACAATCTTGATGCCAGGTGTGCATACCATTCTAACAGTCTGGGGCATGATACTGACGACTGTTGGAAGTTGAGGTACAAAATCCAAAACCTGATTGATGAAGGAGCATTAGAGTTTGCACAAGATGGTCAGGCTGAGTTCTTCTACTATCCCTCAAAGGTTCACCATTTGAAGTGACAAGTCCTGAGACGAGAAGACTTTTGGTTCATTGGAATTTTCAATTTGTATTTTTCTTTGCTTATTCAAACAATTATTGTCATGGCAAACCTTTTTATTTCATTAATGCATCGCATATGTCTATTTTGAATCAATCCATTCGTACTCACTATATTCAAATTGCTTTCATTTTTTTTGTGATGTTCAACTCTCGATTAAAAAAAATTCTAAACCTTTTGAGGGAGGATGATGAAAACGATACCACGATCTTTACAGTATGCTTTTGAACAGACCCCACTGATGAGGTACAAGCATTGTTTCAAATCCTAACCAGTGGAGTAATAAGGAAGATAATCCATAGTCAACCCCTTTGAGCCAAAGAAGTTGGAGTTTTTCTTTTCAAAAATTAAAACCCTTAATTATAACCCGGGGCAGGGTAGTTTTCTCAGTTGATCTAGGTGCACAATGAACGACATCAAAGAAGTCCTTCTGAGACAAAATGACAGTGATGGTTCCCTATAATCATAAGGACAGACAGTCATTATTTCTCAAAATAAAAGCCCAATAAGTCAAAACCTATGAAGGAGACTTACAAAAACTGGGGCATCCCGCTGACTGTAATCACAAAAGAAACAGTTCAGGCAAAAAGACAGGGATAACGAAATCAAAAAGAAAGAGGTCCTACAAACTCTCATAAAAAGGACTGCCTGTTCAAAATAAACTATCAGTGTCCGAACCATCACCGGAATATCAGAGCGAAGACTCAAACAAGATCTAATGCATGATTAGCTGAGTTTAGGATCGAAGAACATCACGAAGAGCGGGTGGGTATAAATAAATTTTGAGCCTTTATCCTTTGTTTCTTAAACCGTGAACCAGGCCACGTTATAACCCTTAAAAGTCCTAGCTGAAGCATGGGTTAGTTCGAAAGCATACTGTTACAAAGGTATCCTGACTCCTGTAGGGCTTGCTGTAAAATCCTGAGTTGACATCACATTTTACAAAAATTCGCTTGTTTTATTGAAAACTGCATTTTTAAAAATTTCAAGACAGACATAAGCTTTGCATTCTTAAAATAATATTGTTTGCATATGACTATTTGTTCGAACAGCAGAGAAATGCGCACGACGAATATCTAGTGAACAAAAATCTTCTCAATGAAAAGGATCACCTCAAATGGGAAAACACTTCCAATCCAGGGGCACGACATGAGCATTGTCCATCATCTGGGGCAGTCAAGTCAAGATTCAAGGAATCTCTCAAGATGCCAAATAGTCAGGGGCAAATCTCCGCCTGAGTCACTTGGGGCATTAGACATGAATTCCAGCAACGAATCTTGCATGATCAAACGAAGATCTTCCGGTAGTATGGCAACACAACACTACCGACAGTGATAGCTCCCTTCATCCTGAGGGAACGAACATAGTCAAAAAATACTACGCATAATCAAAGACCCGCTAGGTCGACTGGCCTAGGCAAAAATAAGGGCTTCCCGGCGAACCAAAAGGGTTCGGGCAAAAATAAGGGATGAAAATGAAAAATCTGTACACCCGGCAAGTCGAAAACCTGAAAAGGCGGCTTGGGCAAAAAAGGGTATCCCGATGGACTGAAAACCCGAAAGGGCGGTCCAGGCAAAAATTAGGGATCAAAAGCGTACGACTATGTCCCGTCATCTCGTCACTTACCTACCAGAAGAAGATTTGTCAATCAGCAGTTATCAAACACCTCCACAGATACCTTCTCCCACAGAAGCTGGGGCAATAATAATTGTCTGAACCGTACAAGCTGCTCTGTCCTCCAGGTACAAGGTAGACTCAGTTGAAGAGTATGACCAAGATACCTTCACTCCCCAAGAGTAAAACAGTAATGGTAGCTATTCCCCACTGAGCCTTGCCACAATGAACAAATCAGCAATACTCTCCCCAAGCAGAGTTAGTCTACCATTAGCCCTAAAAAGGCTTGGTATCCCCAGAAGATCTCAATATTCCCCAACGGAGTATACAGATATTCCTCAGCAAGCATCCCCGGCGTTCTTAATATTCCTCAACAGAGTATCAGAATGTTCCCCGGCGGAATACAAGATACCCTTAGTGGAGCCATTTCCCAGCGCAGTCCAAAAGGCTTCCCCGTCAGAGTTGAATTATCTTCCCCAGTAGATTCTGGAAGCTTGTCCCCTGCAGAGTACAAATATCTCTCCCCAGCCATATTCAGAGGTTATCCCCACCAGAGTCTAACTGGGTTATCCTTAGCAAGTTGCAACGGAAAGATCATTCCCAGCGAAGTTCTTTCTATCCCCCAGCGGAGTTCATTATCAAAATCCTCAATAGAGCTTATCAACAGAATCCCCAGCGGAGTTATCGTTAAAATCTCAGTGAAGTATCTCTTCCCCACAGAGTAATTCCCCGCAGAGTAATCTCTTCACCAGGTTTATCCCCCAACGGAGTCATCTTCTCCTACCAGTTTATTCTTGCAATCATCTTCGTTCATCATCCCCAACGGAAACGAAGAACTCTATTCTTCAACATCAGCCCAGGATTTAACAAACTCCCCGGCATTTGTCAAGGATTTATTTTCCCAGACGAAAATACATTCATAAACATTTCACATTTCATGACAAAGTGCATACGACACGATCTCATTTTGAGAACATCATGCATCTCATACATCATGACATTGCATACAACTAACTCTTTACCTTTTCAGGAAAGATCGATCAACAGATAAAAGTCATTACCTTTTGAAGTAGCAGTCGTCCAAGATTCCTTCACCATTCCTGCTGAGGTAGTAATCGTCCAAGATTCCTTCATCATCCTGTTGAGGTAGTAATCGTCCAAGATTCCTTCATCATCCCGTTGAGGTAGAAGTCACTCAAGATTCCTTCATCATCCCGCTGAGGTAGTAATCGTCCAAGATTCCTTCATAATCCTGTTGAGGTAGAAGTCGTCCTAGATTTCTTCATCATCCTGCTGAGGTAGAAGTCGTCCTAGATTCCTTCATCATCATGCTGAGGTAGCAATCGTCCCAGATTCCTTCATCATCCTGTTGAGGTAGTAATCGTCCTAGATTCCTTCGTCATCCTGCTGAGGTAGTAATCGTCCCCGATTCCTTCATCATCTATTTGGAGTAGCAATCGTCTCAGATTCCTTCATCACATCATTATCAAAAACAAAAAAAAAACCACCTATATGAACTAATTTGTAAATCTATACCTGAAACCAGACAGGAAAGTTATCTACATTGAAGAGATTGAAGATTAATACCTGAAACCAGACAGGAAAACTATCTTTCTTTCTCGGGTCAGAGATTAATACCTGAAACCAGACAGGAAAACTATCTCATCGGCCAGCCTTCTTAAGTTCCAGATTAATACCTGTAGCAAGCCAGGAAATATCTGTGGATGACTGATTGTAGATCTATACCTGAAACCAGACAGGAAAGTTATCTACATTGAAGAGATTGAATATTAATACCTGTAGCAAGACAGGAAAACCATCTTTATTTCTCAAAGTCAGAGATTAATACCTGAAACCAGACATGAAAACTATCTCCTTGACCCACTTCTCTTAAGTTCCAGATCAACACCTGTAACTAGCCAGGAAATATCTGTGGACGACGGACTGTAGATTAATACCTGAAACCAGACAGGACAGCTATCTACTTGACCGTCATAAAGCAACCCAACACCGGTTTCTTCTCTTCCAAGATGCAGTTTTACACGGACTCATCATCAGGCAACCCTACACAGGTTCCTTCTTTCAACCTACCAAGTTACAATTCAACAAACAATCTCCAGATGGCATCTATAAGCCCATCCCCGACAAGATTCTGTCACATCTCCAGATGGCATCTATAAGCCCATCCTCCTATCCATCATATCTCCAAATGGCATCTGTAAGCCCATTCCCGACATCACATTGCTGATATTATACTATGCGAGTGCAAATTTCTGGGCACTTTAGTGTTCAATCATCTTCCACCTTCGGATCACGAAAGGCCCGAAAGCCAATCTACACCCTCAGGTCTAAGAAGATTGAACAGGGGCAACTGTTGTACCCCAAAATTTTCCCTCCCATATTCCTCAATATTTGTCAAGAATCATCTTCAAATGGTTCAAGATTGCTCAAGAGGTAGACAGTCAAATCACCTCCTAAGCCAGCTGAAATTAGGGTTTTGGTTCTTTCAAGGAATTTGGGGTTTTCAATGGTTCAATCAAGTCTCAAGGGCCTATATACATCCTCAAGCACCTACATACCAAGTTTCAAGATTCACAGTGCCAATTTGCACAGACAAAAGCTTCATTTGACCTACAGTCAACTGCAGGGGAAAAATGGTCATTTTGCAGTCAAAAGTCAGAATTTTTGGTCAACATCTTATTTTTAGTACACAATCATCATTTGATCAAGTCTTGATCATTATTCCACAAGAATAACTCAAAAACCATCAAGATGCAAAAAGTTACTATTTTTGGACAGTAGAAAAGTCAACTGTATCTTGACCAGGGCATAACTTTTTCATGGTTCATCAGAAAAATCCCATCCAATGCTCATTTTGGAGGGGATGCAATTTCCTACAACCCATCTTCACACTCCAAGTCCAAGAAATGCTCTCACAAGAAGTTATCTATTTCTACATTATAGGTCAATTTCAAAAGTCAACAAAAGTGCACTTTAAGTCAAAGGCCATAACTTGAGATTGGTAAATCCAAATGACATGGGACCAAAGGCATTGGTTAGAGGACTCCAAGACCTTTCCAAAATGTCCAAGAACATGGTCATATGATCAAAATTGAGCAAGATATGCATTGGAGAAGTTGGGAAATTTTCATGAATTTGCAAAAGTCAACTTTGCTCAAAACACCTTGTTTTTGCTAATGGGCCTCAAATCTCTTCTTGAAACTTCATCCATGGCCTATGCACGACCCATCAAGCTTAATTGAATTTATTTTCTTATTTTTATTAATTAATTGGATTTTTAATTGATATTAATTCATTTAATTAATTTAAATTGTAGGAAAATACAAAGATTTGATTTTTCAATCAATTTGTGAAGCAAATATGGTCAAGATATGCTGGCAATTTCGTGCACCAAGTCAAAGATGCAATATCTCCAAAATTGGCAACTTTTTCCAATCATGAAAATGCAAAAAGATTTGATTTTCAATCAAATATTCAATCATCAATTCCATGGATTTTTGCTCAAGATTGTGACCTAATTTCAGTCCTCTATATATGTACAAGCTAACCCTAATGCCATACACGTGAGAAAGCTGTAGAAAAAAGCCATAGCATATTGAGAAATTTCAAGAAAATTGCAAAACTGATTCTTGCGTTCCAGGCCAATTCAAGGCATTCTATTGATTCAAACACATTGCTGGAAGTGTCAGGAGTGATTTACAATTGAAATCACACGCTAAAGCTCAAAGAATCCAAGGATACAGAACCACGAGTTTCCAAGTTGTGAATTGGGGCTTTGCAATCCAGGAACAATTAGGACCAGTGAGGCATATGACTGAATTCGTGAGAACCAGACGAACCTGACCAAACCTTCGCGAAATATTTATATAAACCATAGCTCTAATCGCTATTTTTCCTCGTAGCATATTGTGGGGGTTAAAAACCCCCGCTATCTGTTTATATTTGTTGCAGGAACCATGAAGAAGATGATGAGGTGGTAGCGTCCTATTGGCTCCTTTGAAAAATCATGCGCTTTTATTTTGTTTTCAGGCATATTTATTTGTTTGTTAATATATTGATTACTTGTTTATCCAATATCAATTAAGGCAGCGTGGTGGAGTGGTTGAGCAAGCATCCAATAAGCATTGGGACCTGGGTTCGAATCCCAGGTCCCCCAAAATATTTATTCTCTTTTTTCTTCATATAATTACATGCAGGTTTCAGGAGGTGGTCTACCATGTACCTCAAATATCCACTCGCCAGGTGTCTTTCAGCTTAGATCTAGTGGCCATGAGTGAAGATCACCATACACCTTAGTCAATGAGCATACAGGGAATTGCTAAAGTCAAACGGGCTGGCAGCTTAATGGGCCACAAATTGCATAACATACCTCCTGATTTGGGCCATCACCCCCACAAGTTTATTTCTTTTCCCTTTTTTTATTTCTTTCATTAATTATTTATTATAATTATTTTCACTAACAAATTAATTATTTTCATAATAAATTCAGAAAACTAAAATATAATATTTTTTATTATTTATTAATTTCACCTTTAATTTATTATTTTTGTAAATAAATATAATTAACTAACTTAGTCTTAATTAGGTTAAATTTGATATTTTTGCAATAAATAAAATCAACATAGAATTAGGGTTTGTTTTTAACAACTTTTAATCCTTTTGTTTTTATTTCCTTAAGACATTAAAAAACCAAAAATATTTCTTTTATTTAATTAATTAATTAGTCTAGGTTTAATTTAATTAAATGCAAAATAACAAAAACTTCTTTCTTTCTCAAAAGGGTCAAAACCCTAAGGACTTCTCCGATTCAATTCTTTTCGCACATATTATTTTTGACCATATTTATGTAATTGCTCCGAGGATGTAATAACTTTAATTAGGACTTTTTATCGCTTTCTTTAATTTCCCGCAATTTACTTTTCAAGGGTTGCTTTTAGCGATGTAAATACCCGACGCCTTGTAATAGCTTAGCTTTATTTTCCGCAACTAATAACTGCTAGATGTATGTTAATTAGACTATGCATGACAGGACTTATCTCTGAAATTAAAATCAATCATAGCTCACTATAACATGCACAAAGATAACTTAATTGAAACCTGACACACGTGCACATGCCACTCTTAGGGTACGCCTCACTTGGTTGCCTCGACGTGGTCATTGAGTATAGGGTGTTTTAGAGGTCGCCCTCCTGTCTAAAGATCCAAGTTGCCTCGAAACGGTTACCTCAGATAAAAAGGATCTAAGACATTAGGGTCACCTCTAAGGCGTCCTACCATTGCTTTAGTGACCACATGTCCCTATAATTGAATTGACCCGAAAAACTCCAACGACGGTGCTACCTACTTCTCAATAGTGGGATAGTACTGTCTAAAGGACATTTACACAACTTAATTTCTTTTGAGTAGGTAGAGGTTCTCAGGTACTTGATCTTTCAAAACAAAAAAAATACTTTTTGCACCTACACTTTTCTGACAAAAGTTTTCAAACAAACACTTCATACACTCTTGAGGACAGATACAAGAGTTAAAGCGAAGTTTTCAAAATAAACTTTTTCAAAACCCACAAACACAAGAAAAGCAAAACATTTTGAAAACATAGTGAGCAAGTACCTAAGAGCCCATGGATAACCACGTATAGAAAGAGTGCTAACACCTTCCCTTTCTATAATCTACCTCCCGAACCGAGAAACATCTCGAAAAGGAATTTTGCTGTGCTTTTGTCCTTTCCTTGTTGGAGAACATAAAAGACGGTGGCGACTCTTGCTTACCGCGACATTTCGCGAACCAGCATTTCAAAACAGTCAGTTCTATTTCCACCGATCACATTGATCATGATTCATCAAGGATTGCTCAAAATTCATCAAGGTTCAAAAGTTGCTAAATTAGGGTTTTGTAGGAAAAGTCAACTCAACTTTGACCAAGCATAACTTTCTCATACTTTATGAGAAATGACCCATACAAAACTCATTTTGAAGAGGATGCAATTTCCTACAATCCATATTCATACCCAAAGACCAAAAAATTCACTCACAAGAATTTATAAATTTGGACATTATAGGTCATTTTTGAAGGTCAACAAAAACACCTTTTTTGCCAAAGCTTATAACTTGAGCATGGAATATCAAAATGATATGAGACAAAATGGGTTGGTTATAGGACATCTCAAGCCTTATAAAAAGTCTAAGAACACCTCCAAAAGTTCAAAATTGAAGAAGTTATGCATTGTTGAAGTTGGACATTTTTGCAAAATTACCAAAAGTCAACCATCCCCAAAACTTCAAATTTTGTCAAATGGGCCCATTCTTTTCCACTTGATTTTAGCTTGCATCATTGCCCACGTGTCCTAGATTCAGCCATGAGCTCATATTTCTTTTTTTATTATTTAATTTGATTTTTTATTGAATTTATTCATGTTAAATCAAATAAAATCATAGAAAATCCAAATAATTAAAAACTCTTGATTTATTGATTGTTTTAGGCTTTGTTTACAGCTAGCAACATCATGGAATTCGTATCAGGCCATATCATATACAAAAAGATTGCATCAAATCAAATTTGGAAAGATTAATAATGGAGATCAAATCAAATATGTATGCATTGATTTAGAGAGATTCAGTCCATGCTTTCTACCCTAATGCAAAGCATGATACATAAGGAAGCCAAAGCAATCGAAATAAGGGTTGGAAAGTGCAGGCATAGGTAGAACAAAAATTGAAAAAAGTGACAAAAAGGTTGGAATCAAAATCGTGCTTAGAGGCATTTTCAGAAGTTGAGACCGGTTCCAATCTCTTCCTAGGTGTTCACACAAGCGATCTGGATCAAAAGCAAGCTTCTTCACACCCCATAACGCGCTGTAAGTACCACGAGATGTACCTCTGTTCTTGATTTCACAACTCAGAATTTAAGCATTCTTTTCATGAACCAATACCATATTTTGAATCTACATGACATTTGCAAGCGTTTGGTATTATCCAATTGCTTTTATCTGGTCTGAACGAAGAACCATCATAGCTAGGGTTCTTCGTTTGTTTTTGGGGTTTTCTATTTCAGGTAAAATCAGGACTCAAGAAGGGCATGGTGTTGATCAGGAAGCCAAGACGAACCCAACCATGTCCTTGGAATTGATTTATATGACCTAGGGAAGATTTTAGGACATGCCTGCGTTTTTAGATGCGGATTCAAATCCGCAGGTAATATTTTACAGGTTTCAGGATAGGGACGATGAGGTGTCCTCTGCCCATTGGTGCGTTCAAACCGCGTGCGCGTTTTTATTTGTTCTGACCAATAATTGTTGTTTTGTTATATTATTATTATTATGTAATATATTACCAAACAAATCAGTTCAGCGTAGTGGCAAGGAAAGCGTCCAATATCCATCAGGACCTGGGTTCGAAACCCAGGTCCCCCACTTTCTTTGATATTTTTCTTCTTCAGGTGATCACGTGTATATTCAGGCTTGCAGTGTACCATGCACCTTCATACGTCTAATAGCCAGATGGCCTAAAGGCCAAATCTGATGGTTCCAAGCTGATAGTCCATATGGAACCAAGTCAACACACGCCAACCAGATCTCACAAAGTCAAACAAGGCCAGCTGCAATTGGGCCACAGATTTGCTATCAACACTCCCAAAAACAGGCCCATACTCCTCTTTCATAATTCTTTTCTTTATTTATTTATTATTTTAATTGTTTTATTTAATTTACTAACCAATTAAAATTCAGTCTTTTTATCAAATAAAAACCACAAAAAATATTTGTATCCAATCAAATTTTTATTTTTATTAATAAACACCAATAAATTAATGTAGGTTTTAATTCTAGAATAATTTTAATCTATTTTGCAAATAATTAAAATTAACTAGACTTAATTAGGTTTTTACTAATTCAATTAATTTTATTTTTCTTTCTTAAAATAACAAAAACCCAAAAATAATTTATTTTTATTAATTAATTTAATTTAGTAATTAATTTAGGATTTATTGCTTTCTTAAAATAAAAACAACCAAAAGATATTTCTCTTTAACCAAAAAGGGTCAAAACCCTAATCTTGTGTCCGATTAAATTTTGCGCCGCGATTTACTTTCTTTTATCATATAATGTACTTGCCTCCGGATTGTAATAGTAAATAGGAATTTTATTCATTTTTATCACTTTATTTATTTTTAAAGGATTTGTCTTTGGCGATATAAATACCCGACGCCTTGTAATTTAAATTCCGCATTTTATTTCCGCAAATTATAACTGTTAGATGTTTGATAATAGGGTTGCATGACAAGACTGAATGTTTTAACCTAAAATTAAATTAGATCACCCTTAACATGTACAAAGATAAAAATAACTGAAAACAACACATTCGCACATGCGCACTCTTAGGGTACACCCCACTTGGTTGCCTTCGTACACGGTCATTAAGTATAAGTCGTTTTAGAGGTCGTTCTCTTGTCTAAAGATCATAGTCGCCTCGAAATGGTTGCCTCAGATGTTGTTGCCTCAAAAAAATGATCTAAGACATTAGGGTTACCGCTAAGGCGTCCTAACATTGCTTTGGTGACCGTAAGTCCCTCATTGAATTGACCCTTAAACTCCAACGATGATGCTACCTACTCATCAATAGTGGGATAGCATTGTCTAAAGGAAATTAGCGTAGAATGATTCCTTTTTCGAGTAGATAGATGGTTCTTAGATACTTGCTCTTTCAAAACAAAAACTTTTCACACTTACACTCCTTTTCAAACAAAGTTTTCAAAAACGCTTCATTACACTCTTGAGGACAGAAGCAAGAGTTAAATCAAAGTCAAAACAAAAACTTTTCAAAACCCACAAGCACAAAGAAAGAAATTTTGAAAACAATTGAGCAAGTACCTAAGAGCCCGTGGATAACCATAGATAGAAAGGGTGCTAACACCTTCCCTTTCTATAATCTACCCCCCGAACCCGAGAAATATCTCAAAAAAGGAATTTTTCTGTGCTTTTTTCCTTTCCTTGGATAAAATAAAAGTCGGTGGCGACTCTTGCTTACCGCGACATTTTGCGAAAATAAAACGCAAAACACAAACCAGCATTCCAAAAAACAGTCAGTTCTTCCCACCATACCACAGAACTGGCGACTCTGCTGGGGATATTAATAAGTAGGATGTACCTTAGGAATAGCTCATATTGTTTTCAATTGCTTGACTTGTATGCTTTATATTTGAGGGCTTGTATCGGAGTTACTATAGATCCTAACCCGGATCTGGGGGATACCCTTTAGGTAAGTAGCAATAAACTGTGAGGGAACTGTATGGCGTAGATCGATACGGTTGAAGCAGTAGCTACGTTGGTGTGGCACTTTAGTATGTACCGATATCCCTTGTGGTGCAACGAGGAGAATATGGGTCTTCTAAGGGGTCATTAAGCACCAACTGACCTTTAGAACCTTTAAATTTACCAACTTGGCCATAGAACAGTAGCAATATGCTACACTCATTGAGACTAAACTCTCGTGATGATTCCGGCTGCAAGAAAAGGTTGCTAAACTGGAATTATAACCGATCGAGGGTAGTCAGTGATATTGAGATCCTCTAGAACCCAGTTACTATTTTTAGGACAAGTTTGAACCAACTGAACTGAAAGAGGGTAGTACCTAAGCTCCTTGCCAACCTGAAATCTAAGGGCTATCTGTGTGACTTGTGTGCCTTTACCATGTTTGCTATTTGTGGATACTTGTGGTGTGTTTTCTATTGTAACATCATGACATCATAACATTGCATGCATCTTTCATTGGACTAACCTATTTCAAAGACCGGAGGGATTCATCTTTGTTCTGTTTTGTAGGTCATGGAACCCATGCATAGGAACACCATTCAGATCAACTTTGTCCAGGTTCCCACTCAGCTTAAGGAACTGGTTGCAAAGGTTTCAGATACTACTTCCTTCATCAGAAGACATGGTCACCTCCTGGGTTTGGTCACTTCCAAATTGGATGAGCAGATGATGGGTGTCTTAGTCTAGTTCTTTGATCCACTGTACCATTGCTTTACTTTTCCAGACTACCAATTGGTCCCCACCTTGGAAGAGTTCTCTGATCTGCTTGGTATCTCTATTCTGGAGCAAACCCTGTTCACAGGTTGGGAGAAGATCCTTAGGCCGGAAGAAATTGCTTCAACCCTCCATCTGACAAAGGCTAAGGTAATGTCTAATTGGGAGACTAGAAGTGGAACAAAGGGCTTTTTGACTAAGTTCTTGGTCGATAAAGCTAATCAGTTCTGGGACAGTCTAGACTTCCAGGCATTTGAAGACATTCTGGCTCTACTCATATATGGTTTGGTATTGTTTCCTAACTCAGATGCTTTCGTTGACGTGAATGCGGTGAAGATTTTTATGTCTGGTAATCCTGTGCCCACTCTCTCGGGTGATATTCTTCACTCTCTTTATGCCCGCACTGCTCGAAAGCGGGGAACCCTTATGTGCTGTGCTCCATTGCTGGCGAGGTGGTTTATTTCTCACCTTCCCAAATCAGTTTTGAAGAATAAGGAAGGCATGTGCTGGGCCTATAAGATTATGTCTCTCTCTCATAATGACATCATTTGGACTATCAAGGGTATGGAAGATGTGGCTATTATTGATCGTTATGGGGAGTACCCCAATGTTCCACTGATAGGAACCAATGGAGGGATCACTTATATTCCGTGTTTGGCCTTACGTCAGTTTGGGCGAGCCAGGAGGGAAGGACCTCATGAGTTGCTAATGCCTAGTATTGTCTTTGACTTCCAAGGGGATAGTGACGAACAACGCCGTGATTCATAAGAGCTTGGGATAGGGTACACAGGTCTGATCCGCACGAGCTGGGTGCAAAGACTCCTCTTCCGATGGAGCCATATCTCCGATGGGTTCGGATTCATGCCCAAAAGCTGGGAATGTCGTACGAAGCCGTCTTGCCTATAATTGTTGAGGTTGCTGATGAAGAAGGGGTTCCTCCTACCATCCTTCATCCATACATGCCTACTGACATTGGGGCATTAAAGAGATCGTGGATGCAGCTGAGAGAAGAGCGGGATACTTATAGAGAAAAGTATCACGAGCAAGAGCTGAAGATTCAGAAGTTGACAAGGCAGCTGGAGAACGAGCGGATCCTCAATGACTATGTCCGCACCGATAAGAAACGACCATGGGAGCACTAATTATATTTTGATTATTTCTAGTTATGATTTACTTTTTAGTTTTTCTTTCTTGTAACGCCTTAAAGGCATCTGTTGAACAATTGATTTCAAAGTTTATCTAATAAAAGTGTGTTTCATTTTTTGGTTTACGAATTTGAATCTCTCGACGTCTTTGAAATCATATCATACGCATTTCATTCCATGGACCTCATAACAGGTACCCTTACAGGTTTCTCATCTTCTTCGCTGTTTATTTCAGCATCATGTCTTCCGAACCATCAACTGAACAAGCAATCAAGGCTCTACAGGCTCAAAACGCCCAGTTCTAGGAATTGTTCATGAGTTTGGCTAAGGGTTAGCAAGATCTGAAGACACTTATCCTGAAAGAGAAGAAGAAGAAGAAGAAGACGGTCCTATTTAATATGGGTCGTAAATTCGGAAATGATTTGCGAGAAGAGGTTGATTTGACCCACTCATCTAGAGGGGGAGATAATCAAGAAGAAAGGAGGGCTCCTAGACCTGTGGTTTCAGACAACGAGACTGACTTTGACGAAGACCAATATCCTCCAGCTGAGGATAGATATAAGCAATTGGAAGATCGTTTGAGTGCGATGGAAGTTCAAAAGGTTCCTGGTCTGGACTTTGGACTTGGGTCTGTCATCTGGGGTGGTGATTCCCCACAAGTTCAAAGCGCTAGCCTTTGCTAAGTACGACGGGGTTTCTTGCCCGAAACTGCACCTCCGTTCGTATGTTAGGAAGATTCAGCCGTACACCGCTGACAAGAACCTATGGATCCACTTATTTCAAGATAGTCTCTCAGGGACTCAGCTTGAATGGTTTTACCAGCTGGAAGGAGCTAGTATCCATAATTGGGAAGACTTGGCTGCTGCTTTCTACAAGCAGTACCAATACAATGCCGACCTTGCTCCTACGCGTACCCAACTCCAGGGTATGTCCATGGGCGTAGACGAAGGTTTCAAAGATTATGCTCAAAAATGGAGGGACCTTACTGGAATAGTGCAACCACCCTTGGCTGATAGGGAGCTAGTGGATATGTTTTTGGGGATCTTGTGTGGTCTGTATTTCAACCATCTGATTGGAAGTTCGTCATCCGGGTTTATAGAGTTGATTATGACCGGAGAAAGGATTGAGGCTGGCATCAAATCCGGTAAAATACAGAAGGGTGCTTCATCAGGCACCGAGAAGAAGCCGTTTAAGAAAGAGTCAAGTGCTGTTTACAGTTAAAAAAGCCAGAATAGACCTGAACGCCGCTAAGCTGTTAATGCAGTGGTTATATCGAGACCTGCTGCTACTCCTCAGCGAAACAATCATCCAAGGGCTGAGAGGCCACGAAGACAATTCACTCAGCTCAACATGACGTTATCTCATATTTTGCCACAGTTATTGAAAACCAACTTGGTGATTCTGAAGGAGGCCCCGAAGACTCCCAACACTACATCACCCATGTACGATCCGAATGCCCGTTGTGCTTTTCACTCTGGTAGCCCGGGGCATGACACAGATAACTGTTGGGTCTTAAAGAATAAAGTACATGACTTAATTGATGCTAAGGAGATTGAGTTTGAAGTACCTAAAAGACCTAATGTTGTGACTGCTCCTATGCCCAAGCATGGAGTGAATGCTATAGATGAAGACTCGTTTGTGGTTTCTGTGAACAACATTGTTACTCCCTTAATGACCGTGAAGAAGAACCTTTTGTTAGCCAGTTTATTTCCGGGTTGTGACGAAGGTTGCCGTATGTGTGCCGTACTACCTAGCGGTTGCCATCTTTTGAAGTCAGGTGACTAACGCCTGATGGATAATAAAGAAATTCTGTTTGAGAAGACTCTTGTTCCTTTGGTTCCTACTGAAGAAGTTGTTATAATTACCATTTTCGACAATTCTTCCAAGGCTTCCACGAGAAAGCCTGTTAGAATCATATCCGTTCCAAGAATCGCACCATTGATCATCACTGTTCCTGGGCCTATCCCCTATACATCCAATAAAGTTGTCCCTTGGCACTACGGGGCTGACGTATATTATCACGGAGTTAAACAAGATTTGGATGCTGATACTGACATCAGCAATATTGTTGGACCTGCCAAAGTCACCCATAGCGAAAGGCTTTTCTCCCCTGAGATCTCTGCACCAACTATCCGGAAGCCTGTTGTTATTACGCCGGTCAGTACACCTGCTACTGTCCCTGTTCAAGTTCCAATTCTTACCCCTGTTGCCGAGTCATCTGATACTCGGGGCAAATGGATCACTGATGAACCTGCCCAGATGGAGGCACCGAAGACGATTATTGTTGAAGCCTCTAGACAAGAGATGAAGGAAATCTTGAAGATCATCAAAAAGAGAACTACAATATAGTCGAGAAACTGGGGCAAACCCCTTCCAAAATCTCTATGTTGTCTCTGTTACTATGCTCAGAAGCCCATGCCAAGGCTCTGATTTCTTTCCTGAAGACTACACACGTGCCACAAGAAACATCAGCTGATCAGTTTAAAGATTGCGTGGCTAGTCTGACAGCAGATAATGGGTTGGGCTTCTCTGACGCCGACTTGACCGTTAAGGGGAAGAATCATAATGACGCCCTGCATGTCTCCATTGAATGCAGGGGCACTACTCTCGCTCACGTATGAGTGGATACTGGGTCATCGTTTAATGTTTTACCTAAGAAGGCTCTAGACCGGTTAGACTGTGAATGGTTGGAGCTGAAACCGAGTAACATTGTAGTCAGGGCTTTTGATGAGTCCAAGAGAATGGTACACAGAGAAGTGGATATTCCGATTAAGGTTGGTTCTCAGGTTTTCGCATTTACATTCTATGTGATAGACATTCGGCCATCTTATTCTTGTTTTATGGGTCGTCCATGGATCCACAAAGCTGGGGCGGTAACCTCAACGCTCCACCAGAAGCTAAAGTACCCAATGAAGGGGAAAATTATGACGGTGCAAGGAGAAGAGGAGTACATGGTGAGCCACCTCAACTCTTTCCGATATGTAGAAATGGATGGGGAGTTCATTGAGACCCCATTTCAACATTTTGAAGAGGTTCCCCAGACGCTGGCATCAACTGAGACTGTTGGTGAAGATCCTCCAATGAAGATGGCTTCCCTAAAGGATGCCCGGGCTGTTATTGAGAAAGGAGGGTGTGCAAATTGGGGCCAACTCCCTGATTTTTCACATAAGACTAACAAGTTTGGTTTGGGTTTCACTGCAGAAGCTCAAAGGGCTGTTCGGAGTGCACGAATCAGAAAACCTCCCCTGTTTATCAGCAATTCAGGAGTGAATGCCATTGAAGACGATGTTGAAGAATCTGAGTTTGACAGTTGGATCTATCCTACTACTGATGGTGGACTGAGCAATTGGACAGCAAAGGACTTCGTCCCAATTTCTTTTATTACCCAGTAATGAGACTTTTGTTTTGAATTTGTAACAAACAATGTTTTAAACTTTACGGCCCAGTGTCTTACCCGGGGCACCGTGGCTTCATTTGTGAGGGCTTTATGTGTGTCATCTACATATATCATTAATAAAAGCATTGGACATTTCTTGCATTTCAAATTTTGCGCTCCTTATTTTTCTTTTATTATATATTGCAAAATAGCTATTTTACACACACTCACATATACAGGTCTACATCCACTCTGGATCTCACTGGTAACGACTCTGCTACTTCCAGTTATGACTTCAAAAGTCCGATTAACGTAGCTGAAGACGAAGGTGAAGATGATTGTGAAGTTCCTGGTGAACTTACTAGACTGCTACTTCAAGAAGAGAGGGCCATACAGCCGCATGAAGAGCCGATGGAATCAGTAAATCTGGGTATAGAGGTAGACAGAAAGAGGTCAAGATCGGTGCAAATCTGGAAGCTAGTGTTAAGCAACGGTTGATTCAGATGTTGCGAGACTACATTGAGATCTTCGCCAGGTCTTATGAAGATATGCCTGGGTTGGATATCGACATTGTGGTTCACCTTCTGCCTACCAAGGAAGACCGTCCTCCAGTAAAACAGAAAGTCCGCCGAATGCGCCCAGAGATGTCTGAGAAAATCAAGGCTGAAGTTATGAAACAGTTTGATGCCGGTTTTCTAGCAGTTACTTCCTACCCACAGTGGGTGGCCAATGTGGTTCCCGTGCCGAAGAAGGATGGTAAGGTTCGAATGTGTGTTGAATATAGGGATCTGAACAGGGCGAGTCCCAAGGATGATTTCCCTCTACCTCATATCGACGTTCTGGTTGACAACACCGCTCAACATAAGGTATTCTCCTTTATGGACGGTTTCTCCGGTTATAACCAGATCAAAATGGCTCCCGAAGACATGGAGAAGACAACCTTTGTTACTCAATGAGGTACCTTTTGCTACAAGGTCATGCCTTTTGGATTGAAGAATGCCGGGGCAACGTATCAGCGTACCATGGTCGCTTTGTTCCATGACATGATCCATCACGAGATTGAGGTATACGTCGACGACATGATTGTAAGATCTCCGACTGAAGAAGAGCATCTTGACCACCTTAAGAAGTTGTTTGACAGGTTGAAGTTGTACAAGCTGAGGTTAAACCCGAACAAGTGCACCTTCGGAGTGAGATCTGGTAAGCTGCTGGGTTTCGTCGTAAGTGATAAAGTTATTCAAGTAGATCCTGTATAGGTGAAAGCTATACAGGAGATGCCAGCTCCCCGAACAGAGAAAGAAGTCAGAGGCTTTCTGGGACGTCTGAACTACATTGCCCGATTCATCTCACACCTGACTGCTACTTGTGAACCAATCTTTAAGCTACTGTAGAAAGATCAAGTGGTAAGATGGAATGATGAATGTCAGGTAGCTTTCGAAAGGATCAAAGAGTATCTCCAAGAGCCACCCATTCTGATGCCTCCAGTTGAAGGGATAATGTTGATCTTATACTTGATAGTACTCGACAACTCAATGGGGTGTGTGCTGGGTCAGCATGACGAGTCTGGCCGAAAAGAGCATGCTATTTATTACCTTAGCAAAAAGTTTACCGACTGCGAGACCTGATACTCGTTGCTTGAGAAAACTTGCTGCGCTTTGGCATGGGATGCTCGCCGACTGAGACAGTATATGCTGACTCACACTACCCTATTGATATCCAAGATGGATCCAATCAAGTATATCTTCGAGAAGCCTGCCTTGTCCGGAAGAATAGCAAGATGGCATATGATATTGACTGAGTATGACATCCAGTACACGACCCAGAAAGAAATCAAGGGAAGTGTGTTGGCAGAACATTTGGCACATCAGGCAGTGGATGATTACCAGTCTATAAACTTTGAGTTTCTAGATGAGAATATCATGATAGTGACCGACTGCGAAGAACCTGGACCGGATGAAGGACCTGAGGAAGGATCCCGATGGTCTATGTACTTTGATGGAGCTTCAAACGCTTTGGGTAATGGCATTGGCGCCGTAATCATATATTCTTACGGCTCTCATACTCCGTTTACCGCCTGTTGAACCCCAAAATTTGCCCTCCCATATTTCTCAAAACATTGCAAGAAAAATCTCCAAGTTGCTCAAGGTTGCTCAAGAATTGGTCATACAAGCTCTCTCCTAAGGCAGTCTACCCCAAATTAGGGTTTTGTGTTGCATCAAGATCTTTGAGTACAAATGACCTCAAGTGCTCACCAATGTCATAATATGTTCTCAAGATCATCCATATCAAATTTCAAGCCTTGTAGAGGAAGTTTGCTCAGTCAATTGCTCAAAGGGTCCAAAAATCGACTGTGCTAGGGCAAAAGTCAACTGTGACCTACAAACAGTCAAACTTCAAGAATTTTTTTCAACATTCTCATTTTGAAGGATATTTCATCATTTGATCAAGGGTTGATCATGATTCATCAAGGATTGCTCAAAATTCATCAAGACTCAAAAGTTGCTAAATTAGGGTTTTGCAGGAAAAGTCAACTCAACTTTGAACAAAAATAACTTTCTCATACTTTAGGAGAAATGACCCATCCAAAGATCATTTTGAATAGGATGCAATTATATACAATCCATCTTCATACCCCAAGATCAAAATATGCACTCACAAGAAGTTATGAATTTGGACATTATAGGTCATTTTGAAAAGTCACCAAAAACACTTTTTTGTCAAAGATTCTAACTTGAGCATGGAATATAAAAATGATATGAGACAAACAGGGTGGGTTAGAGGACATCTCAATATTTCTAAAAAGTACAAGAACACCTCCAAAGAGTCAAAATTGAGGGAGTTATGCATTGTTAAAGTTGGACAATTTTTGAAAAAATGCATGAAGCAAATATTGACTAAACTTGGATTTTTTCCAAATGGGCCTATCTTTTCAAGTTTGAAACTCATTCCTAACATGGTCCACGATCTCTAAGCCCACCCATACATTTTTATACTATTTATGATATTTATTTTGATATTTTATTCATTAAAATTCAGAATTAAATAAATAAATAATAGAAATAATATAAATTTTGATGTGAATCCATTTTGGGAAAGTTTTATGGTGGTTTATGTCAATTGATTTTGTGCAATAACTTTTAAAATATGTCCAGGTTCATCCACATGTGAAAATGGCATAAAATCATCGAATATGGCATTTTTTTCAAATATTGATCATGGTCTTAAAACACAACATTATGAGGGAGATTCTTTCCATGCTTTCTTGTCTCCTCATTCTCCTCTATAAATATAGAGCCATACAAGCTTGAAAGGGACGCAAAAATCCTCTCTAAAAAGCTCTCAAAAATCTCTTCAAAAATCTCTCTAAAAGCTCTTCAAAAAACGCTCCAGAAATCAAAGAATTGGTACAAGTCATATCTCGAGGTTCCGGTCTCTCTCAATTGACATCAAGCCTAAAACCATCCTCTTGAAGTCCTCAAGATTCTTACAAGGCCCAAGAGCAATCCATCACAAGTCTAGCACGCCCCCATTTGACGACACCAGTTTGGTAAAATTTTAAATTTCGAATCTCTAATTTTAATCACATTTTATGGTATGCTAATGTTTGCTTGAGTTTATATAGAACAGTTATGGATGTTTGAATCATAGGTTCCACGCAAGAATTAAAAAAACACCATAGTTAGAGCATGAAGCTTTCGAAGATTCGGTCCTAGAGATTTCTGATGATTGCACCCCCACATTGCAGGCCCAGTTTGCTTTTCTCTAATTCTTTTATATTTATATTATTTCATTTATTTATTTTACTAACCCATCAAATTATTTTCTTTTTTATCAAAAAATCACAAAACATTTTTCTATCCAATTAAATTCAAGATATTTATTTTTTATTAAAAAAAAAGTAATTAATTTAATTAGGTTATTAATTATTAGACAACATTAATTTCTTTTTTACATAATTAAAATTAATTAGAATAAATAGGTTTTATTACTAACTTAATTATTTTATTTCTTTCCTAAAATAAATAAAACCCAAAAATATGTCATTTAATTATTTTCATTAGTTAATTTAATAACCAATCAATTTTGCATTTAATTTAAAAATCTAATTTCTTTTCTTAAAAAAATATTAAAAAACAACAAAAAAACATTTTCTTTTTTTAATTAGGATAGAAGGGTCAAAACCCTAATTTCTCGTCGATCTAATTTTTAATCATGCACTTTATTATTATTTTGCCCAATTATTGTATCTGCTCACCGTTTGTAATAATTTAATTAGGACGTTTATTTACCTTTACCGCTTTTATTTATTTATTTTTAACGATATTTAATGTAACTGCTCATGGGATGTAATAGTTTAATTAGGATGTTTATTCTAAATTTATCGCTTTTATTTTCAAAGGGTTCTTTTTGGCGATATAAATACCTGACGCCTTATAATAGTTAGTTAAATTTCCGCATTTTAATTCCGCAAATTATACAACTGCTAGATGTTTGATAATAGGGTTTGCATGACAAGAATGAATGTCTAATCTTAAAATCAAATTAGATCACCCTTAACATGTGCAAAGATAAAAATAACTGAAAATGACACACTCGCACATGCGCACTCTTAGGGTACACCCCACTTGGTTGCCTTCGTACACGGTCATTGAGTATAGGTCGTTTTAGAGGTCGTCCTCTTGTCTAAAAGATCATAGTTGCCTCGAAACGGTTCCCTCGGATATTGTTGCCTCAAACAAATGATCTAAGACATTAGGGTTACCTCTAAGGCGTCCTAACATTGCTTTAGTGACTGTATGTCTCATTCGAATTGACCCCTAAACTCCAACGACGGTGCTACCTACTCACTAATAGTGGGATAGCATTGTCTAAAGGAAATTAGCATAGAACGATTCCTTTTTCGAGTAGGTAGATAGTTCTTAAATACTTGCTCATCTAAAACAAAACAAATTTTTCACACTTACATTCCTTTTCAAACAAATTTTTCAAAAACACTTCATTACACTCTTGAGGACAGAAGCAAGAGTTAAATCGAAGTTAAAACAAAAACTTTTTCAAACCCACAAGCACAAAGAAAACAATTTTGCAAACAATGAGCAAGTACCTAAGAACCCGTGGATAACCACGGATAAAAAGGGTGCTAATACCTTCCCTTTCTATAATCTACCCCCCAAACCCGAGAAATATCTCGAAAAAGGAATTTTTCTGTGCTTTTTTCCTTTCCTTGTTGGATAAAATAAAAGTCGGTGGCGACTCTTGCTTACTGCGACATTTTGCGAAAACAAAACGCAAAATGCAAACCAGCATTCCAAAAAATAGTCAGTTCTTCCCACCGTATCACAGAACTGGCAACTCTGCTGGGGACGCTTATAAGTGGGGTGTACCTTAGGAATAGTTCATCATAATGTTTTAAATTGCTTGATTTCTATGCTTTATCTTTGTGGGTTTGAATCAGAGTTACTATAGATCTTAACCCGTATCTGGGGGATACCCTTTAGGTAAGTAGCAATAAACTATGAGGGAACTGTACGGCGTAGACCGATACGGTTGAAGCAGTAGCTACGTTGGTGTGGCCCTTTAGTTTGTACCAATATCCCTTGTGGCGCAACGAGGAGAATATGGGTCTTCTAAGGGGTCATTAAGCACCAACTGACCTTAGAACCTATAATTGACCAACTCGACCATAGAACAGTAGCAGTATGCTACACTCATTGAGACCAAACTCTCGCGATGATTCCGGCCACAAGAAAAGGTTGCTAAATTGGAATTATGACCGATCGAGGGTGGTCAGTGATATTGAGATCCTCTAGAACCCGATTACTATTACTAGGACAGGTTGAACCAACTAAACTGAAAGAGGGTAATACCTAAACTCCATGCCAGCCTGAAATTTAAGGGCTATTGTGTGACTTGTGTGCTTTCAAACTTGAACTACTTGCACATTCTTGTTATCTGACAACATGAGTTCCTTGCAGGTTTTGTTTACAGTACTTATCCAATAATCTGGATTTATTGCAGGGTTCACTTACATCACCTCGCACTTTTGCTTAAACGAATAGCATACACATCATAACATCATGCCTTAACATTTCCTTAACCATTTCAAGGATCTCAAGGGTTGTGATGCAGGTTTTGGCAAATCAAATGTCTAGCAAGGGGAAAAGGGGATTTATTTTCCTCTAACCAATGTCGTCTAGAGATCAAAACACGATGATTTGAGTCGGTGGCTATGACCCACTCGATATGGTGAGCTTGACTCTTTAAGGAAGATTCTCAATGACACGAAGTTCTTCAATTAAGTTGCAATCAAATTCTAACAGTATCTTGTTTACCCCGCGAGATCCTTGAAAACATTGCATACATATATCATACATATCATTGCATAACAGGTCTCCCAGTACAGGTCTCTCATGTTCTCGCTGTTTATTTCAGCAATGGCTTTCCAACCAGACAACCAAGATCTTCAAACTCGAGAAGCTCAGTTCAGGGACATATTCCTAAACCTATCCAAGGGGCAGGAAGAGTTGAAAACACTCCTCGTTGGGAACTTGGTCAAGAAAAGTCCTGAAGACAATAAGGACGAACGACTGGAACAACTGCAAGCTGAGTTCAGTGCCATGATAACCCAGATGCTGGGGCAGATGGCTCTTATCCAAGGCTTAGCTCGGGAACAAGAAAAGCTGAGAACCATTATCAACCAACTTCATCAAGACAGATACAACAGCATGAAGCAAACAGTCAAGGCCGAGGACCAAGTCATTAATCAACTTCCGAGAAGTCAAAGGTTTGGTTTGATGAAGAATATACCTCTCCAAGTTGCTACTACCTCACGAGTCCAACAACAACCTTGCCATAAACAATGGTTTAATCAGAAGCCGTTTACCAAGCTCAACATGCCGCTGTCCTAAGCTTTGCAACACCTGTTGAGATTGAATCTGGTGACGTTGGTAGGACCTCATCCGAATCCTAAGACTTCTTCACCCAACTACAATCCTGATGCAAGGTGTGTATACCATTCTAATAGCCTGAGGCATGACACTGACGACTGTTGGAAGTTAAAGTACAAAATTCAAAACCTAATTGATGAAGGAGCATTGGAATTCACGCAAGATGGTCATGCTGAGTTCTTATACCATCCCTCCAAGGCTCACCATTTGAAGTGACAAGTCCCGAGACGAGAAGACTTTTTGTTCATTGGAATTTTCAATTTGTAATTTTCTTTTGATTGTTCAGACATTTATTCATGTCAAACTTTGTTACTTCATCAATGCATTGCATATGTCTGTTTTGAATCAATCCATTCGTATTCACTATATTCAAATTGCTTTCATTTTTGTGATGTTCAACTCTCGATTAATAAAATTCTAAGCCTTTAGAAGGAGGATGACGAAAATGATATCAAAAATATCTACAGTACGCTTTTGAACAGACCTTGCTGACGATGTACAGGCATTGTTTCAAATCCTAAATAGTGGAGTTATAAGGAAGATAATCCCTAGTTAACCCCTTTGAGCCAAAGAAGTTGGAGTTTTTCTTTTCACAAATTAAAACCCTTAATTATAACCTGGGGCAGGGTAGTTTTCTTAGTTAATCCAGGTGCACAACGAATGGCATCAAAGAAGTCCTCCCGAAACAAAAGACGGTGATGGTTTCGTATAATCGTAAGGACAGGCAGTCATTATCTCTCAAAAATAAAAGCCCATTAAGTCAAAACCTGTGAAGGAGACTTAAGAAAAAAAATTGGGGCATCCCACTGACTGTAATCACAAAAAGAAACAATTCAGTCAAAAGACAGGGATAATAAAATAAAAAAGAAAGATATCCTACAAACTCTCAACAAAATGACTGTCTGTTCAAAATAAACTGTCAGTATCCGAATCATCACTGGAATATCAGAGCAAGACTCAAACGAGGTCTAAATGCACAATTAACTGAGTTTAGGATCGAAGAACATCACGAAGAACGGGTGGGTACAAATACATTTTGAGCCTTTATCCTTTGTTTCTTGAACGGTGAACCAGGCCACGTTATAACCCTTAAAAGTCCTAGGTGAAGCATGGGTTAGTTCGAAAGCATACTATTACAAAAGGTATCCTGACTCCTGTAGGGCTTGCTGTAAATCCTGAGTTGACATCACATTTTACAAAAATTCGCTTGTTTTACTAAAAATAACTGCATTTTCAAAACCTCAAGACAGACATAAGCTTTGTATTCTTGAAATAACATTGTTTGTATATGACTATTTGTCCAAACAGTAGAGAAATTCGCACGACAAATATCTAGTGAACAAAAAACCTTCTCAATAAAAAAGATCACCTCAAGTGGAAAAACACTTCCAACCAAGGGGCACGACATGATCATTGTCCATCATCTGGGGCAGTCAAGTCAAGATTCAAGGAATCTCTCAAAATGCCAAACAGCCAGGGGAAAATCTCCATTTGAATCAATTGGGGCATTGGACATGAATTCCAGCAACGAATCTTGCAAGATCAAACATCTTCTGGTAGTATGGCAACACGACACTGCCGACAGTGACAACTCCCTACACTCTGAGAGCGTGGACATAGTCAGAAAATACACACGCATGAACAAAGACCCGCTAGGTCGAATGGCCTTGGCAAAAATAAGGGCATCCTAGCGAACCAAAAAGGTTCATGCAGAAATCAGGGATAAAAAACAAAACAAAAAAATCTGTACACCCGGTAAGTCAAAAACCTGAAAAGGCGGCTTGGGCAAAAAAAGGGTATCCTAGTGGACGGAAAATCCGAAAGGGCGGTCTAGGCTAAAATTAGGGATCAAAGCGTACCACTATGTCCCGTCATCTTGTCACTAGCCTACCAGAAGAAGACTTGTCACTTCAATCGAAAGTTACCAAGCACCTTATAGGTTGGGATAATACTCTATCCACAAGGCCTTCGCAGGCACCTTCTCCCGCAGAAACATGGGTGTTGTACCCTAAAATTTGCCCTCCCATTTCCTCAACATTTTCTCATCACAAGACCCTTGAAGATCAAGATCCAGTTAGGGTTTCCTCTGCTCAAGACTTCTCCTTACACTGTTGACCCAAATTAGGGTTTGTGTTTGCACAAAGATGTTCTGGCCTAAAATGCCTAAGATGACTTTCATGCTTCATGTTGGACTCCCAAGTTTATCCATACCAAGTTTCAAGTCTTGATTCCAAATTTTGCCCAGTCAATTGGACAATTGACCTAGAAATCAGCTGTATTGGGGAAAAAGTCAACTGTAGCCAATTGACAGTCAAACCTCATGGAAATTGACCCACATCAACATTATGAACTCATATGAACCATTTGATCAAGTTTGGATCACAATTCCACAAGAAATTTGATCAGATCACCAAAAGGGCAAAATGGTCATTTTTAGGGTTTTGACTGCACAAAGGCCATTTTTGACTGTTTGACCCAACCAATGGCAAACCAAGCTCACATATGGACTCAAGGACCCCATGGAATTATCTTGACATGCTCTACAAACTCAAAAGATCCCAAGTACACAGGATTGACAGTTGAATTTCCCAGTCAATTGATCAATTTTGACTGTATACTGAAAAGTCAAACTTTGACTTTTTGGTCAAAGTCAAGAGTCAAGATTCATTTTTCATCAAAACATGCCAAATCATGAAACTTGTTCACCAAGAAATCACAAAATGCAAATTAGGGTTAGAAATTAGAATTTTTCATAACTTAGAATTTTTCTAAGTTATGAAAAACCCTAATTTTTTCCCAACTTTGCCCCACTTTCTCACCAAGATTCATTTGGATTCAAACAAAAGTCAAAACATGAAAGTTGTAGCTTGTTGCATAATCTACAACTTTGATTCACAAAGTTTTCCCAAATGAGGCTTGTATCTGAAGTTACAAATTTTTGAATAAGGGCACTAAACCATTCTTAACTTAGTGAATTTTTGACCTATTTTGACAAGGTTTTCTACCCAACTTCAAGGCCATTTTCCATACACTTACACTTGTAATTTCAATTTTCATTTCAAAGATGGATTGTAGTACACATTCCAAGCTTTCCAAAATGTCCAAGAACTCATCAAACAACCTCATAACTTGATAGAATCGAATTTCACAATATAGCAAAAACTCACTTTTGAATTGATCATAAACATGTTCTTAACTTAGGCCATTTTCAAGTCAGCATATTTTATGCTAAATTACAGGTCCTAAAACCCTTTGACACTCAATAATTTAATGAATATTCATTGTGCTAAGACCTTGTTTCATGAGTTCAAGCATTGCCTAAAGGATTAATCCCAAATTGGAAAAAGCATTATATCCATTTTTGCAAAAGGTAACTTTATGTACAATTGAAAATCCAAGCAGTACAAATGAGATCTAATTGGCACAAGATTATGAGCAAAACACTCTGATCAAGGAGGGATTATGCAGCTCATTAGGGGGCCTCTACTGACCTAGAACACAACTTGGGCATTTGTTGCTTAAAGTGTAAGTAACTTGGTATATTGTAACATAACTCTCATATCAGCTTGCAAACATAAAAGAGAACTTGAAAAACACACTTAAGACATCCCAACCAAGCTAGTGCACGACCCAAACATCTCTCATACACTCCCAATCTCAGAATCACCTTCAAACTGCAAAAACAGGGCCAGGCCTGCAGTTTGAGTGCCATCTTCCATTTCCCTCAAGCTCTCTTGCCCAAACCAGTTCACACACATTCCCTAGCATCTATGCAAGCTAACCATGACTTGAAACACGACCTGTAATCCCTCTAACCAGTTCCACCATTTTCAGTTTCTTGTTTTGCAGGTGAAGTGCTCTAGCACGATTCAAAAGCTTTCAAGACAAAGTAAACATTGGAATAGCATCCCTGGACCTCAAGGAAACTTTACCAATCATCACCTTGCACTGAAAGCTTCCCCACTGCCAGATAGAACTTCAACTGAACAGGTATCTTGGTGAACTTCTATCTCTCTTATTAGGCATCATTAGCTCTAAGTTTGTGAATAAACAATGTTCTACTCATGCCACTGAACATGTACATGTTTTAACTTTTCATTTCTTTTGCTTGAGCTGTGAGAATTTAAGGTTTGAAAATGGCAGAAAATCTAGGTTAGGATTTGGGGGAGAAGAAATTCTCCCTCATCTTAGAGAGTTAGATCAAGTTCTGCATATGGTTGGATTCGTCTCTTGATGCTGAATATTTTTTATGTTATGAGTTTTCATTAATAAGCCAGGAATCAGGAGTTAGAAGTTTGAGAAGAAGGGCGCGCGTTTTGAACTGGTTTTGTCTGAAGGTTGAAGACAATGTCTTCTTGGGCTGGGCCTGAGTTATTTTCTTATTCACACCACCTTTTTGGTTTTACACCCCCTGAGCCCATTTGCTTTATTTTTAATATTTTTTTGACTTTTTCTTTTTTTAATTGACTCATTTATTTTTTCTCAGCATACTAAAAATATAAAAATATTTTTTCTCATCATTTTTGAATTTATTAGGTATTTATTTGATTTTTTCTTTTAGTTTGTACATAAATAAATAAATATATACTTTTTGTTTAAAATACTAAAATAGCACAAATATATTTTATACACTTTTATCTTATTTTTACTTCCTGAAAATATTTTATAGAAAAATACTTTTTTTTATTTTAATATTAAATATTATTAATTAATATATATATATATAATACATATCTTGTAAATAATATAAATATACATATATATATATATTAATACATTTAGGGTAAAAATATCAAAAATATATATATTTTTATTTTTATTAATATTTAACACTAAAAAGACATTTTTATAAATATACTATATTTTATTTTATTTTTGTATGTAAATAGTAAATATTATATGAATTAATTGGTTAATATCCCTTTTTGATTAAAAATTAGGGTTTTGCCCTAAAATATGAAAATACTCCAAAAATAATACCTTTTTATTTCTCTTTTTATTTCACATAAATAATATCCTTTTTTTTCATACACATAAAAATTCTTTTTACATTTTGCATATTTATTTCATTTCCGTTTAATTATGCAATTATTTATCTTGTAAATATTCAAAGAAAATGGTGTAATAGTTAGGTTTAAATTCTTGTCTAAATAATCCCCATTTGAAACATTTGTACCCCCCTCCCCATATCATTGTGTTGTAATAGTGTAGGAATTTAATTTTCGCACTTTATCGCTTTATAAATATACTATGCTAGAGTTAGGGTTTGTATGCGAATAAAATGAACAAAAGTAGTTTGACCTAATCTCAAGATAAATAAGCATGAAAATGGACAACACCTCTCACACTTGCATCCCTAGGGTATTCCACTTTGTTGCCTTCAAATAATTGGGCCATATTGCATGTTAAGTCTCTTTGGGCAAAACAAACAAATCAAATGATCATAGTCCCTCAAAATGTTGCCTAAACAAATGATCAAGTCCCTTAAAGAAAATTGTCCAAAGATACTTGACACCGTTGCAATTATGGCCTAAACGATGACCCGCGCCCGTCCCTTTCACATCCTAACATAAGATTGTCCACCAAATACAATGGTGGAACAAAACTTATTAAAAGGGTTAAAACATAGCAATAAACTTTGAGAAATTTAGGAGTAGACAACCTCTTAGTTACTTGAATCAAACTTGCAAAGACAAAACACTTGCCTATTTTCTAAAACCACAACACTTTCAAAACAACTTTCAAAAACAAAATGAAAACCTTTTCAAAAGACATACATCTTTGTACACATCCCCACATGGATCATTACAAAGGTTGCCACCACATTGGCTTCTTTTCAAACATTTTCAAAAAAATCACACACACAAGCACCATTTCAAACAATTGAAAACAAAAGGCAAGTGATCTAAGAAAGTAACTAAGAGCCCATGGATAACCATGGATAGAAAGGGTGCTAATACCTTCCCTTTCTATAATCTACTCCCCGAACCCAAGAAAAATCTCAAAGGTTTTTGCTGTGCTTTTTAAACCTTTCCTTAGGATAAAATAAAAAGTCGGTGGCGACTCTTGCTCAACTGAAACATTTGCGAAAACAAAACGCAAAACCATAGTCAGTTCTCCCACCGTATCACAGAACTGGCGACTCCGCTGGGGAAAATTTTAAAAGTGGAGTAACCTTAGGGCTTAGATCACCCTCTTGCATGACAAATTGTTTGAATTGTTTGCTTTATACTTTGGCTCTATTGTTTGGGTTTGCAAATCCTACACCCGGATTTTGGGAAACATTCATAGATAGCAATACGTTGTGGAAACTATGCGGGGTATACCGACACGGTCGAAGCAATAGCTATATTAGTGCGACATATTTGTGAGTACCGGTAACCCTTGAGTTCAATCAAGGAGAGTACGGGGCCGCTGAGTGATGTCACTAAGCACTAATGACCTAGAACCTTACTTGACCATCTTGGCCTTTTATTAGGGGTAGTGAGATGACCGGCTTTGGTGCAGTCCGAAGTTGGTAGATACTCGATACTACACTCATTGAGGGTTGTTTTCTTAGAATATTTTGGTCGCTAGTTAAGTGGCTAAACCAAAACAATGAACAATGAAAACAATCCAGTGATATTGAGCTCCTTAGAACCCGGTTACTATTTATAGGACATGTTTTTAAGCCAACTACACTCAAGAGGGTAGTTACCTATGAAACCCAATGCAAGCATGAAACTAGGGTTTGGTGTGATTTGCTTGTACATATGTTTTGTGCATACATCATAAACATCATAAAACATCATATGCATTCACTAACCATTTCAAGGGTTTTAGATCTTCATCTTTGTTCTTGTTTTGTAGGACATGGAAATTCCTCGCAGAAACACCATTCAAGTCAACCTTGTGAGAATCTCTCCTCAACTCAAGGAGATCACTTCAAGAATTCCGGAAAATTCATCCTTCAGTGAAAGACATGGTAGACTGCTCAGCCTGGTCAACACTAACATTGAAGAAGACATGATGAAAGTGCTATTCCAGTTCTTTGACCCTCTTCACCACTGCTTCACTTTCCCTGATTATCAGTTGGTACCCACTTTGGAGGAGTTTTCTCAACTCCTAAGAATTCCTATCCTTAATCAACTACCCTTCAACGGTACGGAAAAGGAACCAAAGCCGGAAGATGTTGCTCGAGCATTACATCTACAACCATCCGACATCAAGGGGCATTGGGAAACCAAAAGCGGCGTCAAGGGATTCTTAGCAAAATTCTTGTTTGAGAAGGCACAAGAATGTTGGAACTCATTGGACCTACAAGCCTTTGAAGAAATTGTGGCACTCCTTATCTACGGGTTGGTCTTGTTCCCAAATCCTGACCAATTGGTAGATGTCAACGCCGTCAAAATCTTCTTGTCCAGAAATCCGATACCAACAATGCTTGGGGACATCCTTCACTCATTTTACACACGAACAATGAGAAAGAGGGGTGTTCTCATGTGCTGTACTCCTCTCCTTGCAAGGTGGTTTATTTCGCACCTTCCACAATCTGTCTTGAAGAACGACCAAGGCTCAAGGTGGTCCCAACGGTTGATGACTCTTACTCACTCTGATGTACATTGGTGTTCTCGGTCCAGAGAAAATGTCATCATCGTCGATCGTTGCGGAGAATTCCCTAATGTTCCTTTACTTGGAATTAGAGGAGGTATCACCTATAACCCTTGCCTAGCTTTGAGGCAATTTGGATATGCCCGGAGGGATGGCCCTCATGACATGTTGATTCCTGACCTAGTTTTTGACTTCGACAACGATGCGCAAGGACTTCGCCAGAGATTCTTCAGAGCTTGGGGAAAACTCAACAAGGTTGATAGCAAGACTCTGGGACACAAGAATTCCATCCCTCTTGAGCCCTATCTCAAGTGGGTACGAGCCCGAGCCCAAAATCTAATGATGCCTTATCCTTATGTACTCCCAGTGATTAAAGAGCCCATCAATGAAGGAGAGGTTCCCTACACCATCCTACATCCAGACATGCCTACATCGTGGGAGGAAATGCAGAAAAGTTGGATTCAGCTCAAGAAAGAACAGAATACTTTCGAAGCTAGCTTCTACGACAGTGAGAAGAAGGTTCTAGAGCTTACCCGCCGACTCCATGAGCAAGAGGCTCTCAATACCTACATCGCACCAAAAAGGATACGCAATGTCTTTTTGCCTTAAGGAGTTTATTTTGTAATATTTGGCCCATAGGGCATTTATGTACTAACAAATTTCTTCTTATTAATATGACGTGCGTTCTTCTTTGTCTGAAACAATTTTGAATGTCCTAAATCCTTGAATGCATTGCATACATAAGCATACCATTCATCATGTGCATAAGCAGGTCTCACTCCAGGTTTCCTTATCTATCTGCTGTTTATTTCAGCAGGATGGATCTCGAGCAAACAGTCAAAGACCTACAAGCTCAGAATGCACAATTCCAGCAACTCCTGATGACCTTGGCTAAGGGTCAGGAGGATATCAAGACTCAATTGGGGAATAAGGACCCAGTAAAAAAGAAGAAAAAGAGGATTGGGGTGGCTACTTTGGGGAGAACATTTGACGGAGAAGCTCGGAGAGTACTTGAATTTCCTCCTACTTCTGATGAAGGGACTAGTAAAAGAGATGGAGTTGCGGTGCCTTCCGAGTCTGATGCGGAAGAAGAAGAGGTTGAAGAGGATGAAGATTATTCTGACCAGCAATACCCTCTAGCTGATGATAAATACAAGGGTTTAGAAGACAGATTGGCCGCCATGGAATTACAAAGAGTACCGGGCTTGGACTTCGAAGACTTGGGTTTGGTTGCCGGGATTGTGATTCCCCCAAAATTCAAAGTGCCAGTGTTTGTGAGGTATGATGGGCTGTCCTGTCCCAAAATGCATCTCAGGTCCTACGTGAGAAAGATTCAACCCTATACGGCAGATAAGAATCTTTGGATTCATTTCTTTCAAGACAGCCTTTCGGGAGCTCAGTTGGAGTGGTTTTATCAGCTAGAAGGAACCAGTGTCAGAAATTGGGCGGATTTGGCCACCGCTTTTTACAAACAATACCAATATAATTCTGATCTCGCTCCTACTCGTACCCAACTTCAGGGTATGTCACTAGGAACAAGTGAGGGATTCAAAGAATATGCACAAAAATGGAGGGATTTGGCTGGCAGGGTGCAGCCTCCTTTAACCGATCGTGAGCTCGTTGATATGTTTCTTGGGACCCTATCTGGGCCATTTTTCAATCATCTAATTGGCAACTCTTCCGCGGGGTTTACCGATTTGATCTTAACATGCGAAAGAATAGAAGCTGGCATCAAGTCAGGAAAGATTCAGAAGGGTGTTGCTGCAAGTACTGAGAAGAGGCCTTTCAAGAAAGAAGCAAGTGTCGTCTATGGTCCTAGAAGGCAAGTCAAGCCAGAAAGTCGCCAAGCCGTAAATGCTCTGGTCATTTCAAAACCTGTTGCCGCTCCTCAGCAGTACAATCAACAAAGAGGTGAAAGGCCCAAGAGGCAATATACTCGACTAAGTATGACCTTATCGCAAATTTTACCCCAACTGTTATCAACCAACTTGGTGACCACCAAAGAAGCTCCTAAGGTCGTTAATACTGCATCTCCTAAGTATAACCCGAATGCCCGCTGTGCTTATCATTCTGATAGCCCCGGGCATACTACTGATGATTGCTGGGCCTTGAGAAACAAAGTGCAGGATCTTATCGACGCGAAGGAAATTCAGTTTGAAGCGCCTGAGAGGCCGAATGTTGTAACTGCTCCTATGCCCCAGCATAGAGTAAATGCCATTGAAGAAGAGTTGTATGCTGCTTCAGTAAATGATGTTGCTACCCCTCTGTTGACTGTTAAGAGGAACTTACTACTAGCCGGTTTATTTTCGGGTTGTAGCAAAGGTTGCCTCCTGTGTGCCATTATCCCTACCGGTTGTCCACTGCTGAAATCAGGCATCCAAAGCCTGATGGATAGCAAGGAAATTCTGTTCAAAAAAACTGATGTTCCGTTTGTCTCTGTTGAAGAAATATCTGTTGTCACAATTTACAATCCTGCCAAAGCTCCCATGAAGAAACCAGTCCAAATTATGTCTGTGGCACCCATCACTATTACTGTTCCGGGGCCTCTCCCCTATGAGTCTGATAAAGCGGTCCCATGGAATTATGGGGCCGACGTGTATGTGCTTGGGGTGAAGCAAGAATTCAACACCAATACCAGTATCAGTAACATCACTGGTCCCGCCAAGATTACCCACAGTGGCAGGCTCTTCTCGCCTGACATTGCACCGCCGGTTATCCGAAAACCTCTCACCATCACACCCGCAAGTGTGCATGTTCCGGTTCGAATTCCTGTGTCTACTACTGCCGCCGAGTCCTCTGATACTCGGGGCAAAGAAGTTGCTACCAATTTGCCTGCCAGGACGGAGGCGCCAAAAAAGACTGCTATAGAAGCCTCCCAACAAGAAATGGAGGAAATTCTTAAAATCATCAAAAAGAGTGACTTTAACGTTGTTGAACAGTTGGGGCATACTCCCTCCAAAATCTCTATGCTATCATTACTGCTATGCTCAGAGGCCCATGCAAAAGCCCTGATTTCATTTCTGAAAACGGCCCATGTGCCGCAGGAGACCTCCGCGGATCAATTCACTGACTGTGTGGCTAATTTGACGGCTGACAATGGCTTGGGGTTCTCAGATGCTGACCTTACCGCCAAAGGGAAAAAACACAATGATGCCCTGCACGTCTCTATAGAGTGCAGGGACACTACTCTCGCACACGTATTGGTGGATACCGGTTCTTCCCTGAATGTTTTGCCCAAGAAGGCATTGGATCGTCTGGATTGTGAGAGTTTGGAGCTGAAGCCTAGTAACATCATTGTTAGAGCCTTCGACGGTTCTAAGAGGATGGTGCACGGTGAGGTAGACATTCATATTCGTGTGGGCTCCCAGGTTTTCGACTCAACGTTCTATGTAATGGATATTCGTCCATCTTACTCCTGCTTGTTGGGTCGACCCTGGATTCACAAAGCTGGGGCAGTAACTTCCACTCTACACCAAAAGCTCAAATACCCTGTCAAAGGGAAGATTATTACTGTGCAGGGTGAGGAGGAATACATGGTTAGTCATTTGAATTCATTCCGGTATATCGAGATGGATGGGGAGTTTATTGAAACCCCCTTTCAGCATTTTGAGGAAGTACCTCCAATTTTGGCATCAGCTGAAACAGTGGTTGAAGAAGACTTTCCGTTGAAGATGGCATCCTTGAAGGATGCCCGTGCTGTAATCAAGAAAGGCAATTGTGCGAACTGGGGTCAGCTTCCTGACTTCACTCAAAAGAACGACAAGTTTGGGCTGGGCTTTACTGCAGAGGCTCAGAGGGCTGTGCGCAAGGAAAAGATCAGAAAGGCTCCAGTGTTTATCACCAGTCCAAGGGTGAATGCTATTGAGGAGGATGTAGAGGAAGCAGAGTTTGACAGTTGGATCTACCCGACTACCAGCAACGGACCAAGCAACTGGACGACAAAGGATTTTACACCTATCACATTTGTCACGCAGTAATTATTTCTTTTGATTTTCAATTTGTAACAAACAATGTGTTGAAACTTTTATTGGCTCGGTGTCCTACCCGGGGCATCGTAGCTCCATTTGTGAGGGCTTTTTGTATGACATTTCCATATATCATCAATAAAAACATTGGACGTTTGTTGCATTTCAAATCTTGTGCTCTTTTCTTTCTGTGTTATATATTTCAAAACAGCTATATTTACACACACTCACTTATACAGGTTTCAATCCACTCTGGATCTCGCTGGTAACAGCTCTGCTATCGCCAGTTATGACTTCGAGAATCCGATCAACTTGGCCGAAGACGAAGGTGAAGATGATTGTGAAGTGCCCGGTGAACTTGCAAGACTGCTACTCCAGGAAGAGAGGGCTATTCAACCACATGAAGAGCCGGTGGAAACAATTAACCTGGGTACGGAGACAGATAGGAAAGAGGTCAAGATTGGGGCTAATCTAGAGCTCAGCGTGAAGCAACGATTAATCCAGATGCTACATGATTACATAGAGATCTTTGCTTGGTCATACGAAGATATGCCTGGTTTGGATGCCGACATTGTAGTTCATCACCTGCCAACTAAGGAAGACTGCCCTCCGGTAAAGCAAAAGGTTCGCCGCATGCGCCCAGAGATGTCCGAAAAGATCAAGGCTGAGGTTATGAAGCAATTCGATGCCGTATTTCTAGAAGTAACTTCTTACCCCCAGTGGGTTGCCAATGTGGTTCCAGTGCCGAAGAAGGACGGTAAAGTCAGAATGTGTATTGACTACAGGGATTTAAACAGGGCAAGCCCCAAGGATGATTTTCCTCTGCCGCACATCGACGTTCTCGTTGACAATACTGCTCAACACAAGGTTTTCTCTTTCATGGATGGTTTTTCAGGGTATAACCAGATCAAGATGGCTCCGAAGGATATGGAGAAGACTACCTTTGTGACTCAGTGGGGCACCTTCTGTTACAAAGTTATGCCATTCGGATTGAAAAATGCTGGGGCAACCTATCAACGCGCCATGGTTGCTTTATTTCATGATATGATCCATCATGAGATTGAGGTATACGTCGATGACATGATTGCAAGGTCTCAAACTGAGGAGGAGCACCTTGATCATCTGAGGAAGCTATTCGACCGACTGAAGTTATATAAGCTGAGGTTGAATCCCAACAAATGCACCTTTGGGGTGAGGTCCGGAAAATTACTGGGTTTCATTGTAAGTGATAAAGGTATTCAGGTGGACCCTGCCAAGGTAAAAGCCATACAAGAGATGCCAACTCCAAAGACAGAGAAAGAAGTCAGAGGCTTCCTAGGACGACTGAATTACATTGCCCGATTCATCTCACATCTGACTGCTACTTGTGAGCCAATCTTCAAATTACTGAAGAAAGATCAAGTAGTACGCTGGAACGATGAATGTCAGACTGCCTTTGAAAAGATAAAGGAATATCTCCAAGAGCCACCCATTCTTATGCCGCCAGTGGAAGGAAGACCTCTGATACTATATTTGACAGTACTTGATAATTTAATGGGGTGCGTGCTGGGACAGCATGACGAGTCTGGCCGAAAAGAGCATGCTATTTATTACTTGAGCAAAAAGTTTACCGACTGTGAGTCTCGTTACTCACTGCTTGAGAAAACTTGCTGCGCTCTAGTATGGGCTGCTCGCCGGCTGAGACAGTATATGCTTACTCACACCACTTTGTTGATTTCAAAGATGGATCCCATCAAGTACATATTTGAAAAGCCCGCTCTGTTTGGAAGAATAGCGAGATGGAAAATGATCTTAACAGAATATGATATCCAGTATACAACTCAGAAAGCAATTAAAGGAAGTGTACTGGCAGATCATTTGGCACACCAACCTGTGGACGATTACCAATCCTTGAACTTTGATTTTCCGGACGAAGACATCATGGTGGTAACTGACTGTGAAGTACCTGGACCGGATGAAGGACCTGAGGAAGGATCCCGATGGTCTATGCATTTTGACGGAGCCTCCAATGCTTTGGGTAACGGCGTCGGCGCTGTAATCATATCTCCCAAAGGAACTCATACTCCACTCACCGCCCGATTGTGTTTCAACTGCACCAACAACATGGCAGAATATGAGGCATGTATCATGGGTCTACAAGCTGCAGTCGACTTAAGGATCAAATTTCTGAGTGTCTTCGGAGATTCCGCTCTCGTGATCAATCAGATCAAAGGCGAGTGGGATACGAAACACCCAAATCTTATTCCTTACAAAGAGTATGTGTCAACCTTGCTTCCCCACTTTGAAGAGATAACTTTTGAGCATTTCCCAAGAGAGGAGAATCAGCTAGCGGACGCACTAGCTACGATGTCCTCAATGTTCAAGGTTAAATGGGACAATGAGGCTCCCCGGATCATTATCTGGAAGTTGGATGAACCGGCATACTGCTGCGGCCTCGAGGCCGAGAAGGCAACTGAAAAACCCTGGTATCATGAGGTGAAGAGGTACTTGGAAGCTCAGGAATACCCTGAAGGTGCATCTGTCAATGACAAGAAGTTCATGAAGAGGTTTGCGGCAAAATTCTTCCTCAGTAACGGCATCCTCTACAAACGGAATCATGATTCAACTCTACTACGTTGTGTGGATTAGGCTGAAGCAGAGAAAATCATGATAGAACTGCATGAAGGTACATTCGGAACACACTCCAGTGGACACACCATGGCAAAGAAAATCCTTAGGGCAGGATATTTCTGGTCCACCATGGAAGCCGATTGTTACCAACACTCTCGAACTTGACACAAATGCCAGATCTATGTTGACAAGGTGCATATTCCTCCAGTTCCTCTGAACGTCCTGACGGCACCTTGGCCTTTTGCAATGTGGGGCATTGATATGATCGGCGAGATCCGACCGACGGCATCCAACGGGCATCGCTTCATCTTGGTAGCGATCGATTACTTCACGAAATGGGTTGAGGCAGCTTCCTACGCCACAGTAACCAAGAGCGTCGTGGCACGTTTCATCCGGCATAATCTGATCTGTCGGTACGGTGTCCCGGAAAGAATCATTACGGACAATGGTACCAATCTCAATAACAAAATGATCACTGAACTCTGCGAACAATTCAAGATACAGCACCACAATTCTTCTCCCTACCGGCCGAAGATGAATGGAGCCGTAGAGGCAGCTAATAAGAATATCAAGAAAATTGTGCAGAAGATGACAGTGACCTATAAAGATTGGCACGAAATGTTACCATTTGCTCTTCATGGGTACCGTACCTCAGCAAGGACGTCAACCGGGGCAACTCCTTTCTCCTTGGTCTATGGCATGGAGGCAGTCTTGCCAATTGAAGTTCAGATACCCTCTCTCCGGATAATGAAGGATGCAGACTTGAATGAAGATGACTGGATCCAGACTCGACTTGATCAATTAAATCTGATTGACGAAAAGAGACGCACCGCTATCTGTCATGGTCAGACGTATCAAAAACGGATGATCAGGGCATTTAACAAGAAAGTCAGACCACAAGAGTATCAAGTTGGGGACTTGGTAATCAAACGCATCATCCTTCCTCAAAGTGATCCCCGGGGAAAATGGACCCCTACTTACGAAGGGCCATTTGTGGTTAAACATGTGTTCTCAGGAGGAGCCATGATCCTAACCACCATGGATGGTGACGACCTTCCTCACCCCGCCAATGCAGACATAGTGAAAAGATACTACGTATGAATAAAAGACCCGCTAGGTTGACATACCTAGGGAAAAATAAGGGCTTCCCGGCGAACCAAAAGGGTTCGGGCAAAAATAAGGGATGAAATAAAAAAAATCTGTACACCCGACAAGTCAAAAACCTGAAAAGGCGGCTTGAGCAAAAATGGGTATCCCGGTGGACTGAAAACCCGAAAGGGCGGTCCAGGCAAAAGTTAGGGATAAAGCGTAACACTATGTCTCATTGGATCACTTCGCATCTGGAATTCGGCATCAACTATCTGGCTCAGATTTCGGCATCGACCAATCAGCTTCATCTTCAACTAGGCAGCAAAGCGATGAGACGCTTGGAGACATAAAGGCAATAGCAGGGTTGGAACCCAGTGGGATTGTTCACATAGCTGTTTTGTTTTCTTTTCAAAATTGTAAATTCTATGATTATTCGGCGGCGTCCTCTTACTAGGATGTCAACCTCTTGTACAAAAACGCCTATTCATAGGAAAAGTTCAAATCAATACAAATTCACTTGTCCATACAGGTTGCCATTGTTTTTCTTTTTGTTTTGTCTTGCGAAGAACGTCCAATGTTCATTTTTGATATATGCATTTGACATTAAAATCGCTGGTTCATAAATATTTGCGTATGAAACAAAAGATTAATTACAGGTGACATCAGAAATAGGGGCAATGAGAAGTTGTCTGATGCAGTCTGGTTGCTTTGTCCGCCAAGGTACCAAGGTAATTCGACTGAAGATTGTGACCAAATCATCTCAACTCCCCGCAGAGTCTAAAGCTTGTCCCCAGTAGATTCTGGAAGCTTGTTCCCTGCAGAATACAGACGTCTCTTCCGAGCATTATTCAGAGTTATTCCTCACAAGGGATTATAACTGGGTTATCCTCAGCTAATTGCCACAGAAGATCGCCCTCAACAAAGTCTTTCAATACCCAGCGGAGTTTTATCTTTGGTATCCCCATCGGAGTTTATCATCACTATCCCCAGCGGAATCCATCATTGAAGTCCTCAACAGGCCTCTCATCAAAAACTTCAGCAAAGTATCTCTTCCACAGAGCAATTCCCCGGCCGATCGTCAAGGATTTATTTTCCTAAGACGAAAATACATTCATAAACATTTCACGTTTGCATACATCCTGTTTACATACATGATAAGTGCATACAACACTGTCTCATGTTAAAACATCATGCATATCATACATCATGACATTGCATACAACTTATGTTTTGCCTTTTCAGGGAAAAAGACAATCCCAAAGACAACTACCTTCAACTGTCACAATTCCAGATTTGATACCTGTATCTAGCCAGGGCATATCTGAGAGTGATCAGTTTCCAGACTCGATTCCTGTATCTAGCCAGGGCACGTCTGAAGAGTTCGAAGATTCGATTCCTGTATCCAGCCAGGGCACATCTATCAACTACAACATTTCCAGACTCGATTCCTGTATCTAGCCAGGGCACGTCTGAAGAGTTCGAAGATTCGATTCCTGTATCCAGCCAGGGCACATCTATCAACTACAACATTTCCAGACTCGATTCCTGTATCTAGCCAAGGCATGTCTGAAGAGTTCGAAGATTCGATTCCTGTATCCAGCCAGGGCACATCTATCAACTACAACATTTCCAGACTCGATTCCTGTATCTAGCCAGGGCACGTCTGAAGAGTTCGAAGATTCGATTCCTGTATCCAGCCCGGGCACATCTATCAACTACAACATTTCCAGACTCGATTCCTGTATCTAGCCAGGGCACGTCTGAAGAGTTCGAAGATTCGATTCCTGTATCCAGCCAGGGCATATCTGTTGACGACCATTTCCAGATTCGATTCCTGTATCCAGCCAGGGCATATCTGTTAACCACATTTCCAGATCCGATTCCTGTATCCAGCCAGGGCATATCTGTTGACGACTATTTCCAGATCCGATTCCTGTATCCAGCCAGGGCACATCTGTGAGCAACCGATTGTAGATTCGACACCTGTATCTAGCCAGGGCATATCTGCATGAGGAGATTGAAGATCAAACACCTGTAACAAGCCAGGAAAATATCTGTCTTTCTCAAATGCACAAGTTCTCGCTAAGGGATCTCTTATGCGATCAACACTTCCAAATGGCATCTATAAGCCCATTCCCGACAAGGTTCTATCACATCTCCAGATGGAATCTATAAGCCCATCTCCCTATCCACCATCTCTCCAAATGGCATCGGTAAGCCCATTCCCGACATCATATTGTTGATACTTCAACATGCGAGTGCAAATTTCCGGGCACTCTAGTGTCCAATCTCCTTTTACCCTCGAGTCACGAAAGGAAAACTTGCCAATCTAACTCTTCAGGTTCAAGAAGATTGAAAAGGGGCAACTGTTGTACCCCAAAATTTGCCCTCCCATTTCCTCAACATTTTCTCATCACAAGACCCTTGAAGATCAAGATCCAGTTAGGGTTTCCTCTGCTCAAGACTTCTCCTTACACTGTTGACCCAAATTAGGGTTTGTGTTTGCACAAAGATGTTCTGACCTAAAATGCCTAAGATGACTTTCATGCTTCATGTTGGACTCCCAAGTTTATCCATACCAAGTTTCAAGTCTTGATTCCAAATTTTGCCCAGTCAATTGGACAGTTGACCTAGAAATCAGCTGTATTGGGGAAAAAGTCAACTGTAGCCAATTGACAGTCAAACCTCATGGAAATTGACCCACATCAACATTATGAACTCATATGAACCATTTGATCAAGTTTGGATCACAATTCCACAAGAAATTTGATCAGATCACCAAAAGGGCAAAATGGTCATTTTTAGGGTTTTGATTGCACAAAGGCCATTTTTGACTGTTTGACCCAACCAATGGCAAACCAAGCTCACATATGGACTCAAGGACCCCATGGAATTATCTTGACATGCTCTACAAACTCAAAAGATCCCAAGTACACAGGATTGACAGTTGAATTTCCCAGTCAATTGATCAATTTTGATTGTATACTGAAAAGTCAAACTTTGACTTTTTGGTCAAAGTCAAGAGTCAAGATTCATTTTTCATCAAAACATGCCAAATCATGAAACTTGTTCACCAAGAAATCACAAAATGCAAATTAGGGTTAGAAATTAGAATTTTTCATAACTTAGAATTTTTCTAAGTTATGAAAAACCCTAATTTTTTCCCAACTTTGCCCCACTTTCTCACCAAGATTCATTTGGATTCAAACAAAAGTCAAAACATGAAAGTTGTAGCTTGTTGCATAATCTACAACTTTGATTCACAAAGTTTTCCCAAATGAGGCTTGTATCTCAAGTTACAAATTTTTGAATAAGGGCACTAAACCATTCTTAACTTAGTGAATTTTTGACCTATTTTGACAAGGTTTTCTACCCAACTTCAAGGCCATTTTCCATACACTTCCACTTGGAATTTCAATTTGCATTTCAAAGATGGATTGTAGTACACATTCCAAGCTTTCCAAAATGTCCAATAACTCATCAAACAACCTCATAACTTGAGAGAATCGAATTTCACAATATAGCAAAAACTCACTTTTGAATTGATCATAAACATGTTCTTAACTTAGGCCATTTTCAAGTCAGCATAGTTTGTGCTAAATTACAGGTCCTAAAACCCTTTGACACTCAATAATTTAATGCATATTCATTGTGCTAAGACCTTGTTTCATGAGTTCAAGCATTGCCTAAAGGATTAATCCCAAATTGGAAAAAGCATTATATCCATTTTTGCAAAAGGTAACTTTATGTCCAATTGAAAATCCAAGCAGTACAAATGAGATCTAATTGGCACAAGATTATGAGCAAAACACTCTGATCAAGGAGGGATTATGCAGCTCATTAGGGGGCCTCTACTGATCTAGAACACAACTTGGGCATTTGTTGCTTAAAGTGTAAGTAACTTGGTATATTGTAACATAACTCTCATATCAGCTTGCAAACACAAAAGAGAACTTGAAAAACACACTCAAGACATCCCAACCAAGCTAGTGCACGACCCAAACATCTCTCATACACTCCCAATCTCAGAATCACCTTCAAACTGCAAAAACAGGGCCAGGCCTGCAGTTTGAGTGCCATCTTCCATTTCCCTCAAGCTCTCTTGCCCAAACCAGTTCACACAAATTCCCTAGCATCTATGCAAGCTAACCATGACTTGAAACACGACCTGTAATCCCTCTAACCAGTTCCACCATTTTCAGTTTCTTGTTTTGCAGGTGAAGTGCTCTAGCACGATTCAAAAGCTTTCAAGACAAAGTAAACATTGGAATAGCATCCCTGGACCTCAAGGAAACTTTACCAATCATCACCTTGCACTGAAAGCTTCCCCACTGTCAGATAGAACTTCAACTGAACAGGTATCTTGGTGAACTTCTATCTCTCTTATTAGGCATCATTAGCTCTAAGTTTGTGAATAAACAATGTTCTACTCATGCCACTGAACATGTACATGTTTTTACTTTTCATTTCTTTTGCTTGAGCTGTGAGAATTTAAGGTTTGAAAATGGCAGAAAATCTAGGTTAGGATTTGGGGGAGAAGAAATTCTCCCTCATCTTATAGAGTTAGATCAAGTTCTGCATATGGTTGGATTCGTCTCTTGATGCTGAATATTTTTTATGTTATGAGTTTTCATTAATAAGCCAGGAATCAGGAGTTAGAAGTTTGAGAAGAAGGGCGCGCGTTTTGAACTGGTTTTGTCTGAAGGTTGAAGACAATGTCTTCTTGGGCTGGGCCTGAGTTATTTTCTTATTCACACCACCTTTTTGGTTTTACACCCCCTGAGCCCATTTGCTTTATTTTTAATGTTTTTTTGACTTTTTCTTTTTTTAATTGACTCATTTATTTTTTCTCAGCATACTAAAAATATAAAAATATTTTTTCTCATCATTTTTGAATTTATTAGGTATTTATTTGATTTTTTCTTTTAGTTTGTACATAAATAAATAAATATATACTTTTTGTTTAAAATACTAAAATAGCACAAATATATTTTATACACTTTTATATTATTTTTACTTCCTGAAAATATTTTATAGAAAAATACTTTTTTTATTTTAATATTAAATATTATTAATTAATATATATATAATACATATCTTGTAAATAATATAAATATACATATATATATATATTAATACATTTAGGGTAAAAATATCAAAAATATATATATTTTTATTTTTATTAATATTTAACACTAAAAAGACATTTTTATAAATATACTATATTTTATTTTATTTTTGTATGTATATAGTAAATATTATATGAATTAATTGGTTAATATCCCTTTTTGATTAAAAATTAGGGTTTTGCCCTAAAATATGAAAATACTCCAAAAATAATACCTTTTTATTTCTGTTTTTATTTCACATAAATAATATCCTTTTTTTTCATACACATAAAAATTCTTTTTACATTTTGCATATTTATTTCATTTCCGTTTAATTATGCAATTATTTATCTTGTAAATATTCAAAGAAAATGGTGTAATAGTTAGGTTTAAATTCTTGTCTAAATAATCTCCATTTGAAACATTTGTACCCCCCTCCCCATATTATTGTGTTGTAATAGTGTAGGAATTTAATTTTCGCACTTTATCGCTTTATAAATATACTATGCTAGAGTTAGGGTTTGTATGCGAATAAAATGAACAAAAGTAGTTTGACCTAATCTCAAGATAAATAAGCATGAAAATGGACAACACCTCTCACACTTGCACCCCTAGGGTATTCCACTTTGTTGCCTTCAAATAATTGGGCCATATTGCATGTTAAGTCTCTTTGGGCAAAACAAACAAATCAAATGATCATAGTCCCTCAAAATGTTGCCTAAACAAATGATCAAGTCCCTTAAAGAAAATTGTCCAAAGATACTTGACACCATTGCAATTATGGCCTAAACGATGACCCGCGCCCGTCCCTTTCACATCCTAACATAAGATTGTCCACCAAATACAATGGTGGAACAAAACTTATTAAAAGGGTTAAAACATAGCAATAAACTTTGAGAAATTTAGGAGTAGACAACCTCTTAGTTACTTGAATCAAACTTGCAAAGACAAAACACTTGCCTATTTTCTAAAACCACAACACTTTCAAAACAACTTTCAAAAACAAAATGAAAACCTTTTCAAAAGACATACATCTTTGTATACATCCCCACATGGATCATTACAAAGGTTGCCACCACATTGGCTTTTTTTCAAACATTTTCAAAAAAATCACACACACAAGCACAATTTCAAACAATTGAAAACAAAAGGCAAGTGATCTAAGCAAGTAACTAAGAGCCCATGGATAACCATGGATAGAAAGGGTGCTAATACCTTCCCTTTCTATAATCTACTCCCCGAACCCAAGAAAAATCTCAAAGGTTTTTGCTGTGCTTTTTAAACCTTTCCTTAGGATAAAATAAAAAGTCGGTGGCGACTCTTGCTCAACCGAAACATTTGCGAAAACAAAACGCAAAACCATAGTCAGTTCTCCCACCGTATCACAATGGGCAAAAAAGTCTCGATGAAAAGTCATCGTCATATCCTTAGCACGCGTCCCAGTAACATTCACTCCCCGCAGAGTAATAGAAAAAGACAGTAATATTAACTCTCCCCAGCTGAGGCTCACAACTGATTGAATCGGTAATATTCTCCCCAAGATGAGTTTATTTACCACCAGCACTAGAAGGTCTTAATATTCCCCAGCGGAGTATAAGAATATTCCCCGGCAGAATACAAAATATCCCTAGTGGAATTTGAAATTTTTCCCAGCGCAGTCTAAAAAAGCTTCCCCAGTGTAATTTGGAGAATCATCCCCAGTAGACTTTGGAAGATTGTCCCCAGCAGAGCTCAAAGGATTATCCCCATTAAAGTCTAAAAGGTTATCCCCAGTGAAGTCGCAACTGAAAGATCATCCCCAGCGGAGTTCATACCCTTCACCAACAAGAATTCAATCCCCAACAGGATTCAGTATCACCAGCAACGGTAATTCATCCCCAGCGGAATTTATCAGTGGAATCCCCTACAGAGCATCTCTTCCCCACAGAGCAGTCTCCTCATCAGTTTATTCCCCAACAAAGTTTTCCTCTCCTGCAGGTTTATTCTCACAATCATCTTCATTTGCTATCCCCAGTGGAAACGAAGAATTCAACTCTTTTCTCCAGCAGCTATCCGGGATTTATTCTCCCCAGCTAAAAACATTACATTTTCATACATCATGACACATGCATATACGCATCATACAACACAATCTCATTTATATTGAGAACATCATTGCCTGATACATATCATGCATTACATACAGCTAACCTTTACCTTTCAGGAAGGATGCGATTAAATTCTCAGCTATGAAGCTTTTATCTCAGTCGAATTACTGACCGGTTCTTAAATCTCAACAGAATTATCCTCAGTTGAATTACAGATAAGGTCCTAAATCTCGACAATTTCCTCCGTCGAACTACAGATAAGTTCTTAAATCTCAATAGAGTTATCCTCGGTTGAATTACAGACAAGTCCTAAATCTCGATGAAGATGTTTCCCTCTGTCAAATTACTGACAGTTCTTAAATCTCAACAGAATTATCCTCGGTTGAATTACAGACAAGTCCTAAATCTCGATGAAGATGTTTCCCTCAGTCAAAGTACTGATCGGTTCTTAAATCTCAACATAATTATTCTCGGTTGAATTACAGATAAGGTTCTAAATCTCAACAAAGTTCCTCCGTCGAATTACTGACAGTTCTTAAATCTCAACAAAATTATCCTCGGTTGAATTACAGACAAGTCCTAAATCTCGATGAAGATGTTTCCCTCAGTCGAAGTACTGACCGATTCTTAAATCTCAACAGAATTATCCTCAGTTGAATTACATATAAGGTCCTAAATCTCGATAAAGTTGCTCCGTCGAATTACAGACAGTTCCTAAATCTCAGCAGAGTTTTCTCAGTTGAATTACGGGCGAGTTCTTAAATCTCAATGAAGATGTTTCCCTCAGTTGAAGTACTGACCGGTTCTTAAATCTCAACAGAATTATCCTCGGTTGAATTACAGATAAGGTTCTAAATCTCAACAAAGTTCCTCCATTGAATTACAGACGAGTTCCTAAATCTCAGCAGAGTTTTCTCAGTTGAATTACGGGCGAGTTCTTAAATCTCGATGAAGATGTTTCCCTCCAGTCGAATTACTGACAATTTCTTAAATCTCAACAGGGAAGTTTTTCTCAGTTGAATTACAGACAAGGTCCTAAATCTCGACAAAGTTCCTCCGTTGAATTACTGACGAGTTCCTAAATCTCAGCAGAGTTTTCTCAGTTGAATTACAGGCGAGTTCTTAAATCTTGATGAAGATGTTTCCCTCAGTCGAACTACTGACCAGTTCTTAAATCTCAACCGAATTATCCTCAGTTGAATTACAGATAAGGTTCTAAATCTCGACAAAGTTCCTTCGTCAAATTACAGACGAGTTCCTAAATCTCAGCAGAGTTTTCTCAGTTGAATTACGGGCAAGTTCTTAAATCTCGATGAAGATGTTTCCGTCAGTCGAACTACTGACCAGTTCTTAAATCTCAACCGAATTATCCTCAGTTGAATTACAGATAAGGTTCTAAATATCGACAAAGTACCTTCGTCGAATTACAGACGATTTCCTAAATCTCAACAGAGTTTTCTCAGTTGAATTACGGGCAAGTTCTTAAATCTCGATGAAGATGTTTCCCTCAGTCGAACTACTGACCAGTTCTTAAATCTCAACCTAATTATCCTCAGTTGAATTACAGATAAGGTTCTAAATCTCGACAAAGTTCCTCCATCGAATTACAGACGAGTTCCTAAATCTAAGCAGAGTTTTCTCAGTTGAATTACGGGCGAGTTCTTAAATCTCGATGAAGATGTTTCCCTCAGTCGAACTACTGACCAGTTCTTAAATCTCAACTGAATTATCCTCAGTTGAATTACAAATAAGGTTCTAAATCTCGACAGTTCTCCTCCGTCGAAGTACAAACAGTTCCTAAATCTCAGCAGAGTTTTCTCAGTCGAATTACGGGCGAGTTCTTAATTCTCGATGAAGATGTTTCCCCCCATTTGAATTACGGACAAGTTCTTAAAACTCAGCAGAGATGTTCTCTCAGTTGAAGTACAATCAAGTTCCTAAATCTCAACAAAGAACAGACTTCCCCAAGCGGAATCTTCCACAACAACAAGTATATAAGCTCTCGCTAAGGAATCTCTTACGCGATCGACACTCCTGCAGATGGCATCTTTAAGCCCATCCTCCCGCCAACAATCTCCAAATGGCATCTGTAAGCCCATTCCCGAAATCACAAGGCTGATACCACTTTATGCGAGTGCAAATTTCTGGGCACTCTAGTGTTCAATCATCTTCCACCTTTGGATCACGAAAGGCACGAAAGCCAATCTACATCCTCAGGTTTAAGAAGATTGAACAGGGGTAGCTGTTGTACCCCGAAATTTTCCCTCCCATATTTCTCAAAACATTGCAAGAAAAATCTCCAAGTTGCTCAATGTTGCTCAAGAATTGGTCAGACAAGCTCTCTCCTAAGGCAGTCTAACCCAAATTAGGGTTTTGTGTTGCATCAAGATCTTTGAGTCCAAATGACCTCAAGTGCTCACCAATGTCCTAATATTTTCTCAAGATCATCCATGTCAAATTTCAAGCCTTGCAGAGGAAGTTTTTTCAGTCAATTACTCAAAGGGTCCAAAAATCGACTGTGCTAGGGCAAAAGTCAACTGTGACCTACAAACAGTCAAACTTCAAGATTTTTTGTCAAAATTCTAATTTTGAAGGATATTTCATCATTTGATCAAGGGTTGATCATGATTCATCAAGGATTGCTCAAAATTCATCAAGACTCAAAAGTTGCTAAATTAGGGTTTTGTAGGAAAAGTCAACTCAACTTTGACCAAGCATAACTTTCTCATACTTTATTAGAAATGACCCATCCAAAGCTCATTTTGAAGAAGACACTATGCCAAAATTGAATTTAGACAGTGCCACATAGACAACGCTTATGCCCTAAGCGCTGCTATAGGTTTTCAGTAAAAAAAAATTAAAAAATTAGAGTAAGCGCTGCTAAAGGTATACTATAGACAACGCTTATTATAAGCGCTGCTATAGGCCTTACCATAGACATCACTTCCTTTCCCTAAGCGCTGCTATAGGTTTTCAGTAAAATAAAAAATAAAAAATTAGAATAAGCGCTGCTAAAGGGTATACCTTAGACAACGCTTACTAAAAGCGCTGCTAAAGGTGTGCTAAAGGGTATACCTTAGACAACGCTTTCAAGAAGTGCTGCTAAAGGCATTACTCTAAAGCGCTGCTAAAGGTAATACCTTTAGCAGCACTTCTTGAAAGCGCTTTCTAAGGTAATTAAATAGTTTCTAAATCCCTAAATTGGTTATCAGATTTCCAAAACCCGACTTTATACAAACGAAACCCCACACACCCAGAAAACACTCCTGTTCATCTTCTTCTCCAACTCGTCTCCTCCCTCCTCACCTTCCAACCGTGGTTCATCTTCTTCTCCAACTCGCTTCCTGATTCGTTGTCTCGTTGCAAACTTCGGATTCTCCAGTTATACGAGGGCAAGGGCCAGAGGCACGTGAGGGTCCAAAAAGCTGTTGTTGGGAAACGGCTTACAACATCAGGCACACCACCATCTCCTCGTGAAGAAGAAGTTTCACAAAATCAGTTTCATCTAAGGTAAAATTTCTTCATCCTTCTATATTTTTTTCTATGGTTAACTCAATGTTGCATAAGTCAACACTTTCATCCTCTTCTAAAAAGACCAAGTTTTTATCCTCTCATGAGTTTATCCTTTGGTAGTCAATAAGTGAATTTTTATAAGATTATTCTTTGAAGAATAGCTTTCATGATTTCCATATCAATGTAATGAGATTGAATTTGAGAAACAACAGACAATAGTACACAATATACAAATGTACAAGTTATGTGTGGATCAGTATCAATAGCGTTGCCTCTATGCCAAAATAGAACAAAATTCCTCTGTATTTTTTCATGCTTTAACAATAACGTCATACCTTTTCTAACTGTAAGCCTCTTCGACCATTCTTCTCTTCTCATTTTTCTCCCCTCTCATGATGAAGATGGAATATTGTTATATAGATGGAAGGAGAGTGAAGGCATAATGGAGTTTTGGCATTTAGACAAGATCAACACTAGTACAAGTCATGTGGTAAAATTCTTATTGTGAGTCCAAGGTTATGTAGAATTATCCTGCTCTATAGTACAATGGGCCATAATAAATCTTATCTCATCATTCAAAATCCTTCAATGGTCTAATAAATGAAGCTACATATATTATTAAACACTCTCAGAATTATGCATAAATGGCTAAATTGTTGTTAGATTTTTAAGAAGACAAAGAGACAAAGTTATAGTCAGTTCTTTTTGATTAAAAAATTTAAGGTGTAAGTCAATTGGACTATAATATGTCTTATTGAAATGGTATTCAATTGGATTATAATAAAAGTATCTCAAATGTGAGAGGATTGGACATTACTTTGGATTATGGGAGTGATCATGGATAAGTTCCAAGTGTTTATCTCTCTTCCCTTATCTCTATATCTCCGACACTTTAGTTTAAATTGGATTTTATCTAAAATTTATAAATAAAAATATTAAACTCTAACACAACTCAAACCTCCCTCTTATTCTTATGTTTTTCTCTCCATTAAGTCGATTTATATTTGGTTAGATGTTTGGTTTCATGAAGAGAGTAGTGTTCAGGTTAACACATCCTCTCTTACTTCTTCTCATTACTTAATAGTAAGTCATATCATTGATCTTGTAATAAGTAATTGATATACATTGTTGATAAAAGGTGTATCTCTAGTTTCCCTTACATAACTTGCTGCTCTTAGTCAAGGGTTTTATGATGTATTTCTTCCGTATGGTAAATCATTTTAACATGGAGTATTTGAAAAAAGAGGAATCTAGAACTTTGGGATGACAAACATGAACCTGTTGATGGAGTGATAGTTCGAACATAATGTATGCTTAACTCATGTAGACATGCCTGCAAGGAATAAAGGAATCACATTATGTAAATCCTCCATCTAATATTCAACTTAGTAATAGTAAAAAATAACACAAATCATGAGTCTTCGAATGAGTTCACAACTAAGCTAATGTCTCTAAAATTGTAACGTTGACGATCATTGATTGAATATGTTATAGGACTACAACAATAACATGAACTAGGCCTCTAAGGTTGGACCACATTTGTGGATATGCTCCTTTCACTCACACGTTACAATCCTCATTTCTAGAATTGTTCTAATCACATGTTTAATTTTTGTTGACAACACAGACTCTTTAAATTCATTGTACTCCCACCGTATTATACCATTTTGTGCCCTAATTAGTGTTTTTGTTTAACTTAGATAATAGTTAAAACCATGGATAAAAAATGGATGTGTGTCGATCGATTGTCAAAAGAGTACGAGAATGGGGTATTAGAGTTTGTTAAGTTTGTTGTTGAACACGCTGAAGACCCGAATAGAATGAAATGTCCTTGCTTGGGTTGTTTTTATGTGGGTCGGGTTGACGCATATTGATTGAAATTGCATTTACTAATGCGCGGAATTGATCGAAGTTATACGTGTTGGATATTTCATGGTGAGAAAAGCATCGAGAATGTTGAACCGGGGGTGAAAAGTAATGCGACCTATGTTTCGTACGACAATGCCACAGATACATATGATTGTGATTGGGTTGAAGAGATTGCAGAAGCACTTGAAGAAGATCTTCAAGATTGTCCCAAAATGATTGAGAGGTTGGTAAGTGATGTGGAGAAACCGTTGTATAAAGATTGCCCCAAATTCATAAGATTGTCTGCGGTATTAAAATTGTACAACTTAAAGGCGCGCAATGGATGGTTGGATAAAAGTTTCACACAGTTATTAGCCCTTTTGAGAGATATGCTTCCTGAGGATAATGTTCTTCCTAATCGAACCTACGAGGCCAAAAAAATGTTGTTCTCTATTGGCATGAGCTATGATAAGATACATGCATGTCTAAATGATTGTATTTTGTTTCGAAACGAATATGCATCATTGAATGAGTGCCCAAAGTGCGGTTTATCTCGATATAAGAAAAAATTATCTCCAGGGAAAGTCTTATGGTATTTTCCTATTATTCCGAGATTTAGACGCATGTTTCGTAGTGAAACCAATGCTAGACACTTGACTTGGCATGCAGATGAAAGAATTATCGATGGAAAGTTTCGACATCCGACAGATGCACCACAGTGGAAGAAAATTGGTAATGATTATCCTGATTTTGGAGGAGAAACAAGAAACCTTCGCTTGGCATTATCTACGGATGGAATGAACCCGCATGGTCTTCAAAGTATCTCACATTCCACATGGCCTGTGATTCTTATGATTTATAACCTACCTCCATGGCTATGTATGAAGCGCAAGTACATGATGTTATCTATGTTAATTTCTGGGCCTAAACAACCAGGGAATGACATAGATGTATACTTGAAACCTTTAATCGAAGATTTGAAGATTTTGTGGGAGAACGATGTGGAGGTTTATGATGGATATAGGAAAGAAAGTTTCAATTTGAGGGCGATATTGTTTGGCACAATTAACGATTTTCCAGCATATGGAAATCTATCCGGGTATAGCATTAAAGGTGAAAAAGCGTGTCCTGTCTGTGAAGATGGAACCGATACGACACGATTGAAACTTTGTCAGAAGAATGTCTTTCTCGGTCATCGTAGATTCTTAAATTCAAAACATCAATATCGTGGATGGAGAAAAGCGTTCAATGGAAATACCGAACAACGTAGAGCTCCACCTGGATTGACAGGTGATCAAATTTGTGAAAAGGTGAAAGATGTGAGTATTCAGTTTGGAAAGCCTTTTGCACATAAAGTTGTCACTGGTAGGTGGAAGAAGAGGTCAATTTTTTTTGAATTGCCATATTGGAAATCTTTGTACGTAATACATTTTCTTGATGTTATGCATATTGAAAAAAATGTATTTGAAAGTGTTATTGGTACGTTACTCAATATAAAAGGAAAGTCTAAGGATGGCCTTAAAGCAAGAGAGGACATGGTAGAGATGGGAATAAGAACTGAATTAGGACCCGTGAAGAAAGGAAGACGAACATATCAACCACCTGCTGCTTATACTCTATCTAGAAAGGAAAAGAAAATATTGTGTAAGTTTCTGAGTGAAGTTAAAGTTCCAGAAGGTTACTCCTCAGACATTAGAAGACTCGTGTCCATGAAAGACCTCAAGTTAAAGAGTCTGAAGACACATGATTGCCATGTCATAATGGAACATTTTCTACCAATAGGTATACGTTCTATTTTTCCAGAAAAGGTAAGAAGCGCTATAACTAAATTGTGTTTTTTTCCAGGTCAATTTGTAGTAAGGTGATCGATCCTGAGATTTTACCAGTATTACAAAAAGAAATCGTTATTACTCTGTGTGACCTTGAAATGTATTTTCCTCCATCATTTTTTGACATTATGGTACATCTTGTTGTTCATCTTGTGAAAGAGACACAATTGTGTGGACCAGCTTATATGAGATGGATGTACCCTGTTGAACGTTATATGAAAATATTAAAAGGGTACGTGAAAAACCGAAGTCGTCCAGAGGGTTGTATTGTTGAGCGATACGTTGTTGAAGAAGCGGTTGAGTTTTGTACTGATTTTTTGTCCAATGTGCAATCCATTGGACTCCCCAAATCTAATTTTTTCGAAAAAAAAAGAAGGTAAAAAATTAATTGGAAATGAAATTGTGACAGTATCAAGTGCATTTGTATGTTCTGCACAATGACACTGAGGTTGAGCCATTTGTTGAAATGCACAAGGCTATACTCTAAGGTGAGAATCAAAGTAGAAATTAAAATTGGATAGTACGAGAGCACAATCAAAGTTTTATACAGTGGTTTAAGGATCATATATATTCAAAGTTTCATTCAGATCCCGCTTCAATATATGACAGGTTGAGATGTTTGGCATATGGTCCAAGTTCGATTGTGTTCTCTTATAGAGGATACATAATTAATGGATACACATTTTATACCAAAGAACAAGATGAGAAAAGTACCATGCAAAATAGTGGTGTCACGGTGGTATGTGAAGCAATGCACATTTCTAGTATGAAGGACTTAAACCCCAAATATGAAAATTTGTCATATTTTGGGGTTATCAATCACATCTGGGTGTTTGATTACGAGAAGTTTTAGATTCCTATCTTTGGTTGCAAGTGTGTACATACTAGTGGCATACGAATGGATAAGTCAAGGTTTTTGCAAGTGGATCTTAGTAGGGTGGGGTACAAAGATGAGCCTTTTATTCTAGCCTCTCAAGCTAAACAAGTGTTCTATGTCACAGACCCGAAGAGTATGAAATGGTCTATAGTGCTTTTATCTAACAAAGTGATTGATGATAAAAGTGTGGATCAAGTTGATGTTGATGTTGAGAATGAGTCGTATATTAGAAACGATCGAGATGAAAATACTACAGTGGATGAATCATATATCAGAAAAGATCATGATGAGGGAATTTGGATCAATCCCTCCGTCTGCGTTCTTAAGAGACAAGTAATTCGGAATCCAACCAAGAAAAGAAAGAGATGTTAGTGAAAGAGGTAATATATATTCCTCCATACCTGTTAACACTTAGAAAACTTCTAATAAATTATATATTTGTCATTTTATATACTCAATTGATATTTGTCATTTTATATACTGAATAGATATTTGGAATTATATATTTGGAATTAAATATTTGTCATTAGATACTAATGTTTTTCTTTATTACAGGTTAGATGGCTAGTAACGAGGAGCACCCACACGATGATTCTATTAATGATGGAGACAATGATGGAGGAAAATCCAGTAAGGGAGTGGAAAAAGAAATAAAAAGAGGAAAAACTATTATGAAGAATATCATTCGTGATAGAGATAGAGGTATAAAATACGATGTGCATTGGAGTCCAAATGACCAATTAATTGAGCCTAACGGTTCTAAATTGACAAGTTACATTGGCACACTTGTAAGGAGAGAAATTCCAATAACTTGTGATGAGTGGAGAGATGATAAGCTGAATGATGCTAAAAACAAAATCTGGAGTGAGATACGGGTGCTTTAAATTATGTCTTTAAATTACGATTATGTACTTTAAATTATGTCTTTAAATTACTTATACTAATGCACTTTGTGTATGTTTTTTGTAGAGGTCTTTCAACATTGATGACAAAAGAAAAGATTATTATCTTGGATTGGCCGACAAAATACTAAGAGGGTTTAGAACATATTTAAACAGAAAATATCTTAGAGATGCCAAAAAAAAATTTGTTGATGCAGAGCGTCCAGCAGAATATGCGGATGTGATTTCAGTTAAAGAATGGGATGTTTTTAAAGCCAAATGGAAAACCCCAAAATTTTAGAGTGTAAGTGAAATAAATCGTCAAAGAGCATCATCTCCCGCATATCCATACAAAAAAGGGCGTTTGGGATATGCACGATTAGAACAAAAAATAGTAAGTATTTACAAATTGCAATGATATACTTGTTCATCAATAGTTATAACTGAGCTTGTTTTTTGTGTTAATGTGTAGTTAAAAGAGGAGAGTAGTTCTGAAACATCTCTTTCAGAGCATGTTTTGTGGAAGGCTGCCCGTGTGGGTAAGGATGAAGTTCTTAAAGAAGATGTACAACAAATTTTTGAAAAATGCGTAAGTATAACATTAATTCTAATTAAATCAAAATTTTATTAACATATAGTATTCATGTTTTTCCAATATTCATATGAATTTCAGGAGAGTCTATCTCAGTCTACATCTCCACCAGATGATTGCAGGAGCATACTTAGTCGAGCATTAGATGTTCGTGAGTATTCTGGTCGGGTGAGGGGTAAAGGACATGGGGTTACTCCAAGCTCCTTGAAAAAGAACAATCCAAAGACAAAATCTGCTAGCAATAAAGAACTGCAGGCAAGGTTGGATGCATTAGAAGCTGAAGTTATTGAATTAAGGAAGGAAAAAGCAAGACAGTACCAATCAGAAAGGGAAGCTTCGGGTGTTAAAGAAGCTAGTGACATAGCTAGTGTCAATTGTGTAGCTCAACCGAGTATTCCCGAGGTACTTACATATATTATTATGAAATTAAATTAGTGTAATTTATTTAACTGACATATATACACATTAACGATGTCATATTTATTATTGATTTTAGGACATTTCACCTTGTCAACTCTTTTTAGAGACACCAACTTATCGCATGGTTGGCAAGGGAAAAGTCCATAACACTCTGGGAGAAGTACTTCATCATAAACCGCTCCCTTCTGGATATTTGAAAGTGTCGATTGATATTGCTTTATAGGAGGGTGCGTTATTACCAATCCCAGATGAAGTTTCGGATGCAACATTGGTGGGAGAGGAAATATGAGCGTTTGTTGCACGGCCGTCAAGACTCGTTCGCATAGATGATGAGGTATAATTAAAACCGTTATGAACCTTTTAGTACTCAAATTTTTTACATTCGTTTTACTTACATTTTTTTGCATGGTAATGTTAGACTCCTACAAAACCCAAACCAAAAGATAAAGGGATTACGCGGCCAAATGAGTCAGTGACAGCAAAAAAACAGGTACAACACAATTATATGACATTTATGCTTAGATAATGTTAATTTGTCGTCCTATACTTGACCACTCTAATTTTATGATATTTAGATTATTCCTGCTAAAGAGATTGAAGCTGTAAGTATGGGTAAGGAGCCTGTAATTAGGAACATTCCCACAGAAACAAAGAGTGTTGCTAAGAGGACCGGGGCTAGAAAGAAAACTACTTCACAATATAGGTCGTGCCTTCAGACATTTATAAGCTTCATAACTATTTCGCAAGGTGGTACTTCTCTTATACCCCTGGATGAAGGGATTTATGGTTCTGAAGGCATGACAGCAATTGGTAAGGAGGATTTGGAAGAAGTTTTTGGACACTTGACATTAGGCATGGCTGTTATCAATACATACATCAGGTATACTCCAATCAACTTTGTTTAATTAATTGCATAATTTATTTACTCATTTCAATGAATAATTAATGTTTATGATGTTTTTATTTAAGGTTTCTGTATGACAAGTTGATTCGCCCGCGTGGATTGGAGTCCAGATTCGCTTTCATAAATCCCAACATTGTCCATGCAGGGTCAACAATCTCAAAACCAGATAAAGTAATAGCATTTGTGCTCAGTTTATTTATGGCCAGCAAAGATACAGAAAAATTGTTCTTTTTACCATATAATACTGGCCCCAAGTAAGATTTTCATTCTAAATTTCCTCTATTATAATTTTTCGTTTTTTAACGTTGTGCAGAAAATTTCCATCTAACCTTTGTTTAATATTCCAGTGGACACTGGTTATTGGTTGCAATTAATCCTGTGAGAGAAATTGTATATTATCTGGATTCATTGGGCAATGATTGGACAACATACCCAGATATGAAGAAGACGATTGACACGTAAGTGAGATTGTTCCAAAATATTACTGTGTATATTTAATTATTTATGTGCGATAGTTCTAAATATTCGTTATTATTTTATTATAGCATTCTACAAAGTTTTCGAGCACAAAGAGATATTCAAGTACCAAGGAGTAGAGTCAACAATATTTCTTGGATCAAAGTGGAGGTATAGATTTTCACAGTTTTGATTATATAGCGATGATACTTGATAAAACAAGTTAAGGTGTATATCTTGATGTATATTCGTATTTTCTTTCCATGTGTAGTGTCCTCGTCAGCGTAACGGTGTAGATTGCGGTTATTTTATGTTGAGGTTTATGAAAGAAACTATTCTTTTGGACCGATTAGAGATTCCATCCACGGTATGAATTTTTAACTTAGGAATTATTTTCATATTTCTCATAAAATGACTTAGTATTTTAATTAAATCATACTATGTTATATTATTATGTAGTATTTTGATGAATTCAAGTGTGCTTCATACTCAAAAGATCAATTGGATGAACTTATGGAGGATTGGTGCCAATTTGTTATGGAGTTGAGAGTTTTATTATAAGGTATAACTTTGAGTTTTGAGAATATATATATGTCGTTATAGTTGTGTTACAATATTATTGTTTTTGTTGTTGTTATTTGGTAACTTGTATGAATTTTGATTTTTTGATTTTGTTTTAGGTTATATAGGTGCAACTCGATGTAGAAGATAAAGTTATTTTGTAATTCATCGTTGATTTTGTTTCATTGTTGTATATACTAATATTGTTGTTGTGTTATTGTGCAAAAAGGATTGAAGAGATGAATATTGATGTAGTTATAATATTGTTTCATTGTTGTATATACTAATGTTGTTGTTGTGTATATTGTGCAAAAAGGATTGAAGAGATAAATATTGATGTTGTTATAATATTGTTTCATTGTGGTATATATTAATGTTGTTGTTATGTATATTGTGCAAAAAGGATTTAAGAGATGAATATTGATGTTGTTATAATATTGTTTCATTGTGGTTTATTGATGTTGTTGTTGTTTAAAATGTTATAATGAAGCTATAAATTCTGGTGCAAAAATGGTGAGATTAAATTTGATAGGCAGCGTTTTGTTTTAAATGAAAAAAAATTATATTTAAAAAAATATTAAGGAAAAGCGCTGCTAAAGGGGGGAATAGACAACGCTTTTAATGAGAAGCGCTGTCTAAAGTGATTGAAAAAAAAATTAAAAAAATAATAAGGAAAAGCGCTGCTAAAGGGGGGGGGGGGGGGAATAGACAGGGCTTTTCATGAAAGCATTGTCTAAAGTGATTGAAAAAAAATATTAAAAAATAATAAGGAAAAGCACTGTCTAAAGTGATTGAAAAAAAATATATTAAAAAATAATAAGGAAAAGCGCTGCTAAAGGGGGGGAATAGACAACGCTTTTCATAAAAGCGCTGTCTAAAGTGATTGAAAAAAAAATATTAAAAAATAATAAGGAAAAGCGCTGCTAAAGGGGGGAATAGAAATTGCTTTTACCAAGCGCTGTCTAAAGTTCCACATTAAAAGCGCTGTCTAAAGTGTAAGCGCTGCTAAAGGGGTTCCTAAGGGGGGGTACCTATAGCAGCGCTTTTGAAATTACATAAGCGTTGTCTATACCTTTAGCAGCAGAGGTTTTAGCAGCGCTTTTAAACGCTGTTAAAGGTCTAAAAAAGCGTTGTCTAATCCCTTGTTTGGTATAGTGGGATGCAATTCCCTACAATCCATCTTCATACCCCAAGATCAAAATATTCACTCACAAGAAGTTATGAATTTGGACATTATAGGTCATTTTGAAAAGTCACCAAAAACACCTTTTTGGTCAAAGCTTCTAACTTGAGCATGGAATATCAAAATGAGATGAGACAAAAAGGGTTGGTTAGAGGACATCTCAAGCTTTCTAAAAAGTCCAAGAACACCTCCAAAGAGTCAAAATTGAGGGAGTTATGCATTGTTAAAGTTGGATAGTTTTTGAAAAAATGCATGAAGCAAATATTGACCAAACATGGATTTTTCCAAATGGGCCTATCTTTTCAAGTTTGAAACTCATTCCTAACATGGTCCACGACCTCTAAGCCCACCCATACATTTTTCTACTATTTATGATATTTATTTTGATATTTTATTCATTAAAATTCATAATTAAATAAATAAATAATAGAAATAATGTAAATTTTGATGTGAATCCATTTTGGGGAAGTTTTATGGTGGTTTATGTCAATTGATTTCGTGCAATAACTTTTCAAATATGTCCAGGTTCATCCACATGTGAAAATGGCATAAAATCATCAAATATGGCATTTTTTTCAAATCTTGATCATGGTCTTAAAACACAACATTATGAGGGAGATTCTTTCCATGCTTTCTTGTCTCCTCATTCTCCTATATAAATATAGAGCCATACAAGCTTGAAAGGGACGAAAAATCCTCTCTAAAAAGCTCTTCAAAAAGCTCTCTAAAAGCTCTTCAAAAAGCGCTCAAGAAATCAAAGAATTGGTGCAAGTCATATCTCGAGGTTCTGGTCTCTCTCAATTGACATCAAGCCTCAAACCATCCTCTTGAAGTCCTCAAGAGTCTTACAAGGCCCAAGAGTAATCCATCACACGCCTAGCAGGCCCCCATTTGACGACACCGGTTTGGTAAAATTTTAAATTTCGAATCTCTAATTATAATCACATTTTATGGTATGCTAATGTTTGCTTGAGTTTATATAGAACAATTATGGATGTTTGAATCATAGGTTCCACGCAAGAATAAAAAAAACACCATAGTTAGAGCATGAAGCTTTTGAAGATTCGGGCCTAGAGATTTCTGATGATTGCACCCCCACATTGCAGGCCCAGTTTGCTTTTCTCTAATTCTTTTATATTTATATTATTTCATTTATTTATTTTACTAACCCATCAAATTATTTTCTTTTTTATCAAAAAATCACAAAACATTTTTCTATCCAATTAAATTCAAGATATTTATTTTTTATTAAAAAAAGTAATTAATTTAATTAGGTTATTAATTATCAGACAACTTTAATTTCTTTTTTACATAATTAAAATTAATTAGAATAAATAGGTTTTATTACTAACTTAATTATTTTATTTCTTTCCTAAAATAACAAAAACCCAAAAATATGTCATTTAATTATTTTCATTAATTAATTTAATAACCAATCAATTTTGCATTTAATTTAAAAATCTAATTTCTTTTCTTAAAAATATATTAAAAAACAACAAAAAAATATTTTCTTTTTTTAATTAGGATAGAAGGGTCAAAACCCTAATTTCTCGTCGATCTAATTTTTAATCGCGCGCTTTATTATTATTTTGCCCAATTATTGTATCTGCTCACAGTTTGTAATAATTTAATTAGGACATTTATTTACCTTTATCGCTTTTTTTTTACGATATAATGTAACTGCTCATGGGATGTAATAGTTTAATTAGGGCGTTTATTCTACATTTATCGCTTTTATTTTTAAAGGGTTGCTTTTGGCGATGTAAATACCCGACTCCTTGTAATAGTTAGTTAAATTTCCGCATTTTAATTCCACAAATTATACAACTACTAGATGTTTGATAATAGGGTTTGCATGACAAGAATGAATGTCTAATCTTAAAATCTAATTAGATCACCCTTAACATGTACAAAGATAAAAATAACTGAAAACGACACACTCGCACATGCGCACTCTTAGGGTACACCCCACTTGGTTGCCTCCGTACACGGTAATTAAGTATAGGTCGTTTTAGAGGTCGTCCTCTTGTCTAAAAGATCATAGTTGCTTTGAAACGGTTGCCTCAGATATTGTTGCCTCAAACAAATGATCTAAGACATTAGGGTTACCGCTAAGACGTCCTAACATTGCTTTAGTGACCGTATGTCCCTCATTCGAATTGACCCCCAACCTCCAACGACGGTGCTACCTACTCACTAATAGTGGGATAGCATTGTCTAAAGGAAATTAGCATATAAAGATTCCTTTTTCGAGTAGGTAGATAGTTCTTAGATACTTGCTCATCCAAAACAAAACAAATTTTTCACACTTACACTCATTTTCAAACAAAGTTTTCAAAAACACTTCATTACACTCTTGAGGACAGAAGCAAGAGTTAAATCGAAGTTAAAACAAAAACTTTTTCAAACCCACAAGCACAAAGAAAACAATTTTGAAAACAATGAGCAAGTACCTAAGAACCCGTGGATAACCACAGATAGAAAGGGTGCTAATACCTTCCCTTTCTATAATCTACCCCCCGAACCCGAGAAATATCTCGAAAAAGGAATTTTTCTGTGCTTTTTTCCTTTCCTTGTTGGATAAAATAAAAGTCGGTGGCGACTCTTGCTTACCGCGACATTTTGCGAAAATAAAACGCAAAACGCAAACCAGCATTCCAAAAAACAGTCAGTTCTTTCCACCGTATCACACCACCCGACTATGTTTCAACTGCACCAACAACATGGCGGAGTATGAAGCGTGCATTATGGGTCTTCGGGCAGCAATTGACCTAAGGATTAAGTTTCTGAGTGTTTTCGGAGATTCCGCTCTCGTGATCAGTCAGATCAAAGGCGAGTGGGATACGAAACACCCAAATCTTATCCCTTACAAGGAGTATGTATTGACGTTGCTTCCTCATTTCGAGGAGATAACCTTTGAACACTTCCCGAGAGAGGAGAATCAGTTTACGGACGCGCTGGCTACGATGTCTTCTATGTTCAAGGTCAATTGGGACAATGAAGCTCCCCGGATTATCATTGAGAGGTTGGACGAACCTGCACATTGTTGTGACCTTGAGACTGAAGAGGTAACAGAAAAACCTTGGTTTCATGAGGTGAAGAGGTATCTTGAAGCTCAGGAGTACCCCGAGGGTGCATCTGTTAATGACAAAAAGTTTCTGAGGAGGTTCGCAACAAAGTTCTTCATCAGCAATGGTATCCTTTACAATCGTAACCATGATTCAACCTTAATACATTGTATGGATAAGAACGAAGCAGAAAGGATTATGGTAGAGTTACATGAGGGGACTTTCGAAACTCATTCTAGTGGACACACCATGGCAAAGAAAATCCTTCGGGCAGGATATTTTTGGTCCACTATGGAAGCCGACTGTTATCAGCATTCTCGGACGTGTCATAAGTGCCAAGTCTATGTTGATAAGGTGTACGTACCTCCAGTACCTCTGAATATCTTGACGAAACCTTGGCCTTTTGCAATGTGGGGCATTGATATAATCGGCGAGATCAGACCTACGGCATCTAACGGACATCGTTTCATCTTGGTAGCAATTGATTACTTTACGAAATGGGTTGAAGCAGCTTCCTTTGCTACAGTGACCAAGAACGTCGTGGCACGGTTTATTCGAAATAATCTGATTTGTCGATACGGTGTACGAGAGAGGATCATTACAGACAATGGTACAAATCTCAACAATAAAATGATCACTGAGCTCTGCAAGCAGTTCAAGATACAACATCACAACTCTTCTCCCTACCGGTCGAAGATGAATGGGGTTGTCGAAGCGGCCAATAAGAACATTAAGAAGATTGTGCAGAAGATGACAGTGACATACAAAGATTGGCACGAGATGTCACCGTTTGCTTTTCATGGGTACCGTACCTCAGCACGGACGTCAATAGGGGCAACCCCCTATTCCTTGGTATATGGCATGGAGGCTGTATTACCCATTGAAGTTCAGATACCCTCTCTTCGGATCATGAAGGATGTAGGTTTAAGCGAAGATGACTAAATTCAGACCCGGTGATCAGCTGAACTTAATCGATGAAAAGAGACTTACTGCTATTTGTCATGGTCAAACGTATAAAAAACGAATGGTTAAGGCATTTAACAAGAAAGTTAGACGATAAGAGTATCAAGTTGGGGACCTGGTTATCAAGCGCATTATCTTACTTCAAGGTGATCCCAGGGGCAAATGGACCCCTACTTACAAAGGGCCATTTGTGGTTAAGAACATTTTCTCAGGAGGAGCTATGATTCTAACCACCATGGATGGTGACGACCTTCCTCACCCCGTTAATGCAGACATAGTGAAAAGATACTACGCATAATCAAAGACTCGCTAGGTTGACTGGCCTAGGCAAAAATAAGGGCTTCCCAGCGAACCAAAAGGGTTCGGGCAAAAATAAGGGATGAAAATGAAAAATCTGTACACCCAGCAAGTCGAAAACCTGAAAAGGCGGCTTGGTAAAAAAAGGGTATCCCGGTGGACTGAAAATCCGAAAGGGCGGTCCAGGAAAAAATTAGGGATCAAAGCGTAACACTATGTCTCATTGGATCACCTTGCAACCAGACTTCGGTATCGACTATCAAGCTCGGACGACACTAATCAATCTGATCTACCTTCAACCAAGTAGCAAAGTGATGAGATGCTCGAGGACATAAAGGCAATAGCTGATTTAGAACCCAGTGGGATTGTTCACATAGCTGTTTTGTTTAGTTTTTCACAAATTGTGTAAATTCTATTATTTTGCGGCATTCTCTCTAGGACGTCAGCCTCTTGTACAAAAATTCCTATTTACAGGCCAAACTTCAAAATCCATACAATTCATCTTCAGAGAAATTTCAAATTGTTTTTCCTTTTTCTGTTTTGTTTTGCAAAGAACGTCCAATGTTCATTTTTGATATATGCATTTGACATTAATTGCTGCTCATAAATATTTGCATGCGAAACAAAAGATGATTACTGGTAATATCAGAAATAGGGGCAAACGAGAAATGTCCAAGTTGTACGGATGCTTTATCCACCAGGTACAAAGGTAGATTCAGCTGAAGAATATGGTTAAAGTACTTTCACTCCCTGCAGAGTAAGGCAGTAATGTTAACTCTCCCCAGCTGAGACTTGCAACTGTGAATGAATCAGTAATATTCTCCCCAAGCAGAGTTTATCTACCATCAACACTGAAAAGGCTTAATATCCCCGGAAGTCTTAATATTCCCCAACAGAGTATAAGAATATTCCCCGGCAGGATACAAAATGTCCCCAGTGGAGTTTGAAATTTTTCCCAGCGCAGTCTGAAAACATCCCCAACGGAGTTCAGAGAATCATCCCTAGTAGACTTTGGAAGATTGTCCCCAGCAAACTCAAAGGATCATCCCCATTAGAGTCTAAAAGGTTATCCCCAGTGAAGTCGCAACTGAAGATCATCCCCAGCGGAGCTCTTTCCCTTCACAAACAAGAAGTCAATCCCCAACAGGATTCAGTATCACCAGCAACAGTAATTCACCCCCAGCGGAATTTATCGGTGGGATCCTCAGTAGAGCATCTCTTCCCCACAAAGTAATCTCCTCGTCAGTTTATTCCCCAACGGAGTTATCCTCTCCTGCAGATTTAGTCTCACAATCATCTTCATTCGCTATCCCCAGCGGAAATGAAGAATTTAACTCTGTTCTCCAGCAGCTATTCGGGATTTATTTTCCCCAGCTAAAAGCATTACATTTCCATACATCATGATACATGCATATACGCATCATACAACACAATCTCATTTATTTTGAGAACATCATTGCTTGATATATATCATGCATTGCATACGACTGACCTTTACCTTACAGGAAGGATGCAGTTAAGTTCTCAACTATGTCGAACTACTGACTGGTTCTTAAATCTCAACTGAATTATTCTCGGTTGAATTACAGATAAGGTTCTAAATCTCGAAAATTTCCTCCGTCGAAGTGTGGACGAGTTCTTAAATCTCAACAGAATTATTCTCTGTTGGAGTAACAGACAATTCCTAGATCTTGATGAAGGTGTTTCCCTCAGTCGAAGTACTGACTGGTTCTTAAATCTCAACTGAATTAGTCTCGGTTTAATTACAGATAAGGTTCTAAATCTCGACAATTTTCCTCCGTCAAAGTGTGGACGAGTTCTTAAATCTCAATAGAATTATTCTCCGTTGAAGTAACAGACAGTTCCTAGATCTTGATGAAGGTGTTTCCCTCAGTCGAAGTACTGACCGGTTCTTAAATCTCAACTGAATTAGTCTCGGTTGAATTATAGATAAGGTTCTAAATCTCGACAATTTTCCTCCGTCAAAGTGTGGACGAGTTCTTAAATCTCAACAGAATTATTCTCCGTTGGAGTAACAGACAGTTCCTAGATCTTGATGAAGGTGTTTCCCTCAGTCGAAGTACTGACCGGTTCTTAAATCTCAACTGAATTATTCTCGGTTGAATTACAGATAAGGTTCTAAATCTCGACAATTTTCCTCCGTCGAAGTGTGGACGAGTTCTTAAATCTCAACAGAATTATTCTCCGTTGGAGTAACAAAAAGTTCCTAGATCTTGATGAAGGTGTTTCCCTCAGTCGAAGTACTGACCGATTTTTAAATCTCAACTGAATTATTCTCGGTTGAATTACAGATAAGGTTCTAAATCTCGGCAATCCTCGTCAATCGAAGTACTGACCGGTTCTTAAATCTCAATTGAATTATCCTCGGTTGAATTACAGATAAGGTTCTAAATCTCGACAGATTTCCCCCCAGTTGAATTACGGACAAGTTCTTAAAACTCAATAGAGATGTTCTCTCAGTTGAAGTACAGGCAAATTCCTAAATCTCCACAAAAAATTAGACTTCCTCAGCGGAATCTTCCACAACAACAGGTATGCAAGTTCTCGCTAAGGAATCTCTTATGCGATCGACACTCCTGCAGATGGAATATTTAAGCCCATCCTCCTGCCAACAATCTCCAAATGGCATCTGTAAGCCCATTCCCGACATCACAAGGTTGATACCACTTCATGCGAGTGCAAATTTCTAGGCACTCTAGTGTTCAATCATCTTCCACCTTCGGATCCCGAAAGGCATGAAAGCCAATCTACATCCTCAGGTTTAAGAAGATTGAACAGGGGCAGTTGTTGTACCCCAAAATTTTCCCTCTCATATTCCTCAAGACATTTCAAGAAAAATCTCCAAATGGCTCAAGGTTGCTTAAGAGTGGGTCAGACAAGTCATCTCCTAAGACAATCAACCCCAAATTAGGGTTTTGTGTTACATCAAGATCCTTGAGTCCAAATGACCTCAAGTGATCCCCAATGTCCTAATACGTTCTCAATATCATCCATGTCAAGTTTCAAGCTTTGCAGAGGAAGTTTGCTCAGTCAATTGCTCAAAAGGCCCAAAAATCGACTATGCTAGGGCAAAAGTCAACTGTGACCCAAATACAGTCAAACTTCAAGATTTTTTGTCAAAATTCTCATTTTAAGGGATATTTCATCATTTGATCAAAGTTTGATCATGATTCATCAAGGATTTCTCAAAATTCATCAAGGTTCAAAAGTTGCTAAATTAGGGTTTTGTAGGAAAAGTCAACTCAACTTTGACCAAGCATAACTTTCTCATACTTTATTAGAAATGACCCATCCAAATCTCATTTTTAAGAGTATGAAATTTCCTACAATACATCTTCATACCCCAAGATCAAAAAATGCACTCACAAGAAGTTATAAATTTGGACATTATAGGTCATTTTTGAAGGTCAACAAAAACACATTTTTTTCCAAAGCTTATAACTTGAACATGGAATATAAAAATGAGATGATAACAAAAGGGTTGGTTAGAGGACATCTCAAGCCTTCTAAAAAGTCCAATAACACCTCCAAAAGTTCAAAATTGAATAAGTTATGCATTGTTGAAGTTGGACATTTTTGCAAAATTACCAAAAGTCAACCATCCCCAAAACTTCAAATTTTGTCAAATGGGCCCATTCTTTTCCACTTGATTTGAGCTTGCATCATTGACCACGTGTCCTAGCTTCAGCCATGAGCTCATATTTCTTTTTTTATTATTTAATTTGATTTTTTATTGAATTTATTCATGTTATATCAAATAAAATCATAGAAAATCCAAATAATAAAAAACTCTTGATTTATTGATTGTTTTAGGCTTTGTTTACAGCTAGCAACATCATGGAATTCGTATCAGGCCATATCATGTACAAAAAGATTGCATCAAACCAAATTTGGAAAGATTAATAATGGAGATCAAATCAAATATGTATGCATTGATTTAGAGAGATTCAGTCCATGATTTCTACCCTAATGCAAAGCATGATACATAAGGAAGCCAAAGCAATCGAAATAAGGGTTGGAAAGTGCAGGCATAGGCAGAACAGAAATTGAAAAAAGTGACAAAAAGCTTGGAAAAAAAATTGTGCTTAGAGGCATTTTCAGAAGCTGAGCCCGGTTCCAATCTCTTCCTGGGTGTTCACACATGCGATCTGGATCAAAAGCAAGCTTCTTCACACCCCATAACACGCTGTAAGTACCACGAGATGTACCTCTGTTCTTGATTTCACAACTCAGAATTTAAGCATTCTTTTCATGAACCAATACCATATTTTGAATCTACATGACATTTGCAAGCGTTTGGTATTATCCAATTGCTTTTATCTGGCCTGAACGAAGAGCCACCATAGCTAGGGTTCTTCGTTTATTTTTGGGGTTTTCTATTTCAGGTAAAATCAGGACTCAAGAAGGGCATGGTGTTGATCAAGAAGCCAAGACGAACCCAACCATGTCCTTGGAATTGATTTATGTGACCTAGGGAAGATTTTAGGACATGCCTGCGTTTTTAGCTGCGGATTCAAATCCGCAGGTAATCTTTTACAGGTTTCAGGACAAGGACGATGAGGTGTCCTCTGCCCATTGGTGCGTTCAAACCGCGCGCGCGTTTTTATTTGTTCTGACCAATAATTGATGTTTTGTTATATTATTATTATGTAATATATTAACAAACAAATCAGTTCAGCGTAGTGGCAAGGCAAGCGTCCAATATCCATCAGGAACTGGGTTCGAATCCCAGGTCCCCCACTTTCTTTGATATTTTTCTTCTTCAGGTGATCACGTGTATATTCAGGCTTGCAGTGTACCATGCACCTTCATACGTCTAATAGCCAGATGGCCTAAAGGCCAAATCTGATGGTTCCAAGCTGATAGTCCATATGGAAACAAGTCAACACATGCCCACCGGATCTCACAAAGTCAAACAAGGACAGTTTCAATTGGGCCACATATTTGCTATCAACACTCCCAAAAACAGGCCCATACTCCTATTTCATAATTCTTTTGTTTATTTATTTATTAATTTAATTGTTTTATTTAATTTACTAACCAATTAAAATCCAGTCTTTTTATCAAATAAAAACCACAAAAAATATTTGTATCCAATCAAATTTTTATTTTTATTAATAAACACCAATAAATTAATGTAGGTTTTAATTCTAGAATAATTTTAATCTATTTTGCAAATAATTAAAATTAACTAGACTTAATTAGGTTTTTACTAATTCAATTAATTTTATTTTTCTTTCTTAAAATAACAAAAACCTAAAAATAATTTATTTTTATTAATTAATTTAATTAATTTAATTTAGTAATTAATTTAGGATTTATTGCTTTCTTAAAATAAAAACAACCAAAAGATATTTCTCTTTAACCAAAAAGGGTCAAAACCCTAATCTTGTGTCCGATTAAATTTTGCGCCGCGATTTACTTTCTTTTATCATATAATGTACTTGCCTCCGGATTGTAATAGTAAATAGGACTTTTATTCATTTTTATCGCTTTATTTATTTTTAAAGGGTTTGTCTTTGGCGATGTAAATACCCGACGCATTGTAATTTAAATTCTGCATTTTATTTCCGCAAATTATAACTGTTAGATGTTTGATAATAGGGTTGCATGACAAGACTGAATGTTTTAACCTAAAATCAAATTAGATCACCCTTAACATGTACAAAGATAAAAATAACTGAAAACAACACATTCGCACATGCGCACTCTTAGGGTACACCCCACTTGGTTGCCTTCATACACGGTCATTAAGTATAGGTCGTTTTAGAGGTCGTCCTCTTGTCTAAAGATCATAGTCGCCTCGAAATGGTTGCCTCGAGTGTTGTTTCCTCAAACAAATGATCTAAGACATTAGGGTTACCGCTAAGGCGTCCTAACATTGCTTTGGTGACCGTAAGTCCCTCATTCGAATTGACCCTTAAACTCCAACGATGATGCTACCTACTCATCAATAGTGGGATGGCATTGTCTAAAGTAAATTAGCATAGAATGATTCCTTTTTCGAGTAGGTAGATGGTTCTTAGATACTTGCTCTTTCAAAACAAAAACTTTTCACACTTACACTCCTTTTTGAACAAAGTTTTCAAAAACGCTTCATTACACTCTTGAGGACAGAAGCAAGAGTTAAATCGAAGTCAAAACAAAAACTTTTCAAAACCCACAAGCACAAAGAAAGCAATTTTTAAAACAATTGAGCAAGTACCTAAGAGCCCGTGGATAACCACGGATAGAAAGGGTGCTAACACCTTCCCTTTCTATAATCTACCCCCCGAACCCGAGAAATATCTCGAAAAAGGAATTTTTCTGTGCTTTTTTCCTTTCCTTGTTGGATAAAATAAAAGTCGGTGGCGACTCTTGCTTACCGCGACATTTTGCGAAAATAAAACGCAAAACACAAACCAGCATTCCAAAAAACAGTCAGTTCTTCCCACCGTACCACACTCACTGTACAAAAATACTTACTCAAAGTCAATATAAATATATTCCTTTGAAAGTGTAAAACTATCTGTTTTTCTTTACTCTTGTGTTTTGTTTACAAAAATGTCCAATGATTCATTGTTGAACATATGCATTTAAACATAATTACTGTTTACAAATAAACAAAATAAAAGACAATTACTGATGGCTTTAAGGGATAGGGAAATCTCTTCAAGTTATTTTCCAAAAAAAATTCCCCACAGTGTACAGTTTAATCCCCAGCAGAACAAAACTTTCCAATTATCAATCCCCAGTAGAAATCATCCAATTTCTCCAGATTCCCCAAACAGATTTTTCCAGCATTACCTGGCATTTCCCTTACAACAATGTTTATTTCTCTAAACGGAAATTCATCAACACTTCGACTTCAAGACATGAAGATTTACATATCCTCAACAACATTCATGGATTTATTTTCCCCAATCCAACAAACAGCGCAATAGACTAGCTTACATACGCATATTGTTGTACCCCAAAATTTGCCCTCCCATATTTTTCAAGATTTGGCAAGATCAATCTCCAGATGGTTCAAAATCTCTCCAGGGTTACACAGTCCAATTGCCTCCTAACACAGTCAAAATTAGGGTTTTGGTTCTTGCAAAGAAATTGAGGTTTTCAAAGGTCCAATCAAGTCCCATATGCCTATATACTTTGTCAAGCATCCATATGTCAAGTTTCAAGACGCACAGCACCAAGTTGCACAGTCAAAAGCCCTAATTGCTTCACAGTCAACTGCAGGGTTAAAATGGTCATTTGACAGTCAAAAGTCAAAAATTTTGGTCAACATATTATTTTGAAGCCACAATCATCATTTGATCAAGTCTTGATCATGATTCCTCAATCATGGATAAAAAAAGTCTCAAGATGCAAAAGTTTCTATTTTTGGACAGCTGAAAAGTCAACTGTAACTTGACCAAGGCATAACTTTTTCATGGTTCATCAGAAAAATCCCATCCAATGCTCATCTTGAAGGGGATGACATTTCCTACAACTCATCTTCACACTCCAAGTCCAACGAATGCTCTCACAAAAAGTTATCAATTTCAACATTATAGGTCATTTTCAAAAGTCAACAAAAAGGCACTTTAAGTCAAAGACCATAACTTGAGATTGGTAAATTAAAATGACATGGGACCAACGGCATTGGTTAGAGGACTTCAAGACCTTTCCAAAATGTCCAAGAACATGTTCATAGCTTCAAAATTGAGCAAGATATGCATTGGAGAAGTTGGGAAAGTTTTGGGAACTTTCAAAAGTTAACTTTGCCTAAAACACTTCATTTTTGCTAATGGGCCTCAATTTCCTTCTTGAATCTTTACCCAAAGCCTATGCACGATCCATTGAACTTAAAATGATTTATTTTATTATTTTTAATTAATTAATTGAATTTATATTAATATTAATTCATTTAATTGGTTTTAATTATAGGAAAATTAAAAAGATATGGTTTTTGGATCTTTTGTGAAGCAAATTAGATCAGGGCAAGCTGGCAAACTCGTTTCTCAATCAAAAAGGGAAAATCATCCATATTTGGCAAGGTTTTCATTCAAAAAAGATTGGAAATTATATGATTGAAAATCAAGGATTGAAAATCAAGGATTGAAAACATTATTGCATGGACTTATGGGCTTAATTCTAACCTAATTCTGTTCCAATACAAAGGCAAAAGCTAACCCTACTCTAGAACACGTGCAAGCTGCCATAAAACACCATATGCAATATTGAAAAAAAGTGGAAAAAGTTCAAAATTGTTTTCTAACTTCCAGGAAGATTCAAGAGAGTTTGTTGATTCTAATCCCTTGCTGGGAGTTTCCTGAACGTATTGCAAGCAATTGCCAGTCTTAAAGCTCAAAGAACGCACAAGGACAAGTCCCACGGTTTGAATTATTTTCCAGAATTACATATCATCATTCATGCGTTTTTAACCATTTTTTTGGATTGATTTATGTTAATAGGGACCTTCTGAAGCGATTGGCATAATCCAATTGAGTTATAGCCTTCTGAATCAAAATCCACCATGAACAAAATCTAGGGTTGCTGAAGCTCTCAATTAGGGCTTTATGCATAAGGAAAAATTGGACCACATCATGACTATTGTTGAATTCGTCAAGGCCAGACGAATTCAACCAAACCCTCGCGCTCAATTTATGTGATCTGTGCTGCTAATCGATATTATTGGGACTTGTAGTTAGTGGGGGTTTAAAACCCCCGCTATCTTGTTCATGTTTGCAGGAAAAACAAAGAAGACAACAGACGTGGAAGCATGCTAGTGGATCATTCAAACCATGGCGCGTTTTTTTAATGTCCCAGCATAATTGTTGCTTTTCACATATTATTTTCGTTGGTTATTATTATTACAAATACAGCGCGATGGTTGAGTGGCTAGTGACGTGTTTGTTCACCACTGGGACCTGGGTTCGGTTCCCAGGTCCCCCATATAATTGTTAAAAAATTTCTCAAGGCTTTCAGGTACAGCGCCTCATCCAACGTTCCACCATGAGCCCCACGCGTCAGCTTGCCAAATGGCCCTGATGAACAATCTGAAGGCCAAGAGATGGAGTCCTTGGTGTGCTCCAGTCAAACAGCATGCAGGCAATCAGGAAAGTCAACCAGGCTTGGTCTTCTTGGGCCAGAATTTCTCAACAAAAACCTCCACTTTGGGCCATCACACCCCCTTGGTTTGCAATTTCTTTTCTTTTCCTTTAATTTCTTTTAATTGTTTAATTATTATTATTAATTCACAATAAATTAATTTTTCATAACATAAAAATCAGAAAAATCAAAAGTGTAAATATATTTTTATTATTTATTAAATTTCGCCATTAACTTATTTTTGTAAATAAATACTAATAACGAACTTAGTTTAACTTAGGTTTTAATTTTAATCTTTTTTTCTTAACAAATAAAAAGTGCATAGAATTAGGTTTTGACATTTTTAATCATATTTTATTAATCATCATTATTACTATTTCTTAATTATTGGTATTTTTGTAAATAACATGTAAATTAATTAATTAGCTTAAATTAGGTTAACTTTAACATTTTCTTAATAATTAAAATAAACTTAGAACTAGGGTTTTCTTTTGATTTTAATTTCTTTATTTTCATTAAATACAAAAAAAACAAAAAAATATCTTTCTTGTAAATAATTAAATAATTAATTTCAAGCAAAGGACAAAAACTCTTAATTTCTCAAAAGGGTCAAAAACCCTAGGACGTCTTGATGTTAATTCTTTCGCACGTTATTTTTTATTATTATGTAACTGCTTCCAAGGATGTAATAGTAATTAGGTTTATTGCTTTTTTACTTTCTGCATCTTTATCAAAAACGGGTCTTTGTTTTTTTGGCGATGTATAGACCCGCGCCTTGTAATAGCGTAGCTTTTATCTTTTCCGTATTTTATTTTCCGCACTCCTAACTGCTAAATTGCATGAAAGAATGTATGATAAATAAAAAAAACAACTCGTAGCTCACAATTGCATGATCCAAGATAAATGTTAACATGAAAACAACACACAATGCACATGCCACTTCTAGGGTACGCCTCACTCGTTGCCTCGAAAGTGGTCGTCAAGTATAGGGTGTTTTAGCGGTCGCCCTTATGTCTAAGATCCAGTTGCCTCAAAACGGTTGCCTCGGATTAAAAAGGATCTAGGATATTAGGGTTACTTCTAAGGTGTCCTACTATTGCTTCGGTGACCACACTGTCCCTCCAATCGAATTGACCCGAACACCTCCAACGGTGGTGCTACCTACCTCTCAATGGTGGGATGACACTACCTTAAGGACTCTTACACAGCCTAATTCCTTAGGGTAGGTAGATGACTCATGGGTACTTGCTCTCTTCAAAAACAAATAAAACAAACTTTTCACACTGACACTTTCAAAAGTTTTCAAAACGAATTTTTCAAACACTCTTGATGACAGATACAAGAGTCACTCAGAAATTTTTCAACGAAACTTTTTCAAACCCACTCACATTTGAAAAGCAAACATATTTTGAAAACATAAGAGCAAGTACCTAAGAGCCCGTGGATAACCACGGATAGAAAGGGTGCTAACACCTTCCCTTTCTATAAATCTACCTCCCGAACCGAGAGACATTCTTAATAAGGAATTTTGATGTGCTTTTGTCCTTTCCATGTTGGAGAACATAAAAGACGGTGGCGACTCTTGCTTACCGCGACATTTCGCGAACCAGCATTTCCAAAACAGTCAGTTCTATTTCCACCGATCACAGAACTGGCGACTCTGCTGGGGATAATACTAAAGTGAGGTGTACCTTAGGATAGATTATACTTATGTTTTCAATTGCCTGTTTTGATTGCTTTAATATTGTGGGCCTATTTTGGGAGTTCTATAGATCCTAACTCAGATCTGGGGGATACCTCTTAGAAAGTAGCAACAAAACTGTGAGGGAACTGTGCGGGGTATACCGACACGGTTGAAGCAGTTTGCTACATTGATGTGGCACTTTGGTGAGTACCGGTAACCCTTGAGTCAAGTCAAGGAGAGTACGGGGCCGCCGCGTGGTGTCGTGAAGAATCAACTGACCTTAGGAACCTTACTTGACCATCCTGGCCTCTTTAGGGTAGTGAGATGACTGACTTTGGTGCAGTCCGAAGTTGGTTGATACTCGATACTACACTCATTGAGGGTTGTTTTCTTGGAATATTTTGATCGCCAGTTCAGTGGCTAAATCGAAACAATGAACATAGAAAACAACCCAATGATATTGAGATCCTTAGAACCCGGTTACTTTTGATAGGACAGGGTTTGAGCCCACCAACTTCAAGAGGGTAATACCTAGACCCCATGCTGGCCTAAACTCTAAGGGCTGTCTTGTGTGACTTGTGTGCCTTACCATGTTTGCTTTTTGTGGATACTTGTGGTGTGTTTTTATCATAATATCATAACATCATACAGCATCATATGCATCCACTAACCACTTCAGGGGTTCGAATCTTCATCTTTGTTCTTGTTTTGTAGGACATGGAAACTATCCGCAGAAAGACAATTCAGATCAACCTTGTAAAGGTCCCTCCTCAGCTTAAGGAGCTGACATCCAGGATTCCCGAGAGCTCTTCCTTAAGTGAGAAACATGGAAGACTCATCAGCTTGGTCAACACCAACATTGAGGAAGATATGATAAAGGTCCTCTTCCAGTTCTTTGACCCGTTGCACCACTGCTTTACTTTCCCGGATTATCAACTGGTGCCTACCTTGGAAGAGTTCTCCCAGCTTATGAAGATCCCTATCCTTAGTCAACTACCCTACAACGGTACGGAAAGGGAACCCAAACTTGAAGAGGTTGCTAAAGCATTACGCCTACAACCATCTGACATCAAGGGACATTAGGAAGTTAGAAGTGGTATCAAAGGATTCTTGGCAAAGTTCCTGTTTGAGAAGGCCCAAGAATGTTGGAATTCCCTTGACCTACAAGCCTTTGAAGATGTTGTGGCTCTCCTTGTCTATGGGTTGGTGTTGTTCCCGAATCCCGATCAGCTTATAGATATCAATGCTGTCAAGGTCTTCATGTCCAAGAATCCTATACCTACGTTTCTTGGGGACATCCTTCACTCATGTTACACTCGAACCATGAGAAAAAGAGGTGTTCTCATGTGTTGCACTCCTCTCCTGGCAAGGTGGTTTATTTTGCACCTTCCACAATCAGTTTTGAAGAACGAGTAGGGTTTGAGATGGTCACAACGATTAATGACTCTTACGCATGCTGATATACATTGGTATTCTCGGTCCAGAGAAGACGTCACTATTATTGATCGTTGCGGGGAGTTTCCTAATGTTCCTTTACTTGGAATCAGAGGAGGTATTACTTACAACCCGTGTCTGGCTTTGAGACAGTTCGGATATGCTCAGAGGGATGGCCCTCATGACATGTTGCTTCCTGACATAGTTTTTGACTTCGACAACAATGCACAAGGACTTCGCCAGAGATTTATCAGAGCTTGGAGGATGCCCAACAAGGTAGACAGCAAGACACTGGGGCACAAAAACTCCATCCCATTGGAGCCTTATCTTAAGTGGGTACGAGCCCGCTCCCAGAAGCTGGTGATGCCATATCCTCATGTTCTCCCTGTGATCAAAGAGCCAGTGTTGGAAGGAGAGGTCTCATACACCATTCAACATCCTGACATGCCTACATCCTGGGAAGAAATGCAGAAGAGTTGGATCCAGCTTAAGGAAGAACAGAATTCTCTTGAAGCCAGTCTACATGCCAGTGAGAAGAAGGTCTTGGAACTCACCCGCCTACTGCACGAGGAAAAGACTCTCAACACTTACATAGCTCCAAAGAGGATGCGCAGTGTCTTTTGGGATTAATTTACTTTGTAATGTTTTGCCCATGAGGTCTTGATGTACTGAACAATTATTTCTTAATGATAACGTGTGTTCCTTTTTGTCTACAACAAATTTGAACTTTCGAACCCTTGAATGCATTGCATAAACAGCATACCATGCATCATGTGCATAGCAGGTACTCTTTTTTACAGGTTGCTTAATCTTCTTCGCTGTTTATTTCAGCTCGTCTCATCATGAATCCTTAATCATCTACTGAGCAATCCATCAAGGCCCTCCAGGCCCAAAACGCCCAGTTCCAAGAGTTGATCATGAGTTTAGCCCAAGGTCAAGAGGAATTGAAGGCTCTGCTGGTAAAGAAGAAGAAGAAGAAGAGAACTGTACTATTCAACACTGGATGGAGGTTTGGAAATACACTGCAAAATGAGGTTGATCAAGCTGGTTCTTCTGTAGGGAAAGGCAGTCCCCAAGGGGGAAGGGTTCCTAGTCCTGTGGTCTCTGACAACGAGACAGATTTCAATGAAGAGCAGTACCCTCCCACTGAAGACAGGTACAAGCAGTTAGAGGATCGTCTGAGTGCCATGGAAACTCAACAGGTGCCTGGGTTGGATTTTGGAGATCTGGGTTTATCTTCTGGGGTGGTGATCCCACACAAGTTCAAGGCACCATCTTTTGCGAAGTATGACGGGGCTTCCTACCCTAAGCTACATCTCAGATCTTATGTGCGGAAGATCCAACCGTATACTGTGGACAAGAATTTATGGATCCATTTCTTCCAGGAGAGTCTTTCAGGGACTCATCTTGAAGGAACCTATATTCGTAACTGGGAGGACTTGGCTACTGCTTTCTAAAAGCAGTATCAGTACAATGCCGACCTCGCTCCTACACGTACCCAACTCCAGGGTATGTCGCTAGGATCGGGAGAAGGTTTTAAAGAGTATGCGCAAAAGTGGAGGGACCTGGCTGGTAGGGTGCAGCCACCGTTGACTGACTGTGAACTCGTGGACATGTTCTTGGGGACCCTGTCTGGGCCATTCCTCAATCACCTGATTGGCAATTCTTCTGCAGGGTTTACGGACCTCATTCTGACTGGTGAAAGGATAGAAGCTGGTATGAAATCGGGGAAGATACAGAAAGGTGCATCCTCAAGTTCTGAAAAGAAGCCTTTCAAGAAAGAAGTCAGTGCTGTGTATGGTCCCAGGAGACAAAATAAACCAGAACGCCGCCAAGATGTCAACACGGTGGTGATTTCAAAGCCTGCTGTCGCTCCTCGGCAACCTAACCAACCAAGGGGTGAGAGACCCAGAAGAGAATACACTCGGCTTAGTATGACCTTGTCGCAGATCTTTCCACAACTACTATCAACCAACTTGGTAACCGTCAGAGAAGCTCTGAAGGTGGTAAACACAACCTCTCCGAAATACAACCCCAACGCCCGCTGTGCTTATCACTCTGATAGCCCAGTGCATTCTACTGATGATTGCTGGGGCCTAAAGAATAAGGTTCAGGACCTTATTGATGCTAAAGAGGTTCAGTTCGAGGCGCCCGAGAAGCCTAATGTGGTGACAGCTCCCATGCCCAATCATGGGGTGAATGCTATAAGGGATGGTGACGAAGTAGAGGAATCTGAGTTCAGTAGCTGGATCTACCCAACGGCCGACGGTGGACTGAACAATTGGACTGCTAAAGACTACATACCTGTTACTTTTGTTACTCAGTAATGAATTCCTTTGTTTTTAAATTTGTAACGAACAATAATTTGAAACTTTATGGCCCGGTGTCTTACCCGGGGCACCGTGGCTTCATTTGTGAGGGCTTATTACTTGTCATTTTCATATATCATGAATAAAAACATTGGACGTTTTTTGCATTTCAAATCTTGTGCTCCCTTTCTTTATTTCTTTATATATTGCAAAACAACTATATTTACACACACTCACCTATACAGGTTTCAATCCACTCTGGATCTCACTGGTAACGACTCTGCTACTGCCAGTTATGACTTCGAAAATCCGATCAACTCAGCCGAAGACGAAGGTGAAGATGATTGTGAAGTGCCTGGTGAGCTTGCAAGACTGTTACTCCAGGAAGAGAGGGCCATTCAGCCACATGAAGAGCCAGTGGAAACGGTAAATCTGGGTACTGAGACAGATATAAAGGAAGTCAAGATTGGTGCCAATCTAGAGCTCAGTGTGAAACAACAGTTGATTCAGATGTTGCATGATTATGTGGAAATCTTTGCCTGGTCCTAAGAAGACATGCCTGGGTTGGACACCGACATTGTGGTTCATCACCTGCCTACCAAGGAAGACTGCCCTCCGGTTAAGCAAAAGGTCCGCCGTATGCGTCCAGAGATGTCCGAGAAAATCAAGGCCGAGGTTATGAAACAATTTGATGCCGGGTTTCTAGCAGTGACTTCGTACCCTCAGTGGGTTGCCAACGTGGTTCCAGTGCCGAAGAAAGATGGTAAGGTCAGAATGTGTGTTGACTACAGGGATTTGAACAGGGCGATCCCCAAGGATGACTTCCCTCTGCCTCACATCGACGTTCTGGTTGACAATACTGCTCAGCACAAGGTGTTCTCCTTCATGGATGGTTTTTCAGGTTATAATCAGATCAAGATGGCTCCTGAAGATATGGAAAAGACTACCTTTGTTACTCAGTGGGGCACCTTCTGCTACAAGGTCATGCCTTTTGGGTTGAAAAATGTTGGGGCAACCTACCAACGTGCCATGGTTGCTTTATTTCATTACATGATCCATCATGAGATAGAAGTGTACGTCGATGATATGATTGCAAGGTCTCAAACTGAGGAGGAACACCTTGACCATCTACAGAAGTTGTTTGACCGGTTAAAGTTGTACAAGCTAAGATTGAACCCGAACAAGTGCACCTTTGGGGTAAGATTTGGAAAGTTGCTAGGCTTCGTCGTGAGCGACAAAGTTATTCAAGTGGACCCTGCCAAAGTGAGATCCATACAAGAGATGCCAGTTCCCAAAACAGAGAAAGAAGTCAGAGACTTTCTAGGACGTCTGAATTACATTGCTCGATTCATCTCGTATCTAACTGCTACCTGTGAACCAATCTTCAAGCTGCTGAAGAAAGATCAGGTAGTACGTTGGAATGATGAATGTTAGGCCGCTTTCGACAGAATCAAAGAGTATCTCCAAGAACCACCCATTCTTATGCCACCGGTTGAAGGGAGACCTCTAATACTATACTTGACAGTGCTTGACAGCTCAATGGGGTGTGTGCTGGGGAAGCATGACGAGTCTGGCCGAAAAGAGCATGCTATTTATTACCTTAGCAAAAAGTTTACCGACTGTGAGACCCAATACTCACTGCTCGAGAAAACTTGCTGCGCTTTAGTATGGGCTGCTCGCCGGCTGAGACAGTATATGCTGACTCACACTACTCTGTTGATCTCTAAAATGGATCCAATAAAGTACATATTCAAAAAGCCTGCTCTGTCCGGAAGAATAGCAAGATGGCAGATGATCTTGACGGAATATGACATCCAGTACACGACTCAGAAAGCAATCAAAGGGAGTGTATTGGCAGACCATTTGGCACACCAGGCAGTGGATGACTACCAGTCAATGAACTTTGAATTTCCTGACGAGAACATCATGGTAGTGACTGATTGTGAAGTACCTGGACCGGATGAAGGACCTGAGGAAGGATCCCGATGGTCTATGCATTTTGACGGAGCCTCCAACGCTTTGGGTAACGGTATCGGCGCTGTGATCATATCCCCAAGAGGCACTCATACTCCACTTACTGCCCGGCTATGTTTTAACTGCACCAACAACATGGCGGAGTATGAGGCGTGTATCATGGGTCTCCAAGCTGCAATTGACTTAAGGATCAAGTTTCTGAGTGTCTTCGGAGATCCGCTCTTGTGATCAATCAGATCAAAGGCGAGTGGGATACGAAACACCCAAACCTTATTCCTTACAAAGAATGTGTGTTAACATTGATCCCCCACTTCACGGAGATAACTTTTGAACACTTCCCAAGAGAGGAGAATCAGTTGGCGGACGCACTGGCTACGATGTCTTCTATGTTCAAAGTCATATGGGATAACGAGGCTCCCCGGATCATTATCTGGAAATTGGACGAACCTGCACATTGTTGTGACCTTGAGGCTGAGGTGGTAACTGAAAAACCTTGGTATCATGAGGTGAAGAGGTATCTGGAAGCTCAAGAATACCCCGACGGTGCATCTGTCAATGACAAGAAGTTTCTGAGAAGGTTCGCAGCAAAGTTCTTCCTCAGCAACGACATTCTCTACAAGCGAAACCATGATTCAACCTTACTGCGTTGTATGGATAAGACTGAAGCAGAAAGAATCATGGTAGAACTGCATGAAGGTACCTTCGGAATACACTCCAGTGGACATACTATGGCAAAGAAAATCCTTCGGGCAGGATATTTATGGTCCACAATGGAAGCTGACTGTTACCAACATTCTCGGACATGTCATAAATGCCGGATATATGCTGATAAGGTGCACGTTCCTCCAGTCCCTCTGAATGTCTTGACTGCACCCTGGCCATTCGCAATGTGGGGCATTGATATGATCGGCGAGATCAAACCTACGGCATCCAACGGGCATCGCTTCATCCTGGTGGCGATCGATTACTTTACAAAGTGGGTTGAAGCAGCTTCCTACGCTACCGTAACCAAGAACGTCGTGGCACGGTTCATTCGACACAACCTGATCTGTCGATACAGCGTCCCAGAAAGGATCATTACGGACAATGGTACCAATATTAATAACAAGATGATCACTGAGCTCTGCGAGCAATTCAAGATACAACACCACAACTCTTCTCCCTACCGGCCAAAGATGAATGGGGCTGTAGAAGCGGCAAATAAGAATATCAAAAAGATTGTGCAGAAGATGACAGTGACCTATAAAGATTGGCACGAGATGTTACCGTTTGCTCTTCATGGGTACCGTACCTCAGCAAGGACGTCAACCGGGGCAACTCCCTTTTCCTTGGTCTATGGCATGGAGGCAGTCTTGCCGATTGAAGTCCAGATACCCTCTCTCCGGATAATGAAGGATGCAGGCTTGAGCGAAGATGACTGGATCCAGACTCGACTTGATCAGTTAAACCTAATTGACGAAAAGAGACTCGCTGCTATTTGTCATGGTAAAACGTATCAAAAACGGATGATCAGGGCATTTAACAAGAAAGTCAGACCACAAGAGTATCAAGTCGGGGACCTGGTAATCAAGCGCATCATTCTTCCTCAAGGTGATCCCAGGGGCAAATGGACCCCTACATACGAAGGGCCATTTGTGGTTAAACATGTCTTCTCAGGAGGAGCCATGATTCTAACCACCATGGATGGTGACGACCTTCCTCACCCCGCCAATGCAGACATAGTAAAAAGATACTACGCATGAATAAAAGACCCGCTAGGTTGACACACCTAGGCAAAATAAGGGCTTCCCGGCGAACCAAAAGGGTTCGGGCAAAAATAAGGGATGAAAAATGAAAAAAATCTGTACACCCAGCAAGTCGAAAACCTGAAAAGGCGGCTTGGGCAAAAATAGGTATCCCGGTGGACTGAAAACCCGAAAGGGCGGTCCAGGCAAAAGTTAGGGATTAAAGCGTAATACTATGTCTCATTGAATCACCTTGCATCCAGAATCCGATATCAAACATCAGGTTCAGACGGCATCAATCAGTCAGCTTCATCTTCAACTAAGCAGCCGAGTGATGAGACGCTTGAAGACATAAAGACGATCGCAGAGTTGGAACCCAGTGGGATTATTCCTTTCACATAGCTGTTTTGTTTTCCTTTTCACAAAATTGTATAAAATCTGTGGTTCAGCGGCGTCCTCTTACTAGGACGTCAGCCTCTTGTACATAAATGCCTATTTACAGGCAAATTCAAAAATCAATACAAATTAACTTTTCAGATAAATTGCCAATTATTTTTCCTTTTTCTGTTTTGATTTGCAAAGAACGTCCAATGTTCATTTTTGATAAATGCATTTGACACTAACTGCTAACTCATAAATATTTGCATACGAAACAAATGACTAATTACAGGTGACATTAGAAACAGGGGCAATAATGAGTTGTCTAGGCAATCCAATTGCTCTGTCCACCAAGGTACCAAGGTAAGTTCGGCTGAAGAATGTAACCTAGGATACCTTCACTCCCTGCAGAGTAAGATAAGAGTCAGCAATACTCTCCCAAGCAGTTGGTCTCCAATCAGCCCCGAAAAAGCACAATATCTCCAGCAAGTCAGCAACACTCTCCCCAAGCAGAGTTAGTCTATTGTCAGCCTTAAGGAAGTTGGATTATCCCCAGAAAATCTCAAATATTCCCCAACGGAGTATACAAACATTCCTAACAAGCATCCCTAGCAATCTTGATCTAAGATTGTTCCCCGGCGAAATACCAGACACCCCAGTGGAGCCATTCCCCAGTACAGTTCAAAAGTCTCCCCAGGAAAGTTGAATCAATCTCCCCAGTAGGAAGCTTATCCCCAGTATATTCTGGAAGTTTATCACCTGCAGAGTACGAACGCCTTTTCCCGGCTTTATGCAGAAGGTTATCTCCACCAGAGCCTATAACTGGGTTATCCTCAGCCAATTACCACGGAAAGATCGTCCCCGACAAAGCTCTTCCTATCCCCCAACGGAGTTCATCAAATCTTCCAACAAAGCTTATCAACGGAATCCCCAGCAGAGTTATCACCAAAATCTCAGCGAAGTATCTCTTCCCCACAGAGTAATTCCCCGCAGAATGATCTTTTCAACAAATTTATTCCTCAACGGAGTCATCTTCTCCTACAGTTTTATTCTCGCAACCGTCATCCCCAGCGGAAACAAAGAGCTCTACTCTTCAACATCATCCCAGGATTTAACCTCCCGGCATCCGTCAAGGATTTATTTTCCTAGACAAGAAAATACATCCATAAACATCACATCTTCATACATTATAGCATGCACATATGCATCATGAACATACAATCTCATTTATTTTGAGAACATCACGCATCTCATACATCATGACATTACATACAACTAATGTTTTGCCTTTTCAGGAAAAAGGTCAATACAAAGATGATTACTATCAATTGTCGCAATTTCAGATTCGATACCTGTATCTAGCCAGGGCATATCTGTGAGCGATTACTTGTGGATTCGACGCCTGTATCTAGCCAGGGCATATCTACATGAAGAAATTCCGGACTCGATTCCTGTATCCTTCCAGGGCACGTCTGAAGAGTTTGAAGATTCGATTCCTGTATCCGGCCAGGGCATATTTGTTGACGACTAATTCCAGACTCGATTCCTGTATCCTGCCAGGGCACGTCTGAAGAGTTTGAAGATTCGATTCCTGTATCCGGCCAGGGCATATCTGTTGACGACTAATTCCAGACTCGATTCCGGTATCCTGCCAGGGCACGTTTGAAGAGTTTGAAGATTCGATTCCTGTATCCGGCCAGGGCATATCTGTTGACGACTAATTCCATACTCGATTCCTGTATCCTGCCAGGGCACGTCTGAAGAGTTTGAAGATTCGATTCATGTATCAAGCCAGGGCATATCTGTTGACGACTAATTCCAGACTCAATTCCTGTATCCGGCTAGGGCACGTCTGAAGAGTTTGAAGATTCGATTCCTGTATCAAGCCAGGGCATATCTGTTGACAACTGATTCCAGACTCGATTCCTGTATCCTGCCAGGGCACGTCTGAAGAGTTTGAAGATTCGATTCCTGTATCTAGCCAGGGTATATCTGTTGACGACTAATTCCGGACTCGATTCCTGTATCCTGCCAGGGCACGTCTGAAGAGTTTTGAAGATTCGATTCTTGTATCTAGCCAGGGCATATCTACATAAAGAGTCTGAAGATCAACCCATGTAACAGGCCAGGTAATTATCTTTCTTTCTCAAGTACGCAAGTTCTCGCTAAGGAATCTCTTACGCGATCGACACCTAGATGGCATCTATAAGTCCATCCACATACCAACAGTCTCCAAATGGCATCCCTAAGCCCATTCCCGACAAGATTCTGTTACAGCTCCAAATGGCATCTATAAGCCCATCCTTCTATCCGTCATCTCTCCAAATGGCATCTGTAAGCCCATTCCCGTCATCACACTGCTGATACTCTGCTATGTGAGTGCAAATTTCTGGGCACTCTAGTGTTCAATCATCTTCCACCTTCGGATCACGAAAGGCACGCAAGCCAATCTACATCCTCAGGTTTAAGAAGATTGAACAGGGGCAACTGTTGTACCCCAAAATTTGCCATCCCATATTTTTCAAGATTTGGCAAGATCAATCTCCAGATGGTTCAAAATCTCTCCAGGGTTGCACAGTCCAATTGCCTCCTAACACAGTCAAAATTAGGGTTTTGGTTCTTGCAAAGAAATTGAGGTTTTAAAGGGTCCAATCAAGTCCCATATGCCTATATACATTGTCAAGCATCCATATGTCAAGTTTCAAGACTCACAACACCAAGTTGCACAGTCAAAAGCCCTAATTGCTTCACAGTCAACTGCAGGGGTAAAATGGTCATTTGACAGTCAAAAGTCAAAATTTTTGGTCAACATCTTATTTTGAAGCCACAATCATCATTTGATCAAGTCTTGAGCAAGATATGCATTGGAGAAGTTGGGAAAGTTTTGGGAACTTTCAAAAGTTAACTTTGCCTAAAACACTTCATTTTTGCTAATGGGCCTCAATTTCCTTCTTGAATCTTTACCCAAAGCCTATGCACGACCCATTGAACTTAAAATGATTTATTTTATTATTTTTAATTAATTAATTGAATTTATATTAATATTAATTCATTTAATTGGTTTTAATTATAGGAAAATTAAAAAGATATGGTTTTTGGATCTTTTGTGAAGCAAATCAGATCAGGGCAAGCTGGCAAACTCGTTTCTCAATCAAAAAGGGAAAATCAGCCATATTTGGCAAGGTTTTCATTCAAAAAAGATTGGAAATTATATGATTGAAAATCAAGGATTGAAAACATTATTGCATGGACTTATGGGCTTAATTCTAACCTAATTCTGTTCCAATACAAAGGCAAAAGCTAACCCTACTCTAGAACACGTGCAAGCTGCCATAAAACACCATATGCAATATTGAAAAAAAGTGGAAAAAGTTCAAAACTGTTTTCTAACTTCCAGGCAGATTCAAGAGAGTTTGTTGATTCTAATCCCTTGCTGGGAGTTTCCAGAACGTATTGCAAGCAATTGCCAGTCTTAAAGCTCAAAGAACGCACAAGGATAAGTCCCACGGTTTGAATTATTTTCCAGAATTACATATCATCATTCATGTGTTTTTAACCATTTTTTTGGATTGATTTATGTTAATAGGGACCTTCTGAAGCGATTGGCATAATCCAATTGAGTTATAGCCTTCTGAATCAAAATCCACCATGAACGAAATCTAGGGTTGCTGAAGCTCTCAATTAGGGCTTTATGCATAAGGAAAATTTGGACCACATCATGACTATAGTTGAATTCGTCAAGGCCAGACGAATTCAACCAAACCCTCGCGCTCAATTTATGTGTTTTGTGCTGCTAATCGCTATTATTGGGACTTATAGTTAGTGGGGGTTTAAAACCCCCACTATCTTGTTCATGTTTGCAGGAAAAACGAAGAAGACAACAGACGTGGAAGCATGCTAGTGGATCATTCAAACCATGGCGCGTTTTTTTAATGTCCCAGCATAATTGTTGCTTTTCACATATTATTTTCGTTGGTTATTATTATTACAAATACAGCGTGATGGTTGAGTGGCTAGTGACGTGTTTGTTCACCACTGGGACCTGGGTTCGATTCCCAGGTCCCCCATATAATTGTTAAATTGTTTCTCAAGGATTTCAGGTACAGCGCCTCATCCAACGTTCCACCATGAGCCCCACGCGTCAGCTTGCCAAATGGCCCTGATGAACAATCTGAAGGCCAAGAGATGGAGTCCATGGTGTGCTCCAGTCAAACAGCATGCAGGCAATCAGGAAAGTCAACCAGGCTTGGTCTTCTTGGGCCAGAATTTCTCAACAAAAACCTCCACTTTGGGCCATCACACCCCCTTGATTTGCAATTTCTTTTCTTTTCCTTTAATTTCTTTTAATTGTTTAATTATTATTATTAATTCACAATAAATTAATTTTTCATAACATAAAAATCAAAAAAATCAAAAGTGTAAATATATTTTTATTATTTATTAAATTTCGCCATTAACTTATTTTTGTAAATAAATACTAATAACGAACTTAGTTTAATTTAGGTTTTAATTTTAATCTTTTTTTCTTAACAAATAAAAATGCATAGAATTAGGTTTTGACATTTTTAATCATATTTTATTAATCATCATTATTACTATTTCTTAATTATTAGTATTTTTGTAAATAACATGTAAATTAATTAATTAGCTTAAATTAGGTTAACTTTAACATTTTCTTAATAATTAAAATAAACTTAGAACTAGGGTTTTCTTTTGATTTTAATTTCTTTATTTTCATTAAATACAAAAAAATACAAAAAATATATTTCTTGTAAATAATTAAATAATTAATTTCAAGCAAAGGACAAAAACTCTTAATTTCTCAAAAGGGTCAAAAACCCTAGGACATCTTGATGTTAATTCTTTCGCACGTTATTTTTGATTATTATGTAACTGCTTCCAAGGATATAATAGTAATTAGGTTTATTGCTTTTTTACTTTTCGCATCTTTATCAAAAACGGGTCTTTGTTTTTTTGGCGATGTATAGACTCGCGCCTTGTAATAGCGTAGCTTTTATCTTTTCCGTATTTTATTTTCCGCACTCCTAACTGCTAAATTGCATGAAAGAATGTATGATAAATAAAAAAACAACTCGTAGCTCACAATTGCATGATCCAAGATAAATGTTAACATGAAAACAACACACAATGCACATGCCACTTCTAGGGTACGCCTCACTCGTTGCCTCGAAAGTGGTCGTCAAGTATAGGGTGTTTTAGCGGTCGCCCTTATGTCTAAGATCCAGTTGCCTCGAAACGGTTGCCTTGGATTAAAAAGGATCTAGGACATTAGGGTTACTTCTAAGGTGTCCTACTATTGCTTCGGTGACCACACTGTCCCTCCAATCGAATTGACCCGAACACCTCCAACGGTGGTTCTACCTACCTCTCAATGGTGGGATGGCACTACCTTAAGGACTCTTACACAGCCTAATTCCTTAGGGTAGGTAGATGACTCATGGGTACTTTCTCTCTTCAAAAACAAATAAAACAATCTTTTCACACTGACACTTTCAAAAGTTTTCAAAATGAATTTTTCAAACACTCTTGAGGACAGATACAAGAGTCATTCAGAAATTTTTCAACGAAACTTTTTCAAACCCACTCACATTTGAAAAGCAAACATATTTTGAAAACATAAGAGCAAGTACCTAAGAGCCCGTGGATAACCACGGATAGAAAGGGTGCTAACACCTTCCCTTTCAATAAATCTACCTCCCGAACCGAGAGACATTCTTAATAAGGAATTTTGCTGTGCTTTTGTCCTTTCCATGTTGGAGAACATAAAAGACGGTGGCGACTCTTGCTTACCGCGACATTTCGCGAACCAGCATTTCCAAAACAGTCAGTTCTATTTCCACCGATCACAGAACTGGCGACTCTGCTGGGGATAATACTAAAGTGAGGTGTACCTTAGGATAGATTATACTTATGTTTTCAATTGCTTGTTTTGATTGCTTTAATATTGTGGGCCTGTTTTGGGAGTTCTATAGATCCTAACCCGGATCTGGGGGATACCTCTTAGAAAGTAGCAACAAAACTGTGAGGGAACTGTGCGGGGTATACCGACACAGTTGAAGCAGTTTGCTACATTGATGTGGCACTTTGGTGAGTACCGGTAACCCTTGAGTCAAGTCAAGGAGAGTACGGGGCCGCCGCGTGGTGTCGTGAAGAATCAACTGACCTTAGGAACCTTACTTGACCATCCTGGCCTCTTTAGGGTAGTGAGATGACTGACTTTGGTGCAGTCCGAAGTTGGTAGATACTCGATACTACACTCATTGTGGGTTGTTTTCTTGGAATATTTTGATCGCCAGCTCAGTGGCTAAATCGAAACAATGAACATAGAAAACAACCCAATGATATTGAGATCCTTAGAACCCGGTTACTTTTGATAGGACAGGTTTTGAGCCCACCAACTTCAAGAGGGTAATACCTAGACCCCATGCTTGCCTAAACTCTAAGGGCTGTCTTGTGTGACTTGTGTGCCTTACCATGTTTGCTTTTTGTGGATACTTGTGGTGTGTTTTTATCATAATATCATAACATCATACAGCATCATATGCATCCACTAACCACTTCAGGGGTTCGAATCTTCATCTTTGTTCTTGTTTTGTAGGACATGGAAACTATCCGCAGAAAGACAATTCAGATCAACCTTGTAAAGGTCCCTCCTCAGCTTAAGGAGCTTACATCCAGGATTCCCAAGAGCTCTTCCTTCAGTGAGAAACATGGAAGACTCATCAGCTTGGTCAACACCAACATTGAGGAAGATATGATAAAGGTCCTCTTCCAGTTCTTTGACCCGTTGCACCACTGCTTTACTTTCCCGGATTATCAACTGGTGCCTACCTTGGAAGAGTTCTCCCAGCTTCTGAAGATCCCTATCCTTAGTCAACTACCCTACAAAGGTACGAAAAGGGAACCCAATCTTGAAGAGGTTGCTAAAGCATTACACCTACAACCATCTGACATCAAGGGACATTGGGAAGTTAGAAGTGGTATCAAAGGATTCTTGGCAAAGTTCCTGTTTGAGAAGGCCCAAGAATGTTGGAATTCCCTTGACCTACAAGCCTTTGAAGAAGTTGTGGCTCTCCTTGTCTATGGGTTGGTGTTGTTCCCGAATCCCGATCAGCTTATAGATATCAATGCTGTCAAGGTCTTCATGTCCAGGAATCCTATACCTACGTTTCTTGGGGACATCCTTCACTCATGTTACACTCGAACCATGAGAAAAAGAGGTGTTCTCATGTGCTGCACTCCTCTCCTGGCAAGGTGGTTTATTTTGCACCTTCCACAATCAGTTTTGAAGAACGAGTAGGGTTTGAGATGGTCACAACGATTAATGACTCTTACGCATGCTGATATACATTGGTGTTCTCGGTCCAGAGAAGACGTCACTATTATTGATCGTTGCGGGGAGTTTCCTAATGTTCCTTTACTTGGAATCAGAGGAGGTATTACTTACAACCCGTGTCTGGCTTTGAGACAGTTCGGATATGCTCAGAGGGATGGCCCTCATGACATGTTGCTTCCTGACATAGTTTTTGACTTCGACAAAGATGCACAAGGACTTCGCCAGAGATTTATCAGAGCTTGGAGGATGCCCAACAAGGTAGACAGCAAGACACTGGGGCACAAAAACTTCATCCCATTGGAGCCTTATCTCAAGTGGGTACGAGCCCGCTCCCAGAAGCTGGTGATGCCATATCCTCATGTTCTCCATGTGATCAAAGAGCCAGTGTTGGAAGGAGAGGTCTCATACACCATTCAATATCTTGACATGCCTACATCCTGGGAAGAAATGCAGAAGAGTTGGATCCAGCTTAAGGAAGAACAGAATTCTCTTGAAGCCAGTCTACATGCCAGTGAGAAGAAGGTCTTGGAACTCACCCGCCTACTGCACGAGGAAAAGACTCTCAACACTTACATAGCTCCAAAGAGGATGCGCAGTGTCTTTTGGGATTAATTTACTTTGTAATGTTTTGCCCATGAGGCCTTGATGTACTGAACAATTATTTCTTAATGATAACGTGTGTTCCTTTTTGTCTACAACAAATTTGAACTTTCGAACCCTTGAACGCATTGCATAAACAGCATATCATGCATCATGTGCATAGCAGGTACTCATTTTTACAGGTTGCTTAATCTTCTTCGCTGTTTATTTCAGCTCGTCTCATCATGAATCCTTAATCATCTACTGAGCAATCCATCAAGGCCCTCCAGGCCCAAAACGCCCAATTCCAAGAGTTGATCATGAGTTTAGCCCAAGGTCAAGAGGAATTGAAGGCTCTGCTGGTAAAGAAGAAGAAGAAGAAGAAGAGAATTGTACTATTCAACACTGGATGGAGGTTTGGCAATACACTGCAAAATGAGGCTGATCAAGCTGGTTCTTCTGTAGGGAAAGGCAGTCCCCAAGGGGGAAGGGTTCCTAGTCCTGTGGTCTCTGACAACGAGACAGATTTCAATGAAGAGCAGTACCCTCCCGCTGAAGACAGGTACAAGAAGTTAGAGGATCGTCCGAGTGCCATGGAAACTCAACAGGTGCCTGGGTTGGATTTTGGAGATCTGGGTTTATCTTCTGGGGTGGTGATCCCACACAAGTTCAAGGCACCATCTTTTGCGAAGTATGACGGGGCTTCCTGCCCTAAGCTACATCTCAGATCTTATGTGCGGAAGATCCAACCGTATACTGTGGACAAGAATTTATGGATCCATTTCTTCCAGGAGAGTCTTTCAGGGACTCATCTCGAATGGTTCTATCAGCTGGATGGAACCTATATTCGTAACTGGGAGGACTTGGCTACTGCTTTCTACAAGCAGTATCAGTATAATGCCGACCTCGCTCCTACACGTACCCAACTCCAGGGTATGTCGCTAGGATCAGGAGAAGGTTTTAAAGAGTATGCGCAAAAATGGAGGGACCTGGCTGGTAGGGTGCAGTCACCGTTGACTGACCGTGAACTCGTGGACATGTTCTTGGGGACCCTGTCTGGGCCATTCTTCAATCACCTGATTGGCAATTCTTCTGCAGGGTTTACAGACCTTATTCTGACTGGTGAAAGGATAGAAGCTGGTATGAAATCGGGGAAGATACAGAAAGGTGCATCCTCAAGTTCTGAAAAGAAGCCTTTCAAGAAAGAAGCCAGTGCTGTGTATGGTCCCAGGAGACAAAATAAACCAGAACGCCGCCAAGTTGTCAACGCGGTGGTGATTTCAAAGTCTGATGTCGCTCCTCGGCAACCTAACCAACCAAGGGGTGAGAGACCCAAAAGAGAATACACTCGGCTTAGTATGACCTTGTCGCAGATCTTGCCGCAACTACTATCAACCAACTTGGTAACCGTCAGAGAAGCTCTGAAGGTGGTAAACACAACCTCTCCGAAATACAACCCCAACGCCCGCTGTGCTTATCACTCTGATAGCCCAGGGCATTCTACTGATGATTGCTGGGCCCTAAAGAATAAGGTTCAGGACCTTATTGATGCTAAAGAGGTTCTGTTCGAGGCGCCCGAGAAGCCTAATGTGGTGACAGCTCCCATGCCCAATCATGGGGTGAATGCTATAAGGGATGGTGACGAAGTAGAGGAATCTGAGTTCAGTAGCTGGATCTACCCAACGGCCGACGGTGGACTGAACAATTGGACTGCTAAAGACTACATACATGTTACTTTTGTTACTCAGTAATGAATTCCTTTGTTTTTAAATTTGTAACGAACAATAATTTGAAACTTTATGGCCCGGTGTCTTACCCGGGGCACCGTGGCTTCATTTGTGAGGGCTTATTACTTGTCATTTTCATATATCATGAATAAAAACATTGGACGTTTTTTGCATTTCAAATCTTGTGCTCCCTTTCTTTCTTTCTTTATATATTGCAAAACAGCTATATTTACACACACTCACCTATACAGGTTTCAATCCACTCTGGATCTCACTGGTAACGACTCTGCTACTGCCATTTATGACTTCGAAAATCCAATCAACTCAGCCGAAGAAGAAGGTGAAGATGATTTCAAAGTGCCTGGTGAGTTTGCAAGACTGTTACTCCAGGAAGAGAGGGCCATTCAGCAACATGAAGAGCCAGTGGAAACGGTAAATCTGGGTACTGAGACAGATAGAAAGGAAGTCAAGATTGGTGCCAATCTAGAGCTCAGTGTGAAACAACAGTTGATTCAGATGCTACATGATTATGTGGAAATCTTTGCCTGGTCCTAAGAAGACATGCATGGGTTGGACACCGACATTGTGGTTCATCACCTGCCTACCAAGGAAGACTGCCCTCCGGTTAAGCAAAAGGTCTGCCGTATGCGTCCAGAGATGTTCGGGAAAATCAAGGCCGAGGTTATGAAACAATTTGATGCCGGGTTTCTAGCAGTGACTTCGTACCCTCAGTGGGTTGCCAACGTGGTTCCAGTGCCGAAGCAAGATGGTAAGGTCAGAATGTGTGTTGACTACAGGGATTTGAACAGGGCGAGCCCCAAGGATGACTTCCCTCTGCCTCACATCGATGTTCTGGTTGACAATACTGCTCAGCACAAGGTGTTCTCCTTCATGGATGGTTTTTCAGGTTATAATCAGATCAAGATGGCTCCTGAAGATATGGAAAAGACTACCTTTGTTACTCAGTGGGGAACCTTCTGCTACAAGGTCATGCCTTTTGGGTTAAAAAATGCTGGGGCAACCTACCAACGTGCCATGGTTGCTTTATTTCATGACATGATCCATCATGAGATAGAAGTGTACGTCGATGATATGATTGCAAGGTCTCAAACTGAGGAGGAACACCTTGACCATCTACAGAAGTTGTTTCACCGGTTAAAGTTGTACAAGCTAAGATTGAACCCGAACAAGTGCACCTTTGGGGTAAGATCTGGAAAGTTGCTAGGCTTCGTCGTGAGCGACAAAGGTATTCAAGTGGACCCTGCCAAAGTGAGATCCATACAAGAGATGCCAGTTCCCAAGACAGAGAAAGAAGTCAGAGGCTTTTTAGGACGTCTGAATTACATTGCCCGATTCATCTCGTATCTAACTGCTACCTGTGAACCAATCTTCAAGCTGCTGAAGAAAGATCAGGTAGTACGTTGGAATGATGAATGTCAGGCCGCTTTCGACAGAATCAAAGATTATCTCCAAGAACCACCCATTCTTATGCCACCGGTTGAAGGGAGACCTCTAATACTATACTTGATAGTGCTTGACAGCTCAATGGGGTGTGTGCTGGGGAAGCATGACGAGTATGGCCGAAAAGAGCATGCTATTTATTACCTTAGCAAAAAGTTTACCGACTGTGAGACCCGATACTCACTGCTCGAGAAAACTTGCTGCGCTTTGGTATGGGCTGCTCGCCGGCTGAGACAGTATATGCTGACTCACACTACTCTGTTGATCTCTAAAATGGATCCAATAAAATACATATTCGAAAAGCCTGCTCTGTCCGGAAGAATATCAAGATGGCAGATGATTAATTGGTTTAAGGCATTTGATCAAGTTTGGACCACAATCCCTCAAGAAATTTTATCAAATCTCTAAAAGGGCAAAATGGTCAAAATTAGGGTTTTGATTGGAAAAGGGCAATTTTTGATTTCAGCAAATGATCAATTGGTTTAAGGCATGATATCAAGAGTCCAATTGCATCATTTTGACCTATTGACATGGTTCAAAACATTGCAAATCCATTGGGTTGACAGAAGAATTTTGCAGTCAATTGATCAAAAGTCAACTGTATACTGAAAAGTCAAACTTCGACTTTTTGGTCAAATTTAAGTGCCAAAGATCATAATTCATCAAAACATGTCAAAATATGAAACTTATTCATCAAGAAATCAAAAAGTCAAGATTTCATTTTGAAAAGTTAAAATTTCTAAACTTAGAAATTTTTAAGTGTTGGAAATTTCATGTTTTTTTCATAACTTTGAGCCAAATTTTCACCATGATGCAAGATGATTCAAGAGAAACTTCCAACATGAAAGTTGTAGATCTCCATGAAATATACAACTTTTATTCACACAACTTCTTCCAAAAGTTCTTGGATCTCAAGTTATAATTTCAAGAACATAGGATCATAAAACTAAACACTTAGTGAAATTTTGCCCTAATTTGGTCAGGATTTTGACTCAACTTTATGGCAATTTTTCATATAGTCCCAAGCTGAATCTTCAAAAGCAATTCAAAGATAGGTTGTAGAGAAAATTTTAAGCTTTCCAAAATGTCCAATAACTCCTTGAGATCATTCTTGAGTATGGAGAATCGAAGAGACGCAGTTGGTGTTTTGTCACTTGAATTACAAGGCATTTTGTGATGAACAAGAATCCAATTTCAAACCTAGGTTGCATAATCTTGCTTTGCAGGCCTCCTAATTTTGTATCTATCCATCATTAATGGATTACAAAAACTTTTGAGCTTTAATCCAAGTGGTTTAAGCTTTATCCAATGCACATTTCCATTAATGGCACAAAGTGAACACTTCCATTTTAGAAAAGCAAGCTTTTGTGTAAAGTCAATTCTTGAGCCTCTAACTTGTTCCCTCTGATCACACTCCATTCACAAAGTCATAAGCAAGCTTGTTTAAAGCATAACCACTCTATCTTAGCAAGTACATAATGCTTGGTAACTTGAAATTCTCAAAAATCACATGTTATGCATAAACTTGTGATTTTGAATTCTGATTAACAAAAACTCTCCAAACTTGTTGCTTATAAAAAGAGGCACTATTTGTGAGCTAGAGGACGAGCTTGAGCACCCTGAAATACACCAAAACTCTCTCAAATCAGAAATTGCCCAAAAACGCCATTGTTGCACAGTTTCTGACCTTGAACCTCAAACTCACATTTCCCTCGTGCGTTTCTTGGCCTTTTAGTTTCTAAAGCTTCCTTGCATCAAGGGTAACTCATCCCTATACCTGTTTCACTTCTATAACACCATTTTCCCTGTCTTCCATAACAAAAAACATAGCATCACAGTTGGACTTCTCTAGACCATTCCAGCCACCCTTAGCTCAAGCCAGCCATTGGATTAGCTTCCTAGAGGTCCAAGGAAACTAACCTGATCATCAGAACTGCCTGAAACAAGCTCAAATCCATTTCACGATTTCCAGTTTTGAGGTATTTTTCTTGAACTTCTATCTCATTACTTAGGCATTGTTAGGCTTGCATTTGTGAAGATAAAATGTAGACATCATTGCCCTGAAGCTGTACATGTCCATAGATTTCATTTATTTTGACTGAGCTAGGAGAATTTTGAGTTTGAACTTTATGAAATACTTAGGTCAGAATTTGGTACTTTTAAAAATTCTCATTCATCTTTGATTTATAGTTTATGATATTTATATGGTTGGATTCGTGTGACAAAATGGAGCAATTTTCATGTTTACATTTTTGCAAATGGTTAAGAAATGAGCAAGTTACAGATCCTTTGGCTGGAGGTTGAAGATGAAGTACAGTCAGGGCGTGTTTTGTGTTATGTATTTATCATTTCATACAAGTTAACAGATGTATAGCCACCCCAGTGGTAAAGTGCGCGCCTGTTCACCCCTTGGTCCTGGGTTCAAGCCTCAGCGTGACCATTTTGTTATTTTTACATTTTCTGACTCTTTTTTTTTTGTTCTTTTTTGGCAGTATTTGGGCTCTTCATTGGGCTTAGTTTATTTTTGCTCATGAATAATCTTTTGTTTACTAATGTACCCCCCTGACTTTTTAATTTATTTTCTTTTCTTTTTCTTTTTATTTATTAATATTAATATTAATATTTATTTTATTGACAAAAAAAAGATTAAAAAAATATATTTTTATATATACTATATACATTTATTTTCTAGACTAAAACATCAAAAATATTTTTGTTACAAACTTAACATTTTTTTATTAAATAGATTTAGGCTTATTTTATTTTCTTAAAATAGACATAGAATTTATACTTTTCCTAATTTAATTAATTTTCATACTATTTAGTTTAATGTTAAAATCTTCATAAAACTTAAAAATATTTTCTCTTTTAAGTTAAATTAGTTTATTTTTTGATTAAGCATTTTTTTAGTTCATTAGGTTAAGAAATAAAAACTATTTTCTAACAAGGAAAAAACCAAATATAATCCATTCTTTTTTTTATTCATTACTTTATACATTATTCCTTTTCATATTTTGTATATTTATTCAATTAAATATGGTTGTAATAGATTAATTAGGGTTTAATTTCTTGCAATCCCCATTTATACTTTGTACACCCCCTTCCCACAAATCATGTAATAGCTTAGTATTTTTATCTTCCGTAATTTAAATGCTTCATATTCACATGCTAGTAATTAGGGTTTGTATGGAAAGAATAAAATCAATCAAATAGAAAACCCTAATTCAAGACAAAAATAAGCATGAAAACAATACACTTGCACACAAGCACCCCTAGGGTAAAATCCACTTGGTTGCCTTACAAAATGGCCATATTACGCACGTGAGGTATCTTAGAAAAAACAAACGAATACAAGATCATAGTCCCTCGATGACGCTATCTAAGTTGCCTTACAAATGATCTTAGTCCCTAAAAGAGAATGCTAATATGCCTTGCAACATTGCTAATCATGGTTATACGATGACCCACGCCCGTCCCGTTTACATCCAAAGATAGGGTTACTTACCAAACCAATGGTAAGATAACAATGTCAAAGGAAAAGGAAATGTACAAGAAAGACTTTTGAGTAGGTAGAATGCTCCTAATTACTTGCTCCATTTCAAAACAAACATCCTTGCTATTTTCAAAACAATCACATACACTTTCAAACATCTTACAAAATTGAAAACATTTTCAAAAGATCAAACATCTTTGTGTACCTTCTTACGAACGGGAATCATTACAAAGGTTGCCTAAACAATGGCCTCTTTACAAAATACTTTCAAAAAACCACAAAAAGCACAATTTCAAAACAAAAAAAAAACAAGTGATCTAGCAAGTAACTAAGAGCCCATGGATAACCATGTATGAAAAGGGTGCTAATACCTTCCCTTTTCATAATCTACCCCCCGAACTCAAGAAATAATCTCAAAGGTCTTTCTTGTGCTTTTTCACCTTTCCTTTTGGATAAAAGAAAAGTCGATGGTAAATCTTGCTAACCGCAACATTTGTAATCAAACACAAAACCTTCAAGTCAATTCTCCCATCGTATCACAAGTACAAGCAAGAGCTATTCAGTTGAAGATGCCATATTACATTGAAGCACCTATTCCTGATATGTTTGTGAAGACCACTCCTCCCCTATTAGATGATGTGGAAGAGCTTCAGCTTGCCTTAGTCAGGATGCAGCATGAGAAGGAAGCTTGGAAGAATAAGTGTCAAACTTTAGAGGTGTCCTAGCAGACATGAAGGAGAAAGATGATCTGATTGAGATTCTCGAGAGTCGTGCTGTAGAGATGATGGAGAGGCAAGAGTATTTATTTTCCTCTAGAACTCCGTCAGGACCTAGTTTCTCACTTCCTGACTCTGGTGATTGGAAAGAGGTCGTTGATAGGTATGCAGAAGAAAACAAGCAGTTGAAGGCTCAGATTGCGAGACTCACACTGAAGCGTCAGTGTGTGGAGTGATCTTCATCAACTTTTATTTCTTAGGATCTTAGATTCTTATCTTATCGTGTACTTGGGATTATTGAAACTTGTACTAAAAAGTTGTAATCCGTTTTGAAGTTATTATAATGAGATTTTCAGTATTTCAAATGTGTTAGTACTTTAATATTTGCAAATTGTCTATAAATCTTTGAGTTCCTTGAAATATTAATAATAAAATAAATCATGTGCATTGCATATCATGCATCATATTGTACACACTTCTTTCATTTTTGTTCATGCCCAGGTGTCTTACTGTGCTTCTTTACTTCATTCAGCAAGCTGACTCACCAGTACAACACTCGAGCTAATTTCAGAAGGAAGATGGATAATCTAGAACAAGAGAATCGCGAGCTGGGTGAAGAAGTTACTGCTCCGAAGGCTGGTATGGAAAATCTCACTACTTTGATAGAGTCGTTGGTGGCTTCTCAGAACCAGCCACCACTTGCTTAACCTCAACAGACAACAGTTACTTCCGAAGCTCCGACAATTCCTGTTTCTGTTACTCCGGTAACCGTTTTTCAAAACCGTATGCCTCAGGGTTATCCGTGGGGAATGCCAAAGAACTTCATGCCAGATGGTTATAATCATGATACTCAAGTTGCTCCATTTTCTAAGACTGTTGTTGTTTCTGCACCTCTTGTGGTGCATGTTACTCCTATGGCTTGAAAAGATATCCACTATACTGTACCTCCTTCGGTGAATGTTATGCCATTTGTGAATGATGAAGTTTATCATTCTGCTCCTCCTCCGAGTGAAAGCATGGGTTTCTATGACCGTTTGGATGACTTCCAAGGCCAGTTCAATGAGATGCAGAAGGAAATGAAGGCCCTTCATGGAAAAGAATTGTTCGGGCAGAATGTGAATAATATGTGTTTGGTACCAAATATGAAAATACCTGCGAAGTTCAAAGTACCAAAATTCGATAAGTACAAGGGAAATACTTGTCCTCGTGCTCACCTAGTGATGTATGTGAGACTGATGTCCACTCAAAACGATGATCAACACCTATTAATTCACTTTTTTAAAGATAATTTGACCGGTGTAGCATTGAAATGGTACATAAGCTTGGATAGCGCCAATGTTCATAATTTCAATGACTTAGGTGAAAAGTTTATTAGACAGTACAAGTATAATATGGACATGGCACCTGACCGTGGTCAACTCAGGGCAATGGTCCAGAAGGACAAGGAGTCGTTTAAGGAATATGCTCAGAGATGGCGTGAAGTAGTCGCCCAGGTGATTCCTCCAATGGAAGAAAAAGAGATTATGAAGATTTTTCTAAAGACTCTAGGTGATTTCTATTATGAAATAATGGTGGCGAGTACACTAAGTGATTTTACCAAAATGGTAAGCATGGGAGTTCATTTGGAAGAAGCTGTAAGAGAGGGTCGCTTGACAAGAAGTGAAAGTTACGGCAGTGTGAAGAAACCATCATACGGGTTTGCTAAAAAGAAAGAGGGAGATACAAATGTTGTTATTCAAGAGAGAAAGGTTAATCCTCCTAGAAGAAATCATCAACGTCACCAGCAGGTTACTTCAGTAACTCTAGTTGTCAATACGGCTCCGACCACAGTTGCTTATCAAAGACCATCCCCTCAGGGATATCAATGGAAGAATTAGAGGAGAGAGCTTTTTAACTCTATCCTGATGAGCTATGTAGAGTTACTCCCAACATTGATTTAAAAAAAGTTGGTTCAGACCAGGCCACCCCCTGCTATACCATCACCTTTGCCTTGGTATTATAAGGCAGATCAAATGTGTGCTTTTCATCAGGGAGAACCAGGGCACAATGTGGAAAACTATTATCCTCTAAAATGGGAGGTACACAAGATGGTGAGATCTGGCCTGTTGTCCTTTAAATATGTTTTCCCTAACGTAAAAGATAATCATTTTCCAAAACACGGAGGAGCAAATGCTTTCAACATAGTTTTTGGTTGTCCAGGGGACTTCCGGATCTTTGACATTAACTTGGTTAGAGGAGATTTGGTAAAGATGCATGATGACCTCTGTGGGTTTAGTTACTATACACATGACCATGCTGGTTGTGGTATTTGCAGTATAAATATACAAGGGCGTGATAAGATAAAGGTTGATCTACAGGAAATGATGGACGAATGCCTCATTCATATAATCAGGCCTAGGGCAGAATATGAGGAAGAAGTGAACATGGTCTTTGGATGTACCGGAGAATTATTGATCTTTGATGTGAACAATATGAATGATAATTTGGTGCAATTGCACGCCACTTTATTCCATATGGATGGTCAAGTAGAACACCGTTATGGATCTTGTCGGATCTGCTGTAGAGATTCTTGTGGTTGCTCCATTGTGAGAAGGGATATTCAGTTGTTATTGGATAATGGTACTATCAAAGTTTCAGGCCATAGAGATGATTATAATATGATTAATGTGATTGAAGATTGCTTGGCTGAGATTGTGTCAGATGATGAATATGCTTCTACAGATGAATTCTTTTCCTTAGATGGAGATATGTTCTCCAGCAATGATTCTATAATGCCCAAATATTCTGAAGAAGGGGTGAACGTTATTGTGTTGTGTTTCAATGTTCCCCCTATAGATATTGAGTACTGTAGCAAGCCAATTGTTGCTCCAGTGGTGATTTTCTTACCGGGTCTTATTCCTTACGAATCAGACAAAGTCGTACCATACAAATACAACGCTACAATTCTAGAGGATGGTGTGGAAGTTCCCATCCAACCTTTGTCTGATGTCAAGAATATCACTGAAGCTAGTCGAGTGACTCACAATGGTCGTGTTTTTGCACCAGTTATTCGAGGAAATATTAGTGTTGATAAGAAGGTTGTTGAAAGTGTTGAAACTAAGAAAGCAGTAGGGGAATCTAGTGGTACTGCAGTGGAAAAATATGTGGATGATATATTGAAGATTATCAAGATGAGCGACTACAGGATCATAGATCAGTTGTTGCAAACACCATCCAAGATATCTATTCTAGCCTTGCTAATGACCTCTTCTGCCCATAGAGAATCTTTAATGAGAGTGTTGGATCAAGCCTTCATGGAAAGTGATATGCTGTTGGACCAATTCAGCAGTGTAGTAGGGAATATTACATCCTATAATAAACTGAGTTTCTGTGATGACGAATTGCCTGAAGAAGGAAGGAATCACAATCTGGCTCTCCATATATCTATGAACTGTGAGAAAAATTCATTGTCAAATGTGCTGATTGATAACGGATCCGCCTTAAATGTCATACCGAGAAGCACGCTGATGAAGTTGAAGTATCAAGGATCTCCCACGCGCCCAAATGGCATAATTGTAAAAGATTCTGATGGATCAAGGAAGTTTTTTATTGAGGAAGTGGATCTTCCTATTCGCGTAGGCCCACACTTGTTTCAGATTACTTTCCAAGTTATGGATATTGTGCTCGCTTACAGTTGTCTACTGAGACAACCATGGATGCATGAGGCAAGGGCGGTCACTTCAACTTTGCACCAAAAGCTGAAGTTCGTGCATGAAGCAAAAGTGGTCATCATAAATGGAGAGCAAGCATTATTAATATCTCATTTATCCTCTTTCAGAGTTATGGAAGCAGATGAAGCTGCTGTTGGAACTCAGTTCCAAGCTTTATTCGTTGATAACGTAAGAGAGAATAAGAATTCTATGGCTTCATTCAAAGATGCTCAACAGGTTGTGCGTAATGGCCCTAGTAAAGTATGGGGGTAGATTGTTGATCCTCTGGTGAACAAGAATGTGGCTGGTTTGGGATTTGCTGCAAAGAATGATATAGGTGAGAACATGAAGCCGAAGTCTGCTTTGGGCAGGTAACATGATGTTTTCCACAGTGGAGGTTATCTTCATACAATTGTTTCTAGGATCAATGCTATTGTGGAGGATGAAGAATAGCAGGAAATGCCAAATTATGTGACACATGGAGTCAGAGTCTAGAACTGGGTCACTATTGATGTTCCCTCTTGCATCCATGTCTCAAAGTAATTTGTTTCGTTAATCTTTTCAAAAATCTTTCACTCTGCCCAAGGTGAAAGTATTGATGTTGTATGGGCTTATCTATTGCTTTGATGTTTAAAATCAATAATAAAAGTTGTCTTTGATTCCCAAATTGTGTCTTTATTTTTCTACTTTTTCTTGGAAAATGAAAAAAAAACCGTTCAAAATAAATAATAATTGTAATCTGCATAATCACTTGTTATACGTGTCAGTTTCTAAAAGCAATCATGAATTATATGTGCATATTAATTTTTAAAAAAAAACGTTGAATACAATGACCTTGCACCTTCTCCCAACTTTGAATATCCTATGTATGGGGTTGAGGAAGAAGAATATGGTGAAATTCTAGAAGAGGTTTCACGGTTGCTTGAGCATGAGGAAAGTTCCATTCAGCCATATAAAGAACCATTGGAGACAATCAATTTGGGTTTAGAAGAAGATCTGAAAGAAGTCAAGATTGGAGCATTGCTACATCCTGACGTAAAGAGTAGGTTGATTGAATTGTTGAAAGAGTATGTGTACATCTTTGCTTGGTCATACCAAGACATGCCTGGTTTTGATACTGATATTGTGGAACATCATTTTCTGCTAAAGCCATAGTGATCTCCATTCAAGCAGAAGTTGGGAAGAACTCACCCTGATATGGCAGTAAAAATTAAAGAAGAAGTTTTAAAGTAGATAAATGCTGATTTTCTTGTGACATCAGTGTACCCTCAGTGGATTGCCAATATTGTCCCAGTACCAAAGAAAGACGAAAAATTCCGCATGTGTGTAGGTTATAGAGATTTAAATAGAGGTAGTCCAAAAGATGATATTCCATTGCCACATATTGATATGTTGGTTGATAGTACAACAAAATTCAAATTATTCTCGTCCATAGAAGGATTTTTTGGATATAATAAAATAAGAATGTCTCATGAGGACATGGAAAAAACAACGTTTATCACACCCTAGGGAACATTCTGTTATAGAGTGATGCCCTTCGGGTTGAAATGTTGGTGCAATGTACCAGAGGGCTATGACAACCCTATTCTATGATCTGATGCATAAGGAAATTGAGGTATATGTCGATGATATGATTTCCAAATCCCATACTGAAGAAGGGCATATAGAAGATTTGTTGAAATTGTTTCAGCATTTGAGGAAGTATCGTCTCTGTTTGAATCCAAATAAATGCACCTTTGGTGTTTGATCAGGGACGTTTTTAGGTTTCACTGTCATCCAAAAAGGAATTGAAGTTGATCCTGATAAAGTCAAAGCAATTCAAGAAATTCTAGCGCCAAGAACTGAAAAGCAAGTTAGAGGTTTCCTTGGGCGGTTGAATTACATTTCTAGATTTACTTCCCATATGACCGTGACGTGTGAGTCGACCTTTAAGTTGTTAAAGAAAGATCAAGGTTGTGTATGGAAAGATGATTTCCAAAGGGCATTTGAAATTATTAAAGAGTATCTGCTTGAACCTCCTATCTTTCTCCCTCCCGTTGAAGGAAGACCATTGATCATGTATCTGACAGTGTTAGATAATTCTGTTTGCTGTATTTTGGGACAATAAGATGAAACAGGGAAGAAAGAATATGCCATTTATTATCTCAGCAAGAAGTTTACTGACTGTGAGTCGCGGTATTCTATGTTGGAAAAGACATATTATGCTCTGGCCTGGGCGGCAAAACGGTTGCAGCAATATATGTTGAATTATACTACTTGGTTGATTTCCAAAATGGATCCAATTAAGTATATCTTTGAAAATCCTGCTCTTACTAGGAGAATTGGTCGTTGGCAAATGTTGTTGGCTGAATATGATATTGAATATTGTACTCAGAAGGCTATAAAAAGCAGTGTGTTGGCAGACTATCTTGCTCACCAACCGGTTGACGATTATCAGTCTGTTAAATATGATTTCCCTGATAAGGATGTGATGTCCCTGAAAATAAAATATTATGATGAACCTTTGCCTAGGGAAGATCCTGATCCTGAATCCCGGTGGGGTATGGTATTTGATGGAGTTGAGAATGCTTATGGGAAAGGAATTGGTGTTGTGATTATCACTCCTCATGGATCACACATTCCTTTTACTGCAAGGCTGACATTTGATTGTACCAATAATATGGCAGAATATGAAACTTGTATCATGGGTCTCGAGGAGGCCATTGATCTCAGAATCAAAGTTCTATATGTGTATGGCGAGTCAGCTTTGGTAGTAAATCAAATTAAAGGAGAATGAGATACTCGTCACCCTGGATTGATCCCTTACAAAGATTATGCTAGAAGATTATTACACTTCTTTAACAAAGTTGAATTCCATCATATTCCCAGAGATCAAAATTAGATAGCGGATGCTTTGGCAACTCTGGCTTCTATGTATCAAGTAAATACTTGGAATGATGTGTGTTGTACCCCAAAATTTTCCCTCCTATATTTCTCAATACATGTCAAGTGAGGTCCTCAAATTGCTCAAGGAGGTCCAAGAGTTGACCAGACAAACTCTCTCCTAAGGCAGTCTATCTTAAATTAGGGTTTCATTTTGCATCAAGATGTTTGAGTCCAAAGGATCCCAAATGCTCACCATTGTCCTAATACGTTCTCAAGATCATCCATGTCAAGTTTCAAGCCTTGCAGAGGAAGTTTGCTTAGTCATTTGATCAAATACCTAGAAATCGAATATGCTAGGTCAAAAGTCAATTGTGGCCCACATACAGTCAAACCTCAAGATTTTTGGTCAACATCCTTATTTTGAAGTATCATTCATCATTTGATCAAGGTTTGATCATGATTCCTCAAGGATTGCTCACAATTCATCAAAACCCAAAAGTTGCTAAATTAGGGTTTTGTAGGAAAAGTCAACTCCACTTTGACCAAGCATAACTTTCTCATACTTTATCAAAAATAACCCATCCAAATATCATTTTGAAGAGGATGCAATCCCATACAATTCATCTTCATCCCCCAAGTTCTGAATATGAACTCACAAGAAGATATGAATTTGGACATTATAGGTCATTTTGAAAAGTCAACAAAAACACCTTTTGGGTCAAAGCTTCGTACATGAACATGGAAGACTCGATTGAGGTGAGACCAAAAGGGTTTCTTAGATGACATCCTAAGCTTTTTAAAAGTCCAAGAACACCTCTCTATGGTCAAAATTGAGAGAGTTATGCATTGGCCAAGTTGACCCTTTTTGCAAAATTGCCAAAAGTCAAATGTGTCCAAAATTGCATTTTTCACTAAATGGGCTTGACTTTATGCTTACACTGAGCTTGTGATGTGATCCACGACCCATGATCCCTTCCACTTGTCATTCTTTTATTTTTTTATTATTTATTTTGGTTTTATTTCATTTAAATCAAATAAAATCAATATAAAATAATGAAAATATCAAAAATCAATTAAACCTTGAGATTTTGTGCATGATTAGAGTCATTATACAGCTGGTGGCAAGATCAAATCATGAAAGGCTTCATATGGACAAAAAAAGATTAAAAATGCTTGATTGTAAAGATTTGGTGCAAGGAATAAATCAATGGTCAATCTTCATAAATGGCAAAGATTTGATGCAAATTTTGACCCTAATGCACTCTATTATAGATAGTGAACAAAGGCAGACCAAAAACAGGAGGGTTAAGCAGCCGTGTAGAGGTGAAAGAAAAACTCAAAAATTGCAAGAAAAGTAGTGATCTAATTTCTGTGTCAGAGGTCAATTTGTGCCATTCTCAGGTTGCCAATAGGTTGCTGGACATTCCAGGAGCAATTTCCAATCAGATTCAAGCCTTTCCACGTCTGGAATTGCAAGATAGAGGTATCACGATATGCCTCCAAATTTGAATTCAGTTTCATTGATTCACTCACCCATTGCATATCTTAATGATATATTTGTGTTTGTCTTTGAGTTTGCAAGCTTTTGATACCATTTAATTGTATTTCTAACGCTTGTACATGAGGATGCCATTGTTAGGGTTTGCTCTTATGTTTTAGGGTTTCTCTGTATCAGTTAAATTGGTCCAAGAAAGTAGTACCATAGTGTTCGTGGGTTCAAGATGAACAGAACCATGTAATTAGAATTCATTTAGCATGTGTTTTCTTGATGATTGAAAGTTACAGGTTTTTAGCTACAGTGACATGTCTGTAGGTAAAGGTGTATATCCTAAAGCGACGGTTCCAGGGAAGAAGACAATAGCGTGCCACAGCCTGACTGGATGATTCAAATTCTGGCGCATTATTCTGACCAAAAACCTGTAGATCTGATATATATTGTTTGTTTCTATTATATTAATAAACTAACGTCTAGCACAGTTGGTCAGAAGAAGGAAGTCAGAAGCTCATTGTTCTGGGTTCGATCCCAGGCATGAGGTTTTGGTATTTTCTCCTTTGTTTTCGCCAGAGCCAGCACGTGCATCTTCTGAGGATCATCACCTTCTGGATCCACTAGCCAGCATCAGATCCAGTGCACCATCTTTCTGATCCATTAGTCAGGATCAGATCCAGCGCATCATCTTCTGGATCCCAGTCAGAACCAAATCCAGCACGTGCAGGCCATCATTTTCTGGATCCCATTCAGAACTAGATCCAGCGCACCCATCTTCTGAGGGTCATCATCTGTTGGATCCACCTGCCAGGATCAGATCCAGTACCCCCATCTTCTGAGGGCCACCATCTTCTGGACCCCATCATCCAGAACCAGATCTGCTGACAGCAGGCTCACTTGGTTATTTCCATTATTTTTCTTTAAATTTTCTTTTCTTTAATTATTCTGTTTTTTTTTTCATCAACACCAAAATTATTTTTTTTCTAAAATTAACCAACCAAAAATCACAGAAAGAAGACTTATTTGCTTAATAAATGTTTTTTAAGCAATTAGTTTAATTAATTTAAGGCAATTCTAATTTCTTTCACAATTAAAATTAATTAGAACTTAGGATTTTCTTTTTTTAATTCAATTATTTCATTACTTACTTAAATAACAAAAATGACAAATAACATGTTTACTTTAATCAATTACAATTAGGTTTAGTAAAGGGTCAAAACCCTAGTCGCTTCGCATTTAATTCACCGCGCGCTGATTATTTATTTTTGCCAATATTGTTGTAACTGCTCACTAGTATGTAATAGTTTAATTTAGGGCTTTTACTTATCGCTTATTTTTCCGGGTTTTTTGGCTATGTAATTAATCTCCCTCCCCGAAGCCTTGTAATAGCGTAGATTTACTTTCTCGCATCTTAATCTCTGCAAATATTTCACTGTCTAGATGTATGTAATAGGATTGAATGACAAGATTGCATGATAATTTAATACAGTTAGAAAACCCTAATGTGCAAAGATAAATAACTGAAAATAAATCATTCGCACATATCACTCTTAGGGTATACTCTCACTTCGGTTGCCTTCGATAAAACGATCATTAAGTATAAGGTGTCTTAGTGGTTGCCCTCCTGTCTAACAAAGATCAAATGTTCCGTTCGGAAATGTTGCCTCAGAAATGTTACCTCGAATATGATCTTAAGACTTTAGGGTTATTACTGAGATGTCCTAACATTGCTTTAGTGATCGTACGTCCCTTACAAATTGACCCTTACAACTCCAATGACAGTGCTACTTATTTCTCAATAGTAGGATAGCATTGTCCAAAGGAAACGAGAATAGAAACGATATTTTTTCGAGTAGGTAGATGTTAGTAGGTACTTGCTCAAATCAAAACTTTTCACACTTACACATTTCAAAACAATTTTCAAAACAACTTCGTCACACCCTTGAGGACTGATACAAGGGTTATCACGAAGTTAAAACTCTTTTCAAAACAAAGCACGTAAATAAGCAATTTTAAAGATGAGAAAGTACCTAAGAGACCATGGAAAACCATGGATAGAAAGGGTGCTAACACCTTCCCTTTCTATAATCTACCCCTCGTACTTAGAATATCTCGAAAAAGGATTTTTTTTTTCTGTACTTTTTCCTTTCCGATTGGATGAAATAAAAGTCGATGGCGACTCTTGCTTACCGCGACATTTTACGAACAGAAAATGCAAAACGCAAACCAGCATTTTAAAACAGTCGGTTCTGCCACCGTATCACACATATCTTTGCAGATTTAGTGCCATCACAGGTGATCCATCAGGCCCTTTCAACAATGCCCTCTGGATCGAAAGCCACATCCCTTCACTGGATCGAAGGGTAACATTCTTTCACTGGATCGAAGGGTAGCCATTTTCCCCTAGATCGAAAGACACCTTCCTCTGAATTGAAAGCCTCCCATTTCTCCCTGGATCGAAGGATGCCCCCTTTGTATTTTTATTTTTTTCGTTATTTCTTTATTGACTTTGTCATTTGAATCAACTTTAAATCAAAAAATCACAAAAAAAACATTAGGTTAGTGTTTTATTAATCAAATTAATTTTGTAAACAAATTAATTAATTATTTTAACCTTTTATTGAAATTAAATTAAATAGACTTATGTTTTATTTTCCTTTATAAATAAAAACAAAACAAAAATATTTCCTTTTTACCTTAGGATTTTTAGGCGTATTTTCGGCTCGCGTGCTTATTTTAAATTTCGCATTTTTTAATGTACCTACTCATGGGATGTAATAGAAATTAATTAGGACTCTTTACCGCTTTTCTTTATTTTCCCCCCAAGTTTTAGACTTGTAATAATTAATCCCCAAAGCCATGTAATAGCGTAGGATTTACATTTCCGCACTTTTAATTCTTGTACATATATTAATTGTTAGATATATGACTAGTAGGATTGTATGATAAGATTAATAATCAAACGCTAGCAAACTTAACACAAAAGACTAAAATAACTAGATATAACAAACATTGCACATATACACCTCTATGGTATTCCCTACTTTGGTTGCCTTCGGAAAAATAGTCACAACTCTCGAAACGTGGGAGGTTTTAGTGGCTACCCTCTGGTTCAAAAATATCATAAGTCCCTCGATGACCCGCTCGACGTTGCCTCGGTAAAAATATGATCTTAGAACCTTAGGGTAGTTACTAAAACTTCTTTCCAAGTTACCTTTGTGACTATAAATTGTCCCTTCGAATGTCCCTCAAACATCTAACGATAGGGCTACCTACTCATTAATAGTAGGATAGCACTGTCTAAAGGATAGGAGGAAAAGAACAAATCTTTCGAGTATAAGTAGATAGTTCCTTGATGCTATGCTCAAAACAAATTTTTTCACATACACAAAACACTTTCAAAAACATTTTCAAAAATGCTTTATCAACACTCTTGAGGACTGATACAAGAGTTATCATAAAGCAATCTGCCGCACTAAGGAATTTCAAAATACTTTTCAAAAATACATGAAAGCACAAGGTATTTTAAAAATGAGCTAAGCATCTAAGAGCCCGTAGAAAACTACATATAAAAAGGGTGCTAACACCTTCCCTTTCCATAATCTACCCCCCTTACTCAGAAAACTCTCGAAAGGTCTTTTTCTGTTCTTTTCACTGTTTCCTTTGTTGGATAAAAGAAAAGTCGGAGGCGACTCTTGCTTACCACAACATTTTCAAATACAAATGTAAGACCAGTATAACAGTCGGTTTTGCCACCATCTTGACAATGGAGAACATTTGGGATCCTTGGAGCTCAACCATCTTGATGAAAATTGAAACCCAAGTTGGGGGCTCATTGCCTTAGGAGGAAAATTATCTGGTCAAATCTTGGTCAACCTAGGGAAATTGAGAATCTCTAGGAGTATGTCTTGTGTGAAAATGGGAGGGAAAATTTTGGGGTACAACAAATCCTTATTAGCATACATCTAAGCAGTCAATAATTTGCAGTAATTAAAAGTGCGGAAATGTAAATCCTAAACTATTACAAGGCTTCGGGGAGGGAAATTATCACAAGTCCAAAAACTTAGGGAAAATAAAGAAATTAGAGAAAATAAAGAGTCCTAATTAATTCTATTACATTCCAGTAAGCAGTTCCAAAAATATGAAAATAAAAATGTGAATGGTAAGAACGCGCGCGAATTGAAAATACGCCTAAAAATCCTAAGGTAAAAGAAAAAAGATCTTTTTGTTTGTTTTGATTTAATAAAATAGTTAAATTAAAATTAGACTAATTAATCAATTGAAAGAGAAGAACATTATTAATTAAAAAAAATTAATTCTAAACTAAACTTAATATTTTTGGTATTTTTATTATTTAAGAAAACATCAAAATTTTAACCTAATTCTAAGTGTTTTTAATTTATGAAAAGGAACCAAAATAATTAATTAAATTAATTTAGGAAAAGTTAAAATTGAATAAAATAAAACCTAGATCTAAGTTTTTATATTTTCTTATTTTTATGATTAAAAAAATGATTTGAAAATAAAACAATTAAATAAACAAAAATAAAATTGAGAAAAGAAAATGAGTGGGCCTGGTATGTGAAGCTTAAAGAGGGGGGTGTGAGATCTGGAATTTGTAAGGCCCACATGTTCAGCAAGCCCACGGTTGTGCGCCTGATCCCATGTGGTTGGTCCCTTGAGGGTTCATCATGCACAAGCGTACTTAGGGTGTTGGATCTCCATCTGTTGGCATCTAATGGTCTAGAGATAAAGGCACATGATATATGCCCAGATCTGCCTTACACTGGATCTACAGATAAAATATGGAAAAAAAAACAAAACCTGGGGATTGAACCCAGGTTCTTCATACTTGAAAACACACGCTTCACCAACTGGCCAACTTGTTCATTCATTAATATAACTAAACCCATAATATTATATATGAAAACCAATCAGGAAGATATTCAAATCAAAAACACGTGCACTGAGTGGGACCCTGCTGTTTAAATGGACCAATCAGGACGCGCCTTCCTGCCACGCAACCTTCACTTGAGTTAAACGACCAGAGGGACGCCAAAGTCAAACTCTGGTCATCTTCTCTGGTGCATCATAATATGAATCCTGCAAATTTGTTAGTTTCAAGACCAAATAAAAACCCTATTCCATTTGAAATCATCCCCTGAACCCGAATCTGGGGTTGTTTTGATCTGAAATGGCATGTACCATGAGTTTCGGAAGTAATCAGTTTCTAAAGCCCTAACAATGGTATCCTAGAATTTGGGCACTGCAACTTACATGTATTACGTTAAATCATTCTCAAACAACAATAATAACATGAATATGCAATCAAAGTGAGTTTAAATTAGAGATTGAATGAGTTTGAGATTGGAAATTATTTTACCAATTAGAGGTGCCTCGATCTGTAATTCTGAGCGTGGGATAGCTTGTGCAAGGGTTGGTATGCATCTTTGCGAATCTCAGGAACATGATTTGGGTGTTAGTTTGGACGGAGGCTGCTTGCAAAATCAGTTTTGAGTTTGACAACTTTGGAAATTTTTTTGCAACTTTCTAGGGCTTCCTGGAGGCAGGTTGCGCGTGTCCCTTGCATCAGAGATTATTAGGTTTATATAGACAAAGGGTTTAGGTCAACAATTGTGCATCATATCTTTGCACATTATTATGGAGACATTTGATTTGATTTTTGCATGAAACTTGCTATATTTGATCCAATCATGTGCCAATCTATTTTATGTGTTTTTTCCAAGTGCTATGAGTTGTTTGGGCCTCCAACTTGATGGAAACCAAAAGCTTATATGCCCTTGTAGATCCATTTGACATCAATTGGTTTCTTATTGGTTCTTTCAATAAGCTCTCGAGTTTTGTTCTTTTCGATGGCTCTAAGTTCTTCTTTCACGGCTTCACACCAATTCAAATTGCTCAAGGCTTCACCATCATGGCTTCTTCGATTAAGTCACCATCTGCATCAATTGCTTGATCTGGAAATCTCTCATATCCAATCAGCCTAGTCGAACTCAGTTCTTGTTCTTGTGGATCTTCTTTCCTTCTACACAGGTGGTTCTTCAATTTGACCAGTTGAAGTATCACCTTTTTCATTTTGACTTATCGAGGCTTCATTTTGTTCATCTTCTTCGAACAAAGTGCACAAGTGGTTCTTCGATTTGACCAGTCGAAGTATCAACTTGTTCATTTTGACTTGTCGGAGCTTCGCTCTGTTCATCTCCTTCGAACACAATTATGAATGTGTCTGATTCTTGTCGAACTGAACTTCGACTCCAATCCCACCTTTTGCTTTCATCTTCAAGCATATCTCTATTGATCGCTAGTTTATCTTCAGTCAGTGAATATAACTTGTATGCACCAGTCGAAGGATAACCTATGAGCACCATGACTTCACTTCAACCATCCAACTTCTTCCTCACTTGTTCAGGTACATGCCTGAAACACATTGATCCGAAAACTCTAAGATGACTTATATTTGGATGATTCGACCCTAACGGTCCTTCTATGAAATTACCCCACGTTTGAAGATTACATGTCCTTCGAACCATTAGACTTCCACATGCTTCTTTGGATAAGATCAAATCTTTTGAATTCAAAATCTTCTTCTTTTCAAAGAGCCAATTCAATTAACATGACAGTTCGAACCATTAGACTTCCACATGCTTCTTTGGATAAGATCAAATCTTTTGAATTCAAAATCTTCTTCTTTTCAAAGAGCCAATTCAATTAACATGACATTCGAAATTTCTTTCCTTGTAATGCTTCGAATAGCTTATATTTCAATAGTTCTAAAAGAACCCTTCGATAACGGTTCAACATAGTGAAGCTCTTTACTAGCTCTTCATCAATCAAAGACTTCATAAAAGCCTCCTCACATTTTCTTTCGAACTATTCTTTCTTCGATCATAGTGTCAATTATTCAAAACTTGTGTAATCGAAATTCCCAACTAACATTGCTTCGTTGGGCATCTAATTAGAATGCATACTACTGTCGGAGCTGCTTCAGCCCAAAATTTCTTAGACATATTCTTAGCTTTTGACATACACCTCGTCATGTTCCGTACACTTTTTTTCTTTCTTTCAGCTATGCATATAGGGTGCCATGGAAATCATTTGAAGCTTTTGCAAACCAAAATTATTTGTGAGAAATGAAACCCTAGTTGGAAATCCATTGCTTAGGAGGAGAATTTGTCTGATCAATTCTTGGTCAACCTTGAGCAATTGAGGACCTTAACTAGCATGCCTTTAATAAAATGGGAGGGAAAATTTTGGGGTGCAACACTACCAAACACTCATTTGTGTCAGTTTTCTAAACACTCGTCCGTGTCAGTTTGCCAAACACTCATTTGTGTCTATCGTTCCTTAAAATCCCAGCAAAATCAATACGCTTTGTTATCCTTTTTTGTTAGGTATATGTTTAGCATATAACTCTATCAAAAATTCTACCTAACGATATCTTGCATGTGTCGCGGATTGTCCTCATATCTTACCCTCTTGGTGTCTTTTTTTTGGGTCACAGATTGTCCTGAGATCCTACCCTCTCCTGTCATCTTGCACGGGTCACATATTATCCTGATATCCTACCCTCTTGATGTCTTTTCTTGGATCATGGTTCATCCTGAGTTCCTACCCTCTCCTATCATCTTGTGCGGGTCACAGATTGTCCTGATATCCTACCCTCTTGATGTCTTTTCTTAGGTCGCAGATCGTCCTAAGATCCTGCCCTCTCCTGTCATCTTGCACGGGTCGCAGATTATCCTCATATCCTACCCTCTTGGTGTCTTTTCTTGGGTCATGGATCGTCCTGAGATCCTACCCTCTCCTGTCATCTTGGGCGGGTCACAGATTGTCCTGATATCTTACCCTCTTGATGTTTTTTCTTAGGTTGTGGATCATCCTGAGATCCTACCCTCTCTTGTCATCTCGTGCGGGTCGAAAATTATCCTGATATCCTACCCTCTTGATGTTTTTTCTTGGGTTGTGGATCGTCCTGAGATCCTACCCTCTCATGTCATCTTGCGCGGGTCACAAATTATCCTGATATCCTACCCTCTTGATGTTTTTTCTTGGGTTGTGGATCATCCTGAGATCCTACCATCTCCTGTCATCTTGCGCAGGTCGCGAATTGTCCTTATATCCTACCCTCTTGATGTCTTTTTTGGGTCATAGATCTTCCTAAGATCCTACCCTCTCTCGACATCTTGTGTGGGTCACAGATTATCCGAATATCCTACCCTCTTGATGTATTTTCCTGGGTCATGGATCATTCTGAGATCCTACCCACCCGTCACCTTTTCTTGGATTGCGGATTGTCCTGAGATCCTACCACTCTTTCAACTACTATTTTTCTATAACAACAGTTCCTCCCTAAGAACCTCATATTGGCATTGTTACCACGTTACGAACAATCATCGCCCATAAACCCTTCTCACAAAAAATGAAATAGGAAAATTCATTCCCCTACATATATCACAAAAATAAATAATCAATCATTCAGAATAAATTTTGGGCATTGGTATTTAATCACCTTCCACATGGAATGTTCAAAAGGCTCGTGCCAATCGCACCTTCAGGTTTAAGACGAATAAATAAGGGTAGCTGTCATACCCCAAACTTGTCCTACCCTTTATAAGGCTCATTTGACTTATGCATATCCATCAATAGGCCATTTAGCATTGTGTAATACGGTGGGAGAACTGACTTGAGTGTTTTGCATTCTATCGCAATTGTTGCGGATAGTAAGAGTTGCCACCGACTTTTCTTTTATCCAATAAAGGAAAGGGTGAAAATAACAAGAAAGACCTTTTGATATTTTTCTTGAGTTCGGGGGGTAGGTTATGAAAAGGGAGGGTATTACAACCCTTTTCATCTGTAGTTATGTACGGGCTCTTAGTTGCTTGATCACTTTTGAAAATGCTTTGTTTGAACTGTGTTTGTGATTGGTGTAAGTTTGAAAATATTTTGAAAACTCCTTTGTTATGGAATACTTTGTAATGATTCTCGTCTCTATAAGAATGTATACAAAGTGTTGGTTTTGAAAATAGTTCAAAGAGATGTTTGTTTTGAATGTTTTGAAAGTGTGAGTGTGGAGATGGTTTTAGTTTGTGAGCAAGCAACTATGAGCGTCATATCTACTCAAAAGGTCTTTGTTCTTTTCCTCCTCCTTTAGATATTGCTACCTTAACATTTATTGATAAGAAGCCCTATCTTTGGATGTGAAGGAACGGGTGTGGGTCGTTGTGTAGTCATAGAAGGAAACTTATGAGACGCTTTAGCAATTTTCGTAGGGGCTAAGATTGTTTTACCGAAGGCAACGTCGAAGGGTCATCGAGGGACTATGATCTTTTCATTCTAAGGTCTTTGCTAAAGTGTCCCATATTCGAGGGACATGATTATTTTCCGAGGCAACAAGCGAGGTTACCCTAGAGGTGCGCCTATGAAAAGTGTGTTTGATTGCATGCATTTTTGTCTTTGAGATTAGGGTTTTCTAACGGTTGATTTTATCTTACCATACACACCCTAATTACTAACAATTATATTAAAGCGGAAAATTAAAATCCTAAGCTATTACATCACTTGGGGGATGGGGGCACAATTTACAAATGGGGATGAAATAAGCTTAATTATTACAACCATATTGAATAGAAATGAAGAAAAATATATAGAAAATAAAAAACTGTGTAAAAGAAAGGAAAAAAAATGTTTTTAACCATTATGTGGCGACACATGCATCTTTGCATCGACACATAACCTTTCTTGTTCCTGTAAAACCAAAATCAAATCAGTATGAGTCGATACATAATGGTATGTGTCGACTCATTTCTTTTTGTGTTGACACATTCGTGTTTTTTGTGTCGACTCATACACCTTTTGTTTTTCTATTTTGGGTCTGGATAGTAGTATGTATCAATGCATAAGGCCTTGTGTCGACTCATACCTATTATGTCACTAAAATGAGTTGACTCATGTGAGTATGCATCGACTCATGCTGTAGTTTTTTAGCTCTAACATTGTTCTATTGTCTGTACAAGTCAGTTCACAGCATATGATTGATAAAAATGAACAGCAAGTAAATGGTTAGCTTAAAAAGGCAATGATTACTACATTTAACTTCAACAATGAATCACTAATTATGTTTAAAATGAAAAGCTCAAAGTTAAGATAAATCACCTTGAGACCGCGATTTGTTTTGAATCTGAACCTCTTTCAAGATGTTGCGGTGGCTTCAGTGAACCTCCAGGAAGTTGCTCCAAGACTTCCTTTGTATTGAAAGCTGCTGAACCAACTCCAACCCAGTCAAGTTATACAATATTGTCTTTTGTTTGTGTTTGAAAGGTGGTGATAATGGTACTACAGAAATTGTTCTTGTGTTTGAATAATCTCTGTGTGATATGAAGTGTTAGGACGACTGGTTTATGGGAGAGCTTGCAAGGTGGAATAATGGATTAAGGTTTTGTTTTTGTGAATGAAGATAGAGTTGAAGATGAGCAGAAGTTACAAGAAAAGTTTTGTTATATTTTTTCAAAACTCTCTATTCTCTCTCTAAAAGCCCACCATTTGTGTGTTGTGAAAACAGTTTATTTGTAGATGAAGTTGGCTAAAGTTTGGGGGTAGGCTGTTTCATATCCTTTTTAGGTTCAGCTCGTATATGCTAATTTGGTGCAAACATGAGACTAATATGATACATATTTTTAGGGCAGCGTTGTAGGTTTTGGAGCAGATTGTAACAGCATAGTAGAGTTGTTTTTGTGGATTGAGTCAAAGGGAAAAGTTCAAACAAGACAAGGCTTTAGGATTTGTAATTTTAACTTTAAAAAATGCAGCTTTGTTGTTTACTTGAACATTTGAATTATCTTGAATTATGGTGAAGGAAAACGTCATGAGGTAATGAGATTAACATGTATAGAAAATACTTAGAAAAATTTCCAAGTATTGCAAAGTTTGATTTTTGACCTTCTTGATTTTTTGATGATCAAATTTCATATTTTGAATGTCTTGGTGAAATGTAATTTTTTGAAACTCAAATTTGACCAAAAAGTCAAAGTTTGACTTTTTAATGTATAGTGGACTTTTTCATCAGTTGACCAAATTTCATCTATCAATCCACAGGTCTCGTGAAATGAAGTGAAGTATGTGATTAGGTCAAAATGATGTACTTGAATCCTTGAGATCATATTTCAAACCAATAAGTCATGTACTAGGTCAAGAGTCAAAGATTGGTCATTCTCAGTCAAAACCCTAATTTTGACTATTTTGCCCTTTTGATGATTTGAACAATTTTCTTGAAGAATTGTGATCCAATCTTGATCAAATGATACATATGACTTCAAAATGTTGATGTTGGTCAAAAATATTGAAGTTTGATTGTAGGTTGACCATAGTCGACTTTTTTCAATACAGTTGATTTTAGGTCATTTGATTAATTGACTGAGCAACTTTGGTAATCCAAGACTTGAAACTTGACAGGAGAAATCTTGAGGGTCCATAATGATCCATGGAAGTTATTTGAAACATTAAAAGTCCAACTGTCCTTATGCAAACTCAAACCCTAATTTGAGGCATCAGCGTTGAGGAGATGGCTTGACCTAGTCAATACTTGTGCAAACTTGAATCATTGAAGATCTTTGTGAGAAGCAACTTGAGAAAAGAGAGGGTAAATTTTGGGGTACAACAGCTTCCCCTGTTTAATCTTCTTAAACCTGAAGAGTTAGATTGACGGGCCCGCCATTCGTGACTTGAAGGTGGAAGATGATTGAACACTAGAGTGCCCAAAAATTTGCACTTGATGATGGGTTGGTTGGTTGTGTCGGGAATATGCTTAAAGATGCCATTTGGATAGGTGATAAAGAATTCGTCGGAGATGGGCTTACAGATGCCATCCAGAATGACTGTCGGTAGAAATTGGAAGAAATATCATAATAAATCTTTGGTCGATTTAATCTGAATGATATGATGGAATGGACTCGTGTTAAGCCGTGTCCGAAAATGTATTAGAAGGAACCTGTGTTGGATTGCTTCCGGATGAGCCCGTGTGAAGTTGTATCTGGATATATATGAGAAGGAATCCGTGTAAGATTGCTTTGGGATGAGTCAGTGTGAGACTGCATCTGGAAATGTACGAGAATGAGCTTATGTAGGGCTGCTTCTGGATGAGTCCGTGTGAAATTGAATCTAGAAATGTACGAGAATGAGCCATTGTATGGCTGCTTCAGGATGATTCCGTGTGAAACTGCATCTGGAAATGCATGAGAATGAGCCTATGTAAGGCTGCTTCGGGATGAGTCCGTGTGAAACTGCATCTGGAAATGAGAAGGAACCCGTGTAAGATTGCTTCATGATGAGCCCGTGTGAAGTTGCATCTAGAAATTAGAAGGAATTCATGTAAGATTGTTTCTTGATGAGCTCGTGTGAAGTTGCATCTGGAAATTAGAAGGAACTCGTGTAAGATTGCTTCATGATGAGCTCGTGTGAAGCTGCATCTAGATATTTAGAAGGAACCCGTGTAATATTACTTCTCGATGAGCCTGTGTGAAGCTGCATCTGGAATTTAGAAGGAACCCGTGTAAGATTGCTTCTCGATGAGCTCGTGTGAAGATGCATTTGGAATTTAGAAGGAACCCGTGTAAGATTGCTTCTCGATGAGCTCGTGTGAAGCTGCATTTGGAATTTAGAAGGAACCCGTGTAAGATTTCTTCTCGATGAGCCCGTGTGAAGCTGCATCTGGAATTTAGAAGTGTAAGATTTCTTCTCGATAAGCCCGTGTGAAGCTGCATCTGGAATTTAGAAGTGTAAGATTTCTTCTCGATGAGCCCGTGTGAAGCTGCATCTGGAATTTAGAAGGAACCTGTGTAAGATTGCTTCTCGATAAGCTTGTGTGAAGCTGCATTTGGTTGCATAGATAGTTGCTCTGTCTTGCTTTAGGAACTAATCTTAGACCTGTTGAAAATTGTTGATGATAATTATATGTTGATTGATCTTTCCTGAAAAGGTAAAGAGTTAGTTGTATGCAATGTCATGATGTATGAAATGCATTGTGTAATGATGTTCTCAAAAATGGGGTTGTGCTATATGCGCTTCGTATACATATGCTATAAATGTTGTTAAAATGTATCTTTGTCTTGGAAAATAAATCCTTGACAAATGCTGGGGAGCCTTGGGAAGTTAAATCCCAGACTGCTGTTGGCGATGAAAAGTATGCACATCTTCAGACCTTGTTTTAGAATGTTTCCGCTGGGGATTCCTGTTTTGTTGTTTGAGTAGAACTCCATTGGGGAATATTGACTTTACTTGAGGGAAACTCTATGGAGAGTGTTGCTTTCTGCTTGAGGGAAAAAGTTTAGGAGTTTTAGTTGTTTGTTGCTCTAGTGGGGAGTTATCTCTTGATTGGAGAGAAAGGAAGTTAGCTATTATCTGGTCGGATCCAGGCTTTACAACAACTTGTCGGGGATAATAAAGTTGACTGTTATCTGGTCGGATCCCAGGCTTCGCAGCAACTTACGGGGGAAGATGAAATTAATTGTTATCTGGTCAAATTCTAGGCTTAGTAGTAACTCAAATTGTTATCTGGTCAAATTCTAGGCTTAGTAGTAACTCAAATTGTTATCTGGTCGGACTCCAGGCTTTGCAGTAATTCAAACTGTTATCTGGTCGGACTCCAGGCTTTGTAGTAATTTGTTTAGAGAGATGAAGTTGAACTGGCATCTGGTCGAATCCCAGGCTTTGCAGTAACTTAGATGAAATTAACTATTATCTGGTCAGATTCCTGGCTTTGCAGAAAATTGAAGTAATTGTTGTCTGGTCGGATTCTAGGCTTCGCAATAACTTAGATGAAATTAACTGTTATCTAGTCAGATTACAGGCTTTGCAGAAAATTGAAGTAACTGTTATTTGGTCGGATTCCAGGCTTCGCAGTAACTTAGATGAAATTAATTGTTATCTGGTCGAATTCCAGGCTTCGTAGAAAATTGAAGTTAAACTGTTACCTGGTCAGGGTTCCAGGCTTTGTAACAACTTAGATGAAATTAATTGTTATCTAGTCGGATTTCAGGCTTCGCAGTAACTTAGATGAAATTAACTGTAATCTAGTCGAATTCTAGGCTTTGTAGAAAATTGAAGTAACTGTTATCTGGTCGGTTTCCAGGCTTCGCAGTAACTTACTGAAGTTAACTGTTATCTGGTCGGATTCCAGGCTTCACAACAACTTACTGAATTTAACTGTTATCTGGTCAGATTCCAGGCTTCACAGCAAATTTCTAAGAGAATGAAGTTAATTGTTATTTGGTCGAATTTCAGGCTTTGCAACAACTTACTGAAGTTAACTGTTATCTGGTCGGTTTCCAGGCTTTACAGTAACTTACTGAATTTAACTGTTATCTGGTTGAATTTCAGGCTTCACAGAAAATTTCTGAGAGAATGAAGTTAATTGTTTTCTGGTCGAATTCTAGGCTTCGCAACAACTTACTAAAGTTAATTGTTATCTGGTCGGTTTCAAGGCTTTATAGTAACTTACTGAATTTAACTGTTATCTGGTCGGATTCCAGACTTCACATCAAATTTCTGAGAGAATGAAGTTAATTGTTATCTAGTCTAATTCTAGGCTTTGCAACAACTTACTAAAGTTAACTGTTATCCGGTCGGTTTCCAGGATTTACAGTAACTTACTGGGAAGGATGAAGTTGAACTGTTATCTGGTTGGATTCCAGGCTTCACAGTAACTTGCTTGAAAGGATGAAGTTGAACTGTTATTTGGTCGGGTCCAGGCTTCGCAATAACTTGCTTGAAAGGATGAAGTTGAACTATTATCTAGTCGGGTCTAGGCTTCACAGTAACTTGCTTGAAAGGATGAAGTTGAACTGTTATTTGGTCGGGTCCAGGCTTCGCAATAACTCGCTTGAAAGGTTGATTCTATTGGGGAATGCAATGACTCTACCGGGGCTTAAGGGGTTTTGTCCCTTGATTTGTAATAGTCTGAGAGACCAACTCAAGTTGGGGAATTTGTAGTTTTTTGGGGAAATAAACCCTGTTGAAGAAATATTTTAACGACCTACTGGAGAAGTGACTTCTTTAGGTAGAACTCCGCAAGGTTTCTTTTTTCAGTTAAGACCAACTCAGCTGGGGAGAGGGTTTTCAAGATATTGCAATTCTGGATGGGGAATGTCAGAATGAATCCGAGCATTGATTGTATCTGTGGAGATATTGGACGAGTATCAGAATGACATCCGTATCTGAATTGTATCGGGAAGAAAATCTGGAATAAGTGTCAGAATGAATCTGCATGTAGATTGTGTCTGAACTGTATCTAGAAGATGGTAAACTGTTGTAAATCTCCCTTTGTTTGGGAACTAGTGTGATGTGCGTTCGCTGGGAGAAGATCAAACTCCTCTATTCGCTGGTGGGTTTAACTATGTCATCGGCTGGAGGATGCCCCACTTTTGTTTGAAGAGGATTTTACACTTGTCGGGGATAGCCTTGTGGAGGTGGTTCTGGCGAATTCACTAGGAATCACCTTATGAAAGGGAATTTGTGGGAATCTGTCATTGTCCATAGTAGTAAGTGTTGTAGTATTTCCAGAAAATATTTGCTTGGTCGTACATGACCCTTTACTAGAATTCATGTTCAATGCCCTAAGTTGTTCCAGTGGAGACCTACCACTGGCTAATTAGGACTTTACGGGAGATTTTTTGGAATCTTGACTTGACTACCACTGATGAGTTGGACAATAACATGTCATTCCCCCTTGATTATGGGAGTTTTGTCATTGGAAGTGTCTTCACATTTGAAGTGATTTTGTTTCTTGAGAGAATTTTTTGTTCATTGGATGTTCGTCGTGCGAATTTCTTTGTTGTCAATCAATTGGCCATATGCAAACAATGGTATTCAAACAATGCAAAGTTTATGTTTGTATTGAAGTTTTTGAAAATGCATTTTTAGCAGATAAAAGAATTTTGTAAGAACATGAATTCGACTCAGGATTTACAGCAAGCCTTACAGGAGTCAGGATACCTTTTGTAACAGTATGCTTTCGAACTAACCCATGCTTCAATTAGTACTTTTAAGGGGTTGTAATGTGGCCTGGTTCTCGGTTTAAGAAACAAAAGATAAGGCTCAAAGTTTATTTTTACCCGCCCGTTCTTCATGATGTTCTTCTGCCCTAAACTCATTTAATTATGCATTTGAATTCCTATTGAATCTGGAATGGTATTTTGGTGATGGTTCGGATAAGTTAAATTTATTTGTGAAGGCAGACAATTTTACAACATTTTTTCATTGTCGAGAATTTGTAGTGACCTCTCTTTAATTTATTATCCCTGATTTTTGCCTGACTATTTTTTTGTTTTAAGACTACAGTCAGCGGAATGCCCCAGTTTTTTTCTTAAGTCTCCTTCGTAGGTTTTGACTTAGTGGGATTTTTCTTTTGAGAGATAATGACTGCCTATTTTATGGGGAACCATCTCCGTCTTTTGATTCATAAGGATGTTTTTGATGTCATTCGTTATGTATGAAGTGAAAGCTTGTGACTGAACGCGCATTTGAATTAACTGAGAAACTACCTTGCCCCAGGTTCTGATTAAAGGTTTCAATTTGCGTGAAAAAGAAAACTCCTACTTCTTTGGCTCAAAGGAGTTGACTATGGATTATCTTCCTTATAACTCTGTTGTTTAGGAATTGAAAGAACGCATGTACATCGTCAGCATGGTATGTCCAAAAGCATACTGTATGAGATTATAGTTTTTTTTTTTCGTCATCCTCCCACTAAAGGCTTAAGACTTGTAGTTGAGAGTTGAATATCATGCAAAAAGAGGTAAAAGCATAATTCCAGTATAGTGAAAACAAATGGATTAACTCAATCTAAACATATGTAATGCATGAATGAGACCAACCAAAGTTTGACATAAGGACTAATGTTTAAGCAAACAAAGAAATTACAACTGAAAATTCAAATAAACAAAAGTTTCTCCGCCTAAACTTCTCGCTTCAGATGGCGTGTCTTTGAGAGGTGACATAAAAACTCCAGTTGACCATCTTGTGTAAATTCTAATACTCCTTCGTTAATCAGGTCTTGAATCTTGTTTTTCAATGCCTAACAGTGATTAGTGTCGTGTCCCCAACTGTTGGAGTGGTATGCGCACTTTTCATTGTGTTTGTAGCGGGGAGAAGAAGTATTAGGTTTTTGAGGAGGCTCCCTTAATGTAACCAGCTCGGCTTCCAACATATGATGCAATGCTTGAGTCAAGTACATGTTAATCTCGGTAAATTATCTTTTGGTAATATCTTGCTTATGCTGACCACCCTATCGTGGTTGGCGAGGTTGTTGTTGGACCCTTGGCGTAGTAGCCTTTTGAAAGGTGTTCTCTCAACCAAGCCAACTTCTTGTCTCATCGGAGGCTAGCTAATGACTTGATCCCTAATCTTAATTGTTTGTTTCATATGGTTGAGCCCGTCTTGATGAAGCTTATGGGTGAGAATTCTCAACTCTTCTTGTCCCCGAGCTAGGTTTTGGATAAGATCCATCTGACCCACCATCTGTCCCATCATCTAGATTTTCAGTGTTGTTATCTCAGTTTGTAACTGTTCCAACTGGTCATCCATATTGTCCTCAGGATCCTTCTTGGTCATGCTCTTAGTTAGGAGTGCTTTCACTTCTTCTTGCCCCTTGGATAGGTTCAAGAACATTTCTTGAAGCTGAGCATTTTGGGTTTGAAGATCCTTGATAGTCTGTTCTAAAGTCATCTCTACTGAAATAAACAGTAAGCAGATGAGAAAACCTGTATGGGGAAAACCTGTCATGATATGATGCATGGTATGTGGATGCAATGTTTTCAAGGATCACCCGGGTTAAACACAAGAGAATGTTAGAAATTGGACTTTGATCACAACTTTGAGTGAAGAACTCTGTATCATTGAATGTCCTTCCACGAGAATCAAGCTCACCATGTCGAGTTGGTCATAGCCCTTGACTCAAGTTATCGTGCTTTGTTTTTTGACAACATTTGATATAACCCTTGACAGACATCTGGTTCAATATAACCCTGCATCACAAACCCTTGAGATCCTTGAAATGGTTATTGAAAATGCTATGGTATGATGGCATGATGTTATGTACAAGTAAACATACATAAGATAAGCAAACAAGTCCTTAGGTTTAGGCTTGCATGAGGTTTTATTGGTAAGTATCCTCTTGAAGTTTAATTGGTTCAACCTATCCTAGAAATTAACCGAGTTCTAGGGAATCTCAATATCACTGATCTTTCTTCATCGGGTATTATTTTAGCGTAAGCCTCTTTATTAGCGACCAAAATATCTTGAAAGTCCGATCTTAATGAGTGTAGCATCGAGTATCAACCAACTTCGGACAGCACCAAAGTCGGCTATCTCACTACTTCCTAATGGTCAAGTTGTTCAATTAAAGTTTCTAAGGTCATTTAGTGCTTCATGACACCATACAGCAGCCCAGTATTCTCCTTGACTGGACTCAAGGGCTACCGGTACCAACAAATGTGTCACACTAACGTAGTTATCGCTTCAACCATATCAGTATACCCCACACAGTCCCCACGATTATTGCTACTTACCTAATAATGTTCCCCGATCCAGGTAGAGGATCAATAAAAACCCAAACAAGGACCCATAAATGTAAAGAAAACAAATCAAACAATGAAAGCATTTAAAGGTGATCTAGCTCTAAGGTAACCCCACTTTTAGGTTTTATCTCCCCAGAAGAGTCGCTAGTTCTGTAATACGGTGGGAGAACTGACTTGGTCGTTTTATGCTTTATCGCAATTGTTGCGGATAGCAAGAGTCACCACCGACTTTTCTTTTATCCAATAAAGGAAATGGTGAAAAGAATAGGAAAGACCTTTTGAGATTTTTTTCTTGAGTTCGGGGGGTAGGTTATGAAAAGGGAAGGTATCAGCACCCTTTTCATCTGTAGTTATCTACGGGCTCTTAGTTGCTTGATCACTTTTGAAAATGCTTTGCTTGAAATCTGTCTGTGATTGGTGTAAGTTTGAAAATATTTTGAAAACGCCATTGTTTTGGCAAACTTTTTAATGATTCTCGTCTCTATAAGAATGTATACAAAGTGTTGGTTTTGAAAATAGTTCAAAGAGATGTTTGTTTTGAAGATGTTTTGAAAGTGTGAGTCTGGAGATGGTTTTAGTTTATGAGCAAGCAACTACGAGCGCCTTACCTACTCAAAAGGTCTTTGTTCTTTTCCTCCTCCTTTAGATATTGCTACCTTACCATTGATTGATAATAAGCCCTGTCTTTGGATGTGAAGGGAAGGGCGTGAGTCATCGTGTAGTCATAGAAGGCAACTTATGAGACGCTTTAGCAATTTTCGTAGGGGATAAGATCGTTTTACCAAAGGCAACGTCGAAGGTTCATCGAGGGACTATGATCTTTTCATTCAAGGGTCTTTGCTAAACCGTCCCATATTCGAGGGACGTGACTATTTCCCGAGGCAACAAGCGAGGTTATCCTAGAGGTGCGCGTGTAAAAAGTGTGTTTGATTGCATGCATTTTTGTCTTTGATATTAGGGTTTTCTAACGGTTTATTTTATCTTACCGTACACACCCTAATTACTAACAATTATATTAAAGCGGAAAATTAAAATCCTAAGCTATTACATCACTTGGGGGATGGGGGCATAATTTACAAATGGGGATGAAATAAGCTTAATTATTACAATCATATTTAATAACAATGAAGAAGATATATAGAAAATATAAAAACACTTTAAAAGAAAAGAAAAAAATGTTTTTTAACCATTATGTGTCGACACATGCATCTTTGCATCGACACATAACCTTTCTTGTTCCTGTAAAACCAAAATCAACTCAGTATGAATTGATACATAATGGTATGTGTCGACTCATTTCTTGTTTGTGTCGACACATTCATGTTTTATGTCGACCCATACACCTTTTGTATTTCTGTTTTGGGTCTGGATAGCAGTATGTATCGATGCATAAGGCCTTGTGTCGACTCATACCGTGTTATGTCACTAAAATGAGTCGACTCATGCTGCAGATTTTTAGCTCTAACATTGTTCTATTGTCTGTACAATTCAGTTCACGGCATATGATTAATAAAAATGAACAGCAAGTAAATGGATAGCTTCAAAAGGCAATGATTACTATATTTATCTTCAACAATGAATCACTAATGATGTTTGAAATGAAAAGCTCAAAGTTAAGAAAACTCACCTTGAGACTGCGATTTGTTTTGAATCTGAACCTCTTCCAAGATGTTGTGGTGGCTTCAGTGAACCTCCAGGAAGTAGCTTCAAGCCTTCCTTTGTATTGAAAACTGCTTAGCCAACTCCAACCCAGATAAGTTATACAATATTGTCTTTTGTTTGTGTTTGAAAGGTGATGATAATGGCACCCTAGAAACTGTTCTTGTGTTTGAACAATCTTTGTGTTATATTAAGTGTTTGGACGGCATGTTTATGGGAGAGCTTGCAAGGTGGAATAATGGATTGAGGTTTTTTTATGAATCAAGATAGAGTTGAAGATGAGCAGAAGTTACAAGAAAATTTCTGTTAGATTTTTTAAAACTCTCTATTCTCTCTCTAAAAGTCCACCCTTTGTGTTGCGAAAACAGTTTATTTGTAGATGAAGTTGGCTGAAGTTTGGGAGGGAAACAAATGAATTTTTGAACTTTTTGGGTATGATGTTTCATAGCCTCTTTAGGTGCAGCTCTTATATGATAATTTGGTGCAAACATGGGAGTGATATTGTTGTACCCCAAAATTTTCCCTCCCATTTTCACACAAAACATACTCCTAGAGGTCCTCAATTACTCAAGTTGACTAAGGATTGACCAGACAAATCCTCCTCTTAAGACAATGAGCCTCAAACTAGGGTTTCACTCCTCATCAATATGTTTGAGTTCCAAGGGTCCTAAATGTTTTCCATTACCCTAATATGTACTCAAGATCATTCATGCCAATTTTCATGCCTTGCACAAGAAGTTTGTTCAGTCAACAGCTCAAATGCCTGAAAATCAACTATACTAGGTCAAAAGTCAACTGTGACCAACATACAGTCAAACTTCAATATTTTTGGTCAACATCAACATTTTGAAGTAATATCCATCATTTGATCAAGGGATGATCATGATTCCTCAAGGAATGCTCTTAATTCATCAAAACTCAAAAGTTGCTAAATTAGGGTTTCTATAGGAAAAGTCAACCAAACTTTGACCAGGCATAACTTTCTCATAGTTTATCATAAATTTATCATCCAAGGCTCATTTTGAATAAAATCCAATTCCCAACAACTCATCTTCAGCCCTCAAGTCCAAAAAATGCACTCATGAAAAGATATAAATTCAGACATTATAGGTCATTTCAAAAAGTCAACAAAAACACCTTTTGGGTCAAAGCTCCTTACATGAACATGGAAGATCCAATTGAGATGAAACCAAATGGGTTGTTTATAGGACATTCTAATATTTCTAAAAATTCCAAGAACACCCTCTTAGGGTCAAAATTGAGAGAGATATGCATTGTCAAAGTTGGCCATTTTTGTAAATTTGCACAAAGTTAACAATGCCCAAAATTGCATTTTTTTCCCACATGGGCCCATCTTTTCAAGATTGAATCTCAGTCCTAGCATGATCCACGACCTATGGGACCCTCTATGCCTTTTTTATTTGTTTATTTAATTTATTTTGATTTTTATTCATTTAAAAATCAAATAAAATCAAATAAATCCAAATAAATCATATAATTTGTTTTAGGAATGATTTGTGCATTGAATGGAGATCTCATATGCTGTCAATAGCCAAAACAAATCGTGCAAGCTCCAAAACAAGAGGAAAGCTTCAAATATGGAAAGATTGGAATCAAAATTCATGGCCTTAACATCTCTTGATTCTTTCTAATTCTATTACCCTAGATTGATTCTACTACTTATAACAATGCATTGCAACCCTAGAACGAGGTTTTTATGCGCAGCCTGCCTCCCACAAAGCAAGAACAAAGACTCAAATTTTGGACAAAAAGTGAGAATCGGACTTCCTTCTACAAGGAGATTCAAGGACTTTGAAGGCTTGCAATCCATTCCTGGGCGTGTTTGTGAGCTATCTGGAGCATTACCACATACCAACACCTTCAAAAATGGCATATATAGCAATCACGGTTTGCTCTTGTTCTTGAAATTAGTTTTTGGAATTTACGTATGATAAACTATTTCTAAGTATATATTCATGCTTGTACAATCATTTAGAACGTATTTGCATAATCAATTATGTGTTTTGATGTCTGTTTAATGGAATGTCATTGTTAGGGTTCAGAGCTTCATTTTAGGACTTTCAGATACAGGTACAATTGGGTCTAATGAAGGGCACCATTATGATCAGAGGATCAAACCCAATTGATCCATGGTCTTGAATTTGATTTATATTGCCTGGATATGATTTTTGAGATGCGCAGGTTATAGCTATGGCAAACGTCCGTAGGTAAAAGTAATTACCTAAGACAATAGTCTCAACGAAGAAGATGAAGGCGTGGCAGGTCCTGAATGGTCTATTTGAATTTTTGCATGTTTTTATAAAAAACTGACTTTTCATGCTATATAATATATTATTTGTGTTTGTATTAACGAATGAAGCAAATTTTTCAGTGGCAAAGGGGGGGGGGGGGGGGGGGGGGGTTGCAAGGCGCGCGTGTAGGAGGTCAGGGGTTCGATCCCTGCCTCCTACATAATATTTTTCTCACAATTTCTTTGCAGATCCAGTAGTACCACTCCAAACGTGCTCACCATACACCTCAACATCTCATGCCTTGGATCATCCACTGATCAGATCCAACATACAACAAGCAAGCAGCGTATGGTGAACCCTCAGATGAGAGCTACACTGGATCCAGCGCAAGGCAGATGGCCCAGCTATTCTGGGCCTGGAAAATTCCAATTCACACCCCCAAAATTACTTCTCATATCAAGATCATTTAATTTTTGTTTTAATTTCTTTAACTTTTTATTGTTTTATTTTTTAATTGTTTTAAAAATCTTTTTTAATTAAATCTTAAAATCATGAAAACACAAAAAATTAGAATTAGGTTTTATTCATAAAATATTTAATTCCATTAATTAATTAGGTTAATTAGAGTAACTTAAATTCCTTTTTCATAATTAAAATTAATTAGAAATTAGGTTAATTTGTAAAATTAATTACTTTTCTCAAAAATCCAAAAATATTTTTATGCTAAATCAATCAGATTCGTTAAGCCTTAATTCTTCGTTTAAATTATTCTCGCGCGCATTTATTTATTCATTTTTCCAATTAATATAATTGCTCCAAGTTTGTAATAGTTTTAATTTAGGTTTATAACTATTTTCATTTACTGTTTTCCCCAAGTTTTTGATCATGTAATTGTAATTGCAAGCTTCTCAAGTCATATTTAAAGCATGTGTTTTGATGAAGACAACATGGACATCAACATTTCAAGGATGTGCAAAAAGCTTATCAACATCAAATAAAAGTCTTGAAGATTATTGAAGAATTATTGAAGAATCATCAAATGTCAAATGGTATAAATAATTCTTAAAATCTTGAATATAGATATTCACAATATGCATTCATCAACATATACATATTCCATAACTTTAAGATCAAGAAAAACTTTGTTTGAAATATCTTTCAAAAAGTATTTTTGAAAATAACCCTTTAGGAACCGGTTCCTCCCTAACAGGGAACCGGGTTCCAGATTTTCTCAAAAAACATGTCCCTGGATTTTGTACCAGGAACCAGGTTGTACCAATAGGAGAACCGGTTCCTGGGTGATATTTTTGAATTCCAACTTATAACATTCACTAAGAACCGGGTTCTGTCAGTGTTGGAACCGGTTCCTAGCGAACCAGTGCAGCTTTTATTTTGTTTTTTGAACATTTTTCAAGTGGTATCTTTTCATGAATGCATTGCAACTTTTCATATGAATTGGCATGAATGAAGAGGTTCTTGTAACTTTATAAAATGCAGATTTTCTTATTTTCAAACAATGCTTCAATTTTCATATTAACAAAAAACCTTCTTCATATTAACAATTTTCTCATTCATTCATTTTGAACATAAACTTTCATGTGTTCATAATTTTGTGAAACTTGCCATATACACTTTCATTATCATTACAAGTTTCATTCATACATTGTGAACATTTATATACATTGTTGAGAATTGTTTTTATCTTGAAGAAGAAGATCAATTGAAGATTGATAAAGCTCTCCATATACTTCAAACTAAATCATTGTATTACTTAAAGATTTTCCCTTACTATCCAGGATTGTTGGAAGTAAGTGTTGTGATTTGAAGAGGATTGTTCTTCATTCACATTAGTGTTTGTTTGGTCTTAAAGGTGTTAAGAACCTTTGATCACCCTATAGGTTAGATAGTAAGCATAGGCTGTACAATCATTCTAACTATAGTGAAATCTCTTTCGTGTTGGAAAGGGGACTGGAGTACTCTCGGATTGTGAGGGGAACCAGGATATATCACCGTGTTCTTTACTTTTCCGCATTTATCGCTTTCATCACCATAATCAGGAAAAGATAAAGATATAATCAAAACCTTCAAACACTTAACCAAAATTTCTACCAAGCATTCTCATAAAACCGAATAAATTTTATAAGACCTAATTCACCCCCCCCCCCCCCCCTCTTAGGCACTCTGAGACTTACAATTGGCATCAGAGCAAGTTATAGGTAACTTGTTCCTAAAGATCCAGAATGTCTTCCGCAAATCATCAACCAGTTTTCAGATATGGTGGTAGTAACAACAAGCCTCCTCTATTTTGTGGTGAATATTTTGACTTCTGGAAAATACGCATGAAGGCGCATTTAGAAGCACAAGGAGAGGAAGTATGGGATGCTGTTGAAAATGGTCCATTTATCCCGATATCAGTAATCAATGGAATTGGTTCTGCAGAGCCCAAAACTGCATGGGACGACGATGATAAAAATAAAGTTCTCTATGACAAAAAAGCAATAAACCTTCTTCAAGGTGCACTCAGTATGGATGAATTTTTCCGTGTCTCGAACTGCAAGACAGCAAAAGAAATATGGGATACCCTGGTTCAGACTCATGAAGGAACAGTTGAAGTAAAAAGATCAAGGCTAAATACCTTGAGTCAAGAATATGAACTATTTCGAATGCAGCCCGGAGAATCCATTCTTGACTTACAAAAGAGATTTGTGCATTTGACAAATCACTTAAATGCTCTTGGTAAAACCCTGACAAATGATGAACTCAACTTGAAAATCCTTAGATCATTGACTAGGGAATGGCAACCAAAGGTAACGGCAATCTCGGAAAAGAAGAGTCTCTCCGTAATGACTTCCGCTACATTATTTGGCAAGCTTCAAGAATATAAAACGGAACTCGGTAGACTTGAAAAACATGAAAATTTAGAGAAGAAATCCAAAGGCATTGCCTTGAAAGTTGATTCAAAGGAAAGTCAAGATAAAGATGCATCGGAGGAAGATGAAAACTTCTTGCTTCTTGTAAAAAGGTTAGGAAAATATTTTGGTCATAAAAATAATCTTCATAATGCTAACTTTGTCAAGAGGAAGAAATTTTATAATCATAAAGATAAAGAAGCCTCCACATCAACACAAGATGTCACATGTTATGAATGTGGAAAGCAAGGTCACATAAAGCCGGATTATCCAAAACTCTCCAAGAAAAATGGATTCAAAGGCAAAAAGGAGTTCAAGAACAAAAAGGCTTATGTTGCATGGGAAGATAATGAGATAAGTTCTTCATCCGATTCGGAAAGCGAGGAATGTGCAAATCTAGCATTAATGGCTTCACATCACTCCGACAATGAAGAAGAGGTTAGTAATGAATTTAATCTTTTTGATGATGATGTTCAAGATGCTATTGATGAACTCTTGAAAGAATGCAAAAGTTTATACAAAAAGGTGTCAAATCAAGAAAAAGAACTTTTAAGTTGTTTAAAAAAAATTGACACCATGACTAAAGATTTTGAACTTCAAAAACAGAATTTTATTAAAGAAAAATAAAACTTTGCATGCTCCAAGTGTGAATCAAATGTCTTTCAAATTGTTCAATTGAAAAGAGTCATTGAACGATATGAAAAAGGACAAATAGGATTGGAAGGATTACTAAGCCAACAACGTTATCATAATGATAAAAGGGGTCTTGGTTATGTGAATTCTAAGAAACCAAGTAACAATCCCACTGTTTTTGTAAAGGCTAGTAATAGTTCCAAACCCAAGAAAGTAGAAAAGAAGCAAGTTGTTCATAATCATCAAAAGAAAAAGGCTAATGTATCGAAAAAGAAAACATTTCCTAAGAAGAAATCTTATCCTTCTAGATATAGAAGTAACTTTGAACCTACTTGTTTTTATTGTGGTATTAAAGGCCATACACCTAATGCTTGCTATGTTAGAAACTTTAGTATAGCAAGTGGGCATTATGTGTGGGTGAAAAAGGGAACTAACTATGAAGGACCCAAGGCAACTTGGGTACCTAACAAAGAATAATTTGTTTGTGTAGGTATGCTTGAAATCCACATCAAATGTTTGGTATCTTGATAGTGGATGTTCAAAGCATATGACAGGAGATGTACACCAATTTTCATATCTAGTACATAAAGCCAAAGGGTATGTCACCTATGGAGACAACACCAAAGGAAAGATTCTTGGCGTTGGAATAGTTGGCACACCTCCATCCATTCAAATTGAGGATGTTCTCTATGTTGAGGATTAAAGCACAATCTTCTTAGCATAAGTCAACTTTGCGATAGAGGGTTCAAGATCAAATTCAACAAAGATGAATGTCTCATTATGGATGAGGCAACCAATGAGGTAAAACTCAAAGGTATAAGAACTAACAATATTTTTATGATTACTTTAGATGATTTGTCTCTGAAGGTACAATGTCTTATCATAAACAACAATGACGCTTGGTTATGGCACAAGAGGATCGCTCACATTCACATGGAGCACTTGAACAAATTGGTTAAGCATGACTTAGTTATTGGTCTACCAAAGATGAAGTTCATCAAAGACAAATTATGTAATGCATGCCAAAAGGGCAAACAGACCAAAACAACTTTCAAATCTAAGAATGTGGTGTCTACTACAAGGCCACTACAATTTTTACACATGGATCTCTTTGGTCCATCAAGAACAAAAAGCTTCGGAGGTAATGTATACGCTTTAGTCATTATTGATGATTTTTCTAGATATTCTTGGACCTTGTTTCTTGTGCAGAAAAGTGATGCTTTTAAAGCCTTTAAGAAGTATGCTAAGCAAATCCAAAATGAAAAATCACTAAAGATTGTATCCATAAGAAGTGATCATGGTGGAGAATTCCAAAATGCTCAATTTGAAGAATTTTGTGAAGAACATGGTATCTCTCATAATTTTTCAGCACCTAGAACTCCACAAAAAAATGGAGTAGTTGAAAGAAAGAATAGGTTTCTAGTGGAACTTGCAAGAACAATGCTTAGTGATGCAAATCTTCCTAAATATTTTTGGGCGGATGCGGTGAGTACGGCATGTTATGTTGGAAATCGAGTTATCATTAGACCTATAATAAAGAAGACTCCATATGAACTCTTCAAAGGAAGAAAGCCAAATATTGCTCACTTTCACATTTTTGGATGCAAGTGCTTTGTTCTTGATAATGACAAGGATAATCTCGGTAAGTTTGACGAGAAATCCGACGAAGGTATATTTCTTGGTTATTCGCTTTCTAGTAAAGCATATAGAATTTATAATAAAAGAACTTTAACTATTGAAGAATCTATGCATGTATATTTTGATGAAACTAACCCCTCCAAGGAGGAAGTAGTTGTTTGTGATGATGATGATCCTATAGATTTACCCCCGGAAGATCTTTCATTTGATCAAATTAAGAAATCACCGGAAAATCAAGAAAACATTGTACAACAAGATTCAAACACCAATGAACTACCAAAAGAATGGAGAACTCATAGAGACCATCCTATTGACAAAATTATTGGTGACATTAGCCAAGGAGTATCAACAAGATTGAATCTAAAATATGCTTGCTTAAACATGGCGTTTGTTTCTCAAATTGAACCTACCAAAGTTGATGAAGCCTTAGGAGATGATCAATGGATTATTTCTATGCAAGAAGAATTAAATCAATTCGAGAGAAATCAAGTTTGGGAACTTGTTCCTAGACCAAGTGGTAAACATATCATAGGTACCCGATGGGTGTTTAAGAACAAACTTGATGAGAATGGTCTAATTGTTCGAAACAAAGCAAGGTTGGTTGCCCAAGGTTACAATCAAGAGGAAGGAATCGACTTTGAAGAAACATTTGCTCCGGTTGCAAGGTTAGAAGCTATACGTCTTTTACTTGCTTATGCTTGTTCATTAAATTTTTAGCTTTTTCAAATGGACGTCAAAAGCGTATTCTTGAATGGATACATCAGTGAAGAACTCTATGTCAAACAACCCCCGGGATTTGAAGACTTCAAACATCCTTCACATGTCTTTAAGTTGAGAAAGGCTCTTTATGGCTTAAAGCAAGCACCAAGAGCATGGTATGATAGACTTAGCAATTTTTTGTGTGAAAAAGGTTTCGAAAAGGGTAAGGTTGATAAAACCTTGTTCATTAAGAAAATCCAAAGTAACACTTTATTGGTTCAAGTCTATGTTGATGATATCATTTTTGGATCGACTAACAAAGAAATATGTGAGGAATTCTCATTGATGATGCAAGGAGAATTCGAGATGTCTATGATGGGAAAGATGAACTACTTTCTTGGACTACAAATTAAGCAACTAGAAGATGGAATCTTCATCAATCAATCTAAGTATTGCAAAGAATTATTGAAAAAGTTTGATATGGACAATTGTAAAGCAATGAATACTCCAATGGGCTCCGGTACATATGTTGATCAAGATGAATCCGGTACTCCAATTGATATTACAAAGTACAGAGGTATGATTGGTTCTTTATTGTATTTGATGGCAAGCCGTCCTGACATCATGTTTAGTGTTTGTCTTTGCGCTCGCTTTCAAGCAAATCCAAAGGAATCACACCTCATGGCAGTTAAAAGGATCATGAAGTATCTTAAAGGAACAATCAATGTCGGCCTATGGTATCCAAAAGGTAGTACTTGCACTTTAATTGGTTATTCTGACGCGGATTATGCAGGTTGTAAAACTGATCGTAAAAGCACAAGTGGTACTTGTCACATTATTGGAAATGCATTAGTATCATGGGCTTGTAAAAAGCAAGAATGTGTTGCTCTTAGCACGGCCGAAGCAGAATACATAGCAGCGGGTAGTTGTTGTGCACAAATTCTTTGGCTCAAGCAACAACTTTGTGATTACGGACTTGATATCGGATGCATTCCTCTTCGATGCGACAATACAAGTGCTATCAATATTACAAAGAATCCGGTCATGAATTCAAGAACCAAACATATAGATATTCGACATCATTTTCTCCGTGATCATGTACTTAAAGGAGATGTCGAAGTCACTTTTGTGGATACTCATAACCAACTCGCAGATATCTTCACTAAACCGCTTGCTCGAGAACCTTTCTTCAAAATCCGAAGAGAACTTGGTATTTTGGATGAAGGTGATATCTAATGTTTCTCTTAAGATACACGTCTTAATTTTTATATGTATCTATTTCACTCTTTTCCCCATCCTTTATGATGTTAACAAAGGGGGAGAAGAATATGCATGTGTGTTGTTTTGTTTCAAAGAAATTGCAGGCCCAAATAAATATCAAACTCACTCCAAAATTCAAAGAATCATGGACTTAGGGGGAGCATACAATTTAGGGGGAGCCTTGCATTTGCTCAACATGTTTGCTATACAAAACAACATAAACATTTCAAGAAATCGTTTTCAAGACTTGGTTGTCATCATCAAAAAGGGGGAGAATGTAATTGCAAGCTTCTCAAGTCATATTTAAAGCATGTGTTTTGATGAAGACAACATGGACATCAACATTTCAAGGATGTGCAAAAAGCTTATCAACATCAAATAAAAGTCTTGAAGATTATTGAAGAATTATTGAAGAATCATCAAATGTCAAATGGTATAAATAATTCTTAAAATCTTGAATATAGATGTTCACAATATGCATTCATCAACATATACATATTCCATAACTTTAAGATCAAGAAAAACTTTGTTTGAAATATCTTTCAAAAAGTATTTTTGAAAATAACCCTTTAGGAACCGGTTCCTCCCTAACAGGGAACCGGGTTCCAGGTTTTCTCAAAAAACATGTCCCTGGATTTTGTACCAGGAACTGGGTTGTACCAATAGGGGAACCGGTTCCTGCGTGATATTTTTGAATTCCAACTTATAATGTTCACTAAGAACCGGGTTCTGTCAGTGTCGGAACCGGTTCCTAGCAAACCAGTGCAGCTTTTATTTTGTTTTTTGAACATTTTTCAAGTGGTATCTTTTCATGAATGCATTGCAACTTTTCATATGAATTGGCATGAATGAAGAGGTTCTTGTAACTTTATAAAATGCAGATTTTCTTATTTTCAAACAATGCTTCAATTTTCATATTAACAAAAAACCTTCTTCATATTAACAATTTTCTCATTCATTCATTTTGAACATAAACTTTCATGTGTTCATAATTTTGTGAAACTTGCCATATACACTTTCATTATCATTACAAGTTTCATTCATACATTGTGAACATTTATATACATTGTTGAGAATTGTTTTTATCTTGAAGAAGAAGATCAATTGAAGATTGATAAAGCTCTTCATATACTTCAAACTAAATCATTGTATTACTTAAAGATTTTCCCTTACTATCCAGGATTGTTGGAAGTAAGTGTTGTGATTTGAAGAGGATTGTTCTTCATTCACATTAGTGTTTGTTTGGTCTTAAAGGTGTTAAGAACCTTTGATCACCCTATAGGTTAGATAGTAAGCATAGGTTGTACAATCATTCTAACTATAGTGAAATCTCTTTCGTGTTGGAAAGGGGACTGGAGTACTCTCGGATTGTGAGGGGAACCAGGATATATCACCGTGTTCTTTACTTTTCCGCATTTATCGCTTTCATCACCATAATCAGGAAAAGATAAAGATATAATCAAAACCTTCAAACACTTAACCAAAATTTCTACCAAGCATTCTCATAAAATCGAATAAATTTTATAAGACCTAATTCACCCCCCCCCCCCCTCTTAGGCACTCTGAGACTTACAGTAATCCCCCTCCCCAAGGCCTTGTAATAGCTAGGTTTAAACTTCTCGCATTTTTCATTACCGTCATTATAAACTGTTAGATGATTGATAATAGGATTGTATGCGAAAGATCATAATTTAAAACAGTAGAAAACCCTAAATGTGCAAAGATAATTGACTGAAAAAACAAACACTTGCACATGCTCGCTCCTAGGGTTTTTCCCCACTTCGGTTGCCTTCGGTAAACGGTCATGAAGTATAGGGAGTTTTAGTGGTTGCCCTCTAGTCCCAAAAGATCAAAGATGACCCATTCGAATGTTGCCTCAGAAAGATCTTTAGGACTCTAGGATAACTACTAAGGTTTCCTAACCATTGCTTTAGTGATCGTAATTGTCCCTTTCGATTTTCCCTTAAACCCCAACGGTGGAGCTACCTACTCCTTAATAGTAGGATAGTGTTGTCTAAAGGAAATAAGAAAAACGAACAGCCTTTTTCGAGTAGGTAGAAACTCTTAAGTACTTGCTCAAAACAACAACTTTTTACACCCTACACTTTCAAACACTTTGCAAACAAAATTTTCAAAAACACTTTATCACACCCTTTAGGACTGATACAAGGGTTACCATAAAGTGAAACACTGCACTAAGGCAATTTCAAAACTTTTTTCAAACACACAAAAGCAATTTAAGAATGAGCAAGTACCTAAGAGCCCGTGGAAAACCACGGATAGAAAGGGTGCTAACACCTTCCCTTTCTATAATCTACCCCTCGTACTCAGAAACATTTCGAAAAAGGTTTTTTCTGTTCTTTTTCCCTTTTCCTTTGTTGGATGAAATAAAAGACGGTGATGACTCTTTCTTACCGTACATTTGCGAACAAAAAACGGAAAACCAGTAGTAACTAAAAACAGTCAATTCTGCCACCGTATCACAGAACTGGAGACTTTGCTGGGGAGTTCTTAATAAAGTTGGGTTTACCTTAGGATCTAGGTCATTTTTAATTGCATTCTTGTTTGCTTTGCCTGCTTTATCTTTAAGGGTTTTTGCTTGGGTATTGTTGAAGATCCTACACCCGGATCTGGGGACACTTTTTTAGGTAAACAACAAAAGATCGTGGAGATTGTACGGAATATGCCGATATGGTTTAAGCGATGGTTGTATTGGTTTGACACTTTGGTTGGTACAGGTATCCTTCGTGTTGAAACGAGGAGAATACGGAGCCACGGCATGGTGTCGTGAAGCACTAACGGACCTTAGAGCCTTAGGTGAACAAACTTGGCCATTAGAAAGTAGTGAGATATCCGGCCTCGGTATAAAGCTGAGGATTGGTTGATACTCTATGCTACACTCATTGAGATTAGACTTTCAGGATATTTCGGCCGCAAGGAATGATTGCCTGAGCTGAAACAATGCCTGATAAAGGATGATCTGTGATATTGAGAATCCTTAGAACCCGGTTACTTTTCTAGACATGTTTGAAACCAACTAAACTTCAAGAGGGTACTTACCTTTAACCTCATGCAAGACTTTGAACCTAAGGTCTATTGTATGCTTTTCTTGTGTGTGATTTACTCTATTTGAACATAACATCATGCATCATAACATAGAATCCATTCTTATTACACTAACCATTTCAAGGACCGAGGGAATTTATCTTTATTTTATTTTGCAGATCATGGCTTCTGCTCATAGAAACACTATCTGAATCAGCTTTGTGAGAATACCTCTCCAACTCAAGGAGCTAGTATCAAGAGTTCCTGAAACTTCTTCATTCACTAAGAGATATGGTCGACTTCTCAACCTGGTTATTTCGAGCTTTGATGAAAAGATGATGGGTGTACTCTTTCAGTTCTTTGATCCCAAGCACCACTGCTTCACCTTTCTAGACTATCAGTTGGTGCCTACCATGGAAGAGTTTTCTCAGTTATTGGATCTACCTATTCTTGACTAGATGTCTTTCACAGGTTTAGAAGAGGTTCCCAAGCCAGAATTCATTGCCTCAGCTTTGCATCTGAAACGGGCCGATGTGGTATCCAATTGGGAAACAAGAAGTAGAGTCAAGGGTTTTCTAGCCAAGTTCTTAATAGAGAAGGCCCAGTTGTTTTGGGATGATTTGGACTTTCAGTATTTTGAGGAGGTTTTGGCTCTTCTAATTTATGGGTTAGTATTGTTCCCTAATCCAGACTTACTCATAGATGTGAATGCTATCAAGATCTTTCTCTCTCACAACCCTGTGCCTACTTTGCTCGGAGATATCTTGCATGCTCTCCACACTCGTACCATGAAGAGAAGAGGGGTTCTTATGTGCTGCATGCCATTACTGTCGAGGTGGTTTATTTCTCACCTCCCTGAGTCAGTGCTGAAGAATGAAGAAGGTTTAGGTTGGTCGCAAAGTATAATGTCACTTTCTCACGCGGATATTCTCTGGTATTCCCAATCTATGGGAGATATTTCTATTATTGATCGTTATGGGGAATTCCCTAATGTCCAACTACTTGGCATTAGGGGAGGCATAACTTATAATCCTTCTTTGGATCTGCGACAATTTGGTTACGCTCGAAGGGATGGTCCTCATGAGATGCTTATCCAGGGCATTGTGTTTAACTATGAGGATGATGTTCAAGGGTATCGCTAGAGGTTCATACGAGCTTGGAGCATGGTAAATAGATCTAACGTCAATACTTTGGGGCCGAAGACTTCCATTCCTATGGAACCTTATCTCCAATGGGTACGAGCTCGTGCTCAAAAACTTATGATGCCATACATAGTTGTCTTACCAATGATTGTGGAGCCCATTACTGAAGGGGATATTCCCTACACGATTATTCATCCTGATATGCCCACTGATCTCGAAGAATTACAGAGGTCCTGGATTCAGTTGAAGAAGGAGAGGGATACTTATAGGTACCAGTTCTATGCCCAGGAGAAGAAAGTTTTAGAGCTCACAAAGCAGCTTCATGAGGAAAGAAGCCTTAATGTCTATCTCGGCACGAAGAGGAAGCATCCATGGAAACTTGATTTTATTTAGTTTTTAGAATTTTTAATTGAAACGCCTAAAAGGTAATTGTATTTTGAATTCTACTAATAAAATATTTGTTTCATTTTGGTTCGCAAATTTAAATTCCCCAAAGTCCTTAAAATCATTGCATACACATGCCATACATATCAATGCATAAACAGGTCTCATAACAGGTTTCTCATCTTCTTCGCTGCTTATTTCAGCAATAATGACTTCTTAACAAAGTATCAAGGATCTCCAGGCACAAAGTTCCCAATTTCAGAAAATGTTTGTAGCTTTGGCTAAAGGGCAAGAAGATCTAAAGACCCTTATTCTGAAAGACAGAAAGAAGAAGACAAAGAAGACCGCTGGTGTCCTGAATCTGGGTAGAAGATTCAGGGGACCATTGAAGCAACTGGTTGATCTGACCTTTTCATCCAAAGAAAGGGAGAATCAAGAGGGTGAGGCAAGGGAAGAAGACCCTAGCCCAAGGGTTTTTGAGTATGAATATGATTACAATGATGAACAGTATCCTCCCGCTGAGGATAGATACAAACAGTTAGAGGATCGTCTGAGCGCAATGGAAGTCCAAAGAATACCAGGGCTAGATTTTGAAGAGCTGGGTTTGGTATATGGGGTTTTCATCCTACATAAGTTCAAGGATCCGGTATTTGCAAAGTATGATGGGGTTTCTTGTCCCAAGCTTCATCTCCGTTCTTATGTGAGGAAGATCCAGCCTCACACTGCTGATAGGAACTTGTGGGTCCATTTCTTTCAAGACAGTCTGTCTAGGACCCAGCTTGAGTGGTTCTATCAGTTGGAGAGAGTCAATGTGTGCAACTAGGAAAATATGGTTGCTGCTTTTTATAAGCAGTATCAATATAACACTGACTTTTCTCCTACCCGTACTCAACTCTAGAGTATGTCCATGGGTGCAAGTGAAGGTTTTAAGGAGTACGCTCAGAAGTGGAGAGATTTGGCTGGGAGAGTCTAACCCCCTTTGTCTGATAGGGAGTTAGTGGACATGTTTCTTGGTACACTATCTGGTCCGTTCTTTAATCACTTGATTGGTAGCTCCTCAACTGGTTTTACCGAGCTGATATTGACTGGAGAAAGGGTAGAAGCTGGGAATCGAAGTGGCAAGATCCAAAAAGACACCTCTTCGAGTACAGTGAAGAAGCCATTCATAGGTAAGAAGGTGGTCAATGCTATTTACAATCCAAGAGGTTAGAGCAGAACCGAACACCATCCAATGGTAGGGGCTGTGATGATACCTAGGCATGTGGCTACTCAACTACGAAACAATCAGCCAAGGGTAGAAAGACCTCAAAGGCAGTTCACCCGGATCAATATGACGTTGTCTGAGGTTTTACCCCATCTGTTAAAATCTAACTTGGCAACCTTAAAAGAGGCTCCCAAGAATCCCAACACCACATCTCCTTGTTACAATCCAAACGCTCGGTGTGCTTATCATTCTGAGAGTCCAGGCCACGATACAAACGACTGTTGGGCTCTGAGGAATAAGATACAGGATCTGATTGAAGCAAAGGAGATTGAGTTTGATGCTCCTGAGATGCCTAATGTCATAACTGCTCCCATGCCCAAGCACAACCGTGGTGTTAATGTCGTTGATACTGACCTATTTGTTACTTTTGTTGATGAAGTTTCTACTCCTCTCATGATCGTCAAGAGGAATTTGTTGTAGCCGGTTTATTTCCAGGTTGTGGTGAAGGTTGCCACATGTGTTTATCTCTTCCTTCTGGTTGTTATTTGCTGAAAGCAGGTGTTCAACGCCTGATGGATAATAGAGAGATTTTGTTCGAAAGGACTCCGTTTCCAACTGTTCTACATGAAGATGTTTCTATCATAACCATTTCCGCCAATCCTTCCAATGTCTCCTCCAAAACACTTGTTAGGATTACACCTGCTCCAAGAATTGCTCCATTGATAATCACTTTTCCTGGCCCTGTACCATACTCCTCGGACAAAGTTGTTCCTTAGAATTATGGTGCCAACATTTACTACCATGGCGTCAAGCAGGACTTGTTAACCAGTAAAGACAAAAAAGCTGAAAAGGCTGATCCTGATATCAGTAACATTGTCGGGACCAGCAAAATTACTCGAAGTGGAAGGGTTTTCTCTCTCGAGATCTCCCCGAAGACTATTACTAAGCCTGTTGTTATTCCATCTGTTGTTCTTGTTAGTACTTCTACTACTACTCCCATCCTTACTCCAGTTGTTACCCCTGCCGATGAGTCATCTGAGACTCGGGGAAAAGAAGCTATAGGTGAGCCTGCCCGAACGGAGGCACCTAGAAAAGTTGTTTTGGAATCCTCTAAACAAGAAATGGAGGAAATTTTAAAAATAATCAAGAAAAGCGACTACAATATGGTCTAATAGCTGAGGCAAACCCCTTCGAAGATATCAATGCTGGCTCTGATGTTGTGTTCTGAGGCCAATGCAAAGGCTTTGATTACATTTCTCAAGACTGCGCATGTGCCGCAAGAAACCTCTGTTGACCAATTCAAGGACTGTGTGGCCAGTTTGACTGCCGATAACGGGTTGGGTTTTTCTGATGCCGATTTGACACCCAAGGGGAGAAAGCATAATGATGCTCTGCATGTCTCGATCGAATGCAGGGGCACTACTATGGCCCATGTGATAGTGTACACTGGATCGCCACTGAATGTTCTGCCTAAGTAGGCTCTTGATAGGCTAGATTGTGAAGGTTTGACCTTAAAGCCCAGTAACATTGTGGTGAGGGATTTCAACGATTCAATGAGAACGATGCACAGGGAGGTGGACATCCATGTCAAAGTGGGTTCCTAGACCTTTGAATCCACCTTCTACGTGATGGATATCAGGCCATCTTATTCTTGTTTATTGGGTCGTCCTTGGATCCATGAAGTTGGGGCCGTTACTTCTACGCTGCACCAAATGCTGAAGTATCCAGTGAAGGGGAAGATTGTCATCGTGCATGGTGAAGAGGAGTACATGGTGAGCCATATGAACTCTTTCAAGTATGTAGAGATAGACGGTGAGTTCATAGAGACCCCTTGTCGAAATTTTGAAGAGGTTCCCCATATTATAGCATCAACCGAGACTATCACCAGTGCGCCGAAGATCACCAAACCTCCTTTGAAGATGGCTTCTCTCAAGGACGCCAGAGCGGTAGTTGAAGAAGGTGGGTGTACCATTTGGGGACAGCTCCCTGATTTTCCTCATAAAACTGACAAATTTGGTTTGGGCTTTACTTCAGGAGCTCAAAGGGCTGTTCGACATGCGCGGGCTGGAGGACCTCCCCTACGCATCAGCAATCGTGGGGTCAATTCTATAGAAGAGAATGATGAGGATTCTGATATTGATAGCTGGATCTACCCTACTACCAATGGTGGACCTAGTAACTGGACGGCCAAAGATTTTGTGTCGATTACTTTTGTTCAGCAGCAATTGTCTTACTTGTTTTTCAAATTTGTAATAAACAATATAAATCCTATGGCCTTGTGTCTTACCCGAGGCACAATGGTTTATTTGTGAGGGTTATTATATGTCATTACCATATGTCATCAATAAAACATTGGACGTTCTTGCATACAAATTTTGCGCTAACTATTTTTCTTTTCTGCTTTTCACTTTATCAATACAACTATGCTCTTACACACACTCACATATCAAACTGCAGATCCATATCCACTCTGGATCCCATTGATAACAGTTCTGTTATTTCCAGTTATGACTTCGAAAATCCGATCAACTAAGCCGAGGACGAAGGTGAGGAAGATTATGAGGTGCCTGGAGAAGTTGCTAGACTGTTACAACAGGAAGAGAGGGCTACACATCCTCATGAAGAGAAAGTTGAGACAATAAACTTGAGCACAGAGGTAGACAGAAAAGAAGTCAAGATTGGCGCAAATCTGGATCTTAGTGTCAAACAGCGGTTGGTACAGATGTTGCATGATGTGATACGGTGGGAGAACTGACTTGAGGTTTTGCGTTTGTGTTCACAATTGTGCGGTTTAGCAAGAGTCGCCACCGACTTTTTATTTTATCCAAAGGAAAGGTCAAAAAGCACAGGAAAGACCTTTGAGATGTTTTCTTGGGTTCGGGGGGTAGATTATGAAAAGGGAAGGTGCAAGCACCCTTTTCATCCATGGTTATCCATGGGCTCTTAGTTACTTGTTTAGATCACTTGCTTTTGCTTTTCAATTGTTTGAAATGGTGCTTTGTGTGTGTGGTAACAGGTTTGGCCATGCAGGTTTTTGTGGTTTGGCTATGCTTGTTACAATTTGTGTGATTTGCTGCAGGTTGGTTGTTTTTTGGTTTGCAGTTTGTCCAGTTTGCAAGTTGTGCAGTTTTGCAATGGTTTGCAGTTTGGAACTGCAGGTTTGAGGAGTTTTGTTAGAAGGCTTGTGTTTATTTGAACTGCTAATAGTTTGTAAGCTTGTTACAGTTTTTTTGTTGTAACTTGGGCAGGTTTGATGGTGTTTAAAACTGTTAATAGTTTGGCCAATTTGGTTCTGTTTTGGAATTGGTTGAGCTTTGTTATGCAGGTTGGGAGCTTTTGTAGTTCGACAGGCTTGGAGATTTTTTGTAATTTTCAGGCTTGGATAAATGTTCTCTCCTTTTCAAACTGTCATTTGATAGTCTTATATCTTTTTCTTGTTTGTCACTTGTGACAGCCCTCTTGCCAAACTGTACACTTCAAAAGGTGATATCCTTCTCTTTTTCTCTCTCTATGAAAAAAGTATTTTTTGCTTTTTTTTATTATTCTGAAAGGTTTTCCCTTTTGACTGGAAAATGATGACAAGCTTAAGACAAGTCTTTGACTTGTGGTTTTGGATTACCTCTTGCCTTTTACTGCCATCTTGCTGCATTTTTCTGCTTTCATGCTGCATTTCTACATTTGTACAGTTTGCATCCAATTTGTTTTGTAACTCAGTTTGGGCAATTTGTTTTGTAGCTCAGTTTGGCACCTTGCTTGTGCTGCTTGGTACAACAGGTTCCTGTCATGTAATGCATTATATATTGGATTATGATTCATTTTGCCTACTTTGCTTTGTAATGCAGCTTGACAGTTTGGCCTATGCTTGGCACATTGCTTGTACAGTTTGGCGCCTGTTGCATTTGAAACTCAGATTGCTTTGTATGCAATGTTTTAGTTTGGCTTATGCTTGACAGTTTTGGTGCTTGTTGCATTTGAAACTCAGTTTGCTTTATATGCTTGCATTTTTCAATTTGTATTTTTAATTTTCTCTTTGTGAACCAAGAAGAGCGGTCTTCTTGTGATTTGCAAAGAGAAAAATAAAACGTGATAAAAAATAGGACTCTGATTTCGGACGGTAAACTTTAATGATGATTTTTTTCCTTTCTTTTTCTGTTTGAAAATTATTTTCAATTAACTGTACTAATCTTATTTTTCTTTGTCTTTTTCATGTGAGTGCAACTTGGACGGTGACAAAGCAGTAGAAGCCGGAGACCTTGAGCATGGGAGCACTGGAGCTTAGGCTTAGACTTAGATTAGATAGATAGATTTTTCCATTTATTGTAACATTTATTTTTTTAAATACTATAAGTTGTAAAAACTTACAATATTCAAATAATAAATTATTTTTGTATCAATCATCTGAAAAGTCTTTGTGAGGCAAACTGATATCCAATAAAATCATTTACTGTCCAATAATCTTGCCATTCTTTCTCTGCATCTTCACTTAACCCTTTAAAATTCTCAGATAAAAATAATTGAAATTGCATTCCAATATTTTTAATACAGATAACTTAAATTCCAAGTAATCCCAAGAACATTGCAATCTCATAACTTTGCAACAGCATTCTAATCATAATACGCATTGTATTCCAATAAACAAGCAAGCATCTCATTAACCGACAAACATTTCATTCCATTAACAAGCAGATGTCTTGATATTCCAAATAACAGTCTCAGCTCCTATCTCTTATCCCAGATAATCAGGCCTTGAGAACAATCAGTTAACCTTTCAGCAAACTTGAAAAAGTGTGAAAACAATGTAACAGTAAACTGAATTTTTGAGGATTCAATTTCTTATGAGAAATGCGGGAGAAACCCTGATTCTTGATTTACTGCCAAAGAAAAGTCTGTTTGATCGATTCCTGAGCTAATCTTAAAAATCAGAGAAAACCCTAGGGTTGTGATTTCTTGTGAAAAAGGGAGGGCAAATTTTGGGGTACAACAGCTACCCCTGTTCAATCTTCTTGAACCTGAAGAGTTAGATTGGCAAGTTTGTCGTTCGCGACTTGAAGGTAAAAGATGATTGGACACTAGAGTCCCCATAAATTTGCACTCGTCAAAGCATAGTTGATGGAATGGGCTTAAAGATACCATTTGGAGATGTGACAGAATCTTGTCGGAGATGGGCTTAAAGATGCCACCCAAGAATGTTTATTAAACTGTATGTTATAGGTGAAAGAATGAGTATCAGAAAGGTATCCATGTTTGGAACATCTCTGAGCTGGGGGTTTGAATAAGCAATAGATTAGCATCCATGTTTGGAGAATCCGTAAACTGTTTTCATGAGCTGAATCTGAACAAGCGATAGATTAGCATCCATGTTTGGAAGCGTCCGTAAACTGTTTTCATGACTCTGGAGTTGAACAAGTAATAGATTAACATCCGTGTTTTGAAGCATCCGTAAACTGTTTTCATGAGTTGAATCTGAACAAGCAATAGATTAGCATCCATGTTTAGAAGCGTCCGTAAACTGTTTTCATGACTCTGGAGTTGAACAAGTAATAGATTAACATCCGTGTTTGGAAGCATTCGTAAACTGTTTTCATGACTCTGGAGTTGAACAAGCAATAGATTAACATTCGTGTTTGGAAGCATCCGTAAACTGTTTTCAAAAGTTGAATCTGAACAAGCGATAGATTGACATCCATGTTTGGAAGCATCCGTAAACTGTTTTCATGACTCTGGAGTTGAAGCTTGCTAAACAGTTTACGGATGCTTCCATGTTTGGAAGCATCCGTAAACTGTTTTCAAAAGTTGAATCTGAACAAGCGATAGATTGACATCCATGTTTGGAAGCATCCGTAAACTGTTTTCATGACTCTGGAGTTGAAGCTTGCTAAACTTATCCTGTGAAGGGTAAAATATTTGCTGAAACACAAAGTTATGTTTGCATGAAATGTATGATGCAATATATGTGTTATATCAACGTTTATGATATATGAATGCAATGTATGCGCATGTAAGCTGATGAGCTGTCTTGCTGAGGAAGATAAATCCTGGATAGTTGGAGATAATAAAATCTTTGACCACTGTCGGGGAAAATAAATCTTAGACCACTGTTGAAGAGTATGTGTGTCTTTAAGATTTTTGACAACCTCTGCGGGGAGAAGCTATACTGCTCGAGAAATCAGGAGTTTGGGTTGTATGCCAATCTACTGGGGATTCCTGTTTTGTTGTTTGAGGAGAACTCTGGTGGGGAATATCTGAAAACTCTGTGGGGAATTGAGAATGAGAATCTTCATTCTACTGGAGGAATTTGTGCTGAGGAGTCAAGAACGAGAATCTTCGATTTGCAGGGGATTAAAAACTATGACAAATTTATGCTGAGAGTAAAGAAGGCTCTGGCAACTTCACTGGAGAATCAAGGATGAGAATCCTGATTTTGTTGGGGATATCAGGGGCAAACTGAATGGTTTCCGCTAGGGATTGGTAGCTCAAAGTTTCCTCTCCGCTGGGGGTCTTAGCGACGTGTTGATCTGATTGGCAACTTCACTGGGGAAAAAAAGTTTAAAAATAACTTTCTGAGGAATTATCTGGTTTAAAAGCGACTCTCCAGGAGAAGGGAGGAAACTGGATGGTCTTCACTGGTGTTCACAGGTTGAAGGTTTGACTCCGCTTGGGGAAGAAAGTTTCATTCTTACTGAGGGTTTATAGTTCAAAGTTTTGCTCTGCTGTTGGTTGGGAACTTGAATACTCAACTCTGATGGGGATCCTTGAAACTTAACTCCGCTGGGGATATGCCTTTCAAAGCTTTAGTTCCGCCTAGGATCTGGATGATGTATTGCAGGAGATTTCTCCTGGAATAGCCTAAAGACACTTTCCAACACTTCCATCCTATCAGTAATTATTCCTTCTCATTTCGTTTTATTTGTAAGCAGTGATTATATTCAAATGCATATGCTCATTTAATAAATCATTGGACGTTTTCAAATAAAACACAAGTGTAGAAAAAAGAAAGAAAAGGCAAACAGTTTTTCCTGCACTTTGAAGTAACTTTGTATTAACTTTGTGTAAGTATTTTGTACAAAGGAGACAGACATCCCAGTAAGAGAATGTTGTCATAAAGTTGAGAAAAATTTTTATACAAAGAAAGATGGCTATGTGTAACAATTCCATGGGGTTCCCATTCTGCTATAGCCTTCACAACTCTGAGTATCTTGTCCATTCATTGCTTCGTCCGCAGATGATTGGATAGATCAGAAGCTTGGAGCTTGTCCGTGAAGAGATAGTCCTTAAAGTGATCCGACGAGACATAGTCATACGCTTTAATTCCCTAAATTTTGCCTGGATCGCCCTTTCAGGTTTTCGATCCACCGGGAAACCCTTTTTTGCTCAAGTCGCCCTTTCAGGTTTTCAACTTTCCGGGTGTATAGATTTTTTTGTTTATCCCTAATTTTTGCCCGAACCACCCTTTCGGGTTTTCGATTTGCCGGGATGCCCATTTTTGCCCAAGTTTCCCTTTCGGGTTTTCAACTTGTCGGGGTTGTTTATGCGTAGTATCTTTTGACTATGGCTGCGTTCGCAGGGTGTGGCAGGTCGTCACCGTCCATGGTGGTCAGGATCATTGCCCCACCAGAAAAGATGTTTTTGATCACAAATGGTCCTTCGTAGGTAGGAGTTCACTTGCCCCTGGGATCACTTTGCGGCAAGATGATCCGCTTGATTACAAGATCCCCGACTTGATATACTTGTCTCTTGACTTTCTTATTGAAAGCCTTGATCATCCGTTTTTGATACGTCTGACAATGACAAACAGCAGTAAGTCGCTTCTCGTCAATCAAGTTAAGTTGATCAAGATAGGTCTGAATCCAATCGTCTTCACTCAAACCAGCGTCCTTCATGATTCTCAGGGAAGGAATCTGAACTTCTATAGGTAAAACAGCTTCCATGCCGTATGCCAAAGAAAAGGGTGTTGCCCCAGTTGATGTTCGCTCTGTGGTACGGTACCCGCGTAGAGCAAACGGTAACATCTCATGTCAGTCCTTGTAGGTGACTGTCATCTTTTGAATGATCTTCTTGATATTTTTGTTCGCAACTTCGACAGCACCGTTCATCTTTGGCCTATAGGGAGATGAATTGTGATGTTGAATTTTGAACTGTTCGCATAGAGTGGTGATCATAGTGTTGTTCAGGTTTGTACCGTTGTCCGTAATGATTCGGTCAGGAATATTGTACCGGCAAATGAGGTTCTGCTTGATGAAGCGGGCAACCACATTCTTTGTAACGGAGGCGAAGGAAGCTGCTTCGACCCACTTGGTAAAGTAATCAATGGCCACCAGGATGAAGCGGTGTCCATTGGATGTTGTAGGCTTGATCTCTTCAATCATGTCGATACCCCACATTGCGAATGGCCAAGGAGATGTTAGGACATTGAGAGGAACTGGAGGAATATGCACCTTGTCTGCATAGACTTGGCATTTGTGACAAGTGCGGGCGTACTGATGACAGTCAGCTTCCATGGTAGACCAGTAGTAGCCTTCCCTTAGGATCTTCTTAGCCATCGTATGTCTGCTCAAGTGGTTGCTGAATGTGCCACAATGCAGTTCAGTCATGATCTTCTCGGCTTCAACCTTGTCCATACAACGAAGCAGAACACAATCATGGTTGCGTTTGTATAGGATACCATTGCTCAGGAAGAACTTGGCAGCAAATCTCCTTAAGAACTTTCTGTCATTGACTGAAGCTCCTTCAGGGTATTCTTGAGTCTCGAGATACCTTTTGATTTCGTGAAACCAGGGTTGTTCCACTACTTCTTCGGTATTAATCTCATGACAATATGCAGGTTCATCCTTCCTCTTGATGGTAATTTGGGGAGCCTCATTATCCCAGTTAATTTTAAACATGGAAGACATTGTAGCTAGAGCATCTGCTAGCTGATTTTCTTCTCGCGGGAAGTACTCAAAGGTAACCTACTCGAAATAAGGTAACAATGTCAGGACATATTCTTTGTATGGGATGAGGTTAGGATGTTTAGTGTCCCACTCTCCTTTGATTTGACTGATAACCAAAGCTGAGTCCCCAAACACAACCAAATATTTGATTCCTAAGTCAATCGCAGCCTTGAGACCAAAGATACAAGCTTCATACTCGGCCATGTTGTTGGTGCAGCTGAAGTATAGCCTAGCGGTGAAAGGTGTATGGAAACCTTCTGGATAGATAAGTATTACGCCGATACCATTGCCAAGTTCATTTGAAGCACCATCAAAGTACAGGGTCCATCGGGATCCTTATTCAGGTTTGTCATACGGTCTGTTACCTTCAATGTTGTCCAATGTCATAATGTCCTCGTCAGGAAAGTCGAATTTCATGGATTGGTAATCTTCGACAGCTTGATGAGCTAGATGGTCAGCTAGTACACTCCCTTTTATAGCTTTTTGGGTTGTGTACTGGATATCATACTCAGTCAGGATCATTTTCCATCTAGCGATTCTTCCAGATAAAGCGGGCTTTTCGAAGATGTACTTGATCGGATCCATTTTAGAAATCAACAGAGTGGTATGTGTCAACATATACTGCCTTAGCCGGCGAGCAGCCCATACCAAAGCGCAACAAGTTTTCTCAAGCAGTGATTAGCGAGTGTCACAGTCGGTAAACTTTTTGCTAAGGTAATAAATGGCATGCTCTTTTCGGCCAGTCTCATCATGTTGGCCCAATACGCACCCCCATTGAGTTATCCAAAACAGTCAGATACATGATTAAAGGCCTTCCTTCGACGGGTGGCATCAAGATAGGAGGTTCTAGCAAATACTCCTTGATTTTATCAAAAGCAGCTTGACAGTCATCATTCCATTCAACCACCTGATCTTTCTTCAACAGCTTGAAGATTGGTTCATAGGTAGATGTTAGGTGAGAAATGAACCTTGCAATGTAGTTTAGGCGTCCTAAGAAACCTCTGACCTCCTTTTCAGTGCGGGGGGCAGGCATTTCTCGTATAGCTTCGACTTTAGCAGGATCAACCCCAATGCCTTTGTTGCTGACGATGAATCCCAAGAGTTTACCAGACCTGACTCCGAAAGTGCACTTGCTAGGGTTCAGTCTAAGCTTATACTCCTTTAATCTGACAAATAACTTTTGTAGATGGTCGAGGTGTTCTTCTTCTGTTTGTGAATGGGCTATCATGTCGTCTACGTAGACTTCAATCTCATGATGTATCATGTCATGAAACAAAGCTACCATGGCTCGCTGATAGGTTGCCCCGACATTCTTCAGTCCGAATGGCATTACTTTATAGCAGAAGGTACCCCACTGTGTAACAAAAGTAGTCTTCTCCATGTCTTCGGGGGCCATTTTGATATGGTTGTACCCTGAAAATCCATCCATGAAAGAGAATACCTTATGTTGAGCTGTATTGTCGACCAAAATGTCAATGTGCGGTAGTGGAAAGTCATCTTTAGGGCTAGCCCTTTTTAAGACTTGGTAATCCACGCACATTCTCACTCTGTCTTCCTTCTTAGGCACGGGCACAATGTTAGCAACCCATTGTGGATAGGAAGTAACAGCAAGAAACCCGGAATTGAATTGCTTCATCACTTCGGCTTTGATCTTTTCAGACATATCGGGCCTCATTCGACGGACTTTTTGTTTTATTGGTGGACAGTCTTCTCTTGTAGGGAGACAGTGAACCACAATATCTGTGTCGAGTCCCGGCATGTCTTCATAGGACCAGGCAAAGATCTCAACATATTCATTCAACAACTGAACTAAGCGTTCTTTGACATTTGGCTTTAGGTTGGCACCCATTTTAACCTCTCTCCTGTCTTCGGCAGTACCCAAGTTGATAGTCTTTAACATCTCTTCATGGGGCAGAATAGCCCTCTCTTCCTGTTGTAGAAGTCTAGTTAACTCTCCAGGCACTTCACAGTCTTCATCACCTTCGTATTCGGCATGATTGACCAGATCTTCAGAGTCACTGAAGGCCATAGCAGAATTGTTACCCATGGAATCCGGAGTGGATGGGTACCTGCATTTTGTGAGTGTGGGTGTGTGTAAGGGATAGCCACCTTTAAACAAAATAAAATGTAAAAAGAAAGAAAATGAACACAAAAGTTTATAGATGAAAACGTCCATGATTCATTAAAAATGGCATATGATAATGAAGAAATCAAGCCCTTACAAATGGACCTATATGCCGCGGGTAAGGCACAAGGCAAAAAGAGTGTACGAGTTGTTTAATAATTATTACATACCAACTGAAAATGTTCAAAAGATAAATTACTGATTGATGAAAGTAATGGGAACGAAGTCTTTCGCCTCTCAGTTGTTCAGTCCTCCTTCAATGGTTGGAAAGATCCAGTCTTCCAACTTACTCTCATCTTCAACATCTTCCAAAGCATGAACTCCGTGATGAGTGATCTTTAATGGTGGTCCTCCAGCCCGGGAGTGACGCACAGCTTTCTGACTAGCAACAGTGAAACCCAATCCGAACTTATCTGTCTTGAAAGGAAAATCTGGTAGTTGACCCCACATTGTACTTCCTCCTTCCTTGATTACAGCCTCCGCATCTTTAAGGGATGACATCCGGGACACAGGCTTGGTAATGATGGGCACCTCAGTCATTGTCTTGGCTACCGCAACTTCAGGGGAAACCTCTTCAAAGTGTTGGAAAGGTGTTTCTATGAATTCACCATCTAACTCCACATAGCGGAAAGAGTTAAGGTGGCTTATCATATACTCCTCCTCACCATGAATTGTTATGATCTTACCCTGGACTGGGTACTTGAACATATAGTGTAGGGAAGAAGTGATTCCCCAGCGTTGTGGATCCATGGTCTTCCCAACAAGCATGAATATGAAGGACGAATGTCCATCACATAAAATGTAGAGTTGAAAATTTCTGTTCCCACCTTAATTGGGATGTCCACTTCTCCGTGAACCATCCTCTTAGAACCATTGAAGGCTCTAACAATGATATTACTGGGCTTCAAGGTAAAACCCTCACAGTCCAATATGTCCAATGCTTTCTTTGGTAGGACATTTAAAGACAACCCGGTATCAACCAGAACGTAAGCAAGTGTGGTCCCTCTGCACTCTACCGAAACATGCAGCGCATCATTATGCTTTCTTCCTTTAGATGTTAGATCGGCATCAGAGAAACCAAGACCATTGTTGGCGGTTAGGATGGCTACACACTCTTGAAACTGATCCGCAGAAGTTTCTTGAGGCACGTGCGCCGTCTTCAGGAATTTGATCAAGGCTTTGGCATGAGCCTCAGAACAGAGCAATAGAGCCAGCATGGATATTTTTGAAGGGGTTTTCCCCAGTTGTTCTACGACATCATAGTCGCTCTTCTTGATTATCTTTAAGATTTCTTCCATTTCCTTTTGGGTGCTCTCGGGATAACCAAAGGCTTAGCCCTCGTCCTGACAGGCGCTTCTTGGATCCCCTTAACTTTATCAGCAATAACATCAGAGGGTATAACTTCGGGAGTAACAATTTCTTCAATCACTGGACTTTGCATAGATATCTTGACTGGCACACGAGCACTTGAGGGTCCGAAGACTGCCCTTGGAGGAGCAATCTCCAGAGAGAAGATTCTTCCACTACGATTTATCTTACCTGTCCCTGCAATATTTCCTATATCAGGAGTTTCTTCATCGGAACCTTCTTCGACTGATTCGATCTGCTTAACACCGTGGTAGAAGATCTCTCCTCCATAATTCCACGGTATTGTCTTGTTGGACTTATATGGGATAGGCCCCGGCATGGTAATCTTCAGTGGTACAAACTTTGGATCGGGTGTAATCTTAACAGGCCTTTTGCAGGTCTTAGAAAGATTGTCGGAAATGGTGATTATAGCAATGTCATTGATTGGGGTAACAGGAGTAACTGGAGTAACATGAGTTTTCTGAAAGAGGATCTCTTGATTATCCATCAGGCGTTGGATGCCTGACTTCAATAGCAGACAGTCAGATTGCAAGGTTGAACAAAGGTAACAATCTTTTTCACAGCCTGGGAAGATCCCGGCTTTCAACAGATTCATCTTGATCATTGGCAACGGAGTCATTAGGTTATCAACAACAGTAACATACAAATCCTCTTCAATGGCGTGGACATTGTGACCATGCTTCGGCATTGGGGCAGAAATCACATTCGGCTTTTCAGGTGCATCGAATTCTACCTCCTTGGCATCTATTAAATCTTGGATCTTGTTTTTGAGGGCCCAACAGTTATTGGTGTCGTGCCCTATGCTATCTGAATGATAAGCACATTTTGCATTGGGATGATAATATGGAGAAGTGGTATTTGTATTCTTCGGTGCCTCTCTCAAATTAGCAAGGTTTAATTTCAGGAGATGTGGAAGGATCTGAGCGGGTGTCATGTTTATCGGGGTATATTTCCGTTGTAGCCTTTCTACCCTTTGCTGATAGGTTCTGGGTTGATCATTCCTTGGTTGACTACTTCTAGGCTGATCTGATGCGGACTTCTGAATTAATACGGCCCCCACTGTTGGTCGGTGTTCCTCTCTTTCTCGATTTCTCTAGGTGTAAACAACAGAACTTTCCTTCTTGGCTGGGAAATTCTTTTTGATAGCGGCTGAAGCAGATGCATCCTTCTGAATTTTACCGCTCTTAATATCAGCTTCGACCCTTTCCCCTGTCAGAATTAATTCAGTGAAACCTGCAGATGAGCTCCCTATCATGTGATTAAAAAATGGACCGGACAGTGTCCCCAAAAACATATCGACAAGCTCTCTTTCAGACAATGGTGGTTGCACCCTTCCAGCCAGGTCCCTCCACTTCTGGGCATACTCCTTAAAGCCCTCGTTAGAAACCATACTCATACTCTGTAGTTGAGTTCGAGTAGGTGCTAAATCTGCGTTGTATTGATATTGTCGGTAGAAGGCAGCAGCCAAGTCCTCCCAGTTATGTATATCAGCCCTCTCAAGCTGATAGAACTAGTCCAATTGTGTACCCAATAAACTATCTTGAAAACAATAGACCCACAGATCCTTATCAGAAGAGTGAGGTTGGATCTTTCTGACATAAGAACGCAGATGCATCTTTGTACAAGACAAACCATCATATTTAGCGAACGTAGGCACTTTGAATTTAGGGGGAATGACGATCCCAACAACCAATCTCAGCTCTTCGAAATCCAGTCCAGGTACCCTTTGTACCTTCATGGCTGCTAACCGCTCTTCCAGATTCTTATACCTGTCGTCCGCAGGAGGGTACTGCTGCTCAGAGTAATCTTCATCCTCTTCAACTTCCTCCTCTTCAACCTCAGACTCGGAAGGTACTACAGCTTCTTTTCCTTTGTCGGTCCCTTCATCAGACGTCGAGGGAAACTCCAGGACTCTTCTAGCTTGGTTCTCAAATCTTCTTCCCAAAGTAGCTACTCTGACTCTTTTCTTTTTATTTTTCCTTCTTCCTTTTCTTTTTCTTTCTCCTTCTCTAACAGTGCTTTAAGGTCCTCTTGACCCTTTGCCAAGGTCATGAGGAGTTGTTGGAATTGCGGATTTTGTGCTTGCAGATCTTTGACCGTCTGCTCTATATCCATCTTGCTGAAATAAACAGCAGAAAGATAAGGAAACCTGGTGTGAAGACTTGTTTATGCATATGATGAATGATATGTTTATTCATGTAATGCATCCAAGGATTCAGAAATTCAAAGTTATTACAGACAAAAAGAACACACGTCATATTAATAAGAAGAAATTTGTCAGTACATAAATGCCCCATGGGCAAAATATTACAAAGCTTCTTAATGTAAAAAGACGTTGCACATCCTTTTTGGCGCGATGTAAGTGTTAAGAGTCTCCTCTTTGTGAAGTCGGCGGGTAAGTTCCAAAACCTTCTTCTCACTGGCATAGAAGCTGGCTTCAAAAGTTTTCCGCTCTTCCTTGAGTTGTATCCAACTCTTTTGAAATTCTTCCAATGATGTTGGCATGTCTGGATGTAGGAGGGTGTATGGAACCTCTCCTTCCATAACAGGCTCTTTGATCACGGGGAGAATGTGGGGGTAAGGCATCATAAGACTTTGGGCGCGGGTTCGTACCCACTTGAGATAAGGCTCAAGGGGGATGGAATTCTTGTGCCCCAGTGTCTTACTATCCACTTTGTTGGGCATCCTCCATGCTCGGATAAACCTTTGTCGAAGTCCTTGAGCGTCGTTGTCGAAGTCAAAAACCAAGTAAGGAATCAGCATATCGTGAGGTCCATCCCTTCGGGCATAACCAAATTGCCTCAGAGCTAAACATGGGTTGTAGGTAATACCTCCCCTAATGCCAAGTAGTGGGACATTAGGGAATTCCCCACAACGATCAATGATGATGACATTTTCTCTGGACCGAGAACACCAATGAACATCAGAATATGTAAGATTCATCAATCGTTATGACCACCTCAAGCCTTGTTCATTCTTCAAGACTGACTGGGGAAGGTGAGAAATAAACCACCTTGCTAGAAGAGGAGTACAGCACATGAGAACACCTCTTTTCCTCATTGTTCGTGTGTAAAATGAGTGTAGGTTGTGCCCAAGCAATGTAGGCACAGGATTCCGAGATATGAAAATCTTGACAGTATTCACATCTATAAGTTGATCAGGGTTTGGGAACAAGACCAACCCATAGATGAGAAGTGCTACAATCTTCTCAAAAGCTTGTAGATCTAAATAATTCCAGCAGTCTTGTGCCTTCTCAAGCAGAAACTTTGCCAAGAAACCCTTGACGCCACTTCTGGTTTCCCAATGACCTTTGATATCAGATGGTTGCAAGTGTAAGGCTTGAGCAACATCTTCAGGCTTTATCTCTCTTTCCGTACCGTTGTAGGGTAGTTGATGGAGAATAGGAATCCTCAGAAGTTGAGAAAATTCCTCCGAAGTAGGTACTAGTTGGTAATCAGGAAACGTAAAGCAATGGTGTAGGGGGTCAAAGAACTAGAAGAGAACTTTCACCATGTCTTCTTCAATGTTGGAGTTGACCAAGTTGAGAAGTCTACCATGTCTTTCACTGAAGGGAGAATTCTCTAGAATCTTGGAAGTAAGCTCCTTGAGTAGAGGAGGATTCTCACAAGGTTGACTTGAATTGTTTTCCTGCGAAGAGATTCCATGACCTACAAAACAGGAACAAAGATGAAGATCCAAACCCTTGAAATGGTTAGTGGATGCAAATGATGCTTCATGATGTTCATGATGTATGCACAAGCATATGTAAAATCAAATCACACAAGATCCTAGTTTCAGGCTTGCATGGGGTTTCATAGGTAAGTACCCTCTTGAAGTTTGTTGGCTCAACCTGCCCTATAAATAGTAACCGGGTTCTAAGGAGCTCAATATCACTGGATTATTTTCTGTGTTCATTGTTTCAGTTTAGCCACTTTACTGGCGACCGAAATATTCCAAGAAAACAACCCTCAATGAGTGTAGTATCGAGTATCTACCAACTTCGAACTGCACCAAAGCCGATCATCTCACTACCCCTAAAAAGGCCAAGTTGGTCAAGTAAAGGTTCTAAAAGTCCATTAGTGCTTCATGACATCACTCAACGGCCCCGTATTCTCTTTTATTAACTCAAAGGCTATCGGTACCCACAAATATGTCGCACTAATATAGCTATTTCTTCAACCATGTCGATATACCCTGCACAGTTTCCATAATGTATTGTTATTTACCTATGAATGTTCCCAAATCCGGGTAGAGGATTTCAAACCCAAACAATAGAACCAAATGTAAAGAAATCAAGGAAAACAAGATAAGTATGCAAAGGTGATCTAAAACCCTAAGGTAACCCCACTTTTAGAATATTCCCCAGCAGAGTCGCCAGTTCTGTGATACGATGGGAGAACTGACTTGAGGTTTTGCGTTTGTGTTCACAATTGTGCGATTTAGCAAGAGTCGCCGTCGACTTTTTATTTTATCCAAAGGAAAGGTCAAAAAGCACAGGAAAGACCTTTGAGATGTTTTCTTGGGTTCGGGGGGTAGATTATGAAAAGGGAAGGTGCAAGCACCCTTTTCATCCATGGTTATCCATGGGCTCTTAGTTACTTGTTTAGATCACTTGCTTTTGCTTTTCAATTGTTTGAAATGGTGCTTTGTGTGTGTGGTAACAGGTTTGGCCATGCAGGTTTTTATGGTTTGGCTATGCTTGTTACAGTTTGTGTGATTTGCTGCAGGTTGGTTGTTTTTTGGTTTGCAGTTTGGAACTGCAGTTTGGCCAGTTTGCAAGTTGTGCAGTTTTGTAATGGTTTGCAGTTTGGAACTGCAGGTTTGAGGAGTTTTGTTAGAAGGATTGTGTTTATTTGAACTGCTAACAGTTTGCAAGCTTGTTACAGTTTTTTGTTGTAACTTGGGCAGGTTTGATGGTGTTTAAAACTGTTAATAGTTTGGCCAATTTGGTTCTGTTTTGGAATTGGTTGAGCTTTGTTATGCAGGTTGGGAGATTTTGTAGTTCGACAGGCTTGGAGATTTTTTGTAATTTTCAGGCTTGGATAAATGTTCTCTCCTTTTCAAACTGTCATTTGATAGTCTTATATCTTTTTCTTGTTTGTCACTTGTGACAGCCCTCTTGCCAAATTGTACACTTCAAAAGGTGATATCCTTCTCTTTTTCTCTCTCTATGAAAAAAGCATTTTTTGCTTTTTTTTATTATTCTGAAAGGTTTTCCCTTTTGACTGGAAAATGATGACAAGCTTAAGATAAGTCTTTGACTTGTGGTTTTGGATTACCTCTTGCCTTTTACTGCCATCCTGCTGCATTTTTCTGCTTTCATGCTGCATTTCTACATTTGTACAGTTTGCATCCAATTTGTTTTGTAACTCAGTTTGGGCAATTTGTTTTGTAGCTCAGTTTGGCACCTTGCTTGTGCTGCTTGGTACAGCAGGTTCCTGTCATGTAATGCATTGTATATTGGGTTATGCTTCATTTTGCCTACTTTGCTTTGTAATGCAGCTTGTAGTTTGGCCTATGCTTGGTACCTTGATTGTACAGTTTGGCGCATGTTGCATTTGAAACTCAGTTTGCTTTGTATGCAATGTTTTAGTTTGGCTTATGCTTGACAGTTTTGGCGCCTGTTGCATTTGAAACTCAGTTTTCTTTATATGCTTGCATTTTTCAATTTGTATTTTTAATTTTCTCTTTGTGAACCAAAAAGAGCGATCTTCTTGTGATTTGCGAAGAGAAAAATAAAACGTGATAAAAAATAGCACTCTGATTCCGGACGGCAAACTTTAATGATGAATTTTTCCTTTCTTTTTCTGTTTGAAAATTCTTTTCAATTAACTATACTAATCTTATTTTCCTTTGTCTTTTTCATGTGAGTGCAACTTGGACAGCGACAAAGCAGTAGAAGCCGAAGACCTTGAGCATGGGAGCACTGGAGCTTAGGCTTAGACTTAGATTAGATAGATAGATTTTTCCATTTATTGTAACATTTATTTTTTAAAATACTATAAGTTGTAAAAACTTACAATATTCAAATAATAAATTATTTTTGTATCAATCATTTGAAAAGTCTTTGTGAGGCAAACTGATATCCAATAAAATCATTTACTGTCCAATAATCTTGCCATTCTTTCTCTGCATCTTCACTTAACCCTTTAAAATTCTCAGATAAAAATAATTGAAATTGCATTCCAATATTTTTAATACAGATAACTTAAATTCCAAGTAATCCCAAGAACTTTGCAATCTCATAACTGCAACAACATTCTAATCATAATACGCATTGTATTCCAATAAACAAGCAAGCATCTCATTAACCCGCAAACATTTCATTTCATTAACAAGAAGATGTCTTGATATTCCAAATAACAGTCTCAGCTCCTATCTCTTATCCCAGATAATCAGGCCTTGAGAACAATCAGTTAACCTTTCAGCAAACTTGAAAAAGTGTGAAAACAATGTAACAGTAAACTGAATTTCTAAGGATTCAATTTCTTCTGATAAATGCGAGAGAAATCCTGATTCTTGATTTACTGCCAAAGAAAAGTCTGTTTGATCGATTCCTGAGCCAATCTTAAAAATCAGAGAAAACCCTAGGGTTGTGATTTTTTGTGAAAAAGGGAGGGCAAATTTTTTGGTACAACACATAACTATGTCGAGATCTTCGCCTGGTCATATGAAGACATGCCTGGTTTAGACATTGATATTGTGGTACATCTTCTTTCGACTAAAGAAGATTGTCCTCCGGTTAAGCAAAAGGTCCACCGTATGAGCCCTGAAATGTCAGAGAAGATCAAAGCAGAGGTTATGAAACAGTTCAATGATGGGTTCTTAGCTGTCACCTCCTATCCGTAGTGGGTTGCTAACATGGTCCCGGTTCCAAAGAAGGACGGCAAAGTACGGATGTGTGTGGACTACAGAGACCTGAACAGGGCAAGCCCCAAGGATGACTTCCCGCTTCCCCACATCGATGTTCTGGTTGACAACACCGTACAACACAAAATCTTTTCCTTCATGGATGGTTTCTCTGGCTACAACCAGGTCAAGATGTCACCCGAAGACATGGAGAAGACAACCTTCATCACGCAGTGGGGAACTTTCTGTTACAAGGTGATGCCTTTTGGATTGAAGAATGCTGGGGAAACTTATCAGCGAGCCATGGTAGCTTTGTTCCATTATATGATTCACCATGAGATGGAGGTTTATGTTGATGACATGATATCCAGGTCTCAAACCGAGGAAGAGCACCTTGATCATCTACAAAAGTTGTTTGACAGGCTGAAGATATACAAGTTGAGGTTAAATCCGAATAAGTGCACCTTCGAGGTAAGGTCTGGTAAACTTCTGGGGTTCATCGTCAGTGACAAAGGTATTCAGGTAGACCCTTCAAAGGTGAAGGCCATACAAGAGATGCCGACTCCTCGTACTGAGAAGGAAGTTAGAGGTTTCTTGGGACGCCTAAATGATATCGCCAAGTTCATTTCACATCTGACTGCTACTTGTGAGTCGATCTTCAAACTCCTGAAGAAAGATCAAGTAGTAAAATGGAATGACGAATTCCAGGCTGCTTTTGAAAAAATCAAGGAATACCTTCAAGAACCACCAATTATGATGCCTCCGATTGAAGGAAGACCTTTGATAATGTACTTAACAGTGTTAGACAATTCAATGGGTGTGTGCTGGGGAAGCATGACGAGTCTGGTCGAAAAGAGCATGCAATATACTACCTTAGCAAAACGTTTACCGACTGTGAGACAAGATACTCACTGCTTGAGAAAACTTGTTACGCTTTGGCATGGGCTGCTCGCCGACTAAGACAGTATATGTTGACCCACAATACTTTGTTGATATCTAAGATGGATCCAATCAAGTACATCTTAGAGAAGCCCGCTCTCTCTGGAAGAATAGCAAGATGGCAAATGATCTTAACCGAATACGATATCTAACATACAACCCAGAAAGTAACCAAGGGAAATATATTAGCTGACCATTTGGCTCATCAGGCCGTGGATGACTACCAGTCCATGAATTTTGAGTTCCCGAATGAGAATATTATGCTGGTGACTGACAATGAAGAACCAGGACCGGATGAAGGACCTGAAGAAGGATCCTGATGGACTATAGTTTTTTATGGAGCCTCGAACGCACTCGGTAATGGCATTGGTGCCGTAATCATATCTCCTAGAGGTTGTCATACTCCTTTCATTGCCCGACTATGTTTTAACTGTACCAACAATATGGTGGAGTATGAAGCCTGCATCATGGGTCTCAAAGCTGCTATCGACCTGAGGTGATAAGTCAGATCAAAGGAGAATGGGATATGAAGCACCCAAATCTCGTCTCGTACAAAGAGCACGTGCTGACATTGCTCCCACACTTTAAAGAGGTAACCTTTGAACATTTCCCATGAGAGGAGAATCAGTTAGCGAACGCACTAGCTACCATGTCTTCTATGTTCAAGGTCAGGTGGGACAACGAAGCTCCCCGAATCACCATCGAGAGGTTGCATGAACCAGCGTACTACTGTGAAATTGATATTGAAGAGGTAGCAGACAAACCGTGGTTTTAAAAATTAAAAAGGTATCTTGAGGCTCAAGAATTCCCTGAGGGGCGTCTGTCAACGATAACAAGTTTCTAAGAAGGTTCGCCGCGAAATTCTTCCTCAGTAATGGAATCCTCTACAAGCGCAACCATGACTCTACCTTATTGTAGTGTGTAGACAAGAGCGAAGCGGAGAGGATCATGACAGATCTACACTAAGGTACCTTCAGAACCCATTCAAGTGGACATACCATGGCTAAGAAGATCCTACGGGTAGGATACTTTTGGTCCACTGTGGAAGCAGATTGTTATCAGCACTCCCGAACTTGCCACAAGTGCCAAATCTATGTTGATAAAGTACATGTGCCTCCGGTTCCTTTGAATGTCTTGATGGCTCCTTGGCCCTTTACAATGTGGGACATTGATATGATCGGAGAGATTAGACCTACCACTTCCAATGGGCATCGCTTTATCCTGGTGGTCATTGATTACTTCATGAAGTGGGTTGAAGCTGCCTTCTTTGCTACCGTTACCAAGAACACCGTGGCGTAATTTATCAAGTATAACCTGATATGTCGGTACAGTGTGCCAGAGAGAATCATCACTGACAATGGTACCAATATCAATAATACGATGATCATCGAACTCTGTAAGAAATTCAAGATACAACACCATAATTCTTCCCCTACCGGCCGAAGATGAATGGCGATGTCGAAGCTGCCAACAAGAACATCAAGAAGATTATACAAAAGATGACGGTGACATATAGAGAATGGCATGAGATGTTACCATTTGCTCTTCATGGGTACCGTACCTCAGCACAGACATCAACAAGGGCAACACCCTACTCTCTGGTATATGGCATGGAAGTTGTCCTGCCTATTGAGGTCCAGATCCCCTCTCTAAGGATTATGAAAGATGCAGGTTTGAATGAAGACAACTGGATCCAGACTCGACTTGATCAACTGAATATGATCGATAAGAAGACTGTTGTATGTCATGGTCAAATGTATCAAAAACGGATGATCAAGGCTTTCAACAAAAAGGTCAGGCGTCAAGAATATAAAGTCGGGGATCTAGTGATCAAGCGCATCATACTGCCACAAGGTGATCCTAGGGGAAAATGTTCTCTCACATACGAAGGTCCATTTGTGATCAAAAACATTTTTTCGGGTGGAGCCATGATTATGACCACCATGGACGGTGACGACCTTCCTCACCCTGTCAATGCGGACATAGTGAAAAAATATTACTCATGATTAAAGACCCGCTAGGTTGACTGGCCTATGCAAAAATAAGGGCTTCCCGGCAAACCAAAAGGGTTCGGGAAAAAATTAGGGATGAAAACAAAAAAATCTGTACACCCGGCAAGTCAAAAACCTAAAAAGGCGGCTTGGGAAAAAAAGGGTATCCCGGTGGACTAAAAACCCGAAAGGGAGGTCCAGGCAATAGTTAGGTATGTAAAGCGTATCACTATGTTCCACTGGATCACCTTGCGACCAGACTTCAGTATCAACTATCAAGCTCGAACGGCACCAATCAATCTAGTCAGCTTCGGACAAGCAGCAAAGTGATGAGACGCTCGAAGACATAGCGGCATTAGCAGAATTGAAACTCAATGGGATTATTGCACATAGCTGTTTTCTTCTCTTTGTACACAATATTGTATAGTTTTCATTTCCACAATGGTGTTCTCTTACTAGAGCGTCAGCTTCCTTGTACAAAAACGCTTGTTATAGGCCAATTTCAGAAATTAATACAAGCCATTTTTACAAAACCATTTGTTTTTCTTTTTTCTGTTTTGTTTTGCAAAAACGTCCAATGATTTATTCTTGACATATGCATTTGAATATGATTGCTATTCATAAATATTTGCTTATGAAACAGAAAGACAGTTGCTCATTACTTAAGGAACGGGGCAAAGCCTAATCCCGACAGTTACCCTGTTCAGCATGGTACAGGGGCAGAGACATCTTTGAAATGAGGTCACCATTACATGTGACCCCGTGACATCTACACTCCCCACAGAGTAGAGGCAACCAAGAGTTTTGATCTCCGCTTCCCCAAACAGGAGTTACTTTCCTCAGCAAAGTTCCTTCAGAGAGCCGACGTCTATATTCCCCAGTCAAATTTTATAATCGCAAGTGATTCATAAAAATTTCTCCCGAGCAGAGTTTATTTCTCTGAATACAGAAGCTCAATCCCTAACAGAGTTTATTTCTCCAGCTATAGAAGTTCATCCCCCAGTGGAGTTTATCTCTTCGAATCGGCAAAACCTTCCAACAAAGCATCTCCTATCTCAAATAGAGTTATTCCCCCGCAGAGTTATTCTCAAGCAGAGTCTCTCCCCGACAGAATATTCAAAAACAGAAAGGAGTAAATCCACGGCATAGTCATCTCCTTTCACCATCCACAACGGAAGTAAAAGAACCACTTTTTCTACAACAGTCAGAAATTCAATTTCTAGTACTCTTCAGCAGCAGTCAGGGATTTATTTTCCCAGACTCGGATATGTCACAATAGCATTTCATGTTCATACATCATGATATGCGCATACATATTGCATACAACATAATCTCATTTATTTTGAGAACATCATCACACAATGCATTTCATGCATCGCATATAATTAATCATGTACCTTTTCAGGAAAGATGGTTATAATCAAACGGGTCAAGATTAAATCCATGAAGCTATACATGTCATATCTGTAGACAACTAATGGAAAATCAGTTCCCGAAAACAAATGGGTCAACTAATCTATGTGATCAAATGAAGCAGCCCTACTATCCAGGCTTTTACTTCGAAGTAACCCTACTATCCAGATTCCTTCTCAGCAGCCCTACTATCCAGGTTTTTATTTCAAAGTAACCCTACTATCCAGGTTCCTTCTCATAGCCCTACTATTCAGGCTTTCATTCCGAAGTAACCCTACTACCCAGGTTCCTTCTCATAGCGCTACTATCCAGGCTTTTATTTCGAAGTAACCCTACTATCCAGGTTCCTTCTCAGCAACCTTACTATCCAGGTTCCTTCTCATAGCCCTACTATCCAGGCTTTCATTTCGAAGTAAACCTACTATTCAAGTTCCGTCTCATATCCCTACTATCCTGGATTTCATTTCGAAGTAACCCTACTATCCAGGTTCCTTCTCATAGCCCTACCATCCAAGCTTTCATTTCGAAGTAACCCTACTATCCAGGTTCCTTCTCACAGCCCTATTATCCAGGATTTCATTTCGAAGTAACCATACTATCCAGGTTCCTTCTCATAGCCCTACTATCCAGGCTTTCATTTCGAAGTAACCCTACTATCCAGGTTCCTTCTCATAGCCCTACTATTCAGGCTTTCATTTCTAAGTAACCCTACTATCCAGGTTCCTTCCCATAGCCCTACTATACAGGCTTTCATTTCGAAGTAACCCTACTATCCAGGTTCCTTCTCATAGCCCTACTATCCAGGCTTTTATTTCGAAGTAACCTTACTATCCAGGTTTCTTCTCATAGTCGTACTATCCAGGATTTCATTTCAAAGTAACCCTACTATCCAGGTTCCTTCTCATGGCCCTATTATCCAGGCTTTCATTTCGAAGTAACCCTACTACCCAGGTTTCTTCTCATAGCCCTATTATCTAGGCTTTCATTTCGAAGTAACCCTACTACCCAAGTTCCTTCTCATAGCCCCATTATTCAGGCTCCTTTTCATGAATTACTTGGCGCAATTTTGCATGGACTTATCCCAAGAAAGCCATATACAGGTTTCTTCTCTTTTATCTCCGGACAATAGTCTATAACACTGTAAAACCTGGACCCGACCAGATACGGTCGATCTCATATTCCCCAGCAAGTCATTGTGAAGCCTGGACTCGACCAGATAACAGCGCACTTTGTCTCATCAATCAAGAGTTAATTCCCCAGTAGATTAATGGACAACCGAAGCTCCTAGACTATATTTCCCAAGACATAAATCAACATTCCCCGGCGAAGTCTTCCCCATCGGCAGGTACAGGAATTCTCGTAAAGGAATCTCTTATGCAACCAATATCTTTTATGGATGGCATCTTTAAGCCCATATCTGAAGACTCTCCTTCGCCTTACAAATGGCACCTGTAAGCCCATTCCCGATATTATCGATCGATATTCACTTCATACGAGTGCAAATTTATGGGCACTCTAGTGTTCAATCATCTTCCACCGTCAGATCACGAAAGGCTGACAAGCCAATCTAAATTCTCAGGTTTAAGAAGATTGAACAGGGGCAGTTGTTGTACCCCAAAATTTTCCCTCCCATTTTCACACAAAACATACTACTAGAGCTCCTCAATTGCTCAAGTTGACTAAGGATTGACCAGACAAATCCTACTCCTAAGACAATGAGCCTCAAACTAGGGTTTCACTCCTCATCAATATGTTTGATTTCCAAGGGTCCTAAATGGTTTTCATTACCCTAATATGTCCTTAAGATCATCCATGCCAAGTTTCATGCCTTTCACAAGAAGTTTGCTCAGTCAACTGTTCAAATGCCTGAAAATTAACTATACTAGGTCAAAAGTCAACTGTGACCCACATACAGTCAAACTTCAAGATTTTTGGTCAACATCAACATTTTGAAGTAATGTCAATCATTTGATCAAGGGTTGATCATGATTCCTGAAGAAATGCTCCTAATTCATCAAAACTCAAAAGTTGCTAAATTAGGATTTATATAGGAAAAGTCAACCAAACTTTGACCAGGCATAAATTTCTCATACTTTATTAGAAATTTATCATCCAAGGCTCATTTTGAATAGAATCCAATTCCCTACAACTCATCTTCAGCCCTCAAGTTCAAAAAATGCACTCATGAAAAGATATAAATTCAGACATTATAGGTCATTTCAAAAAGTCAACAAAAACACCTTTTGGGTCAAAGCTCCTTACATGAACACGGAAGATCCAATTGAGATGAAACCACATGGGTTGTTTAGAGGACATCCTAAGATTTCTAAAAAGTCCAAGAACACCCTCTTAGGGTCAAAATTGAGAGAGATATGCATTGTCAAAGTTGGCCATTTTTGGAAATTTGCACAAAGTCAACATTGCCCAAAATTGCCTTTTTTTCACATGGGCCCATCTTTTCAAGATTGAATCTCACTCCAGCATGGTCCACGACCTATGGGACCCTCCATGCCTTTTTTATTTGTTTATTCAATTTATTTTGATTTTTATTCATTTAAAAATCAAATAAAATCAAATAAAATCAAATAAATTCAAATAAATCATATAATTTGTTTTAGGAATGATTTTTGCATTGAATGGAGATCTCATATGCTGTCAATAGCCAAAACAAATCGTGCAAGCTCCAAAACAAGAGGAAATCTTCAAATGTGGAAATATTTGAATCAAAATTCATGGCCTTAACATCTCTTGATTCTTTCCAATTCTATTACCCTAGATTGATTCTACTACTTATAACAATGCATTGCAACCCTATAGCAGAGTTTTTATGTGCAGTCTGCCTCCCACAAAGCAAGAACAAAGACTCAAATTTTGGACAAAAAGTGAGAATCGGACTTCCTTCTACAAGGAGATTCAAGGACTTTGAAGGCTTGCAATCCATTCTTGGGCGTGTTTGGGAGCTATATGGAGCATTACCACACATCAACACCTTCAGAAACAGCATATATAGCAATCACTGTTTGCTCTTGTTCTTGAAATTAGTTTTTGCAATTTACGCATGATAGACTATTTATAAGTATATATCCATGCTTGTACAATCATTTAGAATGTATTTGCATAATCAATTATGTGTTTTGATGCCTGTTTGATGGAATGCCATTATTAGGGTTTAGAGCTTCATTTTAGGGCTTTCAGATACAGGTACAATTGGGTCTAATGAAGGGCACCATCATGATCAGAGGATCAAACCCAATTGATCCATGGTCTTGAATTTGATTTATATTGCCTGGATATGATTTTTGAGATGCGCAGGTTATAGCTATGGCAAATGTCTGTAGGTAAAAGTCTTTATCTAAGATAATAGTCTCAGTGAAGAAGATGAAGGCGTGGCAGATCCAGAATGGTCCATTTGAATTTTTGCGTGTTTTTATAAAAAAACTGACTTTTCATTCTATATAATATATTATTTATGTTTGTATTAACGAATGAAGCAAATGGTTCAGTGGCAAAGGGGGAGGGTTCGCAAGGCACGCGTGTAGGAGGTCAAGGGTTCGATCCTTGCCTCCTACATAATATTTTTCTCACAATATCTTTGTAGATCCAGTAGTACCCCTCCAAACGTGCTCACCATACACCTCAACATCTCATGCCTTGGATCATCCACTGATCAGATCCAACATACAGCAAGCAAACAGCATATGGTGAACCCTCAGATGAGAGCCACACTGGATCCAACGCAAGGCAAATGGGCCAGCTATTCTGGGCCTGGGAAATTCCAACTCACACCTCCAAAATTACTTCTCATATCAGGCCCATTTAATTTTTGTTTTAATTTCTTTAACTTTTTATTGTTTTATTTTTTAATTGTTTTAAAAATCTTTTTTAATTAAATCTTACAATCATGATAACACAAAAAATTAGAATTAGGTTTTTTTCATAAAATATTTAATTCCATTAATTAATTAGGTTAATTAGGGTAACTTAGATTCCTTTTTCATAATTAAAATTAATTAGAAATTAGGTTAATTTGTAAAATTAATTACTTTTCTCAAAAATCCAAAAATATTTTTATGCTAAATCAATCAGATTCGTTAAGCCTTAATTCTTCGTTTAAATTATTCTCGCGCGCATTTATTTATTCATTTTCCCAATTAATGTAATTGCTTCGAGTTTGTAATAGTTTTAATTTAGGTTTATTACTATTTTCATTTATTGTTTTCCCCAATTTTTTGATCATGTAATCCCCCTCGCCAAGGCCTTGTAATATATAGGTTTAAACTTCTCGCACTTTTCCTTTCCGTCATTATAAATTGTTAGATGATTGATAATAGGATTGTATGCAAAAGATCATAATTTAAAACAGTAGAAAACCCTAAATGTGCAAAGATAATTGACTAAAAAAACAAACACTTGCACATGCTCACTCCTAGGGTTTTTCCCCACTTCGGTTTCCTTCGGTAAACGGTCATGAAGTATAGAGAGCTTTAGTGGTTGCCCTCTAGTCCCAAAAGATCAAAGATGACCCATTCGAATGTTGCCTCGAAAAGATCTTTAGGACTCTAAGGTAACTACTAAGGTTTCCTAACCATTACTTTAGTGATCGTAATTGTCCCTTTCGATTGTCTCTTAAACCCCAACGATGGAGCTACCTACTCCTTAATAGTAGGATAGTGTTGTCTAAAGGAAATAAGAAAAACAAACAGCCTTTTTCGAGTAGGTAGAAACTCTTAAGTACTTGCTCAAAACAACAACTTTTTACACCCTACACTTTCAAACACTTTGTAAACGAAGTTTTCAAAAACACTTTATCACACCCTTGAGGACTGATACAAGGGTTACCATAAAGTGAAACGCCGCACTAAGGAAATTTCAAACCTTTTTTTTAACACATAAAAGCAATTTAAGAATGAGCAAGTACCTAAGAGCCCGTGGAAAACCACAGATAGAAAGGGTGCTAACACCTTCCCTTTTTATAATCTACCCCCTGTACTCAGAAACATCTCGAAAAGGTGTTTTTTGTTCTTTTTTCCTTTTCCTTTGTTGGATAAAATAAAAGGCGATGGCAACTCTTGCTTACTGTACATTTGTGAACAAAAAATGCAAAACCAGTAGTAACTAAAAATAATCAGTTCTGCCACCGTATCACAGATATGATGCAGATTTTCAGGGCAGCATTGTAGGTTTTGGAGTAGACTGTGACAGCATATCAGGGTTGTTTTTGTGGATTGAGTCAGAGGGAAAAGTTCAAACAAGACAACGCTTTAGGATTTGTAATTTTAACTTTAACAAAATGCAGCTTTGTTGTTTACTTGAACATTTGAATTATCTTGAATTATGGTGAAGGAAATGTCATGAGGTAATGAGATTAACATGTATAGAAAATACTTAGAAAATTTTCTAAGTCTTGCAAAGTTTGACTTTTGACCTTCTTGATTTTTTGATGATCAAATTTCATATTTTGAATGTCTTGATGAAATGTGATTTTTTGAAACTCAAATTTGACCAAAAAGTCAAAGTTTGACTTTTCAGTGTATAGTGGACTTTTTCATCAGTTGACTAAATTTCATCTATCAATTCACGGGTCTCGGGAAATGAATTGAAGTATGCGCTTAGGTAAAAATGATGTACTTGAATCCTTGAGATCATATTTCAAACCAATAAGTCATGTACTAGGTCAAGAGTCAAAGATTGGTCATTCTCAGTCAAAACCCTAATTTTGACTATTTAACCCTTTTGATGATTTGAACAATTTCCTTGAAGAATTGTGATCCAGTCTTGATCAAATTATACATATGACTTCAAAATGTTGATGTTGGTCAAAAATCTTGAAGTTTGACTGTAGGTTAACCACATTTGGCTTTTTTCAATACAGTTGATTTTAGGTCATCTGATCAATTGACTGAGCAACTTTGGTAATCCAAGACTTGAAACTTGACAGGAGAAATCGTGAGGGTCCATAATAATCCATGGAAGTTATTTGAAACATTAGAAGTCCAAATGTCCTTATGCAAACTCAAACCCTAATTTGGGGCATCAGCGTTGAGGAGATGGCTTGACCTAGTCAATACTTGTGCAAACTTGAATCATTGGAGATCTTTGTGAGAAGCAACTTGAGAAAAGAGAGGGCAAATTTTGGGGTACAACAAATTGTGTGCATCATATATGGTCATAGGATCAAGGCATTTCTTTTCAAAAGCTACACAAACAGATATTATTCTGTTATGCCGTGCAATAAGGCAAAACTCGAGTTTTTAAAGGTTCAAAGGTGATTCATGTGTTTTGCAAGCTATCAGGGTAATGATCAGTTGAATCATCATCATACAAAGTTCTAATGTGTCTTAATATGTGTTGTACCCCAAAATTTTCCCTCTCTTTTCTCAAGACATTTTCTCACAAGGATTTTAAAAAGTCCAAGTTTGTACAAATATAATTGGATTTTTGATTCCCCATATAGTTTCCATGGATCACATTGGGCCTCCAGGCATCAAATCGAAGAAAAAGAAAGCTTGCTTCGATTTCCCAAGTTTCGACTGGACTTTGGCCTCCTTCAAGTTTGCTTCGATTTCCCAAGCTTCGATTGGACTTTGGCCTCCTTCAACTTGCCTTCAATCCACAAGGCAAAGGCTTCCTTTGTGTTTGCCTTTGATCCACAAGGAAAAGGCTTCATCTATGCTTACCTTCGATCCACAAGGAAGTGGCTTGCTCTGTGATTGCCTTTGATCCACAAGGCAAAGACTTCCTCTTCATGCTTGCTTTCGATTCACAAGGCAAGTACTTCCTTCGTTCCTGATTCGATTTACTAGGCAAATACTTCCTTCATGCATGCCTTTGATTCACAAGGCAAGTATATCCTTCAGGCTTGCTTTCGATTCACAAGGTAAGTACATACTTTAGGCTTGTTTTTGATTCACTAGGCAAATACTTCCTTCAGGCTTGCTTTCGATTCACAAGGCAAGTACATCCTTTAGACTTGTTTTCGGTGCACTAGGCAAATACTTCCTTCAGGTTTGTTTTTTATTCACGAGGCAAGTACATCCTTTAGGCTTGTTTTTGATGCACTAGGCAAATACTTCCTTCAGGTTTGTTTTCGATTCACAAGACAAGTACATCCTCCAGGCCTTCCTTCTATTCACAAAGCAAGAACTTCTTTCATGCGTGCTTCGATTCACAAAGCATTGGCTTCCCTTATGCTAGCTTTGACTCCACCTCTAAACCCTTTAACACACAGTTTCTACACTATGACACGCAATATGGTCCATTTGAAGAACATGAATATGGTGGATTTGAAGGACATACATTGGTGGCCCATTCGAAGAACACACAAGTGGTGCCTTCGAAGGACATACAATTGGTCCATTCGAAGGACACACAATTGTTGGAAACAAGTTTTGTTTTGTCTTTTGATGAGTCTGGTTCAAGATGCTTGTTGGCCAAAGTCCTACATGTTACCAAGCCCAAGCCTCCTGCACAATTACATTCGAAGGAAATAACAAAAGAAGCTTCGACAGGCCAGAAGGAAGTGTCCGATTGGGCTAGTTGGATAGTTTCAGGTCAAGCAACTAAGGCAGATAGTGGCTCAATCGAAGAAGCCATAATGATGACGCCTGAAGCCATTCGAATTGGAATTCAGGATAAATCGAAGAACAATGCTTGGGAACTGGTCGAAAGAAAGAGTTAATGCAGATGGTGACTAAATTGAAGACGCTCTAATAAGGAAAGTTTTGAACAATTCAAATTGGAATTCAGAGTCATCGAAGAGAACAATACTCTGATAAGGAAAGCTCTGAGAAATTCAAATTGATGCAAATGTTGACTTAATCGAAGAAGCTCTAATGATGAAAGCTTTGAGCAATTCGAATTCGTGCAAGGCGCCAACCATAACTTGTCCAGGTTCACTCAAAGCTCAAAACGGCATGAAATCCTCAAAAAAAGTAACCCTTTTTAAAGCTTTCAATTCTGCCTTCAAATCCTGATTAATGGTTGTTTCTTGTCATTTCCATTCACCATTACCCTCTATAAATACAGAGCTAAAGACACATTTCTAAGGATGAAGAAAAAAATACATTGCTAGGGGCGAAGAAAAAAAACCATTGAGAGACAAAAACATTGCCACATAAATACTTGCCTATACACACACGCATTGCCCAGACACGTATGTTGCCCCACAAGAGCTCCCCACAAATTCCAAAATTCCGAAAAAGTTGTCAGAATCGAAGCAACCTTTGCAGACCTCTTTAATCCAAAGCAAGCATTCCATTGGTAATAGACCTTCGATCTCAAATTCATTTCATATGTAATTTAGTTTTGATTGTATAAGCATGCTGCATGATGTTTATGATTGTTAATGTGTTACATGTAAAAATAAAGTAACAGGATACCTTTACTAAGGCATGTGAGACGGATTCCTTCGAATCTCAAATCCATGCATCCTTGTCCTTTTGGCTTGTGCAGCACGCATGTGTGGACTTCAAATTATATATATCTGATTAATTTGCTAATAAAGTGTTATGATTTTATTTGTACCAACGAATGAACAAACAGCTCAGATGGTAAAGGGGATTATGTGCAATCAAAGGGGCTTGAGTTCGATACCCAAGTCATGTATTATGTTTTTCTAACATCTCATTTGCAGATCCAATACTGGCAGGTCCCACGCGTACACCATACACCATATGATCATAACCAATGGATCCCCATTTGATCCAGATCTGAAGGCATCATACGTGTGCCTCACCATGAACCTTCAAAGAGCTCCCTCATTGAATCCAACGCCAGTCTGGGCTTCTCCCTAGTTGGGCTTTACAAAAATCTAAACCACGCCCCCTGTTTACTTTTGCTACTAGGCCCGTCTTTATTTTCTCGTTTTATTCATTTTATTTATTTCTTTTAATTCCTTTCTTTTTATTTTAATCAATAAACAAATCTAAAAATCACATAAAAAATAGAGTTAGTATTTTTTTTTAATTAAATTTTAATTTTGGTAAATTAATTAACTAATCACTTTAACATTTTTTTTAATTAAATAGACTTAGGATTAATTTCATTTCTTAATTAAAATGAAAAAACAACAAAAAGATTTTTTCTTGTACCTTAGGGTTTTAGACGTTATTTTCAATTCATGCGCGTTTATTGCTTCGTTACTATTTTTCATATTATTGTACTTGCTTATGGGATGTAATAGATTTAAACTAGTATATTTACTGCTTTATCCCCCTCATTTTTGGACTTGTAATTAACTCCCATCCCTGAAGCCTTGTAATAGTTAGGATTTTACATTTCTGCACTTTAAATTCCTGCACACTATTAACTATCTAGATGCATGACTAATAAGATTGTATGGCAAGAACATAATAATCAAATGTTAGCAAACCTAAATACAAAGATAAATAACTGAATACAACACAATTGCACATGTACACCTCTAGGGTATCCCACTTTGGTTGTCTTCGGAAAAATAGTCACAACTCTCAAAACGTGAGAGATTTTAGTGGCCACCCTCCCGTTTAGAAAGATCATAAGTCCCTCGATGACCCTCTCGACATTTCCTCGATAAAAATGACTTTAAAATCCTTGGTTAGTTACTAAGATTTCTTGTCAAGTTTCCTTCATGACTATAAACGTCCCTCTGAATTTCCCTCAAACATCCAAACGACTAGGGCTACCTACTCACTAATAGTAGGATAACACTGTCTAAGGAAAGGAGGAAAAGAACAAATCTTTCGAGTAAAGTAGATAGTTCCTAGATTCTATGCTCCAAAATAAACTTTTACACATACACAAAATTCTTTCAAAAATGCTTTATCAACACTTTTGAGGACTGATACAAGAGTTATCATAAAGCAAACTGGCTCACTATTGGAATTTCAAAATACTTTTCAAAAACACACAAAAGCACAAGGTATTTCAAAAACTGAGCTAAGCATCTAAGAGCCCATAGAAAACTACGTATGGAAAGGATGCTAACACCTTTCCTTTCCATAATCTACCCCCCCTTACTCGGAAATAATCTTGAAAGGTCTTTTTCTATTCTTTTCACCCTTTCCTTTGTTGGATAAAAGAAAAGTAGGTGGGGACTCTTGTTTACCGCAATATTTGCGAACACAAATGCAAAACCAATATAACGGTCGGTTCTGCCAACGTATCACAGTATGCTTCAAACAGAGGAGAAATCGAGCATTCGATTGATTGGAGGTAGTACGGGCCATAAATAGCATTATATTGGTTTCAACTTATAAATACACAACTCGCCATCTGGATACTGTTTTCAGTTGATTCTTAGAGCATTGAGATCGTGTTGACTTCCTTGTCACTTCTCGTGTTCGGGTTGAAGGTTAATTTTATGCATAGAACCTCCGGAAATTTTATTTCTTTGAAGAAAGTTACCGAATTTAATTGTTGGTCCGTCGTCTCGTAAGCAATCAGAAATTCATAACTTCTAATTGAAATACTATTTTGGAACCGTTCATGATGTGTCAAAATCGTCTTGTTATCTCCGTCAACTTTCGAGTTCCGCTTGAAAGCCGGTTTTTTAAGGAGAATCTCCGAACGTGCAGATACTTTGAGAAGAAACAATGGAAAAATGGTAAAAATACTGTGCTAAACCGTTATTTTTTGGATGTTCGAAAATTTATAACTTTCACTTGGAGCGATGTTTTTGAGCCATTCTTTTTGGGGAAAGTCTGTCTTGATTGTATCTTCCTTCCATATGTTCAGACCAAGAGTTGATTTATTGAGGAATGTCCCTAGAATTATGGTTTATTGGAGATTTCGTGGTGCTGAACCGGGATGTTAATTTATGGATTCCCGATATTGTAAAAATCGTAAATCCTTCAATTTTTATCGTATAGAGACAGTTCTTTCGGCATAATTTCACAAATGATGTCAACTATATTTTCTCTTCAGACTCCAAATTCAAATGATACTCCAGAGATCCTCGTTTTTGGCTTGTTTCGCAAAACGGAGTTGCTGAACTGAAAAAAGGAAATTCAAATTTAATTGCCATTTCACGAGAAAATTCATAACTCGGACAATTTTTATCGGATTGGACCCATATTTTTACAAGAGGTCGCTGAATCAGATATCTACAACTTTTCTTCCAAAATCTAGTCTTGATTATGCTCCAAGAAGTACCAGATTTGATTGAAAAGGTGTATGTGTCTGACACTGACGCGAAAACTGGTGCTAAAGGATTTTATGTCGATGTCTCGATATTCAAAAATCCATGTCTCACTCGTTTGTCATCGGATTGAGATCATCTTTTGACACAGGGTCGCTATTGACGTCGGTTAAGTTTTTGTTTCACGCCTCGACTTCGAATTTTGCACCGAGCTCCTTGTGAATTTGACTTGAACGTGTCAGACACTGATGAATTAAAAATCTGCACTATTATTTGTGGTTATTTGAAGCCCATTAACCAAACCCACTCATATTAGCCCATACTATATATTCTCACTCACACCATTTTCTCTCATAATTCACCTATTCACAAAAACATCAAAAAACTCTATTCAAAATTCATTATTGTTTGTATGAAGGTTTTATTGTCTTTATCCCAAAACACTTTCATCTTATTGAGTGATCCCGTGCTAATCAGATTTTCTAACTTATTCATTTTTACCTTGACGTCTCCATGCAAATCAAATGGGAACATATATCAAATTAGAAGTGCTATTCTACAGAATCGGTAAAAAAAGAAAAAGAAATCTCCTTTAGTAGGCCATCTCCTCCTCAACAACTCTAACTAAAGCACTCCTGAACAAGATTTTGAAGAGGCGGAAGAAGTTTGATAAGAAGATGAATGCTTTGACCCAGATGCTTGCTGAAATAGGATTTAACAGGCCTTCCGAGGTGTTCATCAATGATAATGATTATTCGGATTGGCTTGCTTAGTTTTGCTTATGTTTTTCTTTTGTTTTGCTCTTGATTCCTAGTTATTTTCCTTTTAGTTACTTGAATTCCACTATTTCAATTGATGAAGTATATTTTCCCTTAAATGTTTATGCTTATCTTTGTTTATCTATGTACTTGAATACTTGCTATATTTGTCTATCTGTTTATTTTTCCTGCCTTTTTGATAATGCCAATAGGGGAGAAGTATAATCTCAAAGGTATTGGGGTATACTCTCTATATTTGTCAGGGGGTTTAACCACTCCAAATTGTCACCTATGCTTATTTGTTTTTCCACCTCCCTAAGAGATGTGTTGTCATCATAAAAAAGGGGGGAGAATATGGATATATGTGCTTTTAAGTATGAAGTCTGCAGCAAACTGTTGGTTTGGTTTTGATGTTGACCACGCTCTTAATAAAAGTCTTCATCGGTAATATTAATCAATGATTTTTGGTTCTGATGATATCATATTATATGTTGATAAAGTGATGGTACTTGGTATTTTTATCTGGTGATGGTACTTGAAATGTTGTTGATTAAGTGATGATGCTTGATATGTGGATTAAGTGATGGTGCTCGAATATCAAGATATGTTGATCAAGATGAAGCCTGAAGATCATCTGATGCAATGATCAAGAGGATGTGCTTGAATATTAATTTATGGTGATAAAGTTGTGATTGATCAAGTTGTATTAACCAATTTGTGGTGATCAAGATTGTTATACTTGGAGATCAAGTTATTTGTGTCGATTTATGGAGAAAACACCTTATATCAAGTGGTGTTTGATGAATTTAGCAAAGATCTCTAATCAAGCGTTGTGACTGATGACAGAGGTTATCATGAAGAGTTATCTCAAGCCTCATTATAAAAAGATTCAAGGTTCTAGTTAAGTAGAAAAGTCAAAGATAAAGTGGCAACGACCCAACAGCTCCATAACTGTGAAAGAAAGGAAGTGTGAATGTTCGTTGTATCTGTGTCGAATGATTAGTGTTTATAAAGATATAAGAAAAACCCTCAAATTTACTAATGCAAATTACACACTTAACTTTAACCCTTTGAAAAGCCTTTCTTCTTTTATGACAATCACCTAAAAATGTTTTAAAAGTCAAGCCAATTGATTAAGGAGTTATATGATCAATTAGAAACATATTTTATAAATGGGTAATCAATTATTCCTATTGGATAGTTGATTATTTCATATTATAACGCCTAAAATTTATTGGAGAAGTCCCTTAATGATTGACAACTGCTAGAAATAAAAACCTTCTATTTTGGAGTGCCATAATCAATTATCCACTTGAGATGATTAATTATCAACATCGAAAAGACCATGGATTATTTTCATATATATATATATATATATATATATATATATATATATATATATATATATATATATATATATATATATATATATATATATATATATATATATATATATATATATATATATATATATATATATATATATATATATATATATATATATATATATATATATATATATATATATATATATATATATATATATATATATATATATATATATATATTCCTTAATGCTTTTAAGAGTGAAATCTCTATATCTGCGAGGTGGTATGGTTTGATGTAAGGGCATATTTGTAATTGAGATAAAATTTGTTTTGGTTATGAGATAAACCAAGTGAAAGTCCCTTGCTTGTTTGTTTGTTTGTTTGTTTGTTGAGGTAAACCAAGTAAAACCTTTATTTGATTAGAGAGGTATTTGTTGTTAAAACTCTCAGTCGATTTGTGAGCTTAGTCATCTGTTAAAAGCTCTCACTCGATTCGTGAACTTAGTCTGCTATTAAAAACCTCTTAGTTGGTTGTAGAGGTATTCGTACTTATAACTCCGTCTTGGTTAGGAAGTTAGCCATTAAAAAATTCAATAGTTGTTTAAAGAGGTTTGTAGGCATATCTTGTTAAAATCTCTGAAGATAGTGGAAACTCTCAAGAATGAGTTCTTGAAAAGAGGAGTAGTTCACTTCATTAGACTAAACCTCTATACTTCTAGTGCTTGTATCTTATCCTTTAACTTTGTAATTTTATTACATTTATTTCCACTATAATTTTTTTTCTTATTTTCACTAGTTTTACTCTATTTGTTTTAAAAATGGATTTTTAATCTCACACAATTCATCCCTTCCCATCTCATGTTTGGGGTCTCATGTCCAACAAAAAGTACAATAAGATACAACCCCTAATTATGTTGGTGCTAGATCAAGCTCACACAGGATGGTGAGAATCTCTATATCTAGGAATCTTAGGTGACTTTTATCCCTTTTCAACTTTCTTAGTTGAGGTGTTTACGGAGCTTGGGTAACGCGCTTTCTATCGTTGTATTTCTTTAGAATTGACACGGACATATGAATTGGTGATGGAACTCTATGTTAATCTTCGTCTTATATGTGGAATTTATAGTTGTTTTACCCCAAAAGTTACCCTTCCATATTTGAGAAAAATTGTAACAAGACACATCTTCATGCTCATAGGAGTCTCAAGCACTCAAGACTACTCAAGGGTTGACCAGACAAACCCTCATCCTAAGCAATTGACCTACAACTAGAGTTTTGCTTCTCTCAAAGGAAATTAAGTTTCTAATTCCTCAAGTGGACTTCATGGTTTTACATATGTATCAAGGTATCCTTGTTTCAAGTTTTAATCCTTTCACCACAAGTTTGCTTAGTCAATTAGCCAGATGATTGAAAGTCGACTGTATTAGACAAAAAGTCAACTTTGACCAATTGACAGTTAAATATCAAGATTTTTTGTCAACATCAATATTTTGAAGTCACATTCATCATTTGATCAAGGGTTGATCATGATTCATCAAGAAAACTCAAGATTCATCAAAAGTCAAAGTTACTAAATTAGGGTTTTCTTAAGGAGAAGTCAATTGAACTTTGACCAAACATAACTTTCACATACTTCATCAGAAATTCCTCAACCAAATTCTATCTTGAAGTAAATTCAATTCTCTATAACTTTGTCTCTCTAAGCTCAAGGCTAAAAAATGCTTCATTTGAGAGATATGAGCCAAAACTTTACAGATCATTTTGAAAGTCAACAAAAAGACATCTTTTGTCAAAGTAATTTACATCAAGTTAAATACTTCAAATGAAAAAATGACCAACATGAAAGTTGTAGGAGACATCTTTCGATTTCCAAAGAATCCAAGATCAGCTTCATATGACAAAAATTTAGCGAGTTATGAGTTGTGCAAGTTGAGAAATTTTTTAGAAATGCATGAAACTTTCTTTAAGCAATTTTGAACTTTTGGACTAATGGGCCTAACTTTTGAGGTTTAAACATGATTATAACATGTTAGAGGACCTCTAAGTCCATCCATGCATGGCCTTTATTTTATTTTATTTATTTTAATTTTATTCACATATTTTTAAAATAAATCAAAAAAAATTGTCAAGATGTTGGACCAAGGCGCATTTGGATCTTTATTTGGATCATTTTTTAAGCCCACAATTCGCGACAACCAAGCAATAGACCATGTGAGGTTACTTTCGAAGGAAATCTTCATTTTTGGAAGGTTTTTGAGCAAATTTTGGAAAGAAAGAATCATGTTTGGTATGCCTTGATCACATAAGATTTTGTCCACTTTTGTTGACCTAAACATTCTCCTATAAATACACAACAACTTCAGATGGCAAAGGGACGCATGCTGCAACTATAGACAAACCCTAAAGCTCGCAAGTTTTCTCAAAACTAGGGCACAATCAAACCCTTATCTCTAGCCATTCTTAATCGATTTCAAGTATCAAATCACCTTCCTGAGACTTCCAGGAGTTGATCCAAGCTCTCATTCAAGCTCAAGCAATCCCAGAACGTGACAACCAAGTTAGTTCGGTTTGATAACTTTTTTCGATTTCAAACTCTTAATTCACACAATATAAATTGTTTTTAAGCATTCGCATATGTTCATAATCATGTTTAGAATATTTTTGAACCATACTTTGAGGTTTAGTGCAGGAACAACAAAACACCATTGTTAGGGATCGAAGCTCTCAAAGCTTCGAAACCCTAGCTACAGATACTTTCAGATGAAATTAATCACACCATTGAACTCGTAGTCTCTTAATTAGTCAATCGGGGCACATTTTTTTGTTAATTGATGTTGATTTCGCATGGTTCATGTTTAGCACCATCAAAGAAGATGGTTGTAACCACCATCCACGATGGTTTGACCGTCCATTTGAATCTCTGGCCTAGGTGTGGCACTACGTCATTTGTTTATTCAAAATTCTTAAACCCCAACTGACGCGTGTTTTGATTTTTATATTAATTGCTTATCATATATAATGTGAAACACAGATGGTTGAGTGGTAAAGTGAGTCCTTGTTATGCGTTTGTGTGTGGGTTCGAGCCAGTCTTTTGTCAAAACTATTTTATTTTTTCTTCAGGATTTACGTACAGGTTATATCGAATGGGTTGATGCATATTCCTTTGTCACAAACGCAATGCATGGCCTAGTGGAAAGTAACGCATTCTTTGAACCCAAGGGGGTGGGTTCAAGTCCCACCCCATGCAATTTCTTTTAAAACTTTTTTTCTAACCATTTTCCTTTCTTATATTTCCACTAATTTATTTATTTTTTACAATAAAAATAAAAAATTTATAAAACTCAGAAAAAATCATAAAAATACAAAAAAAAATGGCATTTAGATTTTTAGGTCTTTAAAGTACCTTTTTCTAACATTTATTTATCTTTTGTCATTTAAATTTCCTAGAACAATTGTATAGGTCGCACTATCAATGTAATAGCGTAGATTTATTTCCTCTCATATTTTTCCTATTATGTATCTGCTTTGAGGATGTAATAGAGTAGATTTACTTTCTCGCAATTTTTATACCTATGTATCTCTCCCAAACCTATGTAATAGCGTGGGAACTTTACATTTCGCACTTTAATTTTTTGTACATATTTAACTGCTAGTAAAATAGGGTTTATATTGCAAGACTAAAATCAAATCTAGAAAACCCTAATTCAAGATTAACATAACTTAAAATACACACTCTTTACACTTCACCTCTAGGGTAACCTCTCTTGTTGTCTTACGAATACTTGGTCATGTCCCTTGAAAATGGGGATACTTTAGCAAAAGACCTTCGATTCAACAATATCACCATGGTCCCTTTCGAATAAAGATCATAATACCTCGATGACCCTTCGAGTTGCCTACAAAATAATCTAGTCCCTTCGATGACCCTACGAGCAAAATGATGATAGTTCCTTCGATACAATTGCTAAAGTATCCTTACATGTTTCCTTCGATGACCATACGATGACCATATACATGTCCCTTCATATCCAATAGATAGGATTACCTACCAACTAATGGTATGGATAATACCATCTCCAAAGGAGAAGGAAAATAATAAGAAATACTTTAGTGGGTAAAAACTCTTGAATGCTTGCTCACAACCTTTTTCACAAACAAATATATTTTTACACATCACTTTCAATAGAAATATTTTCAAAAAACACTTTGTATACATTCTTGAGGACCGACACAAGGATTATTACAAACTTAGCCTTACATTGGCATTTCAAAATACTTTCAAACAAATCACACACACACACACACAAAGCAAGTTTAAAGTGAGCTAAGAAATTAAGAGCCTGTAGATAACTACAGATGAAAAGGGTGTTAACACCTTCCTTTTTCATAACTTACCCCCCGAACTCAAAATCTATCAAAGATCTTTCTTGTTCTTTTCACCTTTCCTAATTGTTGGATAAAAGAAAAGTCGGTGACAACTCTTGCCTAACCACAATATTTGCGATAAAACAAAAAAATCAGTTCTCCCACCATATTACAATAGCTTTCGAACCTCTCTTCATTAGAATGCATGTTCAGTTTATAGAATGTTTCTCAGTTGTAAGAATATCTTCATTTTGGTCCAATGGCCTTTGAACATTATCTATTAACCATAGCCCAAGGAATAAAGCATATTTAATTTTGTCAGTACATGCACTAGGAGAGTAAATTTGATATTAATTTAATCATAACTTTTACAAAACCTCCGCTACTTTCTCTTTCTTATGTAATTTGCGCATTTATTAGTAAAACTCTAATTTTTGAAGAATTTTTTTTCCGTAATGGTTTTTATGGGAATGACATAATCAACTCCCCCCTCTAGACTATTTGATTCTCATATTCTCTTCCAACACTTACTATGTTCTATTAGTGGATGAAGAACAAAACAAATTGAACTAAAGACTTCCAAAGAAGAAGAATCAAAGATAGAATCATACAATTTTTTTTAAAGGATACAAATTTGATGTGACAGACGATGAGATTCTATTAATAACGTGAACAATGGTAAGAAATGTTTCACCCTAAAACTCACTAAGAATCGAAGCAAACAACTAAAGAAAACTAGCAATGTCAACAGTGTGGGGATGTTTTTTTCCATCAACTTCATTCTATTGATGAGTATCATTAAAAGATGTACAACAGATAGTATTATCATATGCAACTAATTTAGAGAATTAATTATAGAAATATTTACCATCTAAATCATAATTGAAGCATTTTATAACAGTATTATTTTGAGTCTTTACCATCGCACGAAACTTATGATAAATGTAGAAAAAGTCATAATAATTTTTCATAAGGTAAGCCTAACAATTACAAGTATAGTCATCCTTAAACAAAACATAATATCTAGATCCACTCTTGATAGGAAACGGTGATGTACCCCATACATTAGAGTGAACTAAGTTAAACGATGCATATGAAATAAAAAAAATATATTAAAAGGTAAAGTTTGGAATTTAGTAAGTTTATAACACAACAATTTGAGATACCACTAATTTGTAACTTTCCTAAAGTTCCAATAAAAGCCAAATACTTTAATCTAGAAACAAATACATGTCCTAGAATTAAAACCAAAAATAAATATTAGAAGGCGAATAATTCAAACAAAAAGAAGCTAATAAACTAGTAGTTGAAGTGGAAGTTGAGGCTACAATGTCTTATATGTTGGAATAAAATTGATTTAAACCATATCCCTAAGGTTTTGATGATAGCAAAGTATTTAAAGAATATTTGAATATACTAATGTTTGTTAAAGTATGCAGGACCATAGACTAAAATTTGTGATACAAGTTAAGTTCTAACATTAAAATTGAACATTAAAGAGAAGTTGAAAGAACCAAAATTTGAAGAATTAGAACCTGAAGATAAGACTCTGAAGACTCTGACTCTGAAGAGGTCAACTTTCGAAGAGCAGAGTCTGAAGAAATTAACTTCTGAAAATCCAAACTCTAAAGAATCAGACTCTGAAGTTGGTCAACACAAAGATCAAGAAGACTCTGAATGAAGTCAACTTCTGAAGACCGGAGTCTGAATAAAGTCAATCTTTGAAGATCAGACTCTAAAGACTCAAACTCTGAAGTCAGACAAAGCTCTAGGATCAAGAAAATCTGATAGGTAACTATCAGACTTAAAGATCAATTTCTCTTCTTTAGATCACGTGAAGATTCAAGTTCAAAGACAGTAGAGATGGAACGAATAATTTCTTTTGGAGAAAAGAATTTTAAAATGACTTCTGCCAGATATTAACCATTTGAAGAAACATTTCAACGTCTCTGATCAAGCTTCTCCAAGACTCTCTTGTGCAAGTTCTTCAATGATTCTTTTCTGTCTCTCTATATAAGGAGCTGAAGACTTGAAGAACAACAACGAATTATTGACAAACAAAGAGTTGTTACTCTGTCCAATAAAAAAGCACAAGTTAAACCATTAACCCTTATATATTCTTGAAATTCTTAAGTCTTAAGAGTCTTTTATGTTGTATTTTGTTTACATCTCTAATTGTATATCAAGTGTAATACTAAAAAATCTCTCATCTGTAAGTTAGATTGTTAGACATCTCTTGCTTGAGGATTTGAAGTCTCTTGCTTGTGTGCTTGATCATTATAAGTCTCTTATTTGTATGTTTGAGCATTAGAAGTCTCTTGCTTGTGTGCTTGAGCAATTGTAATCAAGTGTGATTATAGTTAAATTCCTTGAAAGTATAAGGGAATTGAACTACTCTTGATTTGTGAGAAGAACCAGGATAACTGCTTGTGTCTCTTTATTTCTTCTTTACCTCTGAACTATTTTAATCCGCTGCTAAACCCTTAACTCCAATTTATATTATTGACCTTGTGTTCAAAATCTGATAAGAGATCTTGAAAGGAAAGAAAAAATTAACACAATTCAACTCCATTCTTGTGTTTTTCTCACCTTCATTAGACTCTCAGCTTATCTAAAACATAAAGTCTTCTGTGTCCTTAGTATATCTCAATCAGCCTCTGAGAATGTGAATCATGCACACAACAGGAAATGGAGAAAATGTAATAGAATAATCAAAATTACACAATTGACTAACAAAAACAAGACTCAAAGTAAGATTATGAATGTAATAAACATAAAAAAATGGCATACTGGTTATGTAGACACAACTAGTGTCTCTAATGGCATAGGAGTAAAAAAAACAGTCATAACGAAGATGAAGTAGGATTTAAAAATACAGATGATTTATTAACATATGACTTATTATTCAAGGATTCATTAGTGTCTTGATTATGAGGTATAGTAGTCCAATTCTTTTCAACCAAAGAAAGAAGGTGGTATGTACCTGCTATTTGGCTATTTAATACCCATTCTTTTCAGCCAAAGAAAGAAGCGCAAGACTCTGTTTGACTAGACTACTTCCATAAAGACTTCTAACACACATAGTGGTCTTAAAAGGTAGGGGGCCTCTATTGAATGTCTCATACTGAAAACCAACAACACCAGACCTCTTTCCCTATCGTTCCCCTCCAAGACAGCATTGTTCAATTTTACCATCCCTTTTTTAAGCAACTATATCTTTGACCTTGACCTTTAAAGTCCGTCACAAATATTGACTCCTTTGAAGAATTCCAAAATTGAATTTGCCTAAAACCAGGATATTTATGTCCATAAGAAAAGGAGAAAAAGGTAAAACACAAGAATGCCTATGTCAAATCTTTGGAACCAACCATTATATTGTATGGGTATTTTATTTGTAGTTTTTATTCTAATTTTTGCATAATTGAAGTAAATTAACATGAATCCAAAAAACACAGCAATCAACAATATTTTACAAGTGAAGCAAAACTTGAAGGATATGAAAAGAACATTATAGATCAAGAATATATTCAAGGCATTGACTTCTACCACACTAAATTTGGTCGGTCTGATATGCTGCTGCTTCTATTATTTTTTTAACACAATCTGCAGCTTTTATTTAAATAAATAATGATTCACCAAACTAATCGATCTGTGACAATCATCAATGAAGGTTTCGATCTTTTGTTTAACACATGTACCTAGAGTTACAAAGACAAACAGATACTTGACATATAGAACAAAAAGGATGTTAGCCATGATACATAAAATTAACATGTCAAATTAAAAATTTAAACTGAAACCATAGAAATAATTATTCAAACACAAGATAGCAACTGTGCCATCAGATATTTTGTAGGTTAGTACTTTTTCAACGTCCATAAAAGCCTTTCGCCATCCATCAGGCAGAGCACAAGAGAAAGAATAACACAACCTCTACCGTCTCTACCCACTGTAAGTAGTAGTGATAACAACAACAATGAAAATGAGAAGACAAAGAAGAAAACAAAGTAGAAGAAGAAGAACAACAACAGCAACATAGTTAGAAGAAGAAGTAGAACAAGACAATGGTGATGGCAGTGTGAAAATGGGCAGAAGGGACGGAAAGGCTTTGTATTATATTCAAAGTACCATATCTTTATAAGCAATCGTCATTGGGAAATATCCATTAGACACTAGGGAATTTCTCCAGAGGGAACAGAGTCAGCACAATAGGTAGTCATCAAAAAAGGATATCCCTAAGAAATGAAAAATGAAAAACAGAATTGAACTTAAAGTACTCAAATTCAAGATAAAGGAAATATCAGGGTAAATTTGAAGATGAAAACAATACATAGGAAAATCAAGTATTTAACAAAATATGATTGCCAAAATTCAACCATAATTGAAATGGTACATAATTTAACCTGCCATGTAAAATCTGTGTTAAGCATAGATGATAATTGCAGATTGAGAATAAAAAATAAGAAATCAAAATATGTGATTCTACTTCAGAAATAAAACAGAAAGAGCAGCCGAAGAATGAACGAACAAGAAGAATGAAATAGAGTATAATAAAGTAGTGCCCTGAGAAAGGCTTGTGTTAGTGAAAAGATATTTTCCCTAAATGTGTAACTAACCGATGCAGAGTCGGCACAGTTAGTTACTCTAGGTTACTCTATATAAACTCACTAGATTGAGTTATCGCAACTAACATTCACTGAATGCAATACAGAAAATAACAGAATGAATCAATTACTCTCTTCTCTCTCTGTTTATCCTTTTCTAATAGAATGAACAAATAGGCGTTTCACTTTTTTCCACCTCTTCACATTCTCCTCTTTAATATTCATTAATAGGATTTATTATAAAAAATACTAATAATAAAATTGGTTTCGAATTCATAACCGATATACCGGAAAAGCGCTCATATCTTGAATATCACATAATTGAAATGCTATACCGGCTTTCGTAGCTGATAGCAAAATTTCTGATATACCAGCTTTAAAATGTATGTATGTAAATTTTTGAGATTGTTTTATTTTATTATTTATAATATAATTTGATTTTGAAAAAAAAAATTTATTAAAAAAATTGATTTTACTAAATGGAGAATGACGGGGAATGAATATCTAAATTCAATTCGAACCCGTTTAAAACGAGTTTGAGTTTTAATTCTCAATCTTCATTTGAATTACGGGAGGAGAAGATGGATTGTTTGGGGTGGTAAAAATTGTCTCACGTTGTCATGTCTTCTTTAGGCAAATGAAATCATTTAATACACGTATTTCATTTTCTTTGCTTCTAACTAGAGCCGAAAATGAGTCGAGTCAAACTCACCTCAACTCGACTGGACTCGTTAAAAATTTATTCAGCTCAAATCTTGATTCGAGTTTGACACAATTTTTTTTTAAGCTCAAATTCAACTTGTTATAAGTTCACGAACAACTCGATTCAAATCGTTTGATTAGTCTCTCTAAGTTCAGTTTGCTTGTTTCACGGACTTAAAAGTCTTTTTTTAAAATTTATTTTATATATATGATATTTTAAATTAATATTTTTTAAATATAAAATATAAAAATAAAATCAAAATTATAAAATTAAAATTTGTCTTAGAATATGTTTTTTAAAATTAAAAAGAAATTTAGAAGATATATTTGATTTTTTTTTTAAATTAAAGAAATTTGGAAGCTATTTTTTAAATTAGAAAATATATGTTAATTTTTAAATTACTTTTGTAAAAAATATAATTTATATGATGTTAATTTTATTTATATAATTATTTTCTCAAATATATTGGTCACTTGATAATATAATTTATCAATTAAAATTGTTAGATTAAAAGAAAATATAGAGTTAAGATTTGGAGCAAATCTTTAACCCAATTCTTAAAGACAGTATAATTTGTCTTATATATAATTGAGTTGACTCATGAATATGTTGGGTCGAATTATGTATAATTCTAGTTCAACTTATTTAGTTAACGAACTTAGTTTTTCACTCATATCAAATTCATTTGGTTCATGAACCTAATTTAATTATTTAATTGTTGAACCGAATTTCGAATTGTTTTCAAGTTAGTTCGGTTCTCTACTTCTAATTATTCATCTTCTCTAAAACTATTTAACTACTCTCACTTAATACTTGTACTAGTAGATATTCACCTGAATTTGCCTCGAGTTTGATAGAAAAAATATACTTCGACTAGTATTTATCTTGAATCTATTCCCGAACTTTGTCAGTTAATAATTTATTATATTTAATTTTAATAATTTAATATATTAATTGTTTGATTAATTTATAATATTTTAATTTAATTTAAAATATTAATCACCTTATAATATTATCAAATTCCATATAATCTATTTTTGGAATAAGAGAAGCTATCCACCACAATTTTAAAATTTAATTCAAAATCAATTGGAGTGATCATATGTCCGAAGAAGAGCAACAAAAAAAAAGCCAATCATCTCTCTCTTATGAACATCACAAACACATTTTTCATTTTATTATGCATAGTGCTTATCTACATCATGCTCATCCATGACATAAATGTTGGGGGAGATACTAGGAGCATTGATACATAATGTAGGACTAAACACTTTTGTGAGAGACACACCACTTATCCACCTAAAACCTTAAGGTTTTAGGTGGAGAAGTGGAGTGTCTCTCTCAAAAAGGTGCTTGTTCCTACACTATGCATCGATGCTCCTAATAATCTCCCCCCAACATAGTATCATGAGCCTTTGGTTTGAGAAAGGGACCGGAAGGAACTTGTATTGAAATTTGCCCAAGAAGTGGTGCAGTACAAGTGGGGGAGCATTGTGGACTCACACTTGAGGGGGAGTGTTGGAATAATATAGCAAGTGTGAGTAAGTGGGGAAATAGTCCCACATTGAATAGAAATAAGTGGGAGAACCCATTTACCTATCACCTTAAGGTTTTAGGTGGAGAAGTGAAGTGTCTCTCTCAAAGGTGATTGTTCCTATGCTATGCATCAACGCTCCTAGTATCTCCTCCAATATGATATCATGAGCCTTTGGTTAGAGAAAGGGACCGGAAGGAACTTGTATTGAATGGTGCGGTACAAGTGGGGGAACATTGTGGATTCACACTTGAGGGGGAGTGTTGGAATAATATAGCAAGTGTGAATAAGTGGGGAAATAGTCCCACATTGGATAGGAATGTGGAGACTTAAGCATATATAAGTGGGAGAATCCACTCACCTATCACCTTAAGATTTTAGGTGGAGAAGTGGTGTGTCTCTCTCAAAAAGGTGTTTGTTCCTACACTATGCATCAATGCTCCTAATAATCTCCCCCAACACTTTTTATATCCATAAAAAATTTGAAAAAATATATTTGATGTATCCAGGGTTTTAAAGAATGCATTTGTATTGTTAGTTCTGCAATCGATTATAATGGATTCAGACGGTTTGAAATTTATTGTCCACCCCTATTAGAATCAAAACTACAAATAAAATTTCTATATACTATAATGGTTGGTTCCAAATATTTTACATTGACAATCTTGTGTTTTACCAATTTCTCCTTTTCTTATTGACATAAATATCCTGGTTTTAGGCAATTTAATTTTGGAATTCTTCTAAGTACCATTTTTATGGAGTTGATTTTTGTGACGAACTTCAAAGGTCAAGGGTCAAAGATAGGAGTATAATCGGATTATTTTAGATAAGTTTTTTTGTTAAAAAAAGATTCGTACCGATGATATTTTTATCGGTTTGGTTTACTTTGATTTTTAATATTTTTTAAAAATAAAATCGAACCAAATTAATCGGTTTGATTTGGTTAGGTTGATCGTTTTACTGTGTTTTTTTCAAAGATTATAAGAAAATATGTAACGAATATGATGTTGCTGCAATGTTCTTTGATATCATCCATAAGTTATCCTATATTGATTTTGTTTGTTTTTTTAGTACCATATAAAGTATATGGAAACAACGAAATAACAAAATATGAAACAATATTACAAAGCAGAACGAGAGACTATCCATAGAGTAGTTGATGTTGTCCATTATTGAAAAATGCCTGAAAGATAAGAGACTATTGATAATAGAATGGGAATATGTGTTTGTTGTTGGAGCACAAAGAAGATAAAAGGCAAAATGAATATTTACTGATAGCTTCAAAATAAGGATTTACAATAACCTACTCCACTAAACTATTTATACACACAAATTAAATCTAAAATATATCTTCTACAAAGATATAAGAAGATCTAATATATATATATATATATATATATATATATATATATATATATATATTCTAACAAAGATATAAACAATCTAAAAGATATTCCTAAATATAAACTAATATCTAATTAAATCTAAATTAATTCTAACATCATCCCTTAATTTATATTTATCCAAAACTGACAACACTAATTTCATCCCTTAAACCAAGAAATTGATCAGTTTTGGTAGCCTTTATCAGAATATATGTCAGCTGCTTCTGAGTGATACAGTGCACAACCTCTATTATTCCATTCTGAACTTGATTCCTCAGAAAATGATACTTGGTCTCAATATGCTCGCTTCTCCCATGCAACACTGAATTCTTGGCAAGATTGATTGCAGACTTGATATCAATCATCAGCTTCAGAGATTTATTCACCTCAATCTTCAGATCTTTCAGCAAGTTCATAATCCACACAGCTTGACATGCAGTCAGAGCACCTGCAATATATTCAGCTTCATAGGTTGACAGAGCAACAACAGGTTGCTTCTTGGAACACCAAGAAATAGGACCTCTCATAAATTTGAATAAGTACCCGGAAGTACTTCTTCTGTCAATTCTATCTTCGCACTAATCAGAATCAGAATAACTCAGAAGTTCTGATTCGATCTTTCTTCCAGACGGAAATAATACTCCATATTTCAGAGTTTCTAACCAGAAGCTCTAGATATCAATTGTTGGAGCACAAAGAAGATAAAAGGCAAAAAGAATATTTACTGATAGCTTCAAAATAAGGATTTACAATGAATTATAATAACATACTCCACTAGGCTATTTATACACACAAATTAAATCTAAAATATATCTTTTACAAAGATATAAGAAGATCTAAGATATATATCTTCTAACAAAAATATAAACAATCTAAAAGATATTCCTAAATATAAACTAATATCTAATTAAATCTAAATTAATTCTAACAAACAGACGGCAGATACACACAATTGATCCACATCTATCCAGTACCGACTGACATACAAAATTCTATACATTTTAACTTGTATAATCATATACTAGTACTACTATATAGACTCAGCTTTTTATCCACCATGCCTTTCAATTTATTTCTCCCATAAGATTGATCCTAGGCTCTATATTATTCTACATATCTTTCCTTCTTTTATTATTAATTTTTTTAATTAAATCTGTTTGAAATTTAAATAAAACAAATTTTGCATTATAACCGACCCACCACCCTCCCGTCAATTTGCCACTGCAGTGCACATTGTCGCCGCACTGGACCGCCGCAGTGCAATTGCCACCACCGGAAACAGCCATCACTCCGGTACTTAACATTATCCTTCAATTTTTTTATCTTCATTGTTTTGATATGAGTGTTAGAGTGATTTATATCTGATATTTGGTTCTTTAACAGTGCTTCATTCCACCAATATATGGTGGTTCACATAAACAATTGTGTTTATATATGATATTTGGATCATATTGATACTGTGCTTAGAAAATCAAAATCAAACTTAGAATTTTTTCTTAAATGTCTTGGAATTGAAACAGGTAAAGGTTGTTTTCTATTTGAGCTCTTCAATTTTTTTCTCATATTAATTGTCAATATTACTTGAAAGATTCATATCCCATGCTTACTAAAATTAATTATTATATATTTTTCAGGTGGTTTTATTTAGATAGTGTGATCAAACATGACTAATTTGGATGATGATTGGAAGCCAAAGATTGAAATGGAATTTGACAATATAGAAGAAACGGGTCAATTTTGGCTTGTTTATAGTGTTCATGTTGGCTTTGAGTTAGAAAACGTTACGCAAAGAAAAATAATGATGACACCATATTATCATGCAGGTTCGTTTGTTATAAGGAAGGACTACAAAAGAGAAAAATATAGATACTTTTGTTAGCACTCATAGAGCTGAGACTAGAACAGAATGCAAAGCAAAAATTTCACTTGTATGTAATAATATAAAATCATTCTCTACAAACTCTTGAAACAACACACATGCTTGCATCTCATAGAAAAATAACCGAAGTACAAGCATATGAGATTGATTTGGCCGATGACTCCGGATTAAGGCATAAGTCAACATTTCAACTTATGAGCACACATGCTGGACAGAGAGCTAATGTTGGATTACACGAGTCGATGTTAAAAATTCAATACAAAAAGACAGAGAAGTATGGAGTACTGCGATGTTGAAAGTGCTTGAAGCGAATGATGTTAAGAACATTCCCCATGAGTATATTTTAAGGAGGTGGACAAGAAAAGCTCGTTATGACATCGTGCAAATTCTAGGGGAAAAGAGGTTGAAGCCGATCTAAAATTATCTAGGACACAAATGTTTAAACATATTGTTTCTAAGTTCATAAAGGTGGCAGTATCGTATGAAGAGGAAGACCTCAAGTTTGTTGATGACACTGTCTATCTCATGTTTACTGATATGCTAATGACACTGCCAATAAATTTTTTATATCATCATTAGCATATCAGTTTGTTGAGCTTTAGAGTTGAACTACTTTTAAACACCAATGTCTTTAGAAATTGTCAGCCAAATACATTAACTTCAGCATAATCCTACAATATGCATAAATTATATCAGTTTGCATTACATGAGAATCAAGACAAGCTAGAATTACAGTGTGCATAAATTATAACACTTGAATATGCACAAGTTATAACGCTAGAATTACAATGTGCATAAATTACATATTGCACAAATCATATCAGTTGGCACAAATTGTATCAGTAAGCACTTTTATAGTTTCACCAATGTCTCATAGAAATATGCCATCATTAAAATAATAAGTAGATTATTGGTAGAATAAACATTATTCTATTCTAGAAAATTATAGAAATTGATACTAATTACAACTACCAATATCCTTGCAGAGCAAATCCCAGATTCACTTGCAGAATTGCTACCAATTCTAGAAAATTCTCTAATCGAATTTCAAAATTATAGAAATGAATCACATGATTTATATATAAAAACAATACAGCAATCAAATCCCAAATTCACTCTACTGCAACAACAACAAACAAATATTATCTTTAAAATTGAATATTTCAAAGAGAAAAAGGGGGTGAGAAGGTTACAGACCCACCGGCATGGCGGAAACATGGTGGCAACAAAATTGACACCGATGTTGACGGCGAAACGACATGATAAGTACGAATTGTATGGTTGCGGCAAGATGAGATGGTAACGGCGAGCAATAAGGTGACGACGAGGTAACGCGGTGACAACATCCACACGGTGGCGATGGCGAGTGAAACAGTTGTTTTGAATGGAGAAGTGAAATTTGTATGGTTGTTGACATTTGTTCTGAAAACTTAATGCATTATTTTGTACTCTCTCTAGCCTTATCTATAAGTAAAGATTCTCTTTTTTAGGTTTATTGAATAATGAATGTATCTGGTCTATATAAAAGATAAATACACTTATTGTTCAATGAATCTAAAAAGATAAATACACTTATTGTTCAATGAATCTAAAAAGATAATATTTACTTATAATAATAGCCGGAGAAAGTATTATTTTAATGAAAAAGAAAAGAAATAAGTGTTTTCATATGAATTGTTGGATTGATTCAATAGTGGATATTAAGTGAAAGTTATGGTAACTTTCGAGACTAAAGTCACTAAAGCCCCCGATCCGCATGCACTAGTAAAACAGTAGACTCAGCTTTTTAAACAAAGATAAAGTCCAATTTTTTCTCAAACTAGATAGCTTCTTTGAGGAGTAACATTAGTTAACTTTTCTTTTCTCACATCTCACACTTGGTCACCATTCTCTCTATAAATCACAAGCTACAACCATCTCTCTCAATAGTGGATATTAAGTGAAAGTTATGGTAACTTTCGAGACTAAAGTCATAGTTATTAATCCCAGATAGCGGAGCGGCCGACCCCCGAAAATGGGAAAAGTGGGAATAGCAGAATTCCGGATAGCGGGATAGCTTTTTGTATACTAATAATTATATAATAATCTATAAAACATTTGTCATGTAATACTAAACTAATTTCACAACACTCATAAAATATTTATAAAATCTAATGTCAAACAAAGAACAACGCTTAATCAAGATTCAAAACATAAAGATTCAAATTCAGACTTAGTACTATCATATGAAAATTCAAACAAACATAGAAATCATGTAGCATCATCAAAATATTCCTCCAATTCCTCATCTTCTTCATATTCCTCCAATTCTTCATCTTTAACTTCTTCAAAATAGAAAGAAACGGTGTTTACAACAAAACAAAATAGAAGAAGTAGAAAGTAGAAAGAAACAGTAGAAAGAAAAGAAGTAGAAAGAAAAGAAGTAGAAAGAAAAGAAGTAGAATAAGTTGAAGTAGAATAAGTTGAAGAATTAGAAGAAATTAGCTGAGATGGCAGAAAGAGATGGAGGAAGAATCGAAGAAGGAGAGTTGCAGGGAGATGGCGGCAGAATCGTAGGAGAGTTGAGGAATTAGGACACGATAAAACACAGCGAATGAGGGAGAAAGAAAACAAAGAGAACCGGTTTAAAAAAAGATAATTTGGCCCAGAAAATTGTTTAAAAAAAAAAAAGAGAACCGGAGCCGCTCCGCCCGAGAACTTCCCGCTACCCGCTACCCAGGAAAGCGGCTGAAGCGGCCGCTTTTTCATCTCCGCCACCGCACCCTAAATAGCGCGCGGGGGGGTGCCGCACCGCTACGGTGCACCGCGATAGCGGCTGGAGCGCCCGCTATTGACAACTCTGACTAAAGTCACTAAAGCCCCCGATCCGCTTGCACTAGTAAAACAGTAGACTCAGCTTTTTAAACAAAGATAAAGTCCAATTTTTTCTCAAACTAGATAGCTTCTTTGAGGAGTAACATTAGTTAACTTTTCTTTTCTCACATCTCACACTTGGTCGCCATTCTCTCTATAAATCACATGCTACAACCATCTCTCTCAATCTTTCACCACTATACTTCTCCCCATTTTTTCACTTTATCATCTTTCTCTCAACACACTGTTCATTACTCCACTTTATATATATTATATTCTTTATATATATTATATTCTTTCTAATATTTATTCTTAGCTAACAACACACTGTTCATTACTCCACCTTCCAACAGAATACTTGGTGGAGTATTCTGTGTGATTAATCCAGCTCAGTCATCACCAATGAAGGATTCAGTCTTTTGCATCACTGGGCAGCATAGAAGAAAAGTTGTACACTTTTACAGATAGAACAAGAAGGATGTTAGTAATGTCAAATAAAAAATTAAAACTGAAACCATTGAAAATATAACACAAGATCTATGCCCTCGGGTATTTAGTAGGTTGGTACTTTTTCAACATTGATAAAAGCCTCTCGCCATCCATTAGGTGGTGCACAAGAAAAAGAAACACAACCTCTACCATCTCTACCCACTGTCAGTAGTGGTAACAACAACAATGAAAATGAGAAGACGGAGAAGAAAGGAAAGTAGAACAAGAAGAAGAACAACACCATAGTAAGAAGTGATGACAGTGGAAAGAAAGGAAGAATGGACGGAAAAGATGTGAATGATATTCAGAGCAACATGTCTAGCAAGGAAAAATCATCATCGAGCATAAAGGGAAGAAATCATCCGCAAATTTGTTCCAAGGAAATAGAACAAGTAAAATAAGTTTTGTTTGATAGTAAAGCAAATCTACACCAAGTCAAAATTGGTAAGTATTCAATAGTTTAAACTATAAAAAAAAAATAACAACCAAATTTGTGATGAGAATAAAACAGTGAAAATCCAAGTAATTTTCAAAATACAATTACCAAAATAAATACAAGCATTAGTAATATGATATGTGTAAATGAGAAGTATAGATTGACAACCAAAAATAATAGATTTAAATTTCCCAACCTACCATATTCAAACTTATCCCAAGAAAATTGAACAAGTAAAATTAGTTCTCTGATGGTAAAGCAAATCTACACTTGGTGAAAGTTGAAACTATTCAATAGTTTAAGATAAAGGAAAAATGGTCAAATTTATTGATGACAATAAAACAAGGAAAAACAAAGTAATTATTAAAACATTAGAGTCAAAATACAACCATAATTAACATCTAAATTTAACCTGTCAAGAAAAATCAATTAAGCAAATATGAGAATGGAAATATTGATAGCCAAAACTAGGAAAACAAATTTGCCACCCTACCATAGTTAACTAGAGGGAGCTGCTGATGAATAAGAGTTACTAAATTCAAATTGAAACAAATAAATATAAATTTTCCACCATACCATTGAAAGATTTTGAGAGGGAGTACTTGCACTTCTGTTCTGGAAATGAACTAAAGTTCCTTTACCAAATGAAAGAAAATAGACTGATAGCCAACAATGACATGTCAACCTACAAAAAATTAGAGCAGATTAAACAGGAAAGATCATCTAAAATTTTCCTCACCTGTCCTCAACTGGGGCATAGTCAGGCAGACAGCTAGATTCCTGATGATAACAAAATAAATGAAGAAACTGACTGGCAAGATTATCCAAATAAAAAATAGCAACACAGCCCTCAGATATTATGAGATTTGTACTATTTCAACATCCATAAAAACCTCTCAACATCCATAAAAACCACTCAACATCCCCATCAAGGGAGTGCCCAAGGGGCACAACCCACTGTCACTACGAAAAATTATAAAAATCATAACAATGATGGTGACGACAGTGTAGAAGAAGAAGAAGAAGAATATGAAGAAGTAGTAGAAGAAGAACAAGAACAAGTCAATAGCGATGGCAGTGTGAAAAGGACAGAAGGGACGGAAAGGCTTTGAATTATAGTCAATGTATCATATCTTTATTAGCTTTCGTCATTGGGCATATCCATAAGACACTAGGGAATTTCTCCATAGGAAATAGAGTCAGTACAATAGGTAGTCATAAATTGAAAAGGAAATCCACAAGAAATGAAAAGTGAAAAGCATAAACAAAAAACTTAAATTACTCAAATTCAAGACAGGAAATATCATGGTAAATTTGCAGATGAAAATAATACATAGGAAAATCAAGTATTTAACAAAATATGATTGCCAAAATTCAACTGTAATAAAAATGGTAATTTAACCTGCCGAGTAAAATCTGTTAAGCATAAATAATAATGGCAGATTGAGAGTAAGAAATAAGAAATAAAAAATCTGTGATTCTACTTCAGAAATAAAAATGCAATAGCACACCATTGTTAGCACACTCATAGAGTTTATTTCAGTGCTGTGGAGTGAAGGGATATGATAGACATAAGCTTCAAATAGTTGATAACAGAGAGCCAATACTATATTTTAGAGATAGTCAATACTAAATTTTAGAGATGGCTCTGGGACATTGTTCTAAATAATTTGAGTTTCTGCAACAGCATACTATAGTTATACAATATGAACTTGGTAAGCATAGCAGAAACCCCTCTTGCAAAGAGCATCTCTTGGTTACATAGTATGGCTTAGCGAAATTGTCATAAAAAAGGGAAACACGGCCATCAGATCTCATACCCAAAAACAAAATCATGTAGGGCCAGAATCATGCGAGTATATTTACACATTGGTTCGGAACATTAATTGATTAGCTCCTTTACACATTGGTTCGGAACAGTAATTGAATAGCTCCTTTACTAGTGGAAATAGGTGAATAGCCAATTATGACGTGACAACCTGCAAAGAAAAGAGAACATGGTAAGTTAGAGAAGTTGGTAGAGAAAGGAAAGAGCACCTAAACGTTTCACAATTTCTCCTCGCATAGTCAGGTAGCTAGTGTCCTGAAGATCAGTATTAAAATTGCCCCGCCATGGCCGCTATGGCTGATTACATGGCGGTTTTTGAGCTCGCCGCAATGGTAAATATCGGCCATTATTGCAGGTTTTTCCGCCATAATCTGCAATAACAGCGCCGCAAAGCAGCCAGAATGGCAGGATTTTGGCTCTCCGCCATGGACACTCATCGACAACAACGCTGAAGATAACATTTAAAATAAATGAACAAAAGAACCAACCGACTGATAATATTATTCAAACAAAAGGTAGCAGCTCAGCCCTCAGATATTGTTAGATTTGTACTTTTTCAACATTCATAAAAGCCTTTCAACATCCATCAAGGCAGTGCACACAAGGCACAACCTCCACCATCTCGACCCACTGTCACTATGATCAATTAATTAATTAATAATAATAATAATAATTTTGATGAGGCTGACGATGAGGATGGTGCCAACAATGGAGAAAGAAGAAGAAGAAGAAGAAAATAGTGACATTAGTGTGAAGAAAGGCAGAAGGGACGGAAAGGCTTTGAATATATTCAGAGTACCATATCTTTATAAGCATTCGTCATCATTGGGCACATCCATAAGACACTATGGAATTTCTCCTGAGGGAATACAGGTAAGCATAATAGGTAGTCATCAATTGAGTTTCTACAACAGCATACTATTGTAATACAGTATGCATTTCTTAAAAATAGCAGAAACCCCTTTTGTAATAACTATCATTTCAGTAGACAGAAAAAAGGAAACACAGCGCCCTCAGATCTCATAGCTAAACAAAAATGATGTAGAGCATGTACAATGGATTGATTCACAACCTTCTTGCATCATAGATAGATAGATAGATATAGATATCCAGCAAGAGAGAGAGTAAGAAATATCATGATACATACATATATACACACACATTGAGAGAATGTTGCAGGTGAGTTATGAAGAAAACCATGTAGCGGCTCAATAGTCTATTTATACATCATTGTAAGTATTCAATAGTTTAAACTATAAAATAAAAAAAATAACAACCGAATTTGTGATTATTAGAGTGAGATATGAGAGAGAAGAGAGAAAAAGCTAAAAGAGAAAAGAGAGAAACAGATTCTGTTATTGCTGAATTGGAAAGGAGCATTATGCTCTATTTATACAAGAGGAGATGAACATTCAAGAGTTGAATCATTCAAGCTCTACAATTAAGGAAGACTTTTCTTATTCTATTAAATTAAGGCTGGACTTAATTATTCTATAGTGCTGATTATTCATATTCTAAGATATAACTCTAATACTCCCCCACAAGCTCAAGGTGGCTGCAAAGGCTGACTTGAGGCAGACAGGTTGAGCTTGCTGCTGAGCTCCATAAATCTTGAACATGAGAGAGGCTTGGTGAGGATGTCAGCCTTCTGGTCAACACCAGGAATGTGGCAGACAGTGAGAGACTTATTAATCACCTTTTCTCTTACAAAAAAGAGGTCAATTTCCATATGCTTTGTTCTTGCATGAAGAACAGGGTTATGAGCCATAGCAACTGTGCTCTGGTTGTCACAATAGATGGTTGGAGTTGTCAAGGGAATTTTTAGTTCAGCTAGCAAAGTTTGAACCCATAAAACTTCAGCTGTGGTGTGAGCCAAGCTGCGATACTCTGCCTCAGCACTAGAACGAGCAACAACAGTTTGCTTTTTGGACCACCAAGAGATCAAATTAGGGCCTAAGTACACAGCTGACCCAGAGGTGGATCTTCTATCATCTGGGTCAGCAGCCCAGTCAGCATCACAATAGGCTTGCAGAGAGAACGGAACAGTGGAGGCTGGAGTGAACAATAAACCAGAGGTGATAGTTCCTTTTAGGTAGCGCAGAATACGCTTGACAGCTAGCCAATGGGACTCCAAGGGGTGTGCCATGAATTGACATACTTTGTTAACAGCATAGCAGATTTCTGGCCGTGTAATTGTTGCATACTGCAGGGCCCCTACAATGGACCGGTAGTGGGAGGCATCAGACAAGGCAGCAGACCCTGTTTTGATGAGTTTGGTGGAGGAAGCCATAGGAGTAGCAACTGGATTGGAATTCTCCATATCAGTTTTGATTAGCAAGTCCCTTAGGTACTTAGATTGAGTGAGAAGGAGATTTCCATTGGACAATTTCTTCACCTCAAGGCCCAGAAAATAATCCAAGTCACCAAGTTGTTTGAGAGCAAACACATGATTTAATTGTTGAGTAACTTGCTTGATGAGAGGAGGGGAGTTTCCTGTGATGATTATATCATCAACATAAACCAGCATATAAATGACAGCATTGTGGTGCTTGTAGATGAAAAGTGAAGTATCACACTTGCTGTTTAGAAAGCCAAAGGATAAAAGAGTGGTTTTGAGTCTTTCAAACCATTGCCTCGGGGCTTGTTTTAGGCCATACAAGGCCTTGTGCAAGTGACAAACCAGAGATGAATTAGGGGCAGTAAATCCAGGGGGTTGCATCATATAGACCTCCTCTTCAAGAATGCCATTCAAAAAGGCATTGTTTATGTCCAACTGCTGCAAAGGCCAATTGTAAGTTAGAGCAAGAGTCAAAATAATTCTAATTGTGACCGGTTTAATAACAGGGGAGAAAGTTTCATTAAAGTCAAATCCATGGACTTGATGGAACCCCTTAGCAACAAGCCTAGCTTTGTACTTATTTACTGTCCCATCAGCATTTTCCTTTACACGAAAAACCCACTTGCAGCCTATTGCTTTCCTGTTAGCAGGCAGTGGTACCAAAGACCAAGTGTTGTTCCTTATCAAGGCACCATACTCCTCTTGCATAGCAGCAAACCACTTAGGATCTTGGAGAGCAGTTTTAACACTCTTAGGCTCAGAATTGACAAGAAAAATGGAAGGATTTAGACGAGGTAAGGGTACACCAGATTTAGTTCTAGTAGTCATAGGATGAGTATTGGTGGGGAGAGGCTGAAGGTTAGGATCCCTAGGAGCATAAATAGAGGAGGAGGATAGTGAAGTGGTAGTAGTAGGCTGATTGTTGGCATTTGAAGAGGGTGAAGGAGTAGGATTAGTGCTGGCTGTTTGTGTTATAGGGGTTGCTGACCCAGAGGCAGTAGGTGTGGGGCTGGAATTGGATTGGGAAGAAGAAGAGAAGTGTGAGACAATAGGTGTGGGGCTGGAATTGGATTGAGAAGAAGAAGAGGAGTGTGAGACAATAGGTGTGGGGCTGGAATTGGATTGAGAAGAAGAAGAGGAGTGTGAGGTAGTGGAAGCAGTAGGAACGGGAAAAACATGAGGGAGAGCTTGTGTGTTAAGGGTTACTTTAGATGAGGAGGAGGATGGAATGGTTGATGAGGGGAGAGAAACATTAGAGGAAAAAAGATCATTGTAAGGAAATTTGGACTCGTTGAAAAGAACATCTTTAGAGATGAATATTCTACCACTTGGAGAGAGACATTTGTAACCTTTGTGAGCTGTAGAGTACCCTAGAAAAAGGCACTCGTGGGATCTAAAGTCAAATTTTTGAGAGTTGTATGGGCGAAGGAGAGGAAAACAAGCACACCCAAAGACTTTAAGGAATTTATAGTCAGGATTTTGATTGAAAAGGACAGCATATGGTATATGTTGATTGAGAGACATGGTTGGTAACCTATTTATTAGGTAGACAGCGGTTAAAAAGGCATGGTCCCAAAATTTGAGAGGTAAAGAGGCATGACTCAAGAGGGTTAAACCAAGATCAACAACGTGTCTATGCTTCCTCTCCACTACACCATTTTGGTGATGAGTGTGAGGGCAAACTAGGCGATGAATAATGCCAAGATCAGAAAGAAACTTTGTAAATGGGCGAAATTCACCACCCCAATCAGTTTGGACAGATTTAATAGGAAATCCAAATTGTAATTCAGCCATGACTTTGAATTGTTTAAAGATAGTTAAGGCTTCAGATTTATTTTTGAGCAAATAGATCCAAGTAAATCTGGTGTATGCATCAACAAAGGTGATGTAGTAGGTGAAGTTTTGGGAGGATTTGACTGGGGCAGGACCCCATAGGTCACTGAAAATTAATTCAAGAGGAGAGTGATATTGAGTTTGTGACTGAGGGGAGTGCAGCCTATGTGCCTTTCCCATACAGCAGGCAGAACAAAAGATAGATTCAGCTTTATTAGAATAAGGAATATTACATTGAGCTAAAACAAGTCTCATAGTATTAGAATTTGGATGACCAAGGCGTAAATGCCAAGTATGTTGAGAATTATATGAGTTATTAGCTGATACATTTTGATTAGAAACTGAAACCCTATCACTAGTGCTGGAATCAGATCTTGAAACATGAGCATTAGAGTCTAAGGTGAGACATGAGACTTGACTTGTTGAAGGAGACTTAAGAAGCTGAAGATGGGAAAATTGGTACAGGCCATCACTTCCTACACGACCTTGGAGCAGAATTTCATTGGTAGCCTGAGATTTGACATAGCACATATCAGCATGAAACTCAAAGAAAACTCTATTATCAAGACAGAATTTGCTGACACTTATCAGGTTCTTTGTAATAGAAGGAACAAGCAGTAAATTATGAAGAGCTAATGGAGTGTTAGGTTTAGAATGAGAAGGAAAATAAGAAGAGCCTGAAGAGTGAATGTGCAAACCTTGACCGTTACCAATGAAGATCTGATCAGGACCTTCAAAAGGTGTGGTTTGCTGTATGTTTTGAGAGGCATTGGTAACATGATAAGAAGCTCCTGAGTCTGGGAACCAGGCACTGCTTGGAACTGAAGTTGTGTTAGCAATCATAGCATTGGGAGTGATATGTGACTGAGGAACAGGGAGAGGGGCAAGTCTTGGTTGATAGCTTGGGCGTGACCGAGTGTTAACCATGGGCTGAGCAAACTGAGGTCCACCAATTGGTTGATACGGATAAAAATTTTGTAGGTTCATTGTTTGAAAATCAGCAGGTATGTTAGGTTGAAATTGTTGATTGAACCTATGATAGCAGTTAGCAGCAAGATGACCATATTTGAAGCAAACTTGACATTGAATGTTGCTGAACCTACCTCTCCCACGGCCGCGTCCACCACCACGGCCAGCTGCACGGCCTCCTCTTGAATAGGTTGGATTAAAGGTTGAATTCACAGCTTGTTCATTGTTCTTGTTATTCGAGTTATCAGTTTCAGGTTGAGAATTGGCTTGAGTGAGATTCACTGAGGCAGCCACCTCCATTTGTGAGTGTTTCTTATACTTGTTGTATCTCATCTCATGAGCAAGAAGAAGAGCTTCAACTTCTTCAAGTTCTACTGAATCAAACTTGCTTTCAATAACTGAAATAACAGAGGCAAAGTCTTGAGGAAGACCTTCAAGAATCACATCAATGTGTTGCTGATCTGGAACTGGATCTCCTACTGAAGCAAGCGCGTCAACAAGAGCTTTGATGCGAACCAGATAATCACCAACAGATTTGTCTTCAAGTGTTGTAGATCTGAGTTCCGCTCGTAGTTGTCTTGCTTTCGCACGTGTAAGCTTTTGAAAATGCGCAAGAATACGTTCCCAGAGCTCGTAGGAATGAACGCATCCAAGAACACGTGAAAGAATTGAAGGTGAAAGCGTGGATTGAAGCCACGTCATAAGCCACTGATCTTGCGTAATCCAGGTGCGATACGCAGGGTTCTCACGAGCAGCGGCACGATCTTCATCAGTCAGGTATCGATTCGGTATGTCACGAAGGTAAAGGTAGTTTTGAAGATTGTTCGCGTTAACGAAAGGATCTACTTGTTGGCACCAAAGTAGGAAATTCTTCTCATCAAGTTTTTCTGTGATTTTGAGTTGGAAGGACATAGATGTTGGGGTGGCCGGAGCTGTAGTTACTGGAATCGCTGCCATGGATAGAACCGAAGCTCTATGATACCATATTAGAGTGAGATATGAGAGAGAAGAGAGAAAAAGCTAAAAGAGAAAAGAGAGAAACAGATTCTGTTATTGCTGAATTGGAAATGAGCATTATGCTCTATTTATACAAGAGGAGATGAACATTCAAGAGTTGAATCATTCAAGCTCTACAATTAAGGAAGACTTTTCTTATTCTATTAAATTAAGGCTGGACTTAATTATTCTATAGTGCTGATTATTCATATTCTAAGATATAACTCTAATAGTGATGACAATAAAACAGGGAAAATCCAAGTAATTTTCAAAATACAATTACCAAAATAAATACAATCATTAGTAATATGATAAGTGTAAATGAGAAGTATAGATTGACAACCAAAAATAATAGATTTAAATTTCCCAACCTACCATATTCAAACTTATCCCAAGAAAATTGAACAAGTAGAATTAGTTCTCTTTGATGGTAAAGCAAATCTACACTGAAAGTTGAAACTATTCAATAGTTTAAGATAAAGGAAAAATGGTCAAATTTATTGATAACAATAAAACAAGGAAAAACAAAGTAATTATTAAAACATTAGAGCCAAAATACAACCATAATTAACATCTAAATTTAACCTGTCAAGAAAAATCAATTAAGCATATATGAGAAAGGTAAATATTGATAGCCAAAACTAGGAAAACAAATTTGCCACCCTACCATAGTTAACTAGAGGGGGGGCGCTGATGAATAAGAGTTACTAAATTCAAATTGAAACAAAGAAATATAAATTCTCCACTATACCATTGAAAGATTTTGAGTGGGAGTACTTGCACTTTTGTTCTGGAAATTAACTAAAGTCCATTTACAAATGAAAGAAAATAGACGAACGATAGCCAACAATGACATGTCAATCTGCAAAAATGTAGAGCAGAGTAAACAGGAAAGATCATCTAAACTTTTCTTCACCTGTCCTCAACTGGGGCATAGTCATGCAGACAGCTAGATTCCTGATGATAACAAAATAAATGAAGGAACTGACAGGCAAGATTATCCAAATAAAAAATAGCAACACAGCCCTCAGATATTATGAGATTTGTACTATTTCAACATCCATAAAAACCTCTCAACATCCCCATCAAGGGAGTGCCCAAGGGACACAACCTCCGCCAGCTCAACCCACTGTCACTATGAAATATAATAATAATAATAACAATGATGGCGACGACAGTGTAGAAGAAGAAGTAGTAGATGAAGAAGAAGTAGTAGTAGAAGAAGAAGAACAAGAACAAGTCAATAGCAATGGCAGTGTGAAAGGGGCAGAAGGGACGGAAAGGCTTTGAATTATATTCAAAGTATCATATCTTTATTAGCTTTCGTCATTGGGCATATCCATAAGACACTAGAGAATTTCTCCATAGGAAATAGAGTCAGTACAATAGGTAGTCATAAATTGTAAAGGAAATCCACAAGAAATGAAAAGTTAAAAGCATAAACAAAAAACTTAAATTACTCAAATTCAAGACGGGAAATATCATGGTAAATTTGTAGATGAAAATAATACATAGGAAAATCAAGTATTTAACAAAATATGATTGCCAAAATTCAACTGTAATAAAAATGGTAATTTAACCTGCCAAGTAAAATCTGTTAAGCATAAATAATAATGGCAGATTGAGAGTAAGAAATAAGAAATAAAAAATCTGTGATTCTACTTCAGAAATAAAAATGCAATAGCACACCAGTTAGCACACTCGTAAAGTTTATTTCAGTGCTGTGGAGTGAAGGGATATGATAGACATAAGCTTCAAATAGTTGATAACAGAGAGCCAATACTATATTTTAGAGATAGTCAATACTATATTTTAGAGATGGCTCTGGGACATTGTTCTAAATATTCTGAGTTTCTGCAACAGCATACTATAGTTATTCAATATGAATTTGGTAAGCATAGCAGAAACCCCTCTTGCAATGAGCATCTCTTGGTTACATAGTATCGCTTAGCTAAATTGACATAAAAAAGGGAAACGCGGCCATCATATCTCATAGCCAAAAACAAAATCATGTACGGCCAGAATCAGGCGAGAATATTTACACATTGGTCCGGAACATTAATTGAATAGCTCCTATACTAGTGGAAATAGGTGAATAGCCAATTATGACATGACAACCTGCAAAGAAAAGAGGACATGGTAAGTTAGAGAAGTTGGTAGAGAAAGGAAAGAGCACATAAACGTTTCACAATTTCTCCTCGCATAGTCAGGTAGCTAGTGTCCTGAAGATCAGTATTATAAAATTGCCCCGCCATGGCGGTTTTTGGGCTCGCCGCAATGGTAAATATCGGCCACTATTGCAGGTTTTTCTGCCATAATCTGCAATAACAGCGTCGCAAAGCAGCCAGAATGGCAGGATTTTGACTCTCCACCATGGACCGCCATCGACAACACTGCTGAAGATAACATTTAAAATAAATGAACAAAAGAACCAACCGACTGATAAGATTATCTAAACAAAAGGCAGCATCAGCCCTCAGATATTGTTAGATTTGTACTTTTTCAACAGTCATAAAAGCCTTTCAAAATCCATCAAGGCAGTGCACACAAGGCACAACCTCCACCATCTCGACCCATTATCGTATTATAAAATTGCCCCACCATGGCCGCTATGGCTGATATACATGGCGGTTTTTGGGCTCGCCGCAATGGTAAATATCGGCCACTATTGCAGGTTTTTCTGCCATAATCTGCAATAACAGCACCGCAAAGCAGCCAGAATGGCAGGATTTTGACTCCACCATGGACCGCCATCGACAACACTGCTGAAGATAACATTTAAAATAAATGAACAAAAGAACCAACCGACTGATAAGATTATCCAAACAAAAGGTAGCATCAGCCCTCAGATATTGTTAGATTTGTACTTTTTCAACAGTCATAAAAGCCTTTCAACATCCATCAAGGCAGTGCACACAAGGCACAACCTCCACCATCTCGACCCATTGTCACTATGATTAATTAATTAATTAATAATAATAATAATAATGTTGATGAGGATGATGATGATGATGATGATGAAGATGGTGCCAACAATGGAGAAAGAAGAAGAAGAAAATAGTGACATTAGTGTGAAGAAAGGCAGAAGGGACGGAAAGGCTTTGAATATATTCAGAGTACCATATCTTTTATAAGCATTCGTCATCATTGGGCACATCCATAAGACACTATGGAATTTCTCCCGAGGGAATACAGGTAAGCATAATAGGTAGTCATCAATTGAGTTTCTACAACAGCATACTATTGTAATACAGTATGCATTTCTTAAGAATAGCAACAACCCCTTTTGCAATAACTATCATTTCAGTAGACAGAAAAAAGGAAACACAGCGCCCTCAGATCTCATAGCTAAACAAAAAACATGTAGAGCATGTACAATGGATTGATTCACAACCTTTTTGCATCATAGATAGATAGATAGATATAGATATCCAGCAAGAGAGAGAGAAAGAAATATCATGATACATACATATATACACACACATTGAGAGAATGTTGCAAGGTGAGTTATGAAGAAAACCATGTAGCAGCTCAATAGTCTATTTAAACATCATTGGGCAGCATAGCATAACAGAACTTGCTACATTTTCGGTATATATTTGAAAGAGTAAACTTGTGTAATATAAAATGAAGGGAAAACAAAAAAGAGTACCCTAGAATTTGTAACAAAAACAAATAAATTAATGGTCACAGAGAACTCTTCATATCTAGAAGTCTATTGTTCTCTGTTGAGACGCCGTCATCAATGTTTTTAACAATGTGAAAAGCGCATGCAATAGTGTGTATAAAATAGTAGTGAAAACCCTAAGTCAAGGAATTGTGTAGAGCTTTTAGGATTTGCATTTTTATAAATATTGCAAGCAAAGAGTAAAACCTGTTGAGCTAAAAGCCAATGGCATGCAGGTTCGTCGATGGTATACCCAAAATGGGTCCAAAAATCAAACTGCCGAAATAAAAATAAAAATAAATAAAGCGCAGAAATGATTCATGAAATTAACACGGCAAATACAAAATTAAAACTGAAACCATCAAAAAACTTATTCAACCACAAGATAGCAACTGTGCCTTCAGATATTTAGTAGGTTAGTACTTTTTCATCATCCATAAAAGCCTCTCGCCTTCCATCAGGTGGTGCACAAGATAAAGAATCACACAACCTCTACCTTCTCTGCTCACTGTCAATAGTAGGAATAGTAGTAGTGATAACAACGACAATGAAAATGAGAAGACGAAGAAGAAAAAGAAGTAGAACAACAACAACAACAACACCATAGTTAGAAGTGATGACAGTGGGAAGAAAGGCAGAATGGATGGAAAAGCTGTGAATGATAGTCAGAGCAACATGTCTAGCAGGGAAAATCATCATCAGGCATATACAGAAGAAAATATATACAAATTGATCTCAAGGAAATTGAACAATTAAAATAAGTAATGATGAAAATCTACACTACGTGAAAATTGGGAAGTATTCAATAGTTTAAGATTTAAAAAAATAATGACCAAATTTGACGATGACAATAAAACAGTGAAAATCCAAGTAATTATTTTTCTTTTATGACAATAGTTTAAGATAAAGACAAATGATCAATTTATTAATGACAATAAAACAGGGAAAAACCAAGTAACTTTTAAAACACAAGAGCCAAAATACAATCATAATTAATATCTAAAGTTAACCTGTCAAGAAAAATCAATTAAGCATATAAGAACGGTATAACGACAGCCAAAACTAAGAAAACAAATTTGCCACCCTACAATAGTTAACTAGAGGGAGCTGTAGATGAATAAGAAACACTAAATTCAAATAAAAACTAAGAAAAATAACTTTCCACCATACCATTGAAAGATTTTAAGCTGTTTAACAAGACATGAATGCGGAAGTACTTGCACTTTTTTTCTGGACATTAACTAGGGTTCCTTTACAAATGAAAGAAAATAGGTGGACGATAGCCAACTAGAAAATGTCAACCTGCAAAAACATGGGACAGAGTAAACTCGAGAAATTAGTAGACAGGAAAAAGAGCATGTAAACTTCTCTTGACCTGTCCTCAACTAGGGCATAGTCTGGCAGAAAGCTGAATTCCTGAAGATAACATAATAAAATCAATGAAGAAATCAACTGACTGACAAGATTATCCAAATAAAAGATAGCAATTTAGCCCTCAGATATTATGAGATTTGTACTTTCTCAACATCCACAAAAGCCTCTCAACATCCCTATCAAGGGAGTGCCCAAGGGGCACAACCTCCGCCACCTCAACCCACTGTCACTCTGAAGAAGAATAATAATAATAATAATAATAATAATAATAATGGTGGCTACGAGAGTGTAGAAGAAGAAGAAGTAGTAGTAGAACAAGAACAAGTCAAAAGTGATGGCAGTGTGAAAAGGGCAGAAGGGACGGAAAGGCTTTGAATTATATTCAAAGTACCTTATGTTTATAAGCTTTCGTCATTGGGCATTTCTATAAGACACTGGGGAATTCCTCCAGAGGGAATAGAGTCAGCACAATAGGTAGTTATCAATTGAAAAGGAAATCCACAAAAAATGAAAAGTGAAAAGCAGAAATAAACAACTTAAATTACTCAAATTAAAGATAAAGGAAATATCAGGGTAAATTTGCAGATAAAAATAATACATGGGAAAATCAAGTATTTAACAAAATATGATTGCGGAAATTCAACTGTAATTAAAATGGTACGTAATTTAACCTGCTAAGTAATATCTGTTAAGCATAAATAGTATTCGCAGATTGAGAGTAAGAAATAAGAAATAAAAAATCTGTGATTCTACTTCAGAAATAAAAATTCACTAGCACACCATTGTTAGCACATTCATAGAATTTATTTCAGTCCTGTGGAGTGATGAGATATGATAGACATAAGCTTCAAATAGTTGATAACAGAGAGTCAATACAATGTTTTAGAGATGGCTCTGGGACATTGTTCTATATATTTTTAGTTTCTTCAACAGCATACTATTGTCAATTTGCAATACAATATGAAGTTTATAAGCATAGCAGAAACCCCTTTTGCGATAACATCTCTTTGTTACATAGTGTGGCTTAGCTCAATTGACAAAAAAAAAGGAAACACAGCCCTCAGATTCTCATAGCTAAAAACAAAATCATGTAAGGAACATTAACTATATAGTTCCTTTACAAGTGGAAATAGGTGAAATAGCCAATTATGACGCGACAAAGTGCAAAGAAAAGAGGACATGGTAAATTAGATAAATTGGTAGAGAAAGGAGAGAGCACCTAAATTTTCACAACTTCTACTCAAGTAGGGCATAGTCAGGTAGCTAATGTCCTGAAGATAACATTTAAAATAAATGAACAAAAGAACCAACCCACTGATAAGATTATCCAAACAGAAGGTAGCAGCTCAGCCCTCAGATATTGTTAGATTTGTACTTTTATCAACACCGAATTTAACCAGTTGGAATCCTTACGAGATGCATTGACACCAAATGTACTTTATTATACTTCAGATCTGTCTCTGGGCTAATGTAGTAGAGATGTTGAGTTTCTGCAACAGCATACTATAGTAATACAGTATGTATTTGTTAAGCATAGCATAAAACTCTCTTGCAATAACAGCATAACAGAAGCCCCTTTTGCAAATACTATCACTTCAATTGACAGAAAAAATGAAACAAAGCGCCCTCAGACCACATACCTAAACGAAAATGATATACAGCATTTTCAGTGGATTCATTCACAACCTTCTTGCATCAAAGATAGATAGATAAATATAGATATCCAAAGCGAGAGAGATAGAGAGAGAAAGAAATTTCATGATATACATATATATACACACACACATTGAGAGAATGTTGCAAGGTAGGTTATGAACAAAACCGTGTAGCTGCTCAACAGTCTATTTTTACATCATTGGGCAGCATAGCATAGCATAGAATAAAACTTGCTACATTTTGAGTATATATTTCAAAGAGTAAACTACTAAGGTTCACGCAATAGTGTGTATGAAATAGTAGTGAAAACCCTAAATCATGTTATTATGTAAAACGAAAAAGAGTCCCCTAGCAATTGGTAACAGAAAAACAAATTAATTAATGGGACTGATACTACACTATCCAGACAAATACGATAACACAAGTTGTTGAAAAGCTGATGCATTTGTGTGTATAAAATAGTAGTGAAAACCCTAAATCATGGTATTGTCTAAAGCTTTTAGGGTTTCCAACAAAATGCTAAAACATGTTGAACCCGAAAAGGGGTTCAAAAATCAAACAGCCAAAATAAAATAGAAATAAATAAATCGCAGAACTGAGTGAGAAAATGTAAGGAGAACGCAAAACGTAGGAGAAGAAAACGCAACACAGGGAATAAATAGAACAACAATACTCCGATTAGAGATATTCACCCAAAAATCGCCTTACAATTTGACCCAAAAGAATCTGCTTTGACTAGTATCCGTTAATAATTTATAATATTTGATTATGATAGTAACTTAAAATATTAATTATTTGCTTAATTTATAATATTTAATTATAAATTTTAATTATTAATCATCTTTGTTAAGTTATGAGCAATTTGTTCGCTTGCTCCTAACAAACTCAACACTGTTATTATAATAGGTAGAAAAAAAATCTTTAAAATACTTATTAATATTATCAAATTCCATATAATCTATTTTTGGGATAAGAGATACTATGCATCTCTATTTTATAATCTAAGTCAAAATCAACTTGATCTATTTTGAGCTCGTGTGTCCAACGGAGAGCAAAAATAAGTCAATAATCTTTTCCATGTGAACATCACAAATTGGAGTGATTGATTTAGTTTTTTCCACCACAAAAACATCATGCTCATCTATGATACAAACACATATTCTTATTCTATAAATAGTCTCTTATTTTCATGGCATTTTTCTAATAATAGACAACATCAACGACTCTAGGCATAACCTCTTTTGCTGCTTTGTAACATTATTTCATATTTTGTTATTTCGTTGTTTCCATATATTACATATGATAGCGAAAAAATAAACGCAATCATTATGAGATAACTTTTGGATGATATCAAAGAACATTGCAACAACATTATGTTCATTACCCATTGCCTCATATATCACACAGTTGATGAGGTGTTTGGGTCCAAATATTTCAGCTATCAAAACAATTGAAGAATATATGAAGAGAGTCTTTTATACCATCATCCCATATAGTACAATTAATGGGACAATTAACACCTTTGTCTTGGGAGTTATTTCTTATAGAAAAAAGAGTATCTACATATCCCCCAAATCAAGTTCTTGACTTTCTGTGGTGCTTTAATCTTTCAAGTGAGGTGTCAATGGTCGGGACATATGAGAAAACTAGTATCAATAAGATCATGGATAATCAGTTGATAAGAACTTCTTACTGAGTATTATCCATTAGTCTTTGTGCTTTAAACTCGTCTATCTGCTGTGAACGAATAAAAAAGTATTCATTAAATGATAACTCCAAATCTTTGGTATCAGGCAAAAGAAGGCCAAACACACAAATATGGTTATTAGTTTGCATTAAAATAGGTGATGGGATAATAGAAGAACCATCACTAAGCCATTTTTCATTTCAAATTGGAATATTCACACCATCTTCTATACACCATGTGTTTCCTCATCTCAATAAATTTATCACTACAGATGCTACACCATACAAAGCTTGGATTATGAGCCATCGATGAGCCAAAGAAATTTGTATAAATGAAGTATCGAACTTTGAAGTATTGCGATATAAGACATTGCGGATCAGTGAGAATACGCCGCTCTTTTTTGGCAATTAAAGCAAGATTGGAAGCAGTGAGATTTCTAAAACTCATAACTCTTTCATTTTTATGCATTGCCAATTTATATCAAGAGAGCCAATGTATCCTTTTTGAGTTGGTACCTGATTTTCCCCACCATAATGAATTTGTCATTTTTTCAATTTCATTAATTAAGGAGTAAGGTAGAAGGAACATGGTCATGAGATATATGATAGATTGGATTACTAATTTAATAAGGACTTATTTCCTTTTTCCAGAAAGAAATTTGTTACTCCATGAGTTGATCTTCTTCCAAACTCTATCTTTGATAAATTTGAAAATTGCCTTCTTACTCCTTATAATCATAGAGGGCATCCCCATATACTTACTTGTACCGAGAACAACTTGCACACCAATAACACTAGTAATAGAATCTTTAACAACTTGTAGAGTATTACAATTATAAAAAAACTCAATTTTTTGAAATTTGACTGATTGTCCCTGATGCCGCTTCATAAGTCTCAATAATGTTTTACATGGTTATGGCTTCATGAGTATAGACCCTAAAAAATAAAAAGCAGTCATTTGCAAATAAAATGTGAGGAATGACAGGAGCATTGCGACAGATAGTGACACCGTGTAAGTCTCCACCAACTTCCACCTTTCAAATAAGGGTTAAGAGTCATTCTACATATATAAAAATACAAGTATGGAGAAAGAGAATCTATTTGACATGGACCGTTGTCCGGTGTTATGGGGTCTATAACATTATTAATAATAATGATTAGTAATCAATGAGCAGAATCCCCTTTTGCAACAATACATATCACTTCTATTGAGAGAGAAAAAAAGGAAATACAACACCCTTAGATCATATAGCTAAACAAATAAATGGTGACAGAGAATTACATATTTAGAAACCTATTATTATGAGTTGAGACACCATGATCAATGTTTAACAATGTGAAAAGTTCATGCAGATATGTGTATCAAATAGTAATAAAAACCTTAAACCATGGTATAGTGTACAGCTTTTAGAGTTTACATTTCTATGAATATTGCAAGAATAGAGTAAAAGTTGTTGAGATAAAAGCCAAGGGCATGCATGTTCATCGATGGTATCCCCAAAATGAGTGAAAGAGTAAAGATGATAATAATAATAATAATAATAATAATAATAATAATAATAATAATAATAATAATAATATATTCAATTGTCATTATTGAAAAAATTATAGTTATTTAGAAATAGTCGTAGGGCTGACTTCCAACCTCTCCAGATTTCGCAGAGTCTTCATGATCCCGGAAAGATCGCGTCCTTATCCTCCCTGTCTTGTAGAGGACGTTATCTAGGTAGGGGGCCACGTGCGGGTCCCTACTACACACGTAGACCTTGCAGTCTCTTTGTTGGGCCTGTTTGATCAGCCCAATAAAGAGACCTTGGCCCAACGCTGAGGGCTATAAATATCCTCTCTTCCGAGAGGGTCAGGTATTCGACTCATATCTCAGAACTCTTACTTGCTTTCTCATTTTGCTTCTTACTTTTCCATCGGAGTGTCTTGCAGGTACCCCCTCCCATCTAACTCAACTTCTGTCCGAGCCAACTGTGACGGTCCATCTCTGATCCAGTAAGATCAATGACGTCGTTTGTAGGAGACTAAGCTTCCCTGTCTTCTATTCACTTGAGACCAAAAGCTAAACAATCCTCGACTGTCATGGCTGACCAGACTCTAGACAACCTGAACGTCCGTGTCATCAACGTTAACAACAACATCACCGACAACAATGTCGGCCTCGACAACACCAGTACTATCGGCCATAACACAGACCCCAACGTCAACATGCCCGGACCTTCTGAATACAGAGACAGAGCAACTGCTTCATCATCATCTCTGCCTCGCCAACATGAAGACGATCGGCTACCTCCCCAGAGTTACCAACACATCCAATTCTACGAGGTCCCCGTCCCCGCGGCAATCAATCAAACCAACTATTTAATCTTTGCACAAGGGGAAAGACTGAGGGCGCTTGAGGACGACCGGAGGGCCCCGAGAAGACACATGAGACCTCAATCTCCTCCTCCTCAACAAGCAGATGAACATCCCTAATCTCCCCTGCAGAGACATAATCGGGACATCTCTTGAAGCTCGTCGCCCCGACCACTCGGGCGATGACCCCCTTTGGAGAGGGAACAACTCGTCGACGCGGGAAGGCGTGATCACGACCCCTCGCGTCAAGAACGAAGACCCCCTAAATACAGGAACGAGGGAAACCATCAAAGGTCATACCGTTCAAGGACCGCTCCACGCGAACAGGGCCACCGTGACCGCCACGACATCAGATCTCCATCTTGCTCGCCCGAATGGAGTGACGAGAACGACCCCCATGGTCCCTTGTCGTAAGCTATCATGGAGGCACCCATTCCCCCGGGCATGGAGAAGCCTCCCCACCTTAAGGAATATGACGACATTGCCAGCCCGGTCGACCATATAGACGGGTTTGAGGTCATGCTGCACTATCACAATGTCGGGGGACCGATCAAATGTCGGTTATTCCCCATGATGTTGAGGAAAGTTGTGATGGATTGGTACAAAGGTCTCGCTCCAGGGTCAATCACCTCTTGGCAAAATCTGAAAAACCAATTCATCAGCTCGTTCACTGCTTCACGGTGACACCCAAAGACCGAAGCAGCCCTCGAGGCCATCGTCCAGAGACACAATGAGACCCTCAGGGAATTCATCGACCGGTTCAATCGGGAGGCCATCCAGGTCCCCTACACGGACCACATGAAAATATACCTGCTGGAGAGGGGGCTCTTCCCGAGCACCAAATTCATAAAAGTTGTAGGTATCGAATCACCCCGGACGTTCGATGCCCTCCTCGAGAAGGCCAGAGCCAATATGGACTACGAGAGAGAGAAGAGGCCAACAGAACATGAGATTCCAAGAATCGAGGATCCAACAGTAATCCGCGACAAGATACCGCCCCTCCTCGACGAACTGGCGAGAAGAGAAGGAACGATAAACCCCGAGACGCCCGGGAACAAAGGGGGGTGTGATACGGTGGGAAGAACTGGCTGTTTTTTGGAATGTTGGTTTGCATTTTGCGTTTGTTTTCACAAAATGTCGCGGTAAGCAAGAGTCGCCACCGACTTTTATTTTATCCAACAAGGAAAGGAAAAAAGCACAGAAAAATTCCTTTTTTGAGATTTTGAGTACGGGGGGTAGATTATAGAAAGGGAAGGTATTAGCACCCTTTCTATCCATGGTTATCCACGGGCTCTTAGGTACTTGCTCATTGTTTTCAAATTGTTTTCTTTGTGCTTGTGGGTCTGAAAAAGTTTTTGTTTGAAACTTCGATTTAACTCTTGCTTTTGTCCTTAAGAGTGTAATGAAGTGTTTTTTTGAAAACTTTGTTTGTAAAAGTGTAAGTGTGAAAAAGTTTTGTTTTGAAAGAGCAAGTATCTAAGAACTATCTACCTACTCGAAAAAGGAATCGTTATATGATAATTTCCTTTAGACAATGCTATCCCACTATTAGTGAGTGGGTAGCATCGGCGTTGGAGTTTGAGGGTCAATTCGAATGAGGGATATATGGTCACTAAAGAAATGTTAGGACGCCTTAGGGGTAACCCTAATGTCTTAGATCATTTATTTGGGGCAACAATATCCGAGACAACCATTTTGAGACGACTATGATCTTTTAGACAAGAGGACGACCTCTAAAACAACCTATACTCAATGACCGCGTACGAAGGCAACCAAGTGGGGTGTACCCTAAGAGTGCGCATATGCGAGTGTGTTGACTTCAGATTTTTTTATCTTTGTACATGTTAAGGGTGATCTAATTTGATTTTAAGATTAACATTCATTCTTGTCATGCAAACCCTATTATCAAACATCTAACAGTTATAATTTGCAGAAATTAAAAGGTGCAGAAATTAAATTACAAGGCGTCGGATATTTACATCTCCAAAGACAAACCCTTTGAAAAATAAAATAAAAGCGATAAAAAGAATTAAATATCCTATTTATCTATTACATTCTGTAAGCAGATACATTACTGGATAAGGAAAAGTAAATCGCGACGCAAAAATTAAATCGGATGCATGATTAGGGTTTTGACCCTTTTGAAAGAAAATACTTTTTTTTGTTATTTTTATTTTAAGAAAGAAATTAATCCTAAGTTAAATAACTATATTAAATTAATAAATTAATTAAATGAAAAATAAATTATTTTTGGAGTCTTTGATTATTTAAGAAAGAAATTAAAAATAATTAAATTAGTAGTTAAGACCTAATTAAATCTAATTAATTTTATTTATTTACAAAATAGGTTAAAGTTATTCTAGAATTAAAACCTAAATTAATTAATTAGTGTTTATTAATAAAAATAAAAGTTTAAAATTTGATTGGATAAAAAAGGTATTTTATGATTTTATTTGATAAAAAAAGAATTTTGTTATTGGTTAAAAAATTAATTAAATGAAATAAAACAATTAAATAAAATAACAAAATAAATAAAAAGAGAGAGGAGTTGGGCCTGATTAGGAGGTGCAAAGAGCAATTTTTTAGGCCCAATAGAAGTTGGCCCTTTGGACTTTTTGGATCTGGTACACACGCATTGACTAACGCTTTGGTGGACCTTCAACGCTTGGCCACCAGATCTGGCCCTTTGGCCATCTGGCGCTTGAATTGGTGAGGGAGCATGGTGGACTGCAGATAGGCGCATGTACTGGAAAACCTGAAAAGAAATAATATTGAGGAAGAGGGGGACCTGAGATTCGAACCCAGGTCCTGAAGGGAGTACACACGCTATGTCCACCACTACGCCAAGATGTTTTGATTGTTATAATAATAAGCATAAAATATAATATAGTAAAACAAAATCAAATGGTCAGAAAAAATAAAAACGCGCGCTATTTTTGAATGGTCCAATAGAGGGATGCCACACATCATCCTTGACCTCTCGTTCGTGGCTAAAAGGTCAATCACCTATACCAACGGACATAAGTCTGTAGCTATAAACAGGTCCATCTCCAAAATCCTGTACAGGCCACAAAAATGATTTCCAAGGGCATGGTCGTGTTCGTCTCAACCTCCCGGTCATAACCATATCCTTCATGGAGGTCAATTGTTCCTGAAACAAAAACTCCAAGCAAACCCTAACTATGGCGGATTGCAATACAGATCATATAAATGAAATTAAATGATGCAAAAAGTTTGAACATGTTCTTGTGATCACGAATATGCAATTAGTTTGTTCAATAGATGCTAGAATGCTTCAAATCAAAATCAAGAACAGGGGTGAGTAGCGTGAGACTTACAGTGCGTTTGAGGACCTGATAATGCTTGGTTTGGATCCAGTTAGCTTGTGTGAATGGCCATGAATCAATTGGGATATGTCTCCAGTCTTGAAACTGCCTCTAACCTGGATTTTGGTTTCCAACTTTTTTTGTGAATTTTTGCAAAGTGGTTCTGCCCCTTCCAACGATTTCCAACCCTTATTTCGTGTCCTTCGGCTTGCTTATGTATTGTATGTTGCATTAGGTTCACAAACTTGGTCCAAATCTCTCCATATCAATGCTCATGAATTTGATTTGATTCCACCATTAAAACCTTCCAAATTTGATTTGATTTGGATCTTTTTGTTCATACAAGCCTTGATTCGAATTTGATTCACATAAGAGTTGTATTCAAAGCCTAAAGCAACCAAAAAAATCATGAGTTATCAATGCCTTGGATTTTATATGATTTTATTTGATTTATAATGAATAAATTCAAATAAAAATCAAATTAAATAATAAAAATGAGATATAGGCACATGGATGAGGCTAGGGAACGTGGGCTACAATGCAAACTCAAATCAAGTGAAAAAGAATGGGCCCATTTGGCAAAATTTGAAGTTTTGGGGATAGTTGACTTTTGGCAATTTTGCAAAAAAAATCCAACTTCAACAATGCATAACTTCCTCAATTTTGAACTTTTGGAAGTATTATTGGACTTTTTAGAAATCTTGAAATGTCCTCTAACCAAACCTTTTGGTCTCATCTCATTTTGATATTCCATGCTCAAGTTATAAGCTTTGGCAAAAAAGGTGTTTTTGTTGACTTTCAAAAATGACCTATAATGTCCAAATTCATAACTTCTTGTGAGTGCATTTTTTCATCTTGGGGTATGAATATGGATTGTAGAAAATTGCATCCTTTTCAAAATGAGATTTGGATGGGTAATTTCTCATAAAGTATGAGAAAGTTATGCTTGGTCAAAGTTGAGTTGACTTTTCCTACAAATCCTTAATTTAGCAACTTTTGAGTCTTGATGAATTTTGAGTAATCTTTTATGAATCATGATCAACCCTTGATAAAATGATGAAATATCCTTCAAAATGAGAATGTTGGCAAAAAATCTTGAAGTTTGACTGTTTGTAAGTCACAGTTGACTTTTGCCCTAGCACAGTCGATTTTTGGACCTTTGGGCAATTGACTGAGCAAACTTCCTCTGCAAGGCTTGAAATTTGACATGGATGATCTTGAGAACATATTAGGACATTAGGGAGCACTTGAGGTCATTTGGACTCAAGTATCTTGATGCAACACAAAACCCTAATTTGGGGTTGACTGCCTTAGGAGATAGCTGACCAACTCTTGAGCAAACTTGAGCAACTTGGAGATTTTTCTTGCAATGTCTTGAGGAATATGAGAGGGAAAATTTTGGGGTACAACATGTGCCCCTGTTCAATCTTCTTAAACCTGAGGATGTAGATTGGCTTTCGTGCCTTTCGTGATCCGAAGGTGGAAGATGATTTAACACTAGAGTGCCCAGAAATTTGCACTCGCATGAAGTGGTATCAGCCTTGTGATGTCGGGAATGGGATTATAGATGCCATTTGAAGGAGTGTCGATCGCATAAGAGATTCCTTAGCAAGAGCTGGTATACCTGTTGTTATGGAAGATTCCGCTGGGGAAGTCTGATCTTTGTTGAGGTTTAGGAACTTGCTTGTACTTCAGCTGAGAGAACATCTCTGCTGAGTTTTAAGAACTTTTCAGTAATTCAACTGGGGAAACATCTTCGTCGAGATTTAAGAACTCGCCCGTAATTCAACTGAGAAAACTCTGTTGAGATTTAGGAACTGTCTGTAATTCGACGAAGGAACTTTGTCGAGATTTAGAACCTTATCTGTAATTCAACTGAGGATAATTTTGTTGAGATTTAAGAACTGGTCAGTAATTCGACTGAGGGAAACATCTTCATCAAGATTTAAGAACTCACCCGTAATTCAACTGAGAAACTCTGCTGAGATTTAGGAACTGTCTGTAATTCGACGGAGGAACTTGTCGAGATTTAGGACCTTGTCTGTATTTCAACTGAGAATAATTTTGTTGAGATTTAAGAACTGGTCGGTACTTCGACTGAGGGAAACATCTTCATCAAGATTTAAGAACTTGCCTGTAATTCAACTGATAAAACTCTGCTGAGATTTAGGAACTGTCTGTAATTCGACGGAGGAACTTGTCGAGATTTATGACCTTGTTTGTAATTCAAATGAGAATAATTTTGTTGAGATTTAAGAACTGGTCGGTACTTCGACTGAGGGAAACATCTTCATCAAGATTTAAGAACTCGCCCGTAATTCAACTAAGAAAACTCTGCTGAGATTTAGGAACTGTCTGTAATTCGACGGAGGAACTTGTCGAGATTTAGGACCTTGTCTGTAATTCAACTGAGAACAATTCTGTTGAGATTTAAGAACTGGTCGTTACTTCGACTGAGGGAAACATCTTCATCAAGATTTAAGAACTTGCCCGTAATTCAACTGAGAAAACTCTGCTGAGATTTAGGAACTGTCTATAATTCGACGGAGGAACTTTTCGAGATTTAGGACCTTGTCTGTAATTCAACTGAGAATAATTCTTTTGAGATTTAAGAACTGGTCGGTACTTTGACTGAGGGAAACATCTTCATCAAGATTTAAGAACTCGCCCGTAATTCAACTGAGAAAACTCTACTGAGATTTAGGAATTGTCTGTAATTCGACGGAGGAACTTGTCGAGATTTAGGACCTTGTCTGTAATTCAACTGAGAATAATTTTGTTGAGATTTAAGAAATGGTCGGTACTTCGACTAAGGGAAACATCTTCATCAAGATTTAAGAACTCACCTGTAATTCAACTGAGAAAACTCTGTTGAGATTTAGGAACTGTCTGTAATTCGACGGAGGAACTTGTCGAGATTTAGGACCTTGTCTGTATTTCAACTGAGAATAATTTTGTTGAGATTTAAGAACTGGTCAGTAATTCGACTGAGATAAAAGCTTCATAGCTGAGAATTTAATCGCATCCTTCCTGAAAGGTAAAGGTTAGCTGTATGTAATGCATGATATGTATCAGGCAATGATGTTCTCAAAATAAATGAGATTGTGTTGTATGATGAGTATATGTATGTGTCATGATGTATGGAAATGTAATGTTTTTAGCTGGGGAAAATAAATCTCGGATAGCTGCTGGAGAAAAGAGTTGAATTCTTCGTTTCCGTTGGGGATGGCGAATGAAGATGATTGTGAGAATAAACCTGCAGAAGAGGATAACTCCACTGGGGGGATAAACTGATGAGGATATTACTCTGTGTGGAAGAGATGCTCTGTTGAGGATTCCACCGATAAATTCCGCTGGGGATGAATTACCGTTGCTGGTGATACTGAATCCTGTTGGGGATTGAATTCCTGTTTTGTGAGGGGGAAAGAACTCCGCTAGGGATGATCTTCGGCTGCGACTTCACTGGGGATAACCTTTTAGACTCTTATGGGGATAATCCTTTGAGCTCTGTTGGGGACAATCTTCCAAAGTCTACTGGGGATGATTCTCCAAACTCCACTGGGGAAGCTTTTTCAGACTGTGTTGGGAAAAATTTCAGACTCCACTGGGGATATCTTGTACTCTGCCGGGGAATATTCTTATACTTCATTGGGGAATATTAAGACCTTTCAGTGTTGATGGTAGATAAACTCTGATTGGGGAGAATATTACCGATTCATTCACAGTGGCAAGTCTCATCTGGGGAGAGCAATCATTACTGTCTTTTTCTTACTCTGCGGGGAATGAATGTTACTGGGATGGAGCAACTGTAAAGCTTGGACATTTCTCATTTGCCCCTGTTTCTGATATTACAAGTAATTATCTTTTGTTTCGTATGTAAATATTTATGAGCATCAATTAAGGTCAAATGCATATATCAAAAATGAACATTGGACGTTCTTTGCAAAACAAAACAGAAAAAGGAAAAACAGTTTGAAATTTCTCTGAAAATGAATTGTATTGACTTTGAAGTTTGGGCCTGTAAATGGGCGTTTTTGTTCAAGAGGTTGACTTCCTAGTAAGAGAACACCGCCGAATAATAGAATTTACACAATTTGTGAAAAACTAAACAAAACAGCTATGTGAATAATCCGACTGGGTTCCAACTCTGCTATTGTCTTTATGTCCTCGAGCATCTCATCACTTTACTACTTGGTTGAAGGTAGATCAGATTGATTAGTGCCGTCTGAGCTTGATAGTCGATACCGAAGTCTGGTTGCAAGGTGATCCAATGAGACATAGCGTTACACTTTAATCCCTAATTTTTTCCTGGACCACCCTTTCGGGTTTTCAGTCCACCGGGATACCCTTTTTTGCCCAAGTCGCCTTTTCAAGTTTTCGACTTGCCGGGTGTACAGATTTTTTCATTTTCATCCCTTATTTTTGCCTAGGCCAGTCGACCTAGTGGGTCTTTGATTATGCGTAGTATCTTTTCACTATGTCTGCATTGACGGGGTGAGGAAGGTCGTCACCATCCATGGTGGTTAGAATCATAGCTCCTCCTGAGAAAATGTTCTTAACCACAAATGGCCCTTCGTAAGTAGGGGTCCATTTGCCCCTGGGGTCACCTTGAGGTAAGAAATGCGCTTAATTACCAGATCCCCGACTTGGTACTCTTGTCGTCTAACTTTCTTGTTAAATGCTTGATCATCCATTTTTGGTACGTCTGACCATGACAAATAGCAGTAAGTCTCTTTTTGTCGATTAGGTTCAGCTGATCAAGTCGGGTCTGAATCCATTTATCTTTGCTCAATCTTGCATCCTTCATAATCCGAAGAGAGGGTATCTGAACTTCAATGGGCAATACGGCCTCCATACCATATACCAAGGAATAAGGGGTTGCCCCTGTTGACGTCCGCGCTGAGGTACGGTACCCATGAAGAGCAAATGGTAACATCTTGTGCCAGTCTTTATATGTCACTGTCATCTTCTGCACAATCTTCTTAATGTTCTTATTAGCCGTTTCGACAGCCCCATTCATCTTCGGCCGGTAGGGAGAAGAGTTGTGATGTTGTATCTTGAACTGCTTGCAGAGTTTAGTGATCATCTTATTATTGAGATTTGTACCATTATCTGTAATGATCCTCTCTGGTACACCGTATCGATAGATCAGATTGTGCCGAATGAACCGTGCCACGACGTTCTTGGTTACAGTAGCAAAGGAAGCTGCTTCAACCCAATTTGTAAAGTAATCAATCGCTACCAGGATGAAGCGATGCCCGTTGGACGCTGTAGGTCTGATCTCGCCGATCATGTCGATGCCCCACATTGCAAAAGGCCACGGAGCTATCAAGACGTTTAGAGGAACTGGAGGTATGTGCACCTTATCAGCATAGACTTGGCACTTGTGACAAGTCCGAGAATGTTGATAACAGTCGGCTTCCATTGTGGACCAATAGTATCCTTCCCGAAGGATTTTCTTCGCCATGGTATGTCCACTGGAATGAGTTCCAAACGTACCTTCATGTAATTCTACCATGATCCTTTCTGCTTTGTTCTTATCCATACATCGTAGTAAGGTTGAATCATGGTTACGCTTGTAAAGGATGTCATTACTGATGAAGAACTTCACTGCGAACCTCCTCAGAAACTTCTTATCATTAACAGATGCACCATCGGGGTACTCCTGAGCCTCAAGGTATCTCTTCACCTCATGAAACCAGGGTTTATCTGCTACCTCTTCAGTCTTAATGTCACAATAATGTGCAGGTTCGTCCAATCTTTTAATGATAATCCGGGAAGCTTCGTTGTCCCAATTGACTTTGAACATAGAAGACATCGTATCCAGCGCGTCCACTAACTGATTCTCCTCTCTAGGGATGTGTTCAAAGGTTATCTCTTCGAAATGTGGAAGCAACTTCAATACATACTCCTTGTAAGGAATAAGATATGGGTGTTTCATATCCCACTCACCTTTGATCTGACTGATCACGGGAGTAGAATCTCCGAAGACACTTAGATACTTAATCCTTAGGTCAATTGTTGCTCGAAGACCCATGATGCATGCTTCATACTCCGCTGTATTGTTGGTGCAGTTGAAACATAGTCGGGCGGTAAACAGAGTATGAGAGCCTTTAGGAGATATGATCACAGCGCCAATGCCATTGCCCAAAGCGTTCGAAGCTCCATCAAAGTACATAGACCATCGGGATCCCTCCTCAGGTCCTTCATCTGGTCCAAGTGTCTCACAATCAGTCACTATCATGATATTCTCATCCGGGAATTCAAAGTTCATAGACTGGTAATCATCCACTGCTTGATGTGCCAAATGATCTGCCAACACACTTCCTTTGATTGCCTTTTGGGTCGTGTATTGAATGTCATACTCAGTCAGGATCATTTGCCATCTTGTTATTCTTTCGGATAAGGCAGGCTTCTCGAAGATATACTTGATTGGATCCATCTTTGATATCAATAGAGTAGTGTGAGTCAGCATATACTGTCTCAGCCGGCGAGCAGCCCATGCCAAAGCGCAACAAGTTTTCTCGAGCAGTGAGTATCGGGTCTCACAGTCGGTAAACTTTTTGCTAAGGTAATAAATAGCATGCTCTTTTCGGCCAGACTCGTCATGCTGTCCCAGCACGCACCCCATTGAGTTGTCGAGTACTGTCAAGTATAAGATCAAAGGTCTCCCTTCAACTGGAGGCATCCGAATGGGTGGCTTTTGGAGATATTCCTTGATCCTTTCGAAAGCGGCCTGACATTCATCATTCCATCTTACCACTTGATCTTTCTTCAGTAGTTTGAAGATTGGCTCACAAGTAGCAGTCAGGTGTGAGATGAATCGGGCAATGTAGTTCATACGTCCTAGAAAGCCTCTGACTTCTTTTTCTGTTCGGGGAGCTGACATCTCCTGTATAGCCTTCACCTTTGCAGGATCCACTTGAATACCTTTATCACTTACGACGAAACCCAACAGCTTACCAGATCTCACCCCGAAGGTGCACTTGTTCGGGTTTAACCTCAGCTTGTACAACTTCAACCTGTCAAATAACTTCTGAAGGTGGTCAAGATGTTCTTCATCAGTCTGGGACCTTACAATCATATCATCGACGTATACCTCAATCTCGTGATGGATCATGTCATGGAACAGAGCGACCATGGCACGTTGATACGTTGCCACAACATTCTTCAATCCAAAAGGCATGACTTTGTAGCAAAAGGTACCCCATTGAGTAACAAAGGTTGTCTTCTCCATGTCTTCGGGAGCCATTTTAATCTGATTATAACCGGAGAAACCATTCATAAAGGAGAAGACCTTATGTTGTGCGGTGTTGTCAACCAGAACGTCGATATGAGGTAGAAGGAAATCATCCTTGGGGCTTGCCCTGTTCAGATCCTTATAGTCAACACATATTCGAACCTTACCATCCTTCTTCGGTACAGGAACCATGTTGGCCACCCACTGTGGGTAAGAAGTAACTGCTAGAAAACCGGCGTCAAACTGCTTTATCACTTCAGCCTTGATTTTCTCAGACATCTTTGGGCGCACTCGGCGGACTTTCTGTTTTACTGGAGGAGAGTCTTCCTTGGTAGGCAGGCGGTGAACCACAATATCGGTATCCAAACCAGGCATATCTTCATAAGACCAGGCAAAGATCTCAACATAGTCTCGCAGCATCTGAATCAGCCGTTGCTTAACACTAAGCTCCAGATTTGCACTGATCTTAACCTCTTTCTTGTCTATTTCTGTACCCAGATTTACTGATTCCACCGACTCTTCATGCGGTTGTATGACCCTCTCTTCCTGAAGTAGCAGTCTAGCAAGTTCACCAAGCACTTCATAATCATCTTCACCTTCGTCTTCGGCTAAGTTGATCGGACTTTCGAAGTCATAACTGACAGTAGCTGAGTCGTTATCAGTGGGATCCATAGTGGATGTAGACCTGTATATGTGAGTGTATGTAAAATAGTTGTTTTGCAATATATAATAAAAGAAAAGTGTTGTACCCCAAAATTTGCCCTCCCATATTCTTCAAGAAATTGCCAAGACAAGTCTCAAAATTCCCCAAGGGTTGCATAGTACAGGGCCTCCTAAGCAGTCAAAATTAGGGTTTGTGTTCTGATCAAGAAAATGAAGTTTTCAAAGGTCCAATCAAGTCTCACATGCCTATAAACATGGTCAAGCATCCTCATACCAAGTTTCAAGACTTTCAGCTCAAAATTGCACAGTCAAAAACCCTAATTGGACTACAATCAACTGTAGGGGCAAAATGGTCATTTGGCAGTCAAAAGTTCAAATTTTTGGTCAACATATCATTTTGAAGCCACAAACATCATTTGATCAATGCTTGATCATGATTCTCAAAATTTGGCTCAGAAATCATCAAGATGCAAAAGTTTCCTTATTTGGACAGTTGAAAAAAGTCAATTGTAAATTGACCAGGGCATAACTTTCACATGGATTATCAGAAAAATTCCATCCAAAGCTCATTTTGAAGAGAAAGACATTTCCTACAACTCATCTTCATACTTCAAGTCCAAGAAATGCTCTCACAAAAAGTTATCAATTTCAACATTATAGGTCATTTTCAAAAGTCAACAAAAAGGGACTTTAAGTCAAAGGCCATAACATGAGATTGGTAAATCAAAATGACATGGAACCAAAGGCATTGGTTAGAGGACTCAAAGACCTTTCCAAAATGTCCAAGAACATGAGAAAAGCCTAAAAATTGAGCAAGTTGTGCCTTGTGGAAGTTGGGAAATTTTTGGATATTTTGAAAAGTCAACATTACTTCAAATGACCTAAAATTGCTAATGGGCTCATGTTTCTTCCACAATTCATCATTCCAAGCATGTGCACGACCACTTGGCCCAAAGGGAAGTATTTTTTCACTTTTTATTTATTTATTTGAATTTGTATTTATAATAATTCACTTAAATCAATTAAATATGTGAAAAATATTTAACTTAACCTAACAAATCTTTTTGTACATGTTTTATTCTCAATAATTCGTGCATATCCCAATATAGAAAGATTTGGAGAGATTGGAGTTGATTTGTATCAAAAACACATGGAAAATATTTGGAAAATAAAGCTTGAAAATCAAATCTTCAAAACCATCATTGCAAGGGATTTGATTTGTTTTTCTTAACCTAATTGATTCATACATAAGCCAGGAACACAACCCTAATGATCATACACACATGCAGCTGCTGAGAAAATTGAAAAACAAACTTGAAATTTTTTCTAAAAAACTCAATACTGAAAACTGATTTGCAGGTTGATTCAAGGCACGATTTCCATTCCATTAGCTTCCTTGAAGATTACTGAACGTGTTCCAATCAAAAACATCCATCAAAGCTCAAAGAATTGGTAACAAGAACCGCCCCTGTACAGAAAAAAATCCATGATCGTGTTTTGACATCTAGACATTCTTAGGGCATTTTAATTGTTGATTTGCATTCCTTATGCCATTCTAATGCTAACCATATGATTCAATTGTGTTTTTATGCTGTGTACACGATTATGCCATTGATGATTTTTAGGGTTTGCAGAGCCTTGGAATTAGGGCTTTTGAAACAAAGAAAAATTGGCCCTCAAGACCACCACCATTCAACTCAGCGCATCTGGACGATCTCAAACATACCCTCGCGCCTAATTTATTGAGCCCATAGGGCTAATCGTTATTTTTTCAAAACCGGCCTAAGAGAATAGTTGGAAAACCGTGGCTTAATGTGTTTGTATTTCAGAAAATAAAAACCACGCGAGGAAGACGATTACGTGGGAGGCACTGATTGGAACGTTTAAATGTTTCGCGCGTTTGAACCACTGACCATTTGTTTTTCTTTATAATATTTATTAGTTGTTTATTAATCAGAACGCGCAATTGGCTCAGCTGGCAAGCAGAATTGGTGGTGAAGCACATGACCTGGGTTCGAGCCCCAGGTCTCCATTATCTCTCATATTATTTTTCAAATAACAATCACATGTAGGTTAACGTTGTTGTCCCATGATACACCTCCATAATCCAGTCGTCCACGCGTCCAAGGGAATCAAACCAAAGGCTCAGATCTAAGGCACATGGTAATCCTGGTCAGCGCACATACACATGTCCTGAAAAGTCAACGGAGTCAGGCTTGTTTGGGCCTGAATTTCATGGGCCATACCTCCTATTTGGGGACTACCACCCCCAAGGTTTGCTATGTTTTTATTTCTTTTCTATTTTCTTTCTAATTATATTTGTTTAATTAATTAATTATTTTTACAAAAAAAACATAAAACATAAAAATCAGAAAAGATAAAAAAAATACAATAAATAATTTTAGTATTTTCTTAAATAAATTTGCATGTAATTGAATGTAGTTTTAAATTAGGTTTGCAATTTTAATTCTTTTAATAAAAAATATAAAAAACATAGAATTAGGTTTAATTAATGTTTTTATTCCTTTTTAATTTTTCTTTTTTATAATAATATTATTTATTTTATTTATTTTTATAATTAAATTTGTATATAAAAATTAGGTTTAATTTAGGTTTAATTCTAATGTTTTCTTAATAAATTAAAATAAAATAGAATTAGGGTTAGCGTTTAATTGCAATTAATTTTTTCTATTAAATCTTAAAATACATAAAAATACCAAAAAAACAAATTCTTTCTTTTTCTAATTTTAATTAATTCCTCATTAGTTTAATTTTGCAAAAAGGGTCCAACGCCCTCGTTTCGATTTAATTATTAATTCGCATATTGTTTTATTCCGTTTAAATAATTATGTACCTCTCCCGAAGCCATGTAAATTCCTTCTCGCACTTTTAATTCTTTATTTTCTTTTAATTCTTTATTTCTTCTGTCAAATCGGGTCCTGGTTAATTTTGGCGATGTGGACCCGCGCCATTTGTAATAGCTTTAGATTTTTACATTCCCGCAATATTTTTAACTGTTAATCAAGTGACATGAAAGAGTGTATGGATAAAATAAAAACAAGCGTAGAACACCAATGACATGACAAGATAAATACAAATGAAAACGACACACGAATCGCACACACCACCCCTAGGGTACGCCTCACTGTTGCCTTGCCTCGAAAGGTGATCGTCGAGTAGAGGATGTCTTAGTAAGTCCTCATGATCCGGGAACCTGGAATGAGGGTAGCTTCTAAGGTGTCTTCCCATTGCTCTGGTGATCACCATGTCCCGAACCTCGAATTGACCCGAACACCTCCAACGGTGGTGCTACCTACCTCTCAATGGTGGGATGGCACTACTTTAAAGGACATTTACACAGACGAATTCCTTAGGGTAGGTAGACGACTCTAGGTACTTGCTCTAATTCAAAACAAAACAAATCAAAAATACTTTTCACACCAACACATTTTCAAAAAGCTTTCGAAAGCATTTTTCAAACACTCTTGAGGACCGATACAAGAGTCGAACTGAAATTTTCAAAGAAACTTTTTAAAACCCACAGTTGAAAAGCAAACAAACCATTTTTGAAAACACAAATGAGCAAGTATCTAAGAGCCCATGGATAACCATGGATAGAAAGGGTGCTAACACCTTCCCTTTCTATAATCTACCTCCCGAACCGAGAGCAATCTCTATAAGGAATTTTTCTGTGCTTTTGTCCTTTCCATTTGGAGAAAATAAAAGACGGTGGCGACTCTTGCTTCCGCGACATTTCACGAACCAGCGTTAAACAGTCAGTTCCAGATCCACCGATCACAGAACTGGCAACTCTGCTGGGGATACAAACTTAAAGTGAGGTGCACCTTAGGGCTAGTTCATAACTGTGTTTTCAATTGTATTGATTGGCTTGCTTTACTATTATGGGTTGCATCGGAGTTACATAGATCCTAACCCGGATCTGGGGATACCCTGTTTAGGTAGCATAAGCTGTGAGGGACCTGTCCGGCATAGACCGACACAGGTGAAGCAGTGGCTACGTTGGTGTGGCACCTTGGTCTGTACCGATATCCCTTGTGTCGCAACAAGGAGAATATGGGTCTTCTAAGGAGTCATTAAGCACCAACAACCTTAGAACCTTAATTGACACAACTTGGCCTTTAGAATTGTAGCAGTATGCTACGCCCATTGAGGCTAAACTCTCGTGATGGTTCTGACCGCAAGAAAAGATTGCGATGCTGGAGTTATGACCGATTGAGGGTAGTCAATGATATTGGGATCCTCTAAGAACCCGGTTACTTTTGATTAGGACAGGTATGAACCAACAAACTGAAAGAGGGTAGTACCTAGACCTCATGTTGGCCTAAACTTTAGGGGCTTGCCTTGTGTGACTTGTGTGCCTTACCATGTTTGCCTTTGTATCTATATGTGGTGTGCTTTATCATAACATCATAGCATCATGAGCATTGCATGCATCCTGCATAAGGACTGACCATTTCAAAGACAAGAGGGTTTCACCTTTGCTCTGTTTTGTAGGACATTATGATGCCTGTGCGAAGGAATACTATTCGGTTCAACTTTGTTCGTTCACCTGAGTTGCTTGATGAGTTGGTTAGCAGAATTCCGAATACCACTTCCTTCATTCAGAGGCATGGTTCCCTTCTCAGTTTAGTCACTACAAAGCGGGATCAACAGTTGATGAGTGTTCTGACCCAGTTCTATGACCCTCTGTACCAGTGTTTCACCTTTCAAGACTTCCAGCTGGTCCCTACCCTGGAAGAGTTCTCTGATTTTCTTGGTATCCCTATCTTGGATCAGACTCCCTTTACTGGCTGGGAAAAGACCCTCAGGCTTGAGGATGTGGCTGCAGCTCTTCCTTTGACCCATCAAGAGGTAACAGACAACTGGGTAACTAGAAGCGGAGTTAAGGGTTTCTTGGCCAAGTTTCTGATTGGTAAAGCTAACAGTTTCTGGAATGACCTGGACTTTAGGGCATATGAAGACATCTTGGCTCTCCTAATCTATGGGTTAGTCCTGTTTCCTAATCCTGACAACTTCATCAATGTCACTGCCATAAGGATCTTTATGTCTCAGAATCCTGTGCCCACTCTCTTGGGTGACATCTTGCAGCAACTTCATGCCCGTACTACCCAAAGACGAGGAACCCTATGGTGTTGTATCCCTTTGTTGGTGAGGTGGTTTATTTCGCACCTCCCTAAGTTCGTACTAAAGAACCAAGAAGGAAGAGGTTGGGCTCATAGGTTAATGTCTTTCACCGATAAAGACATCATTTGGACTTGCAGAGGTTTGGATGAGATAGCTATTATTGATCGATGCGGGGAGTACCCTAATGTTCCTCTGGTTGGTACCCAAGGAGGGATCTCTTACAATCCATGTCTAGCACTCCGTCAGTTTGGAAGAGCAAGAAGAGCAGGTCCCCATGAGATGTTGGTGCCTCACATCAGTTTTGAATTTCAGGTGGATAGTGACGAGCTACGTCGTAGGTTCATCAAGGCTTGGGACAAGGTTCATAAAGCTGACCCACAAGAGTTAGGGCCAAAGACCTCTTTACCTATGGAAGCCTACTACAAATGGGTTCGCATCCGTGCTCAGAAGCTAGGTATGCCGTATGAAGCTGTCAGACCCGTCATTCTTGAGTGTCCTGACAAAGATGGTGTTCCTCCAACTGTCCTTCCTCCTCAGATACCTACTGATTATGAGACATTGAAGAGATCTTGGTCGCAACTGCGAGAAGAGCAGAATTCTTATCGGGAAAAGTTCAACGAGCAGGAATCAAAGATCCAGAAGCTGACAAAGCAGTTGGAGAATGAGAGAGCTCTGAATGCCTACATCCGTACTGAGAAGAGGAGACCATGGGATCAATAAGGAGCTCCAGATGTGCCTTTACAGTTTTATTTCCTTTTCAGTATTTCCTTTCATGTAACGCCTAAGGGCAACCTGTTGAATAATTTCAGTTTCAAAGTTAAATCTAATGAAGTGTGTTCCTTTTTGTTTACAAAGTTGACTCCCGATTGTCTTTGAAAACATAAACCATACGCATTTCATACATCATGTGCATAACAGGTTTTTCCTCTTCTCAGGTTGCTTACAGTTCTTCGCTGTTTATTTCAGCATCATGAATCCCGACTCTTCATCAACTGAGACCTCCATCAAGGCTCTCCAGGCGCAGAATGCGCAATTCTAGGAATTAATCAAGGGTTTGGCTCAAGGCCAGGAGGAGCTGAAGGCTATGCTCCTGAAGAAGGAGAAAAGAAGAAGAGAAGAACTGTTCTGTTCAACTCGGGCCGAAGGTTTGGCAATACTCTGCAGCAGGAAGAGGCTGGTTCTTCTGTTGGCAAGAGTAGTCCTCAGGCAGAAGCAAGGGTTCCTAGTCCGGTAGTCTCCGACAACGAGACTGATTTTGATGAAGAGCAGTACCCTCCTGTAGAAGACAGATACAAGCAACTGGAGGATAGGTTGAAAGCTATGGAGGTTCAACAGGTACCTGGGCTGGATTTTGGAGATCTGGGTTTGTCAACTGGTGTGATTATCCCTCACAAATTCAAAGCACCATCCTTTTCTAAGTACGACGGGGCGTCTTGTCCCAAGCTGCATCTAAGGTCCTATGTTCAGAAAATTCAGCCGTACTCTGCGGATAAGAATTTATGGATCCACTTCTTCCAGGAGAGTCTTTCAGGGACTCATCTCGAATGGTTCTATCAGCTGGATGGGACCAAGGTTCGTAACTGGGAGGAGTTGGCTACTGCTTTCTACAAGCAGTATCAATATAATGCCGACCTTGCCCCCACGCGTACCCAACTTCAGGGTATGTCGTTAGGTGCAAGCGAAGGTTTTAAGGAGTACGCTCAGAAGTGGAGAGACCTGGCTGGCAGGGTGCAGCCTCCGTTGACTGATCGGGAGTTGGTAGACATGTTCTTGGGGACCCTATCTGGGCCGTTTTTCAACCATCTCATCGGGAATTCATCTGCAGGGTTCACTGATCTAATCTTGACTGGAGAAAGAATTGAGGCTGGGTTGAAGTCTGGAAAGATTCCGAAGGGTGCATCATCTAGTTCTGAAAAGAAACCCTTCAAGAAGGAGGCTAGTGCCGTGTATGGTTCCAAGAGATCAGAGAGACCTGAGCGCCGCCAATCTGTCAGTGCGGTAACGATTACTAAGCCTGCTGCCGCTCCTCGGCCGACCAATCCTCAAAGGGCTGAAAGACCCCAGAGGGAGTTTACCCGGTTAAGCATGACCCTATCGCAGATCCTGCCACAGTTGCTATCCACCAATTTGGTGACTGTCAGGGAGCCTCCGAAGTTCCCCAATACTGCATCTCCTAAGTACAACCCGAATGCTCGTTGTGCTTATCATTCTGATAGCCCGGGGCACGCCACTGATGACTGTTGGGCATTAAGGAACAAGCTGCAGGACCTTATTGACGCCAAGGAGGTACAGTTTGAGGCATCTGAGAAGCCTAATGTAGTGACAGCTCCCCTGCCTGCTCATGGAGTGAATGCTATTGGGGAAAAAGAGGAAGTAGATGAAGCTGAGTTTGATAGCTGGATTTACCCTGCAATCGACAGTGGACTCAACAATTGGAGTGCAAAGGACAACCTATCTGTTTCTCTTGTTACTAAGTAATGAATTCCTATGTTTTTGGTATTTTGTAATAAACAATGATAAACTCTATGGCCCGGTGTCTTACCCGAGGCACCGTGGTTTCATTTGTGAGGGCATATAAATTGTCATTTCATATATCATGAATGAAAATCTTGGACGTTTTCCCGCATTACAAATATTGTGCTCCTTTTCTGTCTTTCTTTCCTTTACATATATTTCAAAACAGCTGTATTTACACACACACTCACTCATACAGGTTTCAATCCACTCTGGATCTTACTGATAACAACTCTGCTACTGCCAATTATGACTTCGAAAATCCGATCAACTTAGCCGAAGACGAAGGTGAAGATGATTGCGAAGTGCCTGGCGAGCTTGCAAGACTGTTGCTTCAGGAAGAGAGGGCAATTCAACCCCATGAAGAACCAGTGGAAACAATAAACTTGGGTACCGAGGCAGACAGGAAAGAGGTAAAGATTGGTGCCAACCTAGAGCTCAGCGTGAAGCAACGGTTAACCAAGATGCTGCATGATTATATGGAGATCTTCGCCTGGTCCTACGAAGACATGCCAGGGTTGGATACCGATATTGTGGTCCATCACTTGCCAACTAAGGAAGACTGCCCTCCAGTTAAGCAAAAGGTCCGTCGGATGCATCCAGAAATGTCTGAAAAGATTAAAGCCGAGGTTATGAAGCAGTTTGATGTTGGGTTCCTTGCAGTGACTTCTTACCCTCAGTGGGTTGCTAATGTGGTGCCGGTACCTAAGAAGGACGGTAAGGTCAGAATGTGTGTCGACTACAGGGATCTGAACAGGGCCAGCCCCAAGGATGATTTCCCCTACCTCACATTGATGTCCTTGTCGATAATACAACTCAGCACAAGGTATTCTCTTTCATGGATGGCTTTTCAGGTTACAATCAGATCAAGATGGCACCTGAAGACATGGAAAAGACTACATTTGTTACTCAGTGGGGCACCTTCTGTTACAAGGTCATGCCTTTCGGGTTAAAGAATGCTGGGGCAACCTACCAACGTGCCATGATTGCTCTATTTCATGACATGATCCATCATGAGATAGAAGTGTATGTGGATGACATGATCGCAAGGTCCCAGACTGAGGAAGAGCACCTAAATCATCTGCAGAAGTTGTTCGACCGGTTGAAACTGTACAAGCTGAGATTGAACCCGAACAAGTGCACCTTCGGGGTAAGATCTGGGAAGTTGCTAGGCTTCGTGGTCAGTGATAAAGGTATTCAAGTGGACCCTGCTAAGGTCAAAGCTATACAGGAAATGCCAGTTCCTAGGACAGAGAAGGAAGTCAGAGGCTTTTTAGGACGCCTGAATTACATCGCTCGGTTCATCTCACACCTGACTGCTACCTGTGAGCCAATCTTCAAGCTGCTGAAGAAAGATCAGGTAGTACGTTGGAATGATGAATGTCAGGCCGCTTTTGACAAAATCAAAGAGTATCTCCAAGAACCACCTATCCTTATGCCACCAATTGAAGGGAGACCTCTGATACTATATCTAACAGTGCTTGACAATTCAATGGGGTGTGTGCTGGGGCAGCATGACGAGTCTGGCCGAAAAGAGCATGCCATTTATTACCTTAGCAAAAAGTTTACCGACTGTGAGACCCGATACTCACTGCTTGAGAAAACTTGCTGCGTTTTGGTATGGGCTGCTCGCCGGCTGAGACAGTATATGCTGACTCACACTACCTTGTTGATCTCAAAGATGGATCCTATAAAGTACATATTCGAAAAGCCTGCTCTGTCGGGGAGAATCACAAGATGGCAAATGATCTTGACGGAATACGACATTCAGTACACGACCCAGAAAGCCATCAAGGGAAGTGTATTGGCAGACCACTTGGCACATCAGGCCGTAGATGATTATCAATCAATGAACTTCGAGTTTCCAGATGAGAGTATCATGATAGTGACAGATTGTGAAGTACCTGGACCGGATGAAGGACCTAAACCAGGATCCCGATGGTCTATGCACTTTGATGGAGCCTCCAATGCTTTGGGTAATGGTATCGGCGCCATCATCATATCTCCTCAAGGTACTCATACTCCACTCACTGCCCGGCTGTGTTTCAACTGTACCAACAACATGGCGGAGTATGAGGCATGCATCATGGGTCTCCAAGCTGCGATCGACCTAAGGATCAAGTTTTTGAGTGTTTTCGGAGATTCCTCTCTTGTGATCAATCAGATTAAAGGAGAGTGGGATACGAAACATCCAAACCTAATTCCTTACAGAGAATGTGTGTTGGCCCTGATCCCCCACTTCACAGAGATAACCTTTGAACATTTTCCGAGAGAAGAGAATCAGCTGGCGGACGCGTTAGCTACAATGTCTTCTATGTTTAAGGTCAAATGGGATAATGAGGCTCCCCGGATCATCATCTGGAAACTGGACGAACCGGCATACTGTTGTGATCTCGAGACTGAATTGGTGACTGAGAAGCCTTGGTACCATGAGGTAAGGAGATATCTGGAAGCTCAGGAATACCCTGAAGGTGCCTCTATCAATGATAAGAAGTTTCTGAGAAGTTTCGCAGCGAAGTTCTTCCTTAGCAATGGCATCTTGTACAAGCGAAACCATGATTCAACCTTACTGCGTTGTGTGGATAAGACTGAAGCAGAAAGGATCATGGAAGAGCTACATGAAGGGACCTTTGGTACACATTCCAGTGGGCACACAATGGCAAAGAAGATCCTACGGTCAGGATATTACTGGTCCACCATGGAAGCTGATTGCTACCAACATTCTAGGACATGCCATAAGTGCCAGATTTATGCAGACAAGGTGCATGTTCCTCCGGTTCCCCTGAATGTTCTGATTGCGCCTTGGCCGTTTGCAATGTGGGGCATAGACATGATTGGTGAGATTAAACCTACGGCATCTAATGGGCATCGCTTCATCCTAGTGGCGATTGATTATTTTACGAAGTGGGTTGAGGCAGCATCCTATGCTACGGTAACCAAGACTGTTGTGGCACGGTTCATTCGGCATAACCTGATCTGTCGGTACGACATCCCAGAAAGAATAATTACAGAAAACGGTACCAATCTGAACAACAAGATGATCGCTGAGCTCTGCGAACAGTTCAAGATACAGCACCACAATTCTTCTCCTTACAGACCGAAGATGAATGGGGCTGTAGAAGCAGCAAATAAGAACATCAAGAAAATCGTGCAGAAGATGACAGTGACTTATAAAGATTGGCACGAGATGTTACCGTTCACTCTACATGGGTACCGTACCTCAGCTAGGACGTCAACCAGGGCAACTCCTTTCTCTCTGGTTTATGGTATGGAGGCAGTCTTACTGATCGAAGTACAAATACCCTCTCTCCGGATAATGAAGGATGCAAATCTGAACGAAGATGATTGGATCCAGACACGACTTGATCAGCTCAACCTCATTGATGAAAAGAGACTTGCTGCTATCTGTCACGGTCAGACGTATCAGAAACGGATGATCAGGGCATTTAACAAAAAGGTCAGACCACAGGAATATCAAGTTGGGGATCTGGTAATCAAGAGAATCATCCTTCCTCAGAGTGATCCAAGGGGCAAATGGACCCCTACGTACGAAGGGCCATTTGTGGTTAAGCATGTGTTCTCAGGAGGAGCCATGATATTAACCAATATGGATGGTGACGACCTTCCTCACCCCGCCAATGCAGACATAGTAAAAAGATACTACGCATGAAAAAAGACCCGCTAGGCTGACATGCCTAGGCAAAAATTAGGGCTTCCCGTCGAACCAAAAGGGTTCGGGCAAAATGAAGGGATGAAAATGAAAAAATCTGTACACCCGGCAAGTCGAAAACCTGAAAAGGCGGCTTGGGCAAAAATGGGTATCTCGGTGGACTGAAAACCCGAAAGGGCGGTCCAGGCAAAAATTAGGGATAAAAGCGTAATACTATGTCTCATTGATCACTTTGCATCCAGAATCCGGTATCTATATCAAGTTCAGACGGCATCGATCAGTCAGCTTCACCTTCAACCAAGGTCATCAAGTGATGAGACGCTCGGAGTTATAAAGGCAATAGCAGAGTTGAAACCCAGTGGGATCATTCATTTCACACAGCTGTTTTATTTTCTTTTGTACAAAATTTGTATAAACTCTCTTGTTCGGCGGCGTTCCTCTTACTAGGACGTCAGCCTCTTGTACACAAAACGCCTATTCACAGGCCATTCAAAATCAATACAAATATATTTTCAGTTAAACGTGCCAAGTGTTTTTCTTTTTTTGTTTTGTTTTGCGAAGAACGTCCAAGGTTCAATTTGTGATATATGCATTGACAATAGTTTGCTAACTCATAAATATTTGCATACGAAACAAAGGATTTTATTACAGGTAACACTAGAAACAGGGGCAATAAAGAGTTGTCTGAGAAATCTAATTGTTCTGTCCTCCAAGGTACCAAGGTAGGTTCAACTAAAGAACATGATCAGTACATCTTAACTCCCCATAGAGTAGGTACATTCTTCTCCAAGCAGAGTTATCAGATCTTAAGGAAGTTGGGTATCCTCCAGTAGATCTCAACATTCCCTAGCAGCATATATATCCTTAACAAGCATCCCCGGCAGTCTTGGCCTAAAGATTGTTCCCCGACGGCATATCAACATTCAAAGGAATATACTTCCCCAGCATATCAAAACTTCCCCAGGAAAATCCAATTAGCTTCCCCAAGGAAATTTAGAATTCATATCCCCAAGCAGTAAGCTTATCCCCAGTAAATTCTGGAAGCTTATCCTTCGCAGAGCACAAACGCGTCGTCCGACTTTATTCAAAGAGTTATTTCCTTAACAGGATATAACTGGGTTATCCTCAGCCAAAAGCCACGGAAAGAGCGTCCTCGACGAAGTCTTCTTACCCCAGCGAAGTCTATCAACACTTCCAATACAGCAAAGATATCATCAGCAAGTAATTATCAACGATTCAGCAAAAGCATCCCTCTCCCCACAGAGTATCAATCCCCAGCATGGTCGCTAGAGTATTGTTCTCCCCGCAGAACCTTCCATTTGCCAAGTTTATTCCTCAACGGAGTCATCTTCTCCTACCGGTATTCTTGCAGTTATTACCCCCAGCGGAAGCGGAAGCTTATCCTTCAATATCAGCCCAGGATGTGACTTCCCGGCACCCGTCAAGGATTTACTTTCCTAGACGAAAAAACACATACATAAACATCACATACATCATTATAGCATGCATAACGCATCATATCATACAAATCTCATTTATGTTGAGAACATCATTGCTTGATCCATATCATACATTGCGTATGACTGACTTTTATCTTTCAGGAAAGATTCAGCTAAATTCTCAATCATATTTCAAGACCTAGACCGGTTCAGTTAATCGACTCTAAAGATTTCTTATCCAGTCTAAGGCCTTCTCTAGTCCAGCCAAATCGACTCCCAACAGATTTTTCTGATGAAGACTCAGTAGAAGTTATCCCAGGTTATAATTTCCTATTGGTTCTCTCTCCGACGGTGCATGAGATTTCCATTGTAGGTTCTTCTTTCAGATTATATTTTCCTATGGTTCCCTCTCCGACGGTGAGTGAGGTGATAATTCCTTTTCAGATGGTTCCCTCTCCGACGGTGAGTGAGGTGATAATTCCTTTTCAGATGGTTCCCTCTCCGACAGTGAGTGAGGTGATAATTCCTTTTCAGATGGTTCCCTCTCCGACGGTGAGTGAGGTGATAATTCCTTTTCAGATGGTTCCCTCTCCGACGGTGAGTGAGGTGATAATTCCTTTTCAGATGGTTCCCTCTCCGACGGTGAGTGAGGTGATAATTCCTTTTCAGATGGTTCCCTCTCCGACGGTGAGTGAGGTGATAATTCCTTTTCAGATGGTTCCCTCTCCGACGGTGAGTGAGGTGATAATTCCTTTTCCTATGGTTCCCTCTCCGACGGTGAGTGAGGTGATAATTCCTTTTCAGATGGTTCCCTCTCAGACGGTGAGTGAGGTGATAATTCCTTTTCAGATGGTTCCCTCTCCGACGGTGAGTGAGGTGATAATTCCTTTTCCTATGGTTCCCTCTCCGACGGTGAGTGAGGTGATAATTCCTTTTCCTATGGTTCCCTCTCCGACAGTGAGTGAGGTGATAATTCCTTTTCAGATGGTTCCCTCTCCGACGGTGAGTGAGGTGATAATTCCTTTTCCTATGGTTCCCTCTCCGACGGTGAGTGAGGTGATAATTCCTTTTCAGATTGTAATTCCCTAGGGTTCCCTCTCCGACGGTGAGTGAGGTGATAATTCCTTTCAGATTATAATTTCCTATGGTTCTCTCCCCGACGGTGCGTGAGATGTAATTCCCTTTCAGATTATAATTGCCTATGGTTCTCTCCCCGACGGTGCGTGAGATGTAATTCCCTTTCAGATTATAATTGCCTATGGTTCTCTTCCCGATCCTGCGAAGATGGTAATTCCCACCAAGATTTTCTCAGCGAGCGTTGTTGAAGTTAAAGTCACCCAAGGTTCTCTTACCGTTCATGCTAAGGTAGTAACTATCCCTGGTTCATTCATCATCTTGTGAAGCTCCAGATCCAGCTCCCGTAACCAGTCAGGACATATCTATGCCAAGCATCTGAAATCAACTCCTGCAACGTGTCAGGTACTCATGTTTCTTTTGCAGGTATGCAGGTTCTCGCTAAGGAATCTCTTACGCGATCAACATCCAAATGGCATCTATAAGCCCATCATCCTATCCGGCAACCTCTAAATGGCATCTATAAGCCCATTCCACCATCACTGCTACTATGTGAGCGCAAATTTCTGGGCACTCTAGTGTTCAATCATCTTCTACCCTCGGATTACGAAAGGCACGTCAGCCAATCTGCATCCTCAGGTCTAAGAATATTGAACAGGGGCAACTGTTGTACCCCAAAATTTGTCCTCCCATATTCTTCAAGAAATTGCCAAGACAAGTCTCAAAATTCCCCAAGGGTTGCATAGTACAGGGCCTCCTAAGCAGTCAAAATTAGGGTTTGTGTTCTGATCAAGAAAATGAAGTTTTCAAAGGTCCAATCAAGTCTCACATGCCTATAAACATGGTCAAGCATCCTCATACCAAGTTTCAAGACTTTCAGCTCAAAACTGCACAGTCAAAAACCCTAATTGCACTACAATCAACTGTAGGGGCAAAATGGTCATTTGGCAGTCAAAAGTTCAAATTTTTGGTCAACATATCATTTTGAAGCCACAAACATCATTTGATCAATGCTTGATCATGATTCTCAAAATTTGGCTCAGAAATCATCAAGATGCAAAAGTTTCCTTATTTGGACAGCTGAAAAAAGTCAACTGTAAATTGACCAGGGCATAACTTTCACATGGATTATCAGAAAAATTCCATCCAAAGCTCATTTTGAAGATAAAGACATTTCCTACAACTCATCTTCATACTTCAAGTCCAAGAAATGCTCTCACAAAAAGTTATCAATTTCAACATTATAGATCATTTTCAAAAGTCAACAAAAAGGGACTTTAAGTCAAAGGCCATAACTTGAGATTGGTAAATCAAAATGACATGGAACCAAAGGCATTGGTTAGAGGACTCAAAGACCTTTCCAAAATGTCCAAGAAAATGAGAAAAGCTTAAAAATTGAGCAAGTTGTGCCTTGTGGAAGTTGGGAAATTTTTGGATATTTTGAAAAGTCAACATTACTTCAAATGACCTAAAATTGCTAATGGGCTCATGTTTCTTCCACAATTCATCATTCCAAGCATGTGCACGACCACTTGGCCCAAAGGGAAGTATTTTTTCACTTTTTATTTATTTATTTGAATTTTTATTTATAATAATTCACTTAAATCAATTAAATATGTGAAAAATATTTAACTTAACCTAACAAATCTTTTTGTACATGTTTTATTCTCAATAATTCGTGCATATCCCAATATAGAAAGATTTGGAGAGATTGGAGTTGATTTGTATCAAAAACACATGGAAAATATTTGGAAAATAAAGCTTGAAAATCAAATCTTCAAAACCATCATTGCAAGGGATTTGATTTGTTTTTCTTAACCTAATTGATTCATACATAAGCCAGGAACACAACCCTAATGATCATACACACATGCAGCTGCTGAGAAAATTGAAAAACAAACTTGAAATTTTTTCTAAAAAACTCAATACTGAAAACTGATTTGCAGGTTGATTCAAGGCACGATTTCCATTCCATTAGCTTCCTTGAAGATTACTGAACGTGTTCCAATAAAAAACATCCATCAAAGCTCAAAGAATTGGTAACAAGAACCGCCCCTGTACAGAAAAAAATCCATGATCGTGTTTTGACATCTAGACATTCTTAGGGCATTTTAATTGTTGATTTGCATTCCTTATGCCATTCTAATGCTAACCATATGATTCAATTGTGTTTTTATGCTGTGTACACGATTATGCCATTGATGATTTTTAGGGTTTGCAGAGCTTCAGATTAGGGGTTTTTAATCAAGGAAAAATTGGCCCTCAAGACCACCACCATTCAACTCAGCGCATCTGGACGATCTCAAACATACCCTCGCGCCTAATTTATGGAGCCCATAGGGCTAATCGTTATTTTTTCAAAACCGGCCTAAGAGAACAGTTGGAAAACCGTGGCTTAATGTGTTTGTATTTCAGAAAATAAAAACCACGCGAGGAAGACGATTACGTGGGAGGCACTGATTGGAACGTTTAAATGTTTCGCGCGTTTGAACCACTGACCATTTGTTTTTCTTTATAATATTTATTAGTTGTTTATTAATCAGAACGCGCAATTGGCTCAGCTGGCAAGTAGAATTGGTGGTGAAGCACATGACCTGGGTTCGAGCCCCAGGTCTCCATTATCTCTCATATTATTTTTCAAATAACAATCACATGCAGGTTAACGTTGTTGTCCCATGATACACCTCCATAATCCAGTCGTCCACGCGTCCAAGGGAATCAAACCAAAGGCTCAGATCTAAGGCACATGGTAATCCTGGTCAGCGCACATACACATGTCCTGAAAAGTCAACGGAGTCAGGCTTGTTTGGGCCTGAATTTCATGGGCCATACCTCCTATTTGGGGACTACCACCCCCAAGGTTTGCTATGTTTTTATTTCTTTTCTATTTTCTTTCTAATTATATTTGTTTAATTAATTAATTATTTTTACAAAAAAAACATAAAACATAAAAATCAGAAAAGATAAAAAAAAATACAATAAATAATTTTAGTATTTTCTTAAATAAATTTGCATGTAATTGAATGTAGTTTTAAATTAGGTTTGCAATTTTAATTCTTTTAATAAAAAATATAAAAAACATAGAATTAGGTTTAATTAATGTTTTTATTCCTTTTTAATTTTTCTTTTTTATAATAATATTATTTATTTTATTTATTTTTATAATTAAATTTGTATATAAAAATTAGGTTTAATTTAGGTTAAATTCTAATGTTTTCTTAATAAATTAAAATAAAATAGAATTAGGGTTAGCGTTTAATTGCAATTAATTTTTTCTATTAAATCTTAAAATACATAAAAATACCAAAAAAACAAATTCTTTCTTTTTCTAATTTTAATTAATTCCTCATTAGTTTAATTTTGCAAAAAGGGTCCAACGCCCTCGTTTCGATTTAATTATTAATTCGCATATTGTTTTATTCCGTTTAAATAATTATGTACCTCTCCCGAAGCCATGTAAATTCCTTCTCGCACTTTTAATTCTTTTTTTTCTTTTAATTCTTTATTTCTTCTGTCAAATCGGGTCCTGGTTAATTTTTGCGATGTGGACCCGCGCCATTTGTAATAGCTTTAGATTTTTACATTCCTGCAATATTTTTAACTGTTAATCAAGTGACATGAAAGAGTGTATGGATAAAATAAAAACAAGCGTAGAACACCAATGACATGACAAGATAAATACAAATGAAAACGACACACGAATCGCACACACCACCCCTAGGGTACGCCTCACTGTTGCCTTGCCTCGAAAGGTGATCGTCGAGTAGAGGATGTCTTAGTAAGTCCTCATGATCCGGGAACCTGGAATGAGGGTAGCTTCTAAGGTGTCTTCCCATTGCTCTGGTGATCACCATGTCCCGAACCTCGAATTGACCCGAACACCTCCAACGGTGGTGCTACCTACCTCTCAATGGTGGGATGGCACTACTTTAAAGGACATTTACACAGACGAATTCCTTAGGGTAGGTAGACGACTCTAGGTACTTGCTCTAATTCAAAACAAAACAAATCAAAAATACTTTTCACACCAACACATTTTCAAAAAGCTTTCGAAAGCATTTTTCAAACACTCTTGAGGACCGATACAAGAGTCGAACTGAAATTTTCAAAGAAACTTTTTAAAACCCACAGTTGAAAAGCAAACAAACCATTTTTGAAAACACAAATGAGCAAGTATCTAAGAGCCCATGGATAACCATGGATAGAAAGGGTGCTAACACCTTCCCTTTCTATAATCTACCTCCCGAACCGAGAGCAATCTCTATAAGGAATTTTTCTGTGCTTTTGTCCTTTCCATTTGGAGAAAATAAAAGACGGTGGCGACTCTTGCTTCCGCGACATTTCGCGAACCAGCGTTAAATAGTCAGTTCCAGATCCACCGATCACAAAAAGCAAGGAGCGCAAAATTTGAAATGCAAGAAACATCAAATGCTTTTATTAATGATATATGTAGATGACACACATAAATCCCTCACAAATAAAACCACGGTGCCCCGGGTAAGACACCGGGTCGTAAAGTTTTAAAGATTGTCTGTTACAAATTCAAAACAAAAGTCTCATTACTGGGTAATAAAGGAAATTGGGACGAAGTCCTTTGCCATCCAATTGCTTAATCCACCATCGACAGTGGGGTAGATCCAACTGTCAAACTCAGACTCTTCAACATCATCTTCAATGGCATTCACTCCTGAATTGCTGATAAACAGGGGAGGTCTTCCGATCCGTGCACTCCGAACATCCCTCTGAGCTTCTGCAGTGAAACCCAAACCAAACTTGTTAGTCTTATGTGCAAAATCAGGGAGTTGGCCCCAATTTGCACACCCACCTTTCTCAACAACAGCCCAGGCATCCTTGAAGGAAGCCATCTTCATTGGAGGATCTTCAGTAACAGTTTCAGTTGATGCCAGCGTCTGGGGGACTTCTTCAAAATGTTATGTTGGGATCCTTCGGAATCACCAAGTTGGTTTTCAATAACTGTGGCAGAATTTGGGATAGAGTCATGTTGAGCTGAGTGACTTGTCTTCGCGGCCTCTCGGCCCTTGGATGATTGTTGCACTGAGGAGCGACAACAGGTCTTGATATAACCACCGCATTAACTGCTTGGCGGTGTTCAGGTCTATTATGGCTTTTTGAACTATAAACAACACTGGACTCCTTCTTAAAAGGCTTCTTCTCGGTGCCTGACGAAGCACCCTTCTGTATTTTACCGGATTTGATACCGGCCTCAATTCTTTCCCCAGTCATAATCAGCTCTGTAAATCCGATGATGAACTTCCAATCAAATGGTTGAAATACGGACCAGACAAGGTCCCCAGAAACATATCCACTAGCTCCCTATCAGTCAAGGTGGTTGCACTCTTCCAGCATGGTCCCTCCACTTCTGAGCGTAGTCTTTGAAACCTTCTCTCGCACCCATAGATATACCCTGAAGTTGGGTACGCGTAGGAGCGAGGTCGGAATTGTATTGGTACTGCTTGTAGAAAGCAGCAACCAAATCTTCCCAATTACGGATACTAGCTCCTTCCAGCTGGTAAAACCATTCAAGCTGAGTCCCTGAAAGACTGTCTTGAAAGAAGTGGATCCAGAGGTTCTTGTCAGCGGTGTATGGCTGGATCTTTCTAACATACGAGCGGAGGTGCAGTTTTGGGCAAGAAACCCCGTCGTATTTAGAAAAGATTGATGCTTTAAACTTGTGGGGAATTACCACCCCAGATGACAAACCCAAGTCTCTAAAGTCCAGACCAGACACTTTCTGAACTTCCATCACGCTCAACAGGTCTTCCAGTTGCTTATATCTATCCTCGACCGGAGGATACTGGTCTTCGTCGAAGTCAGTCTCGTTGTCGGAAACCACAGGGCTAGGAGCCCTCCTTTCTTCCTGATCATCTCCCCCTCCAGATGAGTGGGTCAAATCAACCTCTTCTTGCAAATTGTTCCCAAATCTACGACCCATACTCAGTAGGACCGTCTTCTTCTTATTCTTATTCTTATTCTTATTCTTATTCTCTTTCAAGATAAGGGTCTTCAGATCTTGCGGACCCTTAGCCAGGTTCATGAAAAATTCCTGAAATTGGGCGTTTTGAGCTTGCAGAGCCTTGATTGCTTATTCAGTTGATGTTTCAGAAGACATGATGCTGAAATAAACAACGAAGAAGATGAGAAAAACCTGTAAGGGTACCTGTTATGAGGTGCATGGGAATGTAATGTGTATGATATGATTTCAAAGACTTTAGAGATTCAAATTCGTAAACCAAAATGAAACACACTTTTATTAGATAAACTTGAAATTCAATTGTTCAACAGATGCCTTTAAGGCGTTACAAGAAAGAAAAACTGGAAAGTAAATCAAAACTAGCAATAATCAAAAGACAATCAGCGCTCCTATGGTCGTTTCCCGTCGATGCGGACATAGTCGTTGAGGATCTTCTCATTCTCCAATTGCCTTGTCAACTTTTGAATCTTCTGCTCTTGCTCGTGATACTTTTCTCTATAAATATCCCGCTCTTCCCTTAGCTGAATCCAAGATCTCTTTAATGCCCCAATGTCAGTAGGCATGTATGGATGGAGGATGGTAGGAGGAACCCCTTCTTTATCAACAACCTCAACAATTATAGGCAAGACGGCTTCGTACGACATTCCTAACTTTTGGGCACGGATTCTAACCCATCGGAGATATGGCTCCATCAGAAGAGAAGTCTTCGCACCTAGCTCGTGCGGATCATATTTGTGTACTCTATCCCAAGCTCGTATGAACCTGTAGCGTTGCTCATCACTATCCCCTTGGAAGTCAAAGACAATGCTCGACATCTGCAACTCATGAGGTCCTTCCCTCCTAGCTCGCCCAAACTGACGTAAGGCCAAGCACAGATTATAAGTGATCCCTCCATTGATTCCTAGAAGTGGGACATTGGGGTATTCCCCACAGCGATCAATAATAGCCACATCTTCCATGCCCTTAATAGTTCAAATGATGTCCATGTGAGAGAGGGACATAATCTTGTAGGCCCAACCCATGCCTTCCTTATTCTTCAAAACTGATTTGGGGAGGTGAGAAATAAACCACCTCGCCAACAATGGCGCATAACACATAAGGGTTCCTCGTTTCCGAGTCGTACGGGCATAAAGAGAGTTCAGAATGTCACCCAAGAGAGTGGGCACCAGATTACCGGACATGAAAATCTTCACTGCATTCACGTTGATGAAAGAATCTGAGTTAGGAAACAACACCAAACCATATATGAGAAGAGCCAGAACGTCTTCAAATGCCTGAAAGTCTAGACTATCCCAGAACTGATTAGCCCGATCAACCAAGAATTTAGCCAAGAAGCCTTTTATCCCACTACGAGTTTCCCAATTAGACATTACCTTAGCCTTTGTCAGATGGAGGGCTGAAGCAATCTCTTCCGGCCTAAGGATTTTCTCCCAACCTGTGAATGGGGTCTGCTCCATAATAGAGATACCAAGTAGATCAGAGAACTCTTCCAAGGTAGGGACCAACTGGTAGTTCGGAAAAGTAAAGCAGTGGTACAGTGGATCAAAGAACTGGACTAAGACACTCATCATCTGTTCATCCATCTTGGAGATGACCAAACCAAGGAGGTGCCCATGTCTTCTGATAAAGGAGGAAGTATTTGGAACCTTTGCAACCAATTCCTTAAGCTGAGTGGGAATCTGGACAAAGTTGATTCGAATAGTGTTTCTACGCATGGGTGCCATGACCTACAAAACAGAACAAAGATGAATCCCCTCTGTCTTTGAAATGGGTTAGTCCAATGCAAGATGCATGCAATGTCATGATGTCATGATAGAAACACACCACAGGTATTCACAAATAGTAAACATGGTAAGGGCACACAAGTCACACAGATAGCCCTTAGATTTCAGGCTGGCAAGGAGTCTAGGTACTACCCTCTTTCAGTTCAGTTGGTTCAAACCTGTCCTAGAAATAGTAACCGGGTTCTAGAGGATATCAATATCACTGACCACCCTCGATCGGTCATAATTCCAGTTTAGCAACCTTTTCTTGTGGCCCGAATCATCACGAGAGTTTGGTCTCAATGAGTGTAGCATACTGCTATTGTTCTATGGCCAAGTTGGTCAATTATAGGTTTTAAGGTCAGTTGGTGCTTAATGACCCCTTAGCAGACCCATATTCTCTTTGTTGCGCCACAAGGGATATGGTACATACTAAAGTGTCACACCAACGTAGCTACTGCTTCAACCGTATCGGTCTATGCTGTACAATTCCCTCACAGTTTATTGCTACTTACCTAAAGGGTATCCTCCAGATCCAGGTTAGGATCTATAGTAACTTTGATTCAAACCCACAAGGATAAAGCATACAAGTCAAGCAATTGAAAACATTATGATGAACTATTCCTAAGGTACACCCCACTTATAAGTGTCCCAAGCAGAGTCACCAGTTCTGTGATACGGTGGGAACAACTGACTGTTTTTTGGATTGCTGGTTTGCGTTTTGCGTTTGTTTTTGCAAAATGTCGCAGTAAGCAAGAGTCGCCATCGACTTTTATTTTATCCAACAAGGAATGGAAAAAAGCACAGAAAAATTCCTTTTTTGAGATTTTCTGAGTACGGGGGGTAGATTATAGAAAGGGAAGGTATTAGCACCCTTTCTATCCGTGGTTTTCCACGGGCTCTTAGGTACTTGCTCATTGTTTTCAAAATTGTTTTCTTTGTGCTTGTGGGTTTGAAAAAGTTTTTGTTTGAAACTTCGATTTAAGTCTTGCTTCTGTCCTCAAGAGTGTAATGAAGTGTTTTTTTGAAAACTTTGTTTGTAAAAGTGTAAGTGTGTAAAAGTTTTATTTTGAAAGAGCAAGTATCTAAAAACTATCTACCTACTTGAAAAAGGAATCGTTCTATGCTAATGTCCTTTAGATAATGCTATCTCACTATTAGTGAGTGGGTAGCATCGACGTTGGAGTTTGAGGGTCAATTCGAATGAGAGACATACGGTCACTAAAGCAATGTTAGGACGCCTTAGCGGTAACCCTAATGTCTTAGATCATTTGTTTGGGGCAACAATATCTGAGGCAACCATTTTAAGGCGACTATGATCTTTTAGACAAGAGGACGACCTCTAAAACAACCTATACTCAATGACCGCGTACAAAGGCAACCAAGTGGGGTGTACCCTAAGAGTGCGCATGTGCGAGTGTGTTGATTTCAATTTTTTTTAATCTTTGTACATGTTAAGGGTGATCTAATTTTATTTTAAGATTAACATTCAATCTTGTCGTGCAAACCCTATTATCAAACATCTAACAGTTATAATTTGCAGAAATTAAAAGGTGCGGAAATTAAATTACAAGGCGTCGGGTATTTACATCGCCAAAGACAAACCCTTTGAAAAATAAAATAAAAGCGATAAAAAGAATTAAATGTCCTATTTATCTATTACATTCCGTAAGCAGATACGTTATTGGATAAGGAAAAGTAAATCGCGACGCAAAAATTAAATCGGATGCATGATTAGGGTTTTGACCCTTTTGAAAGAAAATACTTTTTTTTTGTTTTTATTTTAGGAAAGAAATTAATCCTAAGTTAAATAACTAAATTAAATTAATAAATTAATTAAATGAAAAGTAAATTATTTTTGGAGTTTTTGATTATTTAAGAAAGAAATTAAAAATAATTAAATTAGTAGTTAAGACCTAATTAAATCTAATTAATTTTATTTATTTACAAAATAGGTTAAAGTTATTCTAGAATTAAAACCTAAATTAATTAATTAGTGTTTATTAATAAAAATAAAAGTTTAAAATTTGATTGGATAAAAAAGGTATTTTATGATTTTATTTGATAAAAAAAGAATTTTGCTATTGGTTAAAAAATTAATTAAATGAAATAAAACAATTAAATAAAATAACAAAATAAATAAAAAGAGAGAGGAGTTGGGCCTGATTAGGAGGTGCAAAGAGCAATTTTGTAGGCCCGATAGAAGCTGACCCTTTGTACTTTTTGGATCTGGTACACACGCATTGACCAACGCTTTGGTGGACCTTCAACGCTTGGCCACCATATCTGGCCCTTTGGCCATCTGCCGCTTGGATTGGTGAGGGAGCATGGTGGACTGCAGATAGGCGCATGTACTGGAAAACCTGAAAAGAAATAATATTGAGGAAGAGGGGGACCTGAGATTCAAACCCAGGTCCTGAAGGGAATACACACGCTATGTCCACCACTACGCCAAGCTGTTTTGATTGTTATAATAATAAGCATAAAATATAATATAGTAAACCAAAATCAAATGGTCAGAAAAAATAAAAACGCGCGCTATTTTTGAATGGTCCAATAGAGGGATGCCACACATCATCCCTGACCTCCCGTTCGTGGCTAAAAGGTCAATCACCTATACCAACGAACATAAGTCTGTAGCTATAAACAGGTTCATCTCCAAAATTATGTACAGGCCACAAAAATGATTTCCAAGGGCATGGTCGTGTTCGTCTCAACCTCCCGGTCATAACCATATCCTTCATGGAGGTCAATTGTTCCTGAAACAAAAACTCCAAGCAAACCCTAACTATGGCGGATTGCAATACAGATCATATAAATGAAATTAAATGATGCAAAAAGTTTGAACATGTTCTTGTGATCACGAATATGCCATTAGTTTGTTCAATAGATGCCATAATGCTTCAAATCGAAATCAAGAACAGGGGTGAGTAGCGTGAGACTTACAGTGCGTTTGAGGACCTGATAATGCTTGGTTTGGATCCAGTTAGCTTGTGTGAATGGCCAGGAATCGATTGGGATATGTCTCCAGTCCTGAAACTGCCTCTAACCTGGATTTTGGTTTCCAACTTTTTTTGTGAATTTTTGCAAAGTGGTTCTTCCTCTTCCAACGATTTCCAACCCTTATTTCGTGTCCTTCAGCTTGGTTATGTATTGTATGTTGCATTAGGTTCACAAACTTGGTCCAAATCTCTCCATATCAATGCTCATGAATTTGATTTGATTCCACCATTAAAACCTTCCAAATTTGATTTGATTTTGATCTTTTTGTGCATACAAGACTTGATTCGAATTTGATTCACATAAGAGCTGTATTCAAAGCCTAAAGCAACCAAAAAAATCATGAGTTATCAATGCCTTGGATTTTATATGATTTTATTTGATTTAAAATGAATAAATTCAAATAAAAATCAAATTAAATAATAAAAATGAGATATAGGCACATGGATGAGGCTAGGGCACGTGGGCTACAATTCAAACTCAAATCAAGTGAAAAAGAATGGGCCCATTTGGCAAAATTTGAAGTTTTGGGGATAGTTGACTTTTGGCAATTTTGCAAAAAAGTCCAACTTCAACAATGCATAACTTCCTCAATTTTGAACTTTTGGAAGTGTTCTTTGACTTTTTAGAAATCTTGAAATGTCCTCTAACTAACCCTTTTGGTCTCATCTCATTTTGATATTCCATGCTCAAGTTATAAGCTTTTTCAAAAAAGGTGTTTTTGTTGACTTTCAAAAATGACCTATAATGTCCAAATTCATAACTTCTTGTGAGTGCATTTTTTGATCTTGGGGTATGAAGATGGATTGTAGTAAATTGCATCCTCTTAAAAATGAGCTTTGGATGGGTCATTTCTCATAAAGTATGAGAAAGTTATGCTTGGTCAAAGTTGAGTTGACTTTTCCTACAAAACCCTAATTTAGCAACTTTTGAGTCTTGATGAATTTTGAGCAATCTTTTATGAATCATGATAAAACCTTGATAAAATGATGAAATATCCTTCAAAATGAGAATGTTGGCAAAAAATCTTGAAGTTTGACTGTTTGTAGGTCACAGTTGACTTTTGCCCTAACATAGTCGATTTTTGGACCTTTGGGCAATTGACTGAGCAAACTTCCTCTGCAAGGCTTGAAATTTGACATGGATGATCTTGAGAACATATTAGGACATTAGGGAGCACTTGAGGTCATTTGGCCTCAAGGATCTTGATGCAACACAAAACCCTAATTTAGGGTTGACTGCCTTAGGAGATATCTGACCAACTCTTGAGCAAACTTGAGCAACTTGGAGATTTTTCTTGCAATGTCTTGAGGAATATGAAAGGGAAAATTTTGGGGTTCAATAGGGGGCCTCGGGGAGGTTCACTGAATACACTCCGTTAACGGCTTCTCGCGGGTGCATCTTAGTGGAGTGCACAAGCATAAAATTCAAGGACGGCGACATCAAGCGTCCTCTCCCCGCTCCTGCCAAACTCGGGGTAGACCAAAGCAAATACTGCCAGTACCAACGGAGCCACGGGAACTTGACCGCAGACTGCATCCACCTTAAGGACACCATCGAGACCCTCATAAATGGGGGAATACTTGTGCAATATCGGCAAAGCGATGCTCCTCGTCAGGATGGCCGACCATCTAACGAGTCAGTTCCCATCCAAACCGCGTTCTCTGTCACAAGACCCAAGGACTTCTACGTCCCCGAACATCTGCAAGAGCCTCTGTCTATGCATAGTTGGTGGGAAAACTTCCCCTCCGCCATGGTCATCAATGCTGGATGGTTTAATGATTTGACCATAAATTCAGCAAAGAGAAAGCTGGACTGTTGTACCCGAAAATTTTCCCTCTCACTTATCAAGAATTTTCTCACAAGATCTCATTGGGCTCAAGACTGCATTAGGGTTTGATCAGCTCGAGACACCTCCTTATGCACTAATGACCAAAATTAGGGTTTGAGTTTACACAAGGATTTTTGAAATATCAATGCTTCATATGACTTTCATGGATCATTATGGACCCCCAAGATTACTCATGTCAAGTTTCAAGCCTTTGATCACACTTTTGATCAGTCAATTGAACAGTTGACCTAAAAATCAACTGTAATGGGGAAAAAGTCAACCATAGCAAATTTATAGTCAAACTTCATAATTTTGTATCCACATCAACATTTTAGACCCATATGTATCATTTGATCAAGTTTGGACCATAATTCCTTAAGAAATTTGATCAAATCTCCAAAAGGGCAAAATAGTCAAAATTAGGGTTTTTACTAGAAAAGGGGCAATTTCTGATTTTTGACCTAGAAAATGGTCAATTGGTTTAAGGCATGATCTCAAGAGTCCAATTGCATCATTTTGACCTAATGACATGGTCCCAATCATTACAAGTCCATTGGATTGACAGATGAATTTTGCAGTCAATTGATCAAAAGTCAATTGTATACTAAAAAGTCAAACTTTGACTTTTTGGTCAAATTCAAGTGCCAAAAATCACAATTCATCAAAACATGTCAAAATAGGAAACTTATTCATCAAGAAATCAAGAAATCAAGATTTCATTTTGAAAAGTCAAAATTTCTAAACTTAGAAATTTTTCTAAGTGTTGAAAATTTCTTATTTTTTCATAACTTTGAGCAATCTTTTCATTATGATACAAGATGATTCAAAGGAAACTTCCAGCATGAAAGTTGTAGATCTTCATGAAATCTAAAACTTTTCTTCACACAACTTCTTCCAAAAGTTCTTGGATCTCAAGTTATAATTTTGTGAATACATGCTCATGAACTAAAAAAGACTTAGTGAAATTTTGCCCTAGTTAGGCAAATTTTTGACATAACTTCATGGTAATTTTTCACATAGTTCCAAGGGGAATATTACAAATCAATTCAAAGATGGGTTGTAGAGCACATTTCAAGATTTCCAAAATGTCCAAGAACTCCTTGAGATCATTCTCGAGCAAGGAGAATCGAAGGCAAGAAGTTAGGGTTTTCAAACTTGAATTACAAACCATTTTGTGAAGAACACTTGATCCAATCTTCAAGCATGATGTACAAATCTTGCTTTGCAGGCTTCAAACTTGATAATCACTCAATAATTTAATGTTTACACAACTTATAGAGCCATTTTCCAAACATTTGAGCCATTATCCAGGTTACATTTCCATTTTGGGAAGAAAGTCACCACTTCCATTGTGGAAAAGTGACCTTAATCACAATGTCAACTCTTCTTGAGCCCATACATTGTTGTTTCTGACTCAAAAACATTTAAAAGCAAGAAGAAAGATATCTACGGCCTGCTAACCACCCTACAAATCCTTGTACTTCACATTGAAACCATGTTTGTCAACTTTACTTCAAAATCAAGTAACCAAGCCATAACATGTGATTTCAATTTCTGAGTTGTTTCAAGCCTCAAAACCTCTTGCCTATAAGTGCATACACTATTTGCAAGCTAACACACGAGCTTGAAGATCCTAAAAATCTCCAAAACACCATTGTTGCACAAAATTGCCCAACTTGACAATTTTGAGCAAAAACTCATGATCTTCATTTCCACTCGTGCGTTTTGAAAACCAATTATTCAAACACCTTCTATACATCATACCAAAGTAATCCAGGCCCCTGTTTCAAGACTGTAACTCCTCCATCACTATCCACCATTTTCAAAAATCAAGCTTGCAGGTTGACTTGAGTAGAGATATCCAGGGACTTTCAAGGCAAAGTAGGAGTTGGAATACACTCAAGGAATTCCAGGCAAGCTAAATAGATCCTCAAGCCATCTCAAAAGTTGCTCAAACTCCATTCACGACTCCAGTTGCAAGAGGTAAGTTTTCAAACTTCCATCTCTTCACACACATCTCTTCACACATGCATCATTTATTTCTGATTTGTGAAGATAAAATGTAGATATCATTGCTCTAAAACCGACCATGTTCATAGTTCCCATTTATATTGACTGTGTATAGAGAATTTTGGATTTGAAATTTCTGAGAAAATTAGGTTTCAATTTAGGGCCAGCAAAATTAATCTTCATCTTTGACTTTTAGCTTACATAAGTTATATGGTTAGATTCGTGAGGAAAAATAGCACAACTTTCATGTTTTCATTTTCCATTTTTGTTGAGAAATGAATGAGATACAGGTGGTCCAGCTGGCTAAAGGTTGAAGACAAAGTACAGGCCATGGAAACGTTTTACCTTATGTATTTATTCTTTCATTTAAGTTAACAGATGTACAACCACCCCAGTAGTAAGGCAGCACATGTTATTGATAGAGGTCGTGGGTTCGAACCTCAGCGCTGCCTTTTGCAAATGTTTTTAATTTTCTGTCTTTTTTTTTTGTTCCTTCCAGCGCATGGGCCTCCCCCATCCTGGGCCTGACTTTTTTCTAACCTCCCCCCTGCTTCATATTTGAACCCTGGCCCAATTTATTTATTTGTTTATTTATTTCATTTTTATTTTTCTTAAATATTTCTTTTCTAAAATACTAAAAAATCATAAAAACACAAAAAAAAGAAGATAATTTTATATTTTGACTTTATCTTATTTTATTTTTTTCTATAAACAAAAAAATATTTTATTTACTATACTTTATTTATTTTTATTAACTAAATCTTATAGACTTAGTTAATAATTATATATTTTTTTCATACCCTTTAAAAATATATTATATTTTTAATGCTATAAATATTTTCAAGATAAAAAAATGCTAAAAAAATATAATTTCCTTGACTTATTTTCTTTTGATTAATTAATAGAATTAGAGTTTTCTTTTAAAAACTTTTTTTAATAAATTCAAACTTAATTAATTATTTTCTTTATTTAAATTAAGTTAAGACAAAAAACCTTTCTTTATGAAAATCAAACAAAATTCATTTTCTTTACATTTTTCATCCTTATACATTATTCATCATTATACTTTGTAATTCTTGTACAAATTCAATTTGATTGTAATAGATTAATTAGGTTTATATTATTACAATCCCCATTTATAAATTGTATACCCCTCCCACAAATGTTGTAATAGCGTAGTAACTTTAAATTTCGCAATTTATCGCTTTTATATAACATGCTAGTAATTAGGGTTTGTATGGAAAGAATAAAATCAATCAAATAGAAAATCCTAATTCAAGACAAAAACAAGCATGAAAACAATACACTTGCACACAAGCACCCCTAGGGTTATCCCACTTGGTTGCCTTATACAAAATGGCCATATTACGCATGTAATGTATCTTAGTAAAAACAAACAAATACAAGATCATAGTCCCTCGATGACGCTATCTAAGTTGCCTTACAAATGATCTTAGTCCCTAAAAGAGAATGCTAAGATACCTTACAACATTGCAAATCACGGCTATACGATGACCCACACCCGTCCCGTTTACATCCAAAGATAAGGTTGTTTACCAAATCAATGGTAAGACAACAATGTCAAAGGAAAAGAAAATGAATAAGAAAGACATTTGAGTAGGTAGATTGCTCCTAATTACTTGCTCAATTTCAAAACAAACATCCTTGATATTTTCAAAACAAACACCTACGCATTTCAAAACATCTTACAAAACTTGAAAAACATTTTCAAAAGATCAACATCTTTGTATACATTCTTACGAACGAGAATCATTACAAAGATTGCCCAAACGATGGCACATTTTCAAAATACTTTCAAAAACCACATAAAGCACATTTTTAAACAAAAGTAAGTGATCTAGCAAGTAACTAAGAGCCCATGTAAAACCATGGATGAAAAGGGTGCTAATACCTTCCCTTTTCATAATCTACCCCCTGAACTCAAGAAACAATCTTAAAGGTCTTTCCTGTGCTTTTTCACCTTTCCTTTTGGATAAAAGAAAACTTGACGGCGACTCTTACTAACCGCAACATTTGCGATCAAACGCAAAATAACCAAGTCAGTTCTCCCACCATATCACAGAACCGGCGACTCTGCTGGGGATATATTCTAAAAGTGGGGTTACCTTAGGGATATATCATATTTACTTGCTTACATTGTTTGACTTGTATGCTTTACATTATGGTTCTTTGTTTGGGTTTGAATCCTCTACCCGGATTTGGGATACATTATAGGTAAGTAGCAATACATTGTGGAAACTGTGCGGGGTATACCGACATGGTCTAAGCAATAGCTACGTTAGTGCGACATATTTGTGGTTAACGGTAGCCTTTGAGTTAATCGAAGAGAATACGGGGCCGCTGAGTGATTTCATAAAGCACTAATGAACTTTTAGAACCTTTACTTGACCAACTTAGCCTTTAGGATGTAGTGAGATGACCGGCTTTGGTGCAGTTCGAAGTTGATAGATACTCGATACTACACTCATTGAGGTTTGGTTTCTTGGGATATTTCGGTCGCCATTAAAGAGACTTGTGCTGAAACAATGACCAAGGAAACAAACTAATGATATTGAGCTCCTTATAACCCGATTACTATTACTAGGACAAGTTTAAGCCAATTAAACTTCAAGAGGGTACTTACCTATAAAACTCCATACAAGCCTAAACCTAGGGACTTGTTTGCTTTGTTTGTGCATGCATACTTGTACATAACATCATGAACATCATGAACATCATATACATCCACTAACCATTTCAAGGATTTTGGGATTCATCGTTGTTCTTGTTTTGTAGGATATGCATTCACTTCGCAGGAAAACTATTCAAGTCAACCTTGTGAGGATCCCTCCATAACTTAAGGAGCTAGCTTCAAGGATTCCTGAAAACTCTCCATTTACCGAGAGACATGGTCACCTACTCAACTTGGTCACCTCCAACACAGATGACGACATGATAAAGGTGCTCTTTCAGTTCTTTGATCCTTTACACCCTTACTTCACATTTCTCGACTATCAACTTTTGCCTACTTTGGAAGAATTCTCTCAACTCTTGATGATTCCAATTCTCAATCAACTACCTTTCAACGGTACAGAAAGAGACCCAAAGCCAGAAGATATTGCTCAAGTTCTACACTTGCACTCATCCGATATCACAACTCATTGGGAAACAAGGAGTGGTGTCAAAGGTTTCCTAGCAAAGTTCCTATTTGAGAAAGCCCAAAGCTGTTGGAATTCCTTGGACTTGCAAGCCTTTGAGGAAATTGTGGCTCTCCTCATCTATGGGATGGTTTTGTTTCCAAATCTTGACCAACTCATAGATGTCAACACCGTCAAAATCTTCATATCCCGCAACCCGGTGCCTACATTGCTAGGAGATATCCTACACTCTTTTCACACTCACACAATGAGGAAAAGAGGTGTCCTTATGTGTTGCACTCCTCTCTTGGAGATGGTTTATTTCACATCTTCCCCAATCTGTATTAAAAAATGAGCAAGGTGCAAGGTGGTCACAAAGGTTGATGACGCACAAACATTCAGACATTCATTGGTGCTCCCAATCTAAAGAGAATGTTATCATTGTCGAACGTTATGGAGAATTCTCTAATGTACCTTTACTTGGCATTATGGGAGGTATCACCTACCACCCATGTTTAGCCTTAAGACAGTTTGGTTACGCCCGAAGAGATGGCCTGCACGAGATGCTGATTCAAGGTTTGGTATTTGACTACGATAACAATAATCAAGGCCTTCGCCAGAGATTTATCCGAGCTTGGAGGATGTCGAATAAGGTGGATAATAAGACTTTGGGGCATAAAAATTCCATCCCTCTTGAACCTTACCTCAAATGGGTACGAACTTGTGCTCAGAGTCTTATGATGCCTTACCCTTCCATTCTTACGGTAATCATTGAGCCTGTCACGGAGGGAGATGTTCCATACGCTATCCTACATCCTGATATGCCCACCTCTCTTGAAGACCTACAAAGAGATTAGATACAACTCAAAGGGGAGCGAGATACTTTCAAAGCCCAATTTTACACAAGTGAGAAGAAGGTTTTGGAACTCAGTAGGCTACTTCATGAGGAGCAGACTCTCAATGCCTACATTGCACCAAAAAGGATGCGTACTACCTTTCTATCTTAGAGTTTTTGTATTATTTTGCCCAAGGGGCGTTGATGTACTCAAGCTTTAATTTATTAATATAACGTGTGTTTCCTTTTTGTCTAAAACAAATTTGAATCTTAAAATCCTTGAAATCATTACATATACATATACCATTCATCATAACATAAGCAGGTCTTTTGCAACAAGTCTCCTCATCTCTCTACTATTTATTTCAGTAAGATGGATCTCGAGCAAACAGTGAAGGACATCCAAGCTCAGAATACACAGTTTCAACAGTTGCTCTTGACCCTAGCCAAGGGACAAGAAGAGTTGAAGACTTTGCTAGCTAAGGAGAGGAAAAAGAAAACAAAAAAGGTAACCGGAGTCCTAAACATGGGAAGAAGATTTCATGGGCAGACAAGAAGGACCTTAGACTTTGCAACGACATCCGGTGAAAGAAACAACCAAGATGGGAAAGGTAAGGTAACAATTGTCCCGTCAGAATCAGAAGAGGAAGAGGAAGAAGAAGACTATTCTGAATAACAATACCCTCCAGCTGATGACAAGTATAAACATCTCGAAGAATGGTTGAGTGTGATGGAAATCCAAAAAGTGTCTGGCTTCGACTTTGAGGAATTGAGGTTAGTGTTAGGGATCATCATTCCTCTGAAATTCAAAGCACCCGTGTTCGCCAAGTATGACGGAGTCTCATGCCCTAAAATGCATCTTCGGTCCTATGTGAGGAAAATCCAACCCATACCGCTGACAAAGACTTATGGGTACATTTCTTCCAAGACATCCTGTCTGGAACTCAACTTGACTGGTTTTACCAACTAGAAAGATCCAACATCCATAATTAGGAAGATCTTGCTGCAACCTTCTACAAACAATACCAATATAATGCTGATCTTATGCCTACCCGTACTCAACTCCAGAGTATGGCCATGGCTTCAAATGAAGGCTTTAAGGACTATGCGCAAAAATGGAGAGACTTGGCTGGAAGAGTTCAACCCCCTCTATCTGAGATAAAGTTGGTAGACATGTTCTTGGGTACAAGAAAAGTTGCAAAAGAGGTCAGAACTTGTACAGCTGATAAGGAGTGGACTTTGTATCATTCTATACAAATATACCAAGTCATTACAATGCTGAACACAATTACTTAACATCCAAAAACACTCTAAAACACAAAAACACCAAATTTCTGCCCAAACTCAGAGTTGCTGCAAAATCATAGCCATTTCATTTTTGGCTCGTGCATTTTTCGGCTTGACATTTGAAACACCTCATACACATCATATCAAAGCTATCCAAGCCCTTGTCCTAGTTCTGTAAGCTCTGTTTCAGCCATTTCCATTTTCAAACTTGGAGCCTGCAACTTGACTTGTGCAGAGACTTTTGGCCATCCACAAATCAAGCTAGGCATTGGAATAGCTTGAAGGAAGTTCAAGGAAGCTCACACGATCCTCAGGCCTCCATCAAAGTCCCTACATTGCTCTATTCAAATCCAACTGAATGAGGTATTTTTCAAAACTCTATCTCTCTGAATAGGCATCCTCAAGCCATGATTTGTGAAGAAAAAATGTAGTCTATATCATGGTGAAGATGTACATATGCATACTTGTCATTTATATTAACTGAGCTAAGAGAATTTGAAGCTTGAAGTTCCTGAAAAAATTAGGTCACAAATTAGGGGTTATAAAATTCTCTCTGATCTTTGAGAGTTAGGTCACAAAATTGATATGGTTGGAATCGTGAGCTCAAATGCCACAAGTTTCATGTTATAAGTTTTTGTTTTTGTGCAAGCATTTGAAAGTTGCAGGTTTGAACATAATACGCGCGCAGAAGAGAAGCTGGAGGACAAGGATGATGGTTCTGGGCCTTAGGCGCCTTGGGCCTGTTTGTTTCTGATTTTCACACCCCCTGGAGTACTTTTGCACCCCCTGACTATTATTTTATATTTTTGCATTTTTCTTTATATTATCATATTTATTGCTTTTAATTATTTTTATGAACATTAAAAAAATCATAAAAAATAATTTCTTTATTTTTGCAATTTTATTTTTATTTTTTTATATTATTTTTTGCATAAAAATAGTTTATTAGGATAATAGCTTTTATTTTCTTAAATAAATTTGTAAAATACATTTTAAAAATACTATACATTTTTATTATATTATCCATACACATAAAATATTTATTTTCATACATATTTAATTTTTAATATTTACATGTAATATTATCTATTATTTTCTTGTACAAAAAATGAACAAAACAATAATATAGGAAATATATTTCTTTTAATAAAAAAATTAGGGTTTCCCCCTTTCAAAAATAATAATATTATTTTTCCTTATTTTCTAGGGTTAGTTAATTTATTTCCTCATACAAAAAACAAATACAAAACTTTTTTTTTAACATAAATACATTTGCATTGCATTTTAATATTTGTGTATTTATTTAATTCGCACCATATTCAATTGGGTTGTAATAAATATATTTAGGTTTATTTTGTGCAATATCCCCTATTCAAAAACTTGTATCCTCCCTCCCATAATAATTGTTGTAATAGCTTAGTTTATATTTACACAATTTATCGTATTTATACCATGTTTAGTAAACTAGGGTTTGCATGACAAGACCAAAAACAAAACAAATAGAAATGACCCTATCCAAGACAAATCAAATGCATGAAAAATGACACACTTTGCACACAAGCACCCTTAGGGTTTCACCCACTTGGTTGCCTAAACAAAAATGGCCATGTTACGCATGCGAAGTATCTTGGCAAAACAAAACAAAAATAAGATCATAGTCCCTCAATGACGCTATTCAAAGGTTGCCTAAACAAAATGATCTTGGTCCCTCAAAATGCTAAGATACTTGGCAACATTGCTATCATGATCATACGGTGACCCACGCCCGTCCCGTTTAACATCCAAAGATAGGATTGCTTACCAAAATGATGGTAAGTCAACAATGTCAAAGGAATAAAAATGCATAAGAAAGACATTTGAGTAGGTAGATAGCTTCTATGTTACTTGGTACATTTCAAAACAATCCTTGCTATTTTAAAAAACAAGCACACTGTTGTACCCCAAAATTTGCCCTCCCATTTTTCATAGAAAACACAACCCTATGGTTTCTCAGATATTCAAGCTGGCTCAGAAATCGATCAGACAGATTCTCTTCTGTGGTGGTAAACCAACAATTAGGGTTTCTTGCAATTCTCAAAAGAAATGAATTCTCAAAGATCCAATTGGCTTTCACAAGTCTTCATGCTTTCTCAAGTTTACTGAAAAGACAATGTTTGTTCTCAAGGCATGGTTGTTTGGGACAAGAGATGGAATTTAAGACTTTCATGTAGGACACTCATGATTGTTTGATCCAAGTTAACCAGATGATTTGCGTCTTTTAAAATATTTGCTTGGTCAGGAAATGGAATATACAGTGCGTGTTTGTTTGGAATGCAGTTACATAGTTATTGGGATTACTTGGAATGTAAGTTACCAGACTGGAGCATTTTGTTTCAAGTATCCTGATTGGGAATCTTTAAGAATCAGTTAGGATACGAAGAGAAACTTAAAAGTTATTGTAAGTAAAGGATTTCAAGTGACACAAGAACATTTCATAAGGTTTTCTCCAATTTCATACATTGTTACAAAATGATTTATTATTTTAAATACTTTAGGTTTTACAATTTATCGTATTTGAAAATGAATTGATACAATTATTGATTACAATACAAGAATGATTTTTCTAAATTACAAAGGAAATTCAAATGTTTGATTGGCCTAGGAGAATTAATCTATGCCTAAACTTGTCTGAAGATTGAAGTCATATCCAATTCTTTTGCTTATCTCCAAGACTTCCTTGTTTGCCCTAGGGTTCTTGCCTTCCTTGCTTTGTCATCTCCATTTTACTCACATGAAAACAAAAGAAAGAAAAATAGTTAGTACAAGTTATTTAGGCATGAACAAAATTTTCCAAAAATAAGTATTCATCATTAAAGTTTGCAAAGTGGAATCAGAATGCCATTATTCATCATAATTTATTTCCCCTATTTGCAAATCACAAGAAGATTATTCTTCTTGGTTCACAAAAAGAAAGAAAGGAATGCTACAAAGCTACCCAAACAAGAAATGCTACAAAGCTGTCCAAACAAGAAGAAATGCTACAAAGCTGTCCAAACAAACAAATGCAGCAAAACTGTTCAAAGGCAAGCAAAGTTGTCCAAACAAACAAATGCACAGACTGAAGCAAACAGCAGCGCGAATCAAACAAAATTGCCCAAACAAATATTGCAAACAGAACCAAACAAACAACAATATGGTAAACAACAAACAGAAAAAACGAGGCAGCAATATAGCAAACAAAAGGCAGAAGTATGGCAACATAAGATGCTAAGTCAAACAAAGAAACTTGTTCAAGAAGCATAAAATCATCATTTTCCTTTTGCAAACTTTTCAGAATAGGAAAAAGGGGCAAAAAGCAATTTGCTTTTCTATTGTCATTGAGAGAGAAGAGAGGAAAGAAGTCACCTAGGTTATTGGGATGAACAGCCCTGCTGCCCTGCCTATCACAAATTGCATAGAAGTTGCTAGAAAACAAAAACTACAACAAAAAGGCCATAAGAACAATATGCCAAAATATTCAAATTTGATGGTTTTCCCACCATTTTGAATAGAGATAACAGAAAGAGAGTCCATATAACAGGAAGGAGGTCAATAGAAACGAGGAGAGTTGACAAGCCTAAAGAAAACTCGGCAAATACACAAACCTCAAACCTCCAAAAACTGTAAAACAAAAGTCTCAAACTGTCAAAATCCCAAACCTGATCTCAAGCCAAACACATAGAAAAAATTATCAAACTCAAAAACTGGAAACAAGTCTCCAACTTTCAAAAACCTATAACAAAAATCAAAACTCCCAAATCTCAAATTGATAAACCAGTATCCAGCTTCCAAAAGCAAAATATCCAAAACCTGAGACAAGTCTCAAACAACAAAAACCAGCATCCAACCTCAAAACACAGTAATCAACAAGTCACAAACCTGTAAAACTCTCAAGCCAAAAACACAAATCTGAACCATCATTAAAACAAGTCTCTAACAACAAAACCTATAAAAAACCTCAAAATTCCAAAGGCCTAAAAAACCAAAAAAAAACAAAAAAACAGTAAGGATCTCAAGATGCGAACCAGCAAAAACCTGTAAAACTCCTATAAATCCCAGACTGATAAATCAATATCAAACTCATAAACCAAGCTTCAAACACAGTAACCCTCACAAAAATCCCAACAACCAGAAGAAATCAAAACCAGAAATAATATCCAATTCCCAAACTGCCGACCAAACCTGCTAAGCCTCCATAAAAATACAAGCTTAGAAAATATCATCAAACCAAAAACATGTTAACTCAAAATTAGTAACAAATCCACAAAACCAAAAAAAAATACAGTAGCCATCCTCAAATCTCAAATCCTGCAACAAAAATCTCAAACTTGTAACCCAAAACCTGATAACATCCATAAACCCAAAAGCCAAAATTTCAAACACAGGAAGCATCATTCAAGCACAGGAAGCAGAAAATTACCAAAGAGTCAGAAACACCAAGGCGGTATCCTCATCTCCTCCCCTGTGCAACTCCGGCCACCAAGGAGCGTCGTCCTCAAAATCTCGCTGTCCCCTTTCCATTTCACAGAAAGTCTCCAACAGGTATGAACTTTCCCTCTTTCTCATGAATTCCTAAAACCATTCCCTGCATTTCAATGGACCACAAGGTAGATTAACAGAAAAACACATAACAAGATGAAAATCAATAAATCGTTAAGCTTTAAGAATAACAGAATCTCACCCTTTTTCAAAGAAAACCACTAGAAACTAGATTAGGGAGGCAAGAGAGGCGTCGTTCCGGCGACTGAGAGTTGGGGAGGAAGATCAAACGAACCAATTTCGTTGTTTCTAGGTTTATATCCGAACTTAGGGTTTTCAAAAACATAAATCATGGTGAGACAAAGAGGCCAAGAGAGATTTGTTCGCAAAATTAGGAAGAGACGAGTGTGGAGATAGTTTAGAGATGAACAAAGATGAACAATGTGGGAAGGATGAATGAACAAAGAGATGAGCGGCGCCGCTGTGAACAAAGGGTCCCTTAGAACCCTAATTCCATTTTTTTCTCTCTTAATCAAATAACTACTGTAGCTTAAGAGACTTGGGCTTCGTTTTTGTTTACAATATCCTTAGGCACATTCGTTTTACCAGATCCACCCCCCCCCCCCCCCCATATGCCTGTTTTTCTGTTACAGCAAATCACAACATTTCTTTTGGGCCTAACATCTAAAATCAACTTAAGCCCATATTTCTTTCTTTTTTTTTTGTTTTTTCTTCTTATACTTTATTTGTTTTGCAAAATGCTAAATAAAACTCAAAATATTTTTATTAAATTGATTTAGGTTTTTTTTTTGTAATTAATTTTTATCATTTTCCTTTTCTATAAACTGTTTTTTATTAATCTTTACATTTAATAAAACACCAAAAAAAATTAATTTAGTTTGTTTTCTTTCTTATTAATTATTTACATAATTAATAAAATACAAAAAAAAAATATAAAGATTTTAATTTAATCAATTTTTTAGAATAGGTTTTATCTTTCTCTTTTTATGTAAATACTTAACATTTCATTTCATATTTTGTTAATATTATTTTCATGAATTATCATAGCTTTAATTAAATCGCACAAAATTCAATTTGGTTGTATTGTTTGATATTCAGACATTTCTATCCCATTTGATTCATCCCCATTTGTAACAATTGTACCCCCATTCCCGAATACTTTGTAATAGCGTAGAATTTCAATTCTCGCAATTTACTATTTTCCATATACTATATAGTAACTAGGCGTGTATGGCAAGATTCAAAATCAATCGATAGATGACCCAATCAAAGAATAAAATAACTTGAAACCAACACACTTTTTCACACGCGCACCTCTAGGGTAACCTCGCTCTTTGCCTCAGAAATACAATCATGTCCCTCGAGTATGGGACACTTTAGCAATGACCCTTCGATAAAAAAGGATCGTAGTCCCTCGATGACCCTCAATATTGCCTTCGATTAAAATGATCTCGTCCCTTACGAAAATTGCTAAAGCTCTCACAAGTTGCCTTCAATGATTGTAAAATTGACCCGCGCCCATCCCTTCACATCCAACGGTGGGGCTTCTTACCAAATCAATGGTAAGATAACACCATTAAAAGGAAGAAGAAAAGAACAACTTAAGACCTTTCGAGTAGATAGATTCGCTCTTAGTTACTCGCTTGCTCACGACAAAAACTTTTACACCTACACTCTTATTCCAAAACATTTCCAAAAAGACAAAATGTTTTGTATACATTCTTATAGAGATGAGAACTATTGTAAAACCTCTTTTCAAAACACTTTTCGAGACACGATTCACAAACACATCTTTGAACCACTTTTCGAAATAAAACTTTGTATACGTTCTTATAGAGACGAGAACCATTACAAAGAGATTTTTCAAAATACTTTCAAAACCCACACCACAAGCACACAATCAAATAAAAGCAAGTGATCTAAACGAGTAACTAAGAGCCCATGGAAAACCATGGATGAAAAGGGTGCTAATACCTTCCCTTTTCATAATCTACCCCCCGAACCCGAGAATAATATCGAAAGGTCTTTCCTGTGCTTTTTTACCTTTCCTTTTAGATAAAAGAAAAGTCGGTGGCGACTCTTCCTAACCGCACAAGTGCGATCGAAATGTAAAACCTCAAGTCAGTTCTCCCACCGCATCACAGAACTGGCGACTCTGCTGGGGAATTATCTAAAAGTGGGGTTACCTTAGGGTTTAGATCACCTTTATTTGCTTACCATGTTTGCCTTGTTTGCTTTACACTTTGGTTCTATTGTTTGAGTTTGAATCCTCCACCCAGATTTGGGAAACATTCATAGGTAAATAGCAATACGTTGTGGAAACTATGCGGGGTATACCGACACGGTCTAAGCAATAGCTATGTTAGTGTGACATGTTTGTGGGTACCGGTAGCCTTTGAGTCAATCAAAGAGAATACGGGGCCGCTGAGTGATGTCATGAAGCACTAACAAACTTCTAGAACCTTTACTTGACCAACTTGGCCTTTTAGGATGTAGTGAGATGACCGACTTTGGTGCAGTCCAAAGTTGGTAGATACTCGATACTACACTCATTGAGGGTTGGTTCCTTGGAATATTTCGGTCGCCAGTAAAGAGGCTGAATTGAAACAATGAACAAGGAAACAATCCAGTGATATTGAGATCCTTAGAACCCGGTTACTATTTCTAGGACAGGTTGAGCCATCTAAACTTCAAGAGGGTACTTACCTATGAAACCTCATGCAAGCCTAAACTAGGAACTTGTGTGATTTGCTTGTACATATATACTTGTGCATAACATCATGGACATCATGAACATCATATGCATCCACTAACCATTTCAAGGATTTTGGAAATTCATCTTTGTTCTTGTTTTGTAGGCTATGGATTCACTTCGCAGGAAAACTATCCAGGTCAACCTTGTAAGAATTCCTCCATAAATCAAGGAGCTAGCTTCAAGGATTCCTGAGAACTCTCCATTCACCAAGAGGAATGGTCGTCTTCTCAACTTAGTCACTTCCAACACAAAGGAAGACATGATGAAAGTTCTCTTCCAGTTCTTTGACCATTTGCATCACTGCTTCACATTTCCCGACTACCAGCTCATGCCTACTTTGGAGGAATTTTCTCAACTCTTGAGGATCCCTATTCTCAATCAACTACCTTTCAACGGTATAGAAAGAGATCCAAAGCCAGAAGATGTTGCTCAAGCCCTGCACTTGCAACCATCTGATGTCACAGCTCATTGGGAGACTAGAAGTGGTGTCAAAGGTTTCTTGGCAAAGTTCTTGTTTGAGAAGGCCCACAGCTGCTGGAATTCCTTGGACTTACAAGCTTTTGAGGAGATTGTAGCTCTTATCATCTATGGGATGGTCTTGTTCCCTAATCCTGATCAACTCATAGATGTGAGTGCTGTCAAAATCTTTATGTCATGCAATCCAGTGCCTATATTGCTTGGAGATATCTTACACTCTTTTCACACTCGTACAATGAGGAAAATAGGTGTTCTCATGTGTTGCACTCCTCTTCTGGCAAGATGGTTTATTTCTCATCTTCCCCAATCAGTCTTGAATAATGAGCAAGGTTTGAGGTGGTCACAACGATTGATGACTCTTACACATTCAGATATTCATTGGCGTTCTCGAACCAAAGAGATGTTATCATCATCGACTGTTGTGGGGAATTCCCTAATGTCCCTCTACTTGGCATTAGGGGAGGCATCACCTACAACCCCTGTTTGGCTCTAAGACAGTTTGGTTATGCCCGAAGGGATGGCCCACATGACATGCTGATTCAAGGTTTGGTTTTCGACTTCGACAATGATAATCAAGGACTCCGACAAAGGTTCACCCGAGCTTGAAGGATGCCTAACAAGGTAGACAGTAAGACCTTGGGACACAAGAATTCCACCCCCCCTTGAGCCTTACCTCAAGTGGGTACAAACCCGCGCCCAAAGTCTTATGATGCCTTACCCCTCCATTCTCCCAGTGATTATAGAGCCTGTTAAGGAAGGAGAGGTTCCATACACCCTCCTATGTCCTGACATGCCAACATCACTCGAAGATCTACAAAGGAGTTGGTACAACTCAAGGGATAATGCGATACTTTTGAAGCTCAATTCTACGCAAGCGAGAAGAAGGTTTTAGAACTCACTCGGTTACTTCACAAATAGCAGACTCTCAACACCTACATTGCGCCAAAGAGGATGCGCAACGTCTTTTTATCTTAGAATTTTGTACTATTTTGCCCTAGGGGCATTGATGTAAACAAATTCTATTTTATTAATATAACGTTTGTTCCTTTTTGTTTGGCACAAATTTTAATTTTTCTAATCCTTGAAAGCATTACATGAATACATATCATTCGTCATATGCATAAACAGGTCTTTGCAAGAAGTTTCCTCATCCCTCTGCTATTTATTTCAGCAACATGGATCTTGAACAAACGGTTAAAGACTTGAAAGCTCAGAATTCACAATTTCAACAGCTACTCTTAACCTTGGCCAAGGGGCAGGAGGAGCTCAAGACTCTGCTAGAGAAAGAAAAAGAGAAAAAGAAGAAGAAGCGAGCCAGTGTGGCTACCATGGGCAGAAGGTTTGAAGGACAAGCCAGAAGGGCCTTGGAATTTCCATCAACCTCTGAGAAAGGGGAAAGGAAAGGTAAAGAGATTGCAGTGCCTTCAGATTCTAAATCCGAAGAAGAGGAAGAAGAGGACTACTCTGAACAACAATACCCTCCGACCGATGACAAATACAAAAACTTGGAAGAGCGTCTAGCTGCTATGGAAGTGCAGAGAGTACCGGGGCTGGACTCTGAGGAGTTAGGTTTGGTGTCTGGAATAGTAATCCCTCCGAAGTTTAAAGTGCCACTATTTGCCAAGTACGATGGGGTGTCTTGTCCCAAGATGCACCTACGATATTATGTTAGGAAAATTCAACCGCATTCTGTTGACAAAGATTTGTGGGTCCACTTTTCCAAGACAGTTTATCGGGGACGCAGCTGGATTGGTTCTACCAGTTGGAGAGGTCTGATGTGCATAATTGGGAAGACTTGGCAGCCGCCTTCTATAAACAGTATCAATACAACACCGACTTGGCACCAACCCGTACTCAACTCCAGAGTATGGCCATGGTGTCTAATGAGGGATTCAAAGACTACGCCCAAAAGTGGAGGGATTTGGCCGGAAGGGTGCAACCACCTTTATCTGAAAGGGAGCTAGTGGACATGTTTCTGGGAACTCTGTCAGGACCATTCTTTAATCATCTGATTGGAAGATCCTCTACGGGGTTCACTGAGTTGATTTTAACTGGTGAGAGGATAGAAGTCGGCATAAGAAGCGGGAAAATTCAGAAAGACGCGTCTACCTCTGCTGCTGTAAAAAAGCCCTTCACAGGAAAGAAGGAAGTGTCGGTTGTCTATCAGGGAAGAAACGAGCGCCGATCAACGGTGGGGGCCGTTATGATTCAAAAGTCTGCATCAGACCATCCAAGAAACAATCAGCCGAGAAATGATCAGCCGAGAAATAACCAGCAAAGGGTGGAAAGGCATGTAAGGAAATTCACCAAGATAAACATGACTCCAGCTCAAGTCCTACCGCATCTCCTGAAGTTGAATCTTGCCATGTTAAAGGAGGCCCCTAAAAATCCCAATACTGCATCTCCACACTACCATCCGAATGCCAGGTGCACATACCATTCAGAAAGTCCAGGGCACGACACCAACAATTGTTGGGCTCTGAAGAACAAGATTCAAGATCTGATCGATGCAAAGGAAGTTGAATTTGAAGCTCATGAGAAACCGAATGTTATCTCCGCTCCAATGCCTAGGAATGGACACAATGCCAGTGCTGTTGAGGAAGACTTATTTGTTGACACCATGGATGAACTGTTAACTCCTCTCCTAACCATAAAGTTGAATTTGTTAAAAGCTGGGGTGTTCCCAGGTTGTGACCAAGATTTCCATACTTTCCTGTCCTCATCATTTGACTGCCCTCTGTTGAAGAATGGTATCCAACAATTGATTGATAACCAGGAAATTTTGTTTGAGAAAGCTCCTATTTCACCCATTATAGTTCCAAAAGTTTCAATAATAACCATATACTCCAATCCTTCCAGGGTTCCTAAAAAACCCGTTAGGATTACATCTGCTCCAATGACTACTCCGTTGAAGATAACAATGGCCGTGCCTGCCCCATACAAATCAAATAAAATGGTACCATGGAACTATAGTGGAGAAATCTACTACCATGGTGTCAAACAGATTGAACAGACTGCCGATGAAGAGAGTTCTGAAGAAGACAATTCCGACATCAGTAACATTGCCGGAACAAGCAAAATTACCCGCAGTGGGAGAATTTTCTCTCCAGAGATTGCCCCTCCAAAGGCAGTCTCTAGACCCGTGGCCGTTCTGAAGATTACAGTTGTACCAGTGATTACACCTGCAAGTGTACCCTCCATTAATGACAATACAATTCCTATCCCTACTTCCGTTGCTGAGAATAAAGGAAAGAATGTTCAAGAGGAGCCTGTCCTGACGAAGGCTCAGTCACTAGTTATTCCTGAGACATCCAAGAGGGAGATGGAAGAAATCCTAAGGATCATTAAGAAAAGTGATTATGATGTGGTTGAACAACTGGGGCATACCCCCTCTAAAATCTCTATGTTAGTGTTGTTGCTTTGCTCTGAGGCACATGCTAAAGCTTTGGTCAAGTTTCTAAAGATAGCGCATGTACCGTAAGAGACTTCTGCGGATCAATTCCAAGAGTGTATGGCCAATCTGACAGCTGACAATGGCCTGGGTTTCTCCGATGCTGACCTGACGTCCAAAGGGAGAAAACACAATGATGCACTACATGTCTCGGTGGAGTGTAGGGGAACCACCCTAGCCCATGTCTTGGTTGATAATGGATAATCTCTAAACGTCTTGCCAAAGAAATCCTTGGATAGGTTGGATTGTGAAGGCCTAACTCTGAAACCCAGCAATATCATTGTGAGAGCTTTCGACGGCTCTAAAAGGATGGTCCATGGAGAGGTGGACATCTCAATCAAGGTGGGTACCCAGACGTTCAATTCAACATTCTACGTGATGGACATCCGTCCTTCTTACTCTTGTCTATTGGGACGCCCCTAGATTCACAATGCCGAAGCTGTCACTTCCATCCTGCATCAGATGCTGAAGTACCTCGTCCAAGGGAAGATCATAAATGTTCATTGGGAGGAGGAATACATGATTAGTCATCTAAATTCTTTTTGATATGTAGAATTAGATGGAGAATTCATTGAAACCCCTTTCCAACATTTTGAAGAAGTTTCTCAGGAAATAGCAGCGACCAAGGCAGTATCCTCAACTCCTGTGATTACAAGACCTCCACCTCAGATGTATTCTCTAAAAGATGCAAGGGCAGTGGTGGAAGAAGGAAGATCCACCATCTGGGGTCAGCTTTCAGACTTTCCCTATAAATCAGATAAGTTTGGCTTGGGATTTACTTCGACTGCTCAGAAGGCCGTGCGTCGCACCCGTGCAGGAGGGCCACCTGTGAAGATCAGTCACCAAGGGGTTAATGCACTAGAGGACAGTGAAGAAGAGGGCAGCTTAGAAGACTGGATATCTCCTATTGTCGAAGGAGGACTGTGCAACTGGGAAGCAAAGGACTTTATTCTGATTACTTTCATACCGCAATAATTTATCTTTTACATTTCTGTTGGATCTATAATAGTTCACAAACAATTCGTACTTTTTCAACCTTGTGTCTTACCCGAGGCACAACGGTCCATTTGTAAGGGTTCTTATTTCATTTTCATATGTCATTTCAATGAATCATGGACGCTTTTCATATATAAACCTTTTATGCTCATTGTCTTTCTTTTTCATTTTGTTGTTTTAAGATGGCTATACCCTTACACACACCCACACTCACAAATGCAGGTACCCTTCCATTCCGGAACCCATGGGTAACGATACTGTTATAGCCTTCAGTGACTCTGAAGATCTGATCTACCAAGCCGAATACGAAGGTGAGGAAGATTGTGAGGTGCCAGGGGAATTGGCCAGATTATTACAACAAGAAGAAAGAGCTATTCTGCCTCATGAGGAGCTGTTGGACACAATCAACTTGGGTACTGAGGAAGACAAGAAGGAAATCAGAGTGGGTGCCAATTTAGAGCCGAGCGTCAAGGAGCTCCTAATTCAGTTGTTGCATGATTATGTTGAGATCTTTGCCTGGTCATACGAAGACATGCCGGGACTTGATACAAACATTGTGGTACATCATCTACCTACAAGAGAAGACTGTCCACTGATGAAGCAAAAAGTCTGCCGCATGAGACCTGACATGTCAGATTAGATCAAAGCAGAAGTTATGAAGCAGTTCAATGCTGGATTTCTGGCTGTTACTTCCTATCCTCAATGGGTTGCTAACATTGTTCCTGTGCCTAAAAAGGATGGGAAAGTAAGAATGTGTGTGGACTACAGAGATTTAAACAGGGCCAGCCCTAAAGATGATTTTACACTTCCACACATCGACATCCTGGTTGATAATACAGCTCAGCACAAAGTATTTTCTTTCATGAACCGATTCTCAGGTTACAACCAGATCAAAATGGCACCTGAAGAAATGGAGAAAACTACTTTTGTCACACAGTGGGGTATGTTCTGCTACAAAGTGATACCATTCGGACTGAAGAATGTCGGGGCAACCTATCAACGCGTCATGGTAGCTTTGTTTCATGATATGATACATCATGAGATAGAGGTCTACGTAGATGACATGATAGCCCGATCACAAACTGAAGAAGAACACCTTGACCACTTGCAGAAGCTGTTTGTCAGGTTGAAGGAGTACAAGCTAAGATTGAATCCAAACAAGTGCACATTTAGAGTCCGGTCCGGTAAGCTCTTAGGTTTCATTGTCAGCAACAAAGGCATTGAGGTTGATCTTGACAAAGTCAAAGCTATACAAGAAATGCCTGCTCCTCGCACTGAGAAGGAAGTCAGAGGTTTTTTGGGACGCCTAAACTACATTGCTAGGTTCATTTCTCACCTAACATCTACTTGTGAACCAATCTTCAAGTTGTTTAAGAAAGATCAGGTAGTTAGATGGAATGATGTCTGTCAAATTTCTTTCGATAAAATCAAGGAGTATTTACAAGAGCCTCCCATCTTGATGCCACCAGTCGAAGGAAGGCCGCTAATCATGTATCTGACCGTCCTAGAGAATTCAATGGGGTACATACTGGGGCAGCATGACGAGGCTGGCCGAAAAGAGCATGCCATTTATTACCTTAGCAAAAAGTTTACCGACTGTGAAACAAGATATTCACTGCTCGAGAAAACTTGTTGTGCTTTGGTATGGGCTGCTTGCTGGCTAAGGCAGTACATGTTGACCCATACCACTTTGCTGATATCTAAGATGGATCCGATCAAATACATCTTCGAAAAACCTGCTTTGTCTGGAAGGATAGCTAGATGGCAGATGATCCTAACAGAATATGACATACAGTACACGACTCAAAAAGCTATAAATGGGAGTGTGCTAGCTGATCATCTGGCCCATCAAGCTGTAGAAGATTATCAATCCATGAAGTTTGACTTCCCTGACGAAGACATCATGACATTGGACAATGTTGGAGATTTCAGACCATATGACGGACCTGAACAAGGATCCCGATGGACCTTATACTTTGATGGTGCCTCCAATGCACTTGGCAACAATATCGGTGATGTACTTATATCTCCGGAAGGATGCCATACTCCTTTCACCGCCAGACTTTGCTTCAATTGTACGAACAACATGGCAGAGTATGAAGCGTGCATTTTTGGACTCAAGGTTGCCATAAACTTGGGAATCAAATCTTTAGTTGTGTTTGGGGATTCAGCTTTGGTCATCAGTCAGATCAAAGGAGAATGGGATACTAAGCATCCAAACCTCATCCCTTACAAAGAACATGTTCTGACGTTGCTACCACATTTCGAGCAGATTACCTTTGAGCACTTGCCGCGAGAAGAAAACCAGCTAGCAGATGCTCTAGCTACAATGTCATCCATGTTTAAACTTAATTGGGATAACGAGGCTCCCCAGATCACCATTGAACGAATGGAAGAACCCGCACACTATCACGAGATTAATACCGAAGAAGTAGTGGACCAGCCTTGGTTTCATGAAGTCAAAAGGTATCTCGAGGCTCAAGAATATCCTGAAGGAGCTTCAGTCAATGACAAAAAGTTCTTAAGGAGATTCTCAGATAAGTTCTTCCTGAGTAATGGCATCTTGTACAAGCGCAATCATGATTCTATTCTGCTCCGTTGTGTGGACAAGCTTGAAGCTGAAAGGATTATGGCTGAATTGCATGAAGGTACCTTCGGCACTCACTCTAGCGGGCATACGATGGCTAAGAAGATTCTAAGGCCAGGCTATTACTGGTCTACCATGGAAGCTGATTGCTATCAACACTTCTGTACCTGTCATAAATGTCAAATCTATGCAGACAAGGTACACGTGCCCCCGGTTCCTTTGAATGTCTTAACAACTCCTTGGCCCTTCGCTATGTGGGGAATTGATATGATTGGAGATCAAGCCTACAACCTCCAATGGACACCGCTTCATTCTAGTGGCCATTGACTATTTCACCAAATGGGTCGAAGCAGCTTCCTTCGCATCCGTTACTAAGAATGTTATTGCCCGCTTCATCAAGTAGAACCTTATTTGTCGGTACGGTATCCCCGAAAGGATAATCACTGATAACGGTACAAACCTTAACAATACTATGATCACCGCGCTGTGCGAACTGTTCAAAATTAAGCATCACAATTCATCCCCCTATCAGCCAAAGATGAATGGTGCAGTCGAAGCTGCGAACAAAAATATCAAAAAGATCATACAAAAAATGACATTCACCTACAAGGACTGGCATGAGATGCTACCGTTTGCTCTCCATGGGTACTGTACCACGGCTCTCACTTCAACTGGGGCAACACCTTATTCTTTGGTTTATGGCATGGAAGCTGTTTTGCCTATTGAGGTTCAGATCCCCTTTCTAAGAATCATGAAAGATGCAGGTTTGAGTGAAGACGATTAGATCCAGACCCGACTCGACCAGTTGAACTTAATTGACAAGAAGAGACTTACTGTTGTTTGCCATGGTCAGACATATCAAAAGTGGATGATCAAGGCTTTCAACAAGAAAGTCATACGCCAAGTGTATCAAGTTGGAGATCTTGTGATCAAGCGCATCATCTTGCCACAAAGTGACCCCAGGGGAAAATGGACTCCTACCTATGAAGGACCATTTGTAATAAAGAACATTTTTTCTGGTGGGGCGATGATCTTAACCACCATGGACGGTGATGATCTGTCGCACCCTGCGAACGCATACATAGTCAAAAGATACTACGCATAAGAGACCCACTAGGTTGACACACCTAGGCCAAACAAGGGCATCCCGGTGAACCAAAAGGTTCGGGCAAAAATCAGGGATAAAACAAAAAAATTTGTACACCCGGTAAGTTGAAAACCTGAAAGGGTGACTTAGGCAAAAAAGGGTTTCCCGATGGACTGAAAACCGAAAAGGGCGGTCCAGGAAAAAGTTAGGGAATTAAAGCGTATGACTATGTCTCGTCGGATCACTTTAAGGACAATCTCTTCACGGACAAACACGGAGCTTCTGATCAATTCAATCATCTTTGGAAGAAGCGACGAATGGACAAGATATTCAGAGATACGAAGGCTATAGCAGAATGGGAACCACATGGGATTATTACACATAACTATCTTTCTTTGTAAATTTTTCTTATTTATGACACCATCCTCTTACTAGGATGTATGTCTCCTTTGTACAAAATACTTATTCAAATTAAATACAAAGATATCTCTTTCAAAGTACAGAAAACTATTTGCCTTTTTCTTTACACTTGTGTTTTTATTTGCAAAAATATCCAATGATTCATTAATGAACATATGCATTTGAACACAATTACTGTTTACAAATAAACATGATGAAAAAGAACAATTATTGACAGGTAGAAAGATTAGGAAAACATATTTAGGTTATTCCATGAGCAATCCCTACAGCACGTCATTAAGATCCCCAGCGGAGCCAAAAACTTTGAACTACAGATCCCCAGCAGAGCTGAGACTACCAACTACCAATCCCCAGCGGAGCCGAAACTTCAAACTATCAACCCACAGTGGAAATCATCCAGTTTCTCCAGGTTTCCCCAACAAGTTGTCTTGAAGCTTGAAAATCAACCAGATAACAGTTAAATTCTGTTTCTCCCCAACCTAGGGTAACTCCCCAGTAGAGTGGCAGACGACCGAAACTCCTGAACTTTTTCCAAACAGGAATAAACTTTCCCCCACAAGGTTTTTATTGCTTCTCGACAGAACAAAGACTCCCGTCAGTAATCCCCAGTAGAAGTCATTAAAATTCTCTGGACTCCCCAAGCAGATTCCTCAAGAAGTATATGGCACTACTCTCACAATGGAATCCTCAACAGTCAAGGATTTATCTTCCCCGGCAGCAGTCAAGGATTTATTTTCCTCAGCAATACAGCAAATCAGCTTACATGCGCATACATTACATCCATATATCATAAACATTGATAAAGTACATATATTGCGTCATGCATTTCATGCATCATAACTTTGTGCTTCAGCTAACATTTTACCCTTTACAGGATAAGATTAACAGCCACCGTTTAACAATGGGCAATCATGATACAGTACAGATACGCTCTAGATACGGACGTCATCCTAATACTCATTCAGATTCAGATTTCAGATACAGTACAGATACACTCCAGACACGGAAGCCATTCTGTCACTCATTCAAATTCCAAGTACCAATACAATACAGATACACTCCAGACACGGAAGCCATTCTGTCACTCATTCAAATTCCAAGTACCGATACAGTACAGATACACTTCAGACACGGAAGTCATTCTGTTACTCATTCAGACTTAATTTCAAGATACAATACATATATGCTTCACACATGGTTGCCATTCTGTTACTCATTCAGATTTCAATTTCAAGATACAGTCCAAATACGCTCCAGACACGGATGCCATTCTGTTGCTTATTCAGGTTCATCCTTCATATACAGTACAAATACACTCCAGACACGGTTGCCATTCTGTTACTTATTCGGATTCAAGTACATATACAGTTCAGATATGTTCTAAATACGGACACCATTCTGATGCTTATTCTTTTGAACAACAAACATTCTTGGATGGCATCTACAAGCCCATCTCCAAAAAAATTCTAACACCTCTCCAAATGGCATCTTTAAGCCTATTCCCTCAGCTACACTTTTGTCGAGTGCAAATTTATGGGCACTATAGTGACCAATCATCTTTTACCTTCGAGTCACGAACGATAAAAATCGCCAATCTAACTCTTCAGGTTCAAGAAGATTGAACAGGGGCAGCTGTTGTACCCCAAAATTTTCCCTCCCATTTTTCATAGAAAACACAACCCTATGGTTTTTCAGATATTCAAGCTGGCTCAGAAATCGATCAGACAGATTCTCTTCTGTGGTGGTAAACCAGTAATTAGGGTTTCTTGCAATTCTCAAAAGAAATGAATTCTCAAAGATCCAATTGGCTTTCACAAGTCTTCATGCTTTCTCAAGTTTACTGAAAGACAATGTTTATTCTCAAGGCATGGTTGTTTGGGACAAGAGATGGAATTTAAGACTGTCATGTAGGACACTCATGATTGTTTGATACAGGTTAACCAGATGATTTGCGTCTTTTAAAACATTTGCTTGGTCAGGAAATGGAATATACAGTGTGTTGTACCCCAAAATTTTCCCTCCCATATTTCTCAAAACATTGCAAGAAAGATCTCCAAGTTGCTCAAGGTTGCTCAAGAGTTGGTCAGACAAGCTATCTCCTAAGGCAGTCTACCCCAAATTAGGGTTTTGTGTTGCATCAAGATCTTTGAGTCCAAATGACATCAAGTGCTCCACAATGTCCTAATATGTTCTCAATGTCATCCATGTCAAGTTTCAAGCTTTGCAGAGGAAGTTTGCTCAGTCAATTGCTCAAAAGTCCAAAAGTCGACTGTGCTAGGGCAAAAGTCAACTGTGACCCAAATAAGTTCAAACTTCAAGATTTTTTGTCAACATTCTCATTTTTAAGGACATTTCATCATTTTATCAAGGGTTGATCATGATTCATCAAGGATTGCTCAAAATTCATCAAGATTCAAAAGTTGCTAAATTAGGGTTTTGCAGGAAAAGTCAACTCAAATTTGACCAAGCATAACCTTTTCATACTTTATGAGAAATGACTCATACAAAGCTCATCTTGAAAAGGATGCAATTCCCAACAATCCATCTTCATACCCCAAGTTCAAAAAATGCACTCACAAGAAGTTATGAATTTTGACATTATAGGTCATTTTCGAAAGTCAACAAAAACACCTTTTTTTGTCAAAGCTTATAACTTGAGCATGGAATATCAAAACGAAATGATACCAAAAGGGTTGGTTAGAGGACATCTCAAGCTTTCTAAAAAGTCCAAGAACACCTCTAAAAGTTCAAAATTGAAGAAGTTATGCATTGTTGAAGTTGGACTTTTTTGCAAAATTGCCAAAAGTCAACTATCCCCAAAACTTCAATTTTTTGCCAAATGGGCCCATTCTTTTTCACTTGATTTGAGTTTGCATTATTGACCACGTGCTCTAGCTTTAGCCATGTGTCCATATCACATTTTTATTATTTAATTTGATTTTTATTTGAATTAATTCATTTTAAATCAAATAAAATCACATAAAATCTAAGGCATTGATAACTAATGATTTTCTGGTTGTTTTAGGCTCCAATTACAGCTAGCTTTGCAATCAAATTCGTACCAAGGCATTAGAGCACATAAAGATTGGATTCAAGCCAAAATGAAAGGTTTTAATGGAAGATCAAATCAAATATTCAATCATCAATGTAAAGAGATTTGGACAATGTTTGTTACCCTAATACAATGCACATTACATAAGCAAGCAAAAAGCACGAAAATCAGGGTTGGAAATCACTTGAGGAGGCCGAATCAACTTTGCAAAAAACACAAAAAAGTGTGACTTTGAAATCAAGGTTAGAGGCATTTTCAAGACCTGAGACGTATCCCAATCGATTGCTGGCCATATCCAGAAGCTAACCCAATCCCAACCAGGCGTTTTCAAGATTCCATACGCGCTGTAAGTCCTTCGTAACATAGCTATGTTCTTGATTTCGTATTTCCAGATTCTTGCTTCTATAACAAAAACTAATTGCATATTTTGATTCACCATGCCGTTTGCAGTCTTTTGGTATCATTTAATTTCATTCATCTAACTTATATTGTGATTCACCATAGCTAGGGTTTCAAGGTTTGGTTTAGGGATTTTCGTTTCAGGTAAAATCAGCCTTAGTGATGGCTATAGGTATGACCGGAAGAGGAAGGCGAGTTTAACCATGGCATCAGAAGGCATTTCTATGGCCTATAGCAGATTTTTGAATGTGCACAACTTGTAGTGACGACCTGTGTCTGTAGCTATAGGTATTACATGGTTTTAGCAACGGACAGGGGAAGAGGATGATGAGATGTCGTCCTCCCATAAGTCCATTCAAAAATAACGTGCATTTTTTATGTTTGCTGGCAATTAACTTTGTTTTTATATATTATATTTCATTTGCATTGTTATAACAAAAACAACAACACGCCCCAGCGGTCAACACATCAGCGTTTAAGGCATTCCAAGGCTGGAGGTCAGGGGTTCGACCCCTGCCTCCAGCAAATTGCATTTTCTTGATATTTTTCAGGTGATCAGGTGCGCGCATAGGCCAGATTTCCATCATACTCCCTCACGCTTCAGCATGCCAGATAGCCAAATGGCCAGATCTGGTGGTCAGTGTTGGAGGTCCACCAAAGGGCCAGGTCAACGCGTATGCAGCAAATCAAGAAAGTCAAACGAGCCAGCTTAATGGGCCAAATCCCTTGCTATCTACACCTCCAAATTCCAGGCCCAATCCCTTCTTTCTCTTGCATTTTCTTTTTATTAATTTAATTACTTTATTTTTATTTAATTAATTTCTAACCAATAACTTTTTTTTCTTTTTATTAAAAAATCACAAAAATATCATTTTGTCCAATTAAAATTAAGAACTTTATTTAATTAATTAGGTTCTTAATTTTAGGAAACTTTAAATTATTTTGTAAATAAATAAAATTAATTAGACTTAATTAGGTTTTAACTACTAATTTAATTATTTTATTTTCTTTCTTAAATTAACAAAAATTCCAAAAATATGTCATTAATTATTTTTTTCATTTAATTTATTTAATAATTAATTTAGCTTTTAATTTTAGAATTTAATTTCTTTTCTTAAATAAAAAACAACAAAAAAGGCAATTTTCTTTCAAAAGGATCAAAACCCTAAATTTCGCATTCGATTTAATTTCCCGCACGCTTTATTTATTTTTATCCATTAATGTATATTCTTCCGGTATGTAATAGATAATTAGGACCCTTTTATTTATTTTTACCGCTTTATTTTATTTTCAAAGGGTTGCTTTTGGCGATGTAAATACCCGACGCCTTGTAATTTAATTTCCGCATTTTTAATTCCGCAAATTATACAACTGTTAGATGTTTGATAATAGGGTTTGCATGACAAGAATGAATGCCTAATTTAAAAATCAAATTAGATCACCCTTAACATGTGCAAAGATAAAAATAATTGAAATCAACACATTCGTACATGCGCACTCTTAGGGTACACCCCACTTGGTTGCCTTCGTACACGGTCATTGAGTATAGGTCGTTTTAGAGGCTGCCATCTTGTCTAAAAGATCATAGTTGCCTCAAAATGGTTGCCTCGGATATCATTGCCTCAAACAAATGATCTAAGACATTAGGGTTACCGCTAAGGCGTCCTAACATTGCTTTGGTGACCGTATGTCCCTCTCTCAAATTGACCCTCAAACTCCAATGGCGGTGCTACCCACTCACTAATAGTGGGATAGTATTGTCTAAAGGAAATTAGCATAGAATGATTTCTTTTTCGAGTAGGTAGATTAGCTCTTAGATACCTGCTCTTTCAAAACAAATTTTTTTCACACTTACACTCCTTTTCGAACAAAGTTTTCCAAAACACTTCATTACACTCTTGAGGACAGAAGCAAGAGTTAAATTGAAGTTAAAAACAAAAACTTTTTCAAACCCACAAGCACAAAGAAAACAATTTTGAAAACAATGAGCAAGTACCTAAGAGCCCGTGGATAACCACAGATAGAAAGGGTGCTAATACCTTCCCTTTCTATAAATCTACCCCCCGTACTCAGAAATATCTCGAAAAAGGAATTTTTCTGTGCTTTTTTTCCTTTCCTTGTTGGATAAAATAAAAGTCGGTGGCGACTTTTGCTTACCGCAACATTTTGCGAAAACAAATGCAAAACGCAAACCAGCATTCTAAAAACAGTCAGTTCTTCCCACCGTATCACAAAACTGGCGACTCTGTTGGGGACACTTATAAGTGGGGTGTACCTTAGGAATAGTTCATCATAATGTTTTCAATTGCTTTATTTGTATGCTTTATCTTTGTGGGTTTGAATCGGAGTTACTATAGATCCTAACTCAGATCTGGGGGATATCCTTTAGGTAAGTAGCAATAACTTATGAGGGAACTGTACAGCATAGACCGATACAGTTGAAGCAGTAGCTACGTTGGTCTGGCACTTTAGTTTGTACCGATATCCCTTGTGGCGCAACGAGGAGAATATGGGTATTCTAAGGGATCATTAAGCACCAACTGACCTTAGAACCTATAATTGACCAACTCGGCCATATAACAGTAGTAGTATGCTACACTCATTGAGACCAAACTCTCGCGATGATTTCGGCCGCAAGAAAAGGTTGCTAAACTGGAATTATGACCGATCTAGGGTGGTCAGTGATATTGAGATCCTCTAGAACCCGGTTACTATTACTAGGACAGGTTGAACCAACTAAACTGAAAGAGGGTAATACCTAAACTCCATGCCAGCCTGAAATTTAAGGGCTATTGTGTGACTTGTGTGCCTTCAAACTTGAATTACTTGCACATTCTTGTTATCTGACAACACGAGTTCCTTGCAGGTTTTGTTTACAGTCCTTATCCAATAATTTGGATTTATTGCAGGGTTTACTTACATCACCTAACACTTTTGCTTAAACGCATAGCATACACATCATAACATCATGCCTTAACATTTCCTTAACCATTTCAAGGATATCAAGGGTTTGTGATGCAGGTTATGGTAAATCAAATGTCTAGCAAGGGGCAAAGGGGATTTATTTTCCTCTAGCCAATGTCGTCTAGAGATCAAAACACGATGACTTGAGTCAGGGGCTATGACCCACTCGATATGGTGAGTATGATCGGTGGATCTGGAACTGACTGTTTAACGCTGGTTCGCGAAATGTCGCGGAAGCAAGAGTCGCCACCGTCTTTTATTTTCTCCAACATGGATAGGACAAAAGCACAGCAAAATTCCTTATGAGATTATCTCTCGGTTCGGGAGGTAGATTTATAGAAAGGGAAGGTGTTACCACCCTTTCCATCCATGGTTATCTATGGGCTCTTAGATACTTGCTCATTGTGTTTTCAAAAGTGTTTGCTTTTCAAAGTGTGAGTGGGTTTGAAAAAGTTTCGTTTAAAGATTTCAGAATGACTCTTGTATCAGTCCTCAAGAGTGTTTGAAAAATTTGTTTTGAAAACTTTTGAAAGTGTCAGTGTGAAAAGATGTTTTTGTTTGTTTTTTGAAAGAGAGCAAGTACCCATGAGTCATCTACCTACCCTAAGGAATTAGGCTGTGTAAGAGTCCTTTAGATAGTGCTATCCCACCATTGAGAGGTAGGTAGCACCACCGCTGGAGGTGTTCGGGTCAATTCGATTATTAGGGACATTGTGGTCACCAGAGCAACAGTAGGACACCTTAGAAGCTACCCTTATGCCATTGATCCTTTTTAATTCTGAGGCAACCGTTTCGAGGCAACTGGATCATGTTATGGACATAAGGACTTACTAAAACGTCCTATACTCGACGACCACGTTTTGAGGGCAAGGCAACAGTGAGGCGTACCCTAAGAGTGGTGTGTGAATTTGTGTGTCATTTTCATGTTAATATTTGTCTTTTGATCATGCGTTTTGTAAGCTACGTTTTGCTTTTAATTAACATACATTCTTTCATACAAAGTTAGAATTTAAAAGTGCGGAAATTAAAGTGCGGAAAATAAAGTCCTACGCTATTACAAGGCGCGGGTCTGTACATCGCCAAATTAACAAAGACCCGTTTTAAATAAAAATGCGGAAAGTAAATAATTCATAATTATTATTACAAGGCTTGAGCAATTACACAATATTAAAAAGAAAATAAATAAGAATAAATGCGCGAAAAGAAATTAGAATCGAATGTTCGAGGGCGTTGGACCCTTTTGAAATTAAATTGAAATTAAAAATTAATTAATTATTTAATAAAAAGAAAAGGAATATTTTTTATGTTTTTGGTATTTAATGAGAATAAAAGAAAATTAATTAAAATTAGAAGTTAAATGAAACCCTAGTTCTAAATTATTTTTAATTATTCATGAAAAATATTCAAGTTTAACCTAATTTACACTAGTTAATTAATTACATGGGTATTTACAAAATAATTAATAATTAATAATAATAATAAGAAGAAGAAATTATTTATTAAGAAAAAGGGTAAAAATGCTAAAAACCCTAATTTCTACATATTTTAGTTATTTAAGAAAAGTATTAAAGTTTTGAAACCTAAATTAATCTAATTAATTGTTTAAAGTTTATTTACAAAAATAATGGTGAAATTAATATTAATAACAATAAAACATTTTTTGATTTTTCTGTATTTATTATTGTGAAAATTATTTTATGGAATTTAAAGAAAACAATTAAAAATAAATAAAAGAATAAAAAGGAAAAATAAATAAAAATTAAAACTTGAGCAAACCATGGGGGTATTCAGACCCAAAGGAAGGTTTTATTTGAGAAATTTGGCCCAAGAATGCAAGCCCTTTTGACTTTCTGGAATTACGTATGGAATGGTTGACCCAGGTGCATGGTGGTCTTCACGTTCTGGCCATTAGATTGAAGCTCCTGGCCACTTGGCAAGCACAAGCATATGCGCATATGGTGGACCACTGGAGAGGAATTGCATAGGAACACGCTATAACCAAAATTATGAATAATATGGGGGGACCTGGGAATCGAACCCAGGTCCCCGTACCTGCATGACAACTCAACTGCCAACTGAACTAGCGCGTTTCTTTGTAATATTAGTGGAACATAAATAATATATGTGAAAAAAGAGTATTATGCTGAACAATTAAAAAATGCGCCAATCGTTCAAACCATCAAATCACGTTCAAACAACTCAGCGTCTTCTTCCTTTTTTCCTGTAAATAAAAGCAAATAGCAGGGGTTTTAAACCCCCACAAAAACAAATGCTAGAAAATAGAGATTAGCACATAGTTTATCATAAATTGAGCGCGAGGTCACCAATGGATTCGTCTCCATGTCACGATTTTGCTTGCACCGGTTTGAAGGTCTAATTTTACACCCTATGCAAAGCCCCAATTTTGGAACTCTGAAACCCTAAAAAACGTTCATGGTGAATTCTTATACAGGCATGGTTAGTTCAATTCAAGGGTACCATTAGCTTCAGAACGTTCATATTAGTGTAAATCAACATTTAAAACATATGAAAAATGCATGTAAATTAGAAAACGATAATGGACAATTTCAAAAAAGTGTGATGTCGTTCTACCACTTCTGGAGGTCTGGAGACTTGGTTTCGATTGCAAAAGCTTCCTGGATCCCTTGGCAATGTGTTGGAATGCGTTTGGAGCTTTGAATTATGCTCTAGATATGAAAACAGTTTCAAGGTTTTTGGCAAAAATTTGCAATGTTGTTCTTGGTTTTCAGCGCAGCTTCTGTATCCAATGCCTTAGGTTTCAATTGTGCATAAGTAAGTGAGTGAATTAGGTTAAGAAAACCAGCCCATAATCCATGCATTCATGATTCAAATATTTGATTTTGTTACATCTTTTTTCAAATCTTTTTGCCATGGAAACTTGCCAATTGTGTAGAATCTTTCCTTTTTGAATGATGCACGAAATATTTGATTCATAATGGAAGAATTTGCTGCATAAAAAGATTTAAAAAACATAATTTAGTATTTTTCTCATAATTAATTTTAATTAAATGAATTAATAAGATTAAAAATTCAATTAATTAATTAAAAATAAGAAAATAACTCCCTTTTAGCTTAATGGGTCGTGCATAGCCTTTGGGTAATGATTCATGGAAGAAATTGAGGCCCATTAGCAATTTTGAGGCTTTTTATGCAAAATTGACTTTTCAAAATTCCCAAAAATTTCCCAACTTCCACAAGGCATATCTTGCTCAATTTTTAAGCTTTGATCATGTTCTTGGACATTTTGGAAAGGCCTTGAAGTCCTATAACCAATGTCTTTGGTCCTATATAATTTTGATTTACCAATCTCAAGTTATGGTCTTTGACTTGAAGTGCCTTTTTGTTGACTTTTGAAAATGACCTATAATGTTGAGATTGATAACTTTTTGTGAGAGCATTTCTTGGACTTGAAGTGTGAAGATGAGTTGTAGGAAATTTCATTCTCTTCAAAATGAGCTTTGGATGGGATTTTTCTGATAAGCCATGAAGAAGTTATGCCCTAGTCAATTTGCAGTTGACTTTTTCAGCTGTCCAAAAATAGAAACTTTTGCATCTTGAGACTTTTTGAGCCATGCTTTGAGAATCATGATCAAGAATTGATCAAATGATGTTTGTGGCTTCAAAATAAGATGTTGACCAAAACTTTTGACTTTTGACTGTTAAATGACCATTTTTCCCCTGCAGTTGACTGTGAAGCATTTAGGGTTTTTGACACCATTTGATGCTGTGAGTCTTGAAACTTGGCATATGGATGCTTGACAATGTATGTAGGTATGTGGGACTTGTTTGGACCCTTGGAAACTTCAATTTCTTTGCCAGAACCAAAACCCTAATTTTTGACTGTTAGGAGGCAATTGGATTGTACAACCCTTGGGAGATTTTGAAGCATGATCTTAGCAAACCTTGAAGAATATGGGAGGGCAAATTTTGGGGTACAACAGTGAGCTTAACTCTTGAAGAAGGACTCTTGACAACACGAATTTTCTTCAATCAAAACTATAAAATTCAAATTCTAACAATTTCTTGTTTATCCCGCGAGATCCTTGAAAACATTGCATACATACATATCATTGCATAACAAGTCTCCCAATACAGGTCTCTCACGTTCTCGCTGTTTATTTCAGCAATGGCTCTCCAACAAAACAACCAAGATCTTCATACTCAAGAGACTCAGTTCAGGGAAATCTTCTTAAACCTATCCAAGGGGCAGGAAGAGTTGAAAACACTCCTCGTTGGGAACTTGGTCAAGAAAAGTCCTGAAGACAATAAGGACGAACGGCTGGAACAATTGCAAGCTGAGGTAGATGCAATAAGAACCCAAATGCTGGGGCAGGTGGCCCTCATCCAGGGCTTAGCCCGGGAACAAGAAGAGTTGAAAATCATTATCAATCAGCTTCATCAAGACCAATACAACAATATGAAGCAAACAATCGAGGACGGGGACCAAGTCATTTATCAGCCTCCAAGAAGACAAGGGTTTGGTTTGGTAAAGAATGGACCTCTCCAAGTTGCTACTACCTCACGGGTCCAACAACAACCCTACCATAAACAACGGGTTAATCAGAGGCAGTTTACCAAGCTCAACATGTCGCTGTCTCAAGCTTTACAACACCTGTTGAGATTGAATCTAGTGACATTGGTAGGACCTCATCAGAATCCTAAGACTTCTTCACCCAACTACATTCCTGATGCAAGGTGTGCATACCATTCTAACAACCCAGGACATGATACTGACGACTGTTGGAAATTGAAGTACAAAATTCAAAACCTGATTGATGAAGGAGCATTGGAATTCACACATGATGGTCAGGATGAGTTCTTCTACCATTCATACAAAGCTCACCATTTGAAGTGACAAGTTCTAACAAGAGAGGCTTTTGTTCATTAGAATTTTCAATTTGTAATTTTCTTTTGATTGTTCGAATATTTATTCATGTCAAACTTTGTTACTCTATCAATGCATTGCATATGTCTGTTTTGAATCAATCCATTCATATTCACTATATTTAAATTGCTTTCCCTTCTATGATGTTCAACTATCAATTAAAAATTATAAGCCTTTAGAAGGAGGATGACGAAAATGATACCACAATCTCTACAGTATGCTTTTGAACAGACCCCGCTGACGATGTACAAGCGTTGTTTCAAATCCTAAACAGTGAAGTTATAAGGAAGATAATCCCTAATCAACCCCTTTGAGCCAAAGAAGTTGGAGTTTTTCTTTTCACACAAATTAAAACCCTTAATCACAACCTGGGGCAGGGTAGTTTCTCAGTTAATTCGGGTGCACAATGAATGGCATCAAAGAGGTCCTTCCAAAATAAAAGATGGTGATGGTTCCTTATAATCGTCAGGACAGGCAGTCATTATCTCTCAGAAATAAAAGCCCATTAAGTCAAAACCTATGAAGGAAACTTATAAAATTGGGGCATCCCACTGACTGTAATCACAAAAGAAACAGTTCAGGCAAAAGACAGGGATAATAAAATAAAAAAGAAAGAGGTCCTGCAAACCCTCAACAAAACAAAAATGACTGCCTGTTCAAAATAAACTATCAGTATCCAAACCATCACCAGAATATCAGAGCAAAGACTCAAATGGGATCTAAATGCACAATTAGTTGAGTTTAGGATCGAAGAACATCACGAAGAACGGGTGGGTACAAATACATTTTGAGCCTTTATCTTTTGTTTCTTAAACCATGAACCATGCCACGTTATAACCCTTAAAAGTCCTAGCTGAAGCATGGGTTAGTTCTGAGGCATACTGTTACAAAAGGTATCCTGACTCCTGTAGGGCTTGCTGTAAATCCTGAGTTGACATCACATTTTACAAAAAACTTGTTTTACTGAAAAATGAATTTTCAAAAATTTCAAGACAGACATAAGCTTTACATTCTTAAAATAACATCATTTGCATATGACTATTTGTTCAACAGCAGAGAAATTCGCATGACGAATATCTAGTGAACAAAAACCTTCTCAATAAAAGGATCACCTCAAGTGGAAAAACACTTCCAACCAAGGGGCATGACACGATCATTGTCCATCATCTGGGGCAGTTAAGTCAATATTCAAGGAATCTCTCAAAGATGCCAAATAGCCAGGGGCAAATCTTCATCTGAGTCACTTGGGGAATTAGATATGGATTCCCGTAACGAATCTTGCATGATCAAACGAACATCTTCTGGTAGTATGGCAACACGACACTACCTACAGTGACAACTCGCTACACCTTGAGAGCATGGACATAGTCAGAAAGATACTACGCATAATCAAAGACCCGCTAGGTCGACTGGCCTAGGCAAAAATAAGGGCTTCTCGGCGAACCAAAAGGGTTCGGGCAAAAATAAGGGATGAAAATGAAAAAATTTGTACACCCGGCAAGTCGAAAACCTGAAAAGGCGACTTGGGCAAAAAAGGGTATCTCGGTGGACTGAAAATCTCAAAAGACAGTCCAGTCAAAATTTAGGGATTAAAGTGTACGACTATGTCCCGTCATCTCGTCACTCGCTTACCAGAAGAAGATTTGTCATTTCAATCGGCAATTACCAAGCACCTCATAGGTTGGAATAATACTCGATCCACAAGGCCTCCGCAGGCACCTTCTCCCGCAGATACAGGGGCAGAAAAGTCTCGATGCAAAGTCATTGTCATATCCTCAGCACGCGTCCCAATAACATTCACTCCCCGCAGAGTAAGAAAAAGACAGTGATGTTAGCTATCCAAAACAGGACACCACTCTCCCAAGCTGAGGCTCGCAACCAAGAATGAGTCGGCGATATTCTCCCCAAGCAGAGTTTATCTACCATCAGCACTGAAAAGTCTTCTTATCCCCAGCAGAGTATAAAATATCCCCAGTGGAGTTTGAAAATTTTCGCCAGCGCAGTCTGAAAAAATATTCCCCAGTGGAGTTTGGAGGACCATCCCCAGTAGACTTTGGAAGATTGTCCCCAGTAGAGCCTAAAAGGTTATCCTCAGTGAAGTCGCAACTAAAAGATCATCCTCAGTGGAGTTCATTCCTTTCACAAACAGGAATTCAATCCCCAACAGGATTCAGTAGCACCAGCAACGGTAATTCATCCCCAGCTGAATTTACCAACAGAATCCTCAGCAGAGTATCTCTTCCCCACAGAGTAATCTCCTCGTCAGTTTATCCCCCAACGGAGTTATCCTCTCCTACAGGTTTATTCTTATAATCATCTCCATCCACTATCTCCAGCAGAAATGAAGAATTCAACTCTTTCTCCAGCAGCTATCTGGGATTTATTTTACTCACCTAAAAACATTACATTTCCATACATCATGACACATGCATATACGCATCATACAACACAATCTCATTTATTTTGAGTACATCATCACTGATACATATCATGCATTACATACAACTGACCTTTACCTTTCAGGAAGGATGCAGTCGAATTCTCATAAAATTCAAAGCTATGAAGCTTTTATCTCAGTCGAATTACTGACAAGTTCTTAAATCTCAGCAGAGATGTTTTTCTCAGTTGAATAACAGACAAGGTCCTAAATCTCGACAAAGTTCCTCCGTCGAATTACAGACAGGTTCCTAATTCTCAGCAAAGTTTTCTCAGTTGAATTACGGGCGAGTTCTTAAATCTCGATGAAGATGTTTCCCTCCAGTCGAATTACCGACAAGTTCTTAAATCTCAACAGAGTTTTCCTCAGTTGAATTACAGATAAGGTCCTAAATCTCGACAAAGTTCCTCCGTCGAATTACAGACGAGTTCCTAAATCTCAGCAGAGAAGTTTTCTCAGTTGAATTACGGGCGAGTTCTTAAATCTCGATGAAGATGTTTCCCTCAGTCGAATTACTTACAAGTTCTTAAATCTCAACAGAGTTTCCCTTAGTTGAATTACAGACAAGGTCCTAAATCTCGACAAAGTTCCTCCGTCAAATTACAGACGAGTTCTTAAATCTCAGCAGAAAAGTTTTCTCAGTTGAATTACGGGCGAGTTCTTAAATCTTGATGAAGATGTTTCCCCAAAGTCAAATTACTGACAAGTTATTAAATCTCAACAGAGTTTTCCTCAGTTAAATTACAAACAAGGTCCTAAATCTCGACAAAGTTCCCCCGTCGAATTACAAACGAGTTCCTAAATCTCAGCAGAGTTTTCTCAGTTGAATTACGGGCAAGTTCTTAAATCTCGATGAAGATGTTTCCCCCCAGTTGAATCACGGACAAGTTCTTAAAACTCAGCAGAGATGTTCTCTCAATTGAAGTACATGCAAGTTCCTAAATCTCAACAAAGTTCAGACTCCCCCAGCGGAATCTTCTACAGCAACAGGTATGCAAACTCTCGCTAAGGAATCTCTTATGCGATCGACACTCCTGCATATGGAATCTTTAAGCCCATCCTCCCTCCAACAATTTCCAAATGGCATCTGTAAGCCCATTCCTGACATCACAAGGCTGATACCACTTCATGCGAGTGCAAATTTCTGGGCACTCTAGTGTTCAATCATCTTCCACCTTCGGATCACGAAAGGCATGAAAGCCAATCTACATCCTCAGGTTTAAGAAGATTTAACAGGGGAAGCTGTTGTACCCCAAAATTTTCCCTCCCATATTTCTCAAAACATTGCAAGAAAGATCTCCAACTTGCTCAAGGTTGCTCAAGAGTTGGTCAGACAAGCTATCTCCTAAGGCAGTCTACCCCAAATTAGGGTTTTGTGTTGCATCAAGATCTTTGAGTCCAAATGAACTCAAGTTCTCCCCAATGTCCTAATATGTTCTCAAGGTCATCCATGTCAAGTTTCAAGCCTTGCAGAGGAAGTTTGCTCAGTCAATTGCTCAAAAGTCCAAAAGTCGACTATGCTAGGGCAAAAGTCAACTGTGACCCAAATACAGTCAAACTTCAAGATATTTTGTCAACATTCTAATTTTTAAGTATATTTCATCATTTTATCAAGGGTTGATCATGATTCATCAAGGATTGCTCAAAATTCATCAAGATTCAAAAGTTGCTAAATTAGGGTTTTGCAGGAAAAGTCAAATCAACTTTGGACAAGCATAACTTTTTCATACTTTATGAGAAATGACCCATCCAAAGCTCATCTTGAATATGATGCAATTACCTACAATACATATTCATACCCCAAGTTCAAAAAATGCACTCACAAGAAGTTATGAATTTTGACATTATAGGTCATTTTTAAAAGTCAACAAAAACACCCTTTTTGTCAAAGCTTCTAACTTGAGCATGGAATATCAAAATGAAATGAGACCAAAAGTGTTGGTTAGAGGACATATCAAGATTTCTAAAAAGTCCAAGAACACCTCCAAAAGTTCAAAATTTAAGAAGTTATGCATTGTTGAAGTTGGACTTTTTTTTGCAAAATTGCCAAAAGTCAACTATCCCCAAAACTTCAAATTTTTGCCAAATGGGCCCATTCTTTTTCACTTGATTTGAGTTTGCATTATTAACCCATGTGATCTAGCTTTAGCCATGTGTCCATATCACATTTTTATTATTTAATTTGATTTTTATTTGAATTAATTCATTTTAAATCAAATAAAATCACATAAAATCTAAGGCATTGATAACTAATGATTTTATGGTTGTTTTAGGCTCCAATTACAGCTAGCTTTGCAATCAAATTCGTACCAAGGCATTAGAGCACATAAAGATTGGATTCAAGCCAAAATTGAAAGGTTTTAATGGAAGATCAAATCAAATATTCAATCATCAATGTAAAGAGATTTGGACAAAGTTTGTTACCCTAATACAATGCACATTACATAAGCAAGCAAAAGGCACGAAAATCAGGGTTGGAAATCACTTGAGGAGGCAAAATCAACTTTGCAAAAAACACAAAAAAGTGTGACTTTGAAATCAAGGTTAGAGGCATTTTCAAGACCTGAGACGTATCCCAATCGATTGCTGGCCATCTCCAGAAGCTAACCCAATCCCAACCAGGCGTTTTCAAGCTTCCATACACGCTATAAGTCCTTTGTAACATAGCCATGTTCTTGATTTCGTATTTCCAGATTCTTGCATCTATAACAAAAACTAATTGCATATTTTGATTCACCATGCCGTTTGTAGTCTTTTGGTATCATTTTATTTCATTCATCTAACCTGTATTGTGATTCACCATAGATAGGGTTTCAAGGTTTGGTTTAGGGATTTTCGTTTCAGGTAAAATCAGCCTTAGTGATGGCTATAGGTATGACCGGAAGAGGAAGGCGAGTTTAACCATGGCATCAGAAGGCATTTCTATGGCCTATAGCGGATTTTGGAACGTGCACAACTTGTAGTGACGACCTGTGTCTGTAGCTATAGGTATTACAGGGTTTTAGCAACGGACGGGGGAAGGGGATGATGAGTTATCGTCCTCCCATAAGTCCATTAAAAAATAATGCGCGTTTTTTATGTTTGTTGGCAATTAACTTTGTTTTTATATATTATATTTCATTTGCATTGTTATAACAAAAACAACAACACGCCCCAACGGTCAACACATCAGCGTTTAAGGCATTCCAAGGCTGGAGGTCAGGGGTTCGACCCCTGCCTCCAGCAAATTGCATTTTCTTGATATTTTTCAGGTGATCAGGTGCGCGCATAGGCTAGATTTCCATCATACTCCCTCACGCTTCAGCATGCCAGATGGCCAAATGGCCAGATATGGTGGTCAATGTTAGAGGTCCACCAAAGGGCCAGGTCAACGCATATGCAGCAAATCAAGAAAGTCAAACAGGCCAGCTTAAGGGGTCAAATCCCTTGCTATCTACACCTCCAAATTCCAGGCCCAATTCCTTCTTTCTCTTGCATTTTATTTTTATTAATTTAATTACTTTATTTTTATTTAATTAATTTCTAACCAATAACTTTTTTTCTTCTTTTTATTAAAAAATCAAAAAAATATCATTTTTTCCAATTAAAATTAAGAACTTTATTTAATTAATTAGGTTCTTAATTTTAGGAAACTTTAAATTATTTTGTAAATAAATAAAATTAATTAGACTTAATTAGGTTTTAACTACTAATTTAATTATTTTATTTTCTTTCTTAAATTAACAAAAATTCCAAAAATATGTCATTAATTATTTATTTTCATTTAATTTATTTAATAATTAATTTAGCTTTTAACTTTAGAATTTAATTTCTTTTCTTAAATAAAAAACAACAAAAAAGACAATTTTCTTTCAAAAGGGTCAAAAACCTAAATTTCGCATTCAATTTAATTTCCCGCGCGCTTTATTTATTTTTATCCATTAATGTATCTGCTTCCGATATGTAATAGATAATTAGGACCCTTTTATTTATTTTTACCGCTTTATTTTATTTTCAAAGGGTTGCTTTTGGCGATGTAAATACCCGACGCCTTGTAATTTAATTTTGTCATTTTTAATTTCGCAAATTATACAACTGTAAGATGTTTGATAATAGGGTTTGCATGACAAGAATGAATGCCTAATTTAAAAATCAAATTAGATTACCCTTAACATGTGCAAAGATAAAAAATAATTGAAATCAACACATTCGCACATGCGCACTCTTAGGGTACACCCCACTTGGTTGCCTTCGTACACGGTCATTGAGTATAGGTCGTTTTAGAGGTCGCCCTCTTGTCTAAAAGGTCATAGTTGCCTCGAAATGGTTGCCTCGGATATTGTTGCCTCAAACAAATGATCTAAGACATTAGGGTTACCGCTAAGGCGTCCTAACATTGCTTTGGTGACCGTATGTCCCTCTCTCGAATTGACCCTCAAACTCCAACGACAGTGCTACCCACTCACTAATAGTGGGATAGTATTGTCTAAAGGAAATTAACATAGAACGATTTCTTTTTCGAGTAGGTAGATTAGCTCTTAGATACTTGCTCTTTCAAAACAATTTTTTTCACACTTACACTCCTTTTCGAACAAAGTTTTCAAAAACACTTCATTACACTCTTGAGGACAGGAGCAAGAGTTAAATCGAAGTTAAAAACAAAAACTTTTTCAAACCCACAAGCACAAATAAAACAATTTTGAAAACAATGAGCAAGTACCTAAGAGCCCGTGGATAACCACGGATAGAAAGGGTGCTAATACCTTCCCTTTCTATAAATCTACCCCCATACTCAGAAATATCTCGAAAAAGGAATTTTTCTGTGCCTTTTTTCCTTTCCTTGTTGGATAAAATAAAAGTTTGTGGCGAATCTTGCTTACCGCGACATTTTGCGAAAACAAACGCAAAACGCAAACCAGCATTCCAAAAATAGTCAGTTCTTCCCACCGTATCACACAGTGCGTGTTTGTTTGGAATGCAGTTACATAGTTATTGGGATTACTTGGAATGTAAGTTACCAGACTGGAGCATTTTATTTCAAGTATCCTGATTGGGAATCTTTAAGAATCAGTTAGGATGCGAAGAGAAAATTACAAGTTATTGTCAGTAAAGGATTTCAAGTGACACAAGAACATTTCATAAGGTTTTCTCCAATTTCATACATTGTTACATAACAATTTATTCTTATAAATACTTTAGGTTTTACAACTTATCGTATTTGAAAATGAATTTATACAATTATTGATTACAATACAAGAATGATTTTTCTAAATTACAAAGGAAATTCAAATGTTTGATTGACCTAGGAGAATTAATCTATGCCTAAACTTGTCTGAAGATTGAAGTCATATCCAATTCTTTTGCTTATCTCCAAGACTTCCTTGCTTACCCTAGGTTCTTGCCTTCCTTGCTTTGTCATCTCCATTTTACTTACATGAAAACAAAAGAAAGAAAAATAGTTAGTACAAGTTATTTGGGCATGAACAAAATTTTCCAAAAAAAAAGTATTCATCATTAAAGTTTGCAAAGTGGAATCAGAATGCCATTATTCATCATAATTTATTTCCCCTATTTGCAAATCACAAGAAGATTATTCTTCTTGGTTCACAAAAAGAAAGAAAGGAATGCTACAAAGCTGCCCAAACAAGAAATGCTACAAAGCTGTCCAAACAAGAAGAAATGCTACAAAGTTGTCCAAACAAACAAATGCAGCAAAACTGTTCAAAGGCAAGCAAAGTTATCCAAACAAACAAATGCGCAAACTGAAGCAAACAAACGCAAATCAAACAAAATTGCCCAAACAAATATTGCAAACAGAACCAAACAAACAACAATATGGTAAACAACAAATAGCAAAAATGAGGCAGCAATATAGCAAACAAAAGGTAGAAGTATGGTAACATAAGATGCTAAGTCAAACAAAGAAACTTGTTCAAGAAGCATAAAATCATCATTTTCCTTTTGCAAACTTTTCAGAATTGGAAAAAGGGGCAAAAAGCAATTTGCTTTCCTATTGTCATTGAGAGAGAAGAGAGGAAAGAAGTCACCTAGGTTATTGGGATGCACAGCCCTGCTGCCCTGCCTGTCACAAATTACATAGAAGTTGCTAGAAAATAAAAACTGCAACAAAAAGGCCATAAGAACAATATGCTAAAATATTCAAATTTGATGGTTTTCCCACCATTTTGAATAGAGATAACAGAAAGAGAGTCCATATAACAGGAAGGAGGTCAATAGAAACGAGGAGAGTTGACAAGCCTAAAGAAAACTCAGCAAATACACAAACCTCAAACCTCCAAAAACTGTAAAACAAATGTCTCAAACTGTCAAAATCCTAAACCTGATCTCAAGCCAAACACATAGAAAAAATTATCAAACTCAAAAACTGGAAACAAGTCTCCAACTTTCAAAAACATGTAACAAAAATCAAAACTCCCAAATCTCAAACTGATAAACCAGTATCCAGCTTCCAAAAGCAAAATATCCAAAACCTGAGACAAGTCTCAAACAGCAAAAACCAGCATCCAACCTCAAAACACAGTAATCAACAAGTCACAAACCTGTAAAACTCTCAAGCCAAAAACACAAATCTGAACCATCATCAAAACAAGTCTCCAACAGCAAAAACTGTAAAAAACCTCAAAATTCCAAAGGCCTAAAAAACAAAAAAAAAAACAAAAAAACCAGTAAGGATCTCAAGATGCCAACCAGCAAAAACCTGTAAAACTCCCATAAATCCTAGACTGATAAACCAATATCAAACTCATAAACCAAGCTTCAAACACAGTAACCCTCACAAAAATCCCAACAACCAGAAGAAATCAAAACCAGAAATAATATCCAATTCCCAAACTGCCTACCAAGCCTGCTAAGCCTCCATAAAAAACAAGCTTAGAAAATATCATCAAACCAAAAACATGTTAACTCAAAATCAGTAACAAATCCACAAAACCAAAAAAAAAAATACAGTAGCCATCCTCAAATCTCAAATCCTGCAACAGAAATCTCAAACTTGTAACCCAAAACCTGATAACATCCATAAACCCAAAAGCCAAAATTTCAAACACAGGAAGCATCATTCAAGCACAGGAAGTAGAAAATTACCAAAGAGTCAGAAACACCAAGGCGGTATCCTCATCTCCTTCCCCGTGCAGCTCCGGCCACCAAGGAGCACCGTCCTCAAAATCTCGCTGTCCCCTTTCCATTTCATAGAAAGTCTCCAACAGGTGTGAACGTTCCCTCTTTCTCATGAATCCCTAAAACCATTCCCTGCATTTCAATGGACCACAAGGTAGATTAACAGAAAAACACATAACAAGATAAAAATCAATAAATCGTTAAGCTTTAAGAATAACAGAATCTCACCCTTTTCAAAGAAAACCACTGGAAACTAGATTAGGGAGGCAAGAGAGGCGGCGTTCCGGCGACTGAGAGTTGGGGAGGAAGATCAGACGAACCAATTTCGTTGTTTCTAGGTTTAAATCCGAACTTAGGGTTTTCAAAAACATAAATCATGGTGAGACAAAGAGGCCAAGAGAGATTTGTTCGTGAAATTAGGAAGAGACGAGTGTGGAGATAGTTTAGAGATGAACAGAGATGAACAATGTGGGAAGGAAGAATGAACAAAGAGATGAGCGGCGCCGCTGTGAACAAAGGGTCCCTTAGAACCCTAATTCCATTTTTTTCTCTTAATCAAACAACTAATGCAGCTTAAGAGACTTGGGCTTCATTTTTGTTTACAATATCCTTAGGCCCATTCGTTTTATCAGATCCACCCCCCTATGCCTGTTTTACTGTTACAGCAAATCATAACATTTCTTTTGGGCCTAACATCTAAAATCAACTTAAGCCAATATTTCTTTCTTTTTTTTTGTTTTTTCTTCTTATATTTTATTTGTTTTGCAAAATGCTAAATAAAACTCAAAATATTTTTATTAAATTGATTTAGGTTTTTTTTTTGTAATTAATTTTTATCATTTTCCTTTTCTATAAACTTTTTTTTATTAATCTTTACATTTAATAAAACACCAAAAAAAATTAATTTAGTTTGTTTTCTTTCTTATTAATTATTTACATAATTAATAAAATACAAAAAAATATAAAGATTTTAATTTAATCAATTTTTTAGAATAGGTTTTATCTTTATCTTTTTATGTAAATACTTAACATTTCATTTCATATTTTGTTAATATTATTTTCATGAATTATCATAGCTTTAATTAAATCGCACAAAATTCGATTTGGTTGTATTGTTTGATATTCAGACATTTCTATCCCATTTGATTCATCCCCATTTGTAACAATTGTACCCCCATTCCCGAATACTTTGTAATAGCATAGAATTTCAATTCCCGCAATTTACTGTTTTCCGTACACTGTATAGTAACTAGGCGTGTATGGCAAGATTCAAAATCAATCGCTAGATGACCCAATCATAGAATAAAATAACTTGAAACCAATACACTTTTTCACACGCGCACCTCTAGGGTAACCTCGCTCGTTGCCTCGGAAATACAATCATGTCCCTCGAGTATGGGACACTTTAGCAATGACCCTTCGATAAAAAAGGATCGTAGTCCCTCAATGACCCTCGATGTTGCCTTCGATTAAAACGATCTCGTCCCTTACGAAAATTGCTAAAGCGTCTCACAAGTTGCCTTCAATGATTGTAAAATTGACCGCGCCTGTCCCTTCACATCCAACGGTGGGGCTTCTTACCAAATCAATGGTAAGATAACACCATTAAAAGGAAGAAGAAAAGAACAACTTAAGACCTTTCGAGTAGATAGATTCGCTCTTAGTTACTCGCTTGCTCACGACAAAAACTTTTACACCTACACTCTTATTCCAAAACATTTTCAAAAAGACAAAACATTTTGTATATGTTCTTATAGAGACGAGAACCATTGCAAAACCTCTTTTCAAAACACTTTTCGAGACACGATTCACAAACACATCTTTGAACCACTTTTTGAAACAAAACTTTGTATACGTTCTTATAGAGACGAGAACCATTACAAAGAGATTTTTCAAAATACTTTCAAAACCCACACCACAAGCACACAATCAAATGAAAGCAAGTGATCTAAACGAGTAACTAAGAGCCCATGGAAAACCATGGATGAAAAGGGTGCTAATACCTTCCCTTTTTATAATCTACCCCCCGAACCCAAGAATAATCTCGAAAGGTCTTTCCTGTACTTTTTTACCTTTCCTTTTAGATAAAAGAAAAGTCGGTGGCGACTCTTGCTAACCGCATACGTGCGATCGAAACGCAAAACCTCAAGTCAGTTCTCCCACCGCATCATACACACACACATTTCAAAACATTTTACAAAACATTGAAACATTTTTCAAAAGACAAACATCTTTGTATACATTCTCACGAACAAGAATCATTACAAAGATTTCCTAAACGAACGGCCTCTTTTCAAAATATTTTCAAAACCACACCAAACACAAAGCACCATTTCAAACAATTTCAAAGCAAAGCAAGTGATCTAAGCAAGTAACTAAGAGCCCATGGAAAACCATGGATGAAAAGGGTGCTAGCACATTCCCTTTTCATAATCTACCCCCCGAACTCAAGAAAACATCTCAAAGGTCTTTCTTGTGCTTTTTTACCTTTCCTTTTGGATAAAATAAAAGCCGGTGGCGACTCTTGCTAACCATGACATTTGCGACGAAATGCAAAACCTCAAGTCAGTTCTCCCACCGTATCACAGAACTCGCGACTCTGCTGGGAAGTATTTCTAAAAAGTGGGGTTACCTTAGGGTTTAGATCACCTTTATTTTCTTACAATTGTTTGACTTGTTTGCTTTACACTTTGGTTCTATTGTTTAGGTTTGAATCCTCCACCCGGATTTGGGAAACATTATAGGTAAATAGCAATACATTGTGGAAACTGTGTGGGGTATACCGACACGGTCTAAGCAATAGCTATGTTAATGTGACATATTTGTGGCTACCGGTAGCCTTTGAGTCAATCAAAGAGAATACGGGGCCGCTGAGTGATGTCATGAAGCACTAACGAACTTCTAGAACCTTTACTCGACCAACTTGGCCTTTTAGGATATAGTGAGATGACCGGCTTTGGTGCAGTCTGATGTTGGTAGATACTCAATACTACACTCATTGAGGGTTTCTTCCTTGGAATATTTCGGTCTCCAGTCAAGAGTCTTGAATTGAAACAATGAACAAGGAAACAATCCAGTGATATTGAGCTCATTAGAACCCGATTACTATTTCTAGGACAAGTTGAGCAAACTAAACATCAAGAGGGTACTTACCTATGAAACCCCATGCAAGCCTAAACTAGGAACTTCTGTGATTTTCTTGTTGTTTTACCCCAAAATTTGCCCTCCCATATTTCTCAAAACATTGCAAGAAAGATCTCCAAGTTGCTCAAGGTTGCTCAATAGTTGGTCAGACAAGCTCTCTCCTAAGGCAGTCTACCACAAATTAGGGTTTTGTGTTGCATCAAGATACTTGAGTCCAAATGACCTCAAATTCTCCCCAATGTCCTAATATTCTCTCAAGATCATCCATGTCAAATTTCAAGCCTTGCAGAGGAAGTTTGCTCAGTCAATTGCTCAAAGGTCCAAAAATCGACTATGCTAGGGCAAAAGTCAACTGTGACCTACATACAGTCAAACTTTAAGATTTTTTGTAAACATTCTCATTTTGAAGTGTATTTCATCATTTGATCAAGGGTTGATCATGATTCATCAAGGATTGCTCAAAATTCACCAAGATTCAAAAGTTGCTAAATTAGGGTTTTGCAGGAAAAGTCAACCCAACTTTGACTAAGCATAATTTTCTCATACTTTATGATAAATGACCCATCCAAAGCTCATTTTTAAGAGGATGCAATTTCCTACAATCCATATTCATATCCCAAGATCAAAAAATGCACTCACAAGAAGTTATGAATTTGGACATTATAGGTCATTTTTGAAAGTCAACAAAAAACACCTTTTTTGTCAAAGCTTATAACTTGAGCATGGAATATCAAAATGATATGAGACCAAAAGGGTTGATTATAGGAAATCTCAAGATTTATAAAAAGTCCAAGAACACTTCCAAAAGTTCAAAATTGAAGAAGTTATGCATTGTTGAATTTGGACCTTTTTGCAAAATTGCCAAAAGTCAACTATCCCCAAAACTTCAAATTTTGCCAAATGGGCCCATTCTTTTTCACTTGTTTTGAGTTTGCATTGTAGCCCACGTGCTCCATCCTTGTCCATGTGTCCATATCATTTTTTATTAATTATTTTGATTTTATTTGAATTAATTTGATTTAAATCAAAATGAATCAAATTAAAATTTAAGGCATTGATAACTAATGATTTTCTGGTTGTTTTAGGCTTTGATCACAGCTAGCATTGCAATAAAATTTGTGTCAAAGTCATTATGCACAAGAAGATATGATTTGGATCAAATTTGGCAAGCTTGTAAAAGCAAATCAAATATCAAAGCCTTAATGGGGAGAGATTTGGACAGCAAATTGAAACCTAATGCAATGTACAATACATAAACAAGCAGAGGGCCCGAAAATAAGGGTTGGAAATCATTGGAAGAGGCAGAAAAAAAACTTGCAAAATCACAAAAAAGTGGGAGATCAAAGTCAAGGTTAGAGACATTTTCAGGACTTGAGAGTTGTCTCAATCGATTGCTGGCCATCTCCAGAAGCTAATACAATCCAAACCACGCGTTTTCAAGCATCCTAAAGCACTGTAAGTACCTCACGGATCCGCCTTCTTCTTGAAATCGAAACTCACTATTCTTGCATCCATTGAGTAAGATAATTGCATATTTGTGATCACAAGAACATTCGCAAGCTTTTGGCATCATTTAATTTCATTTATCTAACCTGTATTGCAAACCACCATAGTTAGGGTTTCTTGGACGTTTTTGGGAGTTTTCGTTTCAGGTGAAATTGAGATACATGATGGACATGGTTGTATCCAGGAGGTTGAGACAAACACGACCATGCCCTTGAAAATCATTTTTATTGCCTGAGGACGATTTTAGGAGGAAGCCATGCTTTTAGCTGCGGATAAAAATCCGCAGGTAATTTTTACAGGTTTTGGAGGAAGGGGACGAAGAGCTGTCACCCATCCATTGGTTGATTCAAATAACGCGCGCTCTTTTTTTATTTTCTGGAAATTAATCTTGTTTTTATATATATTATATTGTTTATATTATTATTAACAAACAACAACACGCCCAGCGGTTGCCATGTAAGCCTTAAAGCGTTCCAAGGCTGGAGGTCAGGGGTTCGATCCCTGCCTCCAGCAATTTGCATTTTTCTAATTCCTTGCAGATAATCACATGCATGATCAAGCCAGATTCACACCATACGTCCTCACCAATCCAAGCGCCAGATGGCCAATGGCCAGATCTGATGGTCAGTGATTGGAGGTCCACTAAGAGCCAGGTCAATGCGCGCACACTGGATCAGGAAAAGTCAATTGGATCAGCATTATTGGGCCTACAAAATTGCTACTAACACCACCCAAATCAGGCCCAAATTCTCTTCCCTCACACTTTTATTTATTTTACTTAATGGTTTTATTTTATTTAACTAATTTTCTAACCAATAACATTTTTTTCTTTTTGTTAAAAAATCACAAAAAATACTTTTTTTAATTCATAATTTTATTTTTATTTTTATTAATAAACACTAATTAATTAAGTAGGTTTTTTTTTAATTTTAATTCTAGTAAACTTTAATTTATTTTGTAAATAAATAAAATCAATTAGATTTAATTAGGTTTTAACTACTAATTTAATTATTTTATTTTCTTTCTTAAAATAATAAAAACTCCAAAAATATATCATTAATTTATTTTTTTTGTTAATTAAATTTAATTTCTAATTTAGCATTTAATTTAGGATTTAACTTCTTTCCTTAAATAAAAACAACCAAAAAGACATTTTCTTTAACCAAAAGGGTAAAAATCCTAATTGTGCATCCGATTTAATTTCACGTCGCGATTTACTTTTTTTAATCCATATTGATGTATCTGTTTCCGGATTGTAATAGTTAAATAGGACATTTAATTATTTTTACCGCTTTATTTTATTTTCAACGGGTTGCTTTTGGCGATGTAAATACCCGACGCCTTGTAATTTAATTTCCGCAAATTATAACTGCTAGATGTTTGATAATAAGGTTTGCATGACAAGACTGAATGTTAATCTTAAAATAAAATTAGATCACCCTTAACATGTGCAAAGATAAAAATAACTGAAAACGACACACTCGCACATGCGCACTCTTAGGGTGCACCCCACTTGGTTGCCTTCGTACACGGTCATTGAGTATATGTCATTTTAGAGGTCACCCTCTTGTCTAAAATATCATAGTCGCCTCGAAATGGTTGCCTCGGATATTGTTGCCTCAAACAAATGATCTAAGACATTAGGGTTACCGCTAAGGCGTCCTAACATTGCTTTGGTGACCGTAAGTCCCTCATTCAAATTGACCCTCAAACTCCAACGGTGGTGCTACCTACTCACTAATAGTGGGATAGCATTGTCTAAAGGAAATTAGCATAGAACGATTCCTTTTTCGAGTAGGTAGATTAGCTCTTAAGTACTTGCTCTTTCAACACAAAACTCTTTTTCACACTTACCCTCCTTTTCGAACAAAGTTTTCAAAACACTTTATTACACTCTTGAGGACAGAAGCAAGAGTTAAATCGAAGTTAAAAACAAAAACTTTTTCAAACCCACAAGCACAAAGAAAACAATTTTGAAAACAATTGAGCAAGTACCTAAGAGCCCGTGGATAACCACGGATAGAAAGGGTGCTAATACCTTCCCTTTCTATAATCTACCCCGTACTCAGAAATATCTCGAAAAAGAAATTTTTCCGTGCTTTTTTCCTTTCCTTGTTGGATAAAATAAAAGTCGGTGGCGACTCTTGCTTACCGCGACATTTTGCAAAAACAAACGCAAAACGCAAACCAGCATTCCAAAAAACAGTCAGTTCTCCCCACTGTATCACACTTGTACATATATACTTGTGTATAACATCATGGACATCATGAGCATCATATTCACCCTCTAACCATTTCAAGGATTTTGGAAATTCATCTTTGTTCTTGTTTTGTAGGATATGGATTCACTTCGCAGGAAAACTATCCAAGTCAACCTTGTAAGAATTCCTCCACAACTCAAGGAGCTAGCTTCAAGGATTCCTGAGAACTCTCCATTCACCGAGAGACATGGTCGCTTACTCAACTTAGTCACTTCCAACAAGAGGAAGACATGATGAAGGTTCTCTTCCAGTTCTTTGACCCTTTGCATCACTGCTTCACATTTCCTGACTACCAGCTTGTGCCTACTTTGGAAGAATTTTCTCAACTCTTGAGGATTCCTATTCTCAATCAACTACCTTTCAACGGTACGGAAAGAGATCCAAAGCCAGAAGAGATTGCTCAAGCCCTGCACTTGCACTCATCTGATGTCACAACCCATTGGGAAACTAGAAGTAGTGTCAAAGGCTTCTTGGTAAAGTTCTTGTTTGAGAAGGCCTAAAGCTGCTAGAACTCCTCGGACTTACAAGCTTTTGAGGAGATTGTAGCTCTTCTCATCTATGGGATGGTCTTGTTCCCTAACCCTGACCAACTCATAGATGTGAGTGCTGTCAAAATCTTCATGTCACGCAATCCTGTGCCTACTTTGCTTGGAGATATCTTACACTCTTTTCACACTCGTACAATGAGGAAAAGAGGTGTTCTCATGTGTTGCACTCCTCTCATGGAAAGATGGTTTATTTCTCATCTTCCCCAATCAGTCTTGAAGAATGAGCAAGGCTTGAGGTGGTCACAACGATTGATGACACTTACACATTCAGATATTCATTGGTGTTCTCGATCCAAAGAGAATGTTATCATTGTCGACCGTTATGGGGAATTACCTAATGTCCCCTACTTGGAATTAGGGGAGGCATCACCTACAACCCTTGCTTGGCTCTAAGACAGTTTGGTTATGCCCGAAGGGATGACCCACATGACATACTGATTCATGGCTTGGTTTTTGACTTCGACAACGACAATCAAGGACTTCATCAAAGGTTCATCCGAGCTTGGAGAATGCCAAACAAAGTAGACAGTAAGACCTTGGGACACAAGAATTCCATCCCTCTCGAGCCTTACCTAAAATGGGTACGAACCCGCGCCCAAAGTCTTATGATGCCTTACCCCTCTGTTCTCCCAGTGATTATAGAGCCTGTTAAGGAAGGATAGGTTCCATACACCCTCCTACATCCTGACATGCCAACATCACTTGAAGACCTACAAAGGAGTTGGATACAGCTCAAGGGAGAATGTGATACTTTCGAAGCCCAATTATACGCAAGCGAGAAGAAGGTTTTAGAACTCACTCGGTTACTTCATGAAGAGCAGACTCTCAACACCTACATTGCACCAAAGAGGATGCGCAATGTCTTTTTATCTTAGAATTTTGTATTATTTTGCCCTAGGGGCATTGATGTACTCAAATTCTATTTTATTAATATAACGTGTGTTCCTTTTTGTTTGAAACAAATTTGATTTTCAAATCCTTGAAAACATTGCACGAGTACATATCATTCATCATGAGCATAAACAGGTCTTTGCAACAAGTTTCCTCATCCCTCTGATGTTTATTTCAGCAAAATGGATCTTGAACAAACGGTTAAAGACTTGCAAGCTCAGAATTCACAATTTCAACAACTACTCTTGACCTTAGCCAAGGGGCAAGAGGAGCTCAAGACTCTGTTAGAGAAAGAGAAAGAGAAAAAGAAGAAGAAGCCAACCGGTGTGGTTATCATGGGCAGAAGGTTTCAGGGACAAGTCAGAAGAACTTTAGAATTTCCAACAACCTCTGGCGAAGGGGAAAGAAAAGGAAAGGAAACGACAGTACCATCAAATTCTGAAGCAGAAGAAAAGGAAGAAGAGGACTACTCCGAACAACAATACCCCCTGGCCGATGACAAATATAAACACTTGGAAGAACGTCTAGCTGCTATGGAGATACAGAGAGTACCGGGGCTAGACTTTGAGGAGTTAGGGTTGGTGTCTGGAATAGTAATCCCGCCAAAGTTTAAAGTGCCACTATTTTCCAAGTATGATGGGGTGTCTTGTCCCAAGATGCACCTTTGTTCTTATGTCAGAAAGATTCAGCCGCACTCTGCGGACAAAGACTTGTGGGTTCACTTTTTCCAGGATAGTTTATCAGGGACGCAGCTTGATTGGTTCTACCAGTTGGAGAGGGCAGATGTCCATAATTGGGAAGACTTGGCGGCAGCCTTCTATAAACAGTATCAATACAACACCGATTTGGCACCAACCCATACTCAACTTCAGAGTATGGCCATGGTATCCAATAAGGGCTTCAAAGACTACGCCCAAAAGTGGAGGGATTTAGCCGGAAGGGTGCAACCACCTTTATCTGAAAGGGAGCTAGTGGACATGTTCTTGGGAACTCTATCAAGTCCTTTCTTTAATCATCTGATCGGAAGCTCCTCTGCAGGGTTCACTGAACTGATCTTAACTGGCGAAAGGGTGGAAGCCGGTATAATAAGTAGGAAAATTCAGAAAGACGCATCTGCCTCCATAGCTGTAAAAAAGCCCTTCACTGGAAAGAAGGAAGTGTCTGCTGTCTATGCATAGAGGAATCAAGGAAGAACCGAGCACCGACCAATGGTGGGGGCCGTTATGATTCAGAAGCCTGTATCAGACCAGCCAAGAAATAACCAGCCGAGAAATAATCAGCAAAGGGTGGAAAGGCCAGTACGACAATTCACCAAGATAAACATGACTTCAGCTCAAGTCTTACCACATCTTCTAAAGTTGAATCTGGCCATGCTAAAAGAGGCCCCTAAAAATCCCAATACTGCATCTCCCCACTACCATCCGAATTCTAGGTGCGCATACCATTCTGAAAGTCCAGGGCACGACACCAACAACTGTTGGGTTCTGAAGAACAAGATTCAAGATCTGATCGATGCAAAGGAAGTTGAATTTGAAGCTCCTGAGAAACCAAATGTTATTTCTGCTCCAATGCCTAGGTATGGACACAATACCAATGTTGTGGAGGAAGATTTATTTGTTGCCACCGTGGATGAGTTGTTGACTCCACTCTCGATTATCAAGTTGAATTTGTTGAAGGCTGGTATATTCCCAGGATGTGACAAAAATTGCCATATTTGCCTATCCTCATCATTTAACTGCCCTCTGTTGAAAAAAGGTATCCAACAACTGATTGATAATCAAGAAATTTTGTTTGAGAAAGCTCCTATTTCACCCGCTCCAGTTAAAGAAGTTTCTATAATAACCATCTACACCAATCCTCCTAGGGTCCCTAAAAGACCCATTAGGATTACATCTGCTCCAGTGACTACTCCGCTTAAGATGACAATGGCCGGGCCGACCCCATACAAATCAGATAAAACGGTACCATGGAATTATGGTGTAGAAATCTACTACCATGGTGTCAAACAGATTGAACAGACTGTCGAAGAGGAGAGCTCCGAAGAGGACAATTCCGACATCAGTAACATTGCCAGAACAAGCAAAATTACTCGTAGTGGGAGAATTTTCTCTCCAGAGATTGCCCCTCCAAAGGCGGTCTTTGGACCCGTGGCCGTTCCAAAGATTACATCTGTGCCCGTGATTGTACCTGCAAGTGTACCCACTAACAAAGACAATACAATTCCTATCCCTACTTCCACTGTTGAGAATAAAGGAAAGAATGTTCAAGAGGAGCCTGTCCTGACAAAGGCTCAATCACTAGTTATTACTGAAACATCCAAGAAGGAGATGGAAGAAATCCTGAAGATCATAAAGAAGAGTGATTATGATGTGGTTGAACAACTGGGGCAGACCCCCTCCAAAATCTCTATGTTAGCATTGCTGCTGTGCTCTGAGGCACATGCTAAAGCTTTGGTAAAATTTCTAAAGACAGCTCATGTGTCGCAAGAGACGTATACAGATCAATTCCAAGAGTGTGTGGCCAGTCTGACAGCTGACAATGGTCTGGATTTCTCTGATGCATACTTGACCCCCAAAGGGAGAAAACACAACGATGCACTACATGTCTCAGTGGAGTGTAGGGGAACCACCCTAGCCCATGTCTTGGTTGACATTGGATCATCTTTAAATGTCTTGCCGAAGAAATCCCTGGATAGATTGGATTATAAGGGGCTGACTTTAAAACCCAACAACATAGTGGTGAGAGCATTTGACGGCTCTAAGAGGATGGTCCATGGGGAGGTGGACATCCCGATCAAGGTGGGTACTCAGACCTTTAATTCAACATTCTACGTGATGGACATCCATCCTTCTTACTCTTGTCTGTTGGGACGCCCCTGGATTCACAATGCCGGTGCTATCACCTCCACTCTGCATCAGATGCTGAAGTACCCCGTCCAAGGGAAGATCATAACTGTCCATGGGGAAGAGGAATACATGATTAGTCATCTGACTTCTTTTCGATATGTAGAATTGGATGGAGAATTCATTGAAACCCCTTTCCAACATTTTGAAGAAGTCTCTCAGGAAATAACAGTGACCAAGGAGGTATCCTCAACTCCTATGATCACAAGACCTCCACCTCGGATGTCGTCTCTAAAGGATGCAAAGGCAGTAGTGGAAGAAGTCGGAAGCACCACCTAGGGGCAACTTCCAGACATCCCTTACAAATCAGACAAATTTTGCTTGGGGTTTACCTCAACTGCTCAGAAGGCCGTACGCCGCACCCGTGCTGGAGGGCCACCTGTGAAGATCATCCACCAAGGGGTTAATGCACTAGAGGACAGTGAAGAAGATGGTAGCCTGGAGGACTGGATATTTCCTACTGTCGACGGAGGACTGTGCAATTGGGAAGCCAAAGACTTCATCCCAATTACTTTCATACCGCAATAATTTATCTTTTACATTTCTGTTGGATTTGTAATAATTCCCAAACAATTCGTACTTTTTCAACCTTGTGTCTTACCCGAGGCACAACGGTCCATTTGTAAGGGTTCTTATTTCATTTTCATATGTCATTTAATGAATCATGGACGCTTTTTCATATATAAACCTTTTGTGCTCATTGTCTTCCTTTTACATTTTGTTGTTTTAAGATGGCTATACCATTACACACACCCACACTCACAAATGCAGGTATCCTTCCATTCCGGATCCCATGGGTAACGATACTGCTATAGCCTTCAGTGACTCTGAAGATCTGATCTACCAAGCTGAATACAAAGGTGAGGAAGATTGTGAGGTGCTAGGGGAATTGGCCAGACTTCTACAACAAGAGGAAAGAGCTATTCAGCCTCATGAGGAGCTGTTAGATACAATCAACTTGGGCACTGAGGAAGATAAAATGGAAATCAGATGGGTGCCAATCTAGAGCCGAGTGTTAAAGAGCACTTAATTTAGCTGTTGCATGATTATGTTGAGATCTTTGCCTGGTCATACGAAGACATGCCGGGACTTGATACAAACATTGTGCTACACCGTCTACCCACAAGAGAAGACTGTCCACCAGTGAAGCAAAAAGTCCACCGCATGAGACCTGACATGTCAGAGAAGATCAAAGCAAAAGTTATGAAGCAGTTCAATGTTGGGTTTCTGGCTGTTACTTCCTATCCACAATGGGTTGCTAACATTGTTCCCGTGCCTAAAAAGGACGGCAAAGTGAGAATGTGCGTGGATTATAGAGATTTAAACAGGGCTAACCCTAAAGATGATTTTCCACTTCCGCACATCGACATCTTGGTTGACAATACAGCTCAGCACAAAGTATTTTCTTTCATGGACGGATTATCAGGCTATAACCAGATCAAAATGGCACATGAGGACATGGAGAAAACTACTTTTGTCACACAGTGGGGTACGTTCTGCTACAAAGTGATTCCATTCGGACTGAATAATGCCGAGGCAACCTATCAGCGCACCATGGTAGCTTTATTTCATGATATGATACATCATGAGATAGAGGTCTACGTAGATGACATGATAGCCCGATCACAAACTGAAGAAGAACACCTTGATCACTTGCAAAAGCTGTTTGTCAGGTTGAATGAGTACAGACTAAGGTTGAACCTAAACAAGTGCACATTTGGAGTCCGGTCCGGTAAACTCTTGGGTTTCATTGTCAGCAACAAAGGCATCGAGGTTGATCCTGCCAAACTCAAATCTATACAAGAAATGCCCGCTCCTCGCACTGAGAAGGAAGTAAGAGGTTTCTTGGGACGCCTAAACTATATTAATATGTTCATTTCTCACCTAACATCTACTTGTGAGCCAATCTTCAAACTGCTGAAGAAAGATCAGGTAGTTAGATGGAATGATGAATGTCAGATTGCTTTCGACAAAATCAAGGAGTATTTACAAGAGCCTCCTGTCTTGATGCCCCCAGTCGAGGGAAGACCGCTTATCATGTATCTGACCGTTTTAGAGAACTCAATGGGGTGCATATTGGGGCAACATGACGAGTCTGGACGAAAAGAGCATGCCATTTATTACTTGAGCAAAAAGTTTACCGACTGTGAAACCAGATATTCACTGCTCGAGAAAACTTGATGTGCTCTGGTATGGGCTGCTCGCCGGCTAAGACAATATATGTTGACTCATACCACTTTGTTGATATCTAAGATGGATCCAATAAAGTACATCTTCGAGAAGCCTGCTTTGTCTGGAAGGATAGCTAGATGGAAGACGATCCTGACAGAATATGACATACAGTACACGACCCAAAAAGCTATAAAATGCGTGCTAGCTGATCATCTTGCTCATAAAGCTGTAGAAGATTATCAATCCATGAAGTTTGACTTCCCTGACGAAGACATCATGACATTGGACAATGTTGAAGATTTCAGACCATATGACGGACCTGAACAAGGATCCCGATGGACCATGTACTTTGATGGGGCATCCAATGCACTTGGTAATGGTATCGATGCTATACTCATATCCCCAGAAGGTTGCCATACTCCTTTTACTGCTAGACTGTGCTTCAACTATACGAACAACATGGCAGAGTACGAAGCATGCATCTTTGGACTCAAGGCTGCCATAGACTTGGGAATCAAATCTTTAGTAGTGTTTGGGGATTCAGCTTTGGTCATCAGTCAGATCAAAGGAGAGTGGGACACTAAGCATACTAACCTTATCCCTTACAAAGAACATGTTTTGACATTGCTACCACATTTCGAGCAGATTACCTTCGAGCACTTCCCGCGAGAAGAAAATCAGTTAGCAGATGCTCTAGCTACAATGTTATCCATGTTTAAACTTAATTGGGACAACGAGGCTCCCCAGATCACCATTGAACGGATGGACGAGCCAGCATATTGTCACGAGATTAATACCGAAGAAGTAGTGGACCAACCCTGGTTTCATGAAGTCAAAAGGTATCTCGAGGCTCAAGAATATCCTGAAGGAGCTTTAGTCAATGACAAAAAGTTCTTAAGAAGATTCTCAGCTAAGTTCTTCCTAATTAATGGCATCCTGTACAAACGCAATCATGATTCTATTCTGCTCCGTTGTGTGGACAAGATTGAAGCTGAAAATATCAATGCTGAACTGCATGAAGGTACCTTTGGCACTCACTCTAGCGGGCATACAATGGAGAAGAAAATCCTACAGGCAGACTATTACCGGTCTACCATGGAAGCTGACTGCTATCAACACTCCCGGACCTGTCATAAATTCCAAGTCTATACAAACAAAGTGCACGTACCTCCGGTTCCTCTAAATGTCTTAACAGCTCATTGGCCCTTCGCTATATGGGGAATCGATATGATTGGGGAGATCAAGCCTACAGCCTCCAATGGACACCGCTTCATTCTAGTGGCCATTAACTATTTCACAAAGTGGGTCGAAGCAGCTTCCTTCGCATCCGTTACAAAGAATGTGGTTGCCCGCTTCATCAAGCAGAATCTCATTTGCCGGTACGGTATCCCAGAAAGGATCATCACTGATAACGGTACGAACCTTAACAATACTATGATCACTGCCTTGTGCGAGCAGTTCAAGATTCAACATCACAATTCATCCCCTATCGGCCAAAGATGAATGGTGCAATCGAAGCTGCTAATAAAAACATCAAAAAGATCATACAGAAAATGACAGTCACCTATAAAGACTGGCATGAGATGCTACCGTTTGCTTTCCATGGGTACCGTACCACGGCTCGCACATCAACCGGGGCAACATCCTATTCTTTGGTTTATGGCATGGAGGCTGTTTTACCTATTGAGGTTCAGATCCCCTCTTTACGAATCATGAATGATGCAGGTTTAAGTGAAGACGATTGGATCCAAACCCGACTTGATCAGTTGAACTTAATTGATGAAAAGAGACTTACTACTGTTTGCCATGGTCAGACGTATCAAAAGCGGATGATCAAGGCTTTTAACAAGAAAGTCAAACGCCAAGTGTTGTACCCCAAAATTTGCCCTCCCATATTCTTCAAAGATTTGCCAAGTCAAGCTTCAAAATTCCCCAAGGGTTGCACAGTCAAGGGTCTCCTAAACAGTCAAGATTAGGGTTTTTGCTTCTGATCAAGAAAATGAAGTTTCCAAAGGTCCAATCAAGTCCCATATGCCTAAAAATATGGTCAAGCATCCTCATACCAAGTTTCAAGACATTCAGCACAAAATTGCACAGTCAAAACCCTAATTGCACTACAGTCAACTGTAGGGGCAAAATGGTCATTTGACAGTCAAAAGTTCAAATTTTTGGTCAACATATCATTTTGAAGCCACAAACATCATTTGATCAATGCTTGATCATGATTCTCAAAGTTTGGCTCAAAAATCATCAAAATGCAAAAGTTTCCTTATTTAGACAGCTGAAAAAGTCAACTGTAAATTGACTAGGGCATAACTTTCACATGGATTATCAGAAAAATTCCATCCAAAGCTCATTTTGAAGAGAAAGACATTTCCTACAACTCATCTTCATACTCCAAGTCCAAGAAATGCTCTCACAAAGTTATCAATTTCAACATTATAGGTCATTTTCAAAAGTCAACAAAAAGGGACTTTAAGTCAAAGGCCATAACTTGAGATTGGTAAATCAAAATGACATGGGACCAAAGGCATTGGTTAGAGGACTCAAAGACCTTTCCAAAATGTCTAAGAACATGAGAAAAGCTTAAAAATTGAGCAAGTTATGCCTTGTGGAAGTTGGGAAATTTTTGGATATTTTGAAAAGTCAACATTGATTCAAATAACCTAAAATTGCTAATGGGCCCATTTTTCTTCCACAATTCATCATCCCAAGCATGTGCACGACCACTTGGCCCAAAGGGAAGTTTTATTCATTTTTTATTTATTTATTTGAATTTTTATTCATAATAATTCATTTAAATCAATTAAATATATGAAAAATACTTAACTTAACCTATCAAATCTTTTTGCACATGTAATCTACTCAATAATTCGTGCATAATTCAATATGGAAAGATTTGGATTGATTGGATCATGATTGGTACAAAATTGCATGAAAAAGATTGAAAAAACAATGCTTGAAAATCAAATCTTCAAAACCATCAATGAAAGAGATTTTGATCAGAATTGTTGACCTAATTGATTCATACATAAGCATAGATCACAACCCTAATGAGAAGGACCACTGAGCTGCGCAGGAACTCCATTAACAACCTTGAAATTTTGGTTTAAAAACTCAAAACTGAAAACCTAGTTCTAGGTCGTTTCAAGCCACAAAATCCATCTTATTGCCTTCCAAGGACATCAAGCAATCTTTCTGGATCAAAAGCATCAATCCTAACCTCTTGAATCGTTGTACAGAAGCTAACTTTTCTCACTTTTTTTTTCATAATCGTGCATCCCAATTCATGCGCATTTAGCCTTTTTTAATGTTTGATTCATGTTCCTTGTGTGATTCTAAAGCTAACCATGTGATTTGATTGAATTATTATGCATTGTGTATGATTCTGCCATTGTCAATTTTTAGGGTTTACAGGATTCCAAATTAGGGGTTCCCGTTCAAGGAAAAATTGGAGCATAAGACTTATACCATTCACCTCAGCATACTCAAACGATCATAAACCCACCATTGCGCCTAATTTATGGAGCCCCTGGGGCTATTCGCTATTTTCTTATATCATGCCTGTGGCAACGCGTGAAAACCGTTGCCAATGTTTTGTATGTTTCAGGAAAAGAAAACCAAGCGAAGGAGACGATGAAGTGGCAAGATGTGATAGGCTAGTTTAAATTTCGCGCGCTGATTTCCACTAACCATTATTTTCTCATTATATTATTCTTCAGTTATTACATATACAACACGCGCATCTGGCTCCACTGGCAAGCATAGTGACTGGTAAAGGGTATGACCTGGGTTCGAGCCCCAGGTCTTCACTATCTCAATATTATTTTTCAATTGATCTTCACATGCAGGTTCCATATTGAGGCACACCATACACTTCCCAGATTAAGCGTCCACGCGTCCAATGGAATCCAATCAAAGGCCAAGAATTGAGATACATGGTGAGTCCCAGTCAACGCTTCAGCATGCTACCTGGCAAAAGTCCAAGCAGGCCAAGGTTAATGGGCCAGATTTCTCAACTTTCACCTCCATGTTGGGGGACTACAACCCCCCTTGGTTTGCAAATTCTTTTAACCTTTTTTATTTTATTTTATTTTTTATAAATTGCTTGTTTAATTAGTTTAATATTTTCATAAAATCACAAAATACCATAAAAATCAGAAAAAGAGAAAAAACAATAAATATTTTATTTTTAGTATTTTCATAAATAAATGTATATAATTAAATTTAGTGTAAATTAGGTTTTAATTTTAATACTTTTAATAAAAATCTAAAAAATGTAGAATTAGGGTTTAATTAATAATTTTTCATCCTTTTTATTTTTCTTTCATAAATAATTAAATAATTAAATATTTATTTTTATAATTAAATTTGTATATAAAAATTAGGGTTAATTTAGGTTAAAATTCGATGTTTTCTTAATAAATTAAAAGCCATTAGAATTAGGGTTAGCGTTAATTTCAATTAATTCTTTTTTCATATTAAATCCTAAAATACTAAAAAATACCAAAAAACAAGTTCTTTCTTTCTTTTTAATTAATTAATTCCATGTAATTTTAATTTTGCAAAAAGGATCCAACGCCCTCGTTTCGATTTAAATTTCTTATGCGCATATTTATTTTATTTCCTTATAATATTCATGTATCTCTCCCAAGGCCATGTAACCTTTTAACTTTCTCGCACTTTTCTTTACTTTCTTTATTTTCCTGTCAAATCGGGTCCTGGTTTAATTTTGGCGATGTGGACCCGCGCCTTTTGTAATAGCTTTAGACTTTTATTTTCCCGCAATTTTTAACTGTTAACAAATGGCATGAAAGAATGTATGGACAAAAATAAAGACAAGCGTAGAACACCAATAACGTGACAAGATAAATGCAAATGAAAACGACACACAAATCGCACACACCACCCCTAGGGTACGCCTCACTGTTGCCTTGCCTCGAAAGGTGATCGTCGAGTAGAGGATGTCTTAGTAAGTCCTCATGATCCGGGAACCTGGCATGAGGGTAGCTTCTAAGGTGTCTTCCTATTGCTCTGGTGATCACCATGTCCCGAACCTCGAATTGACCCGAATACCTCCAACGGTGGTGCTACCTACCTCTCAATGGTGGGATGGCACTACTTTAAAGGACATTTACACAGACGAATTCCTTAGGGTAGGTAGACGACTCGTGGATACTTGCTCTAAATTTCAAAACAAATTCAAAAATACTTTTCACACCGACACATTTTCAAAAAGCTTTCGAAAGCAATTTTTCAAACACTCTTGAGGACCGATACAAGAGTCGAACTGGAATTTTCAAAGAAACTTTTAAAAACCCACAGTTGAAAAGCAAACAAACCAATTTTGAAAACACGATGAGCAAGTATCTAAGAGCCCATGGATAACCATGGATAGAAAGGGTGCTAACACCTTCCCTTTCTATAATCTACCTCCCGAACCGAGAGCAATCTCTATAAGGAATTTTTCCTGTGCTTTTGTCCTTTCCATTTGGAAAAAATAAAAGACGGTGGCGACTCTTGCTTCCGCGACATTTCGCGAACCAGCGTTAAACAGTCAGTTCCAGATCCACCGATCACACCAAGTGTATTAAGTTGGAGATCTAGTGATCAAGCGCATCATCTTGCCACAAAGTGATCCCAGGGGCAAATGGACTCCTACCTATGAAGGACCATTTGTAATCAAGAACATCTTTTATGGTGGGGCAATGATCTTAACCACCATGGACGGTGACGACCTGCCACACCCTGTGAACGCAGACATAGTCAAAAGATACTACGTATAAAAGACCCGCTAGGTTGACACACCTAGGCAAAACAAGGGCATCCCGACGAACCAAAAGGTCCGGGCAAAAATTAGGGATAAAATAAAAAAATCTGTACACCCGGCAAGTTGAAAACCCGAAAGGGCGACTTGGGCAAAAAAGGGTTTCCCGGTGAATCGAAAACCTGAAAGGGCAGTTCAGGCAAAAGTTAGGGAATTAAAGCGTATGACTATGTCTCGTCGGATCACTTTAAGGACAATATCTTTACTGACAAACTTGGAGATACTGATCAATCCAATCATCTTCAGATGAAGCAACGAATGGACAAGATATTCAGAGATACGAAGGCTATAGCAGAATGGGAACCCCGTGGGATTTTTTACACATAGCTATCTTTCTTTGTATACAATTTTTCTCATTTTTTATGACACCATCCTCTTACTAGGATGTTTGTCTCCTTTGTACAAAATACTTATTCAAAGTAAATACAAAGATATCTCTTTAAAGTGCAGAAAATCATTTTGTCCTTTTCTTTTTACACTTGTGTTTATTTGCAAAAATGTCCAATGATTCATTAATGAACATATGCATTTGAACATAATTACTGTTTACAAATAAATAGAAATGGAAAAGAACAATTTCTGACAGGTTGAAAGGATAGGAAAACGTCTTCAGGCTATTCCATGAGCAATCCCTACAGTATGTCATTAAGATCCCCAGCGGAGCCAAAGCATCAATCCCCAGTGGAGACAAAACTTTGAACTACAGATCCCCGACGGAGCTGAAACTTCCAACTATCAATCCCCAGTGGAAACCATCCAGTGTCTCCAAATTCCCCAGCAAGTTATCTTGAAGCCTAAAAACTAACCAGATAACAACTTCTGATAACTCCCCAGTAGAATGGAAGACAACCCAAACTCCTGAAGTTTCTCCCCAGCGGAATAAGCTTTTTCCCCACAGAGTTTCATTACTCCCCAACAGAATGAAGATTCTCATTCTTATTTCCCAGCATAAGTCATCAAAGTTCTCTGGATTCTCCAAGCAGATTTCTCAAACAATACATGGCATTACTCTCACAACAGAATTTTTGTCAATACTCCAACTTCAAGACATGAAGGATCCCTATATCCCCAGAGAAGTCGCCAAGGATTTCTTATCCTCAGCAGTCAAGGATTTATTTTCCCCGGAAGCAGTCAAGGATGTATTTTCCTCAGCAAAACAACAAATCAGCTTACATGCGCATACATTACACCCTTACATCATAAACATTGATAAGACACATATATTTCATCATACATTTCATGCAACATAACTTTGTGTTTCAGCTAACATTTTATCCTTTTCAGGATAAGATTAACAACTACCATTAACAAATATGCATTCATGATACAGTTCAGATACGCTCCAGATACAGATGCCATCCTGATACTCATTCAGATTCAGATTTCATGATACGATACAGATACGTTCCAGACACGGATGCCATTCTGTTACTCATTCAGACCCCAATTTCAAGATACAATACATATACACTCCAGACACGAAAGTCATTCTGTCACTTATTCAGATACAGTACAGATACACTCCAGACACGGAAGTCATTATGTTACTCATTCAGATTCAAATACAGATACAACTTGGATACGCTTCAGACACATATGCTATTCTGTTGCTCATACAAATTCAATCTCCAGACACAGTTCAGATACGTTCCAGATACGGACACCATTCTGATAATCATTCTTTTGACCTACAACTTACAATTCAACAAACATTCTTGGATGGCATCTACAAGCCCATCTCCAATAAGATTATATCACATCTCCAAATGGCATCTTTAAGCCCATTCCCTCAACTACACTTTGACGAGTGCAAATTTATGGGCACTCTAGTGTCCAATCATATTTTACCTTCGAGTCACGAACGACAAAACTTGCCAATCTAACTCTTCAGGTTCAAGAAGATTGAACAGGGGCAGCTGTTATACCCCAAAATTTTCCCTCTCATTTATCAAGATTTTCCTCACAAGACTTCTTGGACTCAAGACAAGATTAGGGTTTGATCAGCTCAAGATACCTCATCTTGCACTGATAACCTAAAATTAGGGTTTGAGTTTGCACAAGGATTTTCGGACCACTAATGCTTCATGTGACTTTCATACACCATCTTGGACCCCTAAGATTGCTCATGTTAAGTTTCAAGCCTTGAATCACATTTTGATCAGTCAATTGGACAATTGACCTAAAAATCAGTTGTATTGGGGGAAAAGTCAACCATGGCCAATTTATAGTCAAAATTCATAATTTTTTATCCACAACAATATTTTAGACTCATATGTACCATTTGATCAAGTTTGGATCACAACTCCTCAAGAAATTTGATCAAATCATCAAAAGGGCAAAATGGTCAAAATTAGGGTTTTGACTGAGAAAGGGCAATTTCTGATTTTTAACCTAGCCAATGACCAATTGAGTTAAAACATGATTTCAAGGATCTAATGGAATCATATTGACATAATTACATGGTTCAAAAGATCTCAAGTTCATTGGATTGACAGATGAATTTTCCAATCAACTGATCAAAAGTCAACTGTACACTGAAAAGTCAAACTTTGACTTTTTGGTCAAAATCAAATGCCAAGGGTCATAATTCATCAAGATATGTCAAAATATGAAACTTGTTCACTAAGAAAACCAATTTTGAAAATTAGGGTTTTGAATTTGAAATTTTCATAACTTAGAATTTTTCTAAGTATGGAAATTTTCTTATTTTTTCTCAACTTTCCACCACTTTTTCACCATGATGCAATTTGATTCAAAGAAAACTTCCAACATGAAAGTTGTAGTCCTACATGAAATCCACAACTTTTCTTCACAAACTTTTCCCAAAAGATGCTTGGATCTCAAGTTTTGAATTTGTGAACATAGGTACATGAACTAAATAACTTAGTGAAAATTTGCCCTAATTTAGGCAGGTTTTTGACCCAACTTCATGGACATTTTTCACCTAGTTCCAAGAGGTATCTCAAAATGAATTTCAAAGATGGATTATAGATTACATTTCAAGCTTTCCAAAATTTCTAAGAACTCTCCAAGATCATTTTTGGTTAGGGATAATCGAAGAAGGGAAGTTGGCATTTTCTCACTTTTGTTCATGCCATTTTCACAAAGTATCAAGTTGCAAATCAGATCCATGATGGTTGTATCTTGCTTTGCAGGTCCTAAACTCATTCTACACTCCATAATTAAATGCAAACTCAGAGGTTAAAGGCTTTATTTTCACTTTTGAAGCATTGTACAAGTTGTAATACCATTTTAGGCATAAAGTTCACATTGCCATTTTCATAAAGGTGAGCTTTTGCAATTTTGTCCATCTTGAGCCTTGGACCTGTCCCTTTGGTGCAAACAATTTCTACAGGTCACAAGCAATATATACCAACTCTCTGTATCTCACAAGCCAGCCAGTACAAGCATGTTTGCATTGGTCACTTCACTTTTCTTCAAATGCAAGAAAAGTTACAAAAGAGGTCAGAACTTGTACAACTGATAAGGAGTGGACTTTGTATCATTCTATACAAATATACAAAGTCATTACAATGCTGAACACGATTACTTAACATCCAAAAACACTCTAAAACACAAAAACACCAAATTTCTGCCCAAACTCAGAGTTGCTGCAAAATCATAGCCATTTCATTTTTGGCTCGTGCGTTTTGTTGCTTGACATTTGAAACACCTCATACACATCATATCAAAGTTATCCAAGCCCTTGTCCTGGTTCTGTAAGCTCTGTTTCAGCCATTGCCATTTTCAAACTTGGAGCTTGCAACTTGACTTGTGCAGAGACTTCTGGCCATCCACAAAGCAAGCTAGGCATTAGAATAGCTTGAAGGAAGTTCAAGAAAGCTCACACGATCCTCAGGCCTCCATCAAAGTCCCTACATTGCTCTATTAAAATCCAACTGAAGGAGGTATTTTTCAAAACTCTATCTCTCTGAATAGGCATCCTCAAGCCACGATTTATGAAGAAAAAATGTAGTTTATATCATGGTGAAGTTGTACATATGCATACTTGTCATTTATATTAACTGAGCTAAGAGAATTTAAAGCTTGAAGTTCATGAAAAAATTAGGTCACGAATTAGGGGTTATAAAATTCTCTCTGATCTTTGAGAGTTAGGTCACAAAATTGATATGGTTGGAATCGTGAGCTCAAATGCCACAAGTTTCATGTTATAAGTTTTTGTTTTTGTGCAAGCATTTGAAAGTTGCAGGTTTGAACATAATACGCACGCAGAAGAGAAGCTGGAGGACAGGGACGATGGTTCTGGGCCTTAGGCGCCTTGGGCCTGTTTGTTTCTGATTTTCACACCCCCTGGATTACTTTTGCACCCCCATGACTATTATTATATATTTTTGCATTTTTATTTATATTTTCATATTTATTGCTTTTAATTATTTTTCTGAACATTAAAAAAATCATAAAAAATAATTTCTTTATTTTTGCAATTTTTATTTTATTTTATTTTATTATTTTTTGCATAAAAAATAGTTTGTTAGGATAATAGCTTTTATTTTCTTAAATAAATTTGTAAAATACATTTTAAAAATACTATACATTTTTATTATATTATCCATACACATAAAATATTTATTTTCAAACATATTTAATTTTTAATATTTACATGTAATATTATCTATTATTTTCTTGTACAAAAAATGAACAAAACAATAATATAGGAAATATATTTCTTTTAATCAAAAAATTAGGGTTTCCCCCTTTCAAAAATAATAATATTATTTTTCCTTATTTTCTGGGGTTAGTTAATTTATTTGCTCATACAAAAAATAAATACAAAACTTTTTTTTAACATAAATACATTTGCATTGCATTTTAATATTTGTGTATTTATTTAATTCGCACCATATTCAATTGGGTTGTAATAAATATATTTAGGTTTATTTTGTGCAATATCCCCTATTCAAAAACTTGTATCCCCCTCCCATAATAATTGTTGTAATAGCTTAGTTTACATTTACGCAATTTATCGCATTTATACCATGTTTAGTAAACTAGGGTTTGCATGACAAGACCAAAAACAAAACAAATAGAAAAGACCTAATCCAAGACAAATCAAATGCATGAAAAATGACACACTTTGCACACAAGCACCCTTAGGGTTTCACCCACTTGGTTGACTAAACAAAAATGGCCATGTTACGCATGCGAAGTATCTTGGCAAAATAAAACAAAAATAAGATCATAGTCCCTCGATGACGCTATTCAAAGGTTACCTAAACAAAACGATCTTGGTCCCTAAAAATGCTAAGATACTTGGCAACATTGCTATCATGATCATACGATGACCCACGCCCGTCCTGTTTAACATCCAAAGATAGGGTTGCTTACCAAAACGATGGTAAGTCAACAATTTCAAAGGAATAAAAATGCATAAGAAAGACATTTGAGTAGGTAGATAGCTTCTATGTTACATGCTCCATTTCAAAACAATCCTTGATATTTTAAAAAACAAGCACACACACACATTTCAAAGCATTTTACAAAACATTGAAACATTTTTCAAAAGACAAACATCTTTGTATACATTCTCACGAACGAGAATCATTACAAAGATTGCCTAAACGAATGGCCTCTTTTCAAAATATTTTCAAAACCACACCAAACACAAAGCACCATTTCAAACAATTTCAAAGCAAAGCAAGTGATCTAAGCAAGTAACTAAAAGCCCATGGAAAACCATGGATGAAAAGGGTTCTAGCACCTTCCCTTTTCATAATCTACCCCCCGAACTCAAGAAAACATCTCAAAGGTCTTTCCTGTGCTTTTTTACCTTTCCTTTTGGATAAAATAAAAGTCGGTGGCGACTCTTACTAACCGCGACATTTGCGACGAAACGCAAAACCTCAAGTCAGTTCTCCCACCGTATCACAGGGCCGAACGCCGACCAATGGTGGGGGCTGTTATGATTCCTAAGCCTGCGCCTGATCAGCAAAGAAATAATCAACCAAGGATGGAAAGACCGGTCAGGAAGTTCACCAGAATTAACATGACCCTATCTCAGGTATTGCCGCATCTACTAAGATCCAATTTGGTGACCTTGAAAGAAGCTCCAAAAAACCCCAATACAACCTCTCCTCACTATCATCCTGTTGTACCCCAAAATTTTCCCTCTCTTTCTTCAGGAAATCATCTTGGATTTTCAGAGTCCCTCTGAGACAAATCCAAATCCTGAATTGTCATTTTTGGCCCAAGCAAACCACTTACAAGAGCAAGATGATCACACAAGCTCTAAAGATAACGAGTTTATCTTGAGAAAAATTAAATTCTAAACACTTGGATTTTTTCTCTAAAAAATGAGTGTTTAAGAAAAAAAATCAGCGCTTCAGAACTTCTGAACCAAACTTCAGATGGAAACGGTCAGAAGATGCAAGCTTGGCTCAACACAGTCAGAAGTTGGCTCTTCAGCAGCTGCATCAGCTCAATCAGAAGTTGTAAACATGGTTCAATACGCAAGTCTCAGACAAAACATGACTCTTTCAGCAGTTACAGAAGCTCAGCCAGAATTTGCTAAAGGAATGAAAAAGAAGCAAGAAAGCCTGAAGACTCTTTCAGAACATGCTGAAATCAGAAAGGTCAGAAGAGTGGGCGTTACACTGATACATAATCTCTAAGCCCAGAAGGTCCAGAAGCAAATCCAAGAAACGTATCAGAAAATCAGGAGAATCCCCAGAACTTGCTAAGACAATAGGAAGCCAAGGCCAGAGCATGGTTTATGTTGTTCTTGGTGAAACAGAACTGCTGGTTCAAAGTTTGGTTTCCATTACCAGAATATTGATGTTGATAAGTCTCATCACCATTTAATGCTCATTAATGCTCCCAACCACTCCTGAACATTCATCCAAGTAACCCCTTCACGTGTGGCTTGGTAAATGCCTTTATGCAGATTCTGGCATGGGTCTACACGCCACCGCCCACTTAAGAGGTCACTTCTCTCCAATCCACGCCTGCTGCTGCAGCCTAGGCTGAAGGCTATATGTTATCACAACTTCCCAAGAATTTCTGTCAAAGAACAATTCAAACTCTGTTGGCGCCTTTAATGACCAAGAAATCCACAAGAGTTTTTGCCTATAAATAGAGAATCATTGTCCACTGAAAGAGGGCGTTCAAGAAACACAAAAATTGCTAAGAGAGAAACAGAAATCTTTAGCAAGAAAGTGTTGTGAAACTCTGCCAAAATCTCCAGTGTTTCATAACTTTGAAGTTCTTACCTTCAAACTTCATCAAATACCCAGTTTTTTCTTTGTGAACCAAAAACACCCTTTTCAAACTTCTGAACCTATATACGCATACACCTTCACCTACCCTTTTCAAAAAGAACCTGTCCAGAATAATATCAGAGCCAAAAGCTAGCTCTCATCCACAAACTTCTCCAACAGCCAGGTAAGCACCTGCTGACCTTCATCACACTGCTAAGCATCATCAGCTGTGCATACTCAAATAAACATAATGTAAATATCATGTTGTTGTTGTTTGTGTTCTGAGGATTTTCATACCTCAGAACGTTCTGAGCCAGTGTAGAACCTGCCTGTGACCTTGTTGGTTCTGTCCTCTGAAACACTTTGACATTTGCTGGAGCTGTTCCAAATATGTTTCCTGTTTTGTGGAACAATAACAAAATTGCAGATGTTCTGATTAGTACAGGGAAAAGCCAATTGCCGACTTTGATGTTAGCACATCTGAAGTCTGTTTTGCTGTCAATAATGTCAGAACTTCTGGGAGTTATTGTCTTTCTAGCAGGATTAGAACTTCTGGTTTCTCCACTAACAAACTTCTGTCTTGCAGCGCAGGGGGGTCAGAGCTTCTGATTTCCCCACTAACAGGTTTCTGTTCTGCAGGTGCCAGGGTCAGAAGTTCTGACTCATACAGTTTAACCAAAAGGTTGATCATCTGGCAGCGGATCTGAGTCAGAACTTCTGATGACCTCTCAGCAGCGCGCTGGCTCCCTCTCTCTCTCTCCCTCTATCTTGTTTTTTGCTATTTTCTTTTTTGTCTATTTTTCTCGTTGAACCCCCCATGTACAAATGTGTATCCCCACTCCCTAATTGTTGTAATAGCGTAGGATTTTATATTTCCGCTTTTTATTGCTAGTAACTAGGATATGTATGGAAAGATAAAATCAATGAAATAGAAAACCCTAATTCAAAGAAAAACTCTTGTATGCAATAAAACACACTTGCACACTAACACCCCTAGGGTTACATCCACTTGTTGCCTTTCAAAAAAAATGGGCCATGTTACGCATGCAAAGTATCTTGGTAAAACAAACAAAATCAAAAGATCATAGTCCCTCGATGACGCTTTCGAAAGTTGCCTTACAAAAATGATCTTAGTCCCTCAAAAGAAAAAAACTAAGATACTTTGCAACATTGCTATCATGGTCTATACGATGACCCGCGCCCGTCCCGTTCACATCCTAACACAAGGTTGTCCACCAAATACAATGGTGGAACAAAATTGTTAAAAGGGTTAAAACATAGCAAAGATCTTTGAGTAAAATAGGGTAGACAACTCTTAGTTACTTGATCAAAAATCTTGCAAAACATCCTTGTTATTTTTCAAAACACACTCCACAACACACTTTCAAAACAACTTTCAAAAACATTGAAAACTTTTCAAAAGACATACACCTTTGTATACATCCCAACATGGATCATTACAAAGGTTGCCACCACATTGGCCTCTTTTTTAAAATATTTTTCAAAACCACACACACAAAGCACCATTTCAAACAATTGAAAATCAAGGCAAGTTGATCTAAGCAAGTAACTAAGAGCCCATGGATAACCATGGATAGAAAGGGTGCTAATACCTTCCCTTTCTATAATCTACTCCCCGAACCCAAGAAAACATCTCAAAGGTTTTTGTTGTGCTTTGTAACCTTTCCTTAGGATAAATAAAAAGTCGGTGGCGACTCTTGCTCAACCGAAACATTTGCGAAAACAAACGCAAAACCTCAAGTCAGTTCTCCCACCGTATCACAGAACTGGCGACTCTGCTGGGGATATAGATTTTAAGTGGAATAACCTTAGGGCTTAGATCACCCTCTTGCATGACTAATTGTTTGCTTTGATTGCTTTACATCTTGGCTCTCTTGTTTGGGTTTGCAATCCTACACCCGGATTTGGGGGAACATTCATAGATAGCAATACGTTGTGGAAACTGTGCGGGGTATACCGACATGGTTGAAGCAATAGCTATATTAGTGCGACATATTTGTGAGTACCAGTAACCCTTGAGTTCAATCAAGGAGAGTACGGGGCCGCTGAGTGATGTCACTAAGCACTAATGACCTAGAACCTTACTTGACCATCTTGGCCTTTCATTAGGGGTAGTGAGATGACCGGCTTTGGTGCAGTCCGAAGTTGGTAGATACTCGATACTACACTCATTGAGGGTTGTTTTCTTGGAATATTTTGGTCGCTAGTTAAGTGGCTAAACCAAAACAATGAACAATGAAAACAATCCAATGATATTGAGCTCCTTAGAACCCGGTTACTATTTATAGGACAGGTTTTTAAGCCAACTACACTCAAGAGGGTACTTGCCTATGAAACCCCATGCAAGCCTGAAACTAGGGTTTTGTGTGAATTGCTTGTACATATGTTTGTGCATGCATCATGAACATCATAAAGCATCATATGCATACACTAACCATTTCAAGGATTTAGATCTTCATCTTTGTTCTTGTTTTGTAGGTCATGGAAATTCTTCGAAGAAAAACCATCCAAGTCAACCTTGTGAGAATCCCTCCTCAACTCAAGGAGCTCACATCAAGAATTCCGGAAAGCTCTCCCTTCAGTGAGAGACATGGTAGATTGCTCAGCTTAGTCAACACCAACATTGAAGAGGATATGATGAAGGTGCTGTTCCAGTTCTTTGACCCTCTTCACCACTGTTTCACTTTCCCTGACTACCAGTTGGTACCCACTTTGGAGGAATTTTCTCAACTCCTGAGAATTCCTATCCTTAATCAACTACCTTTCAACGGTACGGAAAAGGAACCAAAGCCTGAAGATGTTGCTCGAGCACTACATCTACAGCCATCCGACATCAAGGGGCATTGGGAAACTAGAAGCGGTGTCAAAGGCTTCTTAGCAAAATTCTTGTTTGAGAAGGCACAAGAGTGTTGGAATTCATTGGACCTACAAGCCTTTGAAGAAATTGTGGCACTCCTTATCTATGGGTTGGTCTTGTTCCCAAATCCTGACCAGCTTGTAGATGTCAACGCCGTCAAGATCTTCTTATCTAGAAATCCAATACCAACATTGCTTGGGGACATTCTTCACTCATTTTACACTCGAACAATGAGAAAGAGGGGTGTTCTCATGTGTTGTACTCCTCTCCTTGCAAGGTGGTTTATTTCGCACCTTCCACAATCTGTCTTGAAGAATGACCAAGGTTTAAGGTGGTCACAACGGTTGATGACCCTCACTCACTCTGATGTACATTAGTGTTCTCGGTCCAGAGAAAATGTCATCATCGTCGATAATTGTGGAGAGTTCCCCAATGTTCCACTACTTGGCATTAGGGGAGGCATTACCTACAACCCTTGTCTAGCCTTGAGACAATTTGGATATGCACGAAGATATGGCCCTCGTGACATGTTGATTCCTTACCTAGTTTTTGACTTCGACAACGATGCCCAAGGACTTCGCCAAAGATTCATCAGAGCTTGGAGGATGCCTAACAGGGTTGACAGCAAGACACTGGGGCACAAGAACTCCATCCCTCTTGAGCCTTACCTTAAGTGGGTACGAGCCCGAGCCCAGAGTCTAATGATGCCTTATCCTCATGTTCTCTCTGTGATTAAAGAGCCCGTTACGGAAGGAGAGGTTCCCTACACCATCCTATATCCTGACATGCCTACATCGTGGGAGGAGATGCAGAGGAGTTGGATCCAACTCAAGGAGGAACGAAACACTTTTGAAGCCATCTTCTACGCCAGCGAGAAGAAGGTTCTAGAGCTCACCCGCCGACTCCATGAGGAAGAGACCCTCAACACCTACATTGCACCAAAGAGGATGCGCGATGTCTTTTTACCTTGAGAAGTTTTTGCAATATTTGGCCCATGGGACATTTATGTACTGACAAATTTCTTCTCATTAATATGACGTGCGTTCTTTTTGTTTACAACAATTTTGAATTTGCTAAATCCTTGAATGCATTGCATACATAAGCATACCATTCATCATACGCATAAGCAGGTCTCCACACCAGGTTTCCTTATCTTTCTGCTGTTTATTTCAGTAAGATGGATCTCGAACAGACGGTCAAGGACTTGTAGTCTCAGAATGCACAGTTTCAACAACTCCTGATGACCTTGGCTAAAGGTCAGGAAGATCTAAAAGCCCTGCTGGGGAACAAAGACCAAGTGAAAAAGAAGAAGAAGAGAATCGGGGTGGCTACCCTAGGGAGAAGGTTTGAGGGTGAAGCCAGAAGAGTGCTTGATTTTCCCCCTACTTCTGAGGAGGGAACCAGTAAAGGGAATGCGGCTGCAGTACCTTCCGAATCCGAGGTTGAGGAAGAGGAGGCTGAAGAGGATGAAAATTACTCTGACCAACAATACCCGCCCGCTGATGATAAGTACAAAGGCTTGGAAGACAGGTTGGCAGCTATGGAGCTGCAGAGAGTTCCCGGCTTAGATTTCGAAGACTTGGGATTAGTTGCTGGAATTGTGATTCCCCTGAAGTTCAAAGTGCCAGCTTTTGTGAGATATGACAGGCTATCCTGCCCAAAAATGCATCTCAGATCATATGTAAGGAAGATCCAACCTTACACTGCAGACAAGAACCTTTGGATCCATTTCTTTAAGGATAGCCTTTCTGGGGCTCAACTCGAGTGGCTCTATCAGCTGGATGGAGCCAGTATCCGAAACTGGGAAGACTTGGCCACCGCATTTTATAAACAATATCAGTACAATTCTGACCTTGCTCCCACACGTACTCAACTTCAGGGTATGTCACTGGGAACAGGCGAAGGATTTAAAGAATATGCGCAAAAATGGAGAGATCTGGATGGCAGGGTGCAGCCACCACTGACTGACCGTGAACTTGTTGACATGTTCTTAGGAACCTTGTCTGGACCGTTCTTTAATCATCTGATTGGTAATTCCTCTGCCGGGTTTACAGATTTGATCTTGACTGGTGAGAGAATAGAAGCTGGTATCAAGTCAGGGAAGATACAGAAAGGTGCCGCTGCGAGTACTGAAAAGAAGCTCTTCAAGAAGGAAGCTAGTGCTGTGTATGGTCCCAGAAGACAGAACAAACCGGAACGCCGCCAAGCTGTCAATGCATTGGTAATTTCAAAGCCTGTTGCTGCTCCTCAGCAGTATAATCAACAAAAGGGCGAGAGACCCAAAAGACAGTACACTCGGCTCAGTATGACCCTGTCTCAGATATTGCCGCAATTGTTGTCAACCAACCTGGTAACTGTCAAGGAAGCTCCGAAGGTAGTGAACACAGCTTCTCCGAAGTACAACCCCAATGCCCGTTGCGCTTATCACTCTGATAGCCCCGGGCACACTACGGACGATTGCTGGGCTCTGAGGAATAAGGTTCAAGACCTTATTGATGCTAAGGAAATACAGTTTGAGGCGCCTGAAAGACCCAATGTTGTGACTGCTCCCATGCCCCAGCATGGAGTGAGTACCGTGGAAGAAGACCGACACGTAGCCTCCGTGGAAGAGATTGTTACTCCGTTATCAACTGTCAAAAGGAATCTCTTGCTAGCCGGTTTATTTCCGGGATGTGGTGAAGATTTCCTTCTATGTGCTGTTTCCCCTTTTGGTTGTCCTTTGCTAAAATCAGGTATCCAAGACCTGATGGATAGCAAAGAAATCTTATTCGAGAAAATTGCCATTCCTGCTGTCCCTGCTGAAGAAGTTTCTATTGTCACTATTTTCAACAGACCTCCCAAGGCTCCTTCAAAGAAGCCTGTCAAAATTATGTCCACTCAGAAAGATGCTCCCATCATCATTACTGTTCCGGGGCCTCTCCCTTATACATCCGACAAAGCTGTCCCATGGCACTATGGGGCAGATGTTTATGTGCTTGGGGTGAAGTAAAAGTTTGATACAAGTACCGGTGTTAGCAACATCACCGGGCCTGCCAAGATTACTCGCAGTGGTAGGCTGTTTTTACCAGATATTTTGCCACCAGTTATTCAGAAACCTCTTATCATCACACCCGCAAGTGTGCATGTTTCCCTTCCAAATCAAGTTCCTGTTTCTACCCCTGCTGCCGAGTCATCTGACGCTCGGGGCAAAGGGGTTGCTGCTGATTTGCCTACCTTGACAGAGGCACCAAAGACAACCGCTGTTGAAGCCTCCCAGCAAGAGATGGAGGAGATTCTCAAGATTATCAAGAAAAGTGATTTCAATGTTGTCGAGCAGTTGGGGCATACCCCATCAAAAATTTCTATGCTATCATTGCTATTGTGTTCAGAGGCCCATGCAAAGGCCCTGATCTCCTTCCTGAAGACAGCCCATGTGCCACAAGAAACGTCTGCTGATCAATTTACTGATTGCATGGCCAACCTGAATGCCGATAATGGTCTAGACTTTTCTGACGCCGATCTAACTGTAAAAGGAAAGAACCACAATGACGCCCTGCATGTCTCTATTGAATGCAGGGGCACTACTCTTGCCCATGTGTTGGTAGACACCGGTTCTTCATTGAATGTATTACCCAAGAAAGCCTTGGACATGTTAGATTGTGAGGATTTGGAGCTCAAGCCTAGTAACATTGTTGTCCGAGCCTTTGACGGTTCGAAAAGGATGGTACATGGCGAGGTTGACGTCCCAATCAGGGTTGGTTCTCAGGTGACTTCCACACTGCATCAAAAGCTTAAGTACTCAGTCAGAGGAAAGATTGTTACAGTTCAAGGGGAAGAGGAGTATATGGCCAGCCACTTAAACTCATTCCGATACATAGAAATGGACGGAGAATTCATTGAGACCCCCTTTCAACACTTTGAAGAGGCACCTCATACGCTAGCGTCAGCTGAAACTGTAATGGAAGACCCTCCTTTGAAGATGGCTTCCTTAAAGGATGCCCGGGCTGTGATTGAGAAGGGTGAATGTGAAAATTGGGGCCGACTTCCTGACTTTACTCCAAAGACCGACAAGTTTGGTTTGGGCTTCACTGCAGAGGCTCAGAGGGCTATTCACAAAGCAAGGATTGGAAGACCTCCCGTGTTCATCACCAACCCGAGAGTGAATGCTATTGAAGACGACATGGAAGAATCAGAATTTGACAGTTGGATCTACCCAACAACCAACGGTGGACCAAGCAACTGGACTGCCAAAGACTTCACCCCTATTACTTTTGTCACTCAGTAATAAACTCTTTTGTTGTCAATTTTTAACAAACAATGTGTTGAAACTTTTATGGCTCAGTGTCCTACCCGGGGCACCGTGGTTTCATTTATGAGGGCTTTTGTGTGACATTTTCATATATCATTAATCAAAACATTGGACGTTTGTTGCATTTCAAATCTTGTGCTCCTTTTCTTTCTTTATCATATATTGCAAAACAACTATATTTACACACACTCACTTATACAGGTTCCAATCCACTCTGGATCTCACTAGTAACGACTCTGCTACTGCCAGTTATGACTTCAAAAATCCGATTAACTTGGCCGAAGACGAAGGTGAAGATGATTGCGAAGTGCCTGGTGAACTTGCAAGACTGCTACTCCAGGAAGAGAGGGCCATTCAGCCACATGAAGAGCCAGTGGAAACGGTAAATCTGGGTACAGAGACAGATATAAAGGAAATCAAGATCGACGCTAATTTAGAGCTCAGTGTGAAGCAACGGTTGATTCAGATGCTGCGTGACTACATGGAAATCTTTGCTTGGTCTTACAAAGACATGCCTGGTTTGGATGCCGACATTGTGGTTCATCACCTGCCTACCAAGAAAGACTGCCCTCCGGTAAAACAGAAGGTCCGCCGTATGCGTCCGGAAATGTCCGAGAAAATCAAAGCTGAGGTTATGAAACAATTTGATGCCGGATTTCTAGCAGTGACTTCTTACCCTCAGTGGGTTGCCAACGTGGTTCCAGTACCGAAGAAAGATGGCAAGGTCCGAATGTGTGTTGATTACAGGGATTTGAACAGGGCCAGCCCCAAGGATGATTTCCCTCTGCCTCATATCGACGTTCTGGTTGATAATACTGCTTAGCATAAAGTTTTCTCCTTCATGGACGGTTTCTCCGGTTATAATCAGATCAAGATGGCTCCTGAAGACATGGAGTAGACCACCTTTGTCACTCAGTGGGGCACCTTTTGCTACAAGGTCATGCCTTTTGGGTTGAAAAATACTGGGGCAACTTACCAACGTGCCATGGTCGCTTTATTTCATGATATGATCCATCACGAGATAGAAGTGTATGTCGATGATATGATTGCAAGGTCCCAAACTGAGGAGGAACACCTTGACCATCTACGAAAGTTGTTTGACCGTCTGAAGTTGTACAAGCTAAGGTTGAACCCAAACAAATGCACCTTTGGGGTGAGATCTGGAAAACTACTAGGTTTCATCGTAAGCGACAAAGGTATTCAAGTGGACCCTGCCAAGGTAAAAGCCATACAAGAAATGCCAACTCCTAAGACAGAGAAGGAAGTCAGAGGCTTTCTAGGACGGTTAAACTACATTGCCCGATTCATCTCACATTTAACTGCCACCTGTGAACCAATCTTCAAGCTACTGAAGAAAGATCAAGTAGTACGTTGGAACGATGAATGTCAAGCCGCTTTCGACAAAATCAAAGAGTATCTCCAAGAACCACCCATTCTTATGCCACCGATTAAAGGGAGACCTCTAATCTTATACTTGACGGTACTTGACCATTCAATGGGGTGTGTGCTGGGGCAGCATGACGAGTCTGGCCGAAAAGAGCACGCCATTTATTACCTGAGCAAAAAGTTTACCGACTGTGAGACTCGGTACTCACTGCTCGAGAAAACTTGTTGCGCTCTGGTATGGGCTGCTCGCCGGCTGAGACAGTATATGTTGACTCACACTACTCTGTTGATTTCAAAAATGGATCCAATCAAGTACATATTCGAAAAGCCCGCTCTGTCCGGAAGAATAGCAAGATGGCAAATGATCTTGACGGAATATGACATCCAGTACACGACTCAAAAAGCAATCAAAGGAAGTGTACTGGCAGACCATTTGGCACACCAACCGGTGGATGATTACCAGTCGTTGAGCTTTGAATTTCTAGACGAAGATATCATGGTAGTAACTGATTGTGAAGTACCTGGACCGGATGAAGGACCTGAGGAAGGATCCCGATGGTCTATGCATTTTGACGGAGCCTCAAATGCTTTGGGTAATGGCATCGGCGCAGTGATCATATCCCCCAAAGGCACTCATACTCCACTCACCGCTCGGCTATGTTTCAACTACACCAACAACATGGCAGAGTGTGAGGCATGTATCCTGGGTCTTCGAGCTGCAATTGACTTAAGGATCAAGTTTCTGAGTGTCTTCGGAGATTCCTCTCTCGTGATCAATCAGATCAAAGGCGAGTGGGATACGAAACACCCGAATCTTATTCCTTACAAGGAGTATGTGCTGACACTGCTTCCCCACTTCGAAGAGATAACTTTTGAACACTTACCGAGGGAAGAGAATCAGTTGGCGGACGCGTTAGCTACGATGTCTTCAATGTTCAAAGTCAAATGGGACAACGAGGCTCCCCGGATCATTATCTGGAAATTGGATGAACCTGCACATTGCTGTGATCTTGAGACCGAAGAAGTAACAGAAAAGCCTTGGTATCATGAGGTGAAGAGGTATCTTGAAGCTCAAGAATACCCCGAGGGCGCTTCTGTTAATGACAAGAAGTTTCTGAGAAGGTTCGCAGCGAAGTTCTTCCTCAGCAATGACATTCTGTACAAACGAAACCATGATTCAACCTTACTGTGTTATGTAGATAAGAATGAAGCAGAAAGGATGATGGCAGAGCTGCATGAAGGTACCTTCGGAACTCATTCCAGTGGACATACCATGGCAAAGAAAATCCTTCGGGCAGGATATTTCTGGTCCACAATGGAAGCCGACTGTTACCAACATTCTCGAACTTGTCATAAATGCCAGATCTATGCCGATAAGGTGCACATTCCTCCGGTGCCTCTGAACGTCTTAACAACACCTTGGACTTTTGCAATGTGGGGCATTGATATGATCGGCGAGATCCGGCCGACGGTATCCAACGGGCACCGCTTCATCTTAGTAGCAATTGATTATTTCACAAAATGGGTTGAAGCAGCCTCCTACGCCACTGTAACCAAGAGCGTTATGGCACGATTCATTCGGCATAACCTGATCTGTCGATACGGCGTACCTGAGAGGATCATTATGGACAATGGTACCAATCTTAACAACAAGATGATCACTGAGCTCTGCGAGCAATTCAAGATACAGCACCACAACTCTTCTCCTTACCGGCCGAAGATGAATGGGGTTGTAGAAGCAGCGAATAAGAACATCAAGAAGATTGTGCAAAAGATGACAGTGACCTACAAAGATTGGCACAAAATGTTGTCGTTTGCTCTTCATGGGTACCGTACCTCAGCACGGACGTCGACAGGGGCAACTCCCTTCTCTTTGGTTTATGGCATGGAGGCAGTCTTGCCTATTGAAGTCCAGATACCCTCTCTTCGGATAATGAAGGATGCAGACTTGAGCGAAAATGACTGGATCCAGACTCGACTTGATCAATTAAACCTAATTGACGAAAAGAGACTCACTTCTATTTGTCATGGTCAAACATGCCAAAAACGGATGATCAGGGCATTTAACAAGAAGGTCAGACGACAGGAGTATCAAGTCGGAGACCTGGTAATCAAGCGCATCATTCTTCCTCAAGGTGATCCCAGGGGAAAATGGACCCCTACGTACGAAGGGCCATTTGTGGTTAAACGTATCTTCTCAGGAGGAGCCATGATTCTAACTACCATGGATGGTGACGACCTTCCTCACCCCGCCAATGCAGACATAGTAAAAAGATACTACGCATGAATTAAAGACCCGTTAGGTTGACACACCTAGGCAAAAATAAGGGCTTCCCGGTGAACCAAAAGGGTTCGGGCAAAAATAAGGGCTTCCCGGCGAACCAAAAGGGTTCGTGCAAAAATAGGGGATGAAATGAAAAAAATATGTACACCCGGCAAGTCGAAAACCTGAAAAGGCGGCTTGGGCAAAAATGGGTATCCCGGTGGACTGAAAACCCGAAAGGGCGGTCCAGGAAAAAGTTAGGGATAAAGCGTAATACTATGTCTCATTGGATCACCTTGCGTCCAGAATTCGGAATCAACTATCGGGCTCAGACTTCGGCAGCAATCAATCAGCTTCATCCTCAACTGAACAACAAAGTGATGAGACGCTTGAAGACATAAAGTCAATAGCAGAGTTGGAACCTAGTGGGATTATTTTTCACATAGCTGTTTTGTTTCCTTTTCACAAATTGGTATAAACTCTATTTTGATTGGCGGCGTTCTCTTACTAGGACGTCAGCCTCTTGTACAAAAACGCCTATTTACAAGCAAATTTCAAAAGCAATACAAGTTCAATTTTTTCCATACAAATTATCCATTGTTTTTCCTTTTTCTGTTTTGTTTTGCGAAGAACGTCCAATGTTCATTTTTGATATATGCATTTGACATTAATTGCTAATCATGAATAGTTGCATGCGAAACAAAAGACTAATTACATATGACATCAGAAACAGGGGCAATTTAGAATTGTCTAAGCGATCTAGTTGCTCTGTCCACCGAGGTACCAAGGTAGGTTCGGCTGAAGAATGTAACCAAGTCACTTCAACTCCCCACAGAGTAAGACAAGATTCAGCAATACTTTCCCCAAGAAGAGTTGGTTTCCTACCAACCCTGAAAAGGCACAATATTCCCCTAGCAAGTCAGCAATACTCTCCTCAAGTAAAGTCAGTCTACTGTCAGCCTTAAGGAAGTTGAATATCTCAGCATTCCCCAGCGGAGTACAGACATTCCTCAACAAGCATCTCCGACAGTCTTAATCTAAGATTGTTCCCCGGCGGAATACCAACACCCCAGTACAGTCTGAAAGTTTCCCCAGGAAAGTGGAATCTATATCCCCAGCAGGTCTTGAAGCTTATCCCCTGCAGAGTACGAACGTCTCTCCCCGACTTGGGTCAAAGATTATTTTCCTCATCAGGGTATAACTGGGTTATCCTCAGCCAATTACCACGGAAAGTCCTTCCTCGGCGAAATTCTTCCTATCCCCAGCGGAGTTCATCAAAGTTCCCCAACATAACTTATCAACGGTCCCCAGCGGAGTTTATCGTTGAAATCCCCAACGGAGTTTATCGTTGAAATCCCCAGTGGAGTTTATCGTTGAAATCCCCAGCGGAGCTCTCATCAAAACCTCAGCGAAGTATCTCTTCCCACAGAGTAATTCCCCTCAGAGTAATCTCTCCAACAAAGTTGTTCCCCAACGGAGTCATCTTCTCCTGCCGATTTATTCTCACAACCATCATCCCCAGTGGAAGCGAAGAACTCTACTCTTCAACATCAGCCCAGGATTTGATTCCCCGGCCAGTCGTCAAGGATTTATTTTCCTAGACGAAAATACATTCATAAACATTTCGCATTTCATACATCCTGCTTGCATACATAATAAAGTGCATACAACACTATCTCATGTTGAGCATCATGACATCATGCATTTCATACATCATGACATTGCATACAACTGATGTTTTGCCTTTTCAGGAAAAGACAATCCAAAGATGATTACCGTCAACTATCACAATTCCAGATTCGATTCCTGTATCTAGCCAGGGCATATATGTGAGTGATTGATTGTAGATTCGATACCTATATCTAGCCAGGGCATATCTACATGAAAAGTTTGAAGATCAAACCCCTGTAACAGGCCAGGAAATTATCTTTCATTCTCAGGTCAGAGGTCTACGCCTGTATCCAGCCAGGAAAGCTATCTCTACCAACCTTTCAACCGTTCCAGATTTGATTCCTGTATCTAGCCAGGGCACATCTGTGAGCAACCAATTGTAGATTCAATACCTGTATCTAGCCAGGGCATATCTACATGAAGAGTTTAAAGATCAAACCCCTGTAACAGGCCAAGAAATTATCTTTCATTCTCAGGTCAGAGGTCTACGCCTGTATCCAGCCAGGAAAGCTATCTCTACCAACCTTTCAACCGTTCCAGATTCGATTCCTGTATCTAGCCAGGGCACATTTGTGAGCAACCAATTGTAGATTCGATACCTGTATCTAGCCAGGGCATATCTACATGAAGAGTTTGAAGATCAAACCCCTGTAACAGGCCAGGAAATTATCTTTCATTCTCAGGTCAGAGGTCTACGCTTGTATCCATCCAGGAAAGCTATCTCTACCAACCTTTCAACCGTTCTAGATTCGATTCCTGTATCTAGCCAGGGCACATCTGTGAGCAACCAATTGTAGATTCGATACCTGTATCTAGCCAGGGCATATCTGCATGAAGAGTTTGAAGATCAACCCCTGTAACAGGCCAGAAAATTATCTTTCATTCTCGGGTCAGAGGTCTACGCCTGTATCCAGCCAGGAAAGCTATCTCTACCAACATTTTACATTTTCCAGATTCGATTCCTGTATCTAGCCAGGGCATATCTGTAGACAACATTTTCCGGATTCGACTCTTGTATCCAGCCAGGGCATATCTGTAGACAACATTTTCCAGATTCGATACCTGTATCCAGCCAGGGCATATCTGTAGACAACAGTTCCAGATTCGATTCCTGTATCTAGCAAGGGCACATCTGTGAGCAACCAATTGTATATTCGATACCTGTATCTAGCCAGGGCATATCTGCATGAAGAGACTGAAGATCAACACCTGTAACAAGCCAGGAAACATCTTTCTTTCTCAAAGTACGCAAGTTCTCGCTAAGGAATCTCTTACGCGATCAACACTTCCAAATGGCATCTATAAGCCCATTCCCGATAAGGTTCTGTCACGTCTTCAGATGGCATCCATAAGCCCATCTCCCTATCCACCATCTCTCCAAATGGCATCTATAAGCCCATTCCCGCCATCGCATTGCTGATACTCTACTATGCGAGTGCAAATTTCCGGGCACTCTAGTGTCTAATCTCCTTTTACCTTCGAGTCGCGAAAGGCAAACTTGCCAATATAACTCTTCAGGTTCAAGAAGATTGAACAGGGGCAACTGTTGTACCCCAAAATTTGCCCTCTCTTTCTTCAGGAAATCATCTTGGATTTTCAGAGTCCCTCTGAGACAAATCCAAATCCTGAATTGTCATTTTTTGCCCAAGCAAACCACTTACAAGAGCAAGATGATCACACAAGCTCTAAAGACAACGAGTTTATCTTGAGAAAAATTAAATTCTAAACACTTGGAGTTTTTCTCTAAAAAATGAGTGTTTAAGAAAAAAAATCAGCGCTTCAGAACTTCTGAACCAAACTTCAGATGGAAACGGTCAGAAGATGCAAGCTTGGCTCAACGCAGTCAGAAGTTGGCTCTTCAGCAGCTGCATCAGCTCAATCAGAAGTTGTAAACGTGGTTCAATACGTAAGTCTCAGACAGAACATGACTCTTTCAGCAGTTACGCAAGCTCAGCCAGAATTTGCTAAAGGAATGAAAAAGAAGCAAGAAAGCCTGAAGACTCTTTCAGAACATGCTGAAATCAGAAAGGTTAGAAGAGTGGGCGTTACACTGATACAGAATCTCTAAGCCCAGAAGGTCCAGAAGCAAATCCAAGGAACGTATCAGAAAATCAGGAGAATCCCCAGAACTTGCTAAGACAACAGGAAGCCAAGGCCAGAGCATGGTTTACGTTGTTCTTGGTGAAACAGAACTGCTGGTTCAAAGTTTGGTTTCCATTACCAGAATATTGATGTTGATAAGTCTCATCACCATTTAATGCTCATTAATGCTCCCAACCACTCATGAACATTCATCCAAGTAACCCCTTCACGTGTGGCTTGGTAAATGCCTTTATGCAGATTCTGGCATGGGTCTACACGCCACCGCCCACTTAAGAGGTCACTTCTCTCTAATCCACGCCTGCTGCTGCAGCCTAGGCTGAAGGCTATCTGTTATCACAACTTCCCAGGAATTTTTGTCAAAGAACAATTCAAACTCTGTTGGCGCCTTTAATGACCAAGAAATCCACAAGAGTTTTTGCCTATAAATAGAGAATCATTGTCCACTGAAAGAGGGCGTTCAAGAAACAAAAAAATTGCTAAGAGAGAAATAGAAATCTTTAGCAAGAAAGTGTTGTGAAACTCTGCCAAAATCTCCAGTGTTTCATAACTTTGAAGTTCTTACCTTCAAACTTCATCAAATACCCAGTTTTTTCTTTGTGAACCAAAAACACCCTTTTCAAACTTCTGACCCTATATACGCATACACCTTCACCTACCCTTTTCAAAAAGAACCTGTCCAGAATACCATCAGAGCCAAAAGCTAGCTCTCATCCACAAACTTCTCCAACAGCCAGGTAAGCACCTGCTAACCTTCATCACACTGCTAAGCATCATCAGCTGTGCATACTCAAATAAACATAATGTAAATATCATGTTGTTGCTGTTTGTGTTCTGAGGATTTTCATACCTCAGAATGTTCTGAGCCAGTGTAGAACCTGCCTGTGACCTTGTTGGTTCTGTCCTCTGAAACACTTTGACATTTGCTGGAGCTGTTCCAAATATGTTTCCTGTTTTGTGGAATAATAACAAAATTGCAGATGTTCTGATTAGTACAGGGAAAAGCCAAGTGCTGACTTTGACGTTAGCACATCTGAAGTCTGTTTTGCTGTCAATAATGTCAGAACTTCTGGGAGTTATTGTCTTTCCAACAGGATCAGAACTTCTGGTTTCTCCACTAACAAACTTCTGTCTTGTAGCGCAGGGGGGGTCAGAACTTCTGATTTCCCCACTAACAGGTTTCTGTTTTGCAGATGCCAGGGTCAGAAGTTCTGACTCATACAGTTTAACCAAGAGGTTGATCATCTGGCAGCGGATCTGAGTCAGAACTTCTGATGACCTCTCAGCAGCGCGCTGGCTCCCCCTCTCTCTCCCTCTATCTTGTTTTTTGCTATTTTCTTTTTTGTCTATTTTTCTCGTTGAACCCCCCATGTACAAATGTGTATCCCCACTCCCTAATTGTTGTAATAGCGTAGGATTTTATATTTCCGCTTTTTATTGCTAGTAATTAGGATATGTATGGCAAGATAAAATCAATGAAATAGAAAATCCTAATTCAAAGAAAAACTCTTGTATGCAATAAAACACACTTGCACACTAACACCCCTAGGGTTACATCCACTTGTTGCCTTTCAAAAAAAATGGGCCATGTTACGCATGCAAAGTATCTTGGTAAAACAAACAAAATCAAAAGATCATAGTCCCTCGATGACGCTTTCGAAAGTTGCCTTACAAAAATGATCTTAGTCCCTCAAAAGAAAAAAACTAAGATACTTTGCAACATTGATATCACGGTCTATACGATGACCTGCGCCCGTCCTGTTCACATCCTAACACAAGGTTATCCACCAAAGACAATGGTGGAACAAAATTGTTAAAAGGGTTAAAACATAGAAAAGATCTTTGAGTAAAATAGGGTAGACAACTCTTAGTTACTTGATCAAAAATCTTGCAAAACATCCTTGCTATTTTTCAAAAGACACTCCACAACACACTTTCAAAACAACTTTCAAAAACATTGAAAACTTTTCAAAAGACATACACCTTTGTATACATCCCAACATGGATCATTACAAAGGTTGCCACCATATTGGCCTCTTTTTTAAAACATTTTTCAAAACCACACACACAAAGCACCATTTCAAACAATTGAAAATCAAGGCAAGTTGATCTAAGCAAGTAACTAAGAGCCCATGGATAGAAAGGGTGCTAATACCTTCCCTTTCTATAATCTACTTCCCGAACCCAAGAAAACATCTCAAAGGTTTTTGCTGTGCTTTTTAACCTTTCCTTAGGATAAAATAAAAAGTCGGTGGCGACTCTTGCTCAACCGAAACATTTGCGAAAACAAACACAAAACCTCAAGTCAGTTCTCCCACCGTATCACAGAACTGGCGACTCTGCTGGGGATATAGATTTTAAGTGGAATAACCTTAGGGCTTAGATCACCCTCTTGCATGACTAATTGTTTGCTTTGATTGCTTTACATCTTGGCTCTCTTGTTTGGGTTTGCAATCCTACACCCGGATTTGGGGGAACATTCATAGATAGCAATACGTTGTGGAAACTGTGCGGGGTATACCGACATGGTTGAAGCAATAGCTATATTAGTGCGACATATTTGTGAGTACCAGTAACCCTTGAGTTCAATCAAGGAGAGTACGTGGCCGCTGAGTGATGTCACTAAGCACTAATGACCTATAACCTTACTTGACCATCTTGGCCTTTCATTAGGGGTAGTGAGATGACCGGCTTTGGTGCAGTCCGAAGTTGGTAGATACTCGATACTACACTCATTGAGGGTTGTTTTCTTGGAATATTTTGGTCGCTAGTTAAGTGGCTAAACCAAAACAATGAACAATGAAAATAATCCAATGATATTGAGCTCCTTAGATTCAAGCTTTGAGAAAGTCAATTCCGACATCAGTAATATTGCAGAAACTAGCAAGATTACCCGAAGTGGAAGAATATTCTCTCTAGAAATTGCTCCTCCAAAAGCAGTTTCTGGACCCGTAATCATTCCTACTATTTCTCCCCCAAAAGATGTTCCCGGTCCTACAATCATCTCCACCAATACTCCAACTGACAAAGCTGTTACAACCCCTGTTATCATTCCTATTGACACTCATACTGCCGAGTTAACCGAAACTCGAGGTAAAAGTATTCTGATTGAGCCTGTCCGGACGAAGGCTCAGTCATTGGCTATCCCTGAGACCTCCCGGAAAGAGATGGAGGAGATTCTGAAGATCATTAAAAGAAGCGACTACGATGTAGTTGAACAACTAGGGCAGACTCCCTCTAAAATTTCCATGCTAGCATTACTACTATGTTCTGAGGCGCATGCAAAAGCCTTGGTAAAATTCCTGAAAACTGCCCATGTACCCCAAGAGACATCTGCCGATCAATTTCAAGACTGCGTAGCCAGCTTAACTGCAGATAATGGTATAGGTTTTTCGGATGCTGATTTAACGCCAAGAGGAAGGAAGCATAATGAGGCATTGCATGTCTAAGTTGAATGTAGAGGCACAACCTTGGCCTATGTTTTGGTGGACACTGGCTCATCTCTGAATGTATTGCCTAAAAAACGCTCTTTATAGGCTTGATTGTGAGGGATTGACATTGAATCCAAGTAACATAGTGGTAAGGGCTTTTGACGGCTCGTAAAGGATGGTACATGGGGAGGTAGACATTCCCATAAAAGTTGGAACACAAACTTTTGAGTCAAATTTTTATGTAATGGATATCCGTCCCTCGTATTCTTGCTTGCTGGGCCGACCATGGATTCACAATTTTGGCGCTGTCACTTCTACGTTGCACCAAATGCTGAAATATCCAATTCAAGGGAAGATTATCACCGTTCATGGAGAAGAAGAGTATATGATCATCCATCTCAATTCCTTCAGATATGTAGAATTAGATGGTGAATTTATTGAAACTTCATTCCAACGTTTTGAAGAGGTCCCGCAAGATATAGCAGTAACCAAGGTTGTTCCCAAGATTACAAGGCCTCCACTCTGAATGTCATCTCTGAAGGACGCCAAAGGAGTGGTAGAAGAAGGTGGGTGCATTATCTGGGGACAACTCCCAGATATCCCATATAAGTATGACAAGTTTGGCCAAGGTTTCACTTCAAGTGCTCAGAAGGTTGTACGCTGCGCTCGTGCCGGAGGACCACCCCTGAAGATCAGCAACTGCGAGGTCAACACCGTAGAAGGAGATGAAGATAGATGTAACTTGGAGGATTGGATATTCCCAACTGTTAGTGGAGGGCTCAGCAACTGGGAGGCTAGAGATTTCGTCCCGATCACTTTTATCCTGTAGTAATTTGTCTTTACATTTTGTTGGATCTGTAATATTAAAATAATTCGCACTCTTAAAACCTTGTGTCTTACTTGAGGAACAATGGTCCATTTGTAGAGTTATCATCTCATTTTCATATGACATCAATGAATCATGTACGTTTTCACATTCAAACTTTTGTGCTCATTGTTTTTCTTCTTACATTCTTATTTCTTTCAAGGATAGCTATACCCTTACACACACTCACACTCACAATGCGTGTATACATCCATTCGGGATCCCATGGGTAACAATAATAATATGGCCTTTTGTGACTCTGAGAATCTAATCTACCAAGCTGAAGACGAAGGTGAAGAAGATTATGAAGTACCAGGAGAACTTGCCAGACTACTACAACAAGAAGAGAGAACCATTCAACCTCACGAGGAACCCATGGATACAATCAACCTAGGTACCAAAGAATACAAAAAAGAGGTCAAGGTGGGTGCCAATCTGGAACCCAGTATCAAGGAGCGTCTGATTCAGTTGTTGCACGATTATGTCGAAGTATTTTCCTGGTCGTATAAAGACATGCCGGGACTTGATGCAGATATTGTAGTACATCGTCTTCCTACAAGAGAGGATTGTCCGCCAGTAAAGCAAAAGGTTCGCCGCATGAGGCCTGATATGTTAGAAAAGATTAAAGGAGAAGTTATGAAGCAATTCAATGCTGGATTCTTGGCCGTCACCTCTTATTTGCAATGGGTTGCCAATGTTGTTCCCATGCCCAAAAAAGATGGCAAAGTGCAAATGTGTGTGGACTACAGAGATTTGAATAGGGCAATCCCTAAGGATGATTTTCCACTCCCCCACATTGATATTCTAGTTAACAATACGGTACAACACAAAGTGTTTTCCTTAATGGACGGATTCTCAGGTTACAATCAAATCAAAATGGCGCATGAGGACATGGAGAAAACAACATTTGTCACATAGTGGGGCACTTTCTGCTATAAGGTTGTGATACGGTGGCAGAACCAGACTGTTTTAGGAAAATGCTGGTTTGCGTTTTGCGTTTGTGTTCGCAAAATGTTGCGGTAAGCAAGAGTCGCCATCGACTTTTATTTTATCCAACTGGAAAGGAAAAAAGCACAGAAAAATTCCTTTTTTGAGATTTTGAGTACGGGGGGTAGATTATAGAAAGGGAAGGTATTAGCACCCTTTATATCCGTAGTTTTCTATGGGCTCTTAGGTACTTTCTCATCATTTTAAAAATTGTTTCTGTGTGTTTGAATTTTTTTTGTTTTACTTCGTTTTAACCCTTGCTTCTGTCTTCAAGAGTGTTACGAAGTGTTTTTGAAAACTTTGTTTGAAAAAAGTGTAAGTGTGAAAAAGTTTGTTTTGAGCAAGTACCTACTAGCATCAACCTACTCGAAAAAAGAATGTTTATGTTCTTGTTTCCTTTTGACAATGCTATCCCACTACTAGTGAGTAGGTAGCACCGTCGTTGGAGTTATAAGGGTCAATTCGAAAGGGACGTACGATCACTAAAGCAATGTTAGGATGTTTTAGTAATAACCCTAATATCTTAAGATCATATTCGAGGCAACATTTCCGAGGCAACATTTCCGAATGGGACATTTGATCTTTGTTTAGACAAGAGGGCGACCACTAAAACACCCTATACTTAATGATTGTTTACCGAAGGCAACCGAAGTGAGAGTATACCCTAGGAGTGCGCATGTGCGAGTGATTTGATTTCAAGTTATTATCTTTGCACATTTAAGGTTTGCTAACTGTTTTAATTTTAACATACATTCTTGTCATGCAACTCTATTATCATACATCTAACAGCTAATATTTACAGAAATAAAAATGCGGAAAATAAAGCTACGCTATTACAAGGCTTCAGGTGGGGGATTAATTACATAGCCAAAAACCCATCAAAACGATAAATAAGTGAAAAGTCATAATTAAGCTATTACATCCCATGAGCAGTTACATCAATATTTGCAAAAATAAATAAACGCACGATGAATCGAGAACGAGAGAAAAATAGGGTTTTGACCCCGTCTAACCTAATTATAAGAAGAATTATTTTTTTGGTTGTTTTGATTATTTTATTTTAAGAAAATAAGATTTTTTAATTAAATAAATACAAACCTAATTACTAATTAATTTATATTAAGAAAAATAATTTATTTTGACCTATTTTTGTATTTTGTGATTTTTAAGAAAAGAAAAATAGAATTTAAATCAAGCAAAAACCCTAATTTCTATTTTATTTACAAAGACAATTAAAGTTATCCTAAAATTAAAATAAACTAATTAAATTAATTTTTGATAAAAAATAAAACCTAAATCTAATTTGGGTGAGAATTGATTTTATGATTTTTTTTTATAAAAAGAATTAATTTTTTGTGTTAGTAAAAATAAATTAAATGAATTAAATAAAAGAGAAAATATAAAAAGCAAAAGATGAGAAGATGGGCCTGTTAATCAACAAATGGAGGGGTTCCATTAGCAATTTTCTGGGCCCAAAAGACCTGACCCATGTTGACCTCTATGCTCCCATGTTGTGCGTTGACTAGGGCTTTTGGTGGATCATCACACGATGGCCTTCAGATCTGGCCTTCTAGAGATCCAATGGTTGAATCCTGAAGGCATATGGTGGTCTTCATGCAATGTGTACTCGCTTGATCATATAAGCAAAAATAACATGAAATATATGGGGGACCTGGGATTCAAACCCAGGTCCTATGGCCTTTCCACTCACCTCCTCACCATGTGAGCTGGGCGTGTTTATTGTATATGAAATAATAATAATTGATAATATGTAATAATGTGAGTTAGTGGGGGACAAACAAAAAATGCACGCCAGAATTCAAATGGGCAAATGGGATGGTGCCACCAGGTCGTCTTCCTCCTCTCTCTGTTGGTAAAAGTCAGAGACATTTACCTACGGACAAAGGTCCGTCGCTATAACCCCTACTTGTTTCAAAATCTCACCCAGGCACGATAATTGAAATCTAATGTTGTGGATCAAATGGCCTTGGCCTGGTGAGCATCATGGTGCCCTTTTTATGGACCAATTTTGCCTGTACAGAAAAAACCTAAAACACAACACGAAACCCTAACAATGGTGGATTCCTATACAGTTAGTGAAAATGCAATTAATGGTTACCATGAGCTTGCAAACACTTCAAAGATTCAGAATATGTAAATGGTTTATGCCACAAATGCCAAAATAACGAGATTGGATTTCAAAAAGGGAGGGAGGTCGTGAAGCACTTACCTCGCGTTTCTGGGCACAAAAACGCTTGTTTTTGATTGGTATAGGTTCCTTGCACTCCAAGGAAGCGAATGAGATGGATTGGGGGTCTTGAAAATGCTTGGAAGTATGAAATCAAGTCACCACTTTTCTTGAGTTTTTTCAAGTTTTTTTCTTCCTCTCCATGCCTCCAAACCTTGTGCTTTTGATATGCTTTTGTCCACTATATACCACTGATGGAATTAGGTTTACAAATATGCCTTGAATCTTTTTCAATTATGGTCATTGATCAAGATTTAATCTTCATGAAAATATTTCCAAAAATAGGCCAAAACCAATCTTTTTATGCACAACCATGCTTTACACGATTTGATTCACTTGCTAGCTGTATAAGGGACCTGAAACATGCATCAAATCTTAAGACTTAAATGCTTTTGATATTTCCATGATTTATTTTGATTTAATTTGATTTAATTGAAATAAAAAATCAAAATAAATGGTAAAAATAATATAAAGGCAAGTGTAAGGAGTTAGGGCTCGTGGACCATGTTACAAACTCAAAACAAGTGCAAAAAGTTAGGCCCATTTGACAAAAATTGCAATTTGAGGCACTTTTGACTTTTGGCAATTTTGCAAAAAAGGTCAACTTCACCAATGCATAACTTCCTCAATTTTGACTCTTTGAAGGTGTTCTTTGACTTTTTAGAAAGATTGAGATGTACTCTAAGCAACCCTTTTGGTATGATCTCAATTGAGTCTTCCATGTTTATGTATGAAGCTTTGACAAAAAAGGTGTTTTTGTTGACTTTTCAAAATGACCTATAATGTCCAAATTCATAACTTCTTGTGAGTGCATATTTTGAACTTGGGAGATGAAGATATATTATAGGGAATTTCATCCTATTAAAAATGAGCTTTGGATGGGTCATTTCTCATAAATTATGAGAAAGTTATGCTTGATCAAAGTTGAGTTGACTTTTCCTGCAAAACCCTAATTTAGCAACTTTTGGGTTTAAATGAATTGTGAGCAATCCTTGAGGAATCATGATCAACCCTTGATAAAATGATGAATAATACTTCAAAATGAGGATTTTTACCAAAAATCTTGAAGTTTGACTGTATGTGGGCCACAATTGACTTTTGCCCTAACATAGTCGATTTTCAGGCCTTTGAGCAATTGACTGGGCAAACTTCCTCTGCAAGGCTTGAAACTTGACATGGATGATCTTGAGAACATATTAGGACAATGATGAGCATTTTGGATCCCTTGGACTCAAGTATCTTGATGCAACATGAAACCCTAATTTGAGGTAGACTGCCTTAGGAGAGAGCTTGTCTGGTCAACCCTTGGACTTCCTTGAGCAATTTGAAAACCTTACTTGAAATGTATTGAGAAATATGGGAGGGAAAATTTTGGGGTGCAACAACTGCCCCTGTTCAATCTTCTTAAACCTGAGGATGTAGATTGGCTTGCCTGCCTTTCGTGATCCGAAGGTGGAAGATGATTGAACACTAGAGTGCCCAGAAATTTGCACTCACATGAAGTGGTACTTGTCTTGTGATGTCGGGAATGGGCTTAAAGATGCCATTTGGAGATTGATGATGGAAGATGGGCTTAAAGATGCCATCAGAAGAAGTTTCAATCGCATAAGAGATTCCTTAGCGAGAGCTTGTATACCTGTTATTGAGGAGGATTCTGCTGGGGAATGCTGGTCTCTGTCTTGAGAAAAGTTGAATTTTAGGAGCTTCAATCGTCCTTTATTCTACTAGGGAATCGTCTCTTGGTAAAAGAGGTGAAAATGAACTACTATCTGATCGTGATCCAGGCTTCATAGCGATAAGATCGACTTCTATCTGGCCGTGCTCCAGGCTTTACAGTGACTTACTGAGGAGATGAGATTAAACTTGCTATCCGGTCGTAATCCAGGCTTCGCAAATTTTCAATTCTTATCTGGTCATAATCCAGGCTTCAGAAAGAATTCAGTTGTTATCCGGTTTCATCCGGGCTTTTAACTTGAATTTAGGGCACACTAATATCTGGTCGACTCCGGGCTTCTTAGTAATTGTCCAGGTAAAATTACTATTTGGTCGAAATCTAAGATTCACAATGTCTTGTACCGCCATCTGGTCGTAATCCAGGCTTCACGATGTTTCATACCATTATCTGGTCGAATCCAGGCTTCATGGTGTCTTGTACTGCTATCTGGTCGAATCCAGGCTTCACAATACCTCACTTCTTATCTGGTCGAAATCCAGGCTTCAGAAGAAATCAAGTGGTTATCCAGTCGCATCCGGGCTTCCATTTGATTTTAAGGCCTACTAATATCTGGTTTACTCCGGGCTTCATAGTAATTGGCCGGGTAGACTGCTATTTGGTCGAAATCCAAGATTTACAATGTCCCTTACTGTTATCTGGTCGTAATCTAGGCTTCAATGTTCTTTACCGCTATCTGGTCATAATCCAGGATTCACGATGTATTATACCATTATCTAGTCGAATCCAGGCTTCATGGTGTCTTGTACTGCTATCTGGTCGAATCCAGGCTTCACCATACCTCACTTCTTATCTGATAGAAATCCAGGCTTCAGAAGAAATCAAGTGGTTATCCAGTCGCATCCGGGCTTCCATTTGATTTTAAGGCCTACTAATATTCGGTCGACTCCGGGCTTCATAGTAATTGGCCGGGTGAACTGCTATTTGGTCGAAATCCAAGCTTCATAGTGTCCCTTACTGTTATCTGGTCGTAATCCAGGCTTCAGCTTTTTATCGCTATCTGGTCGTAATCCAGGCTTCACGATGTTTCATACCATTATCTGGTCGAATCCAGGCTTCATGGTGTCTTGTACTGCTATCTAGTCGAATCCAGGCTTCACAATACCTCACTTCTTATCTGGTCGAAATCCAGGCTTCAGAAGAAATCAAGTGGTTATCCAGTCGCATCCGGGCTTCCATTTGATTTTAAGGCCTACTAATATCCGATCGACTCCGGGCTTCATAGTAATTGGCTGGGTGAACTGCTATTTGGTCAAAATCCAAGCTTCGTAGTGTCCCTTACTGTTATCTGGTCGTAATCTAGGCTTCAGTGTCCTTTACCGCTATCTGGTCGTAATCCAGGATTCACGATGTCTTATACCATTATTTGGTCGAATTCAGGCTTCATGGTGTTCGGGGAAATCAAGGTATTATCCGGTCGAATCCGGGCTTCATAACTTGCATAAAAGATATACCACTATCTGGTCGTAATCTAGGCTTCGTAGTATTGTTGGCTGCTATCTGGTCGTAATCCAGGCTTCACAACATCTTTTATCATTATCTGGTCAAGTCCAGGCTTCATGGTGTCTTGTATTGTTATCTGGTCGTAATCCAGGCTTCATAATAACTTGTTAAGCTGCTATCCGGTCGACTCCCGGCTTCACAACTTGTGTTTATGATATACCACTATCTGGTCGTAATCCAGGCTTCATGGTGTCTTTGTATTGCTATCTGGTCGTAATCTAGGCTTCACAACAAACTGCTGGGGATTAAACTATTATCCGGTTGAATATGGGCTTCATAGCTTGTTTAAAAGATACCACTATCTGGTCGTAATCCAGGCTTCGCGGTATTCTGATACTGTTATTCGATCGTTCTACGGGCTTCACAATATGATGGAGGAATCAAGATACTACCCGGTCGGACCCGGGCTTCATAGCTTGAACTTTGTGAGAATTTAATTGTATCTTTCCCTGAAAGGTAAAGAGTTACTCATATGTAATGCCATGATGTATGACATGTATCGAGCAATGATGTTCTCAAAGTAAATGAGATTGTGCTGTATGATGTGTATATGCATGCCATGATGTATGAAGGTGCAATGTTTTTATGATGTTCTCTAGTTGGGGAAAATAAATCTCGGACTGCTGCTGGAGAATATAAAGAGTTTCGCTCGCTGAGGATAACGACCGAAGATGATTTGAGAATACATTGGCAGGAGAATAATTCTGTTGGAGAATAAACTGGTGAAAGAATGACTTTGTGGGGAAGAGATACTCTATCAGAAGATCCGCTGATTTGGAGAAATAACCTCGACTGTGGATGAATTACTGTTGCTGGCGGTGATGAACTCTGTCGGGGATAAAATTTTTGTTTGTGGAAGAAATAAATTCCACTGGGGATAGTCTTCCATTGTTGGTGATAGATGAACTCTGCTTGGGGATAATTACCACCAATGTTTTTAGATACCTTTTACTCTGCGGGGAATGTATGCATTTTTAGTCATATTCTTCAGCTGGGTCTATCCCTGTTCCTGGTGAATAGAGCAACTGTAAGGTTTGGACATTTCTTGTTTACCCCTGTTTCTGGAATTACGAGTAATCGTCTTTTGTTTTGCATGTAAGTATTTATGAGCAACAATTATTTTCAAATGCATATATCAAAAATGAATCATTGGATGTTCTTGCAAAATAAAATAGGAAAAGAAAAACGATTTTGAAATTTATTGTAAAATGAATTATATTGATTTTGAAGTTGGCCTATAATAGGCGTTTTGTACAATAGGTTGGCGTCCTAGTAAGAGAACGCCGTCGAAAGATAGAATAGACAATTTGTGAAAAACAAAGAAAAACAGCTATGTGAACAATCCCACTGGGTTCCAACTCTGTTATTGCCGTTATATCTTCGAGCGTCTCATCACTTTGCTACTTGGTTGAAGGTAGATCAGATTGATTGGTGCCGTCCGAGCTTGATAGTCGATACCGAAGTCTGGTTACAAGGTGATCCAATGAGACATAGTGTTACACTTTGATCCCCAATATTTGCCTGGACCGCCTGTGATACAGTGGCCAGAACCGGGACTGTTTTTAGGAATGCTGGTTTGCGTTTGTGTTTGCAAAATGTCACGATAAGCAAGAGTCACCACCGACTTTTATTTTATCCAACAAGGAAAGGAAAAAAGCACAGAAAAATTCCTTTTTCGAGATATTCCGAGTACAGGGGGTAGATTATAGAAAGGGAAGGTATTAGAACCATTTCTATCCGTAGTTTTCTACGGGCTCTTAGGTACTTGCTCATCGTTTTTAAAATTGCTTCTTTGTGTGTTTGTGTGATTTGAAAAGTTTTTGTTTTGACTTTGATTTAACCCTTGCTTCTGTCTTCAAGAGTGTTACGAAGTGTTTTTGAAAACTTTGTTTGTAAATGAGTGTAAGTGTGAAAAATTTTGTTTGTATTGAGCAAGTACTTAAGATCTAATCTACCTACTCAAAAAAAGAATTGTTCTATGTTCGTTTCCTTTAGACAGCGCTATCCCACTATTAGTGAGTAGGTAGCACCATCGTTGGAGTTTTAAGGATCAATTAGAAAGGGACGTACGATCACTAAAGCAATGTTAGGACGTCTTAGTAATAACCCTAATGTCTTAAGATCAATATTCGAGGCAACAATTCTGAGGCAACCTTTCTGAGGCAACTTTGACCTTTAAGACAAAAGAGCGACCACTAAAATACCCTTTACTTAATGACCGTTTACCGAAGGCAACTGAAGTGGGAGTGTACCCTAGGAGTGCGCATGTGCGAGTGATTCAATTTCAAGTTTATTATCTTTGCACATTTAGGGTTAGCTAACCGTTTTAAAGTCAATCATACATTCTTATCATGCATCCCTAATATTCATACATCTAACAGTTAATATTTTGCGGAATTTTAAAATGCGGGAAGTAAAGCTACGCTATTACAAGGCTTCAGGTATTTACATAGCCAAAAATAACCCGTAAAAAGAAAGCGATAAATGAAAGCAAAAGGCCCTAATTAATCTATTATAACTTGTGAGCAATTACATTAATATGGTAAAAATGATAAATAAGCGCGAGCGAGGAAATTAAGAACGATAAGAACTTAGGGTTTTGACCCCGTCTAACCTAATTGGAAGAAAAAATTGTTTTTGTTGTTTTTAATTATTTTTTAAGAAAAAGAATATAGTTTTTTTTATTAAATACAAAATTAATTGGTTAATTAAATTAATTAAAGAAAATAATTAAATTTAACCTATTTTTGTGCTTTTGGTTATTTTAAGAAAAAAAAAGAAAATATGATTTAAATTAAGCTAAAACCCTAATTGTTCTAATTAATTTTAATTTATTTACAAAAAGAAATTAAAGTTACCTAAAATTAAAATCTAATTAAATTAATTTTTTTGATAAAAATAAAACTAAAATCTAATTTGATGGAAAAATTATTTTTGTGATTTTTTTGATAAAAAGAATAATTAATTTGTTAGTAAATATAAGTAAATAAATAAATTAGAAGAAAAATGTAAAAGAAAAGTAAAAGAGAAATTGGGCCTGAAAGGTGATTTGAGGGAGTGTGGATAGCAATCTGGCCCAAGAAGCAAGTTGGTCCATGTTGACTTACTGGATCCAGTACTACGTGTTGACCAACGCTTTTGATGGATCCTCGTTTGATAGCCTTTAGATCTGGCTTCCTGATACTTGGCAGGTTGGATGATGATGGACTATGGTGGTCCTTGGCCTTGTGCACGCATGTAATCACTGAAAGAAAAAACATATAAAATAATTGGTGGGACCTGGGATTCGAACCCAGGCCCTGATGCCTTTTCCACACACTTCACTACCAAATGCGCTGGCTGCTTTGTTTATACATAGAATAGTAAACAATGATAATATACAATAAAAATAGTTAGTGGAGAATAATAAAAACGCGTGCCAGAATTTTGAGTGGACCAACAGGATGATGCCACGCTGGTCATCCCTGTCCTTGCTCCGTTTCTAAAAGTGAAACACTTTTACCTACGGACATATGTCCGTAGCTACAACCTGGGATCGTTTCAAAACTTTCCCTGGACATGATAAATGACCTTCAATGCCATGAATCGAACCGTCTTGGCATTCTGAACATCATGATACCCTTTATGGGGGTTAATTTTGCCTGCACACAAAAAACCTAAAACGAAACCACAAACCCTAACAATGACAATTCTTGATTCAGTCCATAAAAATGAAATTGGATGATATGGATAGCTTGCAAATGTTCAAAGGATCAAGAATATATAATTATTTCGTGCTATAAGTGACAGAATGATGCAATTCGATTTCAAAAATAAATCAATGTCGTGGCTGACTTACAGTGGGTTTCAGGGCCTGAAAGTGCTTGTTCTTGATTGGTTTTGCTTGCTTGTGATCCCAAGAAGCGATTAGGATGGTTAAAGAGTCTTGAAAATGTCTGGAACTATGAATTCGACTCAGCACTTTTTGTGTTTTTTTTCAAGTTTGTTCTGACTTCTCACGCCTCTCTCCAGCCTTGTTTTAGGTCTACAAATGTTCAATATATATATCAAGGATTGGATTAGGGTTCAAAACATGATCTCAATCTTCCTCCATTATTGATTTTGATCTTGATTTGATTCACTTAAAAACCCTTCCAAAAATAGGCCAAATTCAATCTTTTTGTGCACTCAAAGGCCTTGCACGAATTCAATCACTTGCCAACTGGATATAGGACCTAAAACATGTACAAAATCTTGAGATTTTAATGTTTTGGATTTTTCCATGATTTATTTTGATTTAAATTGATTTAATTCAAATAAAAATCAAAATAAATAATAAAAATGGGATAATGACAAGTGTCAAAGGATAGGGCTCGTGGACCATGCTACCAACTCAAAACAAGTGCAAAAAGTTAGGCCCATTTAGCAAAAATTGCAATTTGAGGCATAGTTGACTTTTGACAATTTTTCAAAAAAGGTAAACTTCACTAATGCATAACTTCCTCAGTTTTGACTCTTTGAAGGTGTTCTTGGACTTTTTAGAACGATTGAGATGTCCTCTAAGCAAACCTTTTGGTATCATCTCAATTTGGTATTCCATGTTCATGTATGAAGCTTTGAGAAAAAAGGTGTTTTTGTTGACTTTTCAAAATGACCTATAATGTCCAAATTCATAACTTATTGTGAGTGCATATTTTGAACTTGGGAGATGAAGATGGATTGTATAGAATTGCATCCTCTTCAAAATGAACTTTTGATGGGTCATTTCTCATAAAGTATGAGAAAGTTATGCTTGGTCAAAGTTGAGTTGAGTTTTCCTACAAAACCCTAATTTAGCAACTTTTGGTTCTTGATAAGTTATGAGCAATCCTTGATGAATCATGATCAACCCTTGATAAAATGATGAATGATAATTCAAAATGAGGATGTTGACCAAAAATCTTGAAGTTTGACTGTATGTGGGTCATAGTTGAGTTTTGCCATAGTACAATCGATTTTCAAGCCTTTGAGCAATTGACTGGGCAAACTTGCTCTGCAAGGCAACTTGGCATGGATAATCTTGAGAACATATTAGGACAATGGTGAGAATTTGGGATCCCCTGGACTCAAGTATCTTGGTGCAACATGAAACCCTAATTTGAGGTAGACTGCCTTAGGAGAGAGCTTGTCTGGTCAACCCTTGAGCTTCCTTGAGCAACTTGAGGATCTTTCTTGAAATGAATTGAGAAATATGGGAGGGAAAATTTTGGGGTAAAACACCGCCCTTTCGGGTTTTCAGTCCACCGGGATACCCTTTTTTGCCCAAGCCGCCTTTTCAGGTTTTCGACTTGCCGGGTGTACAATTTTTTTTTATTTTCATCCCTTACTTTTGCCCAAACCCTTTTGGTTCGCCGGGAAGCCCTTATTTTTTCCTAGGCCAGTAGACCTAACGGGTCTTTGATTATGCGTAGTATTTTTTCACTATGTCTGCATTGACGGGGTGAGGAAGGTCGTCACCATCCATGGTGGTTAGAATCATAGCTCCTCCTGAGAAAATGTTCTTAACCACAAATGGCCCTTCGTAAGTGGGGGTCCATTTTCCCCTGGGATCACCTTGCGGCAGTATGATGCGTTTGATCACCAGATCCCCGACTTGATATTCTTATCATTTGAATTTCTTGTTAACTGCCTTGATCATCCGTTTTTGATACGTCTGACCATGACAAATAGTAGTAAGTCTCTTCTTATCGATTAGATTCAGCTGATCAAGTCTGGTCTGGATCCAATCCTCTTCGCTCAAACCTGCATCCTTCATAATCCGGAGAGAGGGTATTTGGACCTCAATGGGTAAGACTGCCTCGATGCAATACACTAAGGAATATGGTGTTGCCCCTGTTGACGTCCGTACTGAGGTACGATACCCATGAAGAGCGAATGGTAACATCTCATGCCAGTCTTTGTATGTCACCGTCATCTTCTGCACAATCTTCTTGATGTTCTTATTAGCCGCTTCAACAACCCCATTCATCTTTGGTCGGTAAGGAGAAGAGTTGTGATGCTGTATCTTGAACTGTTTGCAGAGCTTGGTGATCATTGTATTGTTGATATTTTTACCATTGTCCGTAATGATCCTCTCTGGTACACCATATCGACAGATCAGATTATGTCGGATAAACTGCGCCACGACGTTTTTGGTTACTGTAGCAAAGGAAGCTGCCTCAACCCACTTCATGAAATAATCAATAGCTACCAGAATGAAACGATGCCCATTAGATGCAGTAGGTCTGATCTCGCCGATCATATCGATGCCCCACATTGCAAAAGGCCAAGGAGCTGTCAAGAAGTCCAGAGGAACCAGAGGTACATGCACCTTATCAACGTAGACTTGGCACTTATGACAGTTCTTCCTCTGTACCCAAATTCATTGATTCAACTGGCTCTTCATGATGCTGTATGGCCCTCTCTTCCTGTAGTAACAGTCTAGCAAGTTCCCTAGGAACTTCACAATCATCATCACCTTCGTCCTCGGCTTGGTTGATCAGATTTTCGAAGTTATAACTGGCAGTAGCAGAGTTGTTATCAGTGGGATCCAGAGTAGATATGGATCTGCATTATGATATGTGAGTATGTGTAAGACAATAGCTGTTTTGATAAAGTGTGAGATAGAAAGGAAAAACAAAGAGCGAAAAATTTGTAATGCAAGAAAACGTCAAATGCTTTATTGATGATATATGGAAATGACAGATAATAAGCCCTCACAAATAAAACCAAGGTGCCTCGGGCAAGGCACCGGGCCGTAAAGTTTCAAAATGTTTGTTACAAATCTCAAAACAAAAGTCTATTACTGTATAATAAAAGAAACGGCCATGAAGTCCTTCGCCGTCCAGTTGTTCAAGCCACCGTTGATAGTCGGGTAAACCCAGCTGTCGATATCTGACTCTTCTTCATCATCTCCAATTGCATTCACTCCCTGATCATGCTTGGGCATGGGTGCAGTTATGACGTTGGGTTTCTCTGGAGCGTCAAACTCAATCTCTTTAGCTTCGATCAAATCTTGTACTTTATTCTTCAAGGCCCAACAGTTGTTCGTATCATGACCTGGGCTATCAGAGTGATAGGCACAATGGGCGTTCGAATTATACAACAGAGATGTAGTGCTAGGATTCTTCGGGGCTTCCCTCAGAGTTACCAGGTTGGTCTTCAACAATTGTGGTAGAATTTGAGACAAGGTTATATTAAGCCGAGTGTACTGTCTCTGCGGCCTCTCCATTCTTTGCTGATTGTTGCATTGCGGGGCAACGGTGGGTCTTGATATTACTACCGCATTCACTGCTTGGCGGCGTTCAGGTCGGTTTTGGCTCCCCGAGCTGTAGACTGCACTAGCTTCTTTCTTACCAGTGAAAGACTTCTTTTCTGCGCCTGATGAAGTACTTTTCTGTATCTTACCACTTCGGATACCAACTTCTACTCTTTCCCCAGTCAAAATCAACTCAGTGAACCCAGATGATGAACTATTGATCAGATGATTGAAAAATGGACTAGACAACGTCCCTAGAAACATATCAACCAACTCCCTATCAGACATAGGGGGTTGGACTCTTCCAGCCATATCTCTCCACTTCTGAGCATAGTCCTTAAAACCTTCACTTGCACCCATAGACATACCCTGAACCTGAGTACGAATGAGAGCAAGGTCGGTGTTATACTGGTACTGCTTGTAGAAAGCAGCAGCAAGGTCCTCCCAGTTGCGGACATTAGCTCCTTCTAATTGATAAAATCATTCAAGCTTAGTCCCTGATAGACTGTCTTGAAAGAAATGTACCCACAAATTCCTATCAGTAGTGTAAGGTTGGATTTTCCTGACGTACGAGCGGAGATGGAGTTTTGGACAGGATATTCCATTGTACTTAGCAAAAACCAGAGCTTTAAATTTGTGAGGGATCACCACCCCAGATGCTAGCCCCAGATCTCTGAAGTCCAAACCGGGAATCTTCTAAATCTCCATAGCACTTAGACGGTCTTCAAGTTATTTGTACATATCCTCATCAGGAGGGTACTGTTCATCATCAAAATCAGTATCATTATCAGAGACCACAGGGCTAGGACCCTTTTCTTCCTCTTGATTCTCTCCTCCTTTAGATGAATGAGACAGATTAGCTTCCTGTCGCAACCTATTCCCAAATCTGTGACCCATATTCAGAAGAACCACCTTCTTATTCTTCTTCTTCTTATTCTTCTCCTTCAGGATGAGAGTCTTCAAATCCTCTTTCCCTTTAGCCAAGTTCAAGAACATCTCTTGGAATTAGGCATTCTGTGCCTGGAGAGCTTTGATGGCTTGATCGATAGGTATTTCATAAGACATTTTGTGATGAAATAAACAGCGAAGAAGATGAGAAACCTGTAATGGTACCTGTAATGATGTGCATGATAATGGAATGCGTATGAAATGATTTCAAAGACTCTGGGAGATTCAAATTTGTAAACCAAGAAACAAACAAACTTTATTAGATTAAATTTGTAAAATTTTTAACAATGCCTTTTAAGGCGTTTACAAAGAAATAACTGAAAAGCAAATCTAAACTAGAAACAATAAAAGATATCAGAAATCCCATGGTCGTTTCCCCTTCGTGCTGACATAATCATTGATTGTCCTCTCGTTCTCAAGTTGCCTCGTGAGCTTCAGGATCTTCCTCTCTTGCTCATGATACTTCTCCCGGTAGGTATCCCTTTATTCCTTCAACTGAATCCAGGATCTCTTCAATGCCCCAAGATCAGTAGGCATGTATGGATAAAGGACCGTATAAGGAACACCCTCTTCAATGGTATGATCCACAATCACTGGCAGCACAACTTCGTAAGGCATCCCATGCTTTTGAGCCCGAGCTCGGACCCACTGGAGGTAAGGTTGCATAGGGAGAGAAGTCTTCGGTCCTAGCTCGTGAGGGTTAGACCTATTCACCATGCCCCAGGCTCGTATAAACCTTCGGCGGTGCTCGTCAACGTCCTCCTTATAGTCAAAGACAATATCTATAAGAAGTATCTCATGAGGACCATCTCTCCAAGTGCGACCAAACTATCGTAGAGCCAAGCAAGGACTGTAGGTTATTCCCCTTCTGATTCCAAGCAACGGAACATTAGGGTATCCCCCACATCGATCAATGACATCAATGCCCTCCATAGGCTTAAAACTCCAAAGAATATCCGTATGGGTGAGGGACATTATCCTGTAAGCCCAACCTAAACCTTCCTCATTCTTCAATACAGACTTGGGGAGGTGAGAAATAAACCACCTCGCCAGTAGCGACATGCAACACATGAGGGTCCCTCTTCTTCGCACAGTACGAGTATAGAAGGCATGTAAGATATCACCCAGAAGAGTAGGCACAGGATTATGAGACATGAAGATCTTAACCGCATTCACATCTATGAAGGAATCTGGATTCGGGAAAAGAATCAAACCGTAGATGAGGAGAGCCAAGATGTCTTCAAAAGCTTGAAAGTCCAAATTTTCCCAGAAAAGTTGAGCTTGAACAATCATAAACTTGGCCAAGAAACCTTTAACCCCGCTCCGTGTCTCCCAGTTAGATACTATATCAGCCCTTTTTAGATGTAAGGCTGAAGCAATGTCCTCTGGCCTATGAGTCTCTTCAAAACCTGTGAAGGGTGTCTGCTCGAGGATGGATATGCCCAGTAAGTAAGAAAACTCTTCCAAAGTGGGAACTAGCTGATAATCCGGGAAGGTGAAACAGTGATGCACCGGATCGAAGAACTGAAAAAGGACGCTCAACATCTACTCATCCAACTTTGAAGTGACCAAACTAAGGAACTGACCATGTCTTCTAACGAATGAAGAAGTATCAGGAACTTTTGAGACTAACTCTCTGAGTTGAGAAAGTATTTGCACGAAGTTAACCCGAATAGTATTTATGCGCATAAAGGCCATAATCTGTAAAACAGAACAAAGATAAATCCTCTCGGTCTTTGAAATGGTTAGTATAATGAAGTATGCATGCTATGTTATGATGCATGATGTCATGGTAAAACACACAACAAGTATAGCAGATAACAGACATGGTAAAGGCAAATAAGTCACACCAAATCCCTTAAGTCTCAGGCTTGCAAGGGGTCTAGGTACTACCCTCTTGAAGTTCAGTTGGTTTCAACCTGTCCTAATAATAGTAACCGGGTTCTAGAGGTTCTCAATATCATTGACCATCCTCTATCGGTCATGGTTTCAGCTCACGCAATCTTTTCTCGCGGCCGAAACTATCTTGAGAGTATGGTCTCAATGAGTGTAGTATCGAGTATCAACCAGTTCCCAACTTTACACCGAGACCGGCTATCTCACTACTTCCTATGGCCAAGTTGGTCAATTATAGGTTCTAAGATCAGTTGATGCTTAAACGACACACATAACAGCCCCGTATTCTCCTTATTTCTCCACAAGGGATACTGGTACCAACCAATGTGCCACATAAACGTAGCTACTGCTTCAACCGTATTGGTCTACACCGTATAGTTCCCTCACAGTTTATTGCTACTTACCTAAAAGGTGTCCCCCAGATCCGGGTTAGGATCTATCATAACTCCAATACAAAGCCCACAAAGATAAAGCAATCAAATCAAACAATAGAAGCAATATGATGAACTATTAATAAGGTATACCCCACTTATTTAATCCCCAGCAGAGTCGCCAATTCTGTGATACGGTGGTAGAACCAGACTGTTTTAGGAAAATGCTTGTTTGCGTTTTGCGTTTGTGTTCGCAAAATGTCGCGGTAAGCAAGAGTCGCCACCGACTTTTATTTTATCCAATTGGAAAGGAAAAAAGCACAGAAAAATTCCTTTTTTGAGATTTTGAGTACGGGGGGTAGATTATAGAAAGGGAAGGTATTAGCACCCTTTCTATCCGTAGTTTTCTACAGGCTCTTAGGTACTTGCTCATCATTTTAAAAATTGCTTCTGTGTGTTTGAAAAGTTTTTTTTACTTCATTTTAACCCTTGCTTCTGTCTTTAAGAGTGTTACTGTGATACGGTGGGAGAACTGACTCGAGGTTTTGCATTTCGTCGCAAATGTTTCGGTTTAGCAAGAGTCGCCACCGACTTTTATTTTATCCAAAAGGAAAGGTCAAAAAGCACAGGAAAGACCTTTGAGATGTTTTCTTGAGTTCGGGTGGTAGATTATGAAAAGGGAAGGTGCTAGCACCATTTTCATCCATGGTTTTCCATGGGCTCTTAGTTACTTGTTTAGATCACTTGCTTTGCTTTTCCAATTGTTTGAAATGGTGCTTTGTGGTTTTTTGAAAATATTTTGAAAAAGAGGCCACTTTGTTGTACCCCAAAATTTTCCCTCTCAATTCTCAAGGCCTTTCTCACAAGGATTCTCAAAGGTTCAAGCTTGAACAAGTGCATTTGGATTTTCCAATACCAAAAGGAAACTGTCAAAAAGGGGGAAAACAGATAAAATTAATATTTTGGCAAATTTGGATAAAGAAAACAAGTGTCCTTCGTTTCAGCTCTTTCGATTGGCTTTTTGGCCTCTTTCGACACAAGTTTGGCTTGCATCCTTCGACTGGGCATGGGCCTCTGACACAGTTTGGTTTGGATTCACAAGGAAAAAAGCCTCTTGTAATCTATTTCATTTACAAGGCAAAAACCCTCTTGATGGTGTCCTTCGATCCAGGAGGAAAAAGCCTCTCTTTTGCCCTCTTTCGATCACACATCCTGCCCTTGCACGCTTTTTTCGTTTGGAGGAGTGACTTCTCCAGCGTCACAAGCTTCGATTGAGCCTTCCATCCCAAGAGCATTAATTTGGCCCATTCGAAGGATTGTCTAGGGGAGTCATTCGAACGTCACTTCGATTAAAAAAAGAAGATGGTTTCTAAAAGTCTGGTCGAAAGGTGAGGTCAGGGAGTCAAAACAAAAGGATGAGAGACCAAAGGCATTTGTTGACTAAGACTCATGCGCTGCCAGGCAGGGGCCTGATTCACTGGCCATAAAACGCCAGGACTGCTGCACAGCAGTTCTGAAGCACTGTCCAAATTCCTTGCACTGAAATGGCAATAAAATACTGCCCCCTCGAAAGCTACAAATACAACATACCCCTTCTGTTTGAATTTTTTTTTGTTTTCCCTCTCAAAGTGTCAGCCAAGTCACATCTTTGTTTTTTAACTCCCAAACCTTTCCTCTATAAATAGAGGAATCATTGACAAAGAAACGGGCCAGATTTTTGACTAAGAGAAAAAACCACAAGAAATCCTCAAGCAAGAAAACTCTCGCAAAAATTCTCAAAGAAAAAAACAAAAAAAAAACTCTTAGACACTTCACAACGTTTTAAGAAAACTCAGACCCTTTCATACCTTGGTGAATCCTTCGATTAACTCTCCAACAGCCTGATAACCAGCCTTCGATTTATCCTTTAGACTTATATAATAACCTTCCATTCACTCACCACTATAAAACTCCCTCCCTCGATTCAGTGACTGTTCAAGCAAGGCAGTGATTGAACTAACCTCAGGAAGACCCTAGCGAACTTCCATTCATTACCAAGGAGGTAACTTGCAGTTTCCTTGGATTTAAGCGCTTCAAGAGGTAAGTTCACTGTAAACTTCGAACCATTTCATTTTTCTATTATGTGTGCATGCCAATAAAAATGTAGATACTTCATCTAGGGAGTTTGACCATGTTTTAATCTTCGATCCTGAATGCCTACATGTTGAAGGTTTCGACCCTGACTGTTTAAACTTTGGACTTTTGAGACCCGTTAATCTTGTGCTAACCCATTGGCCTGTAGCTTTGAAAGTTACACTTGAGTGTTGTGTTTTAAAAGTTTAAAACAGGTTTCTTTGTATCCTTCGCTCGGCTAAGTATTCAAGCCCTTCGAATCTCAACCTAAGGGTCTAACACCCCTGCAGTCGAAGGAAGTAGCAAGGAGCCTGAGGCAAAGAATGTACTTCACGTTGACCCCAGGCCTCAAACGAAAGAAGTAGCCAGGAGGATGTCCATACTGACTGCCAAGTCTCAATCGAAAGAAGCAGGAGAAGGGTGAAATCGAAAGACACGACCTTACTGACTCCGGGCCCAAATCGAAGGAAGTCAAAAAGGACAGAATCGAAGGATGTCTCTTCCCAGATCGAAAGGATCATTTTTATCCCTTTTATTTTTGTTTTGTCTTTACATTTCTTGCTCTTCAATAGGGTTGTAATAGCGTAGGATCTATTTTCTGCATTTTTATTACTTTCGCACAAATGATAGTAACTAGGGTGTATGAAAAAAATATGAAAAAACAACAAGTAGACATAACCTAATACAAGACAAATACATGAAATCAATACACAATCACACTTGCACCCCTAGGGTAATCCCGCTTGTTGCCTTCCAAAATGGGCCATGCTTGCACGTCGAGTTTCTTTGGCAAAACCATTCAAATGATCATAAGTCCCTCGATGACGCTTTCGAAAGTTGCCTATCAAAATGATCATAGTCCCTTCAAGCAAAATTGCCAAAGACACTTGGCACCATTGTATTCATGGTCCATACGATGACCCGCGCCTGTCCCGTTAAACATCCTAAACGCAAGATTGTCCACCAAATACAATGGTGGAACAAAATTGTTAAAAAGGGTTAAAACATGAGAAAAACCTTTGAGTAAACTTAGGGGTAGACAAAACTCTTAGTTACTTGATCAACTTGCAAAAACACTTGCCTACTTTTCAAACCATTCCACAAACACTTTCAAAACAAACTTTCAAAAACATTTGAAACATCTTTTCGAAAAGATACACACCTTTGTATATACTCAAACACGAGTCATTACAACGGTTGCCGAAATAAAGACGTCTATTTCAAAACATTTTCAAAACACAAATACACACACCATTTCAAGCAATCAAAAATCAAGGCAAGTGATCTAAAACCAAGTAACTAAGAGCCCATGGATAACCATGGATGAAAAGGGTGCTAATACCTTCCCTTTTCATAATCTACCCCCCGAACCCACGAAACATCTCAAAAGGTTTTTCCTGTGCTTTTTAACCTTTCCTTTAGGATAAAATAAAAAGTAGGTGACGACTCTTGCTAAACCGAACAAGTGCGAAAACAAACGCAAAATCCCAAGTCAGTTCTCCCACTGTATCACACACTTGTTTGGGCAATCTTTGTAATGATTCTTGTTCGTAAGAATGTATACAAAGATGTTTGTCTTTTAAAAAATGTTTCAATGTTTTGAAAGTTGTTTGGAAATGTTTTTGAAATTGTGCGTGTGTTTGTTTGAAAATAGCAAGGATTGTTTGCAAATTGATCAAGTAACTAGAAGCATCTACCTACTCAAAAGTCTTTCCTACACATTTTTATTCCTTTGACATTGTTGCTTTACCATTGCTTTGGTAAACAACCTTATCTTTGGATGTTAAACGGGACGAGCGCGGGTCATTGTATGACCATGATAGCAATGTTGCCAAGTATCTTAGCTTGTTTGAGGGACCAAAATCATCTTTGTTTTTAGGCAACCTTGTATAGCGTCATCGAGGGACTATGATCTTTTGTTTTGTTTTGTTTTGCCAAGATACCTAGCATGCATACCATGGCCATTTTTAAGGAAACAAAGTGGGTGAAACCCTAAGGAGTGCTTGTGTGTAATATGTTGTCATTTTCATGCATTTTGTCTTGTATTAGGTCATGCTATTTGTTTGATTTTTGTCTTATCATACAAACCAAGTTTTTACTAAACATGCATATAATGCGATAAATTGCGTAAAGTAAATCTAAGCTATTACAATAATATTATGGGAGGGGGGATACAAGTTTTGAATGGGGGATATTTGCACAAAATAAAACCCTAATTCACTATTACAACTCAATTGAATTTATTATACAATAAATAAATAAATATACAATATTTAAATATGAAATGAAATGTATGTATGCAAAAATGTTTTTGTATTTATTTTTATGTATGTGAAAAATAAATTATTTAAGTCTTAAAAAAAAGAAAAGATATTGTGATTATTTTTGAAAGGGTGAAAAACCCTAATTTTGGTTTAAAAGAAAATATGTTCTATATTATTCATTTTTGTTCAAGAAAAATAATAATAATATGTATAAAATGTTAAAAAAATTGAAATATGTATGAAAATAATATTTTACATGTGAAAAATAATAAAATAAAAATGTATGATATTTTTATATTATTTACAAGTTATTTTAAGAAAATGATTTCTATTTATTAAAATAAAACTATTTTTATATGCAAAAAATAAGATAAAAAAATAAAATAAAATGCAAAAAATTAAGAAAATATTTTTGGGATTTTTTAATGTTCAGAAAAAAAATAATAAAGTCAAAAGTATAAAATATGCAAGAAAATACAAAAATATAAAAATAATAAGTCAGGGGGGTACAAAAGTAAAATGGGGGGTGTGGAAAGTGAAAGGCCCAAGGCGCCAGGCCCAGAACACCATCTTCATCCCTGTCCTTGCTTCGCGCGCGCACCCTGTGTTCAAACCTGCAACTCTATATTCTTTGCACAAAAACAAAATCTGGCAACATGAAACTTGTAGCATTTTTGATCACGATTCCAATGATATAAGATTTGAAACCTAACTCTAAGAAACCATAGAGGATTTCAGTGGCCCTAATTCCTGACCTAATTTTTTCATGAACTTCAAGCTTCAAATTCTCACTACTAAGTTAATATAAATAACAACTATGCATATGTACAGCTTAAGCAAGTTAAGGACTACATTTTTGCTTCGAAAATCAAAGCTTAAGGATGCCTAAATAAGGAGATAGAACTTTGAAAAATACCTTGTTCAATTGAGTTTGGATATGGCAATGTGGGGGATTTGAGTGAGGCCTGAAGATCGTGTGAGCTTCCTTGAGGTTCCCTCAAGCTTTTCCAATGCTTAGCTGGCCTTGTAGATGGCTGAAACTCCTTGTAGAAGTCAACCTGCAACCTTGCAAAATGAAAATGGTGAAGTGTGAAACTGAGCTCACAGTTGCAAGACAAGGGCCTGGACAACTTAGGTATGATGTATGTAAAATGTTTGAAGCCTTAAAACAAGAAACGCACGAGCCAATATTGATTTGGCAAGGGTTTTGCACAAGATGCCCTGTTTGGGCAGAAATTGGTGTTTTTGGTGTTTTAGAGTGTTTGGGATGTTGTGAATTCGTGCTTAGGCTTGCAACAAAGTTCTAAAGTTGTTTGAAGTGAAGCCAAGCCTTGCCTTTATCAGATGGACAAGTTGTCTTGACTTTTGCAAGTTTGCTTGCTTTTGAAGAAAGTTGGAAGTGACAATGCCAAAGGCCTGTACAGGCTTGCTTGCTAGCTGCATAGAGTTGGTACAAGTTGCCTGATATTTGTGGATATTATTTGCAGCAAAAGATCAGGTCCATGGCTCAAGATTTTCAAAGTTGCAAAAAGCATGCTTTATCAAAGTAGTATTGTGAACTTTATGCCATTTTTGGATTATTTCAATGTGCAATGCTTCAAAAGTCAAAACAAATCCATTATCCATTGAGTTTTCATTTAATTATGGAGTGTAGAAGGGATTAGGGACCTGTAATGCAAGGTACAAGCATGTTAGGACAAATTTGCAACTTGAAGCATTTGTAAACATGGCTTGAACAAAAGTGACAAATTGCCATTTTCTCTTCTTCGATTCTCCCTAATCATAAATGATCTTGGAGAGTTCTTGGACATTTTGGAAATCTTGTAACATGATATACAATCCATCTTTGAAATTCAACTTGAGATACCTCTTGTAACTAGGTGAAAAGTTGCCATGAAGTTAGGTCAAAAACCTGCCTAAACTAGGGCAAAATTTCACTAAGTTAAAAAGTTTATGGACCCCTATTCACAAAATCATAACTTGAGATCCAAGCATCTTTTGGGAAAACTTTGTGAATAAAAGTTGTAGAATTCATGGAGGACTACAACTCTCATGTTGGAAGTTTTCTTTTAATCCAATTTCATCATGGTGAAAAAGTTATGGAAAGTTGGGAAAAAATAAGAAATTTCCATAACTTAGAAAAATTCTAAGTTATGAAAAATTTCAAATTAAAACCCTAATTTGCAATTTTAGGTTTCTTGGTCAACAAGTTTCACATTTTGACATGTTTTGATGAATTATGACCCTTGGCACTTGATTTTGACCAAAAAGTCAAAGTTTGACTTTTCTGTGTACAGTTGATTTTTGATCAGTTGACTGGAAAATTCATCTGTCAATCCTATGTACTTGAGATCTTTTGAACCTTGTGATTAGGTCAAGATGATGCCATTGATTCCTTGAAATCATGCTTGAACCCAATTAGTCATTGACTAGGTCAAAAATCAGAAATTGCCCTTTCTCAATCAAAACCCTAATTTTGACCATTTTGCCCTTTTGATGATCTGATCAAATTTCTTGAGGAGTTGTGATCCAAACTTGATCAAATGGTACATATGAGCCTAAAATGTTGATGTGGATAAAAAATTATGAGGTTTGACTGTAAATTGGCCACAATTGACTTTTTCCCCAATACAACTGATTTTTAGGTCAACTGTCCAATTGACTGGGCAAAAATGTGATTCAAGGCTTGAAACTTGTCATGAGCAATCTTAGGGGTCCAATATGGTGTATGAAAGTCACATGAATTATTGATGGTCCAAAAATCCTTGTGCAAACTCAAACCCTAATTTCAGGCTATCAGTGCAAGGTGAGGTCTTGAGCTGAGCAAACCCTAATCTTGTCTTGAGTCCAAAGAGTCTTGTGAGGAAAATCTTGATAAAATGAGAGGGCAAATATTGGGGTACAACAACTGCCCCTGTTTAATCTTCTTGAACCTGAAGAGTTAGATTGGTGAGTTTTTCCGTTCGTGACTCGAAGGTAAAAGATGATTAGACACTAGAGTGCCCGTAAATTTGCACTCGTCAAATTATAGTTGAGGGAATGGGCTTAAAGATTCCATTTGGAAAGGTGATAGAATCTTTGTTGGAGATGGGCTTATAGATGCCATCCAAGAATGTTTGTTGAACTGTAAGTTATAAGTCAAAAGAATGAGTATCAGAATGGTGTCCGTATTTAGAACGTATCTGAACTGTATCTAGAGACTGAGTCTGTATGAGCAAGGGAATAGCAGCTGTGTCTGGAGCATATCCGAGCTGTAACTATACTTGAATCTGAATGAACAACAGAATAACTTCCGTATTTGGAGTGTATATGTATTGTATCTGAATCTGAAATCTGAATAGGCGACAAAATGGCATCCGTGCATCCGTGTCTGGAGCGTCTCTGGGTTAGGGAAAAAGTCAGAATAAGTGACATAATGGCAACCGTGTCCGGGACGTATCTGAACTTGAAAATCTGAATGAGTGACAGAATGACTTCCGTGTATGGAGTGTATCTGCACTGTATCTTGACTTTGAATTCCGAATGAGTAATAGAATGACTTCCGTGTCTGGAGTGTATCTTTACTGTATCTGAAGTTTGAGATCTAAATGGATATCAGAATGGCATCCTTGTCTGGAGCGTATCTGTACTGTATCATGAATCTGAGTCTGAATAAGCAACATAATGACTTCCGTGTCTAGAGTGTATCCATACTGTATCTTGACTTTGAGTTCTGAATGAATAATAGAATGACTTCCGTGTCTGGAGTGTATCTTTACTGTATCTGAAATCTTTGATCATTGTTAATGATAGCTGTTAATCTTATCCTGTAAAGGGTAAAATGTTAGCTAAAACATAAAGTTATGTTGCATGACATGTATGATGCAATATATGTGCTTTATCAATGTTTATGATATATGAATGTAATGTATGCGCATGCAAGCTGATTAGCTGTATTATTGAGGAAAATAAATCCTTGACAGCCGGGGATAAGAAAATCTTTGGCGACTGGGGATAATGACTCATTGACTGCTGTCGGGGAAAATAAATCTTTGACCGCTGCTGGAGATTCAAAATCTTTGATTGCTGAGGATGAGAAATCCTTGGCGACTGTTGGGGATTAAAAAACTTCTGTGGGGATATGAGGATCCTTCATGTCTTGGAGTTGGAGTATTTGACAAAAATTCTGTTGTGAGAGTAATGCCAAACCGCTTGAATAATATGCTTGGGGAAATCCAGAGAACTTTGTTGACGTCCACTGGGGAATACACAATGGGAAACCTTGCTCCGCTGGGGAATAGAGAAAACTCTGATGACTTCTGTGGGGAATTAAGAATGAGAATCTTCATTCCGACGACCTTACTGGGGAATAATAAGATTCTACGGGGAAGAAGGCTTTACAGCTGGGGAGTAAGTTCAGGACTCTGGGGGAAAAAGCTTATTCCTGTTTGGAAAAAGATTAGGAGTTTGGGTTGTATGCCACTCTACTGGGGAATTATCCTAGCTTGGGGCGAGACAAAAAGTTAACTGTTATCTAGCTACTTTTTAGACTTCAAGACAACTTGCTGGGGAACTTGGAGAAAACTGAATGGTTCCCGCTGGGGATTGATAGTTTGAAATTTGGCTTCGCTAGGGAATGAAGGTTTCAGCTCTGCTGGGGATCTGTGGTTCACAGTTTTGGCTCCGCTGGGGATTGGGAGTTTGAAGTTCCAACTCTGATGAGGATTTTGAAATTTAGCTCCGCTGGGGATCTAGACGATGTACTGTAGGGATTGCTCATGGAATAGCCGAAAGACATTTTCCTATCCTCTCAACCTGTCAGTAATTGTTCTTTTTCACTTCCATCTATTTGTAAACAGTAATTATGTTCAAATGCATATGTTCATTAATGAATTATTGGACGTTTTTGCAAATAAAACACAAGTGTAAAAAGAAAAAGGCAAATAGTTTTCTGCACTTTAAATAGATATCTTTGTATTTACTTTGAATAAGTATTTTGTACAAAGGAGACAAACATCCTAGTAAGAAGATGGTGTCATAAAAATTGAGAAAAAAATTTATACAAAGAAAGATAGCTATGTGTAAAAAATCCCATGGGGTTCCCATTCTGCTATAGCCTTCGTAACTAAGAATATCTTGTCCATTCGTCGCTTTGTCCGAAGATGATTGGATTGATCAGAAGCTCCAGGTTTGTCAGTGAAGAGATTGTCCTTAAAGTGATCCGACGAGACATAGTCATACGCTTTAATTCCCTAACTTTTGCCTGGACCGCCCTTTCGGGTTTTCGATCCACCGGGAAACCCTTTTTTGCCCAAGTCGCCCTTTCGGGTTTTCAACTTGCCGGGTGTACAAATTTTTTTTTTATCCCTAATTTTTGCTTGAACTGCCCTTTCGGGTTTTCGATTCACCGGGATGCCCTTTTTTTGCCTAGGTGTGTCAACCTAGCGGGTCTTTTATGCGTAGAATCTTTTGACTATGTCTGCATTCACAGGATGCGGTAGGTCGTCACCGTCCATGGTGGTTAAGATCATTGCCCCACTAGAAAAGATGTTCTTGATCACAAATGGTCCTTCATAGGTAGGAGTCCATTTGCCCCTGGGATCACTTTGCGACAAGATGATCCGCTTGATTACCAGATCTCCAACTTGATATACCTGGCGTCTGACTTTCTTGTTGAAAGCTTTGATCATCCATTTTTGATACATCTGACCATGGAAAATAGCAGTAAGCCTCTTTTCATCAATCAAGTTAAGTTGATCAAGTCGGGTCTGAATCCAATCGTCTTCATTCAAACCAGCATCCTTCATGATTCTCAAGGAGGGAATCTGAACCTCGATAGGTAAAACAACCTCCATGCCATATACCAAAGAATAGGGTGTTTCCCCAGTTGATATTCGTGCCGTGGTCCGGTACCCGTGGAGAGCAAACGGTAGCATCTCATGCCAGTCCTTGTAGGTGACTGTCATCTTTTGTATGATCTTCTTGATATTTTTGTTCGCAGCTTCGACAACACCGTTCATCTTTGGCTGATAGGGAGATGAATTGTGATGTTGAATTTTGAACTGCTCGCACAAGGCGGTGATCATAGTATTATTAAGGTTCATACCGTTGTCAGTGATGATCCTTTCGGGGATACCGTACCGGCAAATAAGGTTCTGCTTGATGAAGCGGGCAACCACATTCTTAGTAACGGATGCAAAGGACGCTGCTTCGACCCATTTGGTGAAGTAATCAACGGCCACCAGAATGAAGCGGTGTCCATTGGATGCTGTAGGCTTGATCTCTCCAATCATGTCGATTCCCCACATAGCGAATGACCAAGGAGCTGTTAAGACATTTAGAGGAACTGGAGGCACGTGTATCTTGTCTGCATAGATTTGACATTTATGACAAGTACGGGAGTGTTGATAGCAGTCAGCTTCCATGGTAGACCAGTAATAGCCTGCCCTTAGAATCTTCTTAGCCATCGTATGCCCTCTAGAGTGAGTGCCAAATGTACCTTCATGCAATTCAGCCATAATCCTTTCAGCTTCAAGCTTGTCCATACAACGGAGCAGAATAGAATCATGATTACGCTTGTACAGGATACCATTACTTAGGAAGAACTTAGCTGTAAACCTCCTTAAGAACTTTTTGTCATTGACTGTAGCTCCTTCAGGGTATTCTTGCGCCTCGAGATACCTTTTGACTTCATGAAACCATGGCTGGTCCATTACTTCTTCAGTATTAATCTCGTGACAATGTGCCGGTTCGTCCATCCGTTCAATGGTGATTTGGGGAGCCTAATTATCCCAGTTAAGTTTAAACATGGATGACATTGTAGCTAGAGCATCTGCTAGCTAATTTTCTTCTCGCGGGAAGTGCTCGAAGGTAATCTGCTCGAAATGTGGTAACAATGTCAAGACATGTTCTTTGTAAGGGATGAGGTTTGGATGCTTAGTATCCCACTCTCCTTTGATCTGACTGATGACCAAAGCTGAGTCCCCAAACACAATCAAAGATTTGATTCCCAAGTCTATGGCAGCCTTGAGTCCAAAGATGCAAGCTTCATACTCTGCCATGTTGTTCGTACAGTTGAAGCAAAGCCTGGCGGTGAAAGGAGTATGGCAACCTTCTGGGGAGATGAGTACCGCGCCGATACCGTTGCCAAGTGCATTGGAAGCCCCATCAAAGTACAGAGTCCATCGGGATCCTTGTTCAGGTCCGTCATATGGTCTGAAGTCTTCAATGTTGTCCAATGTCATGATATCCTCGTCAGGGAAGTCAAACCTCATGGATTGGTAATCTTCGACAGTTTGATGAGCCAGATGATCGGCTAGTACACTACCCTTTATAGCTTTTTGGGTCGTGTACTGTATATCGTATTCCATTAGGATCATCTGCCATCTAGATATTCTTCCAGACAAAGCAGGCTTCTCAAAGATGTACTTGATCGGATCCATCTTAGATATCAACAAAGTGGTATGAGTCAACATGTACTGCCTTAGCCGGCGAGCAACCCATACGAAAGCGCAACAAGTTTTCTCGAGCAGTGAGTATCGAGTCTCACAGTCGGTAAACTTTTTGCTAAGGTAATAAATGGCATGCTCTTTTCGGCCAGACTCGTCATGCTGCTCCAGTACGTACCCCATTGAATTCTCTAGGACGGTCAGATACATCATTAGCGGTCTTCCTTCGATGGGTGGCATCAGATAGGAGGTTCTAGCAAATACTCCTTGATTTTATCGAAAGCAATTTGAAAGTCATCATTCCATTTAACTACCTGATCTTTCTTCAACAGCTTGAAGATTGGTTCACAGGTAGATGTTAGGTTAGAAATGAACCTAGAAATGTAGTTTAGGCGTCCCAAGAAACCTCTGACCTCCTTCTCAGTGCGAGGAGCAAGCATTTCTTGTATAGCTTTGACTTTGGCAGGATCAACCTCGATGCCTTTGTTGCTGACAATGAAACCTAAGAGCTTACCGGACCAGACTCCGAATGTACACTTGTTAGGGTTTAGCCTTAGCTTGTACTCCTTCAGCCTAACAAACAGCTTTTGCAAGTGATCAAGGTGTTCTTCTTCAGTTTGTGATCGGGCTATCATTTCATCTGCATAGACCTCTATCTCATGATGTATTATATCATGAAACAAAGCTACCATGGCGCGTTGATAGGTTGCCCCAGCATTCTTCAGTCCGAATGGCATCACTTTGTAGCAAAACGTACCCCACTGTGTAACAAAAGTAGTTTTCTCCATGTCCTCAGATGCCATTTTGATCTGGTTATAGCCTGAGAATCCGTCCATGAAAGAAAATACTTTGTGCTGAGCTGTGTTGTCAACCAGGATGTCGATGTGCGGAAGTGGAAAGTCATCTTTAGAGCTAGCCCTGTTTAAGTCTCTATAATCCATGCACATTCTCACTTTGCCGTCCTTCTTAGGCACGGGCACAATGTTAGCAACCCATTGTGGGTAGGAAGTAACAGCAAGAAACCCAACATTGAACTGTTTCATAACTTTAGCTTTGATCTTCTCTGACATGTCGGGCCTCATGCGGCGGACTTTCTTCTTAACTAGTGGACAGTCTTCTCTCGTGGGTAGACGGTGTACCACAATGTCTGTATCGAGTCCTGGCATGTCTTCGTATGACCAGGAAAATATTTCAACATATTCATGCAACAACTGAATCAAGCGCTGGCTCTAGGTTGGCACCCACTCTGATTTCCTTCTTGTCTTCATCAGTACCCAAGTTGATTGTGTCTAACAGCTCCTCATGAGGCAAAATTGCTCTTTCCTCTTGTTGTAGAAGTCCAGCCAATTCCCCTGGAAACTCACAATGTTCCTCACCTTCGTATTCGGCTTGGTTGATCAGATCTTTAGAGTCACTGAAGGTTATAGCAGTATCGTTACCCATGGGTTCCGGAGTGGAAGGGTACCTGCATTTGTGCGTGTGGGTGTGTGTAAGGGCATAACCATCTTAAAACAACAAAATGTAAAAGAAAGACAATGAACACAAAAGTTTTAAATATGAAAAGCGTCCATGATTCATTAAAATGACATATGAAAATGAAATAAGAACCCTTACAAATGGACCTATGTGCCTCGGGTAAGACACATGGTTGAAAAAGTATGATTTGTTTGTGAATTATTACAGATCCAACAAAAATGGAAAAGATAAATTATTGTGGTATGAAAGTAATCAGAACAAAGTCTTTTGCTTCCCAATTGCACAGTCCTCCGCCAACAGTAGGAAAAATCCAGTCTTTTAAGCTGCCATCTTCTTCACTGTCCTCTAGTGCATTAACCCCTTGATGGCTGATCTTCACAGGTGGCCCTCCGACACGGGAGCGGTGAACAGCTTTCTGAGCAGTCGAGGTAAATCCCTGACCAAACTTGTCTGATTTGAAAGGGAAGTCGGGAAGCTTCCCCCAGATAGTGGATCCACCTTCTTCCACTACTGCCCTTGCATCCTTGAGAGATGACATCCGAGGTACAGGTCTTGTGATCACAGGAGCTGAGGACACTGCTTTAGTCGTCGCTATTTCTTCAGAAACTTCTTCAAAGTGTTGGAAAGGGATCTCTATGAATTCTCCATCCAGTTCTACATATCGAAAAGAATTCAGATGACTAATCATGTATTCCTCTTCCCCATGGACAATTATAATTTTCCCTTGGACGGGGTATTTGAGCATCTGATGCAAAGTCGAGGTGACCGCACCGGCATTGTGAATCCAGGGACGTCCCAACAAGCAAGAGTAGGAAGGACGGATGTCCATCACGTAGAATGTTGAATTGAACGTCTGGGTACCCACCTTGATCGGGATGTCCACCTCTCCATGGACCATCCTTTTAGAACCATCAAAGGCTCTAACAATTATATTACTGGGTTTCAGGGTTAGGCCTTCACAATCCAATCTATCCAAGGCTTTCTTTCACAAGACGTTCAGAGATGATCTAGTATCAACCAAAACATGGGCTAAGGTGGTTCCCCTACACTCCACCGAGACATGTAGTGCATCGTTATGTTTTCTTCCTTTGAAGGTCAAGTCGGCATCGGAGAAACCCAGGCCATTGTCAGCTGTCAGACTGGAAACACACTCTTGGAATTGATCACCTGAAGTCTCTTGCGGCACGTGCGCTGTCTTCAAAAACTTGACCAAAGCTTTAGCATGTGCCTCAGAGCACAGCAGGAGGGATAACAGAGAAATTTTGGAGGGGGTCTGCCCTAGTTGTTCAACAACATGATAATCACTTTTCTTAATGATCCTCATAATTTCTTCCATCTCTTTCTTGGATGTTTCAGGAATGATTAGTGACTGAGCCTTCATCAAGACAGGCTTCTCTTGAACATTCTTTCCTTTTTTCTCAGCAGTGGAAACAAGGATAGGAATTGCATTGTCATTGTTGGCGGGTACATTTGCAGGTGTAATCACTGGTACGACTGTAATCTTTGGAACGGGTCTAAAGACTGCCTTTGGAGGCGCAATATCTGGAGATAAAATTCTCCCACTACGAGTAATTTTGCTTGTTCCAGCAATGTTACTGATGTCGGGATTGTCTTCTTCAGCGCTCTCGTCTTCGGCAATCTGCTCAATCTGTTTGACACCATGGTAGTAGATTTCTCCACCATAGTTCCATGGTACCATTTTATCTGATTTGTATGGGGCTGGCCCGGGCATTGTTATCTTCAACGAAGTAGTCATAGGAGCGGATGTAATCCTAACGGGTTTTTTAGGAACCCTGGAAGGATTGGCGTATATAGTTATTATTGAAACTTCTGGAACTGAAATGGGTGAGACATGAGCTTTCTCAAACAAAATTTCCTTGTTATCAATCAATTGTTGGATTCCTTTCTTCAATAGAGGACAATCAAATGGGGAGAATAGGAAAGCATGACAATCTTGGTCACAACCTGGGAACACCCCAACTTTCAACAAATTCAACTTGATGGTTAGGAGAGGAGTTAACAGTTCATCCACAGTAGAAACAAACAAATCTTCTTCCACAGCACTGGCATTGTGTCCATGCCTAGGCATTGGAGAAGAGATAATATTCGACTTTTCAAGAGCTTCAAATTCAACTTTCTTTGTGTCAATCAAATCTTGGATCTTGTTCTTCAGGGCCCAACAGTTATTGGTGTCGTGCCCTAGACTTTCTGAATGGTAAGCACACCTGGCATTCAGATGGTAGTGTGGAGATGAAGTATTAGGATTTTTAGGGGCCTCTTTCAACATGGCCAAATTCAATTTCAGGAGATGTGGTAAGACTTGAGCAGGAGTCATGTTTATCTTGGTGAATTTCCTTACAGGCCTCTCCACCCTTTGCTGGTTATTCCTCGGCTGATCATTTCTTGGTTGATTGTTCCTTGGTTGGTCTGATGCAGACTTTTGAATCATGAAAACCCCCACAGTTGGTCATCATTCGGTTCTTCCCTGATTCCTCTGAGTATAGACAGCAGACACTTCCTTTTTTCTAGTGAAGTGCTTCTTTACAGCAGCAGACGTAGACGCATCTTTCTGAATTTTCCCGCTTCTAATACCAGCTTCCACCCTCTCGCCAGTCAGAATCAACTCAGTGAAACCTGCAGAGGAGCTTCCAATCAGGTGATTAAAGAAATGACCTGACAGAGTCCCCAAGAACATGTCCACTAGCTCTCTTTCAAATAAAGTTGGTTGCACCCTTCCAGCTAAATCCCTCCATTTCTGGGCATAGTCTTTGAAGCCCTCATTGGTAGCCATAGCCATACTCTGTAGCTGGGTACGGGTTGGCACCAAGTCGGCGTTGTATTGATAATGTTTATAGAAGGCGGCTGCCAAATCTTCCCAATTATGCACATCAGACCTCTCTGTTGTACCCCAAAATTTGCCCTCCCATATTCTTCAGAAATTGCCAAGTCAAGCTTCAAAATCTCCCCAAGGGTTGCACAGTTCAAGGGTCTCCTAAACAGTCAAAATTAGGGTTTTGGTTCTGACCAAGAAAATGAAGTTTCCAAGAGTCCAATCAAGTCTCACATGCCTATAAATATGGTCAAGCATCCTCATACAAAGTTTCAAGACTTTCAGCACAAAATTGCACAGTCAAAACCCTAATTGCACTACAGTCAACTGTAGAGGCAAAATGGTCATTTGGCAGTCAAAAGTTCAAATTCTTGGTCAACATCTCATCTTGAAGCCACAAACATCATTTGATCAATGCTTGATCATGATTCTCAAAGCTTGGCTCAAAAATCATCAAGATGCAAAAGTTTCCTTATTTGGACAGCTGAAAAAGTCAACTGTAAATTGACCAGGGCATAACTTTCACATGGATTATCAGAAAAATTCTATCCAAAGCTCATTTTGAAGAGAAAGACATTTCCTACAACTCCTCTTCATACTTCAAGTCCAAGAAATGCTCTCACAAAAAGTTATCAATTTCAACATTATAGGTCATTTTCAAAAGTCAACAAAAAGGGACTTTAAGTCAAAGGCCATAACTTGAGATTGGTAAATCAAAATGACATGGGACCAAAGACATTGGTTAGAGGACTCAAATACCTTTCCAAAATGTCTAAGAACATGAACAAAGCTTAAAAATTGAGCAAGTTATGCCTTGTGGAAGTTGGGAAATTTTTGGATATTTTGAAAAGTCAACATTGCTTCAAATGACCTAAAATTGCTAATGGGTCTATTTTTCTTCCACAATTCATCATCCAAGGCATGTGCACGACCACTTGGCCCAAAATGGAAGTTTTTCTTCATTTTTTATTTATTTATTTGGATTTTTATTATTAATAATTCATTTAAATTAAAATAAATACATGAAAATTGCTAAACCTAGTTTCTCAATCTTTTTGTGCATGATATATACTCAAGATTTCGTGCCTAAACCATATATGGAAAGAATCAATTGGATTGGTCATGATTTGGTAGCAAAAGCATGTGAAAAATATTTGAAAATCATGTTTAAAAAATCAAATATCATATTCATTAATTCATGGATTTTGATCAAGTTTTTCAACCCTAATCACTCTCCTATACATACACAATCAAGACCTAATGCCTCAGAACCAAGAAGCTGCGCAAAAACCCCATTATCAAACTCAAGCTTTTTTGCAAAAAATTCAAAATCTGAAAACCTATTTGCAGGTCGATTCAAGCCAAGAAACCCATCCTATTGCCTTCCAAGGACATCAAGCAACCTTCCTGGATCGAAAGCATCAATTCTAACACCTTGAAACATTGTACAGAAGTCAAGCTTTCTTCACTTTTTTTCATAATCGTGTTTCCATATTTAGGCATTTACATAGCATTTTGTTTGTGTATTCATACTGATTGAAGTGTTCTGAAGCTAACCCAACAAATTAATTGTATTTTTATCACCTATATGCAATTCTACCATGGATGCAGATTAGGGTTTTGCAAGCTTGAAATTGGGGGTTTCCAAACGCAGTAAAATTAGGCCACCATAGTGCCATGACTGAATCAAGCATGATTGGACGATCAATAAACATATGTCGCGCCTAATTTATGAAGCCCCAGGGGCTATTCACTATTTTCTAATATAGTGTCTATAGCAACGTTTGAAAACCGTTGCCAATGTTTTTATATTTTCAGGAAAACAAAACAACAATGGAGAAGATGACTAGGTGGCAAGGAGCAATTGGTTGGTTTAAACTTTCGCGCGGAAAACCAAGCATTAACGCGTTTTGTTTTATTATATTTATTTGTTATACTAATTTACAAATAAACAAAGTGGAGCAGTGGTGAAGCGTTTGGTTGGTAATCATCAGGACCTGGGTTCGAGCCCCAGGTCCTCACTCCCTTTCATATTATTTTCTATTTAATGCTTCTATGCAGTGTCATTATCAAAGCACACCATACACCCTCAAAATCAAGCTGACCACGCGTCCCAGGGTATGCAATCAAAAGCCAGGATCTCAAGAACATGATGCACGCTGGTCAATGCTTGGGTACGTGAACGCAATAGTCAACCAAGCCAAAGGGTAAATGGGCCCAGATTGCTAAAAGAAAACCTCCATATTAAGGGGCAGACCCCCTAGGTTTGCAAACTTTTTTATTATTCTTTATTTTTCTTTATTTTTTTTTTACTTCTTTTAATTATTGTTTTATTAATAAATTTCATATTTTCATAATATATAAAATACCATAAAAAAATCAGAAAAGAGGAAAAAATATAATAAATATTTTATTTTAGTATTTTTATAAATAAATTGCACTAATTAAATTTAGTTATTAAATTAGGTTTAATAGTAATATTTTCTTACTTAATTTAAAATTTGTAGAACTAGGGTTTAGGATAATTTTGTATTCTTGTTTTTTTTCATAATAATCAAATATTTAATATTATTTATTTTTATAAATTTAAATTGCATGTAAATTAATTAGGGTTAATTTAGGTTAAAGTTTAATACTTTCTTAACAAATAAAAAAATTGTAGAATTAGGTTTAATTGCATTCAATTCTTTTTTCCCATAAAAATCATAAAACACCAAAAATACCAAAAACAATTTCTTTTTTTAATTAATTAATTTCATCATTTAATTTAATTTTGCAAAAAGGGTCCAACGCCCTCGTTTTTAATTCTTATTTAGTTCGCATATTTATTTTATTTCTTTATAATATTTATGTATCTCTCCCAAGGCCTTGTAAATTAATCTGTCGCAATTTTAATTCTTTAATTTTCATTATTCTTTATTTTTCTGTCAAATCGGGTTCAAAAAATTTTGGCGATGTGGACCCGCGCCTTTTGTAATAGCTTAGAACTTTTACTTTCCGCAATTTTAACTGTTAATTGATGCATGCAAGAATGAATGGCCATAAATAAAAACAAGCGTAGAACACCAATAACATGACAAGATAAATACAAATGAAAACGACACACAAATCGGACACACCACCCCTAGGGTACGCCTCACTGTTGCCTTGCCTCGAAAGGTGATCGTCGAGTAGAGGATGTCTTAGTAAGTCCTCATGATCCGGGAACCTGGCATGAGGGTAGCTTCTAAGGTGTCTTCCCATTGCTCTGGTGATCACCGTGTCCCGAACCTCGAATTGACCCGAACACCTCCAACGGTAGTGCTACCTACCTCTCAATGGTGGGATGGCACTACTTTAAAGGACATCTACACAGACGAATTCCTTAGGGTAGGTAGACGACTCTAGATACTTGCTCTAATTTCAAAAACAAATCAAAAATACTTTTCACACCGACACCTTTTCAAAAGGCTTTCGAAAGCAATTTTTCAAACACTCTTGAGGACCGATACAAGAGTCGAACTGGAATTTTCAAAGAAACTTTTTAAAACCCACAGTTGAAAAGCAAACAAACCATTTTTGAAAACACAATGAGCAAGTATCTAAGAGCCCATGGATAACCATGGATAGAAAGGGTGCTAACACCTTCCCTTTCTATAACCTACCTCCCGAACCGAGAGCAATCTCTATAAGGAATTTTTCTGTGCTTTTGTCCTTTCCATTTGGAGAAAATAAAAGACGGTGGCGACTCTTGCTTCCGCGACATTTCGCGAACCAGCGTTAAACAGTCAGTTCCAGATCCACCGATCACAAAACTGGCGACTCTGCTGGGGATTCTTTTAAAGTGAGGTGTACCTTAGGACTAAGATCACTGTGTTTTCAATTGCTTTCCTTGCTTGCTTTATTATTGTGGGTTGCTTGGGAGTTCTATAGATCCTAACCCGGATCTAGGGATACCTTCTTAGAAAGTAGCAACAAGGCTGTGAGGGAACTGTGCGGGGTATACCGACATGGTTGAAATAGTCTGCTACGTTGATGTGGCACTTTGGTGTGTACCGGTAACCCTTGAGTTCAGTCAAGGAGAGTACGGGGCCTCCGCGTGGTGTCGTGAAGCATCAACAGACCTTAGGAACCTTAATTGAACAATCTTGGCCTCTTTAGGGTAGTGAGATAACTGACTTTGGTGCAGTTCGAGGTTGGTTGATACTCGATACTACACTCAATTGAGGGTTGCTTTCCTGGAATATTTTGGTCCCCAGTTCAGTGGCTAAATCGAAACGATGAACAATGAAAGCAATCCCATGATATTGGGACCCTTAGAACCCGGTTACTTCTAATAGGACAGGTTGAACCCACCAACTTAAAGAGGGTAACACCCAGACCCCGTGCTGGCCTAAACTCTAAGGGCTCTTTTGTGTGACTTGTGTGCCTTCAAACTTGGATTACTTGCATGCTTGTTATCTGACACCTGAACTTCTTGCAGGTTTTGTTTATAGTCCTTAACTAGGACTCATAATAAAGTTTACTGAATTTCCTGCAGGTTTTGTTCATAGTCCTTAACTAGAACTCATAACAAGCTTACTAAGTTTCTTGCAGGACTCATAACAAAGTTTACCGAGTTTCTTGCAGGGTTTGTTTTAGTCCTTAATTGGGACTCATGACAAGTATACTGAATTTCTTGCAGGGTTTGTTTATAGTCCTTAATTGGGACTCATGACAGGGTTTACCTACATCACCCCATGCATACCATAACATCATACCATTGCATACATCCTAACCCATTTCAAGGATCTCAAGGGCTTGTGATGTAGGTCATGGTGAAGCAGCTATCCCAACAAGGGGCAAAGAGGATTTATTTTCCTCTAGACGAAGTTGTCAGGGGCTATGACCCACTTGATATGGTGAGCTCTGACTCTTGAAGAAGGTTCCCTTAACCAAGGTTGTTTGGAAATCAAAACCAGACATGATGACTAAAGTCAGAGGCTATGACCCACTGGATATGGTGAGCCTTTGACCCTTGAAGAAGAATTCTCAATAACATGGGTTTCCTTCCATCAAGCTACCGGACCTAAATGCTAACAAATTTTCTTGTTTACCCCGCGAGGTCCTTGAAAACATTACATGCATGTCATACTCATCATTGCATAACAGGTATCCTTGTTGTAGGTCACTTACCTTTCCCGCTGTTTATTTCAGCAATGGCTCAACAAGATAACCAGGACTTTCTTGCTCAAGAGACTCGGTTCGGGGAAATCCTCCTGGATCTGTCCAAGGGGCAGCAGGAGCTAAGGACACTTCTCATGGAGACCTTTGTCAGGAACAGTGCTGAGGATGAAAGGCTGAAACACCTACAAGCTGAGGTGGATGCATTGAAGGTCCAGATGCTGGGGCAGGTGACTGCTATTCAAGGGTTAGCTCAAAGACAAGATGAGCTCGGGGTTCTCGTCAACCAACTGCTTCAGAATAACCAACTGGGGCAAACGTCTAAGGGTAAAAAGCCAGTCATCGTTCAACCACCTTTGAGACAAGGAGATAAGGGGAGAGCTCCTCAAATGGCTCCAGTGTCACAAATTCAGCATCAGCCTCACCGGCTTCAGCCAGAAGAGTCCAGGAGGCAACTCACCCCGCTCAACATGTCGTTGTTCCAAGCTTTACAACGCCTGTTAAGATTGAACCTGATCACATTAAGGGCTCATCCCCGGAACCAGAACACAGCATCTCCTGTCTATGATCCCAATAAAAGGTGTGCCTACCACTCTTCCTGTCCAGGACATGATACGAACGAGTGTTGGGCTTTGAAAAACAAGATCCAGGACCTGATTGATGAAGGAGCACTGGAATTCACACAAGATGGTCAGGCTGAATTTTTCTACCATCCCTCCAAGGCTCACCATTTGAAGTGACAGGCCCTGAGAAGAGAAAACTTTTGTTCATTCGAATGTTCAAGTTGTAATTTTCTTTTGTTCAAACATTTACTCATGTTAAACATTGTTATTTCATTAATGCATCGCATATGTCTGTTCTGGAACAATATATTCGTATTCACTAAATGCAAATTATTTTCATATTTTTTCTGATGTCAACTCTTAAATGATAATTCTAAGCCTCTTGAGGGAGGATGACGAAAACGATACCACGATCTCTACAGTATGCTTTTGAACAGACCCCGCTGATGAGGTACATGCATTGTTTCGAATCCCTAAACACTGGAGTTATAAGGAAGATAATCCCTCGTTAACCCCTCTGAGCCAAAGAAGTAGGAGTTTTTCTTTTCGAAATTTAAAACCCTTCAATCATAACCTGGGGCAGGGTAGTTCTCTCAGTTGATCCAAGTGCACGACGAATGGCACCAAAGAGATCCTTACAAAAAAAGAGAAGACAGTGATGATTCCGAATAATCAAAAAAAAAAAAGAAAGGTAGTCATTACCTCAAAAAATAAAATAAAAAAAAACCATTAAGTCATAACCCATAAAGGAGACTTACAAAACTGGGGCATCCCGCTGACTGTAATTCCAAAAAAGGGAAACAGTTCAGGCAAAAAAGAAAGGGATAACAAAAAAAAGAAAGAGGTCCTACAAACCCTCAGCAAAAAAGGAGATGACTGCCTATTCAAATAAATCATCAATATCCGAACCATCACCGGAATATCAGAGCAAAGACTCAAACAAGGTCTAACGCACGATCAACTGAGTTTAGGTTTGAAGAACATAACGAAGAACGGGTGGGTATAAATAATTTGAGCCTTTATCCTTTGTTTCTTAAACCGTGAACCAGACCACGTTATAACCCTTAAAAGTCCTAGCTGAAGCATGGGTTAGTTCGAAAGCATACTGTTACGAAAGGTATCCTGACTCCTTAAGGCTTACGGTAAATACGGAGTTGACATCACGTTTTACAAACATTCACTTGTTTTATGAAAAAAAGAATGCATTTTCAAAATCTTCAAGACAGGCATATGCTTTGCATTTTTAACATAACTTTGTTTGCATATGACTTTCTGTTTGAACAGCATAGAAGTTCACACGACGAAAGTCTAATGAACAAGAGTATCTCCAATCAGGGGCATGATATGATCATGGTCTATCATCTGGGGCAATCCAATCAAGATTCGGAGAATCTCTCAAAGGCCAAATAGCCTGGGGCAAATCTCCGCCTGAGTCACTTGGGGCATTTCAACAATGAATCTTGCCTGGTCAAAAATCTTCTGGTGGCATGACAAAACATTTCTAACAGGGGCATCTCCCTACATTCTGAAAGCACGGACATAGTCGAAAAGATACTACGCAAAATCAAAGACCCGCTAGGTTGACATACCTAGGCAAAAATTAGGGCTTCCCGGCGAACCAAAAGGGTTCGGGCAAAATGAAGGGATGGAATGAAAGAATCTGTACACCCGGCAAGTCGAAAACCTGAAAAGGCGGCTTGGGCAAAAATGGGTATCCCGGTGGACTGAAAACCCGAAAGGGTGGTCCAGGCAAAAGTTAGGGATCAAAGCGTACGACTATGTCCCGACATCTAAATCACCTGCCTACCAAAAGAAGGCTTGGTCTATCAACAACTATCAGCACCTCACAGGTCTTCCTCTCCCACCTTAGAAACAGGGGCAATAAAGAGTTGTCTAGGCAATCTAATCGTTCTATCCACTAAGGTACCAAGGTAGTTTCAGCTGAAGAACATAACCGGCATGTCTTAATTCCCCAGAGAGTACGTCAGCAAGTCAATATACTCTTCTCCAGCAAAGTTACAGTCAGTCTTAAGGAAGTTGGGTATACTCCCGTAGATCTCAACATTCCCCAGCAACACATATACATATATTCATAACAAGCATCCCCGGCAGTCTTGGTCTAAAGATTGTTCCCCGGCGGCATACCAATATTCAAAGGAATCACTTTCCCCGCAGTTCAAAACTTCCCCAAGAGAGTCCAATCCAGTTCCCCAGGAAAGTTGGAATTCATCTCCCCAAGCAGTAAGCTTATCCCCAGTAGATTCTGGAAGCTTATCCCTCGCAGAACACGAACGCGTCTCCCGGCTTTATTCAAAGAGTTATTTCCCTACCAGGATATAACTGGGTTATCCTCAGCCAAAAGCCACGGAAAGAGCGTCCTCAACACAACAAAGATATCCCCAGCGAAGTCTATTAACATGTCCGATACAACAATGGTATCCCCAGCAAGTTATTAGCAACATTTCAACAAAGCATCTCTCTCCCCACAGAGTATTGCTTCCCAGCAAGATCGTTAGAGTACTTTCCTCCCCGCAGAATCTTCCATTCGCCAAGTTTATTCCCCAACGGAGTTATCTTCTCCCTACCGGTATTCTTGCAACTATCATCCCCAGCGGAAGCAAAATCTATTCTCCAACATCAGCCCAGGAGTGACTTCCCGGCACCCGTCAAGGATTTACTTTCCTAGACGAAAAATACATTCATAAACATCTTCATACATTATAGCATGCATATACGCATCATGAACATACAATCTCATTCATTCTGAGAGCATCTCGCATGTCATACATCATGACATCATATACCACTAACGCTTGTCTTTTCAGGACAAAAGTATAAAAATGGTTACCGTCAATGGTCGCAACTAAAGATCCGATACCTGTATCTTGCCAGGGTGTATCCGTTGAAGACTAACAATACCAGATCCGATTCCTGTATCTTGCCAGGGTGTGTCTGAAGAGTTCGAGGATCCGATACCTGAATCTTGCCAGGGTGTATCCGTAGAAGACTAGCATTACCAGATCCGATTCCTGTATCTTGCCAGGGTGTGTCTGAAGAGTTCGAGGGTCCGATGCCTGAATCTTGCCAGGGTGTATCCGTTGAAGACTAGCATTACCAGATCCGATTCCTGTATCTTGCCAGGGTGTGTCTGAAGAGTTCGAGGGTCCGATGCCTGAATCTTGCCAGGGTGTATCCGCTGAAGACTATCATTACCAGATCCGATTCCTGTATCTTGCCAGGGTGTGTCTGAAGAGTTCGAGGATCCGATACCTGAATCTTGCCAGGGTGTATCCGTTGAAGACTAACATTACCAGATCCGATTCCTGTATCTTGCCAGGGTGTGTCTGAAGAGTTCGAGGGTCCGATACTGAATCTTGCCAGGGTGTATCCGCTGAAGACTATCATTACCAGATTCGATTCCTGTATCTTGCCAGGGTGTGTCTGAAGAGTTCGAGGATCCGATACCTGAATCTTGCCAGGGTGTATCCGTTGAAGACTAACATTACCAGATCCGATTCCTGTATCTTGCCAGGGTGTGTCTGAAGAGTTCGAGGGTCCGATACCTGAATCTTGCCAGGGTGTATCCGTTGAAGACTAGCATTACCAGATCCGATTCCTGTATCTTGCCAGGGTGTGTCTGAAGAGTTCGAGGGTCCGATGCCTGAATCTTGCCAGGGTGTATCCGCTGAAGACTATCATTACCAGATCCGATTCCTGTATCTTGCCAGGGTGTGTCTGAAGAGTTCGAGGATCTGATACCTGAATCTTGCCAGGGTGTATCCGTTGAAGACTAACATTACCAGATCCGATTCCTGTATCTTGCCAGGGTGTGTCTGAAGAGTTCGAGGGTCCGATACCTGAATCTTGCCAGGGTGTATCCGTTGAAGACTAGCATTACCAGATCCGATTCCTGTATCTTGCCAGGGTGTGTCTGAAGAGTTCGAGGATCCGATACCTGAATCTTGCCAGGGTGTATCCGTTGAAGACTAACATTACCAGATCCGATTCCTGTATCTTGCCAGGGTGTGTCTGAAGAGTTCGAGGATCCGATACCTGAATCTTGCCAGGGTGTATCCGTTGAAGACTAGCATTACCAGATCCGATTCCTGTATCTTGCCAGGGTGTGTCTGAAGAGTTCGAGGGTCCGATGCCTGAATCTTGCCAGGGTGTATCCGCTGAAGACTATCATTACCAGATCCGATTCCTGTATCTTGCCAGGGTGTGTCTGAAGAGTTCGAGGATCCGATACCTGAATCTTGCCAGGGTGTATCCGTTAAAGACTAACATTACAAGATCCGATTCCTGTATCTTGCCAGGGTGTGTCTGAAGAGTTCGAAGGTCCGATACCTGAATCTTGCCAGGGTGTATCCGTTGAAGACTAGCATTACCAGATCCGATTCCTGTATCTTGCCAGGGTGTGTCTGAAGAGTTCGAGGATCCGATACCTGAATCTTGCCAGGGTGTATCCGTTGAAGACTAGCATTACCAGATCCGATTGCTGTATCATGCCAGGGTGTGTCTGAAGAGTTCGAGGGTCCGATGCCTGAATCTTGCCAGGGTGTATCCGCTGAAGACTATCATTACCAGATCCGATTCCTGTATCTTGCCAGGGTGTGACTGAAGAGTTCGAGGATCCGATACCTGAATCTTGCCAGGGTGTATCCGTTGAAGACTAACATTACTAGATCCGATTCCTGTATCTTGCCAGGGTGTGTCTGAAGAGTTCGAGGGTCCGATACCTGAATCTTGCCAGGGTGTATCCGTTGAAGACTAGCATTACCAGATCCGATTCCTGTATCTTGCCAGGGTGTGTCTGAAGAGTTCGAGGATCCGATACCTGAATCTTGCCAGGGTGTATCCGTTGAAGACTAACATTACCAGATCCGATTCCTGTATCTTGCCAGGGTGTGTCTGAAGAGTTCGAGGATCCGATACCTGAATCTTGCCAGGGTGTATCCGTTGAAGACTAGCATTACCAGATCCGATTCCTGTATCTTGCCAGGGTGTGTCTGAAGAGTTCGAGGGTCCGATACCTGAATCTTGCCAGGGTGTATCCGCTGAAGACTATCATTACCAGATCCGATTCCTGTATCTTGCCAGGGTGTGTCTGAAGAGTTCGATGATCTGATACCTGAATCTTGCCAGGGTGTATCCGTTGAAGACTAACATTACCAGATCCGATTCCTGTATCTTGCCAGGGTATGTCTGAAGAGTTCGAGGGTCCGATACCTGAATCTTGCCAGGGTGTATCCGTTGAAGACTAGCATTACCAGATCCGATTCCTGTATCTTGCTAGGGTGTGTCTGAAGAGTTCGAGGGTCCGATGCCTGAATCTTGCCAGGGTGTATCCGCTGAAGACTATCATTACCAGATCTGATTCCTGTATCTTGCCAGGGTGTGTCTGAAGAGTTCGAGGATCCGATACCTGAATCTTGCCAGGGTGTATCCGTTGAAGACTAACATTACCAGATCCGATTCCTGTATCTTGCCAGGGTGTGTCTGAAGAGTTCGAGGGTCCGATACCTGAATCTTGCCAGGGTGTATCCGTTGAAGACTAGCATTACCAGATCCGATTCCTGTATCTTGCCAGAGTGTGTCTGAAGAGTTCGAGGATCCGATACCTGAATCTTGCCAGGGTGTATCCGTTGAAGACTAACATTACCAGATCCGATTCCTGTATCTTGCCAGGGTGTGTCTTAAGAGTTCGAGGATCCGATACCTGAATCTTGCCAGGGTGTATCCATTGAAGACTAGCATTACCAGATCCGATTCCTGTATCTTGCCAGGGTGTGTCTGAAGAGTTCGAGGGTCCGATGCCTGAATCTTGCCAGGGTGTATCCGCTGAAGACTATCATTACCAGATCCGATTCCTGTATCTTGCCAGGGTGTGTCTGAAGAGTTCGAGGATCCGATACCTGAATCTTGCCAGGTTGTATCCGTTGAAGACTAACATTACCAGATCCGATTCCTGTATCTTGCCAGGGTGTGTCTGAAGAGTTCGAGGGTCCGATACCTGAATCTTGCCAGGGTGTATCCGTTGAAGACTAGCATTACCAGATCCGATTCCTGTATCTTGCCAGGGTGTGTCTGAAGAGTTCGAGGATCCGATACCTGAATCTTGCCAGGGTGTATCCGTTGAAGACTAACATTACCAGATCCGATTCCTGTATCTTGCCAGGGTGTGTCTGAAGAGTTCGAGGGTCCGATGCCTGAATCTTGCCAGGGTGTATCCGCTGAAGACTATCATTACCAGATCCGATTCCTGTATCTTGCCAGGGTGTGTCTGAAGAGTTCGAGGATCCGATACCTGAATCTTGCCAGGGTGTATCCGTTGAAGACTAACATTACCAGATCCGATTCTTGTATCTTGCCAGGGTGTGTCTGAAGAGTTCGAGGATCCGATACCTGAATCTTGCCAGGGTGTATCAGTTGAAGACTAACAATACCAGATCCGATTCCTGTATCTTGCCAGGGTGTGTCTGAAGAGTTCGAGGGTCAGATACCTGAATCTTGTCAGGGTGTATCCGTTGAAGACTAGCATTACCAGATCTGATTCCTGTATCTTGCCAGGGTGTGTCTGAAGAGTTCGAAGATCCGATACCTGAATCTTGCCAGGGTGTATCCGTTGAAGACTAGCATTACCAGACTCGATTCCTGTATCTCGCCAGGGCATGTTTGAAGAATTCGAAGATCCAATTCCTGTAACCAGTCAGGACATATTTACACAAAGCATCTGAAGATCAGCTCCTACAACATGACAAGTACTCATTTTTCTTTTGCAGGTACGCAAGTCCTCGCTAAGGAATCTCTTACGCGATCAACATCTAGATGGCATCTATAAGCCCATCATCCTATTCATCAAAATGGCATCTATAAGCCCATGTCCACCATCACTGCTACTATGTGAGCGCAAATTTCTGGGCACTCTAGTGTTCAATCATCTTCCACCCTCGGATTACGAAAGGCACGTCAGCCAATCTGCACCCTCAAGTCTAAGAAGATTGAACAGGGGCAACTGTTGTACCCCAAAATTTTCCCTCCCATATTCTTCAGAAATTGCCAAGTCAAGCTTCAAAATCTCCCCAAGGGTTGCACAGTTCAAGGGTCTCCTAAACAGTCAAAATTAGGGTTTTGGTTCTGACCAAGAAAATGAAGTTTCCAAGAGTCCAATCAAGTCTCACATGCCTATAAATATGGTCAAGCATCCTCATACAAAGTTTCAAGACTTTCAGCACAAAATTGCACAGTCAAAACCCTAATTGCACTACAGTCAACTGTAGAGGCAAAATGGTCATTTGGCAGTCAAAAGTTCAAATTCTTGGTCAACATCTCATCTTGAAGCCACAAACATCATTTGATCAATGCTTGATCATGATTCTCAAAGCTTGGCTCAAAAATCATCAAGATGCAAAAGTTTCCTTATTTGGACAGTTGAAAAAGTCAACTGTAAATTGACCAGGGCATAACTTTCACATGGATTATCAGAAAAATTCTATCCAAAGCTCATTTTGAAGAGAAAGACATTTCCTACAACTCCTTTTCATACTTCAAGTCCAAGAAATGCTCTCACAAAAAGTTATCAATTTCAACATTATAGGTCATTTTCAAAAGTCAACAAAAAGGGACTTTAAGTCAAAGGCCATAACTTGCGATTGGTAAATCAAAATGACATGGGACCAAAGACATTAGTTGGAGGACTCAAAGACCTTTCCAAAATGTCCAAGAACATGAACAAAGCTTTAAAATTGAGCAAGTTATGCCTTGTGGAAGTTGGGAAATTTTTGGATATTTTGAAAAGTCAACATTGCTTCAAATGACCTAAAATTGCTAATGGGTCTATTTTTCTTCCACAATTCATCATCCAAGGCATGTTCACGACCACTTGGCCCAAAAGGGAAGTTTTTCTTCATTTTTTATTTATTTATTTGGATTTTTATTATTAATAATTCATTTAAATTAAAATAAATACATGAAAATTGCTAAACCTAGTTTCTCAATCTTTTTGGGCATGATATATACTCAAGATTTCGTGCCTAAACCATATATGGAAAGAATCAATTGGATTGGTCATGATTTGGTAGCAAAAGCATGTGAAAAAGATTTGAAAATCATGTTTAAAAAATCAAATATCATGTTCATTAATTCATGGATTTTGATCAAGTTTTTCAACCCTAATCACTCTCCTATACATACACAATCAAGACCTAATACCTCAGAACCAAGAAGCTGCGCAAAAACCTCATTATCAAACTCAAGCTTTTTTGCAAAAAATTCAAAATCTGAAAACCTATTTGCAGGTCGATTCAAGCCAAGAAACCCATCTTATTGCCTTCCAAGGACATCAAGCAACCTTCCTGGATCGAAAGCATCAATTCTAACACCTTGAAACATTGTACAGAAGTCAAGCTTTCTTCACTTTTTTTCATAATCGTGTTTCCATATTTAGGCATTTACATAGCATTTTGTTTGTGTATTCATACTGATTGAAGTGTTCTGAAGCTAACCCAACAAATTAATTGTATTTTTATCACCTATATGCAATTCTACCATGGATGCAGATTAGGGTTTTGCAAGCTTGAAATTGGGGGTTTCCAAACGCAGTAAAATTAGGCCACCATAGTGCCATGACTGAATCAAGCATGATTGGACGATCAATAAACATATGTCGCGCCTAATTTATGAAGCCCCAGGGGCTATTCGCTATTTTCTAATATAGTGTCTATAGCAACGTTTGAAAACCGTTGCCAATGTTTTTATATTTTCAGGAAAACAAAACAACAATGGAGAAGATGACTAGGTGGCAAGGAGCAATTGGTTGGTTTAAACTTTCGCGCGGAAAACCAAGCATTAACGTGTTTTGTTTTATTATATTTATTTGTTATACTAATTTACAGATAAACAAAGTGGAGCAGTGGTGAAGCGTTTGGTTGGTAATCATCAGGACCTGGGTTCGAGCCCCAGGTCCTCACTCCCTTTCATATTATTTTCTATTTAATGCTTCTATGCAGTGTCATTATCAAAGCACACCATACACCCTCAAAATCAAGCTGGCCACGCGTCCCAGGGTATGCAATCAAAAGCCAGGATCTCAAGAACATGATGCACGCTGGTCAATGCTTGGGTACGTGAACGCAATAGTCAACCAGGCCAAAGGGTAAATGGGCCCAGATTGCTAAAAGAAAACCTCCATATTAAGGGGCAGACCCCCTAGGTTTGCAAACTTTTTTATTATTCTTTATTTTTCTTTATTTTTTTTTACTTCTTTTAATTATTGTTTTATTAATAAATTTCATATTTTCATAATATATAAAATACCATAAAAAAATCAGAAAAGAGGAAAAAATATAATAAATATTTTATTTTAGTATTTTTATAAATAAATTGCACTAATTAAATTTAGTTATTAAATTAGGTTTAATAGTAATATTTTCTTACTTAATTTAAAATTTGTAGAACTAGGGTTTAGGATAATTTTTTATTCTTGTTTTTTTTCATAATAATCAAATATTTAATATTATTTATTTTTATAAATTTAAATTGCATGTAAATTAATTAGGGTTAATTTAGGTTAAAGTTTAATACTTTCTTAACAAATAAAAAAAATTATAGAATTAGGTTTAATTGCATTCAATTCTTTTTTCCCATAAAAATCATAAAACACCAAAAAATACCAAAAACAATTTCTTTTTTTAATTAATTAATTTCATCATTTAATTTAATTTTGCAAAAAGGGTCCAACGCCCTCGTTTTTAATTCTTATTTAGTTCGCATATTTATTTTATTTCTTTATAATATTTATGTATCTCTCCCAAGGCCTTGTAAATTAATCTGTCGCACTTTTAATTCTTTACTTTTCATTATTCTTTATTTTTCTGTCAAATCAGGTTCAAGAAATTTTGGCGATGTAGACCCGCGCCTTTTGTAATAGCTTAGAACTTTTACTTTCCGCAATTTTAACTGTTAATTGATGCATGCAAGAATGAATGGCCATAAATAAAAACAAGCGTAGAACACCAATAACATGACAAGATAAATACAAATGAAAACGACACACAAATCGCACACACCACCCCTAGGGTACGCCTCACTGTTGCCTTGCCTCGAAAGGTGATCGTCGAGTAGAGGATGTCTTAGTAAGTCCTCATGATCCGGGAACCTGGCATGAGGGTAGCTTCTAAGGTGTCTTCCCATTGCTCTGGTGATCACCATGTCCCGAACCTCGAATTGACCCGAACACCTCCAACGGTAGTGCTACCTACCTCTCAATGGTGGGATGGCACTACTTTAAAGGACATCTACACAGACGAATTCCTTAGGGTAGGTAGACGACTCTAGATACTTGCTCTAATTTCAAAAACAAATCAAAAATACTTTTCACACCGACACCTTTTCAAAAGGCTTTCGAAAGCAATTTTTCAAACACTCTTGAGGACCGATACAAGAGTCGAACTGGAATTTTAAAAGAAACTTTTAAAAACCCACAGTTGAAAAGAAAACAAACCATTTTTGAAAACACAATGAGCAAGTATCTAAGAGCCCATGGATAACCATGGATAGAAAGGGTGCTAACACCTTCCCTTTCTATAACCTACCTCCCGATCCGAGAGCAATCTCTATAAGGAATTTTTCTGTACTTTTGTCCTTTCCATTTGGAGAAAATAAAAGACGGTGGCGACTCTTGCTTCCACGACATTTCGCGAACCAGCGTTAAACAGTCAGTTCCAGATCCACCGATCACACTCTCCAACTGGTAAAACCAATCTAGCTGCGTCCCTGACAAATTGTCTTGGAAAAAGTGGACCCACAGGTCTTTGTCAGAAGAATGTGGCTGAATTTTCCTGACATAAGATCATAGGTGCATCTTGGGATAAGACAACCCATCATACTTATAAAAAAGAGGCACCTTAAACTTAGGAGGGATTACAATTCCAGATACCAACCCTAACTCTTCAAAGTCCAGCCCAGGCACTCTCTGTATCTCCGTGGCAGCTAGACGCTCTTCCAAGTTTTTGTATTTGTCATCGGCCGGAGGGTATTGTTGTTATGAGTAGTCCTCATCTTCCTCTTCTTCAGCTTCAGATTCAGATGGTACTGCAGTTCCTTTACCCTTTCCTTCCCCCTCTTCAGATGTTGATGGGAATTCCAAAGTCCGTCTGGCTTGTCCTTAAAACCTTCTGCCCATAAGAACCACACCGGCTCGCTTCTTCTTCTTTTTCTACTTTTCCTTCTCTAACAAAGTTATGAGCTCCTCCTGCCTCTTAGCCAAGGTCAAGAGTAGCTGTTGGAATTATGAATTCTGAGCTTGCAAATCTTTGACCGTTTGTTCAATATCCATCTTGCTGAAATAAACAGTAGAGAGATAAGGAAACTTTGTGTGAAGACCTGTTTATACATATGATGAATGATATGTATTCATGTAATGCTTTCAAGGATTCAGAAAATTCAAATTTGTGTTAAACAAAAAGGAACAAGCGTTATATTAATAAAATAGAATTTGTTTACATCAATGCCCCTAAGGCAAAATAGTACAAAATTCTAAGATAGAAAGACGTTGCGCATCCTCTTTGGTGCAATGTAGGTGTTGAGAGTCTGCTCTTCGTGAAGTAACTGAGTGAGTTCCAAAACCTTCTTCTCGCTTGCGTAGAATTGGGCTTCAAAAGTATCGCGTTCTCCCTTGAGCTGTATCCAACTCCTTTGCAAATCTTCGAGTGATGTTGGCATGTCAGGATGTAGGAGGGTGTATGGAACCTCTCCTTCCATAACAGGCTCTGTAATCACTAGGAGAATAGATGGGTAAGGCATCATAAGACTTTGGGCGCGGGTTCGTACCTACTTGAGGTAAGGCTCAAGGGGGATGGAATTCTTGTGTCCCAGAGTCTTACTGTCTACCTTGTTGGGCATCCTCCAAGCTCGGATAAACCTTTGTCGAAGTCCTTGATCGTTGTTGTCGAAGTCGAAAACCAAGTCTGGATTCAACATGTCATGTGGGCCATCCCTTCAGGCATAACCAAACTGTCTCAGAGCCAAGTAGGGGTTGTAGGTGATGTCTCCCCTAATGCCAAGTAGAGGGACATTAGGGAATTCCCCACAACGGTCGATGATAATAACATTTTCTCTGGACCGAGAACACCAATGAACATTTGAATGTGTAAGAGTCATCAATCGTTGTGACCACCTCAAACCTTGCTCATTCTTCAAAACTGATTGGGGAAGATGAGAAATAAACCATCTTGCCAGTAGAGGAGTGCAACACATGAGAACACCTCTTTTCCTCATTGTTCGAGTGTGAAAAGAGTGCAAGATATCTCCAAGCAAAGTAGGCACAGGGTTGCGAGCCATGAATATTTTGACAGCACTCACATCTATGAGTTAATTAGGGTCAGGGAACAAGACCATCCCATAGATGAGAAGAGCTACAATCTCCTCAAAAGCTTGTAAGTCCAAAGAATTCTAGCAACTTTGGGCCTTCTCAAACAAGAACTTTGCCAAGAAGCGCTTGACACCACTTCTAGTTTCCCAATGGGTTGTGACATCAGACGAGTGCAAGTGTAAGGCTTGAGCAATCTCTTCTGGCTTTGGATCTCTTTCCGTACCGTTGAAGGGTAGTTGATTGAGAATAGTAATCCTCAAGAGTTGAGAAAATTCCTCCAAAGTGGGCACAAGTTGGTAGTCAGGAAATGTGAAGCAGTGATGCAAAGGGTCAAAGAACTGGAAAAGAACTTTCATCGTGTCTTCCTCTGTGTTGGAAGTGACTAAGTTGAGAAGGCGACCATATCTCTCGGTGAATGGAGAGTTCTCAGGAATCCTTGAAGCTAGCTCCTTGAGTTGCGGAGGAATTCTTACAAGGTTGACTTGGATCGTTTTCCTGCGAAGTGATTCCATAACCTACAAAACAGGAACAAAGATGAATTTCCAAAATCCTTGAAATGGTTAGTGGATGCATATGATGCCTCATGATGTCCATGATGTTATGCACAAGTATATATGCACAAGCAAATCACACAAGCTCCTAGTTTAGGCTTGCATGGGGTTTCATAGGTAAGTACCCTCTTGAAGTTTAGTTGGCTCAACAAGTCCTAGTAAATAGTAACCGGGTTCTAAGGAGCTAAATATCACTGGATTGTTTCCTTGTTCATTGTTTCAATTCAGCCTCTTACCTGCGACCAAAATATTCCAAGGAACCAACCCTCAATGAGTGTAGTATCGAGTATCTACCAACTTCGGACTGCACCAAAGCCAGTCATCTCACTACATCCTAAAAGGCCAAGTTGATCAAGTAAAGGTTCTAAAAGTTCGTTAGTGCTTCATGACATCACTCAGTGGCCCCGTATTCTCTTTGATTGACTTAAAGACTACCGATACCTACAAATATGTTACACTAACATAGCTATTTCTTAGACCGTGTCGATATACCCCGCACAGTTTCCACAACGTATTGCTATTTACCTATGAATGTTTCCCAAATACGGGTAGAGGATTTAAACCCAAACAATAGAACCAAAATGTAAAGCAATACAAGTCAAACAAGATAAGCATGTAAAGGTGATCTAAAACCCTAAGGTAACCCCACTTTTATAATTTTTTCCCCAGTAGAGTCGCCAGTTCTATGATACGGTGGGAGAACTGACTTGAGGTTTTGTGTTTCGTCGCAAATGTTTCGGTTTAGCAAGAGTCGCCACCAACTTTTATTTTATCCAAAAGGAAAGGTCAAAAAGCACAGGAAAGACCTTTGAGATGTTTTCTTAAGTTCGGGGGGTAGATTATGAAAAGGGAAGGTGCTAGAACCCTTTTCATCCATGGTTTTCCATGGGCTCTTAGTTACTTGTTTAGATCACTTGCTTTGCTTTTCCAATTGTTTGAAATGGTGCTTTGTGGTTTTTTGAAAATATTTTGAAAAAGAGGCCACTTGTTTGGGAAATCTTTGTAATGATTCTTGTTTGTAAGAATGTATATAAAGATGTTTGTCTTTTAAAAAATGTTTCAATGTTTTGAAAGTTGTTTGGAAATGTTTTTGAAATTGTGTGTGTGTTTGTTTGAAAATAGCAAGTATTGTTTGCAAATTGATCAAGTAACTAGAAGCATCTACCTACTCAAAAGTCTTTCCTACACATTTTTATTCCTTTGACATTGTTGCTTTACCATTGCTTTGGTAAACAACCTTATCTTTGGATGTTAAACGGGACAAGCGTGGGTCATCGTATGACCATGATAGAAATGTTGCCAAGTATCTTAGCTTGTTTGAGGGACCAAGATCATCTTTGTTTTTAGGCAACCTTGTATAGCGTCATCGAGGGACTATGATCTTTTGTTTTGTTTTGTTTTGCCAAGATACCTAACATGCATACCATGGACATTTTTAAGGTAACAAAGTGGATGAAACCCTAATGAGTACTTGTGTGCAATATGTTGTCATTTTTCATGCATTTTGTCTTGTATTAGGTCATGCTATTTGTTTGATTTTTGTCTTATCATACAAACCCTAGTTTTTACTAAATATGCATATAATGCGATAAATTGCGTAAAGTAAATCTAAGCTATTACAACAATATTATGGGAGGGGGATACAAGTTTTGAATGGGAGGTGAACCATGTTACAAACTCAAAACAAGTGCAAAAAGTTAGGCCCATTTGACAAAAATTGCAATTTGAGGCACTTTTGACTTTTGGCAATTTTGCAAAAAAGGTCAACTTCACTAATGCATGACTTCCTCAATTTTGACTCTTTGAAGGTGTTCTTGGACTTTTTAGAAAGCTTGAGATGTCCTCTAAGAAAAACTTATTGTTTAAACTCAATTGAGTCTTCCATGTTCATGTATGAAGCTTTAAAAAAAAGGTGTTTTTGTTGACTTTTCAAAATGACCTATAATGTCCAAATTCATAACTTCTTGTGAGTGCATATTTTGAACTTGGGAGATGAAGATAAATTATATGTAATTTCATCCTCTTAAAAATGATCTTTGGATGGGTCATTTCTCATAAAGTATGAGAAAGTTATGCTTGGTCAAAGTTGAGTTGACTTTTCCTACAAAACCCTAATTTAGCAACTTTTGGGTTTTGATGAATTGTGAGCAATCCTTGAGGAATCATGATCAACCCTTGATAAAATTATGAATAATACTTCAAAATGAGGATGTTGACCAAAAATCTTGAAGTTTGACTGTATGTGGGCCACAGTTGACTTTTGCCCTAGCATAATCGATTTTTAGGCTTTTAAGCAATTGACTGAGCAAACTTCCTCTGCAAGGCTTGAAACTTGACATGGATGATCTTGAGAACATATTAGGACAATGATGAGCATTTGGGACCCTTTGGATCCAAACATCTTGATGCAAACTAAAACCCTAATTTGAGGTAGACTGCCTTATGAGAGAGTTTGTCTGGTCAACCCTTGGACTTCCTTGAGCAATTTGAAGACCTTACTTGAAATGTATTGAGAAATATGGGAGGGAAAATTTCGGGGTACAACATCTGCCCCTGTTCAATCTTCTTAAACCTGAGGATGTAGATTGGCTTGTCTGCCTTTCGTGATCCGAAGGTGGAAGATGATTGAATACTAAAGTGCCCAGAAATTTGCACTCGCTTGAAGTGGCATTTGTCTTGTGATGTCGGGAATGGGCTTATAGATGCCATTTGGAAGTTAATGACGGAAGATGGGCTTAAATATGCCATCAGAAGAAGTGTCGATCGCATAAGAGATTCCTTTGCGAGAGCCCGTATACCTGTTGTTGAGGAGGACTACGCTGGGGGATGCCGATGTCTTGTCTTGAGAGGGATAGAGTTTTAGGAACTTTCAGTTGTCTGTTACTCTACTGCGGAATCATCTCTTAGTTGAGGAGATGAAAATGAACTGCTATCTGGTCGTGCCTCAGGCTTCACAGTGATTTGCTAAGGAAAATAAGATCGACTGCTATCTGGTCGTGCTCTAGGCTTCGCAGTACCTTATATTGTTATCTGGTCGTAGTCCCAGGATTCAGTATCCTTTGCCGCTATCTGGTCGTAATCCAGGCTTCACGGTGTCTTATACCACTATCTATTCGATTCCAGGCTTCATGGTATCTTGTATTGCTATCTGGTCGATTTCCAGGCTTCACAATAACTTGCTGAGGGTTAAGCTATTTTCAGGTCGATTTCTGGGCTTTAAGCTCGTATTTAAGACATACCACTATCTGGTCGATTCCAGGCTTCGTAGTATTCTTGGAGACATCAAGATATTATCCGGTCGAATCCGGGCTTCATAGCTTGAATTTAAGATATACCATTATCTGGTCGATTCCAGGCTTCGTAGTATTTTGGTGTTGTTATCTAGTCGTTCTCCGGGCTTCACAGTATGATCAAGATATTATCCGGTCGGATCCAGGCTTCATAGCTTGAACTGGAATAGAAATCTTAACATCGATTTGACTGAACAAGAGAAAATTCGTGAGAATTTGATTGTATCTTTCCCTGAAAGGTAAAGAATTAGTCGTATGTAATGTCATGATGCATGACATGTATTGAGTAATGATGTTCTCAAAATAAATGAGATTGTGTTATATGATGCGTATGCGTATGCCATAATGTATGGGTATGCAATGTTCTTGTGATGTTCTCTAGCTGGGGAAAATAAATCCCGGACTGCTGCTGGAAAGTTCAAGGAGTTAAGTTCTTCGCGCTCGCTGGGGATAACGACCGAAGATGATTAGCCAGAGACCTGCGTCCATTCTGTTTGAGAATATTCCACCGGGAGAGACTCTACTGGAGAATGAATTGGAAAGAGAATGACTCTATAGGGAAGAGAGATACTCTGCTAGAAGATCTACTGATTTGGAGAAATAACTCCGCTGGGGATGAATTACCGTTGCTGGTGATGATGAACTTTGTCGGGGATTGAATTTCTTCCTGTGGAAGAAATAAACTCAACTGGGGATAATTTTCTATTGCTGGCGATATATAAACTCTGCTTGGGGATAATTTGCCGACTCATTCGTGATTATGAACCTCGGCTGGGGAGAGCTAACACCACTATTTTTTGGATGCTTTCTACTCTGTGGGGAGTGTATGCACCTTTAGTCATATTCTCAAGCTGGCTCTGTCCCTGTACCTGGTGGGTAGAGAAAATGTAAGGTTTGGAAATTTCTTGTTTGCCCCTACTCTTGAAATTATAAGTAATTGTCTTTTGTTTCACATGTAAATATTTATGAGCAGCAATTATTGTCAAATGCATATATAAAAAATGAACCATTGGATGTTCTTGCAAAACAAAATAGAAAAAGAAAAACAATTTTTAAATTTATTGTAGAAATGAATTGTATTGATTTTGAAGTTGGCCTGTAATAGGCGTTTTGTACAAGAGGCTGACATCCTAGTAAGAGAATGCCGCCGAAGGAACAGAAATTATACAATTTGTGTAAAAGAAAGAAAAACAACTATGTGAACAATCCCATTGGGTTCCAACCCTGCTATTGCCTTTATATCTTCGAGCGTCTCATCACTTTGCTACTTGGTTGAAGGTAGATCAGATTGATTGGTGCCGTCCGAGCTTGATAGTCGATACTGAAGTCTGGTTGTAAGGTGATCTAATGAGACATAGCGTTATGCTTTGATCCCTGATTTTTGCCTGGACTTCCCTTTTGGGTTTTCACCCCACTGGGATACCCTTTTTTTTCCAAGCCGCCTTTTCATGTTTTCAACTTGCCGGGTGTACAGTTTTTTTTCATTTTCATCCCTTATTTTTGCCCGAACCTTTTTGGTTTGCTAGGAAGCCCTTATTTTTGCCTAGGCCAGTCGACCTAGCGGGTCTTTGATTATGCGTAGTATTTTTTCACTATGTCTGCATTAACGGGGTAAGGAAGGTTGTCACCATCCATGGTGGTTAGAATCATAGCTCCTCCAAAGAAAATGTTCTTAACCATAAATGGCCCTTCGTACGTAGGGGTCCATTTGCCCCTGGGATCACCTTGCGGCAGTATGATGCGTTTGATCACCAAATCCCTGACCTGATACTCTTGTCGTCTAACTTTATTATTAAAAGCCTTGATCATTCTCTTTTGATACGTCTGACCATGACATATAGCACTAAGTCTCTTTTCGTCGATTAGGTTCAGCTGACCAAGTCGAGTCTGAATCCAGTCATCTTCGCTCAAACCTGCATCCTTCATAATCCGGAGAGAGGGTATCTGGATTTCGATGGGTAGGACTGCCTCCATGCCATACACCAGAGAGTAAGGTGTTGCCCCTGTCGTAGTCCGTGCTGAGGTATGGTACCCATGAAGAGCGAATGGTAACATGTCATGCCAGTCTTTGTACGTCACTGTCATCTTCTGCACAATCTTCTTGATATTCTTATTTGTTGCTTCAACAACCCCATTCATCTTCGGCCAGTAGGGAGAAGAGTTGTGATGCTGTATCTTAAACCGTTTCCAGAGCTCGGTGATCATCATATTATTGAGATTTGTACCATTGTCCATAATGATTCTCTCTGGTATACCATATCGACAGATCAAGTTGTGTCGAATAAACCACGCCACGACATTCTTGGTTACTGTAGCAAAGGAAGCTGCCTCAACCCACTTCGTAAAATAATCAATAGCCACTAGAATGAAGCGATGCCCGTTAGACGCAGTAGGTCTGATCTCACCTATCATATCTATGCCCCACATTGCGAAAGGCCAAGGAGCCGTCAAGACGTTCAGAGGAACTGGAGGTACATGCACCTTATCAGCATAGACTTGGCACTTATGACAGGTCCGAGAATGCTAATAACAATCGGCTTCCATAGTAGACCAATAATATCTAGCCCGTAGGATTTTCTTTGCCATGGTGTGTCCATTGGAATGAGTTCCGAAGGTACCTTCATGTAACTCTGCCATGATCCTTTCGGCCTCGCTCTTGTCCATAAATCGCAGTAGGGTTGAATCATGGTTACGCTTATAAAGGATACCATTACTGATGAAGAACTTTGCAGCGAAACTTCTCAGAAACTTCTTATCATTAACAAATGCACCCTCGGGGTACTCTTGAGCCTCAAGATACATCTTTACCTCGTGAAACTAGGGTTTATCTACTACCTCTTCAGTCTCAATGTCACAGCAATGTGCGGGTTCGTCCAACCTCTCAATGGTAATCTGGGGAGCTTCATTGTCCCATCTGACTTTGAACATAGAAGACATGGTAGATAGCGCGTCCGCTAACTGATTATCCTCTCTTGGGAAGTGTTCAAAGGTTATCTCTTCAAAATGTGGGAGCAAAGTCAGCACATACTCCTTGTAAGGAATAAGATTTGGGTGCTTCGTATCCCACTCGCCTTTGATCTGGCTGATCACTAGAGAAAAATCTTCGAATACACTCAAGAACTTAATCCTCAGGTCAATAGCAGCTCGAAGACCCATGATACATGCTTCATACTCCGCCATGTTGTTGATGCAGTTAAAACATAATCGGGCGGTGAATGGAGTATGATAGCCTTCAGGAGATATGATCACAGCGCCAATGCCATTACCCAACACGTTTGATGCTCCATCAAAATACATAGACCATCGGGATCCTTCCTCCGGTCCTTCATCCGGTCCAGGTTCTTCACAATCGGTCACCAACATGATTTTCTCATCTGGGAACTCGAAATTCATGGATTGGTAGTCATCCACGGCCTGATGCGCCAAATGATCCGCCAATACACTCCCCTTGATTGCTTTTTGGGTTGTGTATTGGATGTCATACTCATTTAAGATCATCTGCCATCTTGCTATTCTTCCGGACAAGGCAGGCTTTTCGAAGATATACTTGATTGGATCCATATTTGATATCAATAGGGTAGTGTGAGTTAGCATATACTGTCTCAGCCGACGAGCAGCCCATGCCAAAGTGTAGCAAGTTTTCTCAAGCAGTGAGTATCGGGTCTCACAGTCGGTAAATTTTTTGCTAAGGTAGTAAATAGCGTGCTTTTTTCGGCCAGACTCGTCATGCTGCCCCAGCATGCACCCCATTGAATTGTCCAGTACAGTCAAGTATAAGATCAAAGGTCTTCCTTCAACTGGAGGAATCAAAATAGGCGGCTCTTGGAGGTATTCCTTGATTCTTTCGAAAGCGGTCTGACATTCATCATTCCATTTTACCACTTGATCTTTCTTCAGTAGCTTGAAGATTGGCTCACAAGTAGCAGTTAGGTGTGAAATGAATCGGGAGATGTAGTTCAGACGTCCCAAAAAGCCTCTAACTTCCTTTTCTATGCGGGGAGCCAGCATCTCCTGTATAGCCTTCACCTTGGCAGGATCCACCTGAATACCTTTATCACTGACGAGGAAACCTAGCAGCTTACCAGACCTTACTCCAAAGGTGCACTTGTTCGGGTTCAACCTCAGCTTATACATCTTCAACCTGTCGAACAGTTTCTGGAGATGGTCAAGGTGCTCTTCCTCAGTCTGGGACCTTGCGATCATGTCATCAACGTAGACCTCAATCTCATGGTGAATCATGTCGTGGAACAAAGTGACCATGGCGCGTTGATAAGTTGCCCCGACATTCTTCAACCCGAAAGGCATGACCTTGTAATAGAAAGTTCCCCACTGCATAATGAAAGTCGTCTTCTCCATGTCTTCAGGAGCCATCTTGATCTAATTGTAACCAGAAAAACCATCCATAAAGGAGAAGACCTTATGCTGCACGGTGTTGTCGACCAGAACATCGATGTGAGGAAGCGGGAAATCATCCTTGGGGCTCGCCCGGTTCAGATATCTATAGTCCACACACATCCGCACCTTACCATCTTTCTTAGGCACCAGAACAACATTGGCAACTCACTGCGGGTAAGAGGTGACAACTAGAAATCCGGCGTCAAACTGGTTCATGACCTCAGCTTTGATTTTCTCAGAAATCTCAAGGCGCAGACGAAAAACTTTCTGCTTTACCGGAGGGAAATTTTCTTTGGTTGGCAGGAGGTGTACCACAATGTCAATGTCCAAACCAGGCATATCTTCATAAGACCAAGCGAAGATCTCAACATAGTCGCGTAACATCTGTATCAACCGTTGTTTGACACTGGGCTCCAGATTCGCACCTATCTTGACCTCTTTCCTGTCTTCCTCTGTACCCAAATTCACTGATTCCACTGGCTCTTCATGGGGCTGTATGGCCTTTTCTTCATGTAGTAACAATCTAGTAAGCTCTCCAGGTACCTCACAATCATCCTCACCTTCGTCCTCGGCTTGGTTGATCTGATTTTCGAAGTCATAACTGGCAGTAGTAGAGTTGTTATCAATGGGATCTAGAGTGGATATGGATCTGCATTATGATACGTGAGTGTGTGTAAGACAATAGCTGTTTTTTGATAAAGCGAGAGACAGAAAAAGAAAAACAAGGAGCGCAAAATTTGTAATGCAAGAAAACGTCCAATGCTTTATTGATGACATATGAAAATGACAAATAATAAGCCCTCACAAGCAAAGCAAAGGTACCTCGGGCAAGGCACCGGGCTGTAAAGTTTCAAACTGTCTATTACAATTCTTAAAAAAAAAGTCAATTACTATGTAATAAAAGAAACGGGTATGAAGTCCTTCGCCGTCCAGTTGTTCAATCCACCATTGGTCGTCGGGTAGATCCAGCTGTCGATGTCTGAATCTTCTTCACCATCCTCAACCGCATTAACTCCCTGATTGCTGATATGCAGAGGAGGTCTTCCAATCCGCGCGTGCCTAATAGCCCTTTGAGCCCCTGTAGTAAAGCCCAAACCAAATTTGTCAGTCTTGTGTGTGAAATCAGGGAGCTGACCCCAATTTTCACACCCACCTTTTTAAATTACAGCCCTAGCATCCTTGAGGGAAGCCATCTTCATAGGAGGTTTGTCAGCAGCAACCTCAGTCGACGCCAAAGTCTGAGGGACCTCTTCAAAGTTCTGACACAGGGTTTCGATGAACTCCCCATCCATCTCCATATAATGAAAGGAATTGAGATGACTCACCATGTACTCCTCTTCTCCTCGTACCGTGACGATCTTCCCTTTTACTAGATATTTCAACATTTGATGGAGCGTAGAAGTCACTGCCCCAGCCTTATGAATCCAAGGGCAACCCAACAAGCAAGAATAAGATGGACGGATATCCATCACGTAGAAAGTAGATGCAAAAGTATGAGAGCCAACTTTGACAGGGATGTCCACCTCCTTGTGCACCATCCTTTTTGACCCGTCGAAAGCCCTGACCATAATATTGCTCGGCTTTAAAATCAAACCTTCACAGTCCAAACAGTCTAATGCTTTCTCTAGTAAAACATTTAATGAGGACCCGATATTTACCAGTACATGGGCCATAGTAGTGCCCCTGCACTCGATCGAGACGTGCAGAGCATCATTGTGATTTCTTCCTTTAGTAGTCAGATCTGCGTCTGAGAAACCCAACCCATTACCAGAAGTCAAACTAGCTACACAATCTTTGAATTGATCGGCAGAAGTTTCCCGTGGCACGTGCACAGTTTTGAGGAAAGCAATTAAAGCCTTTGCATGGGCTTCAGAATACAATAATAAGGACAACATGGATATTTTTGACGGGGTCTGCCCCAACTGTTCGACTATGTTGTAGTCACTCTTCTTGATAATCTTCAGAATTTTCTCTATCCCCTGCTTAGATGTTTCTACAATGATCTTCTTAGGTGCCTTCGTCCGGGCAGGCTCACATGTGATTTCTTTGCCCCGAGCTCCAGATGGCTCGGCGACAGGGGTGATAACTAGAATAGGAACTGAGATAGTAGCTAATGTACTAGCAGATGGAATGACAACAGGTTTGTGAACAGTCGGAGGGGAAATTTCAGGAGAAAAGAGTCTTCCGCTTCTGGTGACCTTGCTAGCCTCGACAATATTACTGATATCAGCATCAGCTTCCTCACTCTTTGAGTCTTGTTTAACTCCATGGTAATATACATCAGCCCCATAGTGCCAAGGGATAGCCTTATCCGAAGTGTAAGGGATATGACCAGGGACAATAATTATTAACCGAGCAAAGAACGGGTGTAATCCTAATAGGCTTTCTCGTGGAAGCCTTTGAAGGATTGGCGGAAATGGTTATGATGGAAACTTCTTCAATTGGAACCAACAGAATCATAGTCTTTTCGAATAGGATCTCTTTGTTATCCATCAGGCGCTGAACACCTGATTTCAATAAATGGCAACCAGCAGGCAGAATTGAACACATGTGGCAACCTTCTCCACAGCCCGGAAATAAATCGGCCAAAAATAGATTCTTCTTAACTGTCATCAAAGGAGTAGAAATTTATTCCACGGAGGTCACAAATAAATCATCATCCATAACATTCACTCCATGACCGTGTTTGGGCATGGGAGCAGTTATGACGTTGGGCTTCTCCGGAGCATCAAACTCAATCTCTTTAGCTTCAATCAAGTCTTGCACCTTATTCTTCAAGGCCCAACAGTTGTTTGTATCATGACCTGGGCCATCAGAGTGATAGGCGCAGCGGGCATTCGGGTTATATAGCGGAGATATGGTGTTGGGATTCTTCGGGGCTTCCCTCAGAGTTACCAGGTTGGTCTTCAATAACTGCGGTAGAATTTGAGACAAGGTCATATTGAGTCGAGTGTACTTTCCACCCTCTGTTGATTGTTGCATTGTGGAGCAATTGTGGGTCTTGATATCACTATCGTATTTACTGATTGACGGTGTTCAGGTCTGTTTTGGCTCCTCGAGCCATATACTGCACTAGCTTCTTTCTTACCGGTGAAAGGCTTCTTCACTGCACTTGATGAATTGTCTTTATGTATCTTACCACTTCGGATACCAGCTTCTACTCTCTCCCCAATCAAGATCAACTCAGTAAACCCAGACGACGAGCTGCCGATCAGATGATTGAAGAATGGACCAGATAACCTCCCCAGAAACATGTCAACCAACTCCTTGTCAGACAAAGGGGGTTGGACTCTTCCAGCCAAATCTCTCCACTTTTGAGCATAGTCCTTAAAACCTTCGCTTTCACCCATAGACATGCCCTGAAGCTGAGTACGAGTGGGAGCAAGGTCGGCGTTATACTGATACTTCCTGTAGAAAGCAGCGGCAAGGTCTTCCCAGTTTCGGACATTAGCTCCTTCCAACTGATAAAACCATTCAAGCTGAGTCCCTGACACACTCTCTTGAAATAAGTGCACCTACAAATTTCTATCAGCAGTGTGGGGTTGGATTTTCCTGACGTACGAGCGAAGATGGAGTTTTGGATAGGATACTCCATCGTACTTGGCAAAAATCAGAGCTTTGAACTTATGAGGGATCACCACTCCCGATACCAGTCCCAGCTCTCCAAAATCCAAACCAGGGATCTTCTGAATCTCCATAGCACTCATATGGTCTTCTAATTGCTTGTACCTATCCTCGGCAGGAGGATATTTCTCCTCATCATAATCCGTATCATTATCAGAAACTGCAGGACTGAGGCCCTTTTCTTCTTCTTGGTCCTCCCCTTCCTTGGATGAAAAGGACAGATCATCTTGTTGTTTCAACCTATACCCAAACCTTTTGTCCATACTCAAAAGAACGACCTTCTTCTTCTTCTTCTTCTTCTTCTTCTTCTTCTTCTTCTCTTTCTCTTTCAGAATGAGAGATTTCAAGTCCTCTTGCCCTTTATCCAAGCTCAAGAACATCTCTTGGAATTGGGCATTTTGTGCTTGAAGGTCTTTGATAGCTTGATCGAAAGACATTTCTGCTGAAATAAACAGCGAAGAAGATGAGAAACCTGTAATGGTACCTGTAATGGCGTGCATGATAATGGGATGTGTATGTAATGATTTCAAAGACTTTGGGAGATTTAAATTTGCAAACCAAAAAACAAACAAACTTTATTAGATTAAACTTGTAAAAAGGTTCAACAATGCCTTTAAGGCATTTACAAAGAAGTAAATGAAAAACAAATCTAAACTAGAATAAGCAAAATCAGAAATCCCATGGACGCTTTCCCTTTGTGCTGACGTAGTCATTGATCGTCCTTTCATTCTCGAGTTGCATGGTGAGCTTCAAGATCTTCCTTTCATTCTCGATTTGCCTGGTGAGCTTCAAGATCGTCCTCTCCTCTTTCAGCTGAATCCAAGACCTCTTCAATTCCCCAAGATCAGTGGGCATGTAGGGATAAAGGATTGTATAAGGAATTCCCTCTTCATTGGTGGGCTCCACTATCACTGGAAACACAGCTTCATAAGGCATCCCAAGCTTTTGAGCACTAGCTCGGACCCACTGGAGATAAGGCTGCATAGGGAGGGAAGTCCTTGGTCCCAGCTCTTGGGGATCAGATCTATTCACCATGCCCCAAGCTCGTATAAACCTCCGATGATGCTCGTCAATGTCTTCCTTATAGTCAAATGCAATATCCGTAAGAAGTAGCTCATGAGGACCATCTCTATGAGCACGACTGAATTGTCACAAATCTAAACAAGGACTATAGGTTATACCCCCTCTGATTCCAAGCAACGGGACATTAAGGTATCCCTCACAATGATAAATGACAACAGTGCTTTCCATATCCTTGGAACTCCAAAGAATGTCTGTATGGGCAAGGGACATTATCCTGTAAGACCATCCTAAACCTTCTTCATTCTTCAACACGGACTTAGGGAGGTGCGAAATAAACCACCTCGACAGTACTGACATACAACACATAAGATTCCCTCTTCTATGCGTAGTACGAGTGTAGAGGGCATGCAAGATATCACCCAGTAGAGTAGGTACAGGATTGCGAGACAAGAAGATCTTAACCGCATTCACATCTATAAAGGAATCTGGATTCAAGAAGAGAACCAAACTGTAGATAAGGAGAGCCAAGATGTCTTTGAAATCCTGAAAGTCCAAATTATCCCAGAATAGCTGAGCTTGATCTATCAGAAACTTGGCTAAGAAACCTTCAACCCCGCTTCGTGTCTCCCAATTAGATACTACATCAGCCCGCTTTAGATGCAGAGCTGAGGTAATGTCTTCTGGTCTAGGAGTCTCTTCCAAACATGTGAAGGGCATCTGCTCAAGGATGGATATGCCCAGTAAGTGAGAAAACTCTTCCAAAGTGGGAACTAGCTGATAATCAGGGAAAGTGAAGCAATGATGCACGGGATCGAAGAACTGGAAAAGCACACTCATCATCTGCTCATCAACCCTTGAGGTAACCAGGATAAGAAGCTGACCATGTCTCTTAATGAAGGAAGAAGTCTCAGAAACTCTTGAGACTAACTCTTTGAGTTGAGCAGGTATTTGCACAAAGTTAACTCGGATGGTGTTTCTGCGCATGGGAGCCATAATCTGCAAAACAGAACAAAGATAAATCCCCTCGATCTTTGAAATGGTTAGTATAATGAAGTATGCATGCTATGTTATGATGCATGAGGTCATGATAAAAACAACACAGGCATAGCAGATAACAGGCATGGTAAAGGCAAACAAGTCACACCAAAGCCCTTAAGTTTAAGGCTTGCATGGGGTCTAGGTATTACCCTCTTGAAGTTCAGTTGGTTTCAACATGTCCTAGTAATAGTAACCGGGTTCTAAGGGATCTCAATATCACTGACCATCCTCCATCGGTCATGGTTTCAGCTCACACAATCTTTTCTTGCAGCCGGAACTATCTCGAGAGTATGGTCTCAATGAGTGTAGTATCGAGTATCAACCAGTTCTCAACTTTACACCGAGGCTGACTATCTCACTACTTCCTAATGGCCAAGTTGGTCAATTATGGGTTCTAAGGTCAGTTGATGCTTAACGACGCACATAGAAGCCCCGTATTCTCCTCGTTTCTCCACAAGGGATACCGGTACCAACCAATGTGCCACACCAACGTAGCTACTGCTTCAACCGTATCAGTCTATGCCATACAATTCTCTCACAGTTTATTGCTACTTACCTAAAAGGTGTCCCCCAAATCTGGGTTAGGATCTATAGTAACTCCCAATACAAAACCCTTAAAAGTAAAGCAACCAAAACAAACAAGAGAAGCAATTTATGATGACCTAATCCTAAGGTATACCCCAATTATTTATCCCCTGCAGAGTCGCCAGTTCTGTGATACGGTGGCAAAACTGACTGTTTTAGGAAAATGCTGGTTTGCATTTGTGTTTGCAAAATGTCGCGGTAACCAAGAGTCGCCATCGACTTTTATTTTATCCAACTGGAAAGGAAAAAAGTACAGAAAAATTCTTTTTTTCGAGATTTTGAGTACGGGGGGTAAATTATAGAAAGGGAAGGTGTTAGCACCCTTTCTATCCGTAGTTTTCTACGGGATCTTAGGTACTTGCTCATCATTTTGAAAATTTCTTGTGTGTGTTTGTTTTGAAAAGTTTTGTTTGACTTTGTTTTAACCCTTGCTTCTGTCTTCAAGAGTGTTACTAAGTTTGTTTTTGAAAACTTTGTTTGAAAAGTTTGTTTGAAAGTGTATGGTGTAAAAAGTTTGATTTTGAGCAAGTACCTACTAGCATCTACCTACTCGAAAAAGGATTGTTTCGATTCTCGTTTCCTTTAGACAACGCCATCCTACTATTGAGAAATAGGTAACACCGTCGTTGGAATTGTGAGGGTCAATTCGTAAGGGACATACGATCACTAGAGCAATGTTAGGACGTCTTAGTAATAACCCTAATGTCTTAAGATCATATTCGAGGCAACATTTCCGAGGCAACCTTTCCGAGACAATGTTTCCGAACGGGACATTTGATCTTTGTTTAGACAGGAGGGCAATCACTAAAACACCCTATACTTAATGACCGTTTACCGAAGGCAACCGAAGTGAGAGTATACCCTAGGAGTGCGTGTGTGTGAATGATTTGATTTCAATTATTATCTTTGCACATTTAGGGTTTTCTAGCCATTTTAATTTGTCATGCAATCTTGTCATACAATCCTATTATCTAACAGTTTAATATTTGCGAGAATTAAAATGCGAGAAATAAAACTACGCTATTACAAGGCTTCGGGGAGGGGGGTTAACTACATAGCCAAAAACTCGTAAAATGACAAATAAAAGAAAATCCTATATAAACTATTACATACCGTGAGCAGTTACATTAATATTTGCAAAAATAATAAAGCACGCGCGATGAATCGAATGAAAAGGAATTAGGGTTTTGACCCCATCTAACCTAATTGAAACTTAAGAAAAAAAATATTTTTTTTTGTGGTTTTTGATTATTTTGAGAAAATAAGGTTTAATTGAATAAAAAACATAATTACTAATTAATTTAAATTAAAAAAATAATTAGTTTAACCTATTCTTGTATTTTTATTTTATGAAAAGAAAATAAAGATTAAAATACATGCTAAACCTAATTTTCCTAATTTGATTTTAATTATTTACAAAAAGGTTAAAATTACCCTAAATTAAATTAAAACTAATATAAAATTAAATTTGATAAAATAAAATAAAACCTAAATTCTAAATTGGTGAAATTGATTTTATGATTTTTTTGGGAAAAAGAATTAATTTTGGTTAGAAAATAATTAAATAAAAGAAATTAAATAAAAAGAAAAATTAGAAAAGAAAATAGAATGAGCCTGGTGTTTGAATAGCAAAGGAGGGGGTGAGACTTGCAATTTCTGAGCCCAATAACTCTTGGCCCGTTTGACTTTCCTCAATCCCATGTGTTTGCTTGACTGATGCGTATGATGGACCTCCAAGGGATGGCCTTTGGATCTAGCCTGTTGATGATCTGGATGATGAGATATTGATGATGCATGGCAGGCTTATGGGGCGCCTATGTACCTGATCACATAATGCAAAATAACATGGAATAATATGGGGACCTGGGAATCAAACCCAGACCCTTAGGCGTTATCCAATGCACGGTGACCATCTAAGCTGGCTTGGCTTTTTGTATATGGAACACCAAACAAACGTTATATGGAAAAACAAAATAATAATGTTACAACGCGCGAAATTTTGAATTGGCCAGTCATAGGATGTCACGCTACCCTTCTTCTTCCTCCCACCGCTGCTAAAAGTTCTGCAACTTTTACCTACGGTCAAAGGGTGTAGGTATAACCCTGGGCTTCTCCAAAATCCTATACAAGCGTGATAAATACACAACAATGGTACCAATCAACTCGTGGCAACCTCACGAGCATCATGGTACCCTTATCCATGGCCAATTGTACCTGTAAAGAAAAACCCCAAAAACGAACCAAGAACCCTAACTATGACATCTTGCTCTACATTTAATGAAAATGCAATTAAGTACCACCATTAGCTTGCAAATGATTCAAGGATTAAGAATATGCAAATAATTCATGCTAAAAGTGCCAGAATTGTAGTATTCGATTTCAAGAAAATATGGATATTGTGGGATACTTACAACACGTTTTTAGATGTTATGAGGCTTGCTAGTGATTGGAATAGGATCCTAGAACGTCCAGGAAGCGATTGAGATGACTAGAACACTTTGGATTGGCCTGCAACTTAGAAATCAGTGTGCCACTTTTTCCAATTTTTTTGAAACTTGCTTTGTGTCTTACACGCCTCCAATCTGCATGCTTTTGATCTGCATTCCTTCCTTATGTACCCTAGAATGAATTAGGTTACAAACTTGCTTCAAATCTTTTTCAATTAAGATGATTGAATCATGATTTGATCCTTATGCAAATCTTTCCAAATCAAGCCAAATCCAATCTTTTTATGTCCAAATGAAGCTTGCACGATTTGATTCTCTTTCCAGCTGTATAATAGGCCTAAACATGCACAAAATCTCAAGCTTTGATTAGTTTTGATATTTTCATGATTTTATTTTGATTTTATTTGATTTAATTGAAATAAAATCAAAATAAATGACAAAAATAAAATAAAGACAAGTGGGAGAGATCATGGGTCGTGGGTCATGTTTCAAACTTAATGCAAGCATAAAAAGTTGGGCCCATTTGATAAAAATTACAATTTGAGACACTTTTGACTTTTGGCAATTTTGCAAAAAAGGTCAACTTTGCCAATGCATAACTCCTTCAATTTTGACCCTAAAGATGTGTTCTTGGACTTTTTAGAAAGCTTAGGATGTCCTCTAAGCAACCCTTTTGTTCTCATCTCAATTGAGTCTTCCATGTTCATGTATGAAGCTTTGACAAAAAAGTGTTTTTGTTGACTTTTCAAAATAACCTATAATGTCCAAATTTATATCTTCTTGTTAGTGCATATTTTGAACTTGGGAGCTGAAGATGAATTGTAGGGAATTACATCCTCTTCAAAATGAGCTTTGTATGGGTCATTTTTGATAAAGTATGAGAAAGTTATGCTTGGTCAAAGTTGAGTTGACTTTTCCTACAAAACCCTAATTTAGCAACTTTTGGGTTTTGATGAATTGTGAGCAATACCTGAGGAATCATGATCAACCCTTGATCAAATGATGAATAATACTTCAAAATGAGAATGTTGACCAAAAATCTTGAAGTTTGACTGCATGTGGGCCACAATTGACTTTTGCCCTAGCATAGTCGATTTTCAGGCTTTTGAGCAATTGACTGAGCAAACTTCCTCTGCAAGGCTTGAAACTTGACATGGATGATCTTGAGAACATATTAGGAGAATGGTGAGCATTTGGGACCCTTTGGATCCAAACATATTGATGCAAACTGAAACCCTAATTTGAGGTAGACTGCCTTAGGAGAGAGTTTGTCTGGTCAACCCTTGGACTTTCTTGAGCAATTTGAGGACCTTACTTGAAATGTATTGAGAAATATGTGAGGGAAAATTTTGGCGTACAACAATCACAATGGACCATGTTCTTTGATGGGGAATCCAATTCACTTGGCAATGGTATCGGTGCTATACTCATGTCTCTGGAAGAGTGTCATACTCCCTTTACCGCAAGACTCTGCTTCAATTGTACAAACAACGTGGAAGAATACGAAACACGCATCTTTGGTCTCAGAGCTGCCATAGACTTGGGGATCAAATCTTTAAATATATTCAGAGACTCAGCTCTGGTTATCATCCAGATCAAAGGGGAATGGGACAGCAAACACCTAAACCTTATCCCTTACAAAGAACATGTTTTGATGTTGCTACCACATTTTGAGAAGATTACCTTTGAGCATTTCCCGCGAGAAGAAAATCAGCTAGCAGACGCTCTAGACACAATGTCATCTATGTTTAAACTTAATTGGGATAACGAGGTTCCCCAGATCACCATTGAACGAATGGAAGAACCAACACACTGTCACGAGATTAATAATGAAGAAGTAGTGGACCAACCTTGGTTTCACGAAGTCAAGAAGTATCTCGAGGCTCAAGAATATCCAGAAGGAGCTTCAATCAATGATAAGAAGTTCTTAAGGATATTCTCTGCTAAATTCTTCGTTAGTAACGACATTCTGTACAAACGCAATCATGACTCTGTGTTACTTCGGTGCGTAGATAAGGTTGAAGCTGAAAGGATCATGGCTGAATTGCATGGAGGCACTTTTGGCACCCATTCTAGTGGGCATACGATGGCAAAGAAAATCCTACAGGCAAGCTATTACTGGTCTACCATGGAAGCAGATTGCTATCAACACTCTCGAACCTGCCATAAATGCCAGATTTATGCTGACAAGATGCACGTACCTCTAGTTCCTCTGAATGTATTGATGGCTCCTTGGCCCTTTGCTATGTGGGGAATTTATATGATTGGGGAAATCAAGCCGATGACCTCCAATGGACACCGCTTCATCTTAGTGGCCATTGATTATTTTACAAAGTGGGTGGAGGCAGCTTCCTTCACTTCCGTTACCAAGAATGTTGTTGCCCGTTTCATCAAGAAAAATCTCATTTTCCAGTACGGTATCCCAGAAAGGATCATCCTTGACAATGGTACAAATCTCAACAACACTATGATCACCGCCTTGTGCGAACAATTCAAGATTCAGCATCATAATTCTTCTCCTTATCGGTCTAAGATGAATGGTGTTGTCGAAGCTGCAAATAAGAACATTAAAAAGATCATACAGAAAATGACAGTCACATACAAAGACTGGCATGAGATGCTACCATTCGCTCTCCACGGGTATCGTACCACAACTCGTACATCAACCGGGGTAACACCCTATTCTTTGGTATACGACATGGAAGCCGTCTTGCCTATTGAGGTTCAGATCCCCTCTCTAAGAATTATGAAGGATGTAGGTCTGAATGAAGATGATTAGATACAGACTCGACTTGATCAATTGAACTTGATTGATGAGAAAAGACTTAATGCTGTTTGCCATGGTCAAATGTATCAAAAATGGATGATCAAGGCTTTCAACAAGAAGGTCAAACGCCAAGTGTATCAAGTTGGAGATCTGGTGATCAAACGTATCATACTGCCACAAGGTAATCCTAGGGGTAAATGGACTCCTACCTATGAAGGAACATTTATAATCAAAAACATTTTCTATGGTGGGGAAATGTTCTTAACCACCATGGATGGTGACGACCTGCCGCATCCTGCAAACGTGGAAATAGTCAAAAGATACTACACATAAAAGACCCGCTAGGTTGACATACCTAGAAAAAAGAAGGGCATCCCAGCGAACCAAAAAGGTTCGGGTAAAAATTAGGGACAAAACAAAAAATCTATACACCCGGCAAGTTGAAAACCCGAAAGGGAGGCTTGGGCAAAAAAGGGTTTCCCGGTGGACTGAAAACCCGAAAGGGCGGTCCAGGCAAAAATTAGGGAATTAAAGCGTATGACTATGTCCTATTGGATCACCTTACAGAAAACCTTTGGCTTCAACTGACAAACTCAGAGGTTCTGATCAATTAAATCATCTTCGGATGAGGCAACAAATAGACAAGATGCTCAGAGATACAAAGGCTATAGCAAAATGGGAATCCCATGGGATTATTACACATAACTCTCTTTTCTTTGTATCAAAATTTTCATTTTTTTACGACATCATTCTCTTACTAGAATGCTTGCCTCATTGTACAAATATTTACTCAAAGTAAATGCAAAGATATTCCTTCGAAAGTGCAAAACTATATGTTTTTCTTTACTCTTGTGTTTTGTTTACAAAAACATCTAATGATTCATTGTTGAACATATGCATTTGAACATAATTACTGTTTACAAATAAAAAAAATAAAAGACAATCATTGTTGGCTTTAAGAGATAGGGAAATCTCTCTAAGTTATTTTCCATAAAAGTCCCCCGCAGTGTACAGCTTAATCCCCAGCGGAACAAAACTCCCAGTTATCACTCCCCAGTAGAAGTCACCAAATATCTCAGAATTCCCCGACCAGGATTTTTCAAATAGTACACGTCATTCCCCTTACAACAGAGTTTATTTCTCTAAGCATAAATTCATCAACACTTCAACTTCACAACATGAAGACTTACATATCCTCAGTAGTGTTCAGGGATTTATTTTCCCCAATCCAATAGCAGTATCGCAGAATCAACTCACATATGCATACATTGCATCCATATATCATAAAAATTGATAACATGAATGCATTGCATTTCATACAACATAAACATTTCATTTTAGCTAACATTTTACCCTTTTCAGGATAAGGTTAACAGCTACCATTAACAATATTCAAAGTTTTCAGATACAGTTCGGATACGCTCCAGATACAGACGCTATTCTGATACTCATTTAGATTCAACTTCTCAGATACAGTTCAGATACGCTCCAGGCATAGATTCCATTTTGATACTCATTCAGATTCAACTTCTCAGATACAGTTCAAATACGCTCCAGATACAGACGCTATTCTGATACTCATTCAGATTCAACTTTCAGATACAATTCAGATACGCCCCAGACACGGATGCCATCCTGATACTCATTCAGATCCAACTTTCAGATACAGTTTGGATACGCTCCAGACACAGATGCCACTCTGATACTCATTTAGATTCAACTTCTCAGATACAGTTCAAATACAACCCAGACACAGATGCCATTCTGATACTCATTCAGATTCAACTTCTCAGATACAGTTCGGATACGCTCTAGACACGGATGCCATTATGACACTCGTTCAAAACTAGCTTTCAAAAACAGTTCAGATACGCTCCAGAGACGGATGCCATTCTGATGTTCATTTAAAATCAGCTCTCAGATACAGTTCAGATATGCTCTAGACACGGACGCCATTATGATACTCATTCTTACAGCTTACAAATTACAAAACCAACAATTACTTTTGGATGGTATCTTTTAAGCCTATCTCCTACATCTTTCTATCACCTCTCCAAATGGCATTTTTAAGCCCATCCCCTCAACCATCACATCACCGAGTGTAAATTTCTGGGCACTCTAGTGTCCAATCATCTTCCACCTTCGAGTCACGACTGGAAAAACACGCCAGTCTAACTCTTCAGGCTTAAGAAGATTGAACAGGGGCAGCTGTTGTACCCCAAAATTTTCCCTCTCACTTATCAAGAATTTTCTCACAAGATCTCATTGGGCTCAAGACTGCACTAGGGTTTGATCAGCTCGAGACACCTCCTTATGCACTAATGACCAAAATTAGGGTTTGAGTTTTCACAAGGATTTTTGAACTATCAATGCTTAATATGAATTTCATGGATCATTATGGACCCCCAATATTACCCATGTCAAGGTTCAAGCCTTGGATCACACTTTTGATCAGTCAATTGAATAATTGACCTAAAAATTAACTATATTGGGGAAAAAGTCAACCATAACCAATTTACAGTCAAACATCATAATTATTTATCCACATCAACATTTTAGACCCATATGTATCATTTGATCAAGTTTAGACCATAATTCCTCAATAAATTTGATCAAATCTCCAAAAGGGCAAAATGGTCAAAATTAGGGTTTTGACTAGAAAAGGGGAAATTTCTGATTTTTGACCTAGCAAATGGTTAATTGGTTTAAGGCATGATCTCAAGAGTCCAATTTCGTAATTTTGACCTAATGACATGGTCCCAAACATTGCAAGTCCATTGGATTGACATATGAATTTTACAGTCAACTGATCAAAAGTCAACTGTATACTGAAAAGTCAAACTTTGACTTTTTGGTCAAATTCAAGTGCCAAAAACCACAATTAATCAAAACATCTCAAAATAGGAAACTTATTCATCAAGAAATCAAGAAATCAAGATTTCATTTTGAAAAGTCAAAATTTCTAAACTTAGAAATTTTTCTAAGTGTTGAAAATTTCTTATTTTTTCATTATGATACAAGATGATTCAAAGGAAACTTCCAACATGAAAGTTGTAGATCTCCATGAAATCCACAACTTTTCTTCATACAACTTCTTCCAAAAGTGCTTGTATCTCAAGTTATAATTTTGTGAGTACGTGCTCATGAACAAAAAAAGACTTAGTGAAATTTTGCCCTAGTTAGGCAGATTTTTGACCTAACTTCATGGCAATTTTTCACATAGTTCCAAGGGTAATCTTCAAAAGAAATTCAAAGATGGATTATATAGAAAATTGCAAGCTTTCTAAAATGTCCAAGAACTCCTTGAGATCATTCTTGAGCAAGGAGAATCGAAGGCAAGAAGTTAGGGTTTTCAAACTTGAATTACAAACCATTTTGTGAAGAAAACTTGATCCAATCTTCAAGCATGCTGTACAAATCTTACTTTGCAGGCTTCAAACTTGCTAATCACTCAATAAATTAATTTTTACATAACTGATAGAGCCATTTTCCAAACATTTGAGCCATTATCCAAGTTGCATTTCCATTTTGGGAAGAAAGTCACCACTTCCATTTTGGAAAAGTGACTTTAATCACAATGTCAACTCTTCTTGAGCCCATACATTGTTGTTTCTAACTCCAAAACATTTAAAAGCAAGAAGCAACATATATACATCCTGCTAACCACCCTACAAATCCTTGTACTTCACATTGAAACCATTTTTGTCAACTTTGCTTCAAAATCAAGTAACCAAGCTGTGATACGGTGGGAGAACTGACTTGAGGTTTTGCGTTTTGTATTCGCAAATGTTTCGGTTTAGCAAGAGTCGCCACCAACCTTTTATTTTATCCTAAGGAAAGGTCAAAAAGCACAGGAAAGACCTTTGAGATGTTTTCTTGGGTTCGGGGAGTAGATTATGAAAAGGGAAGGTGCAAGCACCCTTTTCATCCATGGTTATCCATGGGCTCTTAGTTACTTGTTTAGATCACTTGCTTTGCTTTTCCAATTGTTTGAAATGGTGCTTTGTGTGTGGTTTTGAAAGATGTTTTGAAAAGAGACCATCATTGTGGCAACCTTTGTAATGATTCTTGTTTGAATGTATACAAATGTGTTTTTGTCTTTTGAAAAGATTTCAATGCTTGAAAGTTTGATTTGGATAATGTTTTGAAATGGTGTTGTGAAGTGTGTTTGAAAATAGCAAGGATGTTTTTGCAAGCTTTTGACCAAGTAACTAAGAGCTATCTACCCTATTTTACTCAAAGATCCTTCATAATGTTTTTAACCCTTTTGACAGTGTTGTTTCACCATTGTATTTGGTGAACAACCTTGTGTTAGGATGTTAAACGGGACAGGCGCGGGTCATCGTATAGACCATGATAGCAATTGTGTTAGGTATCTTTGGCAATTTTTTGAGGGACTTGATCATTTTTGTTTTAGGCAACAAAGATAGCGTCATCGAGGGACTATGATCTTTTGTTTCGTTTTTGTTTTGCCAAAGTACCCAACATGCATACCATGGCCTATTTTTGAAGGCAACAAGTGGATTGTAACCCTAGGGGTGTAAGTGTGCATTGTGTTTGATTTTCATGCATTTTTGTCTTTGATTAGGTCAAACTATTTGTTAATTTAGATTTTTGCATACAAACCCTAATTCTCTAATCATGGCATAATTGAAAGCGTAAAGTGCGAGAATTTAAAATTCTAAGCTATTACAACATGATTATGGGGATGGGGGTACAATCTTTGAATGAGGGGTATTTGACAAGAAATATAAACCCTAATTTACTATTACATCCAAATTGAATTTAAATGCATTAATATTTAAATAGACAATATTTAAATAAACAAAATAAATATCAAATAATATGTATTATGCAAAAAAAGGTTTTTGTTTACCTATGTATGTAAAAGTATTTTTAATGTAAAGAAAGTATAAAGAAATAAATAAATAAAAAGATTAATTTTATTTGTTTTAAGGGTAAACCCTAATTTCTTTAAGAAAATAAATATAATATATTATTTATATACAAAAAAAAATTAATATATACAAAAATAAAATATACTTAAAAAATGTATTTTTTTAGTATGAATAATAATGAAAATAGAAATGTAATATTTTTATATTTTTATTCTAAGTATTTATTAAAAGAAAAGTATATATGTATATATATGTATATTTAAATATATTAAATATGTATAATATAAAATAAAATATGTACAAAAATAAATTATATTTTTAATAAACTTTTCAATGTGGATAAAAATAAGAAATAAAAATAAAAGTATAATTTACATATTATTTTCAAGTTTAAGTAAATAATGTAAAAGTATTTAGAATGTTTTTTATATTAGAAAAATTAAAATAAAATGTCAAATAAATGTAAAGAGATATGAAAATGTTTTTTGAGCATTTTTTTATATTTGGAAATAAATAAACACAATCAAAAATGAAAACAAAAATGCAAAAATATAATTATTCAAGAAATTGGGCCAGGGGGTGCAAAAATGAAAAGAGGGGGTGTCAAAAGCAAGCCAGGCCAAGCCCAGCCCACCACTTCATCTTCTTCCTCCAGTATTTTTAAAATACGCGCGTGCTTGTGAGAACTTGGATATCCTGTATACGTGATCTATTGCAAAAACATACAACATCGAACTTGTAGAGAATTTCAAGACGATTCCAACCATATAAACAACTAATCCTAACTCTCAAAGACCAGAGAGAATTTCTCTGGCCCTAAAATCTGACCTAGTTTTTTCATCATGTTCATGGATGAAATTCTCCTAGCACACTTAATATAAATGAAAACTGAGCATATGTACAGCTTCATGGCAATGAACACTACATTTTTTATTCACAAACCTAAGGCTAAATGTTCCTAAATAGAGAGATAGAAAGTGAAGAAAAACCTGTTCCAGTTGGATTCGTGTAGGGCAATGCAGTGCTTCTCAGCAAGGTTTGAGATGTCTGGTAGCTTGCCTGAACTTCACTTGACCTTTTCCAATAGCTAGGTTGTCTTGAATGTCCTTGAATCAGCCTCTAGAACTCAACCTGCACAAGCTTGAAATGAAAATGGTGAACACTGTAAATGGAGTTACAGTTGGTTTTTGGTGTTTGGGTTAGCTTGAGTGAGTTGAATGGAAAGTGTTTGAAGCAACTTGGGGTAAAACGCACGAGCCAAATGAGCTGGGGAACTCAAGTTGCAGCACCTGCCCTGTTTTGCCAAAGAAGTGTGATTTCTGGCTATGGGAGGTTTTGGGGCTCAAGAACTCGTGTTTCTTTCTCAAAGGGTTGTGTGAAAGTTGTTTGAAATGTTTGTGTAAGTTAACATTGGCTAGTTTCCAAGTTATAAGGATTTTGACAAGTTTCTTCTTTGTGAAGCAAGAATGGGAAGTTATGATTACAGGCCTGTACAAGCCATCAAATATGCTGCATACTTTGCTCTTGGCCCCTGCCATTTGTGGATTTGATTTGGCTTCTGAGATATGGACCAATGCTCAAGGGATAGTGGTTTGACATAAAGCACACTTTTGCAAAAATGGAAATGTGCCTTTTTCTACTTAGGGCTTAATTTTGTGTACAATGTCCAAATGGCCAAAACAAAAGCTTAGACTGATGGATTTGCATTTAATTAAGGAGTATGAAGTGGTTTAGAGGCCTGAAAACTAGTACAAGGCATGCTGGTTTGAAAATGCAACTTGAGTGAACATGAATTTGCCATGGATACAAAGTGAATTTTTGCCAACTTCAAGCATTCGATTCTCCGTAACCACAAATGTGTTTGAGGAGTTCTTGGATAATTTGGAAAGCTTGCAACATGCTATATAATCCATCTTTGAAATGCAACTTGAGACTCCAAGTGGAACTATGTGAAAAATGGCCAAGAAGATAGGTCAAAATCCTGCCTAAACTAGGGCAAAATTTCTCTAAGTTAAAAGTTTTAGGGACCCTTGTTCAAAAAATCATAACTTGAGATCCAAGCTTCTTTTAAGAAAACTTTGTGAATCAAAGTTGTAGACTTTGTGGAAGACTACAACTTTCATGTTGTAAGTTTTGTTTTAATCGATTTGCATCATGGTGAAAATGTGGGACAAAGTTAGGAAAAATTAAGAAAATTTCATAACTTAGAAAATTTCTAAGTTATGAAAAATTTCAATTTCAAACCCTAATTTGCAATTTTGGGTTTCTTGATGAACAAGTTTCATAATTTGACACATCTTGATGAAAAATGACCCTTGGCACTTGATTTTTACCAAAAAGTCAAAGTTTGACTTTTCAGTGTACAGTCAAATTTTGATCAGTTGACTGAAAAATTCATTTGTCAATCCCATGCATTTGAGGTCTTTTGAACTTGTTGAATAGTTCAAGATGATTCCATTGAGTCCTTGAGTCCTTGGTTGAGCTTAAATTGCCATTGGTTAAGTCATAAAGTCAGAAATTGCCTTTGTACAGTCAAAACCCTAAAAATGACCATTTTGCCCTTTTGGTGATCTGATCAAATTTCTTATAGAATTATGGTCCAAACTTGATCAAATGGTTCATATGAGTTCATAATGTTGATGTGGGTCAAAAATTATGAGGTTTGACTGTAAATTGGCCACAATTGACTTTTTCCCCAATACAGTTGATTTCTAGGTTAATTGTCCAATTGACTGGGCAAAAATTTGATTCAAGGCTTGAAACTTGGTATGGGCAAACTTATGAGTCCAACATGAAGTATGAAAGTCACCTTGGGCATTGAAGGTCCAAAAATCCTTGTGCAAACTCAAACCCTAATTTAGGTCATTAGTGCAAGGAGATGCCTTGAGCAGAGCAAACCCTAGCTTGATCTTGAGTTCCAAGGGCCTTGTGATGAGAAATGTTGAGAAAATGAGAGGGAAAATTTTGGGGTACAACAGTTGCCCCTGTTCAATCTTCTTGAACCTGAAGAGTAAGATTGGCAAGTTTGCCTTTCGTGACTCGAAGGTAAAAGAGGATTGGACACTAGAGTGCCTGTAAATTTGCACTCGTCAAAATGTAGCTGAGGGAATGGGCTTAAAGATGCCATTTGGAAAAGGTAGAATCTTGCTGGAGATGGGCTTAGAGATGCCCTCCAAAATTTGTTTGTTGAAAATTAGTAGAATGAACATCAGAATGGTACCCGTATTTGGAACGTATCTGAGTCGTATCTGGAGACTGGGTTCGTATGAGCAAGGGAATGGCGTCCGTGTCTGGAGCGTATCCGAGCTGTAACTGTATTTGATTCTCGAATGAATATCAGAATGACTTCCGTGTCTGGAGTGTATCTGTATTGTCTTTGAATTCTGAATGGGCGATAGAGAAACATCTGTGTATGGGGCATCTCTGTGCTGGGGAATTAAATTCTGAATAAGTGACATAATGGATACCGTGTCTGGAGCGTATCTGGACTATATCTGAAGTTGAGATCTGTATGAGTAGCAGAATAACTTCCGTGTCTGGAGTGTATCCGTACTGTAACCGGGATTTGGATAAGTGACATAATGACTTCCGTGTCTGGAGTGTATCCGTACTTGAGTTTGATAGCTGAATCTGAATGAGAAATAGAATGGCTTCCGGGTCTGGAGCGTATCTAGTCTGTATCTGATTGATGAAGTCTGAATGAGTAGTAGAATGACCGCCGTGTCTAGGGTGTATCCATACTGTATCTTGACTTGAAATTCTGAATGATTAAAAGAATGACCACCATGTTTGGGGTGTATCTATACTGTATCTCAAATCTTTGAATATTTGTTAAAGATAGCTTTTTAATCTTATCCTGAAAAGGGTAAAATGTTAGCTAAAACACAAAGTTATGTTGCATGATATGTATGATGCAATAAAATGTATTCCATCAATGTTTATGATATATGAATGTAATGGAGGTGCATGTAAGCTGATTAGCTGTCTTGCTAAGGAAAATAAATCCTTGATGGCTGGAGATAATGAAATCTTTGACTGCTGCCGGGGAAAGTAGATCCTTGACCGATGCTGGGGATTCCAAAAATCTTTGATTGTTAAAGATGAGAAATCCTTGCTGACTGCTTGGGGATTAAAGATCCTTGGCAACCTGCGGGGATTATCAAAGCTTTAACAACTTCTGTGGGGATGTGAGAATCCTTCATGACTTTCCTGGGGAAATAAGGAAAAATCCGACGACCTCTATTGGGGAATTAAAACCTAGGAGGCTTAAAATGGAGAAACAAGAACTAGAATCTTCGTTCTGTTGGGAAATAACTCTGTGGGGAGAGTGTTTATTCTGCCGGGGAAATCAGGAGCTTGGGTTGTATGCCAATCTACTGGGGATTCCTGGTTTTGTGGAGAACTCTGCTGGTGATGAAGGTTTAGAGTATTCGGGCTCTGCTGGGGAAGAAAGTTTAGAATATTCAGGCTCCGCTGGGGATATATACTCCAAGGTTTTAGCTCTGTTGAGGATTTGAATGACAGACTGAATAGCTTAAAGACATTTTCCTATACTTTCGACCTATCAGTAATTATCCTTTCTCATTTCGTTTTATTTGTAAGCAGTGATTATATTCAAATGCATATGCTCATTTAACAAATCATTGGACGTTTTCAAATAAAACATAATTGTAAAAAAAGAAAGAAAAGGCAAGCAAATTTCTGCACTTTGAATCATCTTTGTATTAACTTTTGTAAGTATCTTTGTACAAAGGAGACAATCATCCTAGTAAGAGAATGTTGTCGTAAAAATTGAGAAAAAATTTATACAAAGAGAAAGATGGCTATGTGTAACAATTCCATGGGGTTCCCGTTCTGCTATAGCCTTCACAACTCTAAGTATCTTTGTCCATTCGTTGCTTCGTCCACGGATGATTGGATTGATTAGAAGCTTGGAGCTTGTTGGTGAAGATATTGTCCTTAAAGTGATCCGACGAGACATAGTCATACACTTTAATTCCCTAACTTTTGCCTGGACCGCCCTTTCGGGTTTTCAGTCCACCGGGAAACCCTTTTTTGCCCAAGTCGCCTTTTCGGGTTTTCAACTTGCCGGGTGTACATATTTTTTTTATTTATCCCTAATTTTTTCCTGAACCGCCCTTTCGGGTTTTCGATTCACCGGATGCCCATTTTTGCCCAAGTCGCCCTTTCAGGTTTTCAACTTGTCGGGTCGTTTATGCGTAGTATCTTTTGACTATGTCTGCATTCGCAGGGTGCGACAAGTCGTCACCGTCCATGGTGGTCACAATCATTCCCCACTAGAAAAGATATTCTTGATCACAAATGGTCCTTCGTAAGTAGGAGTCCACTTGCCCCTGGGATCACTTTGCGGCAAGATGATCCGCTTGATTACAAGATTTCCGACTTGATATACCTGAGGTCTGACTTTCTTGTTGAAAGCCTTGATCATCCGTTTTTGATACGTCTGACCATGAAAAACAACAGTAAGTCACTTCTCGTCGATCAAATTAAGTTGATCAAGCCGGGTCTGAATCCAATCGTCTTAACTTAATCCCACATCCTTCATAATCCTTAAGGAAGGAATCTGAACTTCTATAGGTAAAACAACCTCCATGCCATATACCAAAGAAAATGGGGTTGCCCCGGTTGAAGTACGCGCCGTGGTACGATATCCGTGCAGAGCAAACGGTAACATCTCATGCCAGTCCTTGTAGGTGACTGTCATTTTTTGAATGATCTTCTTGATATTTTTGTTCGCGGCTTCAACAACACCGTTCATATTTGGTCGGTAGGGAGATGAATTATGATGTTGAATCTTGAACTGCTCGCATAGAGCGGTGATCACAGTGTTATTCAGGTTTGCACCGTTGTCCGTAATGATCCTGTCGGGGATACCATACCGGCATATGAGATTCTGCTTAATGAAGCGGGCAACCACATTCTTTGTAACGGAGGCGTAGGAAGTTGCTTCGACCCACTTGGTGAAGTAATCAATAGCCACCAGGATGAAGCGGTGTCCGTTGGATGCCGTAGGCTTGATCTATCCAATCATGTTGATTCCCCACATCGCGAATGGCAAAGGAGCTGTTAGAACGTTGAGAGGAACTGGAGGAATGTGTACCTTGTCAGCATAAACTTGGCATTTGTGACAAGTACGAGCGTATTGATGACAGTCAGCTTCCATGGTAGACCAGTAGTAGCCTGCCCTTAGAATCTTTTTAGCCATCGTATGTCCGCTCAAGTGGGTGCCAAATGTGCCACTATATATTTCAGTCATGATTAGCTCAGCTTCAACTTTGTCCACACAACGAAGTAGAACATAATCATGGTTGCGCTTATATAAGATACCATTGCTTGGGAAGAACTTGGCAGCAAATCTCCTTAAGAACTTTTTGTCGTTGACTGAAGCTCCTTCAGGGTATTCTCGAGTCTGGAGATACCTTTTGATTTCATGAAACCAGGGTTGTTCTACTACTTCTTCGGTATTAATCTCATGACAGTGCGCAAGTTTGTCCATTCGCTCGATGGTGATTTAGGGAGCCTCATTATCCCAGTTGAGTTTAAACATGGAAGACATTGTAGCCAGAGCATCTGCTAACTGATTTTATTCTCGCAGAAAGTGCTCGAAGGTAATCTGCTCGAAATGAGGTAACAATGTCAGGACATGTTCTTTGTATGGGATAAGATTAGGATGTTTAGTGTCCCACTCTCCTTTGATTTGACTGATAACCAAAGCCGAGTCCCCAAATACGACCAAAGATTTTATTCCCAAGTCAATAGCAGCCTTGAGACCAAAGATACAAGCTTCATATTCGACCATGTTGTTGGTGCAGCTGAAGCAGAGTCTAGCAGTGAAAGGCGTATGGCAACCTTCCGGAGAAATAAGTACCGCACCGATACCGTTGCCAAGTGAATGTGAAGCACCATCAAAGTACAGGGTCCATCGGGATCCTTGTTCAGGTCCGTCATACGGTCCGTTACCTTCAATGTTGTCCAATGTCATAATGTCCTCGTCAGGGAAGTCGAATCTCATAGATTGGTAGTCTTCGACAGCTTGATGAGCTAGATGGTCATCCAGTACACTCCCCTTTATAGCTTTTTGGGTTGTGTATTGAATATCATATTCAGTCAGGATCATCTGCCATCTAGCGATTCTTCCAGATAGAGCAGGCTTCTCGAAGATATACTTGATCGGATCCATTTTGGAAATCAGCAAAGTGGTATGTGTCAACATATACTGCCTTAGCCGGGGAGCAGCCCATACCAAAGCGCAACAAGTTTTCTCGAGCAATGAGTAGCGAGTCTCACAGTCGGTAAAATTTTTGCTAAGGTAATAAATGGCATGCTCTTTTCGGCCAGACTCGTTATGTTGGCCTAGTACGCACCCCATTGATTTATCCAAAACTGTCAGATACATGATCAAATGCCTTCCTTCGACGGGTGGCATCAAGATAGGAGGTTCCAGCAAATACTCCTTGATCTTATCAAAAGCAACTTGAAAATCATTGTTCCATTCAACCACCTGATCTTTCTTCAACAGTTTGAAGATTGGCTCACAGGTAGATGTTAGGTGAGAGATGAACCTTGCAATGTAGTTTAAACATCCTAAGAAACCTCTAACCTCCTTCTCAGTGTGGGGGGCAGGCATCTCTTGTATAGCTTTGACTTTAGCAGGATCAACTTCAATGCCTTTGTTGCTGACGATAAATCCCAAAAGTTTATCGGACCTGACTCCGAAAGTGCACTTGCTAGGATTCAGTCTGAGCTTATATTCTTTCAGTCTGACAAATAACTTTTGCAGATGGTCGAGGTGCTCTTCTTCTGTCTGTGAACGGGCTATCATGTCGTCTACGTAGACTTCAATCTCATGATGTATCATGTCATGAAACAAAGCTACCATGGTTCGCTGATAGGTTGCCCCGACATTCTTCAGTCCGAATGGCATCACTTTGTAGCAGAAGGTACCCCACTGCGTAACAAAAGTAGTCTTCTCCATGTCTTTGGGGGCCATTTTGATCTGGTTATATCCCGAGAATCCATCCATGAAGGAAAATACCTTGTTTTGAGCTGTATTGTCAACCAAGATGTCAATGTGTGGCAGTGGGAAATCATCTTTAGGGCTAGCCCTGTTTAGGTCTCTGTAGTCCACACACATTCTGAATTTTCCGTTCTTCTTAGGCATGGGCACAATGTTAGCAACCCATTATGGATAGGAAGTAACAGCCAGAAAGACAACATTGAATGCTTCATCACCTCAGATTTGATCTTTTCTGACATGTCGGGCCTCATTCGGCGGACCTTTTGCTTGATCGGTCGACAGTCTTCTCTTGTAGGGAGACGGTGAACCACAATGTCTGTATCCAGCCCCGACATGTCTTCATAGGACCAGGCGAAGATTTCAACATATTCATTCAACAACTGCACTAAGCGCTCTTTGACACTTGGCTCCAGGTTGGCACCCACTTTTACCTCTTTCTTGTCTTCCTCTGTTCCCAAATTGATGGTCTCTAGCAACTCTTCATGGGGCAGAATGGCCATTTCTTCTTGTTGCAAAAGTCTGGCTAACTCTCCAGGCACTTCACAGTCTTCATCACCTTCGTACTCGGCATGATTGACCAGATCTTTAGAGTCACTGAAGGCCAAAGCAGAATAGTCACCCATGGAATCCGGAATGGATGGGTACCTGCATTTGTGAGTGTGGGTGTGTGTAAGGGATAGCCATCCTTAAACAAAACAAAATGTAAAAGGAAAGAAAATGAACACAACAATTTATAGATGCAAACGTCCAATGATTCATTAAAAATGGCATATGATAATGAAGAAATCAAGCCCTTACAAATGGTCCCATATTCCCTGGGAAAGGCATAAGGCAAAAGAGAGTGTACGAATTGTTTAATTATTACAGACCAAAATAGGAAATTGTTCAAAGATAAATTACTGATTGATGAAAGTGATGGGAACGAAGTCTTTCGCTTCCCAGTTGCTTAATCCTCCTTCAACGGTTAGAAAGATCCAATCTTCAAAGTTGTCTTCTTCATCATCATCTTCTAAGGCATTAATTCCACGGTGAGTGATTTTTAAGGGTGGTCCTCCAGCCCGGGAGCGACGCACAACTTTCTGGCCAGCAGCAGTAAAACCTAGTCTGAACTTGTCTGTCTTGTGAGAAAAATCAGGCAATTGCCCCCACATCGTACTCCTTCCTTCTTTAATTACAACCTTCGTATCCTTGAGGGATGCCATCCGAGACACCGGCTTGGTAATGATAGGCACATCAGTTATTGTCTTCGCAACTGCGACTTCAAGAGACACCTCTTCAAAGTGCTGGAAAGGTGTTTCTATGAACTCGCCATCCAACTCCACATAGCGGAATGAGTTAAGGTGACTTATCATATACTCTGCCTCCCTATGGACCGTTATGATCTTACCCTGAACCGAATACTTTAGCATTTGGTGTAGAGAAGAGGTGACTGCCCCAGCATAGTGGATCCATGGCCTTCCCAACAAACATGAATATGAAGGACGGATGTCCATCACATAAAAGGTAGAGTTGAAGGTCTATGTACCCACTTTGATTGGGATGTCCACCTCTCCGTGAACCATCCGCTTAGAACCGTCGAAGGCTCTAGCAATGATGTTACTAGGTTTTAAAGTCAAGCCTTCGCAGTCTATCCTGTCCAACGCCTTTTTTGGTAGAACATTCAAAGATGAACCGGTATCAACCAGAAGATGGGCAAGTGTAGTCCCTCTGCACTCTACCGAGACGTGCAGCACATGATTGTACTTCCTTCCTTTAGGGGTCAAATCAGCATCAGAAAAACCAAGACCGTTATCGGATGTAAGGCTAGCCACACATTCTTGAAACTGGTATGCAGAAGTTTCTTGGGGCACGTGGGTCGTCTTTAAAAATTTGATCAAGGCCTTAGCATGAGCCTTAGAGCAGAGTAAGAGAGCTAACATGGAGATTTTGGAAGGGGTTTGCCCTAGCTGCTCCACGACATCGTAGTCGCTCTTCTTGATTATCTTTAAGATTTCTTCCATCTCTTTCTGGGTGGTCTCGGGGATAACCACAGTATGAGCCTTCGTCCTGACAGGCGCTTCTAATATCCCCTTACCCTTATCGGTAGTATCAACAGCGGGTCTAGCTTCGGGAGCATCCAATTCTTCAATTACCGGGCTTTGCACAGATGGTTTGATAGGTACAGAAACTCTCGAGGGTCCGAAGACTGCCCGTGGAGGAGAAATCTCCAAAGAGAAGATCCTTCTGCTACGAGTTATCTTGCTTGTTCCCGTAATATTCCCTATATCAGGGGTTTCATCATCGGAATTCTCTTGGACTGATTCGATTTGCTTGATACCATGGTAGAAGATTTCTCCTCCGTAATTCCATGGTATCGTCTTGTTAGATTTATACGGGACAGGCCCCAGCATGGTAATTTTCAGCGGCACAAACTTAGGATCAGGCGTAATCTTGACAGGCCTTTTGCAGGTCTTGGGAAGATTGTCGGAGATGGTTATTATAGCAATGTCATTGGTTGAAGTAACAAAGGTAGCAGGAGTAACATGAGTGATAGTATCAACAAGAGTCTTTTGAAAGAGGATCTCTTGGGTATCCATCAGGCGTTGGATGCCTGATTTCAACAGTGGGCAGTCAGTTTGCAAGTTTGAACAAAAGTAACGTTCTTTTCCACAACCTGAGAATATCCCGACTTTCATCAAATTCACTTTAATCACTGGTAATGGAGTTAAAAGGTCATCAACAACGGTAACATGAAAGTCTTCCACAATTGTATGGACATTATGACCATGTTTGGGCATCGGAGCGGATATCACGTTGGGCTTTTCAAGAGCATCAAACTCTACCTCCTTGGCGTCTATCAGATCTTGGATCTTGTTTTTAAGAGCCCAACAGTTGTTGGTATCATGCCCTACACTGTCCGAATGGTATGCGCATTTTGCATTGGAATGATAATAAGGAGAAGAGGTATTGGGGTTTTTCGGCTCTTCTTTCAAGTTGGTAAGATTCGGCTTTAACAAATGAGGGAGGACTTGAGCCGGTGTCATATTGATTCGGGTGAACTGTCGTTATGGCATTTCTACCCTTTGCTGGTTAGCTATAGGTTGACAGCTTCGAGGTTGATCAGCTGAGGAGTTTTGAATCATCATAGCCCCCACCGTTGGTCGGCGCTCCGTTCTTCCTTGATTTTTCTAGGAATAAACAACAGAAGCTTCTTTCTTGGCTGGGAAGGTATTCTTAACTGCAGTGGAAGCGGAAGCATCCTTCTGAATTTTCCCACTTTTAATGCCATCCTCGACCCTTTCACCGGTCAGAATTAATTCGGTGAATCCTACAGATGAACTCCCGATTAAATGATTGAAGAATGGGCCAGACAGGGTCCCTAAAAACATGTCAACTAGCTCTCTATCCGACAAAGGTGGATGCACCCTTCCAGCCAAATCTCGCCACTTCTGGGCATACTCCTTGAATCCCTCATTAGAAGCCATACCCATACTCTATAGTTGAGTACGAGTAGGCACTAAATCTGCGTTGTATTGGTATTGTCGGTAGAAAGCAGCAGCCAAATCTTCCCAGTTATGAACATCAGATCTCTCAAGTTGATAGAACCAGTCCAATTGCGTGCCTGACAAACTATCTTGAAAAAAGTGGACCCAAAGATCCTTATCAGAGGAGTGAGGTTAGATCTTTCTGACGTAGGATCTCAGATGCATCTTTGGACGGGACAAGCCGTCATACTTAGCAAATGTAGGTACTTTGAACTTGGAAGGAATGACGATCCCAACGACCAACCCTAGTTCTTCGAAATATAAACCAGGTACCCTTTGCAACTCCATGGCTGCCAACCGATCCTCAAGATTTTTATACTTATCATCCGCCGGGGGATATTGCTGTTCGGAGTAATCTTCACCCTCTTCCTCTTCTTCTTCTTCCACTTCAGATTCAGAAGGCATCACGACTCCTTTTCCTTTACCAACCCCTTCATCAGACGTCGAGGGGAACTCGAGAACCTTTCTAGCCTGGTTTTCAAACCTTCTTCCCATAGTGGCCACACCAGTCCTTTTCTTCTTTTTCTCTTTATCTTTCTCTTTTTCCAACAGTGCTTTAAGATCCTCTTGACCCTTTGCTAAGGTCATGAGGAGTTGCTGAAATTGCGAATTCTGGGCTTACAGATCTTTAACCGTCTGCTCTAAATCCATCTTGCTGAAATAAACAACAGAAAGATAAGGAAACCTGGTGTGAAGACCTGTTTATGCATATGATGAATGATATGTTATTCATGTAATACATTCAAGGATTCAGAAAATTCAAATTTGTTGCAAACAAAAAGAACACACGTCATATTAATAAGAAGAAATTTGTTAGTACATAAATGCCCCATGGGCAAAATATTACAAAGTTCTTAATGTAAAAAGACATTGCGCATCCTCTTTGGTGCGATGTAGGTGTTAAGAGTCTCTTCTTCATGAAGTCGACGGGTAAGTTCCAAAACCTTCTTCTCACAGGCATAGAAGCTGGCTTCAAAAGTATTTCGTTCCTACTTGAGATGTATCCAACTCTTTTGCAATTCTTCCAATGATGTTGGCATGTCTGGATGTAGGAGGGTGTATGGAACCTCTCCTTCCATAACAGGCTCTTTGATCATGGGGAGAATGTGAGGGTAAGGCATAATAAGACTCTGGGCGCGAGTTCGTACCCACTTGAGATAAGGCTCAAGGGGGATGGAATTCTTGTGCCCTAGTGTCTTACTATCCACTTTGTTGGGCATCCTCCAAGCTCTGATAAACCTTTGTCAAAGTCCTTGAGCGTCATTGTCAAAGTCAAAAACCAAGTCAGGAATCAACATATCACGAGGGCCATCCCTTCGGGCATATCCAAACTGCCTTAGAGCTAAACAGGGGTTGTAGGTGATGCCTCCCCTAATGCCAAGTAGTGGGACATTAGGGAATTCCCCGCAATGATCAATGATGATGACATTTTCTCTGGACCGAGAACACTAATGAACATCAGAATTTGTGAGGGTCATCAACCGTTGCGACCACCTTAAACCCTGCTCATTCTTCAAAACTGATTGGGGAAGGTGAGAAATAAACCACCTTGCTAGAAGAGGAGTACAGCACACGAGGACACATCTTTTCCTCATTGTTCGTGTGTAAAATGAGTGTAGGATGTCCCCAAGCAATGTAGGTACAGGATTCCGAGATATGAAAATCTTGACAGCATTCACATCTATAAGTTGATCAGGGTTTGGGAACAAGACCAACCCATAGATGAGTAGTGCCACAATCTCTTCAAAAGCTTGTAGATCCAGAGAATTCCAGTAGTCTTGTGCCTTCTCAAACAGAAACTTTGCCAAGAAACCCTTGACACCACTTCTGGTTTCCCAATGACCTTTGATATCAGATGGTTGCAAGTGTAATGCTTGAGCAACATCTCCAGGCTTTGGTTCTTTTTCCGTACCGTTGTAGGGTAGTTGATGAAGAATAGGAATCCTCAGGAGTTGAGAAAATTCCTCCAAAGTAGGTACTAGTTGGTAATCATGGAATGTGAAACAGTGGTGTAGGGGGTCAAAGAACTGGAAGAGAACTTTCACCATATCTTCTTCAATGTTGGAGTTGACCAAGTTGAGAAGTCTACCATGTCTTTCACTGAAGGTAGAATTCTCTGGTATCTTGGAAGTAAGCTCCTTGAGTTGAGGAGGGATTATCACAAGGTTGACTTGAATTGTTTTCCTGCGAAGAGATTCCATGACCTACAAAACAAGAACAAAGATGAAGATCCAAACCCTTGAAATGGTTAGTGGATGCATATGATGCTTTATGATGTTCATGATGTATGCACAAACATATGTACAAGCAAATCACACAAGATCCTAGTTTCAGGCTTGCATGAGGTTTCATAGGTAAGTACCCTCTTGAAGTTAGTTGGCTCAACTTGTCCTATAAATAGTAACCGGGTTCTAAGGAGCTCAATATCACTGGATTATTTTTTGTGTTCATTGTTTTGGCTTAGCCACTTAACTGGCGACCAAAATATTCCAAGAAAACAACCCTCAATGAGTGTAGTATCGAGTATCTACCAACTTCGGACTGCACCAAAGTCGGTCATCTCACTACTCCTAAAAAAGGCCAAGATGGTCAAGTAAGGTTCTAAGAGTTCATTAGTGCTTCATGACATCACTCAGTGGCCCCGTATTCTCTTTGATTGACTCAAAGGCTACCGATACTCACAAATATGTCGCACTAATATAGCTATTGCTTCAACCATGTCGGTATACCCCGCACAGTTTCCACAACGTATTGCTATTTACCTATGAATGTTTCCCAAATCCGGGTGGAGGATTCAAACCCAAACAATAGGACCAAATGTAAAGCAATCAAGGCAAACAAGATAATCATGCAAAGGTGATCTAAACCCTAAGGTTACTCCACTTTTAGAATTATCCCTAGCAGAGTCTCCAGTTCTGTGATACGGTGGGAGAACTGACTTGAGGTTTTGCGTTTTGTATTCGCAAATGTTTCGGTTTAGCAAGAGTCGCCACCAACCTTTTATTTTATCCTAAGGAAAGGTCAAAAAGCACAGGAAAGACCTTTGAGATGTTTTCTTGGGTTCGGGGAGTAGATTATGAAAAGGGAAGGTGCAAGCACCCTTTTCATCCATGGTTATCCATGGGCTCTTAGTTACTTGTTTAGATCACTTGCTTTGCTTTTCCAATTGTTTGAAATGGTGCTTTGTGTGTGGTTTTGAAAGATGTTTTGAAAAGAGACCATCGTTGTGGCAACCTTTGTAATGATTCTTGTTTGAATGTATACAAATGTGTTTTTGTCTTTTGAAAAGATTTCAATGTTTGAAAGTTTGATTTGGATAATATTTTGAAATGGTGTTGTGAAGTGTGTTTGAAAATAGCAAGGATGTTTTTGCAAGCTTTTGATCAAGTAACTAAGAGCTATCTACCCTATTTTACTCAAAGATCCTTCCTAATGTTTTTAACCCTTTTGACAGTGTTGTTTCACCATTGTATTTGGTGAACAACCTTATGTTAGGATGTTAAACGGGATAGGCGCGGGTCATCGTATAGACCATGATAGCAATTGTGTTAGGTATCTTTGGCAATTTTTTGAGGGACTTGATCATTTTTGTTTTAGGCAACAAAGATAGCATCATCGAGGGACTATGATCTTTTGTTTTTTTTTTGTTTTGCCAAAGTATCCAACATGCATACCATGGCCCATTTTTGAAGGCAACAAGTGGATTGTAACCCTAGGGGTGTAAGTGTGCATTGTGTTTGATTTTCATGCATTTTTGTCTTTGATTAGGTCAAACTATTTGTTAATTTGGATTTTTGCATACAAATCCTATTTCTCTAATCATGGCATAATTGAAAGCGTAAAGTGTGAGAATTTAAAATTCTAAGCTATTACAACATGATTATGGGGATGGGGATACAATCTTTGAATGAGGGGTATTTGACAAGAAATATAAACCCTAATTTACTATTACATCTAAATTGAATTTAAATGCATAAATATTTAAATAGACAATATTTAAATAAACAAAATAAATATCAAATAATATGTATTATGTAAAAAAAGGTTTTTGTTTACCTATGTATGTAAAAGTATTTTTAATGTAAAGAAAGTATAAAGAAATAAATAAATAAAAAGATTAATTTTATTTGTTTTAAGGGTAAACCCTAATTTCTTTAAGAAAATAAATATAATATATTATTTATATACAAAAAAATATATATTAATATATACAAAAATAAAATATACTTAAAAAAAGGTATTTTTTAGTATGAATAATAATGAAAATAAAAATTTAATATTTTTATATTTTTATTCTAAGTATTTATTAAAAGAAAAGTATATATGTATATATATGTATATTTAAATATATTAAATATGTATAATATAAAATAAAATATGTACAAAAATAAATTATATTTTTAATAATATTTTCAATGTGGATAAAAATAAGAAATAAAAATAAAAGTATAATTTACATATTATTTTCAAGTTTAAGTAAATAATGTAAAAGTATTTAGAATGTTTTTTATATTAGAAAAATTAAAATAAAATGCCAAATAAATGTAAAAAGATATGAAAATGTTTTTTGAGCATTTTTTTAATATTTGGAAATAAATAAACAAAAATGCAAAAATATAATTATTCAAGAAATTGGGCCAGGGGGTGCAAAAATGAAAAGAGGGGGTGTCAAAAGCAAGCCAGGCCAAGCCCAACCCACCACTTCATCTTCTTCCTCCAGCATTTTGAAAATACGCGCTCGCCTGTACAAACTTGGATATCCTGTATACGTGATCTATTGCAAAAACACATAACATCAAACTTGTAGAGAATTTCAAGACGATTCCAACCATATAAACAACTAATCCTAACTCTCAAAGACCAGAGAGAATTTCTCTGGCCCTAAAATCTGACCTAGTTTTTTCAGCATGTTCATGGATGAAATTCTCCTAGCACACTTAATATAAATGAAAACTTGAGCATATGTACAGCTTCATGGCAATGAACACTACATTTTTTATTCATAAACCTAAGGCTAAATGTTCCTAAATAGAGAGATAGAAAGTGAAGAAAAACCTGTTTCAGTTGGATTCGTGTAGGGCAATGTAGTGCTTCTCAGCAAGGTTTGAGATGTCTGGTAGCTTGCCTGAACTTCACTTGACCTTTTCCAATAGCTAGGTTGTCTTGAATGTCCTTGAATCAACCTCTAGAACTCAACCTGCACAAGCTTGAAATGAAAATGGTGAACACTGTAAATGGAGTTACAATTGGTTTTTGGTGTTTGGGATAGCTTTAGTGAGTTGAATGGAAAGTGTTTGAAGCAACTTGGGGCAAAACGCACGAGCCAAATGAGCTGGGGAACTCAAGTTGCAGCACCTGCCCTGTTTTGCAAAAGAAGTGTGATTTCTGGATATGGGAGGTTTTGGGGCCCAAGCACTCGTGTTTCTTGCTCAAAGGGTTGTGTGAAAGTTGTTTGAAATGTTTGTGTAAGTTAACATTGGCTGGTTTCCAAGTTCTAAGGATTTTGACAAGTTTCTTCTTTGTGAAGCAAGAATGGGAAGTTGTGATTACAGGCCTGTACAAGCCATCAAATATGCTGCATACTTTGCTCTTGTCCCCTTCCATTTGTGGATTTGATTTAGCTTCTGAGATATGGACCAATGCTCAAGGGATAGTGGTTTGACATAAAGCACACTTTTGCAAAAATGGAAATGTGTCTTTTTCTACTTAGGGTTTAATTTTGTGTACAATGTCCAAATGGCCAAAACAAAAGCTTAGACTGATGGATTTGCATTTAATTAAGGAGTGTGAAGTGGTTTAGAGGCCTGAAAACTAGTACAAGGCATGCTGGTTTGAAAATGCAACTTGAGTGAACATGAATTTGCCATGGATACAAAGTGAGTTTTTGCTAACTTCAAGCATTCGATTCTCCCTAACCACAAATGTGTTTGAGGAGTTCTTAGATAATTTGGAAAGCTTGCAACATTCTCTATAATATATCTTTGAAATGAAACTTGAGACTCCAAGTGGAACTATGTGAAAAATGGCCAAGAAGATAGGTCAAAATCCTGCCTAAACTAGGGCAAAATTTCTCTAAGTTAAAAGTTTTAGGGACCCTTGTTCCAAAAATCATAACTTGAGATCCAAGCTTCTTTTAAGAAAACTTTGTGAATCAAAGTTGTAGAAGTTATGGAGGACTACAACTTTCATGTTTTAAGTTTTATTTGAATCCATTTTCATCATGGTGAAAATGTGGGACAAAGTTAGGAAAAAGTAAGAAAATTTCATAACTTAGAAAATTTCTAAGTTATGAAAAATTTCAATTTCAAACCCTAATTTGCAATTTTGGGTTTCTTGATGAACAAGTTTCATAATTTGACAGATCTTGATGAAAAATGACCCTTGGCACTTGATTTTGACCAAAAAGTCAAAGTTTGACTTTTCAGTGTACAGTCAAATTTTGATCAGTTGACTGAAAAATTCATCTGTCAATCCCATGCATTTGAGGTCTTTTGAACTTGTTGAATAGGTCAAGATGATGCCATTGAGTCCTTGAGTCCTTGGTTGAGCTTAAATTGCCATTGGTTAAGTCAGAAAGTCAGAAATTGCCTTTGTATAGTCAAAACCCTAAAAATGACCATTTTGCCCTTTTGGTGATCTGATCAAATTTCTTGTGGAATTATGGTCCAAACTTGATCAAATGGTTCATATGAGTTCATAATGTTGATATGGGTCAAAAATTATGAGGTTTGACTGTAAATTGGCCACAATTGACTTTTTCCCCAATACAGCTGATTTCTAGGTCAACTGTCCAATTGACTGGGCAAAAATTTGATTCAAGGCTTGAAACTTGGTATGGGCAAACTTATGAGTCCAACATGAAGTATGAAAGTCACTTTGGGCATTGAAGGTCCAAAAATCCTTGTGCAAACTCAAACCCTAATTTAGGTCATTAGTGCAAGGAGATGCCTTGAGCAGAGCAAACCCTAGCTTGATCTTGAGTTCCAAGGGCCTTGTGATGAGAAATGTTGATAAAATGAGAGGGAAAATTTTGGGGTACAACACAAGCCATAACATGTGATTTCAATTTCTGAGTTGTCTCAAGCATCAAAACCTCTTGCCTATAAGTACATACACTATTTGCAAGCTAACACACGAGCTTGAAGATCCTAAAACTCTCCAAAACACCATTGCTGCACAAAACTAACCAACTTGACAGTTTTTAGCAAAAACTCACGATCTTCATTTCCACTCGTGTGTTTTGAAAACCAATTATTCAAACACCTTCTATACATCATACCATAGTAATCCAGGGCCATATGTCAAGACTGTAACTCCTCAATCAGTATCCACCATTTTCAAAAATCAAGCTTGCAGGTTGACTTGAGTAGAGAGATTCAGGGACTTTCAAGGTAAAGTAGGAGTTGGAATACACTCAAGGAAGTCCAGGCAAGCTAAACAGATCCTCAGGCCATCTCAAAAGTTGCTCAAACTCCATTCACGACTCCAGCTGCAAGAGGTAAGTTTTCAAACTTCCATCTCTTCATACAGGCATCATTTGTTTCTGATTTGTGAAGATAAAATGTAGATATCATTGCTCTAAAACTGACCATGTTCATAGTTCCCATTTATATTGACCGTGTATAGAGAATTTTGGATTTGAAATTTCTGAGAAAATTAGGTTTCAATTTAGGGCCAGGAAAATTAATCTTCATCTTTGACTTTTAGCTTACATAAGTTATATGGTTAGATTCGTGAGGAAAAATAACACAACTTTCATATTTTCATTTTCCATTTTTGTTGAGAAATGAATGAGATATAGGTGGTCCGGCTGGCTGAAGGTTGAAGATGAAGTACAAGCCATGGAAACGTTTTACCTTATGTATTTATTCTTTCATTTAAGTTAACGGATGTACAGTCACCCTAGTGGTAAGGCAGCGCACGTTATTGATAGAAGTCGTGGGTTCGAACCTCATCGCTGCCTTTTGCAAATGTTTTTACATTTTCTGTCTTTTTTTTTGTTCCTTCCAGCGCATGGGCCTCCCCTATCCTGGGCCTGGCTTTTTTCTAACCTTCCCCCCTGCTTCATATTTGCACCATGTCCCAATTTATTTATTTGTTTATTTATTTCATTTTTATTTTTCTTAAATATTTCTTTTATAAAATACTAAAAAATCATAAAAACACAAAAAATGATAATTTTATATTTTGACTTTATTTTATTTTATTTTTTTCTATAAACAAAAAAATATTTTATTTACTATACTTTATTTATTTTTATTAACTAAATCTTATCGACTTAATTAATAATTATATTATTTATTTTTCTTCATACCATTTAAAAATATATTATATTTTTAATGCTATAAATATTTTCAAGATAAAAAAATGCTAAAAAAATGCTTAAAAAGTATACTTTCCTTAACTTATTTTCTTTTGATTAATTAATAGAATTAGGGTTTTCTTTTAAAATCTTTTTCTTAATAAATTCAAACTTAATTAATTATTTTCTTTATTTAAATTAAGTTAAGACAAAAAATCTTTCTTTATGAAAATCAAACAAAATTCATTTTCTTTACATTTTTCATCCTTATACATTATTCATCATTATACTTTGTAATTCTTGTACAAATTCAATTTGGTTGTAATAGATTAATTAGGTTTATATTATTGCAATCCCCATTCATAAATTGTATACCTCCCACAAATGTTGTAATAGCGTAGTAACTTTAAATTTCGCAATTTATCGCTTTTATATAACATGCTAGTAATTAGGGTTTGTATGAAAAAAATAAAATCAATCAAATAGAAAACCCTAATTCAAGACAAAAACAAGCATGAAAACAATACACTTGCACACAATCACCCCTAGGGTTATCCAACTTGGTTTCCTTATACAAAATGGCCATATTACGCATGTAAGATATCTTAGTAAAAACAAACAAATACAAGATCATAGTCCCTCGATGACGCTATCTAAGTTGCCTTACAAATGATCTGAGTCCCTAAAAGAGAATGCTAAGATACCTTACAACATTGCTAATCATGACTATACAATGACCCACTCCCGTCCCGTTTACATCCAAAGATAAGCTTGCTTACCAAATCAATGGTAAGACAACAATGTCAAAGGAAAAGAAAATGAATAAGAAAGATATTTGAGTAGGTAGATTGATCCTAATTACTTGCTCAATTTCAAAACAAACATCCTTGCTATTTTTAAAACAAACGCCTACACATTTCAAAACATCTTACAAAACTTGAAAAACATTTTCAAAAGATCAACATCTTTTTATACATTCTTACGAACGAGAATCATTACAAAGATTACCCAAACGATGACACCTTTTCAAAATACTTTCAAAAACCACACAAAGCATATTTTCAAACAAAAGCAAGTGATCTAGCAAGTAACTAAGAGCCCATGGAAAACCATGGATGAAAAGGGTGCTAATACATTCCCTTTTCATGATCTACCCCCCGAACTCAAGAAACAATCTTAAAGGTCTTTCCTGTGCTTTTTCACCTTTCCTTTTGGATAAAAGAAAAGTCGGTGGCGACTCTTGCTAACCACAACATTTGCGATCAAACGCAAAACAACCAAGTCAGTTCTCCCACCGTATCACATTGACGAACTGGTCGACGCGGCTCCCCCGTAAACGGTGACCTTCGAAAGGGTGAAAGGCAGATCAGAGCCGATCACCTTTTACCTCGAGGAACTTCACGGAGGGGCCCCCGACTCAGCCATTCCTCTTCTGATAAGGGTGAGACCTTCTATCTTTGATAAATTTGAAAATTGCCTTCTTACTCCTTCTAATCATAGAGGGCATCCCCATATACTTACTTGTACCGGGAATAACTTGCACACCAAGAACACTAGTAATAGAATCTTTAACAACTTGTAGAGTATTACAATTATAAAAAAAAACTCAATTTTTTAAAATTTTACTGATTGTCCCTGATGTCGCTTCATAAGTCTCAATAATGTTTTGCATGGTTATGGCTTCATGAGTATAGACCCTAAAAAATAAAAAGCAATCATTTGCAAATAAAATGTGAGGAATGACAGGAGCATTGCGACAGATCGTGACACCATGTAAGTCTCCACTAACTTCCACCTTTCAAATAAGGGTTAAGAGTCATTCTACATATATTAAAAACACAAGTATGAAGAAAGAGAATCTCTTTGACATAGACCGTTGTCCGGTTTTATGGGGTCTATAATATTATTATTAATGATGATTAGTAATCAATGAGCAGAATCCCCTTTTACAACAATACATATCACTTCTATTGAGAGAGAACAAAAGGAAATACATCACCCTCAGATCATATAGCTAAACAAATAAATGGTGATAGAGAATTACATATTTAGAAGCCTATTATTATGAGTTGAGACACCATGATCAATGTTTAACAATGTTAAAAGTTCACGCAGTTATGTGTATCAAATAGTAATGAAAACCCTAAACCATGGTATAGTGTAAAGCTTTTAGAGTTTACATTTCTATGAATATTGCAAGAATAAAGTAAAAGTTGTTGAGATGAAAGCCAAAGGCATGCATGTTCATCGATGGTATCCCCAAAATAAGTGAAAGAGTAAAGATAATAATAATAATAATAATATAATATTCAATTGTCATTGTTGAAAAATATAGTTATTTAACAATAGTCGAATATATATTAAAAATAATATATATAAATTATATTTATTAAATTGACACTATATTAAAAATAATAATAATAATTAGAATAATAATAATAATAATAATGAAAATAAAAATAATACAATTACATCTCTATATTTTATATAATATAATATTTTGTACTATTTAATATGTAACTAAAAAAAATTCTACTTTAAAACACATCTATTTGAAATTTTGTTCATTGATACCATTAAACTCATAGCATCACCCTTTATTCCACAAATATCTATTCTCTTTTTCGTCATAATCCGTTTCAATTTCAATTTTAACGTTCTACCGTTTTTTATTTTATTTTTATCATTACATTTTCAATTTTAATGTTACATGGTTTCTTATTTTCATTATTACATTTTCAATTTTTTTGTTAAACTTTTCATATTCTCACATTATTGCATTTGTTTCTTATTTTCATTATTACATTTTCAATTTTTATGTTACACTTTTTCACATTCTCACATTATTGCATCTGTTTTAAACTAAATATAATTAATATATAATTATGGATATGCATCCAGCCACCTTATGTGACATTCCTTTAAATTTTATTTTGCACATAGTTTTTAAATTTTCTATTTTATTTTCTACCTCATTTCACTCTTCAATCAAACCCTTAAATTATTTATATATTATATTTCAACCATATCTCAAACAATTTCTAATTGACTATTTTATGGTCAACCAAAAGTTTTATTATTGGCTATGAGTTTCTCACTGTTGTCACACAGACTTCCTTATATATTGAAAGTCATTATTTTAAGCAATTTCTCTTTAAATTGCCACACCTCCGATCACATCCTTCCATCAATCTAAATGTAAAAGATATTCATTATCAAAGAATTACTAAGAAATTGACCAAAGAGATAACTTTTCCCTTTCATTAAAAATGATTTGCACTGCAAAAAGGAATTTTCTATAATTAAAAAAATTAAGATAGCACTTTATCACATCTTCTTCATTGTAGCTCCAACTGTTGTTTTATCATTGGTCCGAATTAAATATTCATTTTCTCTCTTACTATACTTACTTTGTACTTGCCCTTTTCAAAAGTCACTCACTTTGTTCAGTCTTCTTCTTCTTCGTCTCTCTTTTACCTATGAAACCCTACCACCGTCGTTCTCTTTTCTCCACCCCTTCTCCGACATACACAACTCAAAATGGAAAAAGAAAACATTTTTCTTCCTCACTTCTTCATGCTCTCTTTAAAGAGCCAAACATTTTTTTAGATTGGATAAACTCAATCGGAAACCCTTTTCTCGTCTCCATCTCCGGGTTTGTTGTGGGGGTTGTATATCTCTCACAACAGAACCCGATTTAATCAATATTCAACATTATACATGAATATATATGTTTTTAATCATTCACGAACATGGGTTACAAATTCCGTTGTATGTTCTTTGTTTTACAGTTAAAGTTATAACCTGTATTTTGGAATGAATGATTTGTTCTTGGTTCTTCGTGTTTTCTAACTTTTATATGTTATTTCAAACATCTCCTTCTATTATCTTTCTTGTATTTACATCAAACGTGTATCCTTTATTTTACATTTTTATGTATTTGTGTACTTCAGTTCCAATATTTAACCTTTCATGCAATATTTTTGTGTTTATGTACTGCTTTCATGATTTTTACATCTATGGTTAGTTGATAAAATTTGTAATGGTTTTTGTTTGTTTTTGTGTAGATCTGTTGTACAAAGATCATCTCAATCATAAGAAATTCACTATCAACACTTATTCACCTACTGGAGTTGTGAGTTCGTTTGTTTTTTTTAATTTTATTTTATTATTTAGTTTGTTCATTCATTATCAACAATTTTATTTTCTGATGGTTATTCAGTATTGTGAGATTGGAAAAGTACAAGAGAGATTCAAATTCAGTTAAGAGAAAAGGTGAGAACTTGCGGGCTATATGGATTTATGGTGGTAAGTTAATTGTTATTCTTGTAAGTGACGTGTGATTATATATAGCTCATTGTGAAAAGTTAATGAAGAAGTTATATAAAGAAGCTTATTGTAAGTTAATCAGTGAAGTTTTTGTTGCAAATATGTGCTCATGTACTTATATGTTGTTGATTTTGTATAGTTTTTGTCTCACAGCTAAAGTATGGTTTCATGTTAATTTAGCATTTTTTGTTGAGATTTGATTTCATTTTTTTGTACATTATTAAATTCCAATATTTATTAGTTCTTACACTAATTAGAGTTGTGCTTATTGTTTCCAGCTTCAGGATCATGGCCTATACCGACCGGCGGGAAGACACTATTTAATCTTGTTTTAGCTCTTATGTTATTTCTTCTTTATTATTACTCTAAGTAAAAGTATATGATTTGTACTTGCAGGCTGTTTTTTGAATCATAGTAAACAGAAACTTGGAAGGAAACTAAAATAAACTATATTCATATTATGGACACTTTTGAAGTCTATTGTACCCCAAAATTTTCCCTCTCAATTATCAAGAATTTTCTCACAAGATCTCCTTGGGCTCAAGACTGTATTAGGGTTTGATCAGCTCAAGACACCTCCTTGTGCATTGATGACCAAAATTAGGGTTTGAGATTGCACAAGGATTTTTGAACTTCCAATGCCCCATATTATTTTCATGGATCATTATGGACCCCCAAGATTACTCATGTCAAGTTTCAAGCCTTGGATCACATTTTTGCTCAGTCAATTGAGCAGTTGACCTAAAACTCGGTTGTATTGGGGAAAAAGTCAACTATGGCCAATTTATAGTCAAACTTCTTAATTTTTTATCCATATCAACATTTTAAACTTATATGTATCATTTGATCAAGTTTGGACCGCAACTCCTCAAGAAACTTGATCAAATCTCCAAAAGGGCAAAATGGTCAAAATTAGGGTTTTGACTGAGAAGGGGCAATTTCTGATTTTTGACCTAGCAAACGGTCAATTGTTTTAAGGCATGATCTCAAGAGTCAAATTTTATCATTTTGACTTAATGACATGGTTCAAAATATTGCAAGTCCATTGGATTGACAGATGAATTTTCAGTCAACTGATCAAAAGTCAACTGTATACTGAAAAGTCAAACTTTGACTTTTTGGTCAAATTCAAGTACCAAAGATCACAATTCATCAAAACATGTCAAAATATAAAACTTGTTCATCAAGAAATCAAGAATTCAAGATTTCATCTTAAAATGTTAAAATTTCTTAACTTAGAAATTTTTCTAAGTATGGAAAATTTCTTATTTTTTTCATAACTTTGAGCTAAATTTTCACCATGATGCAAGATGATTCAAGAGAAACTTCCAACATGAAAGTTGTAGATCTTCATTAAATCTACAACTTTTCTTTACACAACTTCTTACAAAAATGCTTGGATCTCAAGTTACAATTTTATGAACATAGGGTCATGAAACAAAACACTTAGTGAAATTTTGCCCTAATTTGGGCAGGATTTTGACCTAACTTCATGACACTTTTCACATAGTTCCAAGGGGAATATTCAAAAGAAATTCAAATATGGGTTGTAGAGCATATTAAAAGCTTTCCAAAATGTCCAAGAACTCCTTGATATCATTCTTGAGTAGGGAGAATCGAAGAGATGAAGTTAGGGTTTTGTCACTTAATTTACAAGCCATTTTGTGATGAACAAGAAATCAATTTCAAACCTATTCCGCACAATATTGTTTTGCAGGCCTCTAAATCTCAAGATCTATCCATAATAAGAAGATTACAATTTCTTTTGAGCCTTTATCCAAGTGTTCTAAGCATTGTCCAAGACAATTTGCCATTTTAGGAAGAAAGCTACCATTCCATTCTTGAAAACTTGCTTTAATCACAAAGTCAACTTTTCTTGAGCTTCTAACTTGTTCTTTCTGCACACATAACCCCTATAAACCAAAATCAATGTGTCTAAGGTCTAAAGAAGCTCAAAACATGCTTGTACAATACTTGAGGTTTGTCACTTCACTTTTCTTCAAAAGTAAGTTATAGAGCCATAACCCTATAACTCAGAAACCTTGAGTGATTTTGTGCTCTAATCTTTTCCATACATATTAACAAGTCAATTTCAACATAACACACGAATGCTAGCACCCTGAAAAACCTCCCAAGCACCTTGCTGCACAGAACTGCCCAAACTTGACAGTTTTGAGCAAAAACTCACCATCTTCATTTCCACTCGTGCTTTTGAAAACTAACCATCTAAACATCTTCTATACATCATATCAAAGTGATCCAGGCCCTCATTTCCTAACTGTAACTCTTCCATCATCATCCACCATTTTCAAAACTGAAGCTTGCAACATGACTTGAGTTGGGAGTTTCAGCCATCCTCTAAGCAAGGTAGGAGTTGGAACATATTTAAGGAGGTCCAGGAAAGCTACAAAAATCATCATGCCATCCCAAAGGTTGCTCAAACTCCATACACGACTCCAGCTGCAAGAGGTAAGTTTTCAAACTTCTATCTCTTCATACAGGCATCATTTGAGTTTGGTTTGTGAAGATAAAATGTAGATACCATTGCCACGAAGTTGTACATATCCATAGTTTACATTTATATGGCCTGAGCTTAGAGAATTTTAGGGTTGAAGTTTTCTGAAATTTTTAGGTTTTGAATTAGGGCTAGAAAAATTCGCATTCATCTTTGACTATTAGCTTAAATATTTACATGGTTGGATTCGTGGGAAGAAATTCCACAACTTTCATGTTTGAACTTTTCATTTTTGTTGAGAGATGAAGAAGATATAGGTCCTTTGGCTGGAGGTTGAAGCTGAAGTGTAATCAGGGCGCGTTTTGTGTTATATATTTATCCTTTCACCTAAGTTAACGGATGTACAGCCACCCCAGTGGTAAGGCATCGCGCGTTATTGGTAGAATTCATGGGTTTGAATCTCAGCGCTGCCTTTTTGCATTTGTTTTACATTTTTTGTAATTTTTTTATTTCTTTTTGCTTCAGCAAATAGGCACTGGGCCTTTTGGGCTTAGTTTTTGTTTTGTTTTTTTGCTTACTAACCCCTACAGGTTTTTGACACCCCTGGCTCATTTATTTTATTTTCATTTTATTTTCTTAAATATATATTTTTTAATACTAAAAATCATAAAATACAAAAAAAGGATATATTTATATTTTTGACTTAGTTTATTTTATTTTTCTCACAAAAAAATATTTTTATTAATCATACTTTATTTATGTTTTACTTATTATCTTGTAAATATAAATAAAATTAAGTTATTAATTAATTTCTTTCTTACTAATTTAAATACATTATTTTTTATATGAAAGAAAAAAGACTAAAAATATTTCATAATACTACAAATATTTTGAAGATAAAAAAAATACCAAAGAATATATACTTTTCTTAAACTTATTTTCTTTTGATTAATTAATAGAATTAGGGTTTTCTTTTAAAATCTTTTCCTTAATAAGTTCAAACTTAATTAACTATTTTATTTATTTAAATCAAGTTAAGACAAAATCTTTTTTTTCTTCATAAAAACCAAACAAAATTCATCTTCTTCATATTTTGCATCCTTGTACATTTATTCATTTTTATACTTTGTATTTAAATTCTTTGTATGTTCATGCCAATTTAATATGATTGTAATAGACTAATTAGGTTTAAATTCTTGCAATCCCTATTTACAAATTGTATACACCCCTCCCCACAAATGTTGTAATAGCGTAGTAACTTTAAATTTCGCAATTTATCGCTTTTATGTAACATGCTAGTAATTAGGGTTTGTATGGAAAGACTTAAAACCAATAAATAGAAAAACCTAATTCAAGACTAAATCAAGCATGAAAACAATACACTTGCACACAAACACCCCTAGAGTTATTCCACATGGTTGCCTTATACAAAATGGCCATATTACACATGTAAAGTATCTTAGCCAAAATAAGCAAATACAAGATCATGGACCCTCGATGATGCTATCTAAGTTGCCTTACAAATGATCTTAGTCCCTCAAAAAGAATGCTAAGATACCTTGCAACATTGCTAATCATAGTTATACGATGACCCACGCCCGTCCCGTTTACATCCAAAGATAGGGTTGCTTACCAAATCAATGGTAAGACAACAATGTTAAAGGAAAAGAAAATAAACAAGAAAGACATTTGAGTAGGTAGATTGCTCCTAATTACTTGCTCCATTTCAAAACAAATATCCTTGTTATTTTAAAAACAAACACCTACACTTTAAAACATCTTACAAGATTGAAAACATTTTCAAAAGGTCAAACATCTTTGTATACATTCTTACAAACAAGAATCATTACAAAGATTGCCTAAACAATGGCCTCTTTACAAAATACTTTCAAAAACCACATCAAGCACAATTTCAAACAAAAAGCAAGTGATCTAGCAAGTAACTAAGATCCCATGGAAAACCATGGATGAAGAGGGTACTAATACATTTCCTTTTCATAATCTATCCCCCGAACTCAAGAAACAATCTCAAAGGTCTTTCCTGTGCTTTTTCACCTTTCCTTTTGGATAAAAGAAAAACTGGTGGCGACTCTTGCTAACCGCAACATTTGCAATCAAATGCAAAACCCTCAAGTCAGTTCTCCCACCGTATCACAAAATTGGCGACTCTGCCAGGGAGAATTTTAAAAGTGGGGTTACCTTAGGGTTAAATCACATTTACTTGCTTACATTTATTTGATTTGTTTGCTTTAAATTATGGTTCTTTGTTTGGGTTTGAATCCTCTACCCGGATTTGGGATACATTATAGGTAAGTAGCAATACATTGTGGAAACTGTGCGGGGTATACCGACATGGTCTAAGCAATAGCTACGTTAGTGCGACATATTTATGGGTACCGGTAGCCTTTGAGTTAATCAAAGAGAATATGCGGCCGCTGAGTGATGTCATGAAGCATGAATTAACTTTTAGAACCTTTACTTGACCAACTTGGCCTTTAGGATGTAGAGAGATGACCGACTTTGGTACAGTTTGAAGTTGGTAGATACTCGATACTACACTCATTGAGGTTTGGTTTCTTGGGATATTTCGGTCGCCATTAGAGCGGCTTGTGATGAAACAATGACCAAGGAAGCAAACCAGTGATATTGAGCTCCTTAGAACCCGATTATTATTACTAGGACAAGTTTGAGCCAACTAAACTTCAAGAGGGTACTTACCTATAAAACTCCATGCAAGCCTAAACCTATAGACTTGTTTGTTTTGTTCGTATATACATACTTGTACATAACATCATGAACATCATAACATCATACACATTCACTAACCATTTCAAGGATTTCGGGATTCATCTTTGTTCTTGTTTTGTAGGATATGGATTCTCTTCGCAGGAAAACTATTCAAGTCAACCTTGTAAGGATCCCTCCACAACTTAAGGAGCTAGCTTCAAGGATTCCTGAAAACTCTCAATTTACCGAGATACATGGTCGTCTACTCAACTTGGTCACCTCCAACACATATGAGGACATGGTAAAGGTGCTCTTTCAGTTCTTTGATCCTTTACACCATTGCTTCACATTTCCCGACTATCAACTTGTGCCTACTTTGGAAGAATTCTCCCGACTCTTGAGAATTCCCATTCTCAATCAACTACCTTTCAATGGTAAGGAAAGAGATCCAAAGCTAGAAGAGATTTCTCAAGATCTACACTTGTACTCATATGATGTCACAACTCATTGGGAAACAAGGAGTGGTGTTAAAGGTTTCCTAGCAAAGTTCTTATTTGAGAAAGCCCAAAAATGTTGGAATTATTTGTACCTACTAGCTTTTGAGGAAATTGTGGCTCTCCTCATCTATGGGATGGTTTTGTTTCCAAATCCTGATCAACTCATAGATGTGAACGCCGTCAAAATCTTCATATCCCACAACCCGGTGCCTACATTGCTAGGAGATATCCTACACTCTTTTCACACTCGCACAATGAGGAAAAGAGGTGTCCTTATGTGTTGCACTCCTCTCTTGGCAAGATGGTTTATTTCACATCTTCCCCAATCTGTATTAAGGAACGAGCAAGGTTCAAGGTGGTCACAAAGGTTGATGACGCTCAAACATTCAGACATTCATTGGTGCTCCTGATCCATAGATAATGTTACTATTATCGACCGTTCTGGAGAATTACCTAATGTCCTTTTACTTGGTGTTGTACCCCAAAATTTTCCCTCCCATTTTTTTCCATTCAAGATGCTATCCTAGGGTTTCTCAAATACCTAATTTGGCTCAGAAGTTGATCAGGCAGATTCTCTTCCTAAGCAGTAAGTCAGCAATTAGGGTTTTGCATTTCTTAAAGAAAATTGAGTCTTCAAGGTTTTAAATGGTCTTCATAGGTCTTCATGTCTCCTCAAGGTTGTTTAAGTCATTTTTCAAACCTCGCATTGCAAGTTTTCTCAATCAATGGTCCAGATAACTGAAAACGACTACATTGACTTGAAAATCGCCCTTTTACGAGAACAAATTCAAATGATCGCAACTTCTTTATTATTCAATATTTTTGAATGGTTTTTATTGAGTATGATTCTCCTTGATTCCATCTCAAATTTCTCTTCACAAATCAAGAACTGATTACGCGAATAAGACAACCAAAAATTCGAATGCGTTGGAAGTCGGATCATGAATTTTGACCTAATTTCAAATAGCAGTCGTCTGATTTCTAAGAATTATGATTTCTTCAAATTACAAGACTTTTAGACGATTATTTCTGTTCACGATCATGTGTGATGTCACTCATGGGTTTATCTTCAAAGAATTGAAGGAAAATTGGGTTTGGAAGACTTTAAAACTATCGAATCGTTGCAAGGCATTTGTTGATTTTGAATTTTTCTTAACCACAGTTTATTGAAGGATTGATGATTATTCTCAAGAGCATGTTTGTTTGGACAAGATGTGAAGATTAAGACTATCATTTAAAACAATCATGATTTTGGATTCAAGTTTACCAATTGAATTACATTCTTAAACATTTATTTTGTTTAGGAATTGGAGTACAAGGTGCAAGTTTGTTTGAAATGCAATTACAAAGTCAGTTGTGATTATTTGGAATTCAAGTTACCAGATTGAAGTATTTTATTTCAATTATTCTGATCGGGAATCTCAAAAATTCAACTAGAATACAAAAATTTGTATAGTATCCTATCATACCAAAATTGTTCAACTCTTTGTATTATTACACTGCAAGAGAAATTACAAATTTTGTTGTTTACAAAAAATCATAAATTTCTTGGTTACAAAGAGAAATTACAAGTTTTGTTGTTTACAAAAAATCACAAATTTCTTGGTTACAAAGAGAAATTACAAATTTTGTTGTTTACAAAAAATTTCAAGTTTACAAAGAGAAGCTTCTTCTTCAAGTCTTCATCTTCATCTTCAAGTAAGCCATCCAATCTTTGTTTGCATCCAAGCCTCTCTTGCCGTTCATGAAATAAGAAAAGGAAACATTAGCAAAATTCAAGCGAAATAATATGTGAAAAGAATAATTCATCATTAGGGTTTGCGACTTGGAATCAGAATTTTTGTTTGTTTCATCACATTCCATTTCCCCTAATTGCAAATCACAAGAAAGTTTCCCTTCTTGGTTCACAAAAAAGGGAAAAAGAGAAATTTGCAAGCAAGGTCAAAACAAATGAGAACAGCAAACTGCCAAACAGCATGCAGCATAACAAAAACCTGCAACAAAGACAGCAGCCCAAGGCTGCACACAACAAGCAAATTGTACAAAGCAAAACTCCAGCAGCATAAGCTTGCAACAAATTCACAAAACAACAAAGCTACTGCAACAAGCCAAACAAGCTGCCTAAACAAGCCAATGCAGCAGCCCAAAGCTGCCAAATAACTGGCAGCAATGTACCAAAAGAAACAAAGCAGCAAAATATTAGCAATGCAAGCTATCAAAACATGGTGCCATCATTTTCCTAATCTATGCAAACCCTTCAGAAAAATATATCTTAAGCAAAAATTCTTTATTTCATACAAGATGAAGAGGGAAAGAGACAAGTTTTGGAAAGATATCACCTAGGTCATAAACAGTCCCAAAAATTACCAAGACTAGTTGCTATCACAAACCAAACAAAACCATGACCAATCCACTTTCAACCTGCTGTTGTATAACCAGCCTAAGAACATGTCCAAACAAAAATTCTGCACATTGATGTCCAAAATTCTGCTACAAAAAAAATCCCTAATCAGTCCACAAACCTTGCTAAAAAAATACTTGCCAGAAATGTGCCAAATAAAAGCCTGCTTTAAACCCTGCAAAATCTGCATTGTTACAGTCCAACAATTGCAGCCATACACTAGCTCCTAAACTCCCCTGCGAACCAGTACAAAAAAACTGCACCAAAACTTGCACTAAAATGGCAAAACATAACCTGCACTCTAAAGCCCAAAGTTAGAAAACCAATTTTATTCAAAACTCATCAAACATTTCCCTCCATTTTCTTATTTTTCAGTCACTATAACACAAGACCAAACTGTAAAAACAAAGCAGGGCAGAACAATATACAAAAAGCCAACAAGAATCACCAACAATTGGAGAACCAAGAATTCCCAAAAACCTTTTTTTCTCAGAATAAGATACAAAAAACCAGCAAAACTACAAAAAACTCAGAACCAAGAATTCTCAAAAAACCTTTTTCTCAGAACAAGATACAAAAAACCAGCAAAACTACAAATACTCAGAACCAAGAATTCTCACAAACCTCTTGTCTCAAGCAATATACAAAACCAGCAAAAATCATAAACAACTGAGGACCAGAATTTCCATAAACTCTTTGGTCTCAAACCCACTAAAAAAATAGTAGAATAAAAAACAAACTGTACCAGAAAATCAAATCAATAGTTAATATGACAAGCACAAAAACCATACAAGAAATTCCCACCCCATCTCTGAACTAAATCCCTTCATCCTTCTCATCAAACCTTCACCAAATGCACAGTAAATACTGCCAAACTTCATCATCACTGCCTTTCAACCTCACCAACACCTTGTGTTCAAAACTGCAAAAACCTACAAATCATAAGGTACAAAAATCACTAACAGAGAAAGAGTAGAAGGAAGGATATCAGACGCCATAACTGAAATTTTAAGTCCCATTTCCAACTCGGTATTTCCTCTTGTCCCTTGTTCTTTGATTTAGGTTTTTTGTTCTTGTTAATTTCACAAAAAATTATTGTTATCGCCGCATTGATTGGGAGATAACGAGGGAGATGATTGCTGTGAGGAAGAGTGGCGGTATTTTGTGGTGGTTAGGGATAGTCTCCGCCAGAGTTTGCGAGAGGAGGAAGAAGGTTAAGATTAGAACAAAGAAGAGAAAGGTGAGAGAGATGAGAGGCGTTCTGATCTGGCCTAGGGTTATACAACCCGTTAGGCTTGAATGAGAAAATGGGTCCAGACCCGACCCGGTCCGACCCATCTTTTTTTTTAATCCATTTTCAATTTTTATTTTTACCTTGGGATTTTTTTTTTTTGTTTTAGGATCAATAAGCCCAGTCTGTTTTTTTTTCATACTCCATTTTTGATGTCATTACCCTTTTTATGATAATCACTTTAGTTTAGGTTAAAATTCACAATTTTATAACTAATTAAGTTTGGATGTAAGTTAGTAAACCTAGGATTACTATAGTTTAATTTAGTAACTTCATTTAGTTTAAATCTAATGTGATTAATCTTTAGTTTTTTTTTAAAATTCAAGTAGATAAAAATGTAATTTCAAAATTATTTAATTTGCTTAAATTAGGACTTTGTGAATAATTTTTTATTAACTAATATTTTTCACTGATTAATTAACTTTCTTTCAAAATTATTTAGTTTCTACATGATATAATTCAATTTTTATTATTATAGAATAGATTCTATTTTTCTTTTCAAAATTTTCTCACAAACAAAAATACCAAAAATTTCTATACTTTGTTAATTAATTTTATTTTCATAGATTGTTATAATTTTAATTAATTGTTAAATTCAATTTGGTTGTTTTGTTTGCTATTTGAACTTTTTTAATCACATTCGATTCTTCCCCATTTGTAAATTTGTACCCCCATTCCTGAAAACTTTGTAATAGCGTAGCATTTCAATTTCTGCAATTTACTGTTTTCCTTATACTATATAGTAATTAGGCGTGTATGGCAAGATTCAAAAACAATCGCTAGATAACCTAATGTGAACAAAATTAACTTGAAACGAACACACTTTTTCACACGCGCACCTCTAGGGTAACCTCGCTCGTTGCCTAGGAAACACAGTCATGTCCCTCGAATATAGGACGCTTTAGCAATGACCCTTCGATAAAAAAAGATCGTAGTCCCTCGGTGTCCCTCGATGTTGCCTTTGATAAAACGATCTAGTCCATTACGAAAATTGCTAAAGCATATCACAAGTTTCCTTCTATGACTGTACAAACGTCCCGCGCCCGTCCCTTCACATCCAACGATGGGGTTTTCTTATCAAAACAATGGTAAGATAGCAACATCCAAAGGAGTAAGAAGAGAACATTTAAGACCTTTCGAGTAGGTAGATTCGTTCCTAGTTACTCACTTGCTCACGATAAAAACCTTTTTACACTGACACTTTCGTCTCAAAATATTTTCGAAAAGACAAAACATTTTGTATACGTTCTTATAGAGACGAGAACCATTGCAAAACACCTTTTCAAAAACCACTTTCAAAAACACATTCCACAAACACATCTTTGAACTATTTTTCGAAATAAAACTTTGTACGCGTTCTTATAGAGACGAGAACCATTGCAAAGACATTTTTCAAAATACTTTCAAAACCCATACCCCAAATACATGCAAACAAAAGTAAGTGATCTAGCGAGTAACTAAGAGCCCATGGAAAACCATGGATGAAAGGGTACTAATACCTTCCCTTTTCATAATCTACCCCCGAACCTGAGAAATAATCTCGAAAGGTCTTTCCTGTGATTTTTTTACCTTTGCTTTTAGATAAAAGAAAAGTCGGTGGCGACTCTTGCTATCCGTACAAATGCGATCAAAACGCAAAACACCCAAGTCAGTTCTCTCACCGTATCACAGAACTGGCGACTCTGTTGGGGAAAATTCTAAAAGCGGGGTTACCTTAGGGTTAGATCACTTTTTACTTGTTTCTTTGCATGCTTTACATTTTTTCTTTGTATTGGGCTTATTTTGATCCTTCACCTGGATCTGGGACACCTTTTTAGGTAAATAGCAATAGATTGTGGAAACTGTACGGCGTAGACCGACATGGTTGAAACAATGGCTATGTTAGTGTGACACATTTGTGGGTACCGGTATCCCTCGTGGTGAATCGAGAAGAATACGGGCCCGCTGAGTGGCGTCATGAAGAACTAACTGACTTTAGAACCCTAATTGAACAAACTTGGCCATTAGGACGTAGTGAGATAATCAGTTTCGGTGTAGAGCTGAAAATTGGTTGATACTCGATACTACACTCATTAAGGCTAGACTTTTGGGATATCTAGGCCGCAAGAAAATATTGATTATGCTGAGACAATACCTAAGAGAAAGGTCGGTGATATTGAGATCCTTTAGAACCCGATCACTATTACTAGGATAGGTTGAGCCAACTAAATTTCAAGAGGGTACTTACCTATAAAACCCATGCAAGCCTAAAACATAGGGACTTGTTTGTTGTGTGTGTATATATTTACTTGTACATAACATCATAAACATCATAAGCATCATAAGCATGCTCACTAACCATTTCAAGGATTTAGAAATTTATCTTTGTTTTTATTTTGTAGGTCATGAGTTTCGTCTGAAGAAACACCATCCGAATCAGCTTTGTAAAAGCACACCCTCAACTTCAAGAGTTAGCCTCAAGAGTGCCCAGGGATTCTCCTTTTACCAAGAAATATGGTCGACTCCTCAGTTTGGCTACATCCAGTTTCCAAGAAGAGATGATGCATGTGCTGTTCCAATTCTTTGATCCCGTACATCATTGTTTCACTTTCCCAGACTATCAGTTGGTACCTACACTAGAAGAGTTCTCTCTACTCTTAGGGGTACCCGTGCTTGATCAGATATCATTCACCGGTCTAGAAGGGATTCCAAAACCTAAAGTCTTCGCCGAAGCTTTGCATATGAAGAGGGCCGACATCATAGCCAATTGGGAGACAAGAAGCGGGGTTAAAGGCTTCCTAGCCAAGTTTCTATTGGAGAAGGCTCGTTCATTCTGGGACGACATGGATTTCCAAGCTTTTGAAGAAATCCTGGCTCTTCTCATCAATGGTTTGGTTCTGTTCCCCAAAGTCTTTCTCTCTCGCAATCCCGTACCTACCTTACTGGGAGACATCTTGCATTGCCTTCATACCCGCACCATGAAGAAAATAGGTACTCTCTTGTGTTGTATCCCCCTACTCACTAAGTGGTTCACTTCACACCTACCTCAATCAGCATTGAAGAACGAGCAAAGAATGATATGGTCCCAAAGGATGATGTCCCTCACCCATTCTGACATCCGTTGGTGTTCGAGATCCTTGGAAGATGTCTGTATCATTGACCATTGTGGGGAATTCCCTAACGTCCCTCTACTTGGTATTAGGGGAGGTATCACCTACAATTCCTACTTAGCTTTTTGACAGTTTGGGTATGCCCGAAGAGACGACCCTCATGAGATGCTCATTCAAGGTCTGGTGTTCGGCTATAACAAAGAAGACCAAGGTTACTGCCATAGGTTTACACGAGCTTGGAGAATGGTGAACAAGGTGGATAGTAGGACTTTGGGACACAAAAACTCTATCCCTCTCGAGCCTTACCTTAGGTGGGTACGGGCTCATGCTCAGAGACTCGTGATACCGTATCCTTCCATCCTCCCTGTTATCATAGATTCTGTTGTTGAAGGAGACGTTCCATACAGTGTCCTTCATCCCGACATGCCTACCTCTCTCGAAGACTTGCATAAAGCTTGGGTTCAATTGAAGGAAGAGCGAGACACCTTTGAAGCCCAACTTTATGCCAGTTAGAAGAAGGTTCTGGAACTCACCAAGCTGCTTCATGAAGAGCGGAATCTGAATGCCTACATCGCTCCAAAGAGGATGCGTTCGACCTTTCTGTCTTAGGAGTTTTTGTTGTATTTTGTCCCTTTCATTGTAAGCCCAAAGAGGCATGATGTATTCAAACTTGGATTTAATATAACGTGTGTTCCTTTTTGGTTTGAACAAATTTAAATCTCTAATTTCCTTGAAATAATTTGCATATTGAATCTTCATTCATCATAATATCATACAGGTTTCTTACAACAGGTCTCCTTATCCTTCTACTGTTTATTTTAGTGAGATGGATATTGAACAGACAGTGAAAGATCTTCAGGCGCAGAACGTCCAATTTCAACAAATGCTCTTGACTCTGACAAAAGGACAAGAGGAGTTGAAGACTCTACTGGCCAAAGAAAAGAAGAAGAAAGCGAAGAAACCACCCGGTATTGTGATCATGGGAAGAAGGTTCCAAGGACAAGCCAGACGGACTTTAGACTTCGCAACATCATTGGGTGAAGGAGACAATCAAGAAGACAGGACCAAGGAAGTGAACAATAACCCAGCATCTGACGAAGAGGAAGAACCTGACTATTCTGAGGAACAATATCATCCTGCTAATAATAAATACAAAGAGCTAGAGGATCGTTTGAATGCTATGGAGGTCCAGAGGGTACTCGGATTAGATTTTGAAGAGTTAGGACTTGTCTCAGGGGTGGTCATCCCGCAGAAATTCAAGGTCCCCACTTTCGCTAAATATGACAGTGTCTCTTGCCCGAAGCTACATTTAAAGTCATACGTCAGAAAGATTTAACCCCATACGACTGATAAGGATCAGTGGGTGCATTTTTTCCAGGAGAGCTTGTCAGGGATGCTGTTGGATTGGTTCTATCAGTTGGAAGGGACCAATATTCGCAATTAGGAAGATTTGGCTACCGCCTTTTACAAACAATACCAATATAATGCTGACTTAGCTCCAACTCAGACGCAATTACAAGGCATGTCTATGGGTGCAGGTGAAGGTTTCAAAACCTATGCTCAAAATGGAGGGATCTCACAGGAAGAGTCTAGCCCCCTCTATCTGACAGAGAATTAGTGGATATGTTCCTAGGCACCTTATCAGGTCCATTCTTCAACCACCCGATCAGAAGTTCCTCAGCTGGATTTACTGAACTAATCATGACTAGTGAGCGGGTCAAAGGCGGTATAAAAAGTGGGAAAATTCAAAGAGATGCATCCTCGAGCATGATGAAGAAACCCTTTGTTGGAAAGAAGGAGGTCAGTGCTGCATATGACCATAGTAATCAAAACAAAACTGAACGTCGCCCAATGGTAGGGGCTGTTATGATTTCTAATCCTGTTCCAAATCAACAGCGAAATTATCAGCGCAAGCCAGAAGCGCCCATGAGATGGTTCACCCGGATCAACATGACCATGTCCCAGGTCTTGCCACACCTTTTGAAGACCAATCTGGTAACTTTAAAAGAAGCTCCCAAGAACCCCAACACTGCTTCTCCTCACTATAACCTGAACGCTCGATGTACCTATCATTCTGAAATCCCGGGGCATGATACAAACGACTGTTAGGCCTTGAAGAATAAGGTACAAGACCTTATCCATGCGAAAGAAATTGAGTTTGATCCCCCCAGAAATACCTAATGTAATAAGGGCGCCAATGCCCAGACATGGTCAGGGTGTCAACGCCATTGATGATGATCATTTTGTCTCCTCTGTGAATGACTTAACTACTCCTCTATTGACCATTAAACATAATCTGTTGCAAGTCGGTCTGTGATAAGAATTGTCACTCATGCAAGTCTTTACCAAATGGTTGTTTGTTACTAAATATAGGCGTTCAGCACCTGATGACTAGCAAAGAAATCTTGTTTGAAAAGATTCCTCTTACCAGAACTTCTTATCAAGATGTCTTGATAATCACCATTTCCAACAATCCTCCTGGGGTCTCCACCAAAAGACCCGTCAGGATTACATCTGTTCCAAGGTCTACACCTCTAATCATCACTATGCCAAGACCAATATCATACTCTTCGGATAAAGTTGTTCCCTGGAACTATGGGGCCCACGTTTATTACTATGGCGTCAAGCAAGATCAGTTGGCTGACAAAGACGAAGTTGTGAGAGATATTGATCCTGACATCGGTAATATCACAGGGACCAGTAAGATAACAAGAAGTGGAAGAGTCTTCTCACCCAAGATTTCTCCAAAGACCGTTGCTACTCCTATGATCATTCCCACTACCACTCCTACCAACACTCCCAGTGATACTCCTACTGTTATCCCTGCTACCGAGACAAGGGGCAAAGAGGTCTTAAATGAGCCTGTCCAAGCGAGAGAGTGTCCCAAGATCATCCTTGAAGCTTCTAGAAAGGAGGTAGAAGAAATACTGAAGATAATCAAGAAAAGTGACTACAACATTGTAGAATAGTTAGGGCAGACCCCCTCGAAGATATCATTGTTGTCCTTACTTTTGTGCTCTGAGGCCCATGCCAAAGCCTTAGTAAAGTTTCTCAAGATAGCCCACGTGCCCCAAGAGACCTCCATCGACCAATTTGAGAATTGTGTGGCCAGTCTAACTGCTGATAACGGATTGGGCTTTTCCGATGCTGGTTTAACTTCTAAGGGAAAGAAGCACAATGATGCCTTGCATGTTTCCATTGAATGCAGGGGCACCACACTTGCCCACGTTCTGGTGGATACCGGATCATTATTGAATGTCTTGCCCAAAAATTCTCTCGACCGAATGGACTGCGAGGGACTCATTTTAAAACCTAGCAACATCATAGTAAGGGCCTTTGATGGTTCTAAGAGGATAGTGCACGGAGAAGTTAATATTCCCATAAAAGTTGGAACTCAGACTTTTGATTCAACTTTCTATGTAATGGACATCCGCCCGTCTTACTCCTATTTATTGGGCCGGCCCTGGATCCATGGTGATGGTGCCATCACTTCTACCCTGCACCAGATGCTAAAATACCCAATCAAAGGGAAGATTGTCACAGTTCATGGGGAGGAGGAGTACATGGTTAGCCACCTGAACTCTTTCAGTTATGTTGAAATGGATGGTGAATTCATTGAGACTCCGTGTCAGAATTTTGAGGAGGTTCCACAAACAGTTGCGGAAACCAAGTCTACTCCCAAAGTTTCGAAGATTACCAGACCTCCACTGAAGATGGCCTCTTTGAAAGATGCTAGAGCAGTAGTTGAAGAAGGCGGGTGTACCATCTGGGGTTAACTTCTGGATATCCCCTACAAGTCCGACAAATTTGGTTTGGGATTCACTACAGAGGCCCAAAGAGCTGTTCGACATTCTCGCACCAGGGGTCCACCTTTGCGTATCAGCAATTAGGAAGTCAATGCAGTAGATGACAGTGATGGCAGTTGTGATATGGACGAGTGGATTTTTCCAACCATCTGCGGAGGGCTCAACAACTAGGAGGCCAAAGATTTCATTCCTTTTACTTTTATTCAAGAGTAATTGTCTTTTAATGTTTTCAGGCTTGTAATATTTAAACAATTCAGACTTTTTAAAACCTTGTGTCTAACCCGAGGCACAACGGTCCATTTGTCAGGGTTGTCACTTCATTCTAATATGTCATCAATGAATCATGGACGTTTTTGTATACAAATTTTATGCTCTCTGTCTTTCTTTCTTACATTTATTTCTTTCAAAGGTAGCTATGCTCTTACACACACTCACATATTAAAATGCAGATCTACATCCACTAAGGATCCCATGGATAATGGTTCTGCTATGGCCCATTGTGACTTTGAAAATCCAATCTACTAAGCCGAAGACGAAGGTGAGGAAGATTGTGAGGTGCCAGGAGAATTGGCCAGGTTGTTTCAACAGGAAGAAAGGACCACTCAGCCTCACAAAGAGCCGGTTGAAACAGTTAATTTAGGTACTGAGGAGGACAAGAAAGAAGTCAAGGTGGGTGCCAATCTGCAACCCAGTGTCAAAGAGCGTCTGATTCAGTTGCTGCATGACTATGTTGAGGTTTTTGCCTGGTCGTGTGAAGACATGCCGGGACTTGATACATACATTGTGGTACATCGTCTGCCTACAAGAGAAGATTGTCCTCCAGTAAAGCAAAAGGTTCGCCGCATGAGGCCTGATATGTCAGAAAAGATTAAAGCATAAGTCATGAAGCAATTCAACGCTGGATTCTTGGCTGTCATCTCTTATCCCCAATGGGTTGCCAATGTTGTTCCCGTGCCCAAGAAAGAAGACAAAGTCCGAATGTGTGTGGACTACTTAGATTTGAATAGGGCAAGCCCCAAGGATGACTTCCCGTTACCCCACATTGATATTCTGGTTGACAATACGACACAACACAAAGTGTTTCCTTCATGGACGGTTTCTCAGGATACAACCAAATCAAAATGGCGCCTGAGGATATGGAGAAAACAACCTTTGTTACACAGTGGGGGACATTCTTCTATAAGGTCATGCCATTTAGAGTGAAGAATGCTGGGGCAACCTACCAGCATGCCATGGTATCTCTATTTCACGACATGATACATCACGAAATAGAGGTCTACATGGACGATATGATAGCCAGATCTCAAACGGAAGAAGAGCATCTCAATAATTTACAGAAGCTATTTGAGAGGCTGAAGAAATACAAACTGAGGTTGAACCCAAATAAATGCACGTTTGGGGTACGGTCTGGTAAACTCCTAGGCTTTGTCATCAGCAACAAAGGTATCGAGGTTGATCCTGCCAAGGTTAAAGCAATACAAGAGATGCCTTCTCCTTGTACTGAGAAGGAAGTCAGGATTTTTAGGATGTTTGAATTACATTGCCAGATTCATTTCTCACCTAACAGCTACTTGTGAACCGATCTTCAAATTATTGAAGAAAGATTAAGTAGTCAAATGGAATGACGAATGCCAAGTTGCTTTTGACAAAATCAAAGAATACTTACAAGAGTGTCCTGCGTTGTTACCACCCATCGAGGGAAGACCATTGATCTTGTATTTGAATGTTTTAGAAAACTCAATGGGGTGTGTGTTGGGGCAGCATGACGAGTCTGGTCGAAAAGAGCATGCTATTTATTACCTGAGCAAAAATTTTACCGACTGTGATACAAGATATTCACTGCTCAAGAAAACTTGCTGCGCTCTGGCATGGGCTGCTCGCCGACTAAGATAGTATATGCTAACCCATACTACCTTGTTGATATCTAAAATGGATCTAATAAAATACATCTTCGAGAAGCCTTCTCTCTCTGGGAGAATAGCAAGATGGTAGATGATCCTGACAGAATATGACATACAATATACTACCCAGAAGGCAATAAAGGGCAGTGCACTGGCTGATCACCTTGCTCATCAAGCTGTGAAAGACTACCAATCCATGAAGTTCGAATTCCCAGATGAGGACATCATGACAGTAAATAATTGTGAAGAGATCAGACTATATGACGAACCTGAACAAGGATCCCGATGGATCCTGTTTTTCGATGGGGCATCCAACGCACTTGGCAATGGTATTGGTATTGTACTCATATCTCCTGAAGGGTGTCATACTCCCTTTACCTCAAGACTCTGCTTCGATTGTACAAACAACATGGCAGAATATGAAGCGTGCATCTTTTGTCTCAGAGCTACCATAAATTTGGGGATCAAATCTTTGAGTGTGTTTGGAGATTCCACTTTGGTCATAAGTCAGATCAAAGGGGAATGGGACACCAAACACCCTAACCTTATCCCTTACAAAGAACATGTGTTGACATTTCTGCCACATTTTGAGAAGATTACCTTCGAGCATTTCCCGCGAGAAGAAAATCAGCTAGCAGACGCACTAGCTACAATGTCGTCTATGTTTAAACTTAATTGGGATAACGAGGCTCCCTGGATCACCATCGGACGAATGAATGAACCAGCACACTGTCACGAGATTAATACTGAAGAAGTAGTGGACCAACCCTGGTTTCACGAAGTCAAGAGGTATGTCGAGTCTCAAGAATATCCGGAAGGAGCTTCAGTCAATGATAAGAAGTTCTTAAGGAGATTCTCTACTAAGTTCTTCCTTAGTAATGGCATTCTGTACAAACGCAACCATGACTTTGTGTTACTTCGGTGTGTAGACAAGGTTGAAGCTGAAAGGATCATGGCTGAATTACATGAAGGCACTTTTGACACCCATTCCAGTGGGCATACAATGGCAAAGAAAATCCTGTGCGCAGGCTATTATTGGTCTACCATGGAGGTAGATTGCTATCAACACTCTCAGACTTGCCATAAGTGTCTGATTTATGCTAACAAGGTGCACGTACCTCTGGTTCCTCTGAATGTCTTGACGGCTCCTTGGCCCTTTGCTATGTGGGGAATCGATATGATTGGGGAAATCAAGCCAACAACCTCCAATGGACACCGCTTCATCTTAGTGGCCATTGACTATTTTATAAAATGGGTTGACGCAACCTCTTTCGCTTCCGTTACCAAGAATGTTGTCGCCCAGTTCATCAAACAGAATCTCATCTATCGGTACGGTATCCTAGAGAGAATCCTCACTGATAATGGTATGAATCTAAACAACACTATGATCACTGCCTTGTGCGAGCAATTCAAGATCCAGCATCACAATTCTTCCCCTTACCGACCAAAAATGAATGGCGCTGTAGAAGATGCTAACAAAAACATTAAGAAGATCATACATAAAATGATAGTCACATACAAAGACTGGCATGAGATGCTACCATTCGCTCTCCACGGGTATCGTACCACAACTCATACATCAATTGGGGCAACACCCTATTCTATGGTATACGGCATGGAAGTTGTCTTACCTATTGAGGTCCAGATCCCCTCTCTAAGAATCATGAAGGATGTTGGGTTGAACAAAGAAGATTGGATCCAGACTCGACTTGACCATTTGAACTTGATTGATGAGAAGAGGCTTGTAGCTATCTGTCATGGTCAGATATACCAAAAACGCATGATCAAAGCTTTTAACAAAAAGGTCAAACGTCATGTATATCGGGTTGGTGACTTGGTAATCAAGCGTATCATATTGCCATAAGGTGATCCCAGGGGAAAATGGACTCCTACATACGAAGGACCGTTTGTGATCAAAAACATATTCTCTGGTGGAGCAATGATCTTGACCACTATGGATGGCGACGACCACCCACACCCTGTAAACACAGATATAGTCAAAAGATACTACACATAAACAACGACCTCTCAATAATTTATTCTGATTCTTATCCAAATTCTTGCTGGTTCAGATAAATCTCTCAACGATTTATTCTGATTCTTCTCCAGATTTTTTGCTGGTTCAGATAAATCTCTCAATGATTGATTTTGATTCTTATCCAGATTTTGCTGGTCTAGATAAATCTCTCAACGATTTGTTTTGATTCTTTTCTGGACTTCTGCTGTTTCAGTTTAAACCTCTCAATGTTTTATTCAGATTCTTCCTCACCGACAATTTTCTCTGGTTCAGATAAATTGCACCAAGATTTATTCTGATGCTTTCCAGTCAAGATTAATCTAAGATATCATTTGGTTCAGTTTAAATTGCTCCAAAAGATATCCCAATTCTTTCCAACAACATTCAAAATTTCTGCTAGCTCCAGTTTAAATCGACCAAAGGTTTATTCATACTTCTTTTCTGTTGAAGTCGAGTTCAGACTTTGTCCACTTCTGTCAACAATCACCTTTGGATGGCATCTGTAAGCCCATCTCCAACAACTCTCCATCATTTCTCCAAATGGCTTGTTTAAGCCCATTCCCTACACAATCAACCAACACGTCAGCAAGTGCAAATTTTTGGGCACTCTAGTGTTCAATCATCTTCCACTTTCAAGCTACGAACGACGAACATGTCGATCTTACTTTTCAAGTTTAAGAAGATTGAACAGGGGCAGCTGTTGTACCCCAAAATTTGCCCTCCCATTTTTTCATTCAAGATACTATCCTAGGGTTTCTCAAATACCTAATTTGGCTCAGAAGTTGATCAGACAGATTCTCTTCCTAAGCAGTAAGTCAATAATTAGGGTTTTACATTTCTCAAATGAAATTGAGTCTTCAAGGTTTCAAATGGTCTTCATAGGTCTTCATGTCTCCTCAAGTTTGTTTAAGTCAGTTTTCAAACCTCGCATTGCAAGTTTGCTCAATCAATGGTCCAGATAACTGAAAACGACTACATTGAGTTGAAAATCGCCCTTTTACGAGAACAAATTCAAACGATCGTACCTTCTTTATTATTCAATATTTTTGAATGATTTTTCTTGCGTATGATTCTCCTTGATGCCATCTCAAATTTCTCTTCACAAATCAAGAACTGATTATGCGAAGAAGCAACCAAAAATTCGAATGTGTTGGAAGTCGCATCATGAATTTTGACCTAATTTCAAATAGCAGTCGTCTGATTTCTAAGAATTGTGATTTATTCAAATTACAAGACTTTTAGATGACTATTTCTGTTCACGATCATATGTGATGTCGCTCATGGGTTTATCTTCAAAGAATTGAAGGAAAATTTGGTTTGGAAGACTTTAAAACTATCGAATCGTTGCAAGGCATTTGTTGATTTTGAATTTTTCTTAACCACAATTTACTGAAGGGTTGATGATTGTTCTCAAGAACATGTTTGTTTGGGCAAGATGTGAAGATCAAGACTATCATTTAAAACAATCATGATTTTGGATTCAAGTTTACCAATTGAATTACATTCTTAAACATTTATTTTGTTTAGGAATTGGAGTACAAGGTGCAAGTTTGTTTGAAATGCAGTTACAAAGTCAGTTGGGATTATTTGGAATTCAAGTTACTAGATTGAAGTATTTTATTTCAAATATTCTGATCGAGAATCTCAAAAATTCAATTAGAATACAAAAATTTGTATAAGATCCTATCATACCAAAGTTGTTCAACTCTTTGTATTATTACACTGCAAGAGAAATTACAAATTTTGTTGTTTACAAAAAATCACAAATTTCTTGGTTACAAAGAGAAATTACAAGTTTTGTTGTTTACAAAAAATCACAAATTTCTTGGTTACAAAGAAAAATTACAAATTTTGTTGTTTACAAAAAATTTCAAGTTTACAAAGAGAAGCTTCTTCTTCAAGTCTTCATCTTCATCTTCAAGTAAGCCATCCAATCTTTGTTTGCATCCAAGCCTCGCTTGCCGTTCATGAAACAAGAAAAGGAAAAGTTAGCAAAATTCAAGCGAAATAATATGTGAAAAGAATAATTCATCATTAGGGTTTGTGACTTAGAATCAGAATGTTTGTTTGTTTCATCACATTCCATTTCCCCCAATTGCAAATCACAAGAAAGTTTCCCTTCTTGGTTTACAAAAAAGGGAAAGAGAGAAATTTGCAAGCAAGGTCAAAACAAATGAGAACAACAAACTGCCAAACAACATGCAGCATAACAAAAACCTGCAACAAAGACAGCAAGCACAGCAACCCAAGGCTGCACACAGCAAGCAAATTGTACAAAGCAAAACTACAGCAGCATAAGCCTGCAGCAAATGCACAAAACAACAAAGCTACTGCAGCAAGCCAAACAAGCTGCCCAAACAAGTCAATGTAGCATCCCAAAGCTTCCAAATAACAGGCAACAATGCACCAAAAGAAACAAAACAACAAAATATTAGCAATTCAAGCTATCAAAACATGGTGTCATCATTTTTCTAATCTATGCAAACCCTTCAGAAAAATATATCTTAAGCAAAAATGCTTTATTTCATAAAAGATGAAGAGGGAAAGAGACAAGTTTTGGAAAGATATCACCTAGGCCGTAAACAGTCCCAAAAATTACCAAGACTAGTTGCTATCACAAACCAAACAAAACCATGACCAGTCCACTTTCAACCTGCTATTGTATAACCAGCCTAAGAACATGTCCAAACAAAAATTCTGCACATTGATGTCCAAAATTCTGCTACAAAAAAATCCCTAATCAGTCCACAAACCTTGCTAAAAAAAACTTGCCAGAAATGTGCAAAATAAAAGCCTGCTTTAAACCATGCAAAATTTGCATTATTACAGTCCAACAATTGCAGCCATACACTAGCTCATAATCTCCCCTGCGAACCAGTCCAAAAAAACTGCACCAAAACTTGCACTAAAATGGCAAAACATAACCTGCACTCTAAAGCCCAAAGTTAGAAAACCAATTTTATTCAAAACTCATCAAACATTTCCCTCCATTTTCTTATTTTTCAGTCACTATAACACAAGACCAAACTGTAAAAACAAAGCAGGGCATAACAATATACAAAAAGCCAACAAGAATCACTAACAATTGGAGAACCAAGAATTCTCAAAAACCTTTTTTTCTCAGAACAAGATACAAAAAACCAGCAAAACTACAAAAAACTCAGAACCAAGAATTCTCAAAAACCTTTTTCTCAGAACAAGATACAAAAAACCAACAAAACTACAAAAACTCAGAACCAAGAATTCTCATAAACCTTTTGTCTCAAGCAATATACAAAATCAGCAAAAATCATAAACAACTGAGGACCAGAATTTCCATAAACTCTTTGGTCTCAAACCCACTAAAAAAACAGTAGAATCAAAAATAAACTATACCAGAAAATCAAATCAACAGTTAATATGACAAGCGCAAAAACCATACCAAAAATTCCCACCCCATCTCTGAACTAAATCCCATCATCCTCCTGATTAAACCTTCACCAAATCCACAGTAAATACCGCCAAACTTCATCATCACTGCCTTTCAACCTCACCAATGCCTTATGTTCAAAACTGCAAAAACCTACAAATCATAAGGTACAAAAATCACTAACCGAGAAAGAGTAGAAGGAAGGATATCAGACGCCATACCTAAAATTTGAAGTCCCGTTTCCGACTCGGTATTTCCTCTTGTCCCTTGTTCTTTGATTTAGGTTTTTTGTTCTTGTTAATTTCACAAAAAATTACTGTTATCGCCGCATTGATTGTGAGATAGCGAGGGAGATGATTGTTGTGAGGAAAAGTGGCGGTATTTTGTGGTGGTTAGGGATAGTCACCGCCAAAGTTTGCGAGAGGAGGAAGAAGGTTAAGATTAGAAAAGAGAAGAGAAAGGTGAGAGAGATGAGAGGCGTTCTGATCTGGCCTAGGGTTATATAACCCGTTAGGCTTGAATGAGAAAATGGGTCCGGACCCGACCCGGTCCGGCCCATCTTTTTTTTAATCCATTTTCAATTTTTATTTTTACCTTGGGCTTTTTTGTTATTTTTTTGTTTTAGGATCAATAAGCCCGGTCTGTTTTTTTTTATACTCCATTTTTGATGTCATTACCCTTTTTATGATAATCACTTTAGTTTAGATTAAAATTCATAATTTTATAACTAATTAAGTTTGGATGTAAGTTAGTAAATCTAGGATTAATATAGTTTAATTTAGTAACTTCATTTAGTTTAAATATAATGTGATTAATCTTTAGTTTTTTTTTTAAATTCAAGTAGATAAAAATGTAATTTCAAAATTATTTAATTTGCTTAAATTAGAACTTTGTGAATAATTTTTTATTAACTAATATTTTTCACTGATTAATTAACTTTCTTTCAAAATTATTTAGTTTCTACATGATATAATCCAAAACAATTTTTTTTTTATAGAATAGATTCTATTTTTCTTTTCAAAATTTTCTCACAAACAAAAATACCAAAAATTTCTATACTTTGTTAATTAATTTTATTTTCATAGACTGTTATAATTTTAATTAATTGTTAAATTCAATTTGGTTGTTTTGTTTGCTATTTGAACTTTTTTAATCGCATTCGATTCTTCCCCATTTGTAAATTTGTACCCCCCATTCCCGAAAACTCTGTAATAGCGTAGAATTTCAATTTCTACAATTTACTATTTTCCTTATACTGTATAGTAATTAGGTGTGTATGGCAAGATTCAAAAACAATCGCTAGATAACCTAATGTCAACAAAATTAACTTGAAACGAACACACTTTTTCACACGCACACCTCTAGGTTAACCTCGCTCGTTGCCTCAGAAACACAGTCATGTCCCTCAAATATGGGACGCTTTAGCAATGACCCTTCGATAAAAAAAGATCGTAGTCCCTTATGAAAATTGCTAAAGCGTCTCACAAGTTGCCTTCTATGACTGTACAAACGTCCCATGCCCGTCCCTTCACATACAACAATGGCTTTTTCTCACCAAAACAATGGTAAGATAACAACATCCAAAGGAGGAAGAAGAGAACATTTAAGACCTTTCGAGTAGGTAGATTCGTTCCTAGTTACTCGCTTGCTCGCGACAAAAACCTTTTTACACCGACACTTTCGTCTCAAAACATTTTCGAAAAGACAAAACATTTTGTATACGTTCTTATAGAGACGAGAACCATTGCAAAACATCTTTTCTAAAACCACTTTCAAAAACACATTCCACAAACACATCTTTGAACTATTTTTCGAAATTAAACTTTGTACGCGTTCTTATAGAGACGAGAACCATTGCAAAGACATTTTTCAAAATACTTTCAAAACCCACACCACAAATACATTCAAACAAAAGTAAGTGATCTAGGGAGTAACTAAGAGCCCATAGAAAACCATGGATGAAAAGGGTGTTAATACCTTCCCTTTTCATAATCTACCCCCCGAACCCGAGAAATAATCTCGAAAGGTCTTTCCTGTGCTTTTTTTACCTTTCCTTTTGGATAAAAGAAAAGTCAGTGGTGACTCTTGCTATTCGCACAAATGCGATCAAAACGCAAAACACCCAAGTCAGTTCTCCCACCGTATCACACTTGGAATTAGGGGAGGTATCACCTACAACCCTTGCTTAGCTATTAAGATAGTTTGGTTACGCCCGAAGAGATGTCCCATACGAGATGTTGATTCAAGGTTTGGTATTTGACTACTACAACGACGATCAAGGTCTTCGCCAGAGATTTATCCGAACTTGGAGGATGTTAAACAAGGTAGATAACAAGACTTTGGGGCACAATAATTCCATCCCTCTTGAGCCTTATCTTAAATGGGTACGAGCTCGTGCTCAGAGTCTTATAATGCCTTACCCCTCCATTCTCCCGGTAATCATTGAGCCTGTCATGGAGGGAGATGTTCCATATACCATCCTACATCCTGACATGCCTACCTCTCTTGAAGACCTACAAAGGGATTAGATACAAATCAAGGGGGAGCGAGATACCTTCGAATCCCAATTCTACGCAAGCGAGAAGAAGGTTTTGGAACTCACTAGGCTACTTCATGAGGAACAAACTTTGAATGCCTACATTCCACCAAAGAGGATGCGTACTACCTTTTTATCTTAGAGTTTTTGTATTATTTTGCCAAAGAAGGCATTGATGTACTCAAGCTTTAATATATTAATATGAAGTGTGTTTCCTTTTTGTCTAAAATAAATTTGAATCTTAAAATCCTTGAAAACATTTGCATATGCATTTATAATTCATCATAACATAAGCAGGTTTCTTGCAATAAGTCTCCTCATCTCTATACTGTTTATTTCAGTAAGATGGATCTCGAGCAAATAGTGAAGGACCTCCAAGCTCAGAATGCACAGTTTCAACAGTTGTTCTTGACCCTAGCCAATGGACAAGAAGAGTTGAAGACTTTGTTGGCTGAGGAGAAGAAAAATAAGACAAAGAAGATAGCCGGAGTTCTAAACATGGGAAGAAGGTTCCAAGGACAGACAAGAAGAGCCCTAGACTTTGCAACAACATCCGGTGAGAAAGACAACCAAGATGGGAAGGGAAAGGAAATAGTTGTCCAGTCAGAATCATAAGAGGAAGAGGAAGAAGAAGACTATTCTGAAGAACAATACTCTCCAGCTGATGACAAGTATAAACATCACGTAGAGCGATTGAGTGCAATGGAAATCCAAAAAGTGCCTGGATTGGACTTTGAGAAATTGGGTCTAGTATCGGGGATTTTCATTCCTCCAAAATTCAAAGCACTTGTGTTCACGAAATATGATGGAGTTTCATGCCCTAAAATGCATCTTCGGTCCTATGTGAGGAAAATCCAGCCCCATACCGCTGAAAAAGACTTATGGGTAGACTTCTTCCAAGACAACCTATCTAGAACTCAACTTGACTGGTTTTATCAGTTAGAAAATGCCAAATGTTCATAACTGGGAAGATCTTACTGCAGCCTTTTACAAACAATACCAATACAATGCTGATCTTGCGCCTACCCGTACTTAACTCCAAAGTATGGCCATGATTTCCAATGAAGGTTTCAAAGACTATGCGCAAAAATGGAGAGACTTGGCTAGAAGAGTTCAACCTCCTATATATGAAAGAGAATTAGTATACATGTTTTTGGGCACCTTGTCTGGTACCTTCTTCAATCACCTAATTGGGAGTTCATCAGCAGGTTTTACTGAACTGATATTGACCAGAGAAATGATAGAAGCCGGGACAAAGAGTGGAAAGATTCAAAAAGATACATCCTCTACTGCTGTAAGGAAGCCATTTATCAGAAAGAAATAAGTGGTTGCTGTTTATCCTTAGAGAAATCAAGATTGGGCCAAATGCCGTCCAATGGTGGGGGCTGTTATGATTCCTAAACATGCGTCTGATCAGCAAAGAAACAACCAACCAAGGATGGAAAGACCAGTCAGACAATTCACAAGAATTAACATGACCTTATCTCAAGTATTTCCACATCTGTTAAGATCCAACTTAGTGACCTTGAAGGAAGCTCCAAAAAACCCTAACACAACATCTCCTCACTATCATCCTAACACCCGTTGTGCATACCACTCTGAGAGTTCCGGCCATGACACTAACAACTGTTGGTCTCTAAAGAAAAAAGTACAAGACCTCATTGAAGCCATTGAATTCGATGTGCCCGAAAATCCAAATGTCATTTCTTCCCCTATGCCTAAACACGACCATACTACCAACGCCATTGAAGAAGATATGTTTGTTACTTCAGTTGATGAACTTGTGACCCCGCTCCTAATTATCAAAAAGAATTTGTTGATTGCCAGTGTATTCCCAGGATGCGATAAAGGCTGTCGTTTTTGTTTGTCCTTACCAACCAACTGTCCTTTGTTGAAAGCAGGCGTTCAGTGCCTAATAGATAACAAGGAAATTTTGTTTGAAAAGACTTTTGTTCCACCTGTTCCTCTTAATGATGTGTCTATCATTACCATTTCCGCCAATTCTTCCAGGGTCTCCACCAAAAGACTCGTTAGAATTACATCAGTTCCAAAAGTACCTCTTTTGATAATTATAATGCCTAGACCAGTCCCGTATTCATCAGACAAAATCGTACCATGGAATTATGGAGGGGATGTCTACTACCACAGTATCAAGCAAGATTGGCCAGCTGCCGAATATTTAAGTTCTGAGAAAGTTAACTCTAATATCAGTAATATTTCAGGGACTAGCAAGATTACCCGAAGCAGAGGGATATTCTCTCCAGAAATTGCTCCCCCAAAAGCAGTTTCTGAACCCATAATAATTCCTGTTGTTGTTGCTCCTCCGAAGGCTATTCCCAGTCCTACAATCATCTCCACCAATACTCCCACTAACATTCCTGCTGCCGAGTTAACCGAGACTCGAGGTAAAAGTATTCTGATTGAGTCCTTTCGGACGAAGGCACAATCAATAGCTATCCCTGAGACCTCCCAGAAAGAGATGGAGGAAATTCTAAAGATCATAAAAAGAAGTGACTAGGATGTAGTTGAACAACTGGGGCAAACTCCATCCAAAATTTCCATGCTGGCTTTACTACTATGTTCCGAGGCGCATGCAAAAGCCTTGGTAAAATTCCTCAAAACTGCCCATGTACCCCAAGAAACATCTGCCGATCAGTTCCAAGACTGCATAGCCAGCTTGACTACAGATAATGGTCTAGGTTTTTTGGATGCTGATTTAACGCCAAGAGGAAGGAAGCATAATGAGGCATTGCACGTCTCAGTTGAATGTGGGGGCACAACCTTGGCTCATGTTTTGGTGGACACTGGCTCATCTCTAAATGTATTTCCTAAAAAAGCTCTTGATAGGCTTGATTGTGAGGGATTGACATTAAAGCCGAGTAACATGGTAGTGAGGGCCTTTGATGGCTCAAAAAGGATGGTGCATGGGGAAGTGGATATCCCCATAAAGGTTGGAACCCAAACATTTGATTCAACTTTTTATGTAATGGATATCCATCCTTCATATTCCTGCTTTCTAGGCAGACCTTGGATTCACAATGCTGGAATTGTCACTTCTGCGTTGCACCAAATGCTGAAGTATCCAATCCAAGGGAAGATTATCACCGTTCATGGAGAAGAAGAGTATATGATCAGCCATCTCAATTCCTTCAGATATGTGGAGTTAGATGGTGAATTTATTTAAACTCCATTCCAACACTTTGAGGAAGTCCCGCAAGATGTGGCAGTAACCAGGGCTGTTCCCAAAATCACAAGGCCTCCACTCAGAATATCATCGTTGAAGGATGCAAAAAAAGTGATAGAAGAAGGTGGGTGCACTATCTGGGGGCAACTCCCAGATATCCCATACAAGTATGACAAATTTGGCCTGGGTTTCACTTCAGGTGCTTAGAATATTGTACGCCACGCTAATGCCAGAGGACTACCCCTGAAGATCAGCAACCGTGAAGTCAACATGGTAGAGGATGATGAAGAGGGTTGCAACCTGGAGGATTGGATCTTCCCAACTGTCAGTGGATGGCTCAACAACTGGGAGGCTAGAGATTTTGTCCCGATCACTTTTATCCCACAATAATTTGTCTTTACACTTTGTTGGATCTGTAATATTAAAACAATTCAAACTCTTAAAACCTTGTGTCTTACCTGAGGCACAATGGTCCATTTGTAAGGGTTATTATCTCATTTCCATATGACATCAATGAATCATGGACGTTTTGCATACAAACTTTATGCTCATTGTTTTTCTCTTTTACATTTTTTATTTCTTTCAAAGATAGCTATACCCTTACACACACACACACACACACTCACAATGCAGGTATACATCCATTCGGGATCCCATGGATAACGGTTCTGCTATGGCTTTTTGTGACTCTGAAAATCTAATATACCAAGCCGTAGATGAAGGTGAGGAAGATTGTGAAGTACCAAGGGAACTTTCCAGATTGCTACAACAAAAAGAGAGAACCATTCAGCCCCACGAGGAACCCGTGGATACAATCAACCTAGGTACTGAAGAAGACAAAAGAGCAATGTTTTAAAACCCAGACCGGTGATCGACTCGGTAAAGTTACTGGGTCACTGGGTTACTGGTCGGACCAGTGGGTCACTGGTCAGACCGCATGGCTTTTGACCCGGTTTCTATAAAAAATATATTCATTACCTGAAATTTGTAACTATATTACATATAGGCTACCAAGCATCATTACTGTGCATCACCATATATAATAAAAAAATAGAAACTTTGCTTTCCATCCTTTGCTATATATTTTAGATTAATTAAATCCCGAAACTTTTCTTTGTTATATAATTTAAACTAATAAAAAACAGAAAACTTTGTCTTACTATATAATTTAGATTACATAGTTTTAAACCCAATTTCTATCTCCAATATACAATAACTTTATTACCAGTCTATAATAAGTTAATTCATAAAAGTATAAAACTGCTTCATTCATACAAATTCTATCTCAATTTGTTAAACTAAAAGACCCAATTTTATAGAAAATGATCAAATTTAATCATTTATTTTCTATATCAATTAATCAATAAAATGAAACAATAATATTCATATTGAAAAACATCAATGCAAATTAGACCAAGTAAAAAATAAATAACCTGTTTTTGATGTTTTGATGAAATTTTTGACGGCAAACAAGGAATATCAAATAACAACAGCAAGTGGGAGTTTTTGTTGGTAGAGAAAATTGAGAATATGACTTCAATTAGAAAAAGAAAAGACAGAATAAAAAAGAAAACCTTTCAAATGCCTAGGTTTGGGAACCGAGGAGGCAAAGCGTTTATGTTAATTGTTTTTTCAAAAGCCCTAAAAAATAAAATAAATAGTCAAACCCGCTGGTTCAGTAAAAACCACCGGTTCATTGGTTTAACCGGTGATCCGGCCAGTTCACACCAATTTCATCCGGTCTAAATGTAATTCTGGTCTTATCCCTTAATCGGACTGCCTGGCCCACCGGTTCTCGGTCAGACCGGTCCGACCGGCCGGGTTGGGCTGGGTTTTAAAACACTACAAAAGAGAGGTCAAGGTGGGTGCCAATCTGGAACCCAGTGTCAAGGAGCGGTTGATTCAGTTGTTACACGAGTATGTTGAGGTCTTTTCCTGGTCGTATGAAGACATGCCATGACTTGATGCAGATATTGTGGTACATCGTCTACCTACAAAAGAGGATTGCCCACCGGTATAGCAAAAGGTCCATCGAATGCGACCAAATATATCAGAGAAGATTAAAGCAGAAGTCATGAAACAATTTAATGCTGGATTCTTGGCCGTCACCTCCTATCCGCAATGGGTTGCCAATGTTGTTCCCGTGCCCAAGAAGGACGACAAGGTACGAATGTGCGTGGACTACAGAGATTTAAATAGGTCAAGCCCTAAGGATGATTTCCCACTTCCCCACATTGATATCCTAGTTGACAATACTGCACAACACAAAGTTTTTTCCTTCATGGACGGTTTCTGAGGTTACAACCAAATCAAAATGGCGCTTGAGGACATGGAAAAAACAACATTCGTCACACAGTGGGGCACTTTCTGCTACAAGGTGATGCCATTCGGACTGAAGAATGTTGGGGTAACCTATCAGCGTGCCATGGTAGCTCTATTTCATGACAGGATACATCACTAAATAGAAGTCTATGTGGACGACATGATAGCTATATCTCAAACAGAAGAAGAGCATCTTAACCATCTACAAAAACTCTTTGAGAGACTAAAGAAGTACAAGTTGAGGTTGAACCCAGATAAATGCACATTTGGAGTAAGGTCTGGTAAGCTCCTTGGCTTTGTCGTCAGCAATAAGGGTATTGAAGTAGATCCTGCTAAGGTGAAGGAGATACAAGATATGCCTTCTCCTCGTACTGAAAAAGAAGTCATAGAGTTCTTGGGACGTTTGAACTACATTGCCAGATTCATTTCTCACCTGACAACTACCTGTGAACCAATCTTCAAGATATTGAAGAAAGATCAAGTAGTCAAATGGAATGATGAATGTCAAACTGCTTTCAACAAGATTAAAGAGTACCTGCAAGAGCCTCCTATTTTGATGCCACCGGTTGAGGGGAGACCATTGACCATGTATCTAACAATTTTGGAAAATTCAATGGGGTACGTGCTGGGGCAGCATGACGAGTCTGGCCGAAAAGAGCACGCTATTTATTACCTAAGCAAAAAGTGTACCGACTGTGAAACAAGATATTCACTCGTCGAGAAAACTTGATGCGCTCTGGCATGGGCTGCTCGCCGGCTAAGACAGTATATGCTGACTCATACTACCCTGTTGATATCTAAAATGGATCCAATAAAATACATCTTCGAGAAACCTGCTCTCTCTGGGAGAATAGCAAGATGACAGATGATCCTGACGGAATATGACATACAGTATACTACCCAGAAAGAAATAAAGGGCAGTGTACTAGCTGATCACCTTACTCATCAAGCTGTAGAAGACTACCAGTCCATGAAGTTCGAATTTCCAGATGAAGACATCATGATGGTGAACAACTGTGAAGAATTCGGGCCATATGACGGACCTGAACAAGGATCCCGATGGACCCTGGTTTTTGATGGGGCATCTAACGCACTTGGAAATGGTATTGGTGTTGTACTCATATCTCCTGAAGGATGTCATACTCCTTTTACGGCAAGACTCTGCTTCAATTGTACAAATAACATGACAGAATACGAAGCATGCATCTTCGGTCTCAAAGCTGCCATAGACTTGGGGATCAAATCTTTGAATGTATTCGGGGATTCAACTTTGGTTATTAGCCAGATCAAAGGGGAATGGGACACCAAACACCCTAACCTTATCCCTTATAAAGAACATGTTTTGACGTTGCTCCCATATTTTGAGAAGATTACCTTCGAGCACTTCCCACGAGAAGAAAATCAGCTAGCCGATGCACTAGCCACAATGTCATCTATGTTTAAACTTATGGGATAATGAGGCTCCCCATATTACCATTGAACGAAGGTATGAACCAGCACACTGTCACGAGATTAATACTGAAGAAATAGTGGACCAACCTTGGTTTCACGAAGTCAAAAGGTATCTTGAGGCTCAAGAATACCCAGAATGAGCTTCAGTCAATGATAAGAATTTCTTAAGGAGATTCTCTGCTAAATTATTCCTTAGTAATGTCATTCTTTACAAACGCAACCATGACTCCGTATTACTTCGGTGCGTAGACAAGGTTGAAGCTGAAAGGATCATGGCTGAATTACATGAAGGAACTTTTGGCACCCATTCTAGTGGGCATACGATGGCAAAGAAAATCCTACGGGTAGGCTATTACTGGTCTACCATGGAAGCAGATTGCTATCAACACTCTCGAACTTGCCATAAGTGTTAGATTTATGCTGACAAGGTGCACGTACCTCCGGTTCCTCTGAATTTCTTGACAGCTCCTTGGCCCTTTGCTATGTGGGGAATATATATGATTGGGGAAATCAAGCCGACTGCCTCTAATGGGCAACGCTTCATCTTAGTGGCCATTGATTATTTTACAAAGTGGGTGGAGGCAGCTTCCTTCGCTTCCGTTACCAAGAATGTTGTCGTCTGGTTCATCAAGCAGAATCTCATTTGTCGTTACGGTATCTCGGAGAGGATCATTACTGATAATGGTACAAACCTGAACTTACTATGATCACCTCCTTGTGTGATCAATTCAAGATTCAGCATCACAATTCTTCCCCTTACCGGCCAAATATGAATGGTGCTGTCGAAGCCGCGAACAAGAACATTAAAAAGATCATACAGAAAATGACAGTCACATACAAAGACTGGCATGAGATGCTACCGTTTGCTCTCCACGGATATCGTACCACGACACACACATCAACCAGGGAAACACCCTACTCACTGGTATACAGCATGGAGGCTGTCTTGCCTATTGAGGTCCAAATCCCCTCTCTAAGAATTATGAAGGATGTAAGGCTGAATGAAGAAGATTGGATCCAGACTCGACTTGATCAACTAAACTTGATCGATGAGAAAAGGCTTACTACTGTTTTCCATGGTCAAATGTATCAAAAATAGATGATCAAGGCTTTCAACAAAAAGGTCAGACGCCAAGTGTATCGAGTTGGAGATCTGGTGATCAAACGTATCATACTGCCGCAAGGTGATCCTATGGGAAAATGGACTCCTACATACGAAGGACTATTTGTAATCAAAAACATATTATCCAGTGGAGCAATGATCTTGACCACTATGGATGGCGACGACCTGCCACACCCTATAAACACAGACATAGTCAAAAGATACTACGCATAAGAGACCCGCTAGGTTGACACACCTAGGCAAAACAAGGGCATCCCGACGAACCAAAAAAGTTCGGGCAAAAATTAGGGATAAAAACAAAAAATCTATACACCCGGCAAGTTGAAAACTCAAAAGGGCGACTTGGGCAAAAAAGGGTATTCCGGTGGACTGAAAACCCGAAACGGCGGTCCAGGAAAAAGTTAGGGAATTAAAAGTGTATGACTATGTCCCGTTGGATCACCTTACGGATAACTTGCAAACTCGAAATTTCTGACCAATTCAATCATCTTCGGACAAGGCAACAAATGGACAAGATGCTCATAGATACAAAGGCTATAGCAGAATGGGAACCCCATGGGATTATTGCACATAACTATCTTTTCTTTGTATTAAAATTTTTATTTTTTACGACGAAATTCTCTTACTAGAATGTTTGTCTCATTGTATAAAAATACTCACTCAAAGTCAATACGAAGATATCCCTTTGAAAGTTCAAAAACTATCTATTTTTTTCTTCTTTTCTTTTCGCTTGAGTTTTGTTTACAAAAACGTCCAATGATTCATTGTTGAACATATGCATTTGAACATAATTACTGTTTATAAATAAACAAAATAAAAGACAATCACTGATGGCTTTAAGGGATAAGGAAATCTCTCTAAGTTTATCTCCATAAAGTTCCCCACAGTGAGCAGTTTAATCCCCAACAGAATAGAGCTTCCAGTTATCAATCCCCAGTATAACTCGTCAAATTTCTCTGATTTCCACAGATAAGATTTTTCAAACATTACATGACATTTCTCTTACAATAGAGTTTATTTATCCAAGCAGAAATTCATCAACAGTTAGACTTGACAACATGAAGACTTATACTCCATATTCCTCAGTAGCAGTCAAAGATTTATTTTCCCCAATCCAACAACAGTGCAACAAACTAGCTCACATACGCATACATTGCATCCATATATCATAAACATCGATAACAATAATGCATTATACTATGCATTTCATACAACATAAACATTGCATGTTAGCTAACATTTTATCTTTTTCAGGATAAGATTAATCAAACAGCTACCATTAACAATGTTCAAAGATTTCAGATACAGTTCAAATACGCTCCAGACAAGAATGCCATCCTGAAACTCATCCAACTTTTAGATATAGTTCAGATATGCTCCAGACACGGATGTTATTCTGATACTCATTCAGATCCAACTTTCAGATACAGTTCAGATACGCTCTAGACATGGATGCCATCTTGACACTCATTCAGATCCAATCTTCAGATACAGTTCATATACGCTCTAGACACGGATGCCATCCTGAAACTCATTCAACTTTCAGATACAGTTCAGATACGCTCCAGACACGGATGCCATTCTGATACTCATTCAGATCCAACTTTCAGATACAGTTCAGATACGCTCTAGACACGGATGCCATCTTGACACTCATTCAGATTCTACTATCAGATACAGTACAAATACGCCTCAAACACGGACGCCATTCTGATACTCATTCTTTCAGCTTACAAATTACAATTCAACAATTGCTCTTGGATGGCATCTACAAGCCCATCTCCTACAAATTTCTTTCACCTCTCCAAATGGCATCTTTAAGCCCATACCCTCAACCATCACATCACCGAGGGCAAATTTTTGAGCACTCTAGTGTCCAATCATCTTCCGCCTTCGAGTCACGAATGGAAAAACATGCCAATCTAACTCTTCAAGCTTAAGAAGATTGAACAGGGGAAGCTGTTGTACCCCAAAATTTTCCCTCTCACTTATCAAGAATTTTCTCACAAGATCTCCTTGGGCTCAAGACTGTATTAGGGTTTGATCAGCTCAAAACACCTCCTTGTGCACTGATGACCAAAATTAGGGTTTGAGATTGCACAAGGATTTTTGAACTTCCAATGCCCCATATGATTTTCATGGATCATTATGGACCCCCAAGATTACTCATGTCAAGTTTCAAGCCTTGGATCACATTTTTGCTCAGTCAATTGAGCAGTTGACCTAAAAATCAGTTATATTGGGGAAAAAGTCAACTATGGCCAATTTACAGTCAAAATTATTAATTTTTGATCCATATCCACATTTTAAACTTATATGTATCATTTGATTAAGTTTTGACCACAACTCCTCAAGAAATTTGATCAAATCTCCAAAAGGGCAAAATGGTCAAAATTAGGGTTTTGACTGAGAAGAGGCAATTTCTGATTTTTGACCTAGCAAATGGTCAATTGGTTTAAGGCATGATCTCAAGAGTCAAATTTTATCATTTTTACCTAATGAAATGGTTCAAAACATTGCAAGTCCATTGGATTGACAGATGAATTTTTCAGTCAACTAATCAAAAGTCAATTGTATACTAAAAAGTCAAACTTTGACTTTTTGGTCAAATTCAAGTGCCAAAGTTCACAATTCATCAAAACATGTCAAAATATGAAACTTGTTCATCAATATTTCATCTTAAAATGTTAAAATTTCTTAACTTAGAAATTTTTCTAAGTATGGAAAATTTCTTATTTTTTTCATAACTTTGAGCCAAATTTTCACCATGATGCAAGATGATTCAAGAGAAACTTACAACATGAAAGTTGTAGATCTCCATGAAATCTACAACTTTTCTTTACACAACTTCTTCCAAAAATTCTTGGATATCAAGTTACAATTTTATGAACATAGGGCCATGAAACAAAACACTTAGTGAAATTTTGCCCTAATTTGGACAGAATTTTGACCTAACTTCATGACACTTTTTCATATAGTTCCAAGGGTAATTTTCAAGAGAAATTCAAAGAGGGGTTGCAGAGCATGTTACAAGCTTTCCAAAATGTCTAAAAACTTCTTGAGATCATTCTTGAGTAGGGAGAATCGAAGAAATGAAGTTAGGGTTTTGTCACTTAATTTACAAGCCATTTTGTGATGAACAAGAAGTCAATTTCAAACCTATGCTGCACAATCTTGTTTTGAATGCCTCTAAATCTCAAGATATATCCATAATCATAATATTACACTTGCTTTTGATCCTTTATCCAAGTGTTCCAAGCATTGTCCAAGCCAATTTGCCATTTTAGGAAGAAAGCTACCATTCCATTCTTGAAAAGTTTCTTTAATCACAAAGTCAACTTGTCTTGAGCTTATAACTTGTTCTTTCTGAACGCACAACCCCTATAAACCAAAAGCAATGTGTCTAAGGTCTGAAGAAGCTCAGAACATACTTGTACAATACTTGAGATTTGTCACTTCACTTTTCTTCAAAATCAAGTTATAGAGCCATAACCCTATAACTCAGAAACCTTGAGTGATTTTGTGCTCTAATATTTTACATACATATTAACAAGTCAATTACAACATAACACACGAATGCTAGCACCCTGAAAAACCTCCCAAGCACCTTGTTGCACAGAACTGCCCAACCTTGACAGTTTTGAGCAAAAACTCACCATCTTCATTTCCACTCGTGCATTTTGAAAACTAACCATCCAAACATCTTCCATACATCATATCAAAGTGATCCAGGCCCTCATTTCCTAACTGTAACTCTTCCATCATCATCCACCATTTTCAAAACTGAAGCTTGCAACTTGACTTGAGTTGGGAGTTTCAGCCATCCTCAAAGCAAGGTAGGAGTTAGAACACATTCAAGGAGGTCCAGACAAGCTACAAAAATCACCAGGCCATCCCAAAGGTTGCTCAAACTCCATACACGACTCCAGCTGCAAGAGGTAAGTTTTCAAACTTCTATCTCTTCATACAAGTATCATTTGAGTTTGGTTTGTGAAGATAAAATGTAGATACCATTGCGACGAAGCTGTACATATCCATAGTTTACATTTATATGGCCTGAGCTTAGAGAATTTTAGGGTTGAAGTTTTCTGAAATTTTTAGGTTTTGAATTAGGGCTAGAAAAATTCGCATTCATCTTTGACTATTAGCTTAAATTATTTACATGGTTGGATTCGTGGGAAGAAATGCCACAATTTTCATGTTTGAACTTTTCATTTTTGTTGAGAGATGAAGAAGATACAAGTCCTTTGGCTGGAGGTTAAATATGAAGTGTAATCAGGGCGCATTTTGTGTTATGTATTTATCTTTTCACATAAGTTAACGGATGTACATCCAGTCCAATGGTAAGGCATCGTACGTTATTGGTAGAGGTCATGGGTTCGAACCTCAGCGCTGCCTTTTTGCATTTTTTGTAATTTTTTTCTTTCTTTTTGCTTCAGCAAATAGGCCCTGGGCCTTTTGGGCTTAGTTTTTGTTTTGTTTTTTTTTTGCTTACTAACCCCCTGTAGGTTTTTGACACCCCTGGCCAATTTATTTTATTTTCCATTTTATTTTCATTTTATTTTCTAAAATATATTTTTTTTAATGCTAAAAATCATAAAATACAAAAAAATGATATATTTATATTTTTGACTTAGTTTATTTTATTTTTCTCACAAAAAAATATTTTTATTAATCATACTTTATTTATGTTTTACTTATTATCTTGTAAATATAAATAAAATTAAGTTATTAATTAATTTCTTTCTTACTAATTTAAATACATTATTTTTGATATAAAATAAAAAAGACTAAAAATATTTCATAATACTACAAATATTTTCAAGATAAAAAAAATACCAAAGAATATATACTTTTATTAAACTTATTTTCTTTTGATTAATTAATAGAATTAGGGTTTTCTTTTAAAATCTTTTCCTTAATAAATTCAAACTTAATTAACTATTTTCTTTATTTAAATCAGGTTAAGACAAAATCTTTTTTTTCCATAAAAACGAAACAAAATTCATCTTCTTCATATTTTGCATCCTTGTACATCTATTCATTTTTATACTTTGTATTTAAATTCCTTGTATGTTCATGCCAATTCAATATGGTTGTAATAGACTAATTAGGTTTAAATTCTTGCAATCCCTATTTACAAATTGTATACCCTCTCCCCACAAATATTGTAATAGCGTAGTAACTTTAAATTTCGCAATTTATTGCTTTTATGTAACATGTTAGTAATTAGGGTTTGTATGGAAAGACTTAAAACCAATAAATAGCAAACCCTAATTAAAGACTAAATCAATCATGAAAACAATACACTTTCACACAAACACCCCTAGGGTTATTCCACTTGGTTGTCTTATACAAAATGGGCATATTACGCATGTAAGGTATCTTAGCCAAAATAAGCAAATACAAGATCATAGACCCTCGATGATGCTACCTAAGTTGCCTTACAAATGATCTTAGTCCCTAAAAAAGAATTCTAAGATACCTTGCAACATTGCTAATCATGGTTATACGGTGACCCACGCCCGTCCCGTTTACATCCAAAGATAGGGTTGCTTACCAAATCAATGGTAAGACAACAATGTCAAAGGAAAAGAAAATGAACAAGAAAGACATTTAAGTTGGTAGTTCGCTCCTAATTACTTGCTCCATTTCAAAACAAACATCCTTGCTATTTTCAAAACAAACACTTACACTTTCAAACATCTTACAAGATTGAAAACATTTTCAAAAGATCAAACATCTTTGTATACATTCTTACAAACAAGAATCATTACAAAGATTGCCTAAAAATGGCCTCTTTACAAAATACTTTCAAAAACCACATCAAGCATAATTTCAAACAAAAAGAAAGTGATCTAGCAAGTAACTAAGAGCCCATGGAAAACCATGGATGAAAAGGGTTCTAATACCTTCCCTTTTCATAATCTACCCCCCGAACTCAAGAAACAATCTCAAAGGTCTTTCATGTGCTTTTTCACCTTTCCTTTTGGATAAAAGAAAAGTCGGTGGCGACTCTTGCTAACCGCAACATTTGCGATCAAACGCAAAACCCTCAAGTCCGTTCTCCCACCGTAACACAAAGCCTCATTTGTATTATAGTTTAGGTATTTCAAGTTTTCATTAATTTTGATACAAATTTGATTTTTTTTCCATTGTTTGAATGCATAATTATTATCTGACTTTCAATAACTCAGGTTTTGACAGTGATTTCACAGCAGCAAAAGTCAGCATTAAAGGAAGCTTATAAGAAGAATAAATACTTATCTTTGCATTGATGTCCCAAAAAGAGAAAAGCTAATATATGACATCTCACCTAGAATCGAGTACCTCTTTTTTTTTACTTTCCACATTAATTATGTTTTTGCATTTTCATAGTTAAAAAATGGAGGGAAATTTTGTTATTTCTACATTGGCATATTTGAGAAATACTCTCAGAAACAATACCTCTGCCAATTTCGTATATACATAGTGTGATACGGTGGGAGAACTGACTTGATTGTTTTGCGTTTGTGTTTGCAAATGTTGCGGTTTAGCAAGAGTCGCCACGACTTTTCTTTTATCCAATAAGGAAAGGTAAAAAAGCACAGGAAAGACCTTTAGAGATGTTTTCTTGAGTTCGGGGGGTAGATTATGAAAAGGGAAGGTATTATCACCCTTTTCATCCATGGTTTTCCATGGGCTCTTAGTTACTTGCTAGATCACTTGATTTTGTTTGAATGTGCTTGTGGTGTAGGTTTTGAAAGTATTTTGAAAATGTCTTTGTAATGGTTCTCGTTTCTATAAGAACGTGTACAAAGTGCTTTTCTTTTGAAAATATTTCAAATGAAAGTGTGGGTGTATATAATGTTTTTGTTGTGAGCAAGCAAGCATCTAGGAGCGAACCTACCTACTCAAAAGATCTTAGATGTTCTTTTCCTCCTCCTTTAGATGTTGCTATCTTACCATTGATTTGGAAAGAAGCCCCATCGTTGGATGTGAAGGGACGGGCTTTGGGACATTTGTATAGTCATAGAAGGAAACCTATGGGACGTTTTAGCAATGTCGTTTAGGGACTAGATCGTTTACCGAAGGCAACATCGAGGGTCATCAAGGGGATTCGATCTTTTATCGAGGGTCTTTGCTAAAACACCATGTTCGAGGGACATGACTATTTTTCTGATAGGCAACAAAGTAAGATTACCATAAGGGTGCATGTGTGCAAAGTGTGTTTGATTGCATGCATTTTAGTCTTGATTAGGGTTGTCTATTTGTTATTTTCATGTCTTGTCATACACACCTTAATTACTAGCATTTATATTTGAAAGCGATAAATTGCGGAAATGTAAAGTCCTACGCTATTACAATATTTTAGGGATGGGGGTACATATTTATGAATGAGGGTTGCAAATAAAATTAAATCCTAAGTTACTATTACAACCATATTGAAATGTACAGTATATAAGAAATAAAAAGGACTTATTTAGAAAATGATTTTTTATCTTTAATGAAAAAAGAAATAAATTAAAAGAAAAATATTTGTATGCCTTTTTATATTGATGAAAAAAGTTTTAATCTTGAAAGTGATATAAAGGAAAATAAATGAGATACAAGACCAGCGTGCTGCTACAAGCAAAACAAACAGAATCAGAAGTTCTGAAGCCAAGAGCGCTGTGACTCAGCAGGAGACGTCAGTGGGTGTCAGAAGTTCTGAGTTGGTAAACTCTAGGGTCCTGCAAGGAACATTAGAGAGGAAACACAAAAGTCCTGGGTGGTATTCAGACAATGGACCACAAGTTGGAAGTTCTGTATTACACTAAAACAATGAATAAACCCCAGAAGTTCAGTGTATTGTCAGCATGTAAAAATCAGAAACTCTGAGTGTGTAAAAATAGCGAGTGGAGACATCAGCAGTTCATTATGTTTGACATGTAGGGAGAACTCAGAAGTTTTGTGCTGTGTTAGAACAGTGAGTGAATCATGGAAGTTCTATGTGTTAGAGTGGTGAGTGAAAAACAGAAGTTCTGTGTTACATTTCAGCTCTTTCCTTATATCAATCAACACAACGACAACTTAATCAGTTTTCAGTAAACAACAAGTCAGAAGGATAAAAGCATAACAGTTTATGGAAGTTCTGATCCTGGTCCTGAGTCTAGTCTTAATCAGGAAGTTCTGATCCTCAATTTTTCTACTTACGCAGTGATATGGACAACATCAATATTGTGATATTTACATGTTTAATGATGTTCTGAATGAGAAGATGCAGAGTCAGGGAGACTTACCTTGAACCTGGAACGTGTGTTTTGGACTTGAGCTGCTGCCTTCAGATATTCTGGAGTCAGCAAGAGCAACGAAAGAGAAAATGCCAAGTTCTTTTACTTCAAGGGAAGAACAAGGGTTTTTGTTTTCTGTTTGGGATTTCTGGATTTTTATAAAGGGGTTCCACATATTTCTTTTCTCTCTTTTTGACGATTCTCTCTCCAAAAACCAGCCCCTTGCAAGTGTGATGGAGCCACTTATTTATAGATGAATTTGTTGTGGTTTTAGGGGGGGGGGGGGGACAGATGGGATTTGAACTTTTGGCACACTGTTCCATTGCTTTTTGATCACAGCTTTTTGTATTTAATGCAAATACAAGATTTGGGAAAATGCAGGCGTGGACTGGATTAACTGCTGGTTAGAGTACTGTATTGTAGCAGCGCAACAGGTTGTTTAAACGAGGTCTTGGGATTTGGTGATGTTCTGATCGCAGAAGATCAGAAACGTAACCTCCAAATGCTGAAGGGGCATGTTCTGACTAGAGCATTGAACATAGCCTTCATATGCTGAAGAATCATGTTCTGACTGAAGCATCATGTTCTGACCAAAGAGAATCGCTTCTACATGTTCTGATTAAAGCGTCATGTTCTGAACCGTGTTTGCAACTTCTGACTACACTTGCATAGAGGCTGGCTCAGAAGTTCTGAAGTATCACATTCTCTTAACACTTAGAAAATTTTCCAAATGTTTAGAAATTTGATTTTTTTCAAAGTAACTTCCGACTCCTTATTTTGATGAACTAGTTTCATATCTTGATGAAATATGATTCTTGGAACTTGATTTTGATTCAAAAGTCATAGTTTGACTCCTTTGGTGTGCAAATGACCATTTTGCCCTTGTGAATGATTTTCTTGGAAAATTTGTAGTTCAAGATTTGCAATTGGATGGAAGCAAACCTGAGGGTCCAGGTTGATCCTTTGAGAAATGAGAGGGAAAATTTTAGGGTACAACAGTTGCCCCTGTTCAATCTTCTTAAGCCTGAGGATGTAGATTGTCTGGTCTGCCTTTCGTGATCTAAAGGTGGAAGATGATTGAACACTAGAGTGCCCAGAAATTTGCACTTGCATGCATGATTGCTGATTGGTGATGTCGAAAATGGGCTTAAAGATGCCATAGGGAAAGATCGGTTACGTAAGAGATTCTTTGGCGAGAATTCCTGTACCTGCTGTTGAGGGGGACTTTGCCGGGGAATGTTGATTTATGCCTTGGGAAGTAAAACATAGGAGCTTCGGTTGTCTGTTACTCTACTGGGGAATTAACTCTTGATTGAGGGGTGAAAATAGAACGTATACCTGGTCAGGGTCCAGGCTGTACAGCGACTCGCTGGGGAAATGTGAAATCGACCGTATCTGGTTGGGTCCAGGCCTTACAATGTTGTATACTGTTGTCTGGAGATAAGGGAGAAGGAACTTGGATAGTAGGGTTTGGTGAAGGAACCTGGGTAGTAGGGTTACTTTGAAATGAAAGCCTGGATAGTAGGGCTTGGTGAAGGAACCTGGGTAGTAGGGTTACTTCGAGATGAAATCCTAGATGGTAGGGCTTGGTGAAGGAACCTGGGTAGTAGGGTTACTCCGAGATGAAATCCTGGATAGTAAGGCTTGGTGAAGGAACCTGGGTAGTAGGGTTACTTCGAGATGAAAGCCTGGATAGTAGGGCTTGGTGAAGGAACCTGGGTGGTAGGGTTACTTCGAGATGAAAGCCTAGATAGTAGGGCTTAGTGAAGGAACCTGGGTAGTAGGGTTACTTCGAGATGAAAGCCTGGATAGTAGGGCTTGGTGAAGGAACCTGGGTAGTAGGGTTACTTCGAGATGAAAGCCTGGATAATAGGGCTTGGTGAAGGAACCTGGGTAGTAGGTTTACTTCGAGATGAAAGCCTAGATAATAGGGCTTGGTGAAGGAACCTGGGTAGTAGGGTTACTTCGAGATGAAATCCTGGATGGTAGGGCTTGGTGAAGGAACCTGGGTAGTAGGGTTACTCCGAGATGAAAGCCTGGATAGTAAGGCTTGGTGAAGGAACCTGGGTAGTGGGGTTACTTCGAGATGAAAGCCTGGATAGTAGGGCTTGGTGAAGGTACCTGGGTAGTAGGGTTACTTCGAGATGAAAGCCTAGATAGTAGGGCTTGGTGAAGGAACCTGGGTAGTAGGGTTACTTCGAGATGAAATCCTGGATAGTAGGGCTTGGTGAAGGAACCTGGGTGGTAGGGTTACTTCGAGATGAAAGCCTAGATAGTAGGGCTTGGTGAAGGAACCTGGGTAGTAGGGTTACTTCGAGATGAAAGCCTGAATATTAGGGCTTGATGAAGGAACCTGGGTAGTAGGGTTACTTCGAGATGGAAGCCTGGATAGTAGGGCTTACTCCGCTTGATCATGTAGATTAGTTGACCCGTTTAATTTTGGGAGCCGAGTTTCCATTAGTTGTCTGTAGATGTGATCTGTACAACTGCTGGATTCATTAAATCTAATCACCTTTTCCTGAAAATTTATCAAGGTTAGTTATATGAGATGCATGAAATGCAGGGTGAGATGATGTTCTCAAAATAAATGAGATTATGTTGTATGTGATATGTGCGCGCACGTCATGATGTATGAACATGAGATGCTAGTTGTGACACATCCGAATCTAGGAAAATAAATCCCTAACCACTGCTGGAGAATAAATATTCTGTCGAGGCGAGATGCTGGAGGACAACTCTGCGGGGACCAACTTAGAGGAAGAGATACTCCGTTGGTAGACCTGCTGACCTAGAGGAATAAACTCAGCCGGGGATGAAATTCCGTTGCTGGAGATGTTGAGCTCTTGTTGGAGATTGAGCTTTCGTACCCAGAGAAATAGGCCCTGCTTAGGGAGATGAAAATTGCTGACTCGCTTGCGATTGTGAACCTTGGATGAGGAAAGTTATGCCCCGTGTTTGGGAAAGCTGCCGTCAAATGCCTTCGGATACTCTTACTCTATGGGGGAGTGTACGTACCAACAATTATGTTTCCAAGTTGGCTCTATCCCGGTACCTACTGGACAGAGTAACCGTAGGGTTTGGAACTTCTTATTTTTCTCTATTTCTGGAATTACGAGTATTTGTCTTTTGTTTCTTATGTAAATATTTATGAGCATCAATCATTTTCAAATGCATATATCAAGAATAAATCAATGGACATTCTTGCAAAACAAAATAGAAAAAGAAAAATGAAACTGAAGTTTCTTGTGAAAATGACTTGTATTGATTTTTGAAGTTGGCCTGTAATAGGCGTTTTTGTACAAGGAAGCTGACGCTCTAGTAAGAGAACACTGCCGTAAAAATGAAAGATATACAGTATTGTGTACAACAAAAAGAAAATAGCTATGTGCAACAATCCCAGTGGGTTTCAAGTCCGCTATTGCCATTATAGCTTCGAGCGTCTCCTCACTTTGCTGCTTGTCCGAAGCTGATTAGATTGATTGATGTCGTTTGAGTTTGATAGTTGATACTGAGGTCAGATCGTAGGGTGATCCAATGGGACATAGTGATACACTTTTCATCCCTAACTTTTTCCTGGACCGCCCTTTCGGGTTTTCGGTCCAACGGGATACCCCTTTTTGCCCAAGTCGCCTTTTCAGGTTTTCGACTTGCCGGGTGTACAGATTTTTTATTTTCATCCCTTAATTTTGCCCGAACCCTTTTGGTTCGCCGGAAAGCCCTTATTTATGCCTAGGCCAGTCAACCTAACGGGTCTTTTAGTTAGGCGTAGTATCTTTTCACTATGTCTGCATTGACAGAGTGAGGAAGGTCGTCACCATCCATAGTGGTTAGAATCATAGCTCCTCCTGAGAAAATGTTTTTAACCACGAATAGCCCTTCGTACGTGGGGGTCCATTTGCCCCTGGGATCACCTTGCGGCAGTATGATGCATTTGATTACTAGATCCCCAACTTGATAATCTTGACGCCTGACTTTATTGTTAAAAGCCTTGATCATTCGCTTTTGATACGTCTGACCATGGCAGATAGCAGTGAGTCTCTTTTCATCGATTAGATTTAACTGATCAAGTCGGGTTCGGATCCAGTCGTCTTCGTTCAAACTCGCATCCTTCATAATCCTGAGAGAAGGTATCCATACTTCGATGGGTAGGACTGCCTCCATGCCATATACCAGAGAGTAGGGTGTTTCCCCTGTCGACGTCTGTGTTGAGGTACGTACCCATGAAGAGCGAATGGTAACATCTCATGCCAGTCTTTATATGTCACCGTCATCTTCTGTACAATTTTCTTGATGTTCTTGTTAGCTTCTTCAACAACGCCATTCATCTTTGGCCGGTAGGGAGAAGAATTATGGTGTTGTATCTTGAATTGTTTACAGAGCTCGGTGATCATTGTGTTATTGAGATTCGTACCATTATTGATGATAATTCTCTCTGGCACACTATACCGAAATATCAGGTTATGCTTGATAAAAGGCTCCATAACACTCTTGGTAACAGTAGCAAAAGAGGCCGCCTCTACCCATTTCGTGAAGTAATCAATGGCCACTAGGATGAAGCAATGCCCATTGGAAGCGGTGGGCCTGATTTCGCCAATCATGTCAATTCCCCACATTGTAAAGGGCCACGGGGTTGTCGAAACATTTAAGGGGACCAGAGGAACGTGCACTTTATCAGCGTAAATTTGGCACTTATGACAAGTTCGAGAGTGTTGATAACAATCGGCTTCCATAGTGGACCAGTAGTATCCTGCCCGTAGGATCTTCTTAGCCATGGTATGTCCACTAGGATGAGTTTCGAAGGTGCCTTCATGTAGATCTGTCATGATCCTCTCTGCTTCGCTTTTGTCCACACACCGTAGTAGTGTGGAGTCATGGTTGCGTTTGTAGAAGATTCCATTACTGAGGAGGAATTTTGCGACGAACCTTCTCAGGAATTTCTTATCGTTGACAGATGCCTCTTTGGGATACTCCTGAACTTCGAGATACCTTTTAACTTCGTGAAACCAGGGTTTGTCTGCCACTTCTTCGGTATCGATTTCACAGCAGTGTGCTGGTTCATCCAACCTCTCAATGGTGATTTGGGGAGCTTCATTGTCCCACCTGACTTTGAACATGGAAGACATGGTAGCTAGCGCGTCCGCTAACTGATTCTCCTCTCGTGGGAAATGTTCAAAAGTTACCTCCTCAAAGTGTGGAAGCAAAGTCAGTACGTGTTCCTTGTAAGGAATGAGATTCGGGTGCTTCGTATCCCACTCGCCTTTGATATGACTTATCACCAAGGCTGAATCCCCGAAGACATTTAGGAACTTGATTCTGAGGTCAATAGCGGCTCGAAGACCCATGATACATGCTTCATACTCTGCCATATTGTTGGTGCAGTTGAAACATAATCGGGCAGTGAACAGAGTATGACAACCCTCGAGAGATATGATTATAGCGCCAATGCCGTTACCCAGTGTTTGAGGCTCCATCAAAATACATAGACCATCGGGATCCCTCCTCAGGTCCTTCATCCGGTCCAGGTTCTTCACAGTCGGTTAGTAACATGATATTCTCATCCGGGAACTCAAAATTCATGGACTGGTAGTCATCCACGGCCTGCTGAGCCAAATGATCAGCCAATACACTCCCCTTTATTGCTTTTTGGGTTGTATATTGTATGTCATATTCAGTTAAGAGAATTTCCCACCTTGTTATCCTTCCGGAGAGAGCGGGCTTCTCGAAAATGTACTTGATCGGATCCATCTTTGATATCAACAAGGTAGTGTGAGTTAACATATATTGTCTTAGCTGGCGAGCAGTCCATGCCAAAGCGCAACAAGTTTTCTCGAGCAGCGAGTATCGTGTCTCACAGTCGGTAAACTTTTTGCTAAGGTAATAAATGGCGTGCTCTTTTCGACCAGACTCGTCATGCTGCCCCGGCACACACCCCATTGAATTGTCTAGTAATGTCAAGTATAATATCAAAGGTCTTCCTTCAACTGGAGGCATCAGAATTGGTGGTTCTTGAAGGTATTCCTTGATTCTTTCAAAACCAGTCTGGCATTCATCATTCCACTTTACCACTTGATCTTTCTTCATAAGCTTGAAGATGGGCTCACAAGTAGCAGTTAGATGTGAAATGAATCGGGCAATGTAATTCAGGCGTCCCAAGAAGCCTCTTACTTCCTTCTCTGTGCGGAGAGCTGGAATTTCTTGTATAGCCTTTACCTTTGAGGGGTCTACCTGAATACCTTTATCACTGACGACGAAACCCAAAAGCTTACCAGACCTTACCCCGAAGGTGCACTTGTTCGGATTCAACCTTAGCTTGTATATCTTCAACCTGTCGTACAACTTTTGTAGATGATTGAGATGTTCCTCTTTGATTTGAGACCTAGCTATCATGTCATCAACATAAACCTCGATCTCGTGGTGAATCATATCGTGGAACAAAGCGACCATGGCTCGCTGATAGGTTGCCCTAGCATTTTTCAACCCAAAAGGCATCACCTTGTAACAGAAGGTGCCCCACTGTGTGACGAAGGTTGTCTTCTCCATGTCTTCAAGAGCCACCTTGATCTGGTTGTAGCCAGATAAACCATCCATGAAGGGGAAGCGGGAAATAATCCTTGGGGCTTGCCCTGTTCAGATCTCTGTAATCCATACACATCTGTACCTTTCCATCCTTCTTAGGTACCGGAATGACGTTAGCAACCCACTGCGGATAAGAGGTGACAACTAAGAAACCTGCATCGAACTGCTTCGTGACCTCTTCCTTGATCTTCTTTGACATTTTAGGGTGCATACGGCGGACCTTCTGCTTAACCGACGGGCGGTCTTCCTTAGTCGGCAGGCGATGTACCATAATGTTAGTGTCTAAACCAGGCATGTCTTCATAGGACCAGGCGAAGATATCAACATAGTCGTGCAATATCTGTATCAACCTCTATTTGACACTAAGCTCCAGATTTGCACCTATTTTAACCTCTTTTTTGTCCTCCCCAGTACCCAAATTCACTGTCTCAACCAGCTCTTCATGAGGTTGTATGGCCCTTTCTTCCTGTAGTAGTAGTCTAGCAAGTTCTCCAGGTACCTCACAATCCTTCTCACCTTCGTCCTCAACTTGGTTGATCGGATTTTCGAAGTCATAACTGGCAATAGCAGAGCTGTTATCAATGGGATCCATAGTGGATGTGGATTTGCAGTATGATACGTGAGTGTGTGTAAGAGCATAGTTGTATTGATAAAGTAAAGGCAGAAAAGAAAAACAAAGAGCGCAAAATTTGTATACAAAGAACGTCCAATGCTTCATTGATGAAATATGAGATAACACATAATAACCCTCACAGATAGAAACTTCGTGCCTCGGGTAAGACACAAGGCCAAAAAGTTTAAATTGTTCATTACAAACTCAGAAAACAAGTAATATAATTACTGCGAAATAAAAGAAACTGGAACAAAATCTCTAGTCGTCCAGTTATTTGGTCCACCATTGGTAGTCGGGTAGATCCAGATGTCGATGGCAGGGTCTTCCTCACTGTCTTCAATAGCATTGACCCCTCGATTGCTGATGCATAGGGGAGGTCCTCCAACTCGAGTGCGTCGAACGGCCCTCTGAGCCCCTAAAGTAAAGCCTAAGCCAAATTTGTCAGTTTTGTGAATAAATTCATGGAGCTATCCCCAATTGGTACACCACCTTCTTCAACCACGGCCCTGGCGTCCTTGAGAGAAGCCATCTTCAAAGGAGGTTTGTTGCTAGCAGTTTCAGTCTATGCCAAGATCTGAGGGACCTCTTCAAAATTCTGACAAGGAGTTTCGATAAATTCCCCGTATGTCTCTATGTAGCGGAAGGAATTGAGATGGCTCACCATATACTCCTCTTCACCCCGTACAGTGACAATCTTCCCTTTCACTGGATACTTCAGCATTTGGTGGAGTGTGGAAGTAACTGCCCCAGCCTCATGGATCCAAGGACGACCCAACAAACAAGAATACGATGACCTGATGTCCATCACATAGAAAGTAGACTTGAAAGTCTGAGAGACTATCTTGACAGGGATGTCCACTTCCCCATGCACCATTATTTTTGATTCGTCAAAAGCTCTTACCACAATGTTAATAGGCTTTAAAGTCAAACCCTTGCAATCCAAACGGTCCAACGCCTTCTTGGGCAAAACATTCAGTGAAGACCCAGTATCCACCAACACATGGGCCATGGTAGTGCCCCTGCATTCGATCGAGACATGCAGAGCATCATTGTGTTTTCTCCCCTTCGGTGTCAAGTCTGCATTTAAAAACCCCAGCCCATTGTCAGCAGTCAGGCTAGCCATGCAATATTTAAATTGATCAGCTGAAGTCTCCTGCGGCACATGCGCAGTTTTGAGGAATGCAATCAAAGCCTCCGCATGGGCCTCAGAGCAAAACAACAAGGATAACATGGATATCTTCGAAGGGGTCTGCCCCAGCTGTTCGACCACATTGTAGTCACTCTTTTTAATTATTTTCAAAATTTCCTCTATCTCTTGCTTAGAGGTTTCCACAACAATTTTTCTAGGTGCCTCCGTCTGAGCATGTTCACCTACAACTTCTTTGCCTCGAATCCCAGATGACTTATCGGCAGAGGTAACAGCTGGAGTAGTAACTGAAGTACTAGCGGGAGCAAAAGATGAAATAACGATATGCTTAGTGACAGTCTTCAGGGAGATCTCATGAGAGAAAACCCTTCCACTTCTATTAATCTTACTGGTCCCGACAATGTTACCGACATCACAATCAACTTCTTCGATCTTCAAGTTTTATTTAACGCCATGATAGTAAACATCAGCGCCATAATGCTAAGGGAGAGCTTTGTCCGAGGTGTACGGGACAGGACCAGGACATGTGATTATCAACGGAGCGATTCTCGTAGCGGGTGTAATCCTAATAGGTTTTCTCGAGGAAACCTTGGAAGGACTGACGGTAATGGTTATAATAGCGATATCTTCACATGGAACAGTTGGAATCAAAGTCTTTTCGAACAAAATTTCTCTGCTATCCATCAGGCATTGGACACCTGTCTTCAGCAAATAGAAACCAGAAGGCAGGGATAAACATATGTGGAAATCTTCATCACAACCTGGGAATAAACCAGCCAACAACAAATTTTTCTTAACAGTCACAAGAGGAGTAGAAACTTCATCAACTAAAGTCACGAATAGATTGGTATCAACGACGTTAACTCCATGGTTGTGCTTAGGCATGGGAGCAGTTATGACATTGGGCTTCTCCGGAGCGTCGAACTCAATCTCCTTGGCTTCAATTAGATCTTATACTTTATGTTTTAGAGCCCAACAGTCATTTGTATCGTGACCAGGACTCTGAGAATGGTAGGCACACCGAGCGTTCGGATTGTAACAAGGAGAGGAGGTATTGGGATTCTTGGGAGCCTCTCTTAAAGTTGCCAATTTAGATCTCAACATATGGGGTAGAACCTCTGTCAATGTCATGTTAATCCGAGTGAACTGCCTTTGTGGTCTTTCTATCCTTTGTTGATTGTTGCGTTGTGGGGCTGCCGCATGCCTTGGTATTATTACATCACTTACCGTTGGACGGTATCCCGCTCTGCTCTGATCTCTCAGGCTATAAATGGCACTGGCCTCCTTCTTACCAGTGAAAGGTTTCTTTGCTGAACTTGACGAGGTATCTTTCTATATTTTACCACTCCGAATCCCAGCTTCTACCCTCTTTCCAGTTAATATCAACTCAGTAAAACCAGCCGATGAGCTACCGATCAAATGGTTGAAGAATGGACCAGACAGCATCCTAAGAAACATGTCAACCAACTTGTTGTACCCCAAAATTTTCCCTCCCATATTTCTCAATACATGTCAAGTGAGGTCCTCAAATTGCTCAAGGAAGTCCAAGGGTTGACCAGACAAACTCTCTCCTAAGGCAGTCTACCTCAAATTAGGGTTTCATTTTGCATCAAGATGCTTGAGTCCAAAGGATCCCAAATGCTCACCATTGTCCTAATCTATTCTCAAGATCATTCATGTCAAGTTTCAAGTCTTGCAGAGGAAGTTTGCTCAGTCAATTGCTCAAAGGCCTAAAAATCGACTGTGCTAGGTCAAAAGTCAATTGTGGCTCACATACAGTCAAACTTCAAGATTTTTGGTCAACATCCTCATTTTGAAGTATCATTCATCATTTGATCAAGGGTTGATCATGATTCATCAAGGATTGCTCACAATTCATCAAAACCCAAAAGTTGCTAAATTAGGGTTTTGTAGGAAAAGTCAACTCAACTTTGACCAAGCATAACTTTCTCATACTTTATAAAAAATGACCCATCCAAATCTCATTTTGAAGAGGATGCAATTCCCTAAAATTCATCTTCATCTCCCAAGTTCAAAATATGCACTCACAAAAAGATATGAATTTTGACATTATAAGTCATTTTGAAAAGTCAACAAAAACACCTTTTGGGTCAAAGCTTCATACATGAACATGGAAGACTCAATTGAGATGAGACCAAAAGGGTTGCTTAGAGGACATCCTAAGCTTTCTAAAAAGTCCAAGAACAGCTCTTTAGGGTCAAAATTGAGAGAGTTATGCATTGACCAAGTTGACCTTTTTTGCAAAATTGCCAAAAGTCAAATGTGCTCAAATTTGCATTTTTTGCTAAATGGGTCCAACTTTTTATGCTTGCACTTCAATGATAACATAGTACACGACCTATGGGACCCTCCATGCTTTATTTATTCATTTATTTTATTTATTTTGATTTTTATTCATTTAAAGTTCAAATAAAATCAAATAAATCCTAATAAATCATATATTGTGTTTTAGGGATGATTTTTGCATTAAAAGAAGATCTTATATGCTGTCAATTGAGAATCAACTCGTGCAAGGCCAATTTGGTTGGAAAAAGATTAGATTTGAGCAAAATTGGAAAGAAATCATATGCCATGAAAGACCAAATCAAATCTCCATGATGAGCAAGATTGAGGTCGTTTTTGTTGACCTAATAGATTGTATTACATATACAGAAGCAAGCCAAGGCATGAGAGAGGTTGGAACAGTCGTAAAAGAGGCAAGCAGAACTAAAAAAATTAAAGAAAAAGTGGTGATCCAATTTCCATATTAGAGGCCAATTCATACCATTCTCACGATACCAACAGGTTCTTGGACATCTCCAGAAGGAATTCCAACCATTTTCAAGCTCTCTCATGCCTGGAATCATAGGTACAGAAGTCACGGTTTTGTCTCAAAACTTTGATTTTGTTTTCATTAGTTTACGCATCATTAGCATGTTTGGTTCATATATTCTTGTTTGTCAGTGAATTTGCAAGCTTTTGGTATTGTTTAATTGTGTTTTTAGTACAGAAATCAAGAGATGCCATGGTTAGGGTTTCGTGCTCTTGATTAGGGCTTTGCAGGATAGGTAAAATTGGACGTTGATTCTGGTACCATGAGACTCGTGAGGTTGAGACGAGTTGATTGGTACCAGCCATGGCCATTTATATTGCCTGTGAAGAGTTTTTGAAATACGCAGGTTTGTAGCTACAGCAATACAACCGTAGGTAAAAGTGTTGCTATCTAACACAACGGTTGGGAGGAAGAAGATGGATGCGTGGCACCCCCTGGTTAGGTGATTTGAATTTCGCGCGTTTTGAATTTCAGCGTTTTGTTTTCATTATATAATAATTATTTTTTATTGTATATACAAATGAATTAGTAAGCTCAGTTGGCAAGCGTGCAGGGGAAGAGTGCTTAAGGACCTGGGTTCGATTCCCAGGTCTCAACCTTTATTCATGATATTTTTCAACAGGCAATCCAGCGCTTTGCAAATCAAGAGGCTCACCATGTACCATTAGGATCTGGCCATCCAACCCATCAATGCTCCAGATCCAACGCCTTTCCCCTGAACGACCACCATACGCCTCAAGTCAACAACCACACTAGATTAGGCAAGGTCAAACAAGCCTGGATCTTTTGGGCTCAGAATCTCAAACAACACCCCCCATAATTGCTAATACAGGCCCATATTTCTTTCTTTTTCTTTTATTTTTGTTTTAAAATCTTTCAATATTTATTTTATTTCCTTTAATTCACAAATTAATTTTTTTTCACAAAAAAACATAAAATCAATAATTCATCAAAAATTAGGATTAGTTTTTATTTTATCAAAATTAATTTAATTTAATTTAATTTAAAATAGGAAAATTATAATTTGTTTTCAAAAATAAAATCAAATAGAAATTAGGTTAAACTTTTGATTAAATTCAATTTTGCTCTTTTTCTTAAATAAAAATACAAAAATAGGTTCTAGATTAAATTAATTCTTTTTTTAAAAATTAGGATTAATTAGAATTTTCTTTTTAAATAATTTCTCTATTTTCCTAAATAACAAAACAAAACAAAAACATTTTCTTTAATTAATTGCAATTAGTTTTAGGCAAGGGTAAAAACCCTAGTTGCACCGCATTCGATTCATCGCACGCGTATTATTTATTTTTTTGTCAATATTGTTGTAACTGTGCATGGTTTGTAATAGTTTAATCTAGGGTTTTTATTTATCGCTTTTTTCTCGGGTTTTTGGCTATGTGATTAATTCCCCTCCCCGAAGCCTTGTAATAGCGTAGATTTACTTTCTCGCATTTTAATTCTCGCAAATATTTTACTATTTAGATGTATGCTAATAGGATTGTATGATAAGAATGCATGAAAAATTAATCCAGTTAGAAAATCCTAATGTGCAAAGACAATAATTGAAAACAGATCACTCGCACATATCACTCTTAGGGTATACTCTCACTTCGGTTGCCTTCGGTAAACGATCATTAGGTATAGGGTGTCTTAGTGGTTGCCCTCCTGTCTAACAAAGATCAAATGCCCCATTCAAATGTTGCCTCGGAAATGTTGCCTCGAATATGATCTTAAGACTTTAGGGTTATTACTAAGACGTCCTAGCATTGCTTTAGTGATCGTACGTCCCTTTCGAATTGACCCTTTCAACTCCAACGACTAGGGTTACCTACTCACTAATAGTAGGGTAACACGGTCTAAAGAAAACGAGAATAGAAACGATATTTTTTCGAGTAGGTAGATGCTAGTAGGTACTTGCTCAAAACAAAATTCTTCACACTTACACTTTTCAAACAAACTTTCAAAACAACTTCGTCACACCTTTGAGGACTGATACAAGGGTTATCACAAAGTAAAACATTTTCAAAAACAAAGCACATACACAAGCAATTTCAAAAGATGAGCAAGTACCTAAGAGCCCATGGAAAACCATGGATAGAAAGGGTGCTAACACCTTCCCTTTCTATAATCTACCCCCCGTACTCAGAATATCTCGAAAAAGGATTTTTTTCTGTACTTTTTTCCTTTCCTATTGGATGAAATAAAATTCGGTGGTGACTCTTGCTTACCGCGACATTTTGCAAATAAAAAACGCAAAATGTAAACCAGTATAACAGTCGGTTCTGCCACCGTATCATACAACTCCCTGTCAGATAAAGGGGGTTGAACTCTCCCAACCAAGTCTCTCCACTTATGTGCATAGTCCTTAAAACCTTCACCTGTACCCATGGACATACTCTGGAGTTGAGTACGAGTAGGGGCCAGGTCGGCATTGTATTGATACTGCTTGTAAAAAGTGGCAGCCAAATCCTCCCAATTTCGGACATTGATTCCTTCCAATTGGTAGAACCATTCGAGCTGAGTCCCTGACAGGTAGTCTTGAAAGAAATGAACCCACAAGTTTCTATCAGCGGCGTGGGGCTGGATCTTCCTTACATAGGAACGGGTATGAAGCTTCGGGCAAGATACCCCATCATACTTTGCGAAAACTGAAGCCTTAAATTTTCGTGGGATGACTACCCGGGACACCAACCCTAGTTCTTCAAAATCCAACCCTGGTATTCTTGGATCTCCATAGCACTTAATCGATCCTCTAACTGCTTGTACATATCCTCAGCGGTAGGATACTGCTCATCATTATAGTCGATATCATTGTCAGAGACTTCAGGACTGGGGTCCTCTTCTTTTATCGGCCCCTCTTGATTTTCCCCCTCTTTAGATGAGGAAGTTACATCAACTGATTGCTTTAGTTCCCCCCCCCGAACCTTCTGCCTATATTGAGGGCACCGACGCGCTTCTTCTTCTTCTTCTTCTTCTTCTTCTTCTTCTCTTTCTATTTCAGGATGAGGGCTTTCAGATCCTCCTTCCCTTTTGCCAGAGTTGCGAACATCTGTTGAAATTGGGTATTTTGTGCCTGAAGATCTTTGATGCTTTGTTCAGAAGTCATATCTTCTTGAAACAAATAGTGGAGGAGATGAGAAACCTGTAACAGAACCTGCTTATGCAATGTCATGGATGGTATGCGTATGCAATGATTTCAAGGAATTTGGAGATTTAAATTTGTTCAGACCAAAATAAGAACACACGTCATATTAATAAATCCAAACTTGAGTACATTATGCCTTTTTGGGCTTACAATGAGAGAAACAAAAGTACAACAAAATTCCTAAGACAAAAAGGTTGAACGCATCCTCTTTGGCGCAATGTAGGCGTTCAGATTCTGTTCTTCATGAAGCTGCTTGGTGAGTTCCAGAACCTTCTTCTCACTAGCGTACAATTGGGCTTCAAAGGTGTCCCGCTCTTCCTTCAACTGAACCCAAACTTTTTGCAAGTCTTCGAGGGAGGTAGGCATGTCAGGATGAAGGACAGTGTATGGGACGTCTCCTTCAACAACATGATCTATGATAATAGGGCGGATAGAAGGGTAAGGCATTAAGAGACTTTGAGCGCGATCCTGTACCCACCTAAGGTAAGGCTCGAGTGGGATAGAGTTTTTGTGTCCCAAAGTCCTACTGTCCACCTTATTCACCATTCTCCAAGCTCGTGTAAACCTATGGCGATAACCTTGGTCTTCCTTGTCATAGTCGAACACCAGACCTTGAATGAGCATCTCATGAGGGCCGTCTCTTCGGGCATACCCAAACTGTCTAAGAGATAAGCAAGGATTGTAGGTGATACCTCCCCTAATACCAAGCAGAGGGATGTTAGGGAATTCTCTGCAGCGGTCAATGATAGAGACATCTTCTAAGGATCTCGAACACTAACAGATGTCAGAATGGGTGAGGGACATCAAACTTTGAGACCATGTCAGTCTTTGCTTGTTCCTCAATGCTGATTGAGGTAGGTGTGAAGTGAACCACTTAGCGAGTATGGGAATACAACACAAAAGAGTACCTCTCTTCTTCATGGTGCGGGTATGGAGATAATGCAAGATGTCTCCCAGTAAGGTAGGTACAGGATTGCGAGAGAGAAAGACTTTGACGGCGTTAACATCTATGAATTGGTCTGAATTGGGGAACAGAACTAAACCCTAAATGAGAAGAGCCAGGATGTCTTCAAAAGCTTGGAAATCCATGTCGTCCCAGAATGAACGAGCCTTCTCCAATAGAAATTTGGCTAGGAAACCTTTGACACCACTTCTTGTCTCCCAATTGGCTATGATGTCGGCTCTCTTCAGATGAAAAGCTTCAATGATGACTTCAGGTTTTGGAATCCCCTCTAGACCGGTGAACGGCATCCGATCAAGCACTGGCACCCCTAAGAGTAGAGAAAACTCTTCCAGTGTAGGTACTAACTGATAGTCCGGGAAAGTGAAACAATGATTTACGGGATCAAAGAATTGGAATAGAAAACACATCATTTCTTCTTGGAAACCGGATGTAGCCAAACTGAGGAGTCAACCGTATTTCTTGGTAAAAGGAGAATCCCCAGGCACTCTTGAGGCTAACTCTTGAAGTTGAGGGTGTGCTTTTACAAAGTTGATTCGGATGGTGTTCCTTCGGAAGGAATCCATGACCTACAAAACAAAAACAAAGATAAATTTCTAAATCCTTGAAATGGTTAGTGAGCATGCGTATGATGCTTATGATGTTTATGATGTTATGTACAAGTAGATATATACACACAAAGCAGACAAGTCCCTATGTTTTAGGCTTGCATGGGGTTTTATAGGTAAGTACCCTCTTGAAGTTTAATTGGCTCAAACTGTCCTAGTAATAGTGATCGAGTTCTAAAGGATCTCAATATCACCGACCTTTCTCTTAGGCATTGCCTCAACATAATCAATCTTTTCTTGCGGCCGAGATATCCCAAAAGTCCAGCCTCAATGAGTGTAGTATCGAGTATCAACCAATTTTCAGCTTTACATCGAAACCGGTTATCTCACTACGTTCTAATGGCCAAGTTTGTTCAATTAGGGTTCTAAAGTCAGTTAGTGCTTCATGACGCCACTCAGCGGCCCCGTATTCTCCTCGATTCACCATGAGGAATACCGGTACCTACAAATGCGTCACACTAATGTAGCCATTGTGTGATCGGTGGATCTGGAACTGACTGTTTAACGCTGGTTCGCGAAATGTCGCGGAAGCAAGAGTCACCACCGTCTTTTATTTTCTCCAACATGGACAGGACAAAAGCACAACAAAATTCCTTATGAGATAGTTTCTCGGTTCGGGAGGTAGATTTATAGAAAGGGAAGGTGTTAGCACCCTTTATATCCATGGTTATCCATGGGCTCTTAGATACTTGCTCATTTGTGTTTTCAAAAGTGTTCGCTTTTCAAATGTGAGTGGGTTTGAAAAAAGTTTCGTTTAAAGATTTCAGATCGACTCTTGTATCAGTCCTCAAGAGTGTTTGAAAAATTGTTTTGAAAGCTTTTTGAAAGAAGTGTCGGTGTGAAAAGAGTTTTTTTGATTTGTTTTGAATTAGAGCAAGTATCTATGAGTCATCCACCTACCCTAAGGAATTAGGTTGTGTAAATGTCCTTAAGGTAGTGCCATCCCACCATTGAGAGATAGGTAGCACCACCGTTGGAGGTGTTCAGGTCAATTCGTTTGTAGGGACAGTGTGGTCACCAGAGCAACAGTAGGACACCTTAGAAGCTACCCTTATGCCATTGATCCTTTTTTAATTCGAGGCAACTTTTCCGAGGCAACTTGTTTTGAGGCATATGGATCAACGGACATAAGGACTTACTAAAACGTCCTATACTCGACGACCACGTTTCGAAGGCAAGGCAACAGTGAGGCGTACCCTAAGAGTGGTTTGTGAATTTGTGTATCGTTTTCAGTTATGTCTTATCTTGTCATGCATTTGGTGAGCTACGCATTGTTTTTAATTTAGGCATTCATTCTTTCATGCAATTAGCAGTTTAACAGTACGGAAATTAGAGTGCGGAAAATAAAGTCCTACGCTATTACAAGGCGCGGGTCTGTACATCGCCAAATTAACAAAGACCCGTTTTGAATAAAATGCGGAAAGTAAATAAATTCCTAATTACTATTACAAGGCTTGGGCAATTACATAATATTAAAAAAAAAGAAAATAAAAATAAACGCGCGAAAAGAATAAACAATGGAACGTTCGAGGGCGTTGGACCCTTTAAAGATTAAATTGAAATTAAAAGTTAATTAGTTATTTAATAAAAAGAAAAGGAATATTTTTTATGTTTTTTGGTATTTAATGAGGATAAAGAAAATTAATTAAAATTAGAAGTTAAATGAAACCCTAGTTCTAAATTATTTTTAATTGTTTATGAAAGATATTCAAGTTTAACCTAATTTACCCTAATTAATTAATTACATGTTTATTTACAAAATAATTAATAATTAATAAAAATAATAAGAAGAAGAAATTATTTATTAAGAAAAGAAATGCTAAAAACCCTAATTTCTACATATTTTAGTTTTTTTAGAAAAGATTAAAATTAAAACCTAATTTTACTAAATTGATTATTAAAAATTTATTTACAAAAACATTTAATGAATTAAATATTAAATAAACATATTTTTAGTTTTGATTTTTCTGGTTTTATTATGAAAATTATTTTTGTGAATTAAATAAAACAATTAATTAAAAAAACAATTAAAAGAATAAAAGGAAAAATAAATAAAAATTGAAAATTGAACAAACCATGGGGGGTATTCAGACCCCAAAGGGAGGTTTTTTGTGAGAATTTTGGCCCAAGAATGCAAGGCCTGCATTGACTTTCCAATTTGCGTGTAGATCCATTGACTGGCGTGCATGGTGGAATTCACATGATGGCCATCAGATTGAGGTTCCTGGGCACTTGGCAGGCTTGGACGTGGGGTTGCATAATGGACACTGGGAGAGGCGCTACACAGAAGCATGTTATAGAAAAAATTATGAAATATAATAGGGGACCTGGGAATCGAACCCAGGTCCCAACGTTTACCAAGTGAGTGCTTTGCCAGTTATGCTGTTTGTGCGCTTTGATAATATTATGGGACGTAAATAATATAATACAAAACGAGACTTAGTGATATACAACGAAAAAACACGCGCCATTATTCAAACGCTCCAGTCATCCTGAGACACGTCCACCTTCTTCCTCATCTTTCCTGCAATTATCAAACAGATAGCGGGGGTTTTAAACCCCCACTAAACTCAAACAGAAAAAATAGCGATTAGATCCTGGGCAAATATAAAAAGGGCGCGAGTAGTGAGTTCAGTTCGTCTTGTTGTCACGTTTTCAATGGTATCAATTTGGTTGTCCAATTTTGCCATATGTGGAAAACCCTCTTTTGGAACTTCAGAAACCCTAGCAAGCGTTAATGGCAACTTTCTATACAGGCATTATTAATTCAATTCAAGGACACCAATAGCTTTAGGACATTCATATTAGTATAAATCAACCATTAAAAAACATGAATCATGCATGAAAAGTGAAACAAGATTATGAAATTTTTTATGAAAAGTGCAACGTGGTTCTACCAATTCTTGAGGTCTGGAGATGTGTTCTTGATTGCAATACGTTCCTTGATGGTCCAACAATGTTTTGGGATACTTTTCAGGCCTTGAAATGAGCTCTAGGTATCAAAACAGTTTTCAACTTTTTGTCCAAAAAATGCAATTTTTCTCTTGGTGTTTCTGCGCAGCTTTTGTGTGTGTATCCATTAGGTTAGCTTTTGCTTATGTATTTGAATAGAATTAGGTTAAAAAACCAGCCCATAATCCATGCATTGATGATTTGGTGATTTGATTTTCAATGGTATAAAATCCAATCTTTTTCAACCCTTTTTTATGTCAATCATTGCCAATCATGTAGAATCTTTCCTTTTTGAATGATGCACGAAATATTGAGCACATAATGAGTGAAATCTCTGCACAAAAAGATTTGAAGGGTATTATTTGCTATTTTTTCATATTTAATTTTAATTAAGTGAATTAATAATAATAAAAATTCAAATAATTAATCAAAAATGAGAAAATAACTCCCTTGGAGGTCAATGGGTCGTGCATGGCCTTTGGGTAATGATTCATGGAAGAAATTGAGGCCCATTAGCATTTTTGAAGCCTTTTGTGCAAAGTTGACTTTTCAAAATTCCCAAAAATTTCCCAACTTCTACAAGGCATATCTTGCTCAATTTTTAAGCTTTGATCATGTTCTTGGACATTTTGGAAAGGTCTTGAAGTCCTCTAACCAATGCCTTTGGTACCATGTCATTTTGATTTACCAATATCAAGTTATGGTCTTTGACTTAAAGTGCCTTTTTGTTGACTTTTGAAAATGACCTATAATGTTGAAATTGATAACTTTTTGTGAGAGCATTTCTTGGACTTGAAGTGTGAATATGAGTTGTAGGAAATGTCATTCTCTTCAAAATGAGATTTGGATGGGATTTTTCTGATGAACCATGAAAAAGTTATGCCCTGGTCAATTTGCAGTTGACTTTTTCAGCTGTCCAATAATAGAAACTTTTGCATTTTGAGACTTTTTGAGCCATGCTTTGAGAATCATGATCAAGAATTGATCAAATGATGTTTGTGGCTTCAAAATGATATGTTGACCCAAAATTTTGACTTTTGACTGTCAAATGACCATTTTGCCCCTGCAGTTGATTGTGAAGCATTTAGGGTTTTTGACTGTGCAATTTGATGTTGTGAATCTTGAAACTTGACATAAGGATGCTTGACAATGTTTATAGGCATGTGGGACTTGATTGGACCCTTGGAAACCTCAACTTCTTTGCCAGAACCAAAACCCTAATTTTTGACTGTTAGGAGGCAATTGGACTGTGCAACCCTTGGGAGATTTTGAACCTTGATCTTGGTAAATCTTGAAGAATATGGGAGGGCAAATTTTGGGGTACAACAATTGCCCCTGTTCAATCTTCTTAAACCTGAGGGTGTAGATTGGCTGGCGTGCCTTTCGTAATCTGAAGGTGGAAGATGATTGAACACTAGAGTGCCCAAAAATTTGCACTCACATAGTAGAGTGTCAGCAGTATGATGTGGGGAATGGGCTTACAAATGCCATTTGGAGACTGTGGGGTAGGAAGATGGGCTTATAGATGCCATCTGGAGACTGTTGGTATTTGTGGAGATGGGCTTATAGATGCCATCGGGAGGCTGTCGACCGCGTAAGAGATTCCTTAGCGAGAAACTTGCGTACCTGAGAAAGAAAAATAATTACCTGGCCTGTTACAGGAGTTGATCTTCGAACTCTTTATGTAGATGCGCCCTGGCTGGATACAGGTATCGAATCTTTAAACTCTTCAGACGTGCCCTGGCGAGATATAGGAATCGAGTCTGGAGAATACAGTCGTCAACAGATACACCCTGGCAAGATACAGGAATCGGATCTTCGAACTCTTCAGACGTGCCCTGGAAAGATACAGGAATCGAGTCTGGTAATGTTGGTCGTCAACAGATACACCCTGGCGAGATACAGGAATCGGATCTTCGAACCCTTCAGACGTGCCCTGGCAAGATACAGGAATCGAGTCTGGTAATGTTGGTCGTCAACAGATACACCCTGGTGAGATACAGGAATCAGATCTTCGAACCCTTCAGACGTGCCCTGGCAAGATACAGGAATCGAGTCTGGTAATGTTGGTCATCAACAGATACACCCTGGCGAGATACAGGAATCGGATCTTCGAACCCTTCAGACGTGCCCTGGCAAGATACAGGAATCGAGTCTGGTAATGTTGGTCGTCAACAGATACACCCTGGCAAGATACATGAATCGGATCCTCAAACTCTTCAGACGCACCCTGGCAAGATACAGGAATCGGGTCTGGTAATGTTAGTCGTCAACAGATACACCCTGGCAAGATACATGAATCAGATCCTCAAACTCTTCAGACGCACCCTGGCAAGATACAGGAATCGGGTCTGGTAATGTTAGTCGTCAACAGATACACCCTGGAAAGATACAGGAATCAGATCCTCAAACTCTTCAGACGCACCCTGGCAAGATACAGGAATCGGGTCTGGTAATAGTCGTCAACAGATACACCCTGGCGAGATACAGGAATCGGATCTTTAGTTGCGACCGTTGATAGCAAATATCTTTGTATTAACCTTTGTCCTGAAAAGACAAAACGTTAGTTGCATGCAATGTCATGATGTATGACATGCGTGATGTTCTCAAAATAAGTGAGATGGTATGTTCATGATACGTATATGCATGCTATAATGTATGGAGATGCGATGTTTATGAATGTATGTTTTTGTCTTAGGAAAATAAATCCTTGACGGATGCCGGGAAGTTAAATCCTGGGCTGATGTGAATAGCATTCTTTGTTTCCCCTGGGGAGTGATGGTTGTGAGAATACCGGTAGGAGAAGATGACTCCGTTGGGGAATAAACTTGGAGATTACTCTGCGGGGGAAAATTATTCTAGCGATCTTGCTGGGGAACAATACTCTGTGGGAAGAGAGGTACTTTGCTGGGATGTTGATGATAACTCCGCTGGGGATACCATTGATGTATTGTGTTGGAAGATGAACTCCGCTGGGGGATAGGAAGATTTTGTCGAGGACGATCTTTCCGTGGCTTTTGGCTGAGGATAACCCAGTTATATCCTGGTAGGGAAATAACCTTTGAATAAAGCCGGGAGACGCGTTCGTGCTCTGCAGGGGGGAAGCTTCCAGAACCTACTGGGGATAAGCTTCCTGCTGGGGAGATGATTTAGCTTTCCTGGGGAAATCTTCAGACTGGACTCCCCTGGGGAAATTTTTGAGATATATTGGGGAAGTGGCTCCGCTGAATGTCTGGTATACCGCCGGGGAAAAATCTTAGGTCAAGATTGCCAAGGATGTTTGTTAAGAATGTTTGCATAATTCGCTGAGGAATGTTGAGATCTGTTGGGAATACCCAACCTCCTTGAGGTTGACAGTATAACTCTGCTTGGGGAGAGTGCATTGACTTGCTGGCTCACTCTCTGGGGACTTTAAGATATCTTGGTTATGCTCTTCAGCTGAACCTACCTTGGTACCTTGGTGGACAGAGCAATTAGATTGCTTAGACAACTCATTATTGCCCCTGTTTCTAATGTTACCTGTAATTAATCCTTTGTTTCGTATGCAAATATTTATGAGTTAGCAGTTATTGTCAAATGCATATATCACAAATTGAACCTTTGACGTTCTTCGCAAAACAAAACAGAAAAAGGAAAAACAATAGTTGGCAATTTGTCTGAAAAGTGAATTTATATTGATTTTTGAATTTGCCTGTAAATAGGCGTTTTATGTACAAGAGGCTGACGTCCTAGTAAGAGAACGCCGCCGAACAAAAGAGTTTATACAAATTTGTACAAAGGGAAAACAAAACAGCTATGTGAAAAGAATAATCCCACTGGGTTCCAACTCTGCTATCGCCTTTATATCTTCGAGCGTCTCATCACTTTGCTGCTCAGTTGACGATGAAACTGATTGATCGATGCCGTCTGAACTTGATGTTGATACCGGATTCTAGATGCGAGGTGACCCAATGAGACATAGTATTACGCTTTATCCCTAACTTTTGCCTGGACCGCCCTTTCGGGTTTTCGGTCCACCGGGATACCCATTTTTGCCCAAGCCACCTTTTCAGGTTTTCGACTTGCCGGGTGTACAAATTTTTTCATTTCATCCCTCATTTTGCCCGAACCCTTTTGGTTCGCCGGGAAGCCCTAATTTTTGCCTAGGTATGTCAACCTAGCGGGTCTTTTATTATGCGTAGTATCTTTTTACTATGTCTGCATTGGCGGGGTGAGGAAGGTCGTCACCATCCATGGTGGTCAGAATCATGGCTCCTCCTGAGAACACATGTTTAACCACAAATGGCCCTTCATAGGTGGGGGTCCATTTTCCCCTGGGATCACTCTGAGGAAGGATGATGCGCTTGATTACTAGATCCCCAACTTGATACTCTTGTGGTCTGACCTTTTTGTTAAATGCCTTGATCATCCGTTTTTGATACGTCTGACCATGACAAATAGTATTGAGTCTCTTTTCGTCGATTAGATTTAACTGATCAAGTCGTGTCTGGATCCAGTCATCTTCGCTCAGATCTGCATCCTTCATTATCCGGAGAGAGGGTATCTGCACTTCGATCGGTAAGACAGCCTCCATGCCGTAGACCAAGGAGAAAGGAGTTGCCCCGGTTGACGTTCTTGCTGAGGTGCGGTACCCATGGAGAGCAAATGGTAACATTTCATGCCAATCTTTGTAAGTCACTGTCATCTTCTGCACAATCTTCTTGATATTCTTATTTGCTGCTTCTACAGCCCCATTCATCTTCGGCCGGTAAGGAGAAGAGTTGTGGTGTTGTATCTTGAATTTCTCGCAGAGCTCAGTGATCATCTTGTTATTAAGATTGGTACCGTTGTCTGTAATGATTCTTTCGGGGACGCCGTATCGACAGATCAGATTGTGTCGAATGAACCGTGCCATGACATTCTTGGTTACAGTGGCATAGGAAGCTGCTTCAACCCACTTCGTAAAGTAATCGATCGCTTGCAGGATGAAGCGGTGCCCATTGGATGCCGTAGGTTTAATCTCGCCGATCATATCAATTCCCCACATTGCAAAAGGCCAAGGTGCTGTTAAGACATTCAGAGGAACTAGAGGAACGTGCACCTTATCTGCATAAATCTGGCATTTATGACATGTCCGAGAATGTCGGTAACAGTCAGCTTCCATTGTGGACCAGAAATATCCTGCCCGAAGGATTTTCTTTGCCATCGTATGTCCACTGGAATGTGTTCCGAAGGTACCTTCATGCAGCTCCGCCATGATCCTTTCTGCTTCAGTCTTATCCACACAACGCAGTAAGGTCGAATCATGGTTTCGTTTGTACAGATTGCCGTTGCTGAGGAAGAACTTTGCTGCGAACCTTCTCAGAAACTTCTTGTTGTTGACAGATGCACCTTCAGGGTATTCCTGAGCTTCCAAGTACCTCTTTACCTCATGGTACCAGGGTTTTTCAGTCACTACCTCAGCCTCAAGATCACAATAGTATGCCGGTTCGTCCAGTTTCCAGATGATGATCCGGGGAGCCTCATTGTCCCACTTGACTTTGAACATGGAAGACATCGTAGCTAACGCGTCCGCCAACTGATTCTCCTCTCTTGGGAAATGTTCAAAAGTTATCTCTGTGAAGTGGGGGATCAATGTCAACACACATTCTCTGTAAGGAATAAGATTCGGATGTTTCATATCCCATTCGCCTTTGATCTGATTGATCACGAGAGCGGAATCTCCGAAGACACTCAGAAACTTGATCCTTAAGTCAATCGCAGCTTGAAGACCCATGATACATGCCTCATACTCCGCCACGTTGTTGGTGCAGTTGAAACATAGCCGGGAAGTGAGTGGAGTATGAGTGCCTTGAGGGGATATAATCACAGCGCCGATACCGTTACCCAAAGCGTTGGAGGCTCCATCAAAGTGCATAGACCATCGGGATCCTTCCTCAGGCCCTTCATCCGGTCCAGGTACTTCACAATCAGTCACTATCATGATGCTCTCGTCCGGAAACTCGAAGTTCATTGACTGATAGTCGTCTACTGCCTGGTGTGCCAAGTGGTCTGCCAATATACTTCCTTTGATAGCTTTCTGAGTCGTGTACTGGATGTCGTATTCTGTCAAGATCATTTTCCATCTTGCTATTCTCCCAGACAGAGCAGGCTTTTCAAATATGTACTTTATTGGATCCATCTTTGAAATCAACAAGGTAGTGTGAGTCAGCATATACTGTCTCAGCCGGTGAGCAGCTCATACCAAAGCGCAACAAGTTTTCTCGAGCAGTGAGTATCGGGTCTCACAGTCGGTAAACTTTTTGCTAAGGTAATAAATGGCGTGCTCTTTTCGGCCAGACTCATCATGCTGCCCCAGCACACACCCCATTGAGTAGTCAAGTACTATCAGGTATAGTATCAGAGGTCTCCCTTCAACCGGTGGCATAAGGATGGGTGGTTCTTGGAGATACTCTTTGATTCTGTCAAAAGCGGCCTGACATTCATCATTCCAACGTACTACTTGATCTTTCTTCAGCAGCTTGAAGATTGGTTCACAAGTAGCAGTTAGGTGCGAGATGAATCGAGCAATGTAATTCAGCCATCCTAGAAAGCCTCTAACTTCTTTCTCTGTCTTGGGAACTGGAATCTCTTGAATGGCTTTAACCTTGGCAGGGTCCACTTGAATACCCTTGTCGCTCACGACGAAGCCTAGCAACTTTCCAGATCTCACCCCAAAGGTGCACTTGTTCGGGTTCAATCTCAGCTTATACAACTTCAGACGGTCAAACAACTTCTGTAGATGGTCAAGGTGTTCCTCCTCATTTTGAGACCTTGCAATTATATCGTCAACATAAACTTCAATCTCATGATGGATCATGTCATGAAATAAAGCAACCATGGCACGTTGGTAGGTTGCCCCAGCATTTTTCAACCCGAATGGCATGACCTTGTAGCAGAAGGTTCCCCATTGAGTAACAAAGGTAGTCTTTTCCATATCTTCAGGAGCCATTTTAATCTGATTATAACCTGAAAAACCATCCATGAAGGAGAATACCTTGTGTTGAGCCGTATTGTCAACCAGAACATCAATGTGAGGTAGGGGGAAGTCATCCTTGGGGCTGGCCCTGTTCAAATCCCTGTAATCGACACACATTCTGACCTTACCATCTTTCTTTGGTACCGGCACCACATTGGCAACCCACTGAGGGTAAGAAGTCACTGCTAGAAACCCGGCATCAAATTGCTTCATAACCTCAGCTTTGATCTTCTCGGACATCTCCGGACGCATACGGCGGACCTTTTGCTTAACCGGAGGGCAGTCTTCCTTGGTAGGCAAATGATGGACCACAATGTCAGTATCCAAACCAGGCATGTCTTCGTAGGACCAGGCAAAGATCTCCACATAATCATGCAACATCAGAATCAGCCGTTGTTTCACACTGAGCTCTAGATTAGCGCCAATCTTGACTTCTTTTCTATCTGTCTCAGTACCTAGATTTATCGTTTCCACTGGCTCTTCATGTGGTTGAATTTCCCTCTCTTCCTGGAGTAACAGTCTTGCAAGCTCACCAGGCACTTCGCAATCATCTTCACCTTCGTCTTCGGCTAAGTTGATCGGATTTTCGAAGTCATAACTGGCAGTAGCAGAGTCGTTACCAGTGAGATCCAGAGTGGATTGAAACCTGTATGGGTGAGTGTGTGTAAATATAGTTGTTTTGCAATATATAAAGAAAGAAAGAAAGAAAGGGAGCACAACATTTGAAATGCGAAAAAACGTCCAGTGTCTTTATTCATGATATATGGAAATGACAGTTATAAGCCCTCACAAATGAAGCCACAGTGCCCCGGGTAAGACACCGGGCCATAAAGTTTCAGTTTATTGTTCATTACAAATAAAAAACAAAGAAATTCATTACTGCGTAACAAAAGTAACAGGTATGTGATCTTTTGCGGTCCAATTGCTAGGTCCACTGTCGGCCGTCGGGTAAATCCAGCTGTTGAACTCAGATTCTTCCACTTCGTCATCATCCCTGATAGCATTCACCCCATGGTCAGGCAGGGGAGCTGTCACTACATTGGGTTTCTCAGGTGCCTCAAATTGTACCTCTTTAGCATCAATAAGGTCTTGCACCTTATTTCTCAGGGCCCAGCAATCATCAGTAGAATGCCCCGGGCTATCGGAGTGATAAGCACAGGGCATTTGGGTTATACTTAGGAGATGCAGTATTCACAACCTTCGGAGCCGCTCTGACGGTCACCAAGTTGGTCGATAGCAGTTGCGGCAAAATTTGTGACAAGGTCTACTCAGCCGAGTGAATTCTCTTCTGGGTCTCTCACCCCTTGGTTGATTAGCTTGCCGAGGAGCAGCAGCAGGCTTAGCAATTACCACCGCGTTGACAGTTTGGCGGCGCTCTGGTTTATCTTGCCTCCTAGGCCTATACACAGCACTGGCCTCCTTTTTGAAAGGCTTCTTCTCAGAACTTGAAGACGCACCTTTCTGAATCTTTCCTGATTTCATACCAGCCTCTATCCTTTCCCCAGTCAGAATGAGATCTGTGAACCCTGCAGATGAATTGCCAATGAGATGATTGAAGAACGGCCCGGATAGGGTCCCCAAGAACATATCTACCAATTCACGGTCAGTTAATGGTGGCTGCACCCTTCCAGCTAGGTCCCTCCACTTCTGCGCATACTCTTTAAAACCTTCTCCCGATCCTAGCGACATACCCTGGAGTTGGGTACGTGTAGGAGCGAGGTCGGCATTATATTGATACTGCTTGTAAAAAGCAGTAGCCAACTCCTCCCAGTTACGAACCTTGGTTCCATCCAGCTGATAGAACCATTCGAGATGAGTCCCTGAAAGACTCTCCTGGAAGAAGTGGATCCACAAGTTCTTGTCCACTGTATACGGCTGAATCTTCCGCACATAAGATCTGAGATGTAGCTTAGGGCAAGACGCCCCGTCATACTTTGCGAAAGATGGTGCTTTGAACTTGTGTAGGATGACCACACCAGAAGATAGACCCAAGTCTCCGAAATCCAAACCATGCACCTGCTGAATTTCCATGGAATTCAGACGGTCTTCCAACTGCTTGTATCTGTCTTCAGCTGGAGGATACTGCTCCTCATTAAAATCAGTCTCGTTGTCAGAGACCACCAGACTTGGAGCCCTTCCCCCCTGGGGACTGCCTTTGCCTACAGAAGAACCAGCTTCCTCATTCTGCAATGTGTTACCAAACCTCCGGCCCGTGTTGAATAGAACAATTCTCTTCTTCTTCTTCTTGACCAGCAGAGCCTTCAACTCCTCTTGTCCTTGGGCCAAACCCATAATCAGCTCTTGAAATTGTGCGTTCTGAGCCTGAAGGGCCTTGATAGACTGCTCGGTAGATGAATCAGGGTTCATGATGCTGAAATAAACAGCGAAGAACAGTAAGAAACCTGAAAAAGAAGAGTACCTGCTATGCACATGATGCATGATATGTGTTTATGCAAGGCATTCAAGGGTTCGAAAGTTCAAATTTGTTGTAGACAAAAAGGAACACACGTTATCATTAAGAAATAATTGTTCAATACATCAAAGCCTCATGGGCAAACATTACAAAGCAAATCAATCCCAAAAGACACTACGCATCCTCTTCGGAGCAATGTAAGTGTTGAGATTCCTTTCCTCGTGCAGTAGGCGGGTGAGCTCCAAGACCTTCTTCTCACTAGCATGTAGACTGGACTCAAGAGAATTTCGTTCTTCCTTAAGCTGGATCCAACTCTTCTGCATTTCTTCCCAGGATATAGGCATGTCAAGATGTTGAATGGTGTATGACACCTCTCCTTCCAAGACTGGCTCTTTGATCACAGGGAGAACATGAGGGTAAGGCATTACTAACTTCTGGGAGCGGGCTTGTACCCACTTGAGATAAGGCTCCAACAGGATGGAGTTCCTGTGCCCCAGTGTTTTGCTGTCTATCCTACTTGGCATCCTCCAAGCTCTGATAAATCTCTGGCGAAGTCCTTGGGCATCGTTGTCGAAGTCAAAAACTATGTCAGGAATTAACATGTCATGAGGGCCGTCCCTCCGAGCATAACCAAACTGTCTCCAAGCCAGGCACGAGTTGTAAGTAATACCTCCTCTGATTCCAAGTAAAGGAACATTAGGGTACTCCCCGCAACGATCAATGATAGTGACATCCTCTCTAGACCGAGAGCACCAATGTATATCTGCATGTGTAAGAGTCATCAATCGTTGTGACCATCTCAAACCCCGCTCGTTCTTCAAGACTGATTGTGGAAGGTGCGAAATAAACCACCTTCCCAGGAGAGGAGTGCAACACATAAGAAGACCTCTTTTTCTCATGGTTCGAGTGTAACATGAGTGAAGGATGTCCCCAAGCAACGTAGGTATAGGATTCCTGGACATGAAGATCTGGACAGCACTGATATCTATAAGCTGATCTGGATTAGGGAACAACACCAAACCATAGACAAGGAGGGCCACAACTTCTTCAAAAGCTTGTAGGTCAAGGGAGTTCCAACATTCTTGGGCCTTCTCAAACAGAAACCTGGCTAAGAACCCTTTGATACCACTTCTAACTTCCCAATGTCCCTTGAGGTCAGATGATTGTAGGCGTAGTGCTTTAGCAATCTCTTCAAGTTTAGGTTCCTTTTCCGTACCGTTGTAGGGTAGTTGACTAAGGATAGGGATCTTCAGAAGCTGGGAGAATTCTTCCAATGTAGGCACCAATTGATAATCCAGGAAAGTAAAACAGTGGTGCAGAGGGTTAAAGAACTGGAACAGGACCTTTATCATATCTTCCTCAATGTTGGTGTTGACCAAGCTGATGAGTCTTCCATGCCTCTCACTGAAAGAAGAGCTCTCGGGAATCCTGGATATAAGCTCCTTAAGCTGAGGAGGGATCCTTACAAGGCTGATCTGAATTGTCTTTCTGCGACCAGTTTCCATGTCCTACAAAACAAGAACAAAGATGAAGATTCGAACCCCTGAAATGGTTAGTCAATGCATATGATGCTGTATGATGTCATGATGATATGATTGAACACACCACAAATATTCATAAGGGCAAACATGGTAAGGCACACAAGTCACACAAGATAAGCCCTTAGGGTTTAGGCCAGCATGGGGTCTGGGTATTACCCTCTTGAAGTTGGTGGGCTCAACCTGTCCTATCAGAAGTAACCGGGTTCTAAGGGTCCCAATATCACTGGATTGCTTTCATTGTTCATCGTTTCGATTTAGCCACTGAACTGGCGACCGAAATATTCCAAGAAAACAACCCTCAATTGAGTGTAGTATCGAGTATCAACCAACCTCGGACTGCACCAAAGTCAGTTATCTCACTACCTTAAAGAGGCCAAGATGGTTCAATTAAGGTTCCTAAGGTCAGTTGATGCTTCACGACACCACGCGGCGGCCCCGTACTCTCCTTGACTGAACTCAAGGGTTACCGGTACACACCAAAGTGCCACATCAACGTAGCAGACTGCTTCAACCGTGTCGGTATACCCCGCACAGTTCCCTCACAGCCTTGTTGCTACTTTCTAAGAAGGTATCCCCAGATTCGGGTTAGGATCTATAGAACTCCCGAGACAAGCCTAATGATATTAAAGCAAACAAGTCAAAGCAATTGAAAACACAAGTGATCTTAGTCCTAAGGTACACCTCACTTTAAGTGTCCCCAACAGAGTCGCCAGTTCTGTGATCGGTGGATCTGGAACTGACTGTTTAATGCTGGTTCGCGAAATGTCGCGGAAGCAAGAGTCGCCACCGTCTTTTATTTTCTCCAACATGGACAGGACAAAAGCACAGCAAAATTCCTTATGAGATAGTTTCTCGGTTCGGGAGGTAGATTTATAGAAAGGGAAGGTGTTAGCACCCTTTCTATCCATGGTTATCCATGGGCTCTTAGATACTTGCTCATTTGTGTTTTCAAAAGTGTTCGCTTTTCAAATGTGAGTGGGTTTGAAAAAAGTTTCGTTTAAAGATTTCAGATCGACTCTTGTATCAGTCCTCAAGAGTGTTTGAAAAATTGTTTTGAAAGATTTTTGAAAGAAGTGTCGGTGTGAAAAGAGTTTTTTGATTTGTTTTGAATTAGAGCAAGTATCTATGAGTCATCCACCTACCCTAAGGAATTAGGCTGTGTAAATGTCCTTAAGGTAGTGCCATCCCACCATTGAGAGATAGGTAGCACCACCGTTGGAGGTGTTCGGGTCTATTCGTTTGTAGGGACAGTGTGGTCACCAGAGCAATAGTAGGACACCTTAGAAGCTACCCTTATGCCATTGATCCTTTTTTAATTCGAGGCAACTTTTCCGAGGCAACTTGTTTTGAGGCATATGGATCAACGGACATAAGGACTTACTAAAACGTCCTATACTCGACGACCACGTTTCGAAGGCAAGGCAACAGTGAGGCGTACCCTAAGAGTGGTGTGTGAATTTGTGTATCGTTTTCAGTTATGTCTTATCTTGTCATGCATTTGGTGAGCTACGCATTGTTTTTAATTTAGGCATTCATTCTTTCATGCAATTAGCAGTTTAACAGTACGAAAATTAGAGTGCGGAAAATAAAGTCCTACGCTATTACAAGGCGCGGGTCTGTACATCGCCAAATTAACAAAGACCCGTTTTGAATAAAATGCGGAAAGTAAATAAATTCCTAATTACTATTACAAGGCTTGGGCAATTACATAATATTAAAAAAAAGAAAATAAAAATAAACGCGCGAAAAGAATAAAAAAAGGAACGTTCGAGGGCGTTGGACCCTTTAAAGATTAAATTGAAATTAAAAGTTAATTAGTTATTTAATAAAAATAAAAGGAATATTTTTTATGTTTTTTGGTATTTAATGAGGATAAAGAAAATTAATTAAAATTAGAAGTTAAATGAAACCCTAGTTCTAAATTATTTTTAATTGTTTATGAAAGATATTCAAGTTTAACCTAATTTACCCTAATTAATTAATTACATGTTTATTTACAAAATAATTAATAATTAATAAATATAATAAGAAGAAGAAATTATTTATTAAGAAAAGAAATGCTAAAAACCCTAATTTCTACATATTTTAGTTTTTTTAGAAAAGATTAAAATTAAAACCTAATTTTACTAAATTGATTATTAAAAATTTATTTACAAAAACATTTAATGAATTAAATATTAAATAAACATATTTTTAGTTTTGATTTTTCTGGTTTTATTATGAAAATTATTTTTGTGAATTAAATAAAACAATTAATTAAAAAAAACAATTAAAAGAATAAAAGGAAAAATAAATAAAAATTGAAAATTGAACAAACCATGGGGGGTATTCAGACCCCAAAGGGAGGTTTTTTGTGAGAATTTTGGCCCAAGAATGCAAGGCCTGCATTGACTTTCCAATTTACGTGTAGATCCATTGACTGGCGTGCATGGTGGAATTCACATGATGGCCATCAGATTGAGGTTCCTGGACACTTGGCAGGCTTGGACGCGAGGTTGCATGATGGACCCTGGGAGAGGCGCTACACAGAAGCATGTTATAGAAAAAATTATGAAATATAATAGGGGACCTGGGAATCGAACCCAGGTCCCAGCGTTTACCAAGTGAGTGCTTTGCCAGTTGTGCTGTTTGCACGCTTTGATAATATTATGGGACGTAAATAATATAATACAAAACGAAACTTAGTGATATACAACGAAAAAACACGCGCCATTATTCAAACGCTCCAGTCATCCTGAGACACGTCCACCTTCTTCCTCATCTTTCCTGCAATTATCAAACAGATAGCGGGGGTTTTAAAACCCCACTAAACTCAAACAGAAAAAATAGCGACTAGCTCTTGGGCAAATATAAAAAGGGCGCGAGTAGTGAGTTCAGTTCGTCTTGTTGTCACGGTTTCAATGGTATCAATTTGGTTGTCCAATTTTACCATATGTGGAAAACCCTCTTTTGGAACTTCAGAAACCCTAGCAAGCGTTAATGGCAACTTTCTATACAGGCATTATTAATTCAATTCAAGGACACCAATAGCTTCAGGACATTCATATTAGTATAAATCAACCATTAAAAAACATGAATCATGCATGAAAAGTGAAACACGATTATGAAAATTTTTATGAAAAGTGCAACGTGGTTCTACCAATTCTTGAGGTCTGGAGATGTGTTCTTGATTGCAATATGTTCCTTGATGGTCCAGCAATGTTTTGGGATACTTTTCAGGCCTTGAAACGAGCTCTAGGTATCAAAACAGTTTTCAACTTTTTGTCCAAAAAATGCAATTTTTCTCTTGGTGTTTCTGCGCAGCTTTTGTGTGTGTATCCATTAGGTTAGCTTTTGCTTATGTATTTGAATAGAATTAGGTTAAAAAACCAGCCCATAATCCATGCATTGATGATTTGGAGATTTGATTTTCAATGGTATAAAATCCAATCTTTTTCAATCCTTTTTTATGCCAATCATTGCCAATCATGTAGAATCTTTCCTTTTTGAATGATGCACGAAATATTGAGCACATAATGAGTGAAATCTCTGCACAAAAAGATTTGAAAGGTATTATTTGCTATTTTTTCATATTTAATTTTAATTAAGTGAATTAATAATAATAAAAATTCAAATAATTAATCAAAAATGAGAAAATAACTCCCTTGGAGGTCAATGGGTCGTGCATGGCCTTTGGGTAATGATTCATGGAAGAAATTGAGGCCCATTAGCATTTTTGAAGCCTTTTGTGCAAAGTTGACTTTTCAAAATTCCCAAAAATTTCCCAACTTCTACAAGGCATATCTTGCTCAATTTTTAAGATTTGATTATGTTCTTGGACATTTTGGAAAGGTCTTGAAGTCCTCTAACCAATTCCTTTGGTTTCATGTCATTTTGATTTACCAATCTCAAGTTATGGTCTTTGACTTAAAGTGCCTTTTTGTTGAGTTTTGAAAATGACCTATAATGTTGAAATTGATAACTTTTTGTGAGAGCATTTATTGGACTTGAAGTGTGAATATGAGTTGTAGGAAATGTCATTCTCTTCAAAATGAGCTTTGGATGGGATTTTTCTGATGAAACATGAAAAAGTTATGCCCTGGTCAATTTGCAGTTGACTTTTTCAACTGTCCAAAAATAGAAACTTTTGCATCTTGAGACTTTTTGAGCCATGCTTTGAGAATCATGATCAAGAATTGATCAAATGATGTTTGTGGCTTCAAAATGATATGTTGACCCAAAATTTTGACTTTTGACTGTCAAATGACCATTTTGCCCCTGCAGTTGACTGTGAAGCATTTAGGGTTTTTGACTGTGCAATTTGATGCTGTGAATCTTGAAACTTGACATAAGGATGCTTGACAATGTTTATAGGCATGTGGGACTTGATTGGACCCTTGGAAACCTCAACTTCTTTGCTAGAACCAAAACCCTAATTTTTGACTGTTAGGAGGCAATTGGACTGTGTAACCCTTGGGAGATTTTGAACCTTGATCTTGGCAAATCTTGAAGAATATGGAAGGGAAAATTTTGGGGTACAACACATTGTTTCAACCATATCAGTCTACACCATACAATTTCCACAATCTATTGCTACTTACCTAGAAAGGTGTCCCAGATCCGGGTGGAGGATCAAAGCAAGCCCAAACAGAGGACCATAATGTAAAGCATACAAATCAAACAAAGAAAGCAAGTAAATGTGATCTAACCCTAAGGTAACCCCACTTTTTTTATAGTCCCCAGCATAGTATCCAGTTCTGTGATGCGGTGGAAGAACTGACTTGATTGTTTTGCGTTTGTGTTCGCAAATGTTACGATTTAGCAAGAGTCACCATCGACTTTTCTTTTATCCAATAAGGAAAGGTAAAAAAGCACAGGAAAGACCTTTAGAGGTGTTTTCTTGAGTTCGGGGGGTAGATTATGATAAGGGAAGGTATTAGCACCTTTTTCATCCATGGTTTTCCATGGGCTCTTAGTTACTTGCTAGATCACTTGCTTTTGTTTGAATGTGCTTGTGGTGTAGGTTTTGAAAGTATTTTGAAAATGTATTTGTAATGGTTCTCGTTTCTATAAGAATGCGTACAAAGTGCTTTTCTTTTGAAAATATTTCAAATGAAAGTGTGGGTGTATATAATGTTTTTGTTGTGAGCAAGCAAGCATCTAGGAGCGAACCTACCTACTCAAAAGATCTTAGATGTTCTTTTCCTCCTCCTTTAGATGTTGCTATCTTACCATTGATTTGGCAAGAAGCCTCATCGTTGGATGTGAAGGGATGGGAGTTGGGAAGTTTGTATAGTCATAGAAGGCAACCTATGGGACGTTTTAGCAATGTCGTTTAGGGACTAGATCGTTTACCGAAGGCAATATCGAGGGTCATCGAGGGGCTTCAATCTTTTATCGAGGGTCTTTGCTAAAACGCCATGTTCGAGGGACATGACTATTTTTCCGATAGGAAACAAAGTGAGATTACTCTAAGGGTGCATGTGTGAAAAGTGTGTTTGATTGCATGCATTTTAGTCTTGAATAAGGTTGTCTATTGGTTGTTTTCATGTCTTGCCATACATACCTTAATTACTAGCATTTACATTTGAAAGCGATAAATTGCGGAAATGTTAAGTCCTACGCTATTACAATATTTTAGGGATGGGGGTACATATTTATGAATGAGGGTTGCAAATAAAATTAAAGTTACTATTACAACCATATTAAAATATACAGTATATAAGAAAGAAAAATGACTTATTTAGAAAATGATTTTTTATATTTAATGAAAAAAGAAATAAATTAAAAGAAAAATATTTTTATGCCTTTTATATTGAGGAAAAAAGTTTTAATCTTGAAAGTGATAAAAAGGAAAATAAATGAGATACAAGACCAGCGTGCTGCTACAAGCAAAACAAATGGAATCAGAAGTTCTGAAGCCAAGAGCGCTATGACTCAGCAGGAGACGTCAGTGGGTGTCAGAAGTTCTGAGTTGTAAACTCTAGTGTCCTGCAAGGAACATTAGAGAGGAAACACAAAAGTTCTGGGTGGTATTCAGACAATGGACCACAAGTCGGAAGTTCTGTATTACACTAAAATAGTGAATAAACCCCAGAAGTTCAGTGTATTGTCAGCATGTAAAAATCAGAAACTCTGAGTGTGTAAAAACAGCGAGTGGAGACATCAGCAGTTCGTTATGTTTGACATGTAGGGAGAAATCATAAGTTCCGTGTTGTGTTAGAACAGTGAGTGAATCATGGAAGTTCTATGTGTTAGAGTGGTGAGTGAAAAACAGAAGTTCTGTGTTACATTTCAGCTCTTTCCTTATATCAATCAACACAATGACAACTTAATCAGTTTTCAGTAAACAACAAGTCAGAAGGATAAAAGCACAACAGTTTATGGAAGTTCTGATCCTGGTCCTGAGTCTAGCCTTAATCAGGAAGTTCTGATCCTCAATTTTTCTACTTACGCAGTGATATGGACAACATCAATATTATGATATTTACATGTTTAATAATATTCTGAATGAGAAGATGCAGAGTCAGGGAGACATACTTTGAACCTGGAGCGTGTGTTTGGGACTTGAGTTGCTGCCTTCAGATATTCTGGAGTCAGCAAGAGCAACGAAAGAGAAAATGCCAAGTTCTTTTACTTCAAGGGAAGAACAGGGGTTTTTGTTTTCTGTTTGGGATTTCTGGATTTTTATAAAGGGGTTCCACATATTTCTTTTCTCTCTTTTTGACGATTCTCTCTCCAAAAACTAGCCCCTTACAAGTGTGATGGAGCCACTTATTTATAAATGAATTTGTTATGGTTTTGGAGGGGAAAACATATGGGATTTGAACTTTTTGCACATTGTTCCATTGCTTTTTGATCACAGATTTTTGTATTTGGTGCAAATACAAGATTTGGGAAAATGCAGGCGTGGACTGGATTAACTGCTGGTTAGAGTACTGTACTGTAGCAGCGCAGCAGGTTGTTTAAACGGGGTCTTGGGATTTGGTGATGTTCTGATCGTAGAAGATCATAAATGTAACCTCCAAATGCTAAAGGGGCATGTTCTGACCGGAGCGTTGAACATAGCCTTCATATGCTAAAGAATTATGTTCTGATTGAAGCATCATGTTCTGACCAAAGAGCATCGCTTATACATGTTCTGATTGAAGCGTCATGTTCTGAACCGTGTTTGCAACTTCTGACTGCACTTGCATAGAGGGTGGCTCAGAAGTTCTGAAGTATCACATTCTCTTAACACTTAGAAAATTTTCCAAATGTTTAGAAATTTTATTTTTTTCAAAGTAACTTTTGACTCCTGATTTTAACAAACTAGTTTCATGTCTTGATGAAATATGATTCTAGGAACTTGATTTTGATTCAAAAGTCATAGTTTGACTCCTTTAGTGTGCAAATGACCATTTTGCCCTTATGAATGATTTTCTTGGAAAATTTGTAATTCAAGATTTGTAATTGGATGGAAGCAAACCTGAGGGTCCAGGTTGATCCTTTGAGAAATGAGAGGGAAAATTTTGGGGTACAACATATAGTTTTAGATGATATGACGTATCTAGAAGGGGGGTTTAAATAGATACCATGATTTTTAAAAAGAGTTTTTAATGAAATCTTAAAATGCAAGGAAAACTACCCGGATACACTCGTCTAAAAACGACCCTCTATTGAAAAGACCAGATACGCGTAAACCCGAATGGAATGAATCAATGAGAATTATTAACACTTAATTCAAATATAATAGATCACTTATACTTTTTAACTGTATTCAATTACTCCCAATGAAATGTTGAGAATGAAACCCACAAATTTGCACTTTTGGACTTTTATCGAAAACTTGGTGTGCGTAATCACACCAAGTCCAATCTATCTTAATTTGTAGTGTTAAAACCAATTATAGCAATCAAAGTAATTACTATAGTCCTTAGTAATAGTTCTATCAAACTACAAATACATACAATTGAAACCATAAGTGAAAATTCACAAATTATAGCAAATAAACGGTAAAAGACGAGAAAGAAAAATGACACGTGATTTGTTTAGGCAGTTCCCCCTGTCGTCCTCGCGTGGGGTACTCTGCCCCTAATTCTAGAATGTAGAATTAGGATAATTATTATTATGATTCCAAAGTTTGTACAAGAGATAGAAAATAGTTACCATAATTCAAACCCAATATGTTTAATTGAACATTAAGCTTCTATCTTCCCTTGATTTAATTTGAACCAAGTATGTCACCAATCTTCGATAAACTCTCGGTTGTAGCTACCTTGTTGAGAACCCAAACTATTTCTCAAACCCTCTACTCGGCTGATTTGATTGCAAGATGGTGACCCTGATTCTTCCTTCACAATCCTTCGATTGTAGCTACCTTGTCGGGCAAACCCACGGTTCCTCAATCCCTTAAGCACGGCTGAATTTGAAGCAAAGAATTGTCAAAAATCCCCAAATCCAATTGATCTTGGAGAACAAAACCCTAAAATTTTATTCAAGAAAAACCCACAATTACTCAACCCGAACAAGATCACAATCTTCTACTTCAGATGTTATCAACACACGCTCCGCACCTTAATCGACAAAAATTATCATGTGTAGTTTTTAATGGATAAATGATAGGTTGAAGATGATGAGTACCTTGTGTATTTATTTCACTTTTCTTGTTAAAAAACCAAATGATACAACCTTACAAGATTATATATGTTATCTCAAGTCAAAACCCAAACTATCAAGCTGAAAAACAGATTTAACGAGCGAATGATCGACCTATGCCAAAAGGGAGACTCGACCTGGGCATTCCCAAGAGTGCCAGAAGAAGAAAGTGCATAATTCATGTGTCGACCACTCTAGGGTTGTGTGTTGGTGCATAGTTCCTAAAAACTACTTCCAGGTTGAGTCGACCACACAGTCGACGTGAGCAAACCCGAGACTTCCCCAAGGCACAACTTTCAATCCATGCATCGACCGCTCTAGGGATATGCGTCGATGCATAGTTCCTAAAAATTTCTTTCAGGTTGAGTCGACCACACGGTCGACGTGAGTAAACCCGAGACTTCCCCAAGGAACAACTTTCAATCATGCATCCACTGGAGCTTTCTTTGAGTCGACTCAAAGCATAGAAATTTCCAAAAATACCAATTCTTGAAGACTTTTCATGCTTCCTTGTCCACCATATCATCTAACAACATATAGTGGAAAGTTTTGACATCATTGAAACCCTTATTGAAGAAACATTGCCTTCACATGCTCCCCTTTTTGATGATGGCAAAAGTTGTCCTTACTACCAAGTATCGAAATCTTAATCTCGAAGATTTCCCCCCTATCTTTGTGCACCCTTTCATTTCGTTTTGGCTTTCATATCATCTGTTCTTAGCTTCGATGTGCTTCTCCCCTTTTGAAAACATCAAAAAGAGACAAATCAATAGGTTAAAAATAACAATAATCAATACAAGTAAGGTTAGACCATTATCTACTTTGGCAATCAATAACTCTAACAAACAATCACATAATGAGATGTTAGAGAAAGGCATAACAAAGAAAAAAAAAACATAAATAGACACCAATCACATAGTTTAGTTGCAAACCGGTGTTCAAAGAGAGACAAACACAAAGTAAGTCATAATCCAAAAATAATTAAACAACAAATACTAGCTTAAGTTCATGAAAATAGCAAAGTACAAGACCAAAGAAAACATTAATTTTCATCACTCTCATTTCCTCCTTGTGGACGTGGATTAGATGGTTGGTTAAAAGGAAAGTGTTACATGAAATTGTTGGTGAAGTTGTTCGCTTGAGACTCCATCATTCCATACAAAGTATTGTAACATTGATCTTGAATGGTAGAGTATGCAGAAAATTATTCACTGTGTACCCTAACACGGTTTAATAGAGTAGCAGGTCTCTCATTTACAACCAAAGAGTTCTCTTATGCAAATACAACAAGGCAGGAAAAACAACAACTGGCTTGTACGTTAAATGAAAAACATTAATTTTTTTTAGACACACTCATATTATAGCACTCAGAAGAATGTAAAGAAGAATATAAGCATATTATTATATAGAGTCCAAAAAAATTGCCATAAAAAATAAACGCATAGCTCTCAGATCTCATAGCTAAACATACAAACATATCCACATAAGCTCCCCACTTCATTTTTCTCTAACTTGTGCAGCAAACACATGTAACTACAAAGGCAACAAATACTTTACAGATAGAACACGAAGGTCAGTCATGATTTATGAAATTAACATGTCAAATAAAAAATTAAAATTGAGAACATAGAAAAAATTATTCAAACATAAGATAGCAACTGTGCCCTCAGATATTTAGTAGGTTAGTACTTTTTCAACATTCGTAAAAAGCCACTCGCCATCCATCAAGCAGTGCACAAGAGAAAGAAACAGACAACCTCCACCATCTCTACCCACTGTCAGTAATAGTAGTAATGATAACAACGACAATGAAAGTGAGAAGACGAAGCAGAAAAGGAAGTAGAACACCACCACCACCACCAACACCATAGTTAGAAGTGATGACAGTGGGAAGAAAGGCAAAATGGATGGAAAAGCTGTGAATAATATTCAGAGTAATATGTCTAACAGGGAAAAATCATCATCGGGCATATACGGAAGAAATTAAATTCAAATTTATCCCAAGGAAATCAAACAATTAATATAAGTTAAGTTTAATGATATAACAAATCTACACTAAGTGAAAATTGGGAAGTATTCAATAGTTTAAGCTTAAAATAAATAACAACTGAATTTGATGATGATAATAAAACAGTGAAAATCCAAGTAATTTTGAAAACATAATTGTCAAAATACAACCATTAAGTATAAATGAGCAAGTAATATTAGCTCTATTTGATGGTAAAGCAAATATACACTTGGTGAAATTTATTGATGACAATAAAACAGGGAAAAGTAAAGTAATAATTAAAAGACAAGAGCCAAAATACAACCTTAATTAATATTTAAATTTAGCCTGCCAAGAAAAATCAATTAACCATATATGAGAATGATATATTGATGGCCAAAACTAAGAAGTACAAATTTTCCTACAATAGATAATTGAGAAATACTAGAGGGAGCTGCAGATGAATAAGAAACACTAAACTCAAATCGAAACTAAGAAATATAAATTTTCCACCCTACCAACGAAAGTTTCTGTGCAGTTTAAGAAGATATGAAAGGGGGAGTACTTGCACATTTATTATGGACATTAACTAAATTTCCTTCACAAGTGAGAGAAATTGGTGAATGATAGCCAATTATTAAACATCAACCTGCAAAAATATAGGACAAAGTAAACTAGAGAAATTAGTAAACAGGAAAGAACATCTACATTTCTCTTCACCTGTCCTCGACAAGGGCATAGTTAGGAAGACCGCTAGATGCCTGAAGATAACATAAAAAAATGAAGGAACCAACTGATAAGATATCCAAATTAAGAGATAGCAGATATTGTGAGATTTGTACTTTTTCAACATCCATAAAAGCCTCTCAACATCCCCATCAAGGGAGTGCCCAAGTAGCACAAACTCTACCACCTCAACCCACTGTCACTATGAATAATAATAATACACTAGTAATTGTTGTACCCCAAAATTTTCCCTCTCATTTATCAAGTATTTTCTCACAAGATCTCCTTTGGTCCAAGACTGCACAAGGGTTGATCAGCTCAAGACACCTCCTTAAGCATTGATGACTGAAATTAGGGTTTGAGATTGCACAAGGATAATTGAACTTTTAATGCCTCATATGACTTTAATGGATCATTATAGACCCCCAAGATTTCTCATGACAAGTTTCAAGTCTTGGATCACATTTTTGCTCAGTCAACTGATCAGTTGACCTAAAAATCAGTTGTATTGGGGAAAAAGTCAACCGTGGTCAGTTTACAGTCAAACTTCATAATTTTTTATCCATATCAACATTATGAACTCATATATGTCATTTGATCAAGTTTGGACCATAATTCCTCAAGAAATTTGATCAGATAATCAAAAGGGAAAAATGGTCAAAATTAGGGTTTTGACTAGGAAAGGGCAATTTCTGATTTTTGACCTAGCAGATGGTTAATTGGTTTGAGACATGATCTCAAGGATTAAATTGCATAATTTTGACCTAATGGAATGACTCAAAGCATCCTTCAAGATCAATTGATTGATAGTTGATTTTCAGTCAACTGATCAAAAGTCAATTGTACACTGAAAAGTCAAACTTTGACTTTTTGATCAAAATCAAGTGTCAAAGATTACAATTCGTCAAAACATGTCAAAATATGAAACTTGTTCATCAATAAATCAAAAAGTCAAGATTTCATTTTGAAAAGTCAAAGTTTCCAAACTTAGAAATTTTTCTAAGTGTTGAAAACTTCATGTTTTTTCCACAACTTTGAGCCATTTTTTCACCATGATGCAAGATGATTCAAAGGAAACTTTCAACATTTTCTTTACACAACTTCTCCTATAAATTCATGGATTTCAAGTTATGATTTTGTGAATACATGTTCATGAAACTTGGAAACTTAGTGAAATTCTGCCCTAGTTTAGGTAGGATTTTGACCTAACTTCATGGTAATTCTAGTTCCAAGGGGATTTTTCAAAATTTATTCAAATAGGGGTTGTAGAGAACATTACAAGCTTTCTAAAAAGTCAAAGAACTACATGAGATAATTTTTGAGCAAGAAGAATCGAAGGTCGGAAGTTAGGGTTTCAAGTTGTTTTACAAGGCAGAATTTCATGATGAACAAGAATGCAAATCCATGCTAGGCTGCACAATATTTGATTTGCAGGCCTCAAACTTGTTTGGCACTCCACAGTTAAATGTTTGCACACCTGTTAGAGGCTTCAACTCAAGCATTCAATGCATTGCCCATGCTTAATGCCATTTTGGGAAGAAAGTGCACATTGCCATTTTGGAAAAGTAGCTTTTATGTACAAAATCGATTCTTGAGCTTTGTAGTTGTTCCTTCTGCACACACTAAATCTATAATATCATAAGAAGTATGTTTAAAGTTCTCAACCACCCTACCTTGCCTTGAAACCATGTTTGTCCATGTTGCTTCAAAAACAAGTCAAAAATCCACAAGCATGTGATTTTGTACTTCTGACTTCTTCAAGTCTCCAAACCTTTTCCTATATGTTAGGACACTCTTATGAACCTTAGGACACTATTTTACAAGCTATCAAACTCCCTCAAACTCCCCAAAACTAGAAATTTCCATACAAGCACAAAAACTGGGCATTTCTGATTTTTGAATCCAATCTCCAAATCCCCTCGTGCGTTTCTTGGCCGAATCACCCACAAAGCTTCTAATGCACATATAAAAGCTATCCCAACCCCTGTTTTCAAACTGTAATACCATTTGCACCATCCTCCATTTTCCAAAACAGGGTATTGCACATTGACTTCTTCAGCTTGATTCAAGAACTCTCAGCATAAAGTAAGCTTTGCAATAGCTTCCTAGAGGTTCAAGGAAGCTAACCCAATCATCAAAACACTTTGAAAGCAGCTCTAACTCAAAACATGATATCCAGCTGCAAGGTGAGTTTTCTGACTTTTTATCTCATTATTTAGGCATTGTTAGGCTTGCATTTTCAAAGACAAAATGTAGATATCATTGTCCTGAAACTGTACGTATCTATAAATTTCATTTAAATGGCCTGAGTAGAGAGAACTTTGGACCTGAACTTTCTAGAAAATTTAAGTTAAATTTGGTACTGTTTAAAATTCATGCTTGTCTTAGATTCATAGTTTTAATGCTTTACATTTCTGGAATCGTGATTGAATTTGCCACAAGTTTCTTGTTCACATTTTTCAATTTGGTTGAGAGATGAATGAGATGTAGAAGTTCAGGCAGACGTGAGGTTGAAGATGAAGTTGTCTTCAGGAAGTGTCTTAAAATATAATACAATGGTTTGGTATTAAACACTGAATGTATAGCCACCCAGTGGTAAGACAACGCGCGTATTATGCAGAGGGCGTGGGTTCGAGCCCTAGCACTGCCATTTTGCAATTTTCACATATTTTTCTCATTTTTTGTTTGTTTCAGCCAGCGCCTGGGCCTCCTTTGATGGGCTTTTTGTTTTTGCTGACCTTCCACCCCCTTGCTCACTTTTGTCACATGGCCCATTTCTTTTTATTTTTTTATACCATTATTTCATTTTAATTATTTTACTTAATACCAAAAATCATGAAAAATCATTGAAAAAAAGATTTAGGTTTTTATTTAATTAAATTAATTTTTAACATAAAAATAAATTTATTTTAATCACCTTTTATTTTTGATAATTAATTTGTAAATTAATTAGAATTTAGGATTTTGATTATTATTTTCACACATTAAAAATATTTTCTTAAAAGAAATTAATTTATTTTTCCTCAAAATAAATTAATATTAGAACCAAGTTTGCTTTTTTTTTTTAATTAAAAATTAACTTAGAACCTAGGTTTTATTTTAATTAATTAATTTTTATACTAGTTTAACTTAATTAAAACTTTTCACAAACAAAACCCTAAAAAACTTGTTTTCTTTAATTAAATTAATTTCTTTGTTTATTAAGTTAACTTTAATTTTCTTATTCTAGCTAATCATTTTTCTTTTAAGTTAATTAGGTCAAAACTATCTTTCTTAACAAATAAAATCCAAAACAAAATTCATTCCCTTCTCCATTTATATTCTTGTATATTTTTGCACAATATTCAATATGGTTGTAAAAATTATTTAGATTTAATTTTCTTGCAATTTCCCCATTTGTAAATTTGTACACCCCCTCCCCTATTGATGTAATAGCTTAGTACTTTTATTTTCCGCAATTTAATGCTTTATATATAAATGCAAGTAAATTAGGGTTTGTATGGAAAGATAAAATCAAAGCTTAGAAAACCCTAATTCAAAGACAAAACAATGCATGTAAATTAATACACTTGCACACTCACACCCTTAGGGTAAACACACTTTGTTTCCTTGAGAAATAAATGGTCATAATATGCATGTTAGATGTCTTAGAAAAAACAAACAAAATACAAGATCATAGTCCATCGATGACGCTACAAATGTTGCCTTTCAAAAATGATTTTAGTCCCTAAAGAAAAATTCTAAGATATCTTACAAACATTGCTAATCATGGCTATACGATGACCCGCGTCTGTCCCTTTACATCCAAAGATAGGGTTTCTTACCAAATCAATGGTAAGATAACAATTTCAAAGGAAAGAGGAAATAAACATGAAAGACTTTTGAGTAGATAGAATGTTCCTAGTTGCTTGCTCATGTTCAAATCAAAACATCCTTGCCATTTTTAAAACAAACACCAACACTTTCAAAAACATCTTTTAAACTTGAAACATTTTCAAAAGATCAACACTTTGTATACATTTTTACGAACGAGAATCATTACAAAGTTTGCCTAAACGATGGCGCCTTTTCAAAATACTTTCAAAAACCACACAAAGCACATTTTCAAACAAAAGAAAGTGATCTAGCAAACAACTAAGAGCTCGTAGATAACTACGGATGAAAATGGTGCTAATATATTCCCTTTTCATGATCTACACCCCGAACTCAAGAAAACATCTCAAAGGTCTTTCCTCTTCTTTTCAGCCTTTCCTTTTGGATAAAAGAAAAGTCGGTGACGACTCTTGCTAACCGCAACATTTGTGATCAAACGCAAAACAACCAAGTCAGTTCTCCCACCGTGTTAAAGAATTGGCGACTCTGTTGGGGACTATTTTAAAAGTGGGGTTACCTTAGGGCTAGATCACATTTACTTGCTTTCATTGTTTGATTTGTTTTCTTTACATTATGGTTCCTTGTTTGGGCTTGCTTTGATCCTCCACCCTGATCTGGGACACCTTGTTAGGTAAGTAGCAATAGATTGTGGAAACTGTACGATGTAGACCGATATGGTTGAAATAATGGCTACGTTAGTGTGACACATTTGTGGGTACCGGTATCCCTTATGTTGAATCGAGGAGAATACGAGTCCGCTGAGTGGCGTCATGAAGCACTAACTGACTTTAGAACCTTAATTGAACAAACTTGGCCATTTAGGACGTAGTGAGATAACCAGTTTCGGTGGAAAGCTGAAAATTGGTTGATACTCGATACTACACTCATTGAGACTAGACTTTTGGGATAACTTGGCCGCAAGAAAAGATTGATTATGCTGGGACAATGCCTAAAAGAAATTTCGATGATATTGAGATCTGTTGTACCCCAAAATTTTCACTATTATTTATCAAGCATTTTCTCACAAAATCTCCTTTGGTTCAAGACTGCACAAGGGTTTTATCAACTCAAGACACCTCCTTAAGCACTGATGACTGAAATTAGGGTTTGATATTGCACAAGGATAATTGAACTTTTAATGCCTAATATGACTTTCATGGATCATCATGTACCCTCAAGATTACTCATGTCTAGTTTCAAGTCATGGATCACATTTTTGCTCAGTTAATTGGGCAGTTGACCTAAAAATCAGTTGTATTAGGGAAAAAGTCAACTGTGGTCAATTTACAGTCAAACTTCATGATTTTTGATCCATGTCAACATTGTGAACTCATATATGTCATTTGATCAAGTTTAGACCACAATTCCTCAAGAAATTCGATCAGATCATCAAAAGGGCAAAATGGTCAAAATTAGGGTTTTAACTGAGAATGGGCAATTTCTGATTTTTGACCTAGCAAATGGTTAATTGGTTTGAGACATGATATCAAGAGTTAAATTGAATCATTTTTACCTAATGGCATGACTCAAAACATCCCTCAAGATCAATTGATTGATAGTTAATTTTCAGTCAATTGATCAAAAGTAAACTGTACACTAAAAAGTCAAACTTTGACTTTTTGGTCAAAATCAAGTGTCAAAGATCACAATTCATCAAAACATGTAAAAATATGAAGCTTGTTCATCAAGAAATCAAAAAGTCAAGGTTTGATTTTGAAAAGTCAAAGTTTCCAAACTTAGAAATTTTTCTAAGTGTTGAAAACTTCATGTTTTTTCACAACTTTGAGCCATTTTTTAACCATGATGCAAGATGATTCAAAGGAAACTTTCAACATGAAAGTTGTAGATATCAATGAGATATAAAACATTGCTTTATACAACTCCTCCTATAAATTCTTGTATTTCAAGTTATTAATCCATGAAATCATGGTCATGAAACTAAAACACTTAGTGAAATTTTGAGCATTTTGGTCAGGATTTTGACCTAACTTCTGACCCAAGTTTCACATAGTTCCATTTGGATTTTTCAAAAGTGATTCAAAGAGGGGTTGTAGATCACATTACAAGATTTCTAAAATGTCCAATAACTCCTTGATATAATTTGTGATCAAGGAGAATCAAAGGTCAGAAGTTAGGGTTTCAAGTTGTTTTACAAGGCAGAATTTTGTGATGAACAAGAATTCAAATCATTTCTAGGTTGCACAATCTTTGCTTTTCAGGCCTCAAACTTGTTTGGCACTCCATAAAATAAATGTTTGCACAACTGTTAGAGGCTTCAACTCAAGCATTCAATGCATTGCCCATGCTTATTACCATTTTGGGAAGAAAGTGCACATTGCCATTTTGAAAAAGTAGCTTTATGCACAAAATCTATTCTTGAGCTTTGCACTTGTTCTCTTTTGATCATACACAACCTATAACCCAAAAGAAATTTGTCTCAAGTCTCTAACAAGTCATCCCATGCTTGTACTTTACCTTGAAACCATATTTTCACTTTTCTTCAAAATCAAGCAACATAGTCATAACTTGTACTTGTGTGATTCTGACCCTCTCAAGCCTCACATCCTTTTCCTTACTTATGCACAAGTCCTTGGCATCAAAACACATGCATGCTTGAGCTCCAAAACACACAAGAACTCAGAATTGTATCAGCAATCACCATTGTTACACATTCTGACCAAAAACTTGAAACTCACATTTCCCTCGTGCGTTTCTTTTGGTTCCTAAAGCTTCTAAACATCAAATACAACCCATCCCTGACCCTGTTTCATAACTATAACTCCATTTTCATCAACCTCCATAACCAAAAACAGAGCTCTATAAGTTGACTTCTCTAGAACTCCTCAGCCACTTTCAGCTCAAGCCGAGCATCACATTAGCTTCCTGGGAACTTGAGGAAGCTAACCCAATCACTAGAACTCATCAAAAGCTGCTCAAACTCAAAACACGATACCCTCTTGCAAGGTGAGTTTTCTGACTTTTGAACTCTTCATATAGGCATCATTAATGTTTAATTTGTGAATGAAAAATGTAGATATCATTGCTCTAAAGCAAACCATGTCCATAGTTTTCATTTATGTTGTTTGAGCTTAGAGAATTTTAAGATTGAAGTTTCTGGAAAAGCTAGGGTTCAGATTAGGGCCAATAAAATTCATGTTTGTCTTTGATCTATATTTTTAATGCTTTACATTTCTGAAATCGTGAGGAAATTTTCCACAAGATTCATGTTTACACTTTTTCAAAAGGATGAGAAATGAACAAGATGCAGGTGGTCTGGCTAGGCGCGAGGTTGAAGATGAAGTTTGTCTTCAGGAAGCAGTTTCTAATATATATTTATGCTTTTATTATATGAACGGATGAAACAAGCCACCCCAGTGGTACAAGAAGCGCGCGCGTATTAGCAGGTCCTAGGTTCGAGCCCAGCGAGACCTTTTGCAATTTTCGTATTTTTTTTCTTTTTTTGTTGAATCAGGCAGGCACTGGACTCCCTTCTGTTGGGCCTGGTCTTTTGCTTATCTCATACCCCCTGTTTCACTTTCATACATCCTAGCCCATTTTCTTTCTTTTATATTTTTATTTTTTTTAATTATTATTATTTTTATTAATAAAAACCCAAAAAATATTTTATTTATTATTTTTTACATTTATTTATTTTATTTTGTTTTATAAAATCAAAAGAACAAAAACATTTCTTAATAAATTAATTTCTTTCTTAATAATTAATATTAGTCTTAATTATTATTATATTACTTTCTTTTAAATTAAAATCAATTTAGAACTTAGGACTTTTATTTAATAAATTTTATTTACTAAATTAATCAAATTCACAAAAAACCCTAAAAAACTTGTTTTCTTTAATAAATTAATTTCTTTTATTAACTTAATTTTAATTTTCTTATTCTAGTCAATTATTTTATTTTACTTTAATTAGGTCAAAACCTTTAATACAAAAATACATTCCTTATCCATTCATACTTGTACATTATATTCATTTCATTTCTTGTACATTTATTCAAATTCAATATGATTGTAATAGATAATTAGGGTTTTAATTTCTTGCAATTCCCCATTTGTAAATTTGTACACTCCTCCCTTAAATGATGTAATAGCTTAGTATTTTTATTTTCGGCAATTTAATGCTTTATATACAAATGCTAGTAATTAGGGTTTGTATGGAAAGATTAAAATCAATGCTTAGAAAACCCTAATCAAGACAAATCAAGCATGTAAACCAATACACTTACACACATACACCCTTAGGGTAAATCCACTTTGTTGCCTTATAAAATGGCCATATTATGCATGTCGGGTATCTTAGCAAAAAGAAACAAAATACAAGATCATAGTCCCTCGATGACGCTATCAAAGTTGCCTTACAAAAATGATCTTAGTCCCTTAAATAAAAATGCTAAGATATCTCACAACATTGCTAATCATGGCTATACGATGACCCACGCCCGTCCCTTTTACATCCAAAGATAGGGTTTCTTACCAAATCAATGGTAAGATAATAATGTCAAAGGAAAGAGGAAATAAACATGAAATACTTTTGAGTAGGTAGAATGTTCCTAGTTACTTGCTCATTTTTTCAAACCAAAACATCCTTGCTATTTTCAAAACAAACACCAACACTTTCAAAAACATCTTTCAAACTTGAAAACATTTACAAAAGATCAACACTTTGTATACATTCTTACGAACGAGAATCATTACAAAGTTTTCCTAAACGATGGCGCCTTTTCAAAATGCTTTTAAAAACCACACAAAGCACATTTTCAAACAAAAGCAAGTGATCTAGCAAGCAACTAAGAGCCCGTAGATAACTACGGATTAAAAGGGTGATAATACCTTCTCTTTTCATAATCTACCCCCCGAACTCAAGAAAACATCTCAAAGGTCTTTCCTGTTCTTTTCAGCCTTTCCTTTTGGATAAAAGAAAAGTCAATGGCGACTCTTGCTAACCACAACATTTGCGATAAAACGCAAAACGACCAAGTCAGTTCTCCCACCGCATTACAGAACTGGTGACTCTGTTGGGGAAAATTTTAAAAGTGGGGTTACCTTAGGGCTAGATCGTATTTATTTGCTTTCATTGTTTGACTTGTATGCTTTACATTTTGGTTCTTTATTTGGGTTTGAATCTTCTACCCGGATTTGGGATACCTTATAGATAAGTAGCAATACGTTGTGGAAACTGTGCGGGGTATACCGACATGGTCTAAGCAATAGCTACGTTAGTGTGACATATTTGTGGGTATCGGTAGCCCTTGAGTAGTCAAGGAGAATACGGGGCCGCTGAGTAATGTCATGAAGCATTAACTAACTTCTAGAACCTTTACTTGACCAACTTGGCCATTAGGACGTAGTGAGATGACCGACTTTGGTGCAGTCCGAAGTTGGTAGATACTCGATACTACACTCATTGAGGTTTGGTTTTTTGGGATATTTCGGTCGCCATTAAAGAGGCTTGCGCTGAAACAATGCCCGAGGAAACAAACTAGTGATATTGAGCTCCCTTAGAACTCAGTTACTATTGCTAGGACATGTTTGAGCCAACTAAACTTCAAGAGGGTACTTACCTATGATACTCCATGCAAGCATAAACCTAAGGACTTGTTTGTTTTATTTGTATATATCTACTTGTACATAACATCATAAACATCATAACATCATACTCACTAACCATTTCAAGGATTTTTAGGATTTATCTTTGTTCTGTTTTATAGGACATGGATTCTATTCGCAGGAAAACCATTCAAGTCAATCTTGTAAGGATCCATCCTCAACTTAAAGAGTTAGCATCAATGGTTCCCGGAAAATCTCCATTTACCGAAAGACATGGTCACCTCCTAAACTTGGTTACCTCCAACACTAATTAGGACATGATGAAGGTGCTCTTCCAGTTCTTTGATCCTCTACACCATTGCTTCACATTTCCCGATTATCAACTTGTGCCAACTTTGGAAGAATTCTCCCAACTCTTGAGGATTCCCATTCTCAATCAACTACCCTTCAACAGTACGGAAAGAGATCCAAAACCAAAAGAGATTGCTCAAGCCTTACACTTGAAACCATCTGATGTCACAACTAATTGGGAAACAAGGAGTGGTGTCAAAGGTTTCTTAGCCAAGTTCTTGTTTGAGAAAGCTCAAAACTGTTGGAACTCCTTGGACTTGCAAGCTTTTGAGGAAATTGTGGCTCTCCTCATCTATGGGATGGTTTTGTTTCCAAATCCTGACCAACTCATATATATAAACACCGTCAAAATCTTCATGTCTCGTAACCCGGTGCCTACTTTGTTAGGAGACATCCTACATTCTTTTCACACTCGCACTATGAGGAAAAAAGGTATTCTCATGTGTTGTACTCATCTCTTAGCAAGATGGTTTATTTCGCATCTTCTCCAATCTATATTGAATAACGAGCAAGGTTCAAGGTGGTCATATAGGTTGATGACGCTCAGACATTCAGACATTCATTGGTGTTCCCGATCTTTGGAGAATGTTACTATCATCGACCGTTGTGGTGAATTCTCTAATGTCCCCTTACTTGGCATTAGAGGAGTCATCACCTACAACCCCTGCTTAGCCTTAAGATAGTTTAGTTACACCCGAAGGGATGGTCCACATGAGATGTTTATTCAAGGGTTGATATTTGACTACGATAATGACGATCAAGGTCACCGCCAGAGGTTTATCCGAGCTTGGAGGATGTTGAACAAGGTAGATAGCAAGATGTTGGGGCATAAGAATTCCATCCCTCTTGATCCTTATCTCAAATGGGTATGAGCTCGTTCTCAAAGTCTTATGATGCCTTACCCCTCTATTATCCCGGCCATCAAAGAGCCTGTTGTGGAAGGAGATATCACATACACTATCATGCATCCTGACATGACCACCTCTCTCAAAGACTTGCAAAGGGATTGGATACAACTTAGAGGGGAGCGAGACACTTTCGAGGCCCAATTCTATGCCAGCGAGAAGAAGGTTCTGGAACTCACCAAGCAGCTTCATGAGGAGTGGAGTCTGAACGCCTACATCGCACCAAAGAGGACGCGTTCAACTTTTTTATCTTAGAGTTTTTGTAAAGCCCAAAGAGGCATGATGTACTCAAACTTTGATTTATTAATATGACGTGTGTTCCTTTTTTGTCTAAAGCAAACATAAATCTCTAATTTCCTTGAAATCATTGCATATGCATCTTCATTCATCATAACATAAGCAGGCTTCTTACAAGAGGTCTCCTCATCTTTCCACTGTTTATTTTAGTGAGATGGACATGGAACAGACGGTAAAAGATCTCTAGGCGCATAATGCTCATTTTCAATAAATGTTATTGAATTTGGAAAAAGGACAAGAGGATTTCAAAACTTTGCTGATCAAAGAAAAGAAGAAGAAAGCAAAGAAATCAACCGGTGTTTTGAATCTAGGAAGAAGGTTCCCAGGGCCAGCCAGACGAACCCTAGACTTTGCAACATCATCAGGTGAAAAGGATGATTAAGAAGGAAAAAACAAGGAAGTGATTGCCCATCCAGAATCTGAAGAGGAAGAAGACGATGATTACTCTGAAGAGCAGTATCCTCCAGCTGACGACAAATACAAACTTCTGGAAGAACGTCTAAGTGCAATGGAGATTCAGAAAGTGCTCAGGATGGACTTTGAAGAGTTAGGTTTGGTGTCTGGGATTGTTATTCCACCAAAGTTTAAGGCACCAGTGTTTTCTAAGTACGACGAGGTTTCGTGTCCCAAGATGAACCTCCGATCTTACGTGAGGAAGATACAACCTCACACTGCTGATAGAGATTTGTGGGTCCACTTCTTTCAGGATAGTCTATCCGGAACTCAGTTAGATTGGTTCTATCAACCGGAGAGGGATAATATCCATAGTTGGGAAGACTTGGCCGATGCTTTTTATAAATAGTATCAATACAACATAGACCTTGCTCCCACCCGTACTCAACTACAAAGTATGGCTATGGGTTTGAGCAGGGGTTTCAAAGACTACGCTCAGAAGTGGAGGGACTTAGGAGGAAGAGTCCAACCTCCCCTATCTGAAAAAGAGCTAGTAGACATGTTTATGGGTAACCTGTCTGGTCCTTTCTTTAATCATCTAATTGGAATCTCCTCAGCAGGCTTCACTGAATTAATCTTGATTGGGGAAAGAGTGGAAGCTGGGATTAAGAGTGGGAAGATCCAAAAGGACGCATCCTCCAGTGCCATGAGAAAACCATTTATTGGGAAGAAAGAGGTTGGTGTTGTGTACCCTCAAAGGAATCAGGACAGAACTGAACATCGTCCAATGGTAGGGGTCGTCATGATCCCTAAGCCCGCACCTATTCAACAAAGGAACAACCAGCCTAGAACAGAAAGACCAATAAGACAATTTCCCCGATTAAATATGACGTTGTCTCAAGTCTTGCCACATTTGTTGAGATCTAATATGGTAACTTTGAAGGAAGCCATAAAGAATCCCAACACCGCCTCTCCTCATTACAACCCTAATGCTCGTTGTGCTTACTGTTGTACCCCAAAATTTTCCCTCCCATAATCTTCAAAGTTATGACAAGCAAATGGTTCAAGGTCTACTCAAGGGCTACACAGTTAACCATTCTCCTAAGCCAGTCAAATTAGGGTTTTGGTTCTTACAAGGAAGTTGAGGTTTTCAAGGGCTCAATCAAGTCACATATGCTCACACACATTGTCAAGCACCTACATGTCAAGTTTCAAGGCTCACAAGGTCAAGTTGCACAGTCAAAAACCCTAATTGCTCAACAGTCAACTGTAGGGGCAAAATGGTCATTTGGCAGTCAAAAGTCAAAATTTTTGGTCAACATATTATTTTGAAGCCACAAACATCATTTGATCAATTCTTGATCATGATTTCACAAGCATGGCTCAAAAAGTCTCAAGGTGCAAAAGTTTCTATTTTTGGACAGTTGAAAAGTCAACTGCAAATTGACCAGTGCATAACTTCCTCATGGTTTATCAGAAAAATCCCATCCAAAGCTCATTTTGAATAGAATGACATTTACTACAACTCATCTTCACACTTCAAGTCCAAGAAATGCTCTCACAAAAAGTTATCAATTTCAACATTATAGGTCATTTTCAAAAGTCAACAAAAAGGGACTTTAAGTCAAAGACCATAACTTGAGATTGGTAAATCAAAATGACATGGGACCAAATACATTGGTTAGAGTACTTCAAGACCTTTCCAAAATGTCCAAGAACATGTTCATAGCTTCAAAATTGAGCAAGATATGCATTGGAGAAGTTGGGAAATTTTTGAGAAATGGCCAAAGTCAATTATCCTTGAAACTTCAATTTTTGACAAAAGGGGCCCACTTTTTCCACTTGTTTCAGCTTGGCCATGCTTCCCACGTGTCCCACAAATTATTTCAAGATTTAAAATTAATTTTTTCATTTTTATTTAATTTTATTTGATTTAATTCATTTTAAATCTTTTAAAATCAAATAAAAATCAAGAAAATTAATTAAAGGGTATATTTTGTGTTGAATAGCTTTGAATCACCATCATTTACATCCCAAATTCGTACAAGGCCTAAATCAAGCAAGAAATTCAAATTTTGACACAAAAATGGAAAGTGTTTCAATGGAGTTCATGGCATAATCTCAAACATGAATGCATAAGCTTAATGGCCATAATTCTGATTGATATTCTTTACATATTACATATGCAAGCATTCTTGACAACACACACGAGCTAGAGACACCTAAAACGGCCAGAGAGAAATTCAAAAAAACTGTCAAAAGGTGGGAGATCTAAAGCTATCTTGCAGGCCTTTTCATACAAAACTGAGGACGTAGCTTTCTTCCTGGCAATCCCCTGAAGCCAACGCGACCATTGCCAAGCCCTAATACCTCCTACACATCACTGTAAGTCATCACAAACTCGTCTCTGAGCATGAAATTGGAATTCCCTATTCTTGCGTTTTTTCTCAAAAAAGCTAGCATATTCATATTCCTTGATTAATTTCCAACATGATTGCATTAGCCAATTTCATTGTTAGGCCCTGAATCGTGATGCCCGATTCTAGGGTTCACGTTCTTGTGTTTTAGGCGTTTTTGTTTCAGGTTAAATCAAGGCCAGCCAAGGGCATAAGTGTGATCAGGGGACATGGACGAGGTCAACCATGGTTTTGAAATGGATTTTCATGGCCTAGGGACGATTCTAGGACGAACCTACGAAATCACCTGCGGATAAAAATCTGCAGGTAAAAAGCCAGTGTCCAAGGAAGAAGACGCTGACGCGTCCCCTCCTCATTTGTTCGTTTGAAATAAGCGCGCTTTCTTTTTTTTCTCAGGGGATTATTTGATTTACTAATATAATATTTGTGTATTATTATTGTTTCAATTAAGTCACACAACTCAATTGGTTAAGGCGTACAGGCATTGACCCTTGGGACCTGGGTTCGAATCCCAGGTCCCCCCAAATAATTTCTATTATTTTGTTCAAAATGTTTCCATGCAGCATAGTCAAGAATAGTCCACCATGTGACTCCAGCGCCAAGAAGCCATGTGTCCTTCCATGCAAATCCAAGGGCCCAGAAAGCAAGAACACCATGTGCCTGGTCAACAGCATTCCACTCAACTCCCAGGGTCAAACGAGCTGGCTTCTTAATGGGCCAAGATTCAACATCACACCCCCATTCCTGGCCCAGCACCCCCTCCATTTGGTTTATATTTTCTTTTCATTTTATTTTTCAATTTAATTTCTAACCTTTTTTTATTTTACTTATTATTAGTAATTAATCAATTAACCATTTTTATAAAAAACCCAAAAATTGAACTAATGTTATTTTTATTATTATTATTTTATTTTTGTAAACAAATCTCAAATAAATTAATTATAATTAGGCCATTTTAACCTTTTCTTAAAACAACTAAAATAGCTTAGATTTAGGTTAACGTTTAATTTTATTTTCTTTTTATTTTTATTCCATTTCATAAAAACATAAAAAAAAAACAAAATATTTTCTTTTAATTAAATTAAATTAATTAGTTATTATTTAGCTTCAATTTTATTTTACTTATAAAAAAAAGGACCAAAAAATTAATTTTCTTTTCTTAAAAGGGTCAACACCCTTAGACGTTCCCGATTAATTTATTCGCGCGCATTTAATTTGTTCGATTATTATGTAATTGCTCCGGACATGTAATAGTAAATAGGACTTTTACCGTTTTCATTTACTTTCCGTATTCATTTACTAAAACGGGTCTTTGTAATTTTTGGCGATGTATAGACCCGCGCCTTGTAATAGTGTAGGATTTACGTTTCCGCAATTTACTTTCCGCACCCCCTTTAACTGTTAACTTGTATGAAAGAATGCATGCTAATTAAAAAAACAAGCGTAGCTCACCGTGCCATGATCAAAGATAAATATAAACATGAAAACAACACACAAATTCACACACCACTCTTAGGGTACGCCTCACTGTTGCCTTGCCTTCGAAACGTGGTCGTCGAGTATAGGACGTTTTAGTAAGTCCTTATGTCCGTTGATCCATATGCCTCAAAACAAGTTGCCTCGGAAAAGTTGCCTCGAATTAAAAAAGGATCAATGGTATAAGGGTAGCTTCTAAGGTGTCCTACTGTTGCTCTGGTGACCACACTGTCCCTACAAACGAATTGACCCAAACACCTCCAACGATGGTGCTACCTACCTCTCAATGGTGGGATGGCATTACCTTAAGGACATTTATACAGCCTAATTCCTTAGGGTAGGTAGATGACTCGTAGATACTTGCTCTATTCAAAAACAAATCAAAAACTCTTTTCACACTGACACTTTCAAAAAGCTTTCAAAAACAATTTTTCAAACATTCTTGAGGACTGATACAAGAGTCGATCTGAAATCTTTAAACGAAATTTTTTTTTCAAACCCACTCACAATTGAAAAGCAAACACTTTTGAAAACACAATGAGCAAGTATCTAAGAGCCCATGGATAACCATGGATAGAAAGGGTTCTAACACCTTCCCTTTCTATAAATCTACCTCCCGAACCGAGAAACTATCTCATAAGGAATTTTGCTGTGCTTTTGTCCTTTCCATGTTGGAGAAAATAAAAGACGGTGGCGACTCTTGCTTCCGCGACATTTCGCGAATCAGCGTTAAACAGTCAGTTCCAGATCCACCGATCACAGAACTGGCGACTCTGCTGGGGAAACTTAAAGTGAGGTGTACCTTAGGATAGCTCATACTTGTGTTTTCAATTGTTGTGCTTGTTTGCTTTATTATTGTGGGCTGCATCGGAGTTTCATAGATCCTAACCCGGATCTGGGGATACCCTTTTAGGTAGCATAAGCTGTGAGGGACCTGTCCGGCGTAGACCGACACGGGTGAAGCAGTGGCTACGTTGGTGTGACACCTTGGTATGTACCGATATCCCTTGTGTTGCAACGACGAGAATATGGGTCTTCTGAGGAGTCATTAAGCACCAACCGACCTTAGAACCTTAAATGACCCAACTTGGCCAATAGAACAGTAGCAGTATGCTACACCCATTGAGGCTAAACTCTCGCGATGGTTCTGGCCGCAAGAAAAGATTGCGATGCTGGAGTTATAACCGATTGAGGGTAGTCAGTGATATTGGGATCCTCTAGAACCCGGTTACTTCTGATAGGACAGGTCTTAACAAACAAACTGAAAGAGGGTAATACCTAGACCCCATGCTGGCCTAAACTCTAAGGGCTTGTCTTGTGTGACTTGTGTGCCTTATCATGTTTGCCTTTGTGAATATTTGTGGTGTGCTTTATCATAACATCATGCCATCATAAACATTGCATACATCCTGCATAAGGATTGACCGTTTCAAAGACAAGAGGGTTTCACCTTTGCTCTGTTTTGTAGGACATCATGATGCCTATGCGAAGGAACACTATCCGGTTCAATTTTGTTCACCCACCTGAGTTGCTTGAAGAATTGGTTAGCAGAATTCCAAATACTACTTCCTTCATCCAGAGGCATGGTTCTCTTCTCGGTTTAGTCACGGCAAAGTGGGACCAACAACTGATGAGTGTCCTGACCCAGTTTTATGACCCTCTGTACCAGTGCTTCACCTTTCAAGACTTCCAGCTGGTCCCTACCCTGGAAGAGTTCTCTGATTTGCTTGGCATCCCCATCTTGGATAAAACTCCCTTCACTGGTTGGGAAAAGGCTCTTAGGCTTGAGGAGATTGCTGCAGCTCTTCCCTTGACCCACAAGGAGGTAATGGACAACTGGGTGACTAGAAGCGAAGTTAAGGGCTTCTTGGCTAAGTTTCTGATTGGTAAAGCTAACAGTTTCTGGAATGACTTAGACTTCAGGGCGTACGAGGACATTCTGGCTCTCTTAATCTATGGGCTAGTATTGTTTCCAAATCCTGATAACTTTGTCAATATCAATGCCATAAGGATCTTCATGTCTCGGAACCCTGTGCCCACTCTCTTGGGTGATGTCCTGCAACAACTCTATGCTCGTACTGCCCGAAGACGAGGAACTCTGTGGTGTTGTACTTCTTTGCTGGTGAGGTGGTTTATTTCGCACCTCCCCAAGTTCGTGCTAAAGAACCAAGAAGGAAGAGGCTGGGCTCATAGGTTAATGTCTCTCACTGATAATGACATCATTTGGACTCTCAAAGGTTTAGATGAGGTGGCTGTTATTGATCGCTGCGGAGAATACCCTAATGTTCCATTGATTGGCACTCAGGGCGGAATCTCTTATAATCCATGTTTAGCTCTCCGTCAGTTTGGAAGAGCCAGAAGAGCAGGGCCTCATGAGATGCTGGTGCCTCACATCAGTTTTGAGTTTCAGAAAGATAGTGACGAACTACGCCGTAGATTCATCAAAGCTTGGGAAAGAATTCACAAAGCAGACCCACAAGAGCTGGGACCGAAGACTTCTCTACCTATGGAAGCCTACTACAAATGGGTCCGCATCCGTGCTCAGAAGTTAGGAATGCCATATGAAGCTGTCAGGCCTATCATTCTTGAAGGTCCTGATGGAGATGGGGTTCCTCCAACTGTTCTCCCTCCTCAGATACCCACTGATGTTGATACACTAAAGAGGTCTTGGGCGCAACTACAGGAAGAGCGGGATTATTATCGGGAAAAGTTCAACGAACAGGAACAGAAGATCTAGAAGCTGACCAAGCAACTGGAGAACGAGCGAACCCTGAATGACTATATCCGTACTGAGAAGAAGAGGCCATGGGAGCACTGATGGGCTTTGGATGTTTCTTTTACAGCTTTATTTTCTTTTCAGTATTTTCATTCTTGTAACGCCTAAGGGCAAATTGTTGAACAATTTAAAGTTTAATCTGATAAAGTGTGTTCCTTTTGTTTACAAAGTTGATTCCCGATTGTCTTTGAAAACATAATTCATACGCATTTCATTCATCATATGCATTACAAGTACCCCTTTTCCTACAGGTTGCTTAATCTTCTTCGCTGTTTATTTCAGCACTCAAGCATCATGAATCCTGAACTCACTACCGAGCAAGCTATCAAGGCCCTCCAGGCCCAGAATGCCCAATTTCAGGAGATGGTCATGAACTTGGCCCAGGGACAACAAGATCTGAAGGCTTTGCTCCTGAAGAAGAATAAGAAGAAGAAGAGGACTGTGCTATTCAACACTGGGCGCAGACTCGGGAATACTTTGCAGAATGAAGCTGAGAGGACTACTCCATCTGTGGGGGAAGGCAGTCACCAAGGGAGAGAGGTCCCTAGTCCTGTGGTCTCTGACACTGAGACAAACTTCAATGACGAACAGTACCCTCCTGCTGACGACCGGTACAAACAGCTGGAGGACAGGTTAAATGCTATGGAGATCCAACGTGTGCCTGGGTTGGATTTTGGAGACTTGGGTTTATCTTCTGGGGTGGTGATCCCACACAAGTTCAAGGCGCCTGCCTTTGTGAAGTATGCCTGGGCTTCCTGTCCCAAGATGCACCTCCGTTCTTATGTAAGGAAGATCCAACCTTACATAGTAGACAAGAACTTATGGATCCACTTCTTCCAGGAGAGTCTTTCAGGGACTCACCTCGAATGGTTCTATCAGCTGGATGGAACCAACATTCGTAACTGGGAGGATTTGGCCACTGCTTTCTACAAGAAGTATCAATATAATTCTGACCTCGCTCCCACGCGTACCCAACTCCAGGGTATGTCACTGGGAATGGGTGAAGGTTTTAAGGAGTACGCACAGAAATAGAGAGACCTGGCTGGCAGGGTGCAGCCACCATTGACGGACCGGGAGCTAGTGGATATGTTCTTGGGGACCCTATCTGGTCCATTCTTCAATCATCTCATTGGTAATTCCTCTGCTGGGTTTACTGACCTGATCCTGACTGGTGAGAGGATCGAGGCTGGTATAAAATCGGGAAAGATACAGAAGGGTGCCTCCTCAAATGCTGAAAAGAAACCCTTCAAGAAGGAGGCCAGTGCTGTGTATGGTCCAAGAAAGCAGAACAAACCTGAACGCCGCCAAGCTGTCAACGCGGTGGTTATTTCTAAGCCTGCTGCTGCTCCACAACAGTACAACCAACCCAGAGCTGAGAGGCCCAAACGGCAGTATACTCGGCTCAGCATGACTCTCTCTCAGATCCTGCCGCAACTACTGTCAACTAGCCTAGTAACTGTCAAAGAGGCTCCGATGATGGTAAACACAGCATCTCCGAAATATAACCCCAATGCCCGTTGCGCGTATCACTCCGATAGCCCGGGACATTCTACTGATGATTGCTGGGCCCTGAGGAATAAGGTTCAGGACCTTATTGATGCCAAGGAGATACAGTTCGAGGCGCCCGAGAGGCCAAATGTTGTGACCGCCCTCATGCCCCAGCATGGAGTGAATGCTGTTGAGGAGGATTTGTATGTAGCTTCTGTGGATGATGTTGCTACTCCGCTGCTGACCGTCAAGAGGAACCTGTTGCTAGCCGGTTTATTTCCGGGATGTAGCAAGGGTTGCCCTTTATGTGCTGATTCCCCTGCTGGTTGTTCTTTGCTGAAATCAGGCATCCAAAACCTGATGGATAGTAAAGAGATCTTGTTCAAGAAGACTGTCGTTCCTGCTGCCCCTGTTGGAGAAGTTTCAATTGTTACCATTTTCAATAACCCTTCCAAGGCTCCTTCAAAGAAGCCTGTCCAAATTTTGCCTGTTCACAAGATTGCTCCCATCACCATTATTGTTCCGGGACCCATCCCCTACAAGTCTGATAAAGCTTTCCCGTGGCACTATGGGGCAGATGTTTATGTTCTGGGAGTGAAGCAAGAGTTCAACGCTGGTACCGGTGTCACCAACATCACTGGGCCTGCTAAGGTCACTCGTAGTGGAAGACTGTTCTCACCAGACATCGCTCCTCCGGTAATTCAGAGGCCTCTTGTCATCACACCTGTCAGTGTGCCTGTTTCCCCCCTGATCAAGTTTCTACCCCTGCTGCCGAGTCATCTGACGCTCGGGGCAAGGGGATTGCTGCTGATATGCCTGCCCGGACGGAGGCACCAAAGACCATTGTTGAGGCTTCCAAGCAAGAAATGGAAGAGATCCTCAAAATTATAAAGAAGAGTAATTTCAACGTCGTTGAACAACTGGGGCACACCCCCTCCAAAATCTCCATGCTATCACTGCTGCTGTGTTCAGAGGCCCATGCCAAGGCCCTGATTGCTTTCTTGAAGACGACTCACGTACCTCAAGAAACGTCTGTTGATCAATTCACCGACTGTGTGGCCAACCTAACTGCTGATAATGGTCTGGGTTTCTCTGATGCTGATCTGACGGCCAAGGGGAAGAACCATAATGATGCCCTGCATGTCTCCATTGAATGCAGGGGCACTACTCTTGCTCACGTGCTGGTTAACACTGGTTCTTCACTAAACGTGCTACCCAAGAAGGCTCTAGACAGGCTGGACTGTGAGGGTTTAAAGCTCAAACCAAGTAACATTGTTGTCCGGGCCTTTGACGGGTCCAAAAGGATGGTACATGGTGAGGTTGACATCCCGATCAGGGTTGGTTCGCAGGTATTTGATTCAAAATTCTATGTGATGGACATCCGTCCATCCTATTCTTGTTTGCTGGGTCGCCCGTGGATCCACAAGGCTGGAGCTGTGACTTCAACTTTACATCAGAAGCTCAAATACCCGGTCAGGGGGAAGATTGTAACAGTGCAAGGGGAAGAGGAATACATGGTCAGCCACCTCAACTCCTTCAGGTACGTGGAAATGGACGGGGAGTTCATTGAGACCCCCTTTCAACATTTTGAAGAGGTGCCACAAACATTGGCAGCAGCAGAAGCAGTGACTGAAGAGGGTTCTCCTTTGAAGATGGCCTCCTTAAAGGACGCCCGGGCTGTGATTGAAAAAGGTGAATGTGCAAACTGGGGAAGGCTCCCTGATTTTACTCCAAAGACTGACAAATTTGGCTTGGGTTTCACTGCAGAAGCTCAGAAGGCTGTGCGCAAGGCAAGGATTGGAAGACCTCCTGTGCTCATCACCAATCCAGGAGTGAATGCTATTGGGGATGAGGACGAAGTGGAAGAATCCGAGTTTGACAGCTGGATCTACCCAACGGCTAACGGTGGACCTAGCAACTGGACCGCAAAAGACTTTACACCCATTACTTTTGTCACCCAGTAATGAACTTCTTTGTTTTGGATTTGTAATAAACAATAATTTGAAACTTTATGGCCCGGTGTCTTACCCGGGGCACCGTGGTTTTATTTGTGAGGGCTTTTGTTTGTCACTTTCATATATCATGAATAAAAGCATTGGACGTTTTTCACATTTCAAATCTTGCGCTCCCTTTCTTTCTTTATATATTGCAAGACAGCTGTATTTACACACACTCACTCGTACAGGTTTCAATCCACTATGGATCTCACTGGTAACGACTCTGCTACTGCCAGTTATGACTTCGAAAATCCGATCAACTTAGCCGAAGACGAAGGTGAAGATGATTGCGAAGTGCCTGGAGAGCTTGCAAGACTGTTACTTCAGGAAGAGAGGACCATTCAGCCACATGAAGAGCCGGTGGAAACGGTAAATCTGGGTACTGAGACAGATAGAAAGGAAGTCAAGATTGGTGCTAATCTAGAGCTCAGTGTGAAACAACGGTTGGTTCAGATGTTACATGATTATGTGGAGATCTTCTCCTGGTCTTACGAAGACATGCTTGGGTTGGATACCGACATTGTGGTCCATCACCTGCCTACCAAGGAAGAATGCCCTCCGGTTAAGCAAAAGGTCCGCCGTATGCGTCCAGAGATGTCCGAGAAGATCAAAGCTGAGGTTATGAAGCAATTTGATGCCAGGTTTCTAGCAGTGACTTCTTACCCTCAGTGGGTTGCCAATGTGGTGCCGGTACCAAAGAAAGATGGTAAGGTCAGAATGTGTGTCGATTACAGGGATCTGAACAGGGCAAGCCCCAAGGATGACTTCCCCCTACCTCACATTGACGTTCTGGTTGACAATACTGCCCAGCATAAAGTGTTCTCCTTCATGGACGGCTTTTCAGGTTATAATCAGATCAAGATGGCTCCTGAAGATATGGAAAATACTACCTTTGTTACTCAGTGGGGCACCTTCTGCTACAAGGTCATGCCATTTGGTTTGAAAAATGCTAGGGCAACCTACCAACGTGCCATGGTTGCTTTATTTCATGACATGATCCATCATGAGATAGAAGTATATGTCGACGATATGATTGCAAGGTCCCAAACTGAGGAGGAACACCTTGACCATCTGCAAAAGTTGTTTGACCGTTTGAAATTGTACAAGCTGAGGCTGAATCTAAATAAGTGCACATTTGGGGTAAGATCTGGAAAGTTGCTAGGCTTTGTCATAAGTGACAAAGGTATTCAAGTGGACCCTGCCAAGGTTAAAGCCATACAAGAGATGCCAGTTCCCAAGACAGAGAAAGAAGTCAGAGGCTTTCTAGGACGTCTGAATTACATTGCCCGATTCATCTCGCATCTAACTTCCACCTGTGAACCAATCTTCAAGCTGCTGAAGAAAGATCAGGTAGTACGTTGGAATGATGAATGTCAGGCCGCTTTTGACAGAATCAAAGAGTATCTCCAAGAACCACCCATTCTTATGCCACCGGTTGAGGGGAGACCTCTAATACTATACCTGACAGTACTTGACAGCTCAATGGGGTGTGTGCTGGGGCAGCATGACGAGTCTGGCCGAAAAGAGCACGCCATTTATTACCTTAGCAAAAAGTTTACCGACTGTGAGACCCGATACTCACTGCTCGAGAAAACTTGCTGCGCTTTGGTATGGGCTGCTCGCCGGCTGAGACAGTATATGCTGACTCACACTACTCTGTTGATTTCAAAGATGGATCCAATAAAGTACATATTCGAAAAGCCTGCTTTGTCTGGAAGAATAGCAAGATGGCAGATGATCTTGACGGAATACGACATCTAGTACACGACTCAGAAAGCTATCAAAGGAAGTGTATTGGCAGACCACTTATCACACCAAGCAGTGGACGACTACCAGTCAATGAACTTCGAATTTCCTGACGAGAGCATCATGATAGTGACTGATTGTGAAGTACCTGGACCGGATGAAGGACCTCAGGAAGGATCCCGATGGTCTATGCACTTTGATGGAGCCTCCAACGCTTTGGGTAACGATATTGGCGCTGTGATCATATCCCCTCAAGGCACTCATACTCCACTCAATGCCCGGCTATGTTTCAACTGCACCAACAACATGGCGGAGTATGAGGCATGCATCATGAGACTTCAAGCTGCGATTGACTTAAGGATCAAGTTTCTGAGTGTCTTCGGAGATTCCGCTCTCGTGATCAATCAGATCAAAGGCGAGTGGGATACGAAACATCCGAATCTTATTCCTTACAGAGAATGTGTGTTGACATTGATCCCCCACTTCACAGAGATAACTTTTGAACACTTCCCGAGAGAGGAGAATCAGTTGGCGGACGCGTTGGCTACGATGTCTTCCATGTTCGAAGTTAAGTGGGATAATGAGGCTCCCCGGATCATTATCTGGAAACTGGACGAACCGGCATACTGCTGTGATCTTGAGGCTGAGGTAGTAACTGAGAAACCCTGGTATCATGAGGTGAAGAGGTACTTGGAAGTTCAGGAATACCCCGAAGGTGCATCCATCAATGACAAGAAGTTTCTGAGAAGGTTCGCAGCAAAGTTCTTCCTCAGCAACGACATTCTGTACAAGCGAAACCATGATTCGACCTTACTGCGTTGTGTGGATAAGACTGGAGCAGAAAGAATCATGGCAGAGCTGCATGAAGGTACCTTCGGGACACATTCCAGTGGACACACCATGGCAAAGAAGATCCTTCGGGCAGGATATTTATGGTCCACAATGGAAGCTGACTGTTACCAACATTCTCGGACATGTCATAAGTGCCAGATATATGCTGATAAGGTGCACGTTCCCCCAGTCCCTCTGAATGTCTTGACTGCACCTTGGCCTTTTGCAATGTGGGGCATCGACATGATCGGCGAGATTAAACCTACAGCATCCAACGGGCATCGCTTCATCCTGGTAGCGATCGATTACTTTACAAAGTGGGTTGAAGCAGCTTCCTACGCTACTGTAACCAAGAACGTCGTGGCACGGTTCATTCGGCATAATCTGATCTGTCGATACGGCGTCCCGGAAAGGATCATTACGGACAACGGTACCAATCTCAATAACAAGATGATCACTGAGCTCTGCGAGCAATTCAAGATACAGCACCACAACTCTTCTCCTTACCGGCCGAAGATGAATGGGGCTGTAGAAGCGGAAAATAAGAATATCAAAAAGATTGTGCAGAAGATGACAGTGACCTACAAAGATTGGCACGAGATGTTACCGTTTGCTCTTCATGGGTACCGTACCTCAGCAAGAACGTCAACCGGGGCAACTCCTTTTTCCTTGGTCTACGGCATGGAGGCAGTCTTGCCGATCGAAGTCCAGATACCCTTTCTCCGGATAATGAAGGACGCAGACTTGAGCGAAGATGACTGGATCCAGACCCGGCTTGATCAGTTAAATCTAATCGACAAAAAGAGACTCACTGCTATTTGTCATGGTCAAACGTACCAAAAACGGATGATCAGGGCATTTAACAAGAAAGTCAGACCACAAGAGTATCAAGTCGGGGACCTGGTAATCAAGCGCATCATCCTTCCTCAAAGTGATCCCAGGGGCAAATGGACCCCCACGTACGAAGGGCCATTTGTGGTTAAACATGTGTTCTCAGGAGGAGCCATGATTCTAACTACCATGGATGGTGATGACCTTCCTCACCCCGCCAATGCAGACATAGTAAAAAGATACTACGCATGATAAAAGACCCGCTAGGTTGACATACCTAGGCAAAAATTAGGGCTTCCCGGCGAACCAAAAGGGTTCGGGCAAAATGAGGGATGAAATGAAAAAATCTGTACACCCGGCAAGTCGAAAACCTGAAAAGGCGGCTTGGGCAAAAATGGGTATCCCGGTGGACTGAAAACCCGAAAGGGCGGTCCAGGCAAAAGTTAGGGATTAAAGCGTAATACTATGTCTCATTGGATCACTTTGCATCCAGAATCCGGTATCAAACATCAGGTTCAGACGGCATCGATCAATCAGCTTCATCTTCAACTGAGCAGCCAAGCGATGAGACGCTCGAAGATATAAAGGCGATAGCAGAGTTGGAACCCAGTGGGATTATTCTTTTCACATAGCTGTTTTGTTTTCCTTTTTCACAAATTGTATAAACTCTGTTTTTCGGCGGCGTTCTCTTACTAGGACGCCAGCCTCTTGTACATAAACGCCTATTTACAGGCAGATTCAAAAATCAATACAAATTCACTTTTCAAAACCAATTGCCAATTGTCTTTTCCTTTTTCTGTTTCGTTTTGCGAAGAACGTCCAATGTTCAAATTTTGATATATGCATTTGACAATAATTGCTAACTCATAAATATTTGCATACAAAACAAAGGATTAATTACAGGTAACATTAGAAACAGGGGCAATAATGAGTTGTCTAAGCGTTCTAATTGCTCTGTCCACCAAGGTACCAAGGTAAGTTCGGTTGAAGAATGTAACTAAGATATCTTAATTCCCCAGAGAGTGAGCCAGCAAGTCAATATACTCTCCCCAAGAAGAGTTAGCCTACTCTATTAGCCTTAAGGAAGTTGGGTATCCCCAGTAGATCTCAACATTCCCCAGCGGAGTATACAAATATTCTTAACAAGCATCCCGGGCAGTATTGATATAAGATTGTTCCCCGGCGGAATACTAGACATCCAGTGGAGCCATTCCCCAATGCAGTCTCAAAAAGTTCCCCAGGAAAGTGGAATCCATCTCCCCAGCAGGAAGCTTATCCCCAGTAGATTCTGGAAGCTTATCCCCTGCAGAGCACGAACGCGTCTCCCGGTTTTATTTAAAGGTTATTTCCCCACCAGGATATAACTGGGTTATCCTCAGCCAATAACCATGGAAAGATCGTCCCCGACGGAGTCTTCCTATCCCCCAGCGGAGTTCATCAATTCCTTCAACATAACGCATCAATGGTATCCACAGCGGAGTTATCATCAACCTCAGCAAAGCATCTCTCTCTCCCCACAAAATTCACTCCCCGCAGAGTAATCTTTTCGCCAAGGTTATTCCCCAACGGAGTCATCTTCTCCTACTAGTATTCTTGCAACCATCATCCCCAGCGGAAACAATGAAGTTCTATTCCTCAACATTAGCCCAGGATTTAACTTCCCGACATTCGTCAAGGATTTACTTTCCCAGACGAAAATACATTCATAAACATCATATCCTCCTACATTATAGCATGCACATACGCATCATGAACATACGATCTCATTTATTCTGAGAACATCACGCATGTCATACATCATGACATCGCATACGACTAACGTTTTGTCTTTTCAGGACAAAAGTTAATACAAAGAGAATTGCTATCAACTGTCGCAACTAAAGATCCTATTCCTGTATCTTTCCAGGGTGTATCTGTTGACGACTACATTACCAGACTCGATTCCTGTATCTTGCCAAGGCACATCTGAAGAGTTCGAAGATTCGATTCCTGTATCTTGCCAGGGTGTATCTGTTGACGACTACATTACCAGACTCGATTCCTGTATCTTGCCAGGGCACGTCTGAAGAGTTCGAAGATCTGATTCCTGTATCTTGCCAGGGTGTATCTGTTGACGACTACATTACCAGACTCGATTCCTGTATCTTGCCAGGGCACGTCTGAAGAGTTCGAAGATCCGATTCCTGTATCTTGCCAGGGTGTATCTGTTGACGACTAACATTACCAGACTCGATTCTTGTATCTTGCCAGGGCACGTCTGAAGAGTTTAAAGATCCGATTCTTGTATCTTGCCAGGGTGTATCTGTTGACGACTGTATTCTCCGGACTCGATTCCTGTATCTTGCCAGGGCACGTCTGAAGAGTTTAAAGATTCGATTCCTGTATCCAGCCAGGGCACATCTACATAAAGAGTTTGAAGATCAACTCCTGTAACAGGCCAGGTAATTATTTTTCTTTCTCAGGTACACAAGTTCTCGCTAAGGAATCTCTTACGCGATCGACACCTAGATGGCATCTATAAGCCCATCCACTTACCAACAGTTCCAAATGGCATCTATAAGCCCATTCCCGACAAGGTTCTGTCACACCTCCAGATGGCATCTATAAGCCCATCCTCCTATCCACCATCTCTCCAAATGGCATCTGTAAGCCCATTCCCGCTATCACACTGCTGATACTCAACTATGTGAGTGCAAATTTCTGGGCACTCTAGTGTTCAATCATCTTCCACCTTCGGATTACGAAAGGCACGCCAGCCAATCTACATCCTCAGGTTTAAGAAGATTGAACAGGGGAAACTGTTGTACCCCAAAATTTGCCCTCCCATAATCTTCAAAGTTATGACAAGCAAATGGTTCAAGGTCTACTCAAGGGCTACACAGTCAACCATTCTCCTAAGCCAGTCAAATTAGGGTTTTGGTTCTTACAAGGAAGTTGAGGTTTTCAAGGGCTCAATCAAGTCACATATGCTCATACACATTGTCAAGCACCTACATGTCAAGTTTCAAGGCTCACAAGGTCAAGTTGCACAGTCAAAAACCCTAATTGCTCAACAGTCAACTGTAGGGGCAAAATGGTCATTTGGCAGTCAAAAGTCAAATTTTTTGTCAGCATCTTATTTTGAAGCCACAAACATCATTTGATCAATTCTTGATCATGATTTCACAAGCATGGCTCAAAAAGTCTCAAGGTGCAAAAGTTTCTATTTTTGGACAGTTGAAAAGTCAACTGCAAATTGACCAGGGCATAACTTCCTCATGGTTTATCAGAAAAATCCCATCCAAAGCTCATTTTGAATAGAATGACATTTACTACAACTCATCTTCACACTTCAAGTCCAAGAAATGCTCTCACAAAAAGTTATCAATTTCAACATTATAGGTCATTTTCAAAAGTCAACAAAAAGGGACTTTAAGTCAAAGACCATAACTTGAGATTGGTAAATCAAAATTACATGGGACCAAAGACATTGGTTAAAGGACTTCAAGACCTTTCCAAAATGTCCAAGAACATGTTCATAGCTTCAAAATTGAGCAAGATATGCATTGGAGAAGTTGGGAAACTTTTGAGAAATGGCCAAAGTCAATTATCCTTGAAACTTCAATTTTTGACAAAAGGGCCCCACTTTTTCCACTTGTTTCAGCTTGGCCATGCTTCCCACGTGTCCCACAAATTATTTCAAGATTTAAAATTAATTTTTCCGTTTTTATTTAATTTTATTTGATTTGATTCATTTTAAATCTTTTAAAATCAAATAAAAATCAAGAAAATTAATTAAAGGGTATATTTTGTATTGAATAGCTTTCAAATTTTGACACAAAAATGGAAAGTGTTTCAATGGAGTTCATGGCATAATCTCAAACATGAATGCATAAGCTTAATGGCCATAATTCTGATTGATATTCTTTACATATTACATATGCAAGCATTCTTGACACCATACACGAGCTAGAGACACCTAAAACGGCCAGAGAGAAATTCAAAAAAACTGTCAAAAAGTGGGAGATCTAAAGCTATCTTGCAGGCCTTTTCATACAAAACTGAGGACGTAGCTTTCTTCCTGGCAATCCCCTGAAGCCAACGCGACCATTGCCAAGCCCTAAGACCTCCTACACATCACTGTAAGTCATCACAAACTCGTCTCTGAGCATGAAATTGGAATTCCCTATTCTTGCGTTTTTTCTCAAAAAAGCTAGCATATTCATATTCCTTGATTAATTTCCAACATGATTGCATTAGACAATTTCATTGTTAGGCCCTGAATCGTGATGCCCGATTCTAGGGTTCATGTTCTTGTGTTTTAGGCGTTTTTGTTTCAGGTTAAATCAAGGCCAACCAAGGGCATAAGTGTGATCAGGGGACATGGACGAGGTCAACCATGGTTTTGAAATGGATTTTCATGGCCTAGGGACGATTCTAGGACGAACCTACGAAATCACCTGCGGATAAAAATCCGCAGGTAAAAAGCCAGTGTCCAAGGAAGAAGACGCTGACGCGTCCCCTCCTCATTTGTTCGTTTGAAATAAGCGCGCTTTCTTTTTTTTCTCAGGGGATTATTTGATTTACTAATATAATATTTGTGTATTATTATTGTTTCAATTAAGTCACACAGCTCAATTGGTTAAGGCGTACAAGCATTGACCCTTGGGACCTGGGTTCGAATCCCAGGTCCCCCCAAATAATTTCTATTATTTTGTTCAAAATGTTTCCATGCAGCATAGTCAAGAATAGTCCACCATGTGACTCCAGCGCCAAGAAGCCATGTGTCCTTCCATGCAAATCCAAGGGCCCAGAAAGCAAGAACACCATGTGCCTGGTCAACAACATTCCACTCAATTCCCAGGGTCAAACGAGCTGGCTTCTTAATGGGCCAAGATTCAACATCACACCCCCATTCCTGGCCCAACACCCCCTCCATTTGGTTTATTATTTTCTTTTCATTTTATTTTTCAATTTAATTTCTAACCCTTTTTTTTATTTTACTTATTATTAGTAATTAATCAATTAACCATTTTTATAAAAAAACCCAAAAATTGAACTAATATTATTTTTATTATTATTATTTTATTTTTGTAAACAAATCTCAAATAAATTAATTATAATTAGGCCATTTTAACCTTTTCTTAAAACAACTAAAATAGCTTAGATTTAGGTTAACGTTTAATTTTGTTTCTTTTTATTTTTATTCCATTTCATAAAAACATAAAAAAAAACAAAATATTTTCTTTTAATTAAATTAAATTAATTAGTTATTATTTAGCTTCAATTTTATTTTACTTATAAAAAAAAGGACCAAAAAATTAATTTTCTTTTCTTAAAAGGGTCAACACCCTTAGACGTTCACGATTAATTTATTCGCGCGCATTTAATTTGTTCGATTATTATGTAATTGCTTCGGACATGTAATAGTAAATAAGACTTTTACCGTTTTCATTTACTTTCCGTATTCATTTACTAAAACGGGTCTTTGTAATTTTTGGCGATGTATAGACCCACGCCTTGTAATAGCGTAGGATTTACATTTCCGCAATTTACTTTCCGCACCCCCTTTAACTGTTAACTTGTATGAAAGAATGCATGCTAATTAAAAAACAAGCGTAGCTCACCGTGCCATGATCAAAGATAAATATAAACATGAAAACAACACACAAATTCACACACCACTCTTAAGGTACGCCTCACTGTTGCCTTGCCTTCGAAACGTGGTCGTCGAGTATAGGACGTTTTAGTAAGTCCTTATGTCCGTTGATCCATATGCCTCAAAACAAGTTGCCTCGGAAAAGTTGCCTCGAATTAAAAAAGGATCAATGGTATAAGGGTAGCTTCTAAGGTGTCCTACTGTTGCTCTGGTGACCACACTGTCCCTACAAACGAATTGACCCGAACACCTCCAACGGTGGTGCTACCTACCTCTCAATGGTGGGATGGCATTACCTTAAGGACATTTACACAGCCTAATTCCTTAGGGTAGGTAGATGACTCATAGATACTTGCTCTATTCAAAAACAAATCAAAAACTCTTTTCACACTGACACTTTCAAAAAGCTTTCAAAAACAATTTTTCAAACATTCTTGAGGACTGATACAAGAGTCGATCTGAAATCTTTAAACGAAACTTTTTTTTCAAACCCACTCACAATTGAAAAGCAAACACTTTTGAAAACACAATGAGCAAGTATCTAAGAGCCCATGGATAACCATGGATAGAAAGGGTGCTAACACCTTCCCTTTCTATAAATCTACCTCCCGAACCGAGAAACTATCTCATAAGGAATTTTGCTGTGCTTTTGTCCTTTCCATGTTGGAGAAAATAAAAGACGGTGGCGACTCTTGCTTCCGCGACATTTCGCGAATCAGCGTTAAACAGTCAGTTCCAGATCCACCGATCACACTTACCATTCAGAAAGTCTAGGCCATGATACCAACAACTGATGGGCTTTGAAAAACAAGGTGCAAGACTTTCTCGAGGCAAAAGAAATTGAATTTGATGCTCCTGAGATCCCAAATGTTATCTTCTCTCCTATGCCCAAGCATGGCCGTGATGTTAACATTGTTGAAGATGATGTGTTTGTTACTGTTGTTGATGAACTTGTTACTCCTCTCCTGACTATCAAGAGGAACCTGTTGAAGGCCGGTTTATTTCTGGGTTGTGGAGAAGGCTGCCACCTCTGTTTATCCCTACCAACTGGTTGTCATTTATTGAAAGCAGGTGTCTAGCGCCTAATGGATGACAAAGAGATTTTGTTTGAGAAGACTCACATTCCCATCATTTCTTACAAAGATGTTTCAATAGTAACCATTTCCTCCAATCCTTCCAGGGTCTCCACCAAAAGACCCGTTAGGATTATATCTGTTCCTAAGGTGACTCCACTGATAATTACTATGCCAGGGCCGATCCCGTACTCCTCAGATAAAACTGTCCCCTGGAACTATGGGGGTGACGTCTACTATCACGGTGTCAAGCAGGATTGGCTGGCTGGTGAAGAGTCGATTTTTGAGAAGGCTGACCCCGACATCAGAAACATTGTGGGAACCAGCAAAATAACCCGAAGTGGAAGAGTATTCTCCCCTGAGATTTCTCCTCGGAAAACTGTTACCGGTCCTATGATCATCCCTGCTTTTGTTCCTGTTGACACTACTACTACAGTCTCTATGGTTACCCCTACTGACACCCATACCACCAAGTTGACCGAGACTCGGGGCAAAGGCATTTTGGTTGAACCTGTTCGGATGAAGGCGCAACCAGTATCTATCCCATAAGCCTCCAAAAAGGAGATGGAAGAAATTTTTAAAATTATAAAGAGAAGTGACTACAACGTAGTCGAACAGCTAGGGCAGACTCCGTCAAAGATTTCTATGTTAGCTTTACTGTTGTACTCTGAGGTTCATGCGAAGGCCTTGGTGAAATTTCTTAAAACTTCCCATGTGCCACAGGAAACCTCTGCTGACCAATTCCAAGACTGTGTGGCCAGTTTGACCACTGATAATGGTTTGGGCTTTTCTGATGCTGATCTTACACCTAGATGGAGGAAACACAATGAGGCGTTACATGTCTCTGTCGAATACAGGGGCACTACTTTGGCCTATGTCCTGGTTGATACAGGTTCGTCTTTAAATGTTCTACCTAAGAAGGCTCTTGATAGACTAGACTATGAAGGTCTGACCTTAAAACCCAGCAACATAGTGGTAAGGGCTTTCGATGGTTTGAAGAGAATGGTGCATGGGGAGGTGGACATCCCCATTAAAGTTGGAACTCAAACCTTTGATTCAACTTTCTACGTGATGGACATTTGCCCTTCCTATTCCTGTTTATTGGGCCGACCTTGGATTCACAACGCTGGTTCTGTCACCTCTATAATACATCAGATGCTAAAATACCCAACCAAGGGAAAAATCATTACTGTCCATGGAGAGGAGGAATATATGGTCAGTCACCTGAACTCCTTCAGATACATGGAAATGGATGGTGAATTCATCGAAACTCCATGTCAGCATTTCGAGGAAGTCCCACCAACAGTGGCAGCAACCAAGGCTATTTCCCAAGTCCCGAAGATTACCAAACCTCCGCTAAAGATGTCTTCTCTTAAATATGCCAAAGCAGTGGTTGAAGAAGGTGGGTGTACTATTTGGGGCCAACTCCCGGATATCCCTTACAAATCTGACAAATTTGGTTTGGGTTTCACTTCAGGAGGCCATAAAGCTGTTCGTCGTGCTCATGCCGGGGTACCACCTTTGCGGATCAGCAACCATGGAGTCAACGCAGTGGATGATAACAATGACAATTGTGACCTAGAAGATTGGATTTTCCCAACTATCAACGGAGGACTTAGCAACTAGGAAGCCAAAGAATTTGTCCCTATTACTTTTATCCAACAATAATTGTCTTAAATTTTTTGCCGGACTTGTACTAATTAAACAATTGAGACTTTTAAAACCTTGTGTCTTACCCGAGGCACAACGGTCCATTTGTAAGGGTTGTTACTTCATTTTCATATGTCATCAATGAATCATGGAAGTTTTTGCATACAAACTTTGTGCTCTTTGTCTTTATTTTCTACATTTTTATTTCTTTCAATAATAGTTATTATTGTACCCCAAAATTTGCTCTCTCACTTAAAGAATAAGCAAGGTTCAAGGTGGTCACAAAGGTTGATGACGCTCAAACATTCAGACATTCATTGGTGCTCCCGATCCATGGAGAATATTACTATTATCGACCATTATGGAGAATTTCCTAATGTCCCTTTACTTGGCATTAGGGGTGGTATCACCTACAACCCTTGCTTAGCCTTAAGACAGTTTGGTTACGCCCGAAGGGATGTCCCGCACGAGATACTGATTCAAGGTTTGGTATTTGACTACGACAACAATGATCAAGGTCTTCGCCAGATATTTATTCGAGCTTGGAGGATGTTAAACAAGGTAGATAGCAAGACTTTGGGGCATAAAAATTCCATCCCTCTTGAGCCTTACCTCAAATGGGTACGAACTAGTGCTCAGAGTCTTATGATGCCTTACCCCTCCATTCTCCTGGTAATCATTGAGCCTGTCATGGAAGGAGATGTTCCATACACTATCCTACATCCTGACATGCCTACCTCTCTTGAAGACCTACAAAGGGATTGGATACAATCAAGGGGGAGCGAGATACCTTTGAAGCCCAATTCTACAAAAGCGAGAAGAAGGTTTTGGAACTCACTAGGCTTCTTGTGATATGGTGGGAGAACTGACTTGGGTGTTTTGCGTTTGATCGCAAATGTTGCGGTTAGCAAGAGTCGCCACCGAATTTTCTTTTATCCAAAAGGAAAGGTGAAAAAGCACAGGAAAGACCTTTGAGATTATTTCTTGAGTTCGGGGGGTAGATTATGAAAAAGGAAGGTATTAGCACCCTTTTCATCCATGGTTTTCCATGGGCTCTTAGTTACTTGCTAGATCACTTGCTTTTGTTTGAAATTATGCTTTGTGTGGTTTTTGAAAGTATTTTGTAAAGAGGCCATTGTTTAGGCAATCTTTGTAATGATTCTCGTTCGTAAGAATGTATACGATGATGTTGATCTTTTGAAAAATGTTTTCAATTTTGTAAGATGTTTGAAAGTGTATGTGTTTATTTTGAAAATAGCAAGGATGTTTGTTTTGAAATGGAGCAAGTAATTAGGAGCAATCTACCTACTCAAATGTCTTTCTTGTTCATTTTATTTTCCTTTGATATTGTTGTCTTACCATTGATTTGGTAAGCAACCCTATCTTTGGATGTAAACGAGACAGGCGTGGGTCATCGTATAACCATGATTAGAAATGTTGCAAGGTATCTTAGCATTCTTTTTGAGGGACTAAGATCATTTGTAAGGCAACTTAGATAGCATCATCGAGGGACTAGGGTCTTGTGTTTGCTTGTTTTTGCTAAGATACCTTACATGCGTAATATGTCCATTTTTGTATAAGGAAACCAAGTGAAGTTTACCCTAGGGGTGTTTGTGTGCAAGTGCATTGTTTTTCATGCTTGATTTAGTCTTGAATTAGGGTTTTTCTAAGTATTGATTTTAGTCTTTCCATACAAACCCTAATTACTAGCATTGTATATATGAAAGCGATGAATTGCGAAATTTAAAGTTACTACGCTATTACAACATTTGTGGGGAGGTATACAATTTGTAAATGGGGATTGAAGGAATTAAATCCTAATTAGTCTATTATAACCAAATTGAATATGTACAAATAATTGAATAAATATATAAATACAAGAATATAAAGAAAGAGAGATGATTTTTGTTTGATTTTCATAAAAAGGGTTTAACTTAAACCTAATTAAAAAATGATTAGTTAAAATTAAAATAAAATTTACTTAAACTAATTGAGAAAAGAAATTAAATTAAAAATATTTTTTAGGGTTTTTATGAAGAAAAAGGGTTTTAAGTTAAATAACAATAAAAAGTAAAAATTAAATAATTAAAAGAAAACTAAATTCTAAATTAATTTTAATTAAGAAAATAAAATAATTATTTAACCTAAGTCTAAATATTTAATTATTTAAAAGAGAAATTAATTTGTTGAAAGAAAATGTTTTTAATATTTTTTTGTTTTATAAAAAGATAAAATGAATAAGAGTAAATAAAATATTTTTTTGGATTTTTTCATGTTTAATGAGAATAATAATAATAATAATAATAATAATAATAATAATAATAATAATAATAATAAAAATAAATAAAAATATTAAAGAAGAAATAATAAAAAAAAAGAAAATAGTAAAAGAAATTGGGCCACGGGTGCACAAGTAAATCAGAGGGTTAGTAAAAGAAAAAAAAAACATCATCAGGCTCAAGCTGGAAGCCCAGACGTTGCTTGTTTGGAAACAAAAAAGTTAAAAAAATGTGAGAAATGAAAAAGGTAGCGCGTCGGGTGTTAAACCCACGCCCTCTGGGTTACCAGCGCGCTGCCTTACCACTTGGGTGGCTATGCATCCATTTATATAAATGAAACAATAAATATGTAAGGTAAAACGTGTTCTGAAGACTTCATCTTCAACCTCCAGCCAGAGGACCTGTATCTTCTTCAACTCTCAACAAAAATGAAAAGTTCAAACATGAAAGTTGTGGCATTTTTTCCCACGAATCCAAACATATAAACAACTTAAGCTAATAATCAATGATGAATGATAATTTTTCTAGCCCTAATTCAAAACCTAAAAATTGCATAAAACTTCAACCTTAAAATTCTCTAAGCTCAGGCTATATAAATGTAAAGTATGGATATGTACAACTTCATGGCAATGGTATCTACATTTTATCTTCACAAATCAAATTCAAATGATGCCTGTATGAAGAGATAGAAGTTTGAAAACTTACCTCTTGCAACTGGAGTTGTGAATTGAGTTTGAGCAACTTTGGAGATGGCCTGATGATCTGTTTAGCTTGCCTGGACCTCCTTGAGTGTATTCCAACTCTTACTTTGCTTTGAGAGTCCCTGAATATCCCTACTCAAGTCAACCTGCAGCTTGATATTTGAAAATGGTGGATAGTGATGTAGGGGTTACAGTCTTGAAACAGGGGCCTGGATCACTTGTGTATGATGTATGTAAGGTGTTTGAATGATTAAAAATCAAAACGCACGAGTGTAAATGGAGATGGAGAGTTTTGGCTCAAAACTGTCAAGTTGAGCAGTCTTGTGCAACAAAGGTGTTTGGGACAATTTTTGGATGCTTGAAATTGTGCCTTAGCTTACAATAAACTTGTTAATATGTATGGAAAAGATTAGAGCATAAAATCACTCCAGGTTTGAGTTATAGGGTTATGGCTCTATAACTTGCTTTTGAAGAAAAGTGAAATGACAAATCTCAAGTATTGTACAAGCATGTTCCGAGCTTTCTTAGGTCTTAGACACATTGCTTTTGGTTTATAGGAGTTATGTGTGCAGAAAGAACAAGTTAGAAGCTCAAGACAAGTTGACTTTGTGATTAAAGCAACTTTTCAAGAATGGAATGGTAACTTCCAAAAATGGCAAATTGGCTTGGACAATGCTTGGAAAACTTGGATAATAGCTTAAAAGCAAGTCTAATCTTCTGATTATGGAGAGATCTTGAGGTTTAGAAGCCTGAAAATCAAGATTATGCAACATAGGTTTGAAATTGGATTTTTGTTCATCACAAAAATGTCTTGTAATTCAAGTGACAAAACACCAACTTCATCTCTTCGATTATACCTACTCAAGAATGATCTCAAGGAGTTCTTTGACATTTTGGAAAGCTTGCAATGTGCTCTACAACTCATCTTTAAATTTCTTTTGAAGATTCCCCTTGGAACTATGTGAAAAATTGCCATGAAGTTAGGTCAAAAATCTGCCTAACTAGGGCAAAATTTCACTAAGTCTTTTTTAGTTCATGAGCATGTATTCATAAAATTATAACTTGATATACAAGGACTTTTAGGAGAAGTTATGTGAAGAAAAATTGTATATTTCATGGAGATCTATAACTTTCATTTTGGAAGTTTCCTTTGAATCATCTTGCATCATAATGAAAAAATAAGAAATTTTTGACACTTAGAAAAATTTCTAAGTTTAGAAATTTTTGACTTTTCAAAATGAAATCTTGATTTCTTGATGAATAAGTTTCCTATTTTGACATGTTTTGTTGAATTGTGATCTTTGGTGCTTAAATTTGACCAAAAAGTCAAAGTTTGACTCTTCAGTATACAGTTGACTTTTGATCAGTTGATTGTAAAATTCATCTGTCAATCCAATGGATTTGCAATGTTTTAAATCATGTCATTATGTCAAATGATGAAATTAGACTCTTGAGATCATGCCTTAAACCAATTGACCATTTTCTAGGTCAAAAATCAGAAATTGCCCTTTCCCAGTCAAAACCCTAATTTTGACCATTTTGCCCTTTTGGAGATTTGATCAAATTTCTTGAGGAATTATGGTCCAAACTTGATCAAATGATACATATGAGTCTGAAATGTTGATTTGGATAAAAAATTATGAAGTTTGATTGTAAATTAGCCATGGTTGACTTTTTCCCCAATACATCTGATTTTTAGGTCAACTGTTCAATTGACTGATCAAAAGTGTGATCCAAGGCTTGAAACTTGACATGAGTAATATTGTGGGTCCATAATGATACATGAAAGTTATATGAAGCATTGATAGTTCAAAAATCCTTGTACAAACTCAAACCCTAATTTTGGTCATCGGTGCATAAGGAGGTGTCTTGAGCTGATCAAACCCTAGTGCAGTCTTGAGCCCAAGGAGATCTTGTGAGAAAATTCTTGATAAGTGAGAGGGAAAATTTTGGGGCAAAAAAGCTTCCCCTGTTCAATCTTCTTAAGCCTGAAGAGTTAGATTAGCATGTTTTGCCAGTCGTGACTCAAAGGTGGAAGATGATTGGACACTAGAGTGCCCAGAAATTTGCACTCGATGATGTGATGGTTGAGGGAATGGGCTTAAAGATGCCATTTGGAGAGGTGATAGAAATCTGTAGGAGATGGGCTTAAAGATGCCATCCCAAAATGATTGTTTGTATTGTAATTTGCAAGCTGAAATAATGAGTATCAGAATGGCGCCCGTGTTTGGAGCGTATCTGAACTGTATCTAGGAGCTGATTTTGAATGATTATCAGAATTGCATCTGTGTCTGGAGCATATCTGAAATGTATATGGAAGCTAGTTTTGAATGAGTGTCAGAATGGCATCCGTGTCTGGAGCGTATCTGAACTGTATCTGAAAGTTGAATCTGAATGAGTATCATAATAGCATCCGTATCTGGAGCGTATCTGAACTGTATCTGAAAGTTGAATCTGAATGAGTATCAGAATGGCATCCGTATCTGGAACGTATCTGAACTGTATCTGAAAGTTGGATCTGAATGAGTATCAGAATGGCATCCGTGTCTGGAGCGTATTTGAACTGTATCTGAAAGTTAAATTTGAATGAGTATCAGAATGGCATCTGTGTTTGGAGCGTATCTGAACTGTATGTGAAAACTTTGAACATTGTTAATGGTAGCTGTTAACCTTATCCTAAAAAGGGTAAAATGTTAGCTAAAATGCAATGTTTATGTTGTATGAAATGCATAGTATAATGCATTCGTGTTATCAATGTTTATGATATATGGATGCAATGTATGCGTATGTGAGCTAGTTTGCTGCACTGCTGTTGGATTGGGGAAAATAAATCCCTGACTGCTGCTGAGGATATAAGTCTTCATGTTGTGAAGTCTAAGTGTTGATGAATTTCTGCTTAGAGAAATAAACTCTGTTATAAAGGAAATGCCAGGTACTGCTTATAAAATCCTGTTGTGAAATCCTTAGAAAATGAACGACTTCTACTAGGGATTGATAATTGGAAGCTCGTTCCACTGGGAATTAAACTGTAAATTATGGGGGATTTATGGAAATAGCTTAGAGAGATTTCCCTACCTCTTAAAGCCATTAGTGATCATATTTTATTTTGTTTATTTGTAAACAGTAATTATGTTCAAATGAATATGTTCAACAATGAATCATTGCACGTTTTTGTAAATAAAACACAAGCGTAAAGAAAAACAGATAGTTTTTGCACTTTCAAAGGGATATCTTTGTATTGACTTTTGAGTAAGTATTTTTGTACAGTGAGACAAACATTCTAGTAGGAGAACGCCGTCGTAAGAAAAAATGAAAATTTTAATACAAAGAAAAGGTAGCTATGTGTGTTTATCCCATGGGGTTCCCATTCTGCCATAGCCTTTGTATCTTTAGGCATCTTGTCTATTTGTTGCCTTGTTCGAAGATGATTGAATTGGTCAGAAATGTCGAGTTTGCAAGTTGTCCATAAGGTGATCCAATGGGACATAGTCATACGCTTTAATTCCCTAACTTTTTCCTGGACCGCCTGTTGTACCCCAAAATTTTCCCTCTCAATTATCAAGGATTTTCACAAGATCTCCTTTGGATCATGACTGCATTAGGGTTTGACCAGCTCAAGACACCTCCTCATGCACTGATGACCAAAATTAGGGATTGAGTTTTCACAAGGATTTTTGTACCATTAATGCTTCATATGACTTTCAAGGATCATTATGGACCCCTAAGATTACTCATGTCAAGTTTCAAGCCTTGAATCACATTTTTTATCAGTCAATTGGATAGTTGATCTAACAATCAGCTGTATTGGGGAAAAGTCAACCATGGCCAATTTACAGTCAAACTTCATAATTTTTTATCCACATCAACATCTTAGACTCATATATATCATTTGATCAAGTTTGGACCATAATTCCTCAAGAAATTTGATCAAATCATCAAAAGAGCAAAATGGTCAAAATTAGGGTTTTGATTGAGAAAGGGCAATTTCTGATTTTTGACCTAGCAAAGGATCAATTTGTTTGAAGTATGATTCAAGAGTTCAATTGCATCATCTTGACTCAAAAACATGATTCAAAACATTACAAATCCATTGGATTGACAGATGAATTTTTCAGTCAACTGATCAAAAGTCAATTGTATACTGAAAAGTCAAACTTTGACTTTTTGGTCAAAATCAAATGCCAAGGATCACAATTAATCAAAACATGTCAAAATGTGAAACTTTTTCATCAAGAAACAAAGGATTTAAGATTTGGATTTGAAAAGTTGAAAAATTTTAACTTAGAAAATTTTCTAAGTATAGAAAATTTCTTATTTTTCTCAACTTTGAGCCAAATTTTCACCATGATGCAAGATGATTCAAAGGAAACTTCCAACATGAAAGTTGTAGATCTCCATGAAATCTACAACTTTTATTCACACAATTTCTCCTAAAAATTCTTGGATCTCAAGATATAATTTTGTGAATACATGCTCATGAACCAAAATAACTTAGTGAAATTTTGCCCTAATTAGGCAGATTTTTTACCTAACTTCATGACAATTTTTCACATAGTTTCATAGGGAATTTCCAAAATAATTTCAAATATGGGTTGTATAGCACATTGCAAGGTTTCCAAAATGTCTAAGAACTAATTGAGATCATTCTTGAGTAGGGAGAATCGAAGAGATGAAGTTGGTGATTTATCACTTTGATTTCAAGCCATTTCATGAAGAACAAAATTCAAATCCTCAAGCATGTTGAACAAATCGTAATTTGCAGGATCCTAACTTGACTTTCACTCCATAATTAAATGTTTTCACAGTTACTGGAAGCTTTTATCCAAGCATTGAATGCATTGTACAAGAACAATTCCATTTTTGGCACAAAGGTGCCATTTCCATTTTGATAAAGCACAACTTTTGCAATTTTCTACTCCTTGAGCCTTGCACTTGTTTTCTCTGCACACAAGCAAAGCCAAAACCAAAAGCAACTTTCCTGAAACCTCTACCAAACCAGGCCATGCTTGTACAAACTTAGGGACTTGTCTCCTCACTTTTCTTCAAAAGAAAGTAATAGAGCCAAAAGGCTATAACTCAGAAATCTTGAGAAAGCTTGAGGTCTAACCTCTTCCATACTAATACACAAGTGTATTGGAACCTAAGGCACGAATGCTAAGACTCAGAAACACTCCCAAACACTTTTCCATTGAAAATCTACCATAGCTTGACACTTTTGCATTTTACACAGCCATCTCCAAAACCACTTGTGTGTTTTGAGTTCTAACCACTTGAACACTTAGTATATATCATACCTAAGTGATCCAGACCCATGTTCCCTTACTGTAACTCCTCCTCCTACATCCACCATTTTCAAATATCAAGCTTGAAGGTTGACTTGAATAGGGGGATTCAGAGGCCTTCAAGACAAGATAAGGATTGGAATACACTCAGGGAGGTCTAAGCAAGCTAAACAGATCCTCAGGCCTTCTCAAAACTTGCTCAAACTCCATTCACGATCTCAATTGAAAGAGGTAAAACTCAAACTTCTATCTCTTCATACAAGAATCCTTTGGTCCTGATTTGTGAAATAAAAATGTAGATATCCTTGCCCTAAAGCTAACCATGTTCATAGTTTTCATTTATCTTAACTGTGTATAGAGAATTTTTTATTTGAAATTTCTGTAAAAATTAGGTTTCAAATTAGGGAAAGTAAAATTAGCTTTGATCTTTGATTGTTAGTTTACATAAGTTATATGGTTGAACTCGTGGGAAGAAACACTATAATTTTCATGTTTGGACTCTCCATTTTCATGGAGAAATGAGAGAGATACAGGTGGTCCGGCCATGGCTCAAGGTTGAAGATGAAGTTGCCTTCAGGAGGCGTTTTCTAATATATACTTATCTTTGTGTTTCTATAAACGGATGTACAACCACCCCAGTGGTAAGGCAACGCGCAAAAATGCCATAGGTCATGGGTTCGAGCCTTGGCGCCCGTCTTTTGCATTTTTTCTCACATTTTTTCCATTTTTTATCACTTTGCAGCGCTGGGCTTTTTGTTTCATTGGGCCTTGTGATTTTTTCTAACATGCTACCTCCTGTTTACTTGCAGCACCCCTGGCCCATATAATTTTATTTATTTATTTTGTTTTCATTTTATTTTCTTAAATATATTTTTCTTATTATTAAAAATCATAAAAAAATATAAAAATGATAGATTTATATTTTAGCTTATTTTATTTTATTTTTCTCACCAAAAAATATTTTATTTAGTTATATATTACCTATTTTATTAAATAAACCATGTAAATAAAATTATGACTAGTTTAATATTATTTTCTTTATACTCATTAAATATTTATTTTACTATAAAAAAGAGATCAAAATATCTCATAGGGCCATATTTTATTTTCAAGACAAAAATATAAAAAAAATACTTACTTTTTCTTAAAGAAATTTATTCTCTTTTAATCAAATAGAATTAGGGTTTATTCAAAATCTTTTTCTAAAAAAATATTTTCTTTTCTTAATTGATATAAGATTGATCTTGATTTATTTATTAGGTTTAGGTTAAAACCTTTTTCACATAAAAAACCAAACAAAATCTTATTTGCATTTACATACCTTTGCATATTTAATTAATTTTTGTATATTATTTATTCCAATATTTATACATATTCAATTTGGTTGTAATAGCTTAATTAGGTTTATGTTATTGCAAATCCCCATTCATAAATTGTATACCCCCTCCCATAAATGTTGTAATAGCGTAGGACATTTAAATTTCACAATTTATCGCTTTTATATAACATGCTAGTAATTAGGGTTTGTATGACAAGATAAAATCAACCAAATAGAAAACCCTAATCCAAGACAAAATCAAGCATGAAAATGACACACTTGCACACAAAATACCCCTAGGGTTATCCCACTTGGTTGACTTATACAAAATGGTCATATTACGCATGTAAAGTGTCTTAGCAAAAACAAACAAATACAAGATCATAGACCCTCGATGACGCTATTCAAAGTTGCCTTATAAAAATGATCTTAGTCCCTTAAAAATGCTAAGATACTTTACAACATTGTTAATCATGGCTATACGATGATCCACGCCCGTCCCGTTTACATCCAAAGATAGGGTTTCTTACCAAATCAATGGTAAGACAACAATATCAAAGGAAAAGAAAATGAACAAGAAAGACATTTGAGTAGGTAGATTACTTTTAGTTACTTGCTCCATTTCAAAACAAATATCCTTGCAATTTTCAAAATAAACACACACATTTCCAAACATCTTACAAAATTGAAAACATTTTCAAAAAGATCAACATCTTTGTATACATTCTTACGAAAGAGAATCATTACAAACATTTCCTAAACAATGGCCTCTTTTAAAAAAATACTTTCAAAACCACACAAAACACAATTTCAAACAAAAGCAAGTGATCTAGCAAGTAACTAAGAGCCCATAGAAAACCATGGATGAAAAGGGTGCTAATACCTTCCCTTTTCATAATCTACCCCCGAACTCAAGAAACAATCTCAAAGGTCTTTCCTGTGCTTTTTCCCCTTTCCTTTTGGATAAAAGAAAAGTCGGTGGTGACTCTTGCTAAACTGCAACATTTGCGATCAAACGCAAAACAATCAAGTTAAGTCTCCCACCGCATCACAGAACTGACGACTCTGCTGGGGAAAATTCTAAAAGTGGGGTTACCTTAGGGTTTATATCACATTTACTTGCTTACATTGTTTGACTTGTATGATTTACATTATTGTTCTTTGTTTGGGTTTGAATCCTCTACCCGGATTTAGGATACATTATAGGTAAGTAGCAATACGTTGTGGAAACTGTGCGGGGTATACCGACATGGTCTAAACAATAGCTACGTTAGTGCGACATATTTGTGGGTACCGGTATCCTTTGAGTTAATCAAAGAGAATACGGGGCCGCTGAGTGATGTCATAAAGCACTAATGAACTTCTAGAACCTCTACTTGACCAACTTGGCCTTTTAGGATGTAGTGAGATGACCGACTTTGGTGCAGTCCGAAGTTGGTAGATACTCGATACTACACTCATTGAGGTTTGGTTTCTTGGGATATTTCGGTCGCCATTAAAGAGGCTCGAGCTTAAACAATGACCAAGGAAACAACCCAGTGATATTGAGCTCCTTAGAACCCGGTTACTATTACTAGGACAGGTTTAAGCCAACTAAATTTCAAGAGGTTACTTACCTATAAAACTCCACGCAAGCCTAAACCTAAGAACTTATTTGCTTTGCTTGTATATGCATACTTGTACATAACATCATGGACATCATGAACATCATATACATCCACTAACCATTTCAAGGATTTTGGGATTCATCTTTGTTCTTGTTTTGTAGGATATAGATTCACTTCGCAGGAAAACTATTCAAGTCAACCTTGTGAGAATCCCTCTACAACTTAAGGATCTAGTTTCAAGGATTCCTGAAAACTCTCCATTCACCGAGAGACATGGTCGCCTACTTAACTTGGGTACGAACTCACGCTCAGAGTCTTATGATGCCTTACCCCTCCATTCTACCGGTAATAATTGAGCCTGTCACAGAGGGAGATGTTCCACACACTATCCTACATCCTAACATGCCCACATCTCTTGAAGACCTCCAAAGGGATTGGATACAACTCAAAGGAGAACGAGATACTTTCGAAGCCCAATTCTACGCAAGCGAGAAGAAGGTTTTGGAACTCACTAGGCTACTTCATGAGGAGCAGACTCTGAATGCCTACATTGCACCAAAGAGGATGTGCACTACTTTTCTATCTTAGAGTTTTGTATTATTTTGCCCGAGGGGCATTGATGTACTCAAACTTTATCTTATTAATATAACGTGTGTTTATTTTTTGTCTAAAACAAATCTGAATCTTTGAAATCCTTGAAAACTTTTCATATGCATATACCATTCATCATAACATAAACAGGTCTTTTGCAATAAGTCTCATCATCTCTCTACTGTTTATTTCAGTAAGATGGATCTCGAACAAACAGTGAAAGATCTCCAAGCTCAGAATATGCAGTTTCAACAGTTACTCATGATCCTAGCCAAGGGGAAAGAAGAGTCGAAGACTCAGTTGGCTGAAGAGAGGAAAAAGAAAATAAAGAAGGTAACCAGAGTCTTAAACATGGGGAGAAGATTTCATGGGCAGACAAGAAGGACTCTGGACTTTGCAACAACATCCGGCGAAGGAGATGGGAAAGGAAAGGAAACAGTTATCCCGTCAGAATCGGAAGAAGAGGAAGAAGAAGAGGACTACTCTGAGGAACAATACCCTCCAGCTGATGACAAGTATAAACATCTTGAAGAGCGGTTGAGCGCGATGGAAATCCAAAAGGTGCCAGGCTTGGACTTTGAGGAATTGGGACTAGTGTCGGGGATTGTGATTCCTCCGAAATTCAAAGCACCTGTATTTGCCAAATATGATGGAGTGTCATGCCCTAAAATGCATCTCCGATCATATGTGAGGAAAATTCAACCCCATACCGCTGATAAAGACTCATGGGTGCATTTTTTCCAAGATAGTCTGTATGCAACACAGCTCGACTGGTTCTACCAATTAGAAAGAGCCAATGTTCACAATTGGGAAGATCTTGCTGCAGCTTTCTACAAGCAATATCAATACAATGCTGATTTGGCACCTACCTGTACTCAACTCCAGAGTATGGCCATGGTTTCCAATGAAGTTTTTAAAGAATATGCACAAAAATGGAGAGATTTTGCTGGAAGAGTTCAACCCCCTCTGTCTGAGAAAGAATTAGTAGACATGTTCTTAGGCACCTTATATGGTCCCTTCTTCAATCATTTAATTTGAAGTTCATCTGCAGGGTTTACTAAACTAATATTAACCGGAGAGAGGATAGAAGCCGGTATTAAGAATGGAAAAATCCAGAAAGACACATCTTCTTCTACAGTTGTAAGGAAGCCTTTCATCGGGAAGAAAGAGGTAGCTACTGTATATCCGAAAAGAAACCAAGATAGAGCCGAACACCAACAAATGGTGGGGGATGTTATGATCCCAAAACCTACATCTGATCAACAAAGAAATAATCAACCAAGGGTAGAAAGGCCAGTCAAGCAGTTTACCAGAATCAACATGACTCCGTCTCAAGTGTTACCTCATCTGCTAAGATCCAACTTGGTAACCTTGAAAGAAGCTCCGAAAAACCCCAACACAACATCCCATCATTATCATCCCAATGTCCGTTGCACATATCACTCTGAAAGTCCTAGTCACGATACTAATAACTTTTGGGCCTTGAAGAACAAAATACAAGACCTCATCGAAGCAAAAGAAATTGAGTTTGATGCGCCCGAGAAGCCAAATGTCATTTCTGCTTCTATGCCCAAACATGGCCACAATACAAATGCCATTGAAGAAGATTTGTTTCTTACCTCAGTTGACGAGCTCATAACCCCACTTCCGACTATTAAGATAAACTTGTTGAAAGCCAGTGTTTTCCCGGGCTGTAATAAAGTTTGCCATCTCTGCTTATCCTCATCAACTAGCTGTCCTTTGTTAAAGGCATGCATTCAGTGCCTGATAGATAACAAAGATATTTTGTTTGAGAAGACTCATGTTCAACCTATTCCTGTTGAAGATGTTTCTATCATTACCATTTCCTCCAATTCTTCCAGGATCTCCACCAAAAGACCCATTAGAATTACATCAGTTCCAAAATAAGCTCCTCTAATAATCACAATGCCTGGGCCAGTCCTATATACATCAGACAAAACCATACCATGGAATTGTGGAGGGGATGTCTATTACCATGGTATTAAGCAAGACTGGCCGGCCGCCGAGGAGATAAATTCCGAGAAAGAAGACTCCGACGTCAGTAACATTGCTGGAACTAGCAAAATTACCCGAAGTGGTAGGATCTTTTCTCCAGAAATTGCTCCCCCAAAAGCAGTTTCTGGACCCATAATCATCCCTGTGGCTGCTCCAAAGGCTGTTCACGGTCCTACATTTATCTCAAACAATACTCCAATTGACAAAGCTGTTACAACCCCTGTAATCATTCTTACTGACACTCCTGCTGCCGAGGCTCGAGGAAAAGGTGTTATGGTTGAGCCTGTCTGGACGAAGGCAAGGCTCAGTCATTCACTATCCCTGAGACCTCCAAGAAGGAAATGGCGGAGATCTTAAAAATTATAAAGAGAAGCGACTACGATGTAGTTGAACAATTGGGGAAAAATCCCTCTAAAATCTCCATGTTGGCATTACTAATATGTTCTGAGGCGCATGCAAAAGCCTTGGTGAAGTTCTTCAAAATAGCCCATGTACCGCAAGAGACATCTGCTGATTAATTTCAAGACTGCATGGCCAGCCTAACTGCGGACAATGGTTTAGGTTTTTCAGATGCTGATCTGACGCCGAGGGGAAGAAAGCATAATGAGGCGTTTCATGTCTCAGTGGAATATAGGGGCACCACTCTGGCACATGTTTTGGTGGATACTGGCTCATCCCTGAATGTATTACCCAAAAAAGCTCTTGACAGACTTGACTGTGAGGGGTTGACTTTGAAGCCGAGCAACATAGTGGTAAGGGCTTTTGACGGATCAAAGAGGATGGTACATGGGGAGGTGGACATTCCCATAAAGGTTGGAACCCAAACCTTCAATTCAACCTTTTATGTGATGGACATCCACCCTTCATATTCCTGCTTGCTAGGCCGGCCATGGATCCATAATGTTGGCGTTGTTACCTCTACACTGCACCAGATACTGAAGTATCCGGTTCAAGGGAAAATTATCACTGTACATGGAGAGGAAGAATACATGATCACCCATCTCAATTCCTTTAGATACATGGAATTGGACGACGAATTCATTGAAACTCCATTTCAACACTTTGAAGAGGTCCCCCAAGAGGTGTCAGTGACTAAGGCTGGTCCCAAGATTACAAGGCCTCCACTCTGGATGCCATCTCTGAAGGATGCCAAAGCAGTGGTGGAAGAAAATGGATGCACTATCTAGGGACAACTCCCAAATATCCCATATAAATCTGACAAGTTTGGCTTAGGTTTCACTTCAAGTGCTCAAAAGGCTATACATCGTGCCCATGCTGGAGGGCCACCCTTGAAGATCAGCAACCGTGAGGTCAACGCAGTAGAAGATGGTGAAGATGGTTATGACCTGGAGTAATGGATCTTTCTGACTGTCAATGGAGAGCTCAGCAATTGGGAGGCTAGAGACTTCATCCCAATCACTTTCATCCCTCTAATTTATCTTTACATTTTGTTGGATCAATAATATTCAAAACAATTCGCACTCTAAAAACCTTGTGTCTTACCCGAGGCACAATGGTCCATTTGTAAGGGTTATTATCTCATTTTTCATATGACATCAACGGATCATGGACGTTTTCGCATTCAAACTTTTGTGCTCATTGTTTTTCTTTTACATTTTACTTTCTTTCAAAGATAGTTATACCCTTACACACACCCACATTCACAATGCAGGTATACATCCATTCTGGATCCCATGAGTAACGATCTTGCTATGGCCTTTTGTGACTCTGAGAATCTGATCTACCAAGCCGAAGACGAAGGTGAGGAAGATTGTGAAGTACCAGGGGAACTTTCCAGATTGCTACAACAAGAAGAGAGAACCATTCAGCCTCACGAGGAACCCGTGGATACGATCAACCTAGGTACCGAAGAAGATAAAAAGGAGGTCAAAGTGGGTGCCAATCTGGAACCCAGTATCAAGAAGCGTCTGATTCAGTTGTTGCATGATTATGTCAAAGTCTTTGCCTGGTCATACGAAGATATACTAGGACTTGATGATGATATTGTGGTACATCGCTTGCCTACAAGAGAAGATTGTCCGCCAGTAAAGCAAAAGGTACGTCAAATAAGGCCTGATATGTTAGAAAAGATTAAAGCAGAGGTCATGAAGCAATTTAACATTGGATTCTTGGCTTCCACCTCTTACCCCCAATGGGTTGCCAATGTTGTTCCCGTGCCCAAAAAAGACGGAAAAATGCGAATGTGTGTGGACTACAGAGATTTGAATAGGGCAAGCCCTAAGGATGACTTTACACTCCCCCACATTGATATCCTAGTTGACAATACGGAACAACACAAAGTGTTTTCTTTCATGGACGGATTCTCAGGTTACAACCAAATCAAAACACTATGCCAAAATTGACTTTAGACAGCGCCACATAGACAACGCTTATGCCTAAAGTGCTGCTATAGGTTTTCAGAAAAATTAATAATTAAAAATTAAAGGAGAAGCGCTGCTAAAGGTATACTATAGACAGCGCTTATTATAAGCGCTACTATAGGCCTTACCATAGACAGCACTTTCTTTCCCTAAGCGCTGCTATAGGTTTTCAGTAAAAAAAAATTAAAAAATTAGAATAAGCGCTGCTAAAGGTTATACTTTAGACAACGCTTACTAAAAGCACTGCTAAAGGTGTTATTCTAGGAAGCGTTGCTAAAGCCTAAAGCACTGCTAAAGGGTATACCTTAGACAGCGCTTTCCAGAAGCGCTGCTAAAGGGTATACCTTAGACAACGCTTTCCAGAAGCGCTGCTAAAGGCATTACTCTAAAAGCGTTGCTAAAGCCTAAAGCGCTGCTAAAGGTAATACCTTTAGCAGCGCTTCTTGAAAGCGTTGTCTAAGGTAATTAAATAGTGTCTTAATCCCTAAATTGGTTATCAGATTTCCAGAAATCCCAAATCGTACAAACGAAACCCCACACCCAGAAATCGCCCCTGTTCATCTTCTTCTCCAACTCGTCTCCTCCCATTCACCGTCCAACCGTGGTTCTTCCTCCAACTCTTCTCCAACTCGTCTCCTCACCGTCCAACCGTACTTTGGTGGTTCTTCCTCCGTGCAGAAGCAACTCTCTCTGGTGTTTCGATAACAACAATAGGTCAGTTCCGATAACACCATTTATGCACTTTTACATTATTAAGTTGTTCTTTTCTATTGAATAAAAATGTGGGTGGTCATGATACTAGCTAGAGCTGGGTAGGAAAAAAACAATGCTTTTGTGAATAAGTGCTTTTGTTTGGGGGAAACGCACCATTTTGTGAATAAGTGCTTTCAAGAATCTCAAGAATCTCAAGAATGTCAGTGCTTTTGTAAATAAGTGCTTTTGTGTGTGAATTTAACTTATTCATGTTTTTTTTGACATTAACAGGAAGCTTATCTAGTGCAATTTTCCTGGTTACAGGCACTACGGTGAGAAACTCTTGCTCTTTCTATTTCTTTGCTTCCAAGTTTTATATTACTATAGTAAACCTCTATGGTCAAAAACAAAACTACTTCAATTTTGTAACATGTGATTATTTATTGTGCAATTTTAATATGTTTATAAAAGCATATTATTTTTTAAAACTTGTTTATCACCTGCTAACTAAATAGCAATTACCAGCAGCCAAATAATGTGTAGTGAGATTCGTGAACTTGTGGTTATGGTATTGATAATGTGAAGAAAAAATAAATCATCATTAGGGGTGTTCAAAAAATCCACTGAACTGAACTGAACCACAGAACCGAACTGAGCCGTTTTTAAATAACTGAACCGTTATTCATGGTTTATGAACCGAACCACACGTCATCAAACAGTTCAATAACCAAACTGAAACCATAGTTAACCAAACCATAACTTGTTGAACCGAACCGTAATTAACTACCCTAATTGATTTTTTAGAACTCAAATTTATTTTAAATCCGTGTATACTTTATGTTTTGACAGAAACACATTATACCGTTTTTTACCCTAATTAGTGTTTTTGTTTAACTTAGATAATAGTTAAAACCATGGATAAAAAATGGATGTGTGTCGATCGATTGTCAAAAGAGTACGAGAATGGGGTATTAGAGTTTGTTAAGTTTGCTGTTGAACATGCTGAAGACCCGAATAGAACGAAATGTCCTTGCTTGGGTTGTTGTTATGTGGGTAGGGTTGACGCAGATGGACTGAAATTGCATTTACTAATGCGTGGAATTGATCGAAGTTATACGTGTTGGATATTTCATGGTGAGAAAAGCATCGAGAATGTTGAACCGGGGGTGAAAAGTAATGCGACCTATGTTTCGTACGACAATGCCACAGATACATATGATTGTGATCGATTCAAAGAGATTGCAGAAGCACTTGAAGAAGATCTTCAATATTGTCCCAAAATGTTTGAGAGGTTGGTAAGCGATGCGGAGAAACCGTTGTATAAAGATTTCCCCAAATTCACAAGATTGTCTGCGGTATTAAAATTGTACAACTTAAAGGCGCGCAATGGATGGTCGGATAAAAGTTTCACATAATTATTAGCCCTTTTGAGAGATATGCTTCCTAAGGATAATGTTCTTCCAAATCGAACCTACGAGGCCAAAAAAATGTTGTGCTCTATTGGCATGAGCTATGATAAGATACATGCATGTCTAAATGATTGTATTTTGTTTCGAAATGAATATGCATCGTTGAATGAGTGCCCAAAGTGTGGTTTATCTCGATATAAGAAAAAATTATCTCCAGCGAAAGTCTTATGGTATTTTCCTATTATTCCGAGATTTAGACGCATGTTTCATAGTGAAACCGATGCTAGACACTTGACTTGGCATGCAGATGAAAGAATTATCGATGGAAAGTTTCGACATCCGGCAGATGCACCACAGTGGAAGAAAATTGATAATGATTATCCTGATTTTGGAGGAGAAACAAGAAACCTTTGCTTGGCATTATCTACGGATGGAATGAACTCGCATGGTCTTCAAAGTATCTCACATTCCACATGGCCTGTAATTCTTATGATTTATAACCTACCTCCATGGTTATGTATGAAGCGCAAGTACATGATGTTATCTATGTTAATTTTTGGGCCTAAACAACCAGGGAATGACATAGATGTATACTTGAAACCTTTAATCGAAGATTTGAAGATTTTGTGGGAGAACGGTGTGGAGGTTTATGATGGATATAGGAAAGAAAGTTTCAATTTGAGGGCGATGTTGTTTGGCACAATTAACGATTTTCCAGCATATGGAAATCTATCCGGGTATAACATTAAAGGTGAAAAAGCGTGTCCTGTCTGTGAAGATGGAACCGATACGACACGATTGAAAATTTTTCAGAAGAATGTCTTTCTCGGTCATCATAGATTCTTAAATTCAAAACATCAATATCGTGGATGGAGAAAAGCGTTCAATGGAAATACCGAACAACGTAGAGCTCCACCTGGATTGACAGGTGATCAAATTTGTGAAAAGGTGAAAGATGTGAGTATTCATTTTGGCAAGACTTTTGCATATAAAGTTGTCACAGGTGGGTGGAAGAAGAGGTCAATTTTTTTTGAATTTCCATATTGGAAATCTTTGTACGTAATACATTTTCTTGATGTTATGCATATTGAAAAAAATGTATTTGAAAGTTTTATTGGTACGTTACTCAATATAAAAGGAAAGTCTAAGGATGACCTTAAAGCAAGAGAGGACATGGTAGAGATGGGAATAAGAACTGAATTAGGACCCATGAAGAAAGGAAGACGAACATATCTATCACCTGCTGCTTATACTCTATCTAGAAAGGAAAAGAAAATATTGTGTAAGTTTCTGAGTGAAGTTAAAGTTCCAGAAGGTTACTCCTCAGACATTAGAAGACTCGTGTCCATGAAAGACCTCAAGTTAAAGAGTCTGAAGACACATGATTGCCATGTCAAAATGGAACGTTTTCTACCAATAGGTATACGTTCTATTTTGCCCGAAAAAGTAAGAAGCGCTATAACTAAATTGTGTTTTTTTTCAAGTCAATTTGTAGTAAGGTGATCGATCCTGAGATCTTACCAGTATTACAAAAAGAAATCGTTATTACTCTGTGTGACCTTGAAATGTATTTTCCTCCATCATTTTTTGAAATTATGGTACATCTTGTTGTTCATCTTGTGAAAGAGACACAATTATGTGGACCAGCTTATATGAGATGGATGTACCCTGTTGAACGTTATATGAAAATATTAAAAGGGTACGTGAAAAACCGAAGTCGTCCAGAGGTTTGTATCATTGAGCGATACGTTGTTGAAGAAGCGGTTGAGTTTTATACTGATTTTTTGTCCAATGTGCAATCCATTGGACAACCCAAATCTCATTTTTTCGAAAAAAAAGAAGGTAAAGAATTAATTGGAAATGAAATTATGACAGTATCAAGGGATGAACGGGATCAAGTGCATTTGTATGTTCTGCACAATGACACTAAGGTTGAGCCGTTTGTTGAAATGCACAAGGCTATACTCCGAGGTGAGAATCAAAGTAGAAATGAAAATTGGATAGTACGAGAGCAAAATCAAAGTTTTATACAGTGGTTTAAGGATCATATATATTCAAAGTTTCATTCAGATCCCGCTTCAATATCAGACAGGTTGAGATGTTTGGCATATGGTCCAAGTTCGATTTTGTTCTCTTATAGAGGATACAAAATTAATGGATACACATTTTATACCAAAGAACAAGATGAGAAAATTACTATGCAAAATAGTGGTGTCACGGTGGTATGTGAAGCAATGCACATTTATAGTATGAAGGACTTAAACCCCAAATATGAAAATTTGTCATATTTTGGGGTTATCAATCACATCTGGGTGTTTGATTACGAGAAGTTTCAGATTCCTATCTTTGGTTGCAAGTGGGTACATACTAGTGGCATACAAATGGATAAGTCAGGGTTCTTGCAAGTGGATCTTAGTAGGGTGGGGTACAAAGATGAGCCTTTTATTCTAGCCTCTCAAGATAAACAAGTGTTCTATGTCACAGACCCGAAGAGTACGAAATGGTCTATAGTGCTTTTATCTAACAAAGTGATTGATGATAAAAGTGTAGATCAAGGTGATGTTGATGTTGAGAATGAGTCGTATATTAGAAACGATCGAGATGAAAATACTACAGCGGATGAATCATATATCAGAAAAGATCATGATGAGGGAATTTGGATCAATCCTTCCGTCTGCGTTCTTAAGAGACAAGTAATTCGGAATCCAACCAAGAAAAGAAAGAGATGTTAGTGAAAGAGGTAATATATATTCCTCCATACCTGTTAACACTTAGCAAACTTCTAATAAATGATATTTTGTCATTTTATATACTCAATTGATATTTGTCATTTTATATACTGAATAGATATTTGGAACTATATATTTGGAATTAAATATTTGTCATTAGATACTAATGTTTTTCTTTATTACAGGTTAGATGGCTAGTAACGAGGAGCACCCACACGATGATTCTATTAATGATGGAGACAATGATGGAGGAAAATCCAGTAAGGGAGTGGAAAAAGAAATTAAAAGAGGAAAAACTATTATGAAGAATATCATTCGTGATAGAGATAGAGGTATAAAATACGATGTGCATTGGAGTCCAAATGACCAATTAATTGAGCCTAACAGTTCTAAATTGACAAGTTACATTGGTACAATTGTAAGGAGAGAAATTCCAATAACTTGTGATGAGTGGAGAGATGATAAGCTGGATGATGCTAAAAACAAAATCTGGAGCGAGATACATGTACTTTAAATTATGTCTTTAAATTACGATTATGTACTTTAAATTATGTCTTTAAATTACTTATACTAACGCACTTTGTGTATGTTTTTTGTAGAGGTCTTTCAACATTGATGACACAAGAAAAGATTATTGTCTTGGATTTGCCGGCAAAATACTAAGAGGGTTTAGAACATATTTAAACAAAAAATATCTTAGAGATGCCGAAAAAAAATTTGTTGATGCAGAGCGTCCAGCAGAATATGAAGATGTGATTTCAGTTAAAGAATGGGATGTTTTTAAAGCCAAAAGGAAAACCCCAAAATTTCAGAGTGTAAGTGACGTAAATCATCAAAGAGCATCATCTCCCACATATCCATACAAAAAAGGGCGTTTGGGATATGCACGATTAGAACAAAAAATAGTAAGTATTTACAAATTGCAATGATATACTTGTTCATCAAGAGTTATGACTGAGCTTGTTTTTTGTGTTAATGTGTAGTTAAAAGAGGAGAGTAGTTCTGAAACATCTCTTCCGGAGCATGTTTTGTGGAAGGTTTCCCGTGTGGGTAAGGATGAAGTTCTTAAAGAAGATGTACAACAAATTTTTGAAAAATGCGTAAGTATAACATTAATTCTAATTAAATCAAAATTTTATTAACATATAGTATTCATGTTTTTCCAATATTCATATGAATTTCAGGAGAGTCTGTATCAGTCTACATCTCCACCAGATGATTGCAGGAGCATACTTAGTCGAGCATTAGATGTTCGTGAGTATTCTGGTCGGGTGAGGGGTAAAGGACATGGGGTTACTCCAAGCTCCTTGAAAAAGAACAACCCAAAGACAAAATCTGCTAGCAATAAAGAACTGCAGGCAAGGTTGGATGCATTAGAAGCTGAAGTTCTTGAATTGAGGAAGGAAAAAGCAAGACAATACCAATCAGAAAGGGAAGCTTCATGTGTTAAATAAACTAGTGACATAGCTAGTGTCAATTGTGCAGCTCAACCGAGTATTCCCGAGGTACTTACATATATTATTATGAAATTAAATTAGTGTAATTTATTTAACTGACATATATACACATTAACGATGTCATATTTATTATTGATTTTAGGGCATTTCACCTTGTCAACTCTTTTTAGAGACACCAACTTATCGCATGGTTGGCAAGGAAAAAGTCCATAACACTCTGGGAGAAGTACTTCATCATAAACCGCTCCCTTCTAGATATTTGAAAGTGTCGATTGATATTGCTTTAGAGGAAGGTGCGTTATTACCAATCCCAGATGAAGTTTCAGATGTAACATTGGTGGGAGAGGCAATAGGAGCGTTTGTTGCATGGCCGTCAAGACTCGTTCGCATAGATGATGAGGTATAATTAAAACCGTTATGAACCTTTTAGTACTCAATTTTTTTACGTTTGTTTTACTTACATTTTTTTGCATGGTAATGTTAGACTTCTACAAAACCCAAACCAAAAGATAAAGGGATTACGCGGCCAAAGGAGTTAGTGACAGCAAAAAAACAGGTACAACACAATTATATGATATTTATGCTTAGATAATGTTAATTCGTCGTCCTATACTTGACCACTCTAATTTTATGATATTTAGATTATTCCTGCTAAAGAGATTGAAGTTGTAAGTAGGGGTAAGGAGCCTGTAATTAGCAACATTCCCACAGAAACAAAGAGTGTTGCTAAGAGGACCGGGGCTAGAAAGAAAACTACTTCATAATATAGGTCGTTCCTTCAGACATATATAAGCTTCACAACTATTTCGCAATGTGGTACTTCTCTTATACCCCTGGATGAAGGGATTTATGGTTCTGAAGGCATGACAGCAATTGGTAAGGAGGATTTGGAAGAAGTTTTTGGACACTTGACATTAGGCATCGCTGTTATCAATACATACATCAGGTATACTCCAATCAACTTTGTTTAATTAATTGCAGAATTTATTTACTCATTTCAATGAATAATTAATGTTAATGATGTTTTTATTTAAGGTTTCTGTATGACAAGTTGATTCGCCCGTGTGGATTGGAGTCCAGATTCGCTTTCATAAATCCCAACGTTGTCCATGCAGGGTCAATCATCTCAAAACCAGATGAAGTAATAGCATTTGTGCTCAGTTTATTTATGGCCAGCAAAGATACAGAAAAATTGTTCTTTTTACCATATAATACTGGCCCCAAGTAAGATTTTCATTCTAAATTTCCTCTATTATAATTTTTTGTTTTTTAACGTTGTGCAGAAAATTTCCATCTAACCTTTGTTTAATATTCCAGTGGACACTGGTTATTGGTTGCAATTAATCCTGTGAGAGAAATTGTATATTATCTAGATTCATTGGGCAATGATTGGACAACATACCCATATATGAAGAAGACGATTGACACGTAATTGAGATTGTTCCAAAATATTATTGTGTATATTTAATTATTTATGTGCGATAGTTCTAAATATTCGTTATTATTTTATTATAGCATTCTACAAAGTTTTCGAGCACAAAGAGATATTCAAGTACCAAGGAGTAGAGTCAACAATATTTCTTGGATCAAAGTGGAGGTATAGATTTTCACAATTTTGATTATATAGCGATGATACTTGATAAAACAAGTTAAGGTGTATATCTTGATGTATATCCGTATTTTCTTTCCATGTGTAGTGTCCTCGTCAGTGCTAGGGTGTAGATTGCGGTTATTTTATGTTGAGGTTTATGAAAGAAACTATTCTTTTGGACCGATTAGAGATTCCATCCACGGTATGAATTTCTAACTTAGGAATTATTTTAATATTTCTCATAAAATGACTTAGTATTTTAATTAAATCATACTATGTTATATTATTATGTAGTACTTTGATGAATTCAAGTGTTCTTCATACTCAAAAGATCAATTGGATGAACTTATGGAGGATTGGTGCCAATTTATTATGGAGTTGAGAGTTTTATTATAAGGTATAACTTTGAGTTTTGAGAATATAATATATGTCGTTATAGTTGTGTTACAATATTATTGTTTTTGTTGTTGTTATTTGGTAACTTGTATGAATTTTGATTTTTTGATTTTGTTTTAGGTTATATAGGTGCAGCTCGATGTAGAAGTTAGAGTTATTTTGTAATTCATTGTTGATTTTGTTTCATTGTTGTATATACTAATGTTGTTATTGTGTATATTGTGCAAAAAGGATTGAAGAGATGAATATTGATGTTGTTATAATATTGTTTCATTGTGGTATATTGATGTTGTTGTTGTTTAAAATGTTATAATGAAGCTATAAATTCTGGTGCAAAAATGGTGAGATTAAATTTGATAGGCAACGTTTTGCTTTAAATGAAAAAATATATATATTTAAAAAAATAATAAGGAAAAGCGCTGCTAAAGGGGGGAAATAGACAACGCTTTTAATGAGAAGCGTTGTCTAAAGAGTTAGAAAAAAAATTATATTAAAATAATAATAAGGAAAAGCGCTGCTAAAGGGGGGGGGGGGGGGGGGGGGGGAATAGACATCGCTTTTAATGAAAGCGCTGTCTAAAGTGATTGAAAAAAATATATTAAAAAATAATAAGGAAAAGCGCTGCTAAAGGGGGGGAATAGACAACGCTTTTACCAAGCGCTGTCTAAAGTTCCACATTAAAAGCGCTGTCTAAAGTGTAAGCGCTGCTAAAGGGGCTGCTAAAGGGGGGTACCTATAGCAGCGCTTTTGAAATTACATAAGCGCTGTCTATACCTTTAGCAACGGAGGTTTTAGCAGCGCTTTTAAGCGCTGTTAAAGGCCTAAAAAAGCGTTGTCTAATCCCTTGTTTCGCATAGTGAAATGGCACCTGAGGACATGGAGAAAACAACATTTGTCACGCAGTGGGGCATATTCTGTTACAAGGTGATTCCATTCGGACTGAAGAACGCTGGGGTAACCTATCAGCGTGCCATGGTAGCTTTATTTCACGACATGATACATCATGAAATAGAAGTCTACATGGACGATATGATAGCCATATTTCAAACAGAAGAAAAGCATCTTGATCACTTACAAAAGTTGTTTGAGAGATTGAAGAAGTACAAACTGAGGTTGAATCCCAACAAGTGCACATTCGGGGTACGATCTAGTAAGCTCCTAGGCTTTATTGTCAGTAACAAAGGTATCAAGGTCGATCCTACCAAAGTTAAAGTAATACAAGAGATTCCTACTCCTCGTACTGAGAAGGAAGTTAGAGGACTCTTGGGGCATTTGAATTATATTGCCAGATTCATCTCTCACCTGACAGCTACTTGTGAACCAATCTTCAAAATATTGAAGAAATATCAAGTAGTCAGGTGGAATGATGAATGCCAAATTGCTTTTGACAAAATCAAAGAATACTTACAAGAGCCTCCTATGTTGATGCCACCAGTCGAGGGAAGACTGTTGATTATGTATCTGACTGTTTTAGAAAACTCAATGGGGTGTGTATTAGGGCAGCATGACGAGTCTGGCCGAAAAGGTAACACTATTTACTACCTGAGGAAAATGTTTACCGACTGTGAAACCAGATATTCACTGCTCGAGAAAACTTGTTGCGCTCTGGCATGGGCTACTCGCCGGCTAAGACAGTATATGCTGACTCATACTACCTTGTTGATATCTAAGATGGATCCGATAAAGTACATCTTCGAGAAGCCTGCTCTTTCTGGGAGAATAGCGAGATGGCAGATGATCCTGACAGAATATGACATACAATATACTACCCAGAAAGCTATAAAGGGTAGTGTACTAGCCGATCACCTTGCTCACCAAGCTGTGGAAGACTACCAGTCCATGAAGTTCAATTTTCCGGATGAAGACATCATGACATTAGACAACTGCGAAGAATTCAGGCCATATGACGGACCTGAACAAGGATCCCGATGGACCCTGTTCTTTGATGGAGCCTCCAATGCACTCAGCAATGGTATTGGTGATGTACTCATATCTCCGGAAGGGTGTTATACTCCCTTTACTGCCAGACTTTGCTTCAATTATACAAACAACATGGCAGAATACAAAGCGTGCATCTTTGGTCTCAGAGCTGCCATAGACTTGGGGATCAAATCCTTGGATGTATTTGGAGATCCAGCTTTGGTCATCAATCAGATCAAAGGGGAATGGGACACCAAACACCCAAACCTTATCCCTTACAAAGAACATGTTTTGACATTGCTACCATATTTTGAGAAGATTACCTTCGAGCATTTCCCGCGAGAAGAAAATTAGCTAGCAGACGCTCTAGCCACAATGTCATCTATGTTTAAACTTAATTGGGATAACGAGGCTCCCCAGATCACCATCGAACGAATGGGTGAACTAACACACTGTCACGAGATTAATACTGAAGAAGTATTGGACCAACCTTGGTTTCACGAAGTCAAGAGGTATCTCGAGGCTCAAGAATATTCATAAGGAGCTTCAATCAATGATAAGAAGTTCTTAAGGAGATTTTTTGCTAGGTTCTTCCTTAGTAATGACATACTGTACAAGCGCAATCATGACTCTGTGTTACTTCGGTACGTAGATAAGGTTGAAGCTGAAAGGATCATGGCTGGATTACATGAAGGCACTTTTGGCACCCATTCTAGTGGGCATACTATGGAAAATAAAATCCTACGGGCAGGCTATTACTGGTCTACCATGGAAGCAGATTGCTATCAACACTCTTGAACCTGCCATAAGTGTCAAATTTATGATGACAAGGTGCATGTACCTCCGGTTCCTCAGAATATCTTGACGGCTCCTTGGCTTTTTGCTATGTGGGGAATATATATGATAGGGGAAATTAAGCCGACAGCCTCCAATGGACACCGCTTCATCCTAGTGGCCATTGACTATTTTACAAAGTGGGTGGAAGTAGCCTCCTTCGCTTCCGTCACCAAGAATGTTGTTGCCCGTTTCATCAAGAAAAATCTCATTTTCCGGTACGGTATCCCCGAAAGGATCATCATTGACAATAATACAAATCTCAATAACACTATGATCGCCGCCTTGTGCGAGCAATTCAAGATTCAATATCACAATTCTTCTCCCTATCGGCCGAAGATGAATGGTGCTGTAGAAGCTGCAAATAAAAACATTAAAAAGATCGTACATAAAATGACGGTCACATACAAAGACTAGCATGATATGTTACCATTCGCTCTCCATGGATATCGTACCATGGCTCGCACATCAACCGGGGCAACACCCTATTCTCTGGTTTATGGCATGGAAGTTGTCTTGCCTATCGAGGTTCAGATCCCCTCTTTGAGGATTATGAAAGATGCAGGGTTGAAAGAAGACGATTGGATCCAGACTCGACTTGATTAACTAAATTTGATTGATGAGAAGAGACTTACTGCTATTTTCCATGGTCAAATGTATCAAAAACGGATGATCAAGGCTTTCAACAAGAAAGTCAGACGCCAAGTGTATCAAGTTGGGGATCTAGTGATTAAACGCACCATCTTGCCACAAGGTGATCCCAGGGGAAAATGGACTCCTACCTATGAAGGACCATTTATAATCAAAAAAAATTTCTCTGGTGGGGCAATGATCTTGACCACCATGGATGGTGATGACCTGCCGCACCCTGCGAACACGGACATAGTCAAAAGAT